>CM051460.1:323804268-325274185 GCA_028095005.1 Rhynchospora pubera
TTTGCTAAATGACAAAAATAAACGGTGGCAGGAACTAATTCTCTCTTTTATTTTTGTATGTTGTCCATTTTAGGCCCAATTGGCAGAACCTTTGCTGGTAGTTCCGCAATTGAATTGTAATAGATTAGCAATTGCTATAAAACTAATTATATCTTTCTTCATCTCCTCTTTCTCATCTTTGACCCGTGAGAGGGAGAGAGACCGAGTGGCTGTGACAACTGCCAAGCAGGTAGCAGCGGGGCTAGCTAGGGTCGGAGAAAGAGAAGGAGACTAGACATTGTTTCCCTGCGTTCCAGTGTGGTATTGATTCTCGACCCCCTATTTCTTTTCCTTTGATGTGATTCGGTTTGGAACTCGTTTGAGTATGGTATCTCTTGGTAGTACACCTTACTTACGCCTGGCTATATCTAATTGCTATATTCTTATTCCTTGATTCGGTTGAGTTCCTGAAATCACCATTCTGGACTAAGGGAAAAGAACACTTACCTGTTTTAATAAATGGTTTTAGCCAATTTGTGTTCTGATAAATTTATTAATATACATTTTACAATAAGGGTTTTAGGTGGGGGTTAGAATCGAAATTTGATGAATTTGGATACTGGTACCTGTTCAGTAGGAGAAAACAGTAGGGTTCATCTGTAGCAGTAGAGAATTTGTCCTAACAGGTGCAGGATTTTTACTTGAGAGTTTCTATATGATTGTAATATGTTAGGATTTGGCGTAGCATGTAAATCTATCTTTGAAATCCTGATTTTAGTTAAATTCTGAAAATCTATTTTGTGCATTTTCTTAGTTAAGGCCTTGCATTTGAAATGTATTCTGAAATGATCATGAGAAACTTTTTTGATATGAATTGCATTAATTTTTGTTGCATATTTTTTTTTATAAAATAGATAACCGCACATGGCTTTTTTCTTTTCCATAAAATTTGCAAATGTGGGTTTAATTGAAATATATATCTTTGGATATTGGCATATATGTGAATGTGATTTGAGATGTGGACATGTGATATGACTGGTGTGATTTGTCGTGGCATATGGTTCATGTGTATGTGTGTTTATCTTTGTTAAAAGTCTGACTCAGGGTGGTACCAGCATACAAAATATGAGAATTTCTACCTGAGCTTTCTGGTTTCTCTCCCTCTTGTATTACCTGTGATGATGAATTATGTGTTTGTTGTGACTGTTTGTCAAACAGACCCCTTATGTCTGGAATTGATTTGGATTTAGGCCAACTAAGCATAGACCACTGTGAAGTTAGGGAAATGTAGCATTAAGATTTTTGTAATATTTCAGTAAATTACTTTAAGATGGAGTATATCGGTTGTAATATATATTACCATTAATATCTGTAAAATACAAGGCGAAGTGTTTATTATGGTAAAAAAAATTTAGTCAATGGGTAAAAGAAGATTTTGTTGTTGACAGCAAGGTGTTAAGCTATACTCCTCTCTAAGTCAACTATTATGTTGTGCAAGTCATTTTTACATTTTATAATGATGTCTTGGACAAAATATTTTTCAATGATACATAATTTTTATATTGCATGCTAAAGGTAAGCAAACTCAACTTCAGCTCTAAATCTTAAATCACTTATGTTTTTTTCTTAATTAACCCTTGACACTGATCTTTGGTGTCTGAAGTATCTAGGTGTCAACCATGACGCTTGCAGATTTGGAAGCAAAGCAAATAAAACTTCTCCATCGAATTGCTCAACTCGAGTTGCGGCTTGCAGCCTCCTCCATCTCATCATCCAAGGGATGCGGAGAAGATGCTGCTGAGTCTATGGAGACCCGACTCTCAAAGATCCTTCTTGCCAGAGGCGTCAACGACTTTGCCTGGAAACGTGTACCCTCTGATTACTATGATCAGAGCCTTGAAGACAGGCGACAGATACTCAATGCCTCCCGTGTTGAGCAGCTGTGCAAGAGTATTGTCATGGTAATGCATTTTTGAACCAGTTCTTTCTTTGTCGTTTTATTGAACACCTAAAGTTCTTTCTTTCTGAGGAATAAAATTTAGGAGAAAATTAGCGTTTCTTTGCTTATTGGTCTATTGCAATCTTCTGTTTCATTTCCTGTCTCTACTTGTTCAAGTGCATTTATGGCGGCATACTTTGCACTTCCGTCCTTATGTGTGTACAAGTTTTTCTTGCATATTATTATTGGAATTTGACATTTATTAAAATATTTATTGGATTTCCTCTCAGGTCAATACCCAGGCTTCTGAAGATATTACAGACTGCAGCAACCCCAAAAATTCGAAATACTATGTTGTTGTGGTTCAGGTAACTTATAAATATAACAATCTGGATTGTGTTACCTTTCTCTTTTTGAAAAATTTTCTCATATGTTGTCTTGTGATTTTGTATAGTATATGGCTAGGCTTAATGCAGAAAGTATCAAGAATTTCCTTTATGCCCTAAATGACAAGAAAGTTCCGAAGAAGCAATTCAATAGTAAGTCATACAACATCTTTTTACATCTAAAAATATTGATTTGGGGTATAACTTCTGCACAATGAGTACCAATAAGTGCAGCATATCAATTTGGTACTGGCATGGCCGAAGTACAAGTGTAACAATGGTAAAACTATAGTCAAGGGCAAAAATTGGTGCAGAATCTTTTGTATCAGCAACCATCTTGCAGCAACTGAGAAGCCCCATGTTTGAACAGAGTTCCACTACTTGTCTACCTCTGACATGACCCTGTACTGCCAGCCTGACCATGTTATTGTACATAATTAGGCATTAGAATCTACTGCGCCATTGCCATAACAATACAGAATTCATTACTGTTTGAATTGTCACTTTTGATAAGCTTAAAGGAAAAGTTATGTTTATGCCCCCATGTCAATTCTAAGTGAAAAAAAATTTAATAAACATGTATAACACATTTTCGGCCAAATTAGTTGTGTAATACATGCCCAACTTTGAAATTTTGGGCAAATTAGTTAATTGATTGTAAATTGCATGGTGTCAGTGAGACTAGCTCCCGAAGATGAATCACTGGAACTCACTGGATTCATACACAATGCAGTCACTTGCATTGGGATGCGGACAGACATCCCGGTAATTTTCATTTTTATACTATTGTTTTGTTATTTCTCCTTTCTAGATCTTATTTTGACGATTAACGTTAATATATGCTATGAATTTTGTCTCAGGTGATAATAGATGAAGCAATTACAAAGTTAGAAGAAGACTATTTTTGGCTGGGAGGCGGAGAGGTTGACTTGAAACTTGGCATGAAAACTTCACAATTTCTAAGTGCTTTCAAGCCATTTGTTGTTAAATGTAGTTAATTAAACAAGGTGTCCCTTTGTGGTGATTATTGATGATTTCAATTTTACATTGGAAATTGCTAACCCCAATACACCGTAGTTTCCCACAACAAAAACCCATTTGAGTTAAAATAATCTGGATATTGAATCAAGGTCTGGTATGTTTGTCTTTTTGAGTGCAAGATCTTGTCTCGGCATTTTTCCTCTTATATTGTCACCGTTTAGTTGTTTCACTCTCAGAAAAAAGGTTTATAAATAATATGTGGGTAGTAACACTTCAAAATATTAAATTTTCCTATTCGGAGAAGAAAACAATGTGCAGCATTCCCGAATGTTATAATTAGTTATTTATTTCATTGTTATGTGGTCAACAAATTAGCCGTACCCTTATGTGCTATACTAGAAACAACATATATTTAATATATGCAAGTACTTTTCTCTTAGGCTTTGATTGCCACGACGAGCGGATGAGATAAGTTGATTCTGGAATGAATTTGACGTTATACAATGGATAATTGAATTGAGTTCATCGTTAACTTTTGCAATTGCTGATCAAACATTTAAACTAAGTTCCCATCAAATTTTATTGTTGAAGGAGATGAAATTGTACCAAACTGAAATCTTATCTCCTCAACTTTACTCCTTTTTTTTTTTTTTTTTTTTTTTGAAAACAAGCAGCTTATTGTTGTCACTTCCATTCAAGAAATTAAACTAGAAGTATCCATTACTCAAACACATTTATCTCACAAACCCCAAAATGAAAGACAACAACGGCACTGGTAATACTGTCTAATATTGAGTTGTCAGCTTACATTCCATTTTCTCCGTTTATTATTATTTTTATACAAACTTATACAGCCAAGAAATTACCGAAATATCTGATCGATCTAGCTAACAAAAAATTTTCACTTTAGCAAAAGCTAGAGCTTTCAGTTCTATAGGCCTCAATATTTTTTGGCTAGTCCCGTTATAACCCAAACCAAGTTGTCATGGAAAAAGATGACTTTGAAATTTTAAACTAAAAAAATTCAATCAAGAAGTTCATATAATTAATCTAAATGAAATCGACAAGTCATATAATTAATTTAAAAGAGTCAAAGGGTTCACATGAGAGCCACTCGTGTACCTTACGTTGGGTCCAACATTCACTTGGTGTCTGGTTTTTCCTGTGGCGATGATTTATCTTAACAAAGTATGACGAGTAACTTAATTTGCTGCCTATTTCGGACACATGAAAGAATAGATTAAGCTACACGGCACTGAATGCATATTATAAACACAAACATTACCTCAATTTTGTCGCATAGGCATTCATTCATGCATGGCAGCATGGGTTGCATTGTACGAAGATGAAAGATCGGACAATTATGCGTGGTTGAAGGGATGTTGTATAGCTACTCCTTGGGGCTTGTTCTTTATTTAAATAGTACTTTTTAACTAATTCTTCTTCATTTACTACGCTTTTTAGCGGTAATAACGTTTCTGATTCGTTGTTGCGCGTGCAAGAAGTTCATTTTTGGCGAGACATTGCTTTTGTCTTCCTCCATCTTGCACATTTCTCTAAACATAATATCTTTATAACTGTGATTCATTTGTATGACTGCCAAAAGTTCGTTTATGGAAGTTTAATTGTACTTCTCATAAATCCTTTTCTTTGGAGGGAAAAGTATATTAGGACACCCAATCTTTTACCAATTCAAACAAGTTAAATTTTTTTTTAACCTGAATCTTTTGTTATGTGCTCTAGTTATGATGTAAAAATTCAATTAATTATAATATGATACACAATACACATCGAGTGGTATTCAAATTTTTATATGACAATTAATACTCTAAGAACTACATTTAATTGAGTTGATGAATAATTTATTAAAAAGCTATCAGAAATCACACCATAAAGCAAGTAACTGTAAATTCCGAGTTAAATGAAGAAAATATCTTCTTGTCTTAATACTAATTCTAGCCTCATAAGAATGTATAAATCGCGAACGGGTATATATGAAAATCGACAAGAAAATTTATTCCCAATATTCAAAATTCAAAAACTTTTATTTACATAATCTATCTTGGCAAAATAGATCTGATTTGTACCCTTCTAGATTTTTTCAGTTTGCAATTGCTCTTACCAAGAAAGACATAATATTAAGGCAAACTTGGAGAGTTTGATTTAGTGATTTAGTAAACTTGATGTTAAAAAAAATTCGAAAAATTCTTCTGTTTGATATATTGAAAGACATTTTTGATAGAGTAAGGAAAAAAGATTTTTGACAAATATATTAGAGGCCACCTAGGAAAAAACTTGAAATTTGAAAAACTTAATGTCCTTTATTTGAAAAAAAACCTCCCCGAGATTACAAAATGAGACAGAAAGGCTACAAAAATGCTTCTCAGAAGTAACATCTTTGTCTCTTCTCCTCGAAACCTAGCGCTTTCTAAAAATTTTTTAAGCAACAACAGCACATCCCCACCAATTCCCTTTTCCATCCCCTTCCTTTGAAAAGGCCCTTCAGAGAAACTAAAAAGCTTGCTGCGTCTTTAGCACTGCTCTCCTATTCTTTCTTTTTGCATCTCTCTTTGATCTGCTAATGCAATACAAATCGATGGTGTGACTTGATCAAAACGGTGCAAGCTACTACTAGTACCACCATGTCCTCTCTTATTGTGCTTCTTATTCTGTCTCTTGCTTTTACCTTTTGCGGAGGGCGTAGTTTGCATACGTCGTTATCTCACTCAAGGAAGGTAAGTTGAAACTCTATCTAGCTAGTTCTCTTGTTAGAAATATGAAATATTTTTGAAGGCTGATTGGGGAAGTGCCGTGCCGGATAAGTTTTGTGAAAAAAGAAAATTTTACAGAGTTGCATACCAAATTACTATCTTTTTTAGAAATGCTTGACACTGACTGTCAAGTATACTGAATTACTATTAGAAATATGATAAGGTTAAATTTTGCATAATTTCCTGAATTAATGCTATAAAATCAATTTAAGTACTCCTAAATTACATGAAACCGCACTTATAATGCCCAAAACCATTTTTCAACTTACCAAGATATCCTATCCAAATATCCAAATCTCCAATGCCCATCTCGCATTAGTGAATATTTGCTAAGTTGATATTTGTAATTGCATGTAGTTTTTCTTGTTTCTACAACTTTGCTACATTATATGTTTTTTTTTTCCAACTACATATATAATTCCTTGCACTTGTTTAGGATTTGGCAAAGATGAAGTATCCTTCGAGCCCAATTAAAGAATCCACGACAGAAAAGATTTATCAGTCCTCAGCAACAGATGAGATTTCAAGGACTTACAAGAACTATAACATGGAAGATGAGATAAAAAAACCAAACCCGCCAAGTTGTTTTCAGAGACCAAAAACTGTTGTAATTTCGAGGAGTAGGCCGTCATACAGGATATCAGAAGAGAATTCAGGTTTTCATCTTGATTATGCAGAATGGAGAACACACAGTCCATCACACAATTGAGGCTCCTTTTGTTATCCTCTTTATTAGAGACAAGTTCTCTTGACAAGAGATACACGTTCTAGTTACAGACTTTGATTTCAAACTGTGAAACAAACTTATTTGCATATTACTACGGCGTCTTGTTATATACATATTATGTTTTTATTTTTATTATACAAATGATCAAATAATCTAGTTCTAATATTTAATCTGGTCCATGACTACCCTTTTCAGTTTTTTTTTCTCTTTTGCTCAACTTCCTTAAAATAAAACTTCTTCCAAACATTTGATTCTGTTCTTAAGCTTGTGTAATAAATTAAGGAAACACGGTCATGTAAGTTGATCTCTGTAATTAAAAAAAGAAACAGAGGAAGAAATACACCGAATGCATATATATTCACTCACTGTTCTTACTATAGTCAGATTGAACTTGCAGGAAGCATGGCTTTATCATGTTGTTGTCGTGATCATGGTTTGACGCAAAGGAAAGGAATTAAGGTAAACTTCTCATCTGTCTTTGCAAACTCATTTATGATACAATGAATTGGAGTATATGCATTAAATAGTGGAGGAAATCAAGGACGTCCGTTTATTTTTTGACCCTTGAAGAGTGACTATACCTAGCTATGCATTAATGTTTATGCTTATCCCTGAATAAACATGACTTATCCGGGCTCAGGGAATAAAGTTCACAAAGCTTGACTTTGGATTTCAAAATAGGGTGAGGCGGAGACTTTGGTGTGAGTGCATGCATGAGTGTATTTGATCAGTAACTATAAATTGGCTAGGTAAATAACTATGAGCAACTCCTATGATGATATGAAAATCTTTTTTCCTCAGTGTAGAACTGTAGATGAAAATCTTTAAACAGAATTAAATATTTGTCGTCTAATTAGATCAATTGCCCGCATCTTTCTCGTTTCTTAGGTGAGGTCCCTGAAGAAAGTGCGTTCTTTGGTTGCTGAAAACAAGTTAAATGAAGAACAAATAAACCCTAATAAGAACATGGCCAGTGCAAGCTTTGTAGAAATGGATTATCCAAGTGCAAAACTTGCTCCATCAGTTAACAACAGGTAGAGTAAGAGTCGTTTTACACCAAACCCATATAAGGCTTATCGGAACGAGAAAAATTGCACTTTTTTGGAGGCAGAATTTATGCTTATTGAGCTCTTATGCTTGTGCACAGACATTTTCTAAAAGTCAGAGAAGACTGTATCTTGTGTTTGTAGTTCCAATTACATGAGCACTTGATATATATTTGTATATAAACTGTGTACTTTGGAGGGAGCTTCCTTGCAATCAAGAGATCAAGAATTTCAGTTTCATTTCTATAACTCTGACTTTAGTAGATTTACGTTTGTATAACTCTACTTCTATTAAATGGGAGCGGTAGGTCAGTTTGGGCCTACTTGTTTCAAAAAAAAAAAAAAAAAAAAAAATTCTATATCCATAATTTGGTGCTTGTGTTTGACACTTTTCATGCCAGTTAGCAGTTTAATTACCAAATTCAAACCCTAAATGTATGTCTTATCCCAATTTTTAGGAACTTATTGTGTCAAAATTAATGTCATGATGTAGTGTGGATTATCTAAACGTACATAATAAATGTGCCATTTAGCGGTTGTTGATGTTCTGCAGTTTCACATATATATTGCACTGAATTAAGCAAGTCATAATGTGCTCTTTGACGTTATTTTGAAGTTCTTTTATTTAATTTAAGTACCATATGAAGGCTCGTAGGTTGTCCATTGATTGTCCCATTGAGACCTAGTTTTAAATTATAGCTAGGTGTTATTTGATGCTTGTTAATGTTCCATTTAAAATTTAGAGATATGACTGGGTAGGTATGTGCTTGCAACAGTTATGAGGATGCCTATGAAAATCTTCTTCTTCTATTTTTTCTTCGAAAATGCTTGCTTAACATTATTATAGACAATTTGTTAGATTTAATGCCCAATTAGTCATATCAAACAGGACAGCACAAGAACTCTGCACGGTCTGAACAAATGGAGAAAGTAAACGAACTATAAACTGACAATTAAATCATTTATAGTTTTATACAGTACAGCAATCAAATTTAATCAGATGAATCGCATAGAACTTCCATATACCTTGATGTTAAAAGAGTGCCAAAACCTCTGGATATTCACCTCACGCTTTGTGGGATAGGATTTTCTTAAACGAAAGCTTACAACCGAAGTTCTTCTCCAATAGGTGATGACATTTCTAGTTAAATTCGAAAACACTGAAACATTAAAATTGGAAGAATTGCTAGGGAAACGGAAATAGTGTTCCACAAAAGACAGACACACAATTCCTTGATCCAATATCCAAAACCCTGAACCCCAAACTGAGGGCTGTTACTAAATTTCCACTGTGATTTATATAATATAATCGTGATCGCCTACTTGAGGGAACTCGTTTAGTTAATTAATCTAAGATTAATTAAGCACATGTGGCTGGAATTAATGTACTAAAATATTGTGAGGTTCTCAAGCAAAATTTTTCCATCTCCCCTTTCCAAGGAATATTATCTTCTAATATGGTTACAACTTGAACTATCGATTATCACTTGAAAAATAAGAAATGAAATGACTAAAACTGATTCTGTGGCTTTTTTCCTCTAATTGTTATGTACTAATGAAAAGTGCAAAATGAGCGACACTGAAATCATGCACAAATGTAGAATGGATATATTTAATTAATATCTGAAAGTTCAATTCAGTTTTGCTACATTGGATTAAATTTTATTCTTAATCCAAGAAATTATATTTGCACCCGACCTCCATTAACAATGAACCAGGCGTCAACACTGAATAATTGATTCAAAGAATTCTAATTGTGTGCGCGTGATTATTTTTGCAATTTTCTTTATCTTGCCATTTTAGTTTGAGAGTTGAACTGTTAAGTTGAGGTTTAACTAAGCTCGCTGGGATTGTCGGGGGCCCATGATGGGAACTGTCTCCTACTATCCCAACTTTGTGTAATGGGCCGGATTTGAGGCTCAGGAATTAGTACAATTACATGGAAGTTAACTGGAACAACTTCCATCCGAAAAAGTTGTAAAGTCAACTGGAAGTCTGCAACAACTTCTATCAGATTCCTTAATGTCATTTCATTCCATCTAATTTTACTTCAAACAGCAGCTATGAGCTATCCCGCCACAATTCATCTCTTTTCTTTTCTGTAACCTTCTCTGTTATATAAGTTTCGTACAGTCGTACATCATGTGCACATGTAGTTTCGAAACAAGAGATCAATGTCTCCCACAGACCCAGACACCAGTAGTTAATTTCGAAAACGATGGAGACGTACGTCGGCAAGGAATGAATTTAACAACAGCTCATAAAGAAAGCTCAATACAGCTGGTAATTACTGTCAGGTCAGTCCATTTTATTTATTTATTTTTTGAGATAGAGGTCAGTCCATTTGTTTTTGAGGGTCAGCAATTAGCAATTGCTGACAATTTTTCATTAATAAAAAACAAAGGTTTACATAAAAATAAAAACTGAAAATAGGTCAGTCCATTTGAATTTGTTGGAAATATTAAACTTAATTTTAGGATTTAACTTGAGATATTTTGTTAATTAACTAAAATAGATTACTATTGTGGGCCCCACGTGAAATAAATGTGTTTTCCCCTCACATTTAAAATCTTCATTTTCGAAATTTTGTTTCCTGTAATTATATATTTTTTGTGCACCAAATCTATCAGTACTAACTAATCATGGAATTTATAATTAAAATTAAGATCAAAATAAATATTTTATTGTATCCGTCATGTGATTTCAACCATCTGCAAATACTCAAACTTTATTTATTTTCTAAAGAATAATGCAGAGCTTCAGGTAAGAAGGACGAAACATCAAAAAAGACAAGATGCTAAATTTCCATATTGTGATATAAAGGCTCATAAGACCTCACGATTTATTATCTCATTCCCAGTTAAAGAAAATTCCAAGGAAACTAGACAGAACTTGCATTAATTAGTTATACCTGCTATCATAAGCTTGCATGTGACATGGTATATATAGCTCCATTGGTGTTTTTTTTTCATTTGTGTGCGCCATGCTATGTTTTTTTTTGAGGAGGAGAGCCCGTAGGCTTGAGTTTCATTAAAATATAAAATCTGTCTTTTACATTACAACCGTATAGCCTTGATCCCATGATATAATTTTTGTGGGGCCGCATACAATACATAAGTAACAAAAAGTACCCCACTAGTCATAGGCTCATAGCCCATCGATCTAACAGAAAGCAGACACCAAAGATAAACAAGTACAAAATAAAGCACTTCACTAATGTAAAACCAATATACTAAAAAACAATGCGCCATGCTATGTCGTGTTATATAATGTCGAGCAAATATTAATCTCTTTCTAAATTTGTGTTGTGTTGGGTAGCTGAAAATTCTGATATAATACGTGTTTCTGACAAAATAAAAGTAGGCCATGTCATGTTGACATGTCAACTCTTATATATTTTTCCCCATTTTTGTTAAAAAATAATAAAAATAAAAATGATATTATATTGAAATTCGCATTTTCATAATGTAGATGGGATATTTGTTGTTAATTTTTCTTGTCAAAATATATTAATTAAATAAAATAGGAATAATTAATATAAGCTCCGTTTGGATAGGTGTGGGAAGATGAGAAGAAAGGAAAAAGTGGGAAGAAGTATTGGGAAGTGTGTAACTTTGTGAATAGTTTGGATTGTTTATAATTTTTTTCTTTCCTTCTTCCTTCTTCCTACTTCTTCTCAACGATCCAAACGGAGGCATAGTGTAAAATGTAGCCCTTATATTTATGACAAAATCTTTTTAATTTCGTTATTAATTTTTATGATAAAAAGTAATAATTAAATATATTTTTATTGCTCCTTTTATACTAAAAAAATCATTTTATTGCCCCTTCACCTCTTTACCATGCATGGATATAAATACAATGTTTACGGTTTTTCTGAAGACACTGATCAATGCCGTAAATTGTGAATTAGTGGACGTCGTCTATATATCTTCCTCCAGTAACAAATTTAACTATTTAAGCAATTTCTTCGCAAAAGACGTTGTGTTTGAGTTCGAGGTGCACTAATGTGAAAATGATTAGTCATAAAATTAAACGGACCAATCAGCAGTTGTATCATATGTGATACCGGCCGGGCCGGGTTCCCACTCAATTTCTAATAAAATTTTCAATTACCTGCACAATTTTTTTTTCCTGTCAAATAGCTAAAAAAAAAGAGAGATTTGAACTTTTCATTAATACATTTTGTCTTAAAAAATTATTTTAGCGGAAAAAGGAAAAAGAATATTTGTTGTCCAAATTAACGTACGCATGATACTAGCTAAAAAGAAAATGCAGCATTTGGAGAGTTTTATCTAAATCAGACGAATCTTTAAAGAGTCACGACCTCATTTTGTGCCGGCATTTCTTACAGTTAAAAATAGTTTTTTTTTTGCATTTTCTATAATTAAAAATAGTTTTTCCTTTTTTTTGGGTTAAATATAATATATGTTAAAAGTAGTCGTACCAATCATCATTTATGCAAACTTTATATGTTGACTTTTTTCTGACAAAAATTATTAATTTTGAACTTATAATTTTTTGTCTAAAATTGTGACAAGTTTGATGAAATAGATTGAATTATTCTCAATCTTAAAAACATAGCGCAACTTTTGCCATGTCATTAGTCTATATTAAATGATCAATTAATATGGCGTTTGATGGATACATGTCCCCAACCCTACATGGGTTAGCCAGAAGTCATAAATAAGAGAAGTTTTAAACCATCCGAATTTAAATAGCAAATTTTCTGCTGCAATGCTATAGTTTGTGTATTGCTAGTTTGCTACATCCATATTGAGAGAGGACACAAATAGGTTATCAATTAGTACGGTACAATACAGTAGAAGATACTTTTATATTAGTATATGTTAAAATTTTATTTATCCATATCCTCTCTGTATCCGTTAAAAAATGACTTTGTCCGTATCCTACCCATATCCGTTAAGAATTAACAGTAATGGTAGAATAATAGTATATAATGGGTAATAATAATATTATTAATTTAATAAAAATACATATTGTATTAAATTAATTACATCAAATAAATACACGGATAAAATACAACATTTACATATTGACATTTAATAAATCTATATAACTACTTAGTGCAAATTAATTTTTTCATTAACACAAACAAATTTTGATGAGGATCGAAACTAACACCATATCTTATGAAATATGATAATAACATCATTATAAATACATAGATGTTTGTAAAATTTTACCCATTAGATAATGGGTATAGAATAGCCCTTCTCCGTACCCGTATTCAATAAGTTAAGGAAAATTTTTACTTACTCATATTCATATCCGTTAGTCTAACAAAAATTACCTATAGCTGCCTTATCAAACGGGTAGGATAAACGGATTTCATTGACACCCTAGAGACAAAGCCCACATCATTATTAAAAAAAAATAGACTATTTTATTTATAACCATATGACTGAATAATATTGACAATCGTGTAAAGCACAATTTAAATAAGATTTTTTTTTTGCACATTCGAATATAAAAAATTGATATATATATATATATATATATATATGTTCTTTTTAAAGTTGTTTTGGCGAAGAGTCAAATTTTATCAATATGTGATTATATATATCATTTCAGTAAATTATTATTAATATAGTGCGTATTTATCAATTATCAAATGATCTAATATTTCGAACGGTTTACATCTGACAGCTCGCAATGGATAAGTAACCCTTTTTTAAATGACATTTTAATATTCGTAAGAACAAGAATCTCGTCCCAAAATAGCATGATGATAGTATATGATCCTGTGAAAAGAAAGGCGTGCTTGCCTTGGCTCGTGGCATATGTCAGTTGCTTAAAAACTAAAGTCGGCTCCAGCATCGAAAGGTAAATCACACAAAAAAAAAAGGAAACGGGAATAAGAAAGGCAATAAAGACCATTTCAGTGTTCAGACGCATATGGAAACTACTTTAATCATCTTCCTATAAAAAAACTTTTTTCAAAAATAAAAATATATTTCTTTAAATAAATTCGGTCAACTTATTTTTAAATTGAATATATGTAAGGATTTTTTTAGTCGGATTTCGAATCTATAATCTTTCATGCATTGTTTTTAGAGAGGAAAAAAAATGAGATGATAGCCGTACATGTTCTTATTTCCCCAATAATCTAGAGACCACTAGACCAAAATCAGCTTCTCTCAAAAATAAAAAAAATAAGAATATTATATTTAAAATTTGAAGTTATGCATTTGAATGTATTGTCTGGTGATATATTTAGATAGTAATTAAGGCTGTGTTCCACAATTCAAATTATCAAATAGCAAAGCGGAGAGAGAAGAAGAAGATGATCAGACTTTACCGAGCAATTGGTTTACAATTTTACAATTTTTCAAGAGACACGAGACAATTAAGAAGAAGGATAACGAGGAGAAAGTAGAGCGAAAATATGAATAAAAGATCCGATTTTGGAGTGAATCTCTGCTCCTCGTCCATCACTACGATCCCCTCCCATCTCTCCCTCACTCTTTCATTGTAGAGCAAAACTTAAATCTCAACAAACACATATTTCTGAATGCCAGTATGTGAAATTTTTAAAACACAAGTTCCAAATGTTGTTTTCAAACAAATACATTTAAATTTCAAACATAAATCTTGTACTATTTTTGAAAAATAATATCATTGCATATTCTTATTTATTAAGTTCAAACAGGAAAAAAATCCGATGCATAATGTGATGTCTGTCCTTATACAGTTATACTTATATTGAATATTGATTAGGCTCTAAAAAAGGATCCAGATATAATAATAGTCCGAATCGAATCTGCTTTATGATTGTTTCTTTTCCAGAACAATAGTTTGCATTATGCTGTTGCCTACGGGCCTTCAATCGAAAAAAATAATTCGCTTCATCATGACTTCATCAGTACTAATGAACTATATATGGTCATCCCGACAAATATCTTTTCTCGACGTAAATTAATTATTAGTCTAACTTTAACCGTATACCTGACCTACCAAGCTACACTAGTCAGACAACATTTTATTGTCCGATAGTTTTGTTTCAAAAGCAAGTTTCAAGTGATTGTTGTTACTTAATTTAATCGGTCATATCAGTAACAATGCTCAATTATATTCTCTTTTTTAGATGACCATGCTCCATTATTTTGTCCGAGATGGTAACAATAAGTCTTTTTGAGATGACCATGCTCTATTATTTTGTCCGAGATGGTAACAATAAGTCTTCTTCTTTTTTTTTTTTTTTTTGGGCATGATCCATTGTTAATTGAATTACTCAAGCTGATAGCTAGTATAACTGACGTATTTCAATAAAACGAGGGATCTTAAATTAGGACAAAAAAAATTATCCCATTATATCTAAGGCGGCTGATAGTTTGTTCCTAAATTAATAATTCTTATTTTTTATTATATCACAAAGGCATCACTTTCGATTATATGTAGGGACAACTGGAGTTTTGTTCTAAAGTTATAAAAAGAGAACATTTGCACAAGATCACCCCCCCCCCCCTAATTTTAAAAAGCCATGTATGCTGTTGACTGTTGTATCCACCTTCTAATTAATTGCTAAGATTTTTAAACAAGATGGTCAGAGACATGCTTATATTATTTTACAGGAAAAAAACCAAAAAGAAAAAATAAAACCAAATAAAAAGGATGATGTTATGGGTGTTAGGCCCGGATCAAAATCCCATTTTTTTTTAACGTCGAATTTCAATTTATTTCAGTTCGTTAGAAAATTCTTGATCAAAATGAATGGATTTGGTGTCAATTGGATCAATTCCCATATAAATAGAACCAACGAAATCCTGTAAAATCAATTGAATTGAAATGAAATGAAATTCCGTGTGAAAAAAATTTTGATCAGGGCCAAAGATAGAGAAAAAATTTCAAAATAAACAAAAGACTGAATTATAGTTAAAAAAAAAGATAAACCAACACGTCGATCGTATCGATCATATATAGTATGGATAGATGACAATCTCTCAATGCTCTTATGTTTTATTTATATTCTTTTAGCAATTCCATTTCGGTGAGTTAGGCTAGAAGCAACAAACATTAAAGTTAAAATAACTGTTATTCATCATATATTAATACACCAACTAGAGGGATTTTAGATACCTCATTAATTTTTGGTTAAACAAAGGAGCTTTGCTCATGGAAGAGGAAAAGCAGGACATGATTCATAATTGCGGCACAACATATATAATATAATACATGAAAGTAGAACTTAGATTTCCCTTGACAATTTTTACTAGACATTAACCTGCAGTAACCACAATCAACAAAAACAGTGGGGCACAATTAAAAAGATAAAAAGAAACAACAAAACACTCTTTAATTAACAGTTTAACGCACAAATTTTAAGTGTCCAGAACCCGTGGACTCTTAAAATTTGAATGCGTCATCTACCGCCAACAGCGCACAAGACTTAAACAACAACAACCAACACAGACAATAGTAAAGCAATATTTTTTTCATGCTGCAGGCATTTCACCATGCATGCACTAAATATTATACGCAGTTACGGCCTTACGGGCATTGAAAGCCAGAAGGCACCCTCCTGCCACAATAGTTGATGAGCAAGCTGAGATCAATGGGGACATTGAGGTTCAAGCCCAGTACATTCGCTCTGAGCGCTGTGCAAAGACAGACTGCTGCTTCAAGATCAGCAAGACCATTAATCAGACTGCAGCAAGGCTGTCTAGGTGGTGTCCCGAGCACTATGTTGATGAGACCACTGAGCACATTTGCACAGACACCCAATTTTAAAGCATCAATGGGACATCTTCCTGTTGAAGGAGTGCTTGGGCTACCTGGCGTTGTTGGTGTTCCACTTCCAGGTGTAGGGGTACCAGGAATGGGTGTTCCACTTCCGGGTGTAGGAAAACCTGGAATGGGTGTTCCACTTCCAGGTGTGGGTCTTCCAGGTCTAGGAGTTCCAGGTATAGGAGTCGGGCACGACCCGCATGCACTGGTAAGGGAAAATATGAGGTTAAAGGAGAGGAAGAGAGCGACAGCAAGTGAGGCTTTGGATGCCATTTCTTTTGGAGGAAGTATTAGCTAGGGTTTGAGTGGAAGGTTACTACTGGTTTAGATGGAAGACATTGGGGACGGAAGGGGGCATTTATAGGAAAAAAATGTTAATTAGTTTTAGGGCCTTCTAAATGATTTTGGGGCTAGTAAGCTTCGTCTATTACATTTGGAGATCTTTTATTCGATTTAGTGAAAGGCACTTAAAATATGTTCGTTCGTTTTCTTGCTAATGAAAACGAGAGATGAAATTATTTGTGATAAAGGTGTTGCGGCTTTTTCGTCATTATTCTCCTCGAAGGAATTCCTCGAAGAACAATGGGAACATAGCCTTAGATTCACCTCCCTTAAGGTTTCGATCTCTATGGCGGGTATCTCTCGAAACAAGAGAACCCTATAAAGAGTCGCTACTTAAAGAAGTTTCTTAATTTAGCGGGTCCTTTCTTTCCAATAGGCGCAAGCCCCTATTGTTAATTACCTCGTAGTTGCCTACGAGAACCTCTGATTAAGGGACATAAAGGGTATTGATGTAATGGGCTAAAAAAATAGATTTATGGAGTGCTATTATTTGTCTTAAAGAGGCCTTAATTGATGGTACCACACCTAGTTGACGGGACCCAATTAAGGATCGCTAAACTACTAAAAGACTCTGAGGTTTAGAAGAGGTTTTCGTTGAAAAAGGAATGAATCTTCACTTGGAGTCGTTTTAGAGTCGTTTTACAACCTTCGGGGCATTTGGTGCCACTTGTGAAAGTTGGTTCTTTTACAACCCTCGGGACATTTAGCGTCACTTGTGAGAGTTGGTTCTCGGGCCATTTGGCGGCACTTGTGAGAACGAAAAGAGTTTTACAACCTTCGGGGCATTTGGCGCCACTTGTGAAAGTTGGTTCTTTTACAACCCTCGGGACATTTGGCGTCACTTGTGAGAGTTGGTTCTCGGGCCATTTGGCGGCACTTGTGAGAACAAAAGGAAATTTTACAACCTTCGGGGCATTTGGCGCCACTTGTGAAAGTTGGTTCTTTTACAACCCTCGGGACATTTGGCGTCACTTGTGAGAGTTGGCTCTCGGGCCATTTGGCGGCACTTGTGAGAACACAGGGAAATTTTACAACCTTCGGGGCATTTGGCGCCACTTGTGAAAGTTGGTTCTTTTACAACCCTCGGGACATTTGGTGTCACTTGTGAGAGTTGGTTCTCGGGCCATTTGGCGGCACTTGTGAGAACACAGGGAAATTTTACAACCTTCGGGACATTTGGCGCCACTTGTGAAAGTTGGTTCTTTTACAACCCTCGGGACATTTGGCGTCACTTGTGAGAGTTGGTTCTCAGGTCATTTGGCGGCACTTGTGAGAACAAAAATGGAATTCTTTGGACGAGGGGGCCCATAAGAATTCATTTCTAAGTCATCTAAGGTCGATCTCAACCCTAGCGAGTGACTCTTCCTCTAACGAGGAGGTTTCGGCTTTGATCTTTGGGTTTCGTACTTTGACTTTTAATTTTCTGAGGTTTCACTTTGGATATTTGATAATTTTTATTCACTTTGACCTTTTGCGCTTTTGACTTTTAGAAATTCTTTTTTTTTTAGATCTTAGACTAATTGGAAAAAATATTTTTTTATATTTGAAAATATCTTTCTTGAAATTATTTGGGTATCGAAAGTATTCTATCTCTTGATTTCATTTAGAAGACATTTAACGGGTTGGTTTATTTTGCCTTTTGTTATTTAGAAAAATACATTCATATCGAAGATATTATATTTGGAGTATTTATTTCGAAGATACTTGATTTCAAATTTAGAATTTGATGAATGTGTTTATTATTTTTCCAAGGTCTATAAAATCCAATTTTAAAGGGAAAATACTTCAAAATACAAAAGGCCGCTACTTTGATATGTTTTCATATCAAAGTATCAGTGAATTTAGTTTATTTTGATTTTTAAAATTTTACGGGTATTTTATTTGTATTTTTCTGAATCTCCTACTATTTTTAAAGTGATTTTTAATATTTCTGCTGACGTGGTGTTCCTTGGTTGGCCCACCTCGGCTAGACATTACTGGGGCTCCTGTTGGGGGTCACCTATCTAATCCCAATACGACCTTGACGTAACAAATCGCTGACAACTTCAAGACTCGTTACACCACTTTTTTGTCGCAGAAGATCGAGGAGATCGTGAGCGCCGAGACTTTTGAAGAAGACGAGTTTGTTCCCTCCATTATTGGGTTTGATGATAACGGGTTTTGATTCGTTAACGATTCTGACCCTCGTAGAGTTTGGGGCAACGTTCTATGGCGTCGTGGGAGAGAGAGGAACTCGAAGGTATGCTTAGTTTTCGTCGTACCTATTCCATTTGACGAGAGTAGCGTTGACTGGTACGGTGGTACAGGAGAAAGGTACCAGTGAAGCTCAGGGGGTCAAATAGCACTAACAGTAAATCACTTGAGAATGTTGTAGCACGAAACAGAAATTGCATGGCTCAATTTAACTTTCACATGTTCAATTTTATGAACGTCGCTTAACTTGGTGATAGATTACCTTTTTACTTAGTATTTTCACACGGCAATGTGTCATACGAGTATTTGAGTATAATTAGTTCACTAGCGTCATATTCCTGCTCTTTCTCTATGCGCCAATTACAACCATGACATACAAGTTCCAAGGGGTCAAGTTTTCATTGGTTACCAGACCATATCTTAAAGTACTGGTACTGAATGTCTAGTACCGCAATTTCTAACAAGCTTGGTTATCAATTACCAAATTTCTTACCACATTTCATTCCTGACAATTCGCTATCTACTTAACAAAATAAAAAAAGTTATCCAAATGTTTGGTCAATCAAGCAAATTCTACTCTATTTGACTTTTCACCACTAGGCTTATGGAACCTGTAGCAAACTATACCTATCCTACAAGAATGCCCTTTATTATTCAGACTTCACTATTGCAAATGACATGGCATCTCGCTAAAAGTACTTATTTTCAAATGGTAAACTACATATTAACAAACAAGGATTACTATATTTACCCTGATAACCCAATCATTTCCTGAAATACAATTTTAATGCATTTTACTCAATTGAAGACGATATAATAAACAAGAACATACTACAGCAAGGTAATGTCAGATACCACGTACACATAGAATGGTATTTTTGCACAATCAACCCTATACTTTCAAGAAATCATAAAGATAATCCTCATTGAGTTAACTTCCCAACTCAAAGAATAATGACAGAAATATATGATTTTATGCAAAATGATCCTCACAAAACCTTTTATCTACACTTATGGGAATAAAGCATAGGTTAAAGAAAGGAAGATTGACATCTAAAACCCTGAACCAAATTGGGCAGCATTTCCCCTTGATCCCCTCCATTTTTGAATGTTCAAACAGCTCGACTGAGACAATTGCTCAATCAAGCATGCCTGAACTCGGTTCACCATGGGAGCAGAGCTCCCTAGCAAACCATGGAGGGGATCCAGCGTAGGAGCATAGCTCCATGCCAAACCTAGCATCCACCATGGGAGCAGAGCTCCCTAGCAGACAAGGAACAGGCCGTAACCTTCAATTTAAAGCATTCAAGTTGAACTGGATGAATTACAAGAACCTTAAGACCTGACACTTCTCACTACAGTTCCAATTTCAAGAAAGAGAGAGAGCAATAAGAAGAGAGCAGATTATAACCTTTGAAATTGACGATCCACCATGGAAGCATAGCTTCCCGACAGACCTTTAGCTAACCATGAATTCTTGCAGTAAAAGGAGAAGGACACAACTTCTCATCTCGAGATTAGAGATCCACCATGGGAGCATAGCTCCCTAGCAGACCTCATCCTTCAATCTGAGAAGAAGAGACGCTTCTAAACACTCAAAGCCTATGAATCAGATCGCTAATCGCATACAAAGCATTAATTAATCTCACATTTCAAATCAATCAACAAGAATTTCAAAAGAAGGAAATCGTAAAGTAACCGATCTAAATTTCGACCTTTCTATCAAAATTGCAACAAATCACACAAATTCCAAGCGCAAATCTCTTCAAGATTGCTTCTTTGCTCTGTGTAAACACCTACCTTTTCTTACAAATTCACTTCGTTTCTCAAAAAAAAACCTTCTTCTTCTTTTTGCCTATCAACCGTTTGTGCTAATGCCTACCTTCCTCTTCTAACCTAAACCGTATTGGTGAGAAAAATGTTATATGGAATCTGATCTCTCCCCCCCCTTCTTTGTTTCTCTTGACCCCTCCTCTTTATATAGGCGAAGCTCTTGCTCTATTTTCCATCCAGGTACAGTGAACTTCGTCCAAGCCCGACAGTTACATCCTCTTCATCTCCAACAGATTCAGTTGGGAATTCATCCATCCCCTTCTTCTTTCTTAATCTTGACTGCATATGGTTTATAGTGAACCAAATCACCTTCTTCTGGGGCCCCCAACTACTATCTCTTCCCATTTCATGAACTCCGCGTGCACCCAGATTGATTTTCGCGAAGGGACCAAATTTACCCCTCAGCGACATCTTCTTCGTGCTCAATTTGCATGTACCTGGTCTACGTGAGCCATGCACCATCCCTTCACCTGTTAGACTTTTGTTGCAGGGAAACACGTGTATCCAAAACAAGTTGGTGTATGGAGGGAAATTTCGAATGGCTTAGGCTCTGATTTATTTCATCTCCATTTTCCTGTAAATGGAGCTGTCCATTTAATGGGATTAGCTGTATTTTCATGGCCGTTGAGACTAAGAGAATTATTTGGAGCCCTTCCTTTGGGAATTTTTGTACCAAATTTCATGTGTAGCTTCAGAAAATTATGTAGAATTTGATGATGACAAAGGTTTCCTGAAAAGACCCTCCAAAGTATTTTATTTATTTTGTGCAATTTTGAAGCTTTCCTTGCACATATGATGGGCTTTTGCATTTCCTTTTTGTGTTGCAAGGCCATCATAAATTTCTACTTTTCTTGCTGGATTTTTGGATATTTTTCCAGGATTTTTGCCCTTCATTCGGTATTTTTCTTCAATTTTCAAAGTTCATGGGCTCCTTTATTCTTCATGAGTTTCATTCAATTTCCATGAATTCATAGCCATATTTTGAGGTTCAACAAATGCCCCCACCAGGATTATTTGTGACAATCTTGGAGGAACAAGTCATCCTGGTGGTAAAAAAAAAATTTCCTTTATTTCTCTTTCTTCCCCTTTTTATCCTCTTTTATTACTTTAACAATGCTATACGCCAGGCCACAGTCTTCCTTACACACAAGATCCTCCATTCTAATTTTTGGCGCCTATTTTCTTTCTGTTCACTGCTTATCCAGGGAGAGTATCCTATTTCTCCAATATATATATTTACATGCACCCGGTTTTCTTTGTTTTGCGCTTTGGTTCATGGTACACCAGACATTGGTCCGCACGGCTCACGAAATTCCTTTTTTTGTCTTTTCTCTCTTCTGGAATTACACGTGTCTTCCCCTCACTGGTCATTTTTGAATGCCGTTGGGGCTTGTCCTCATATGGTTTTACCGCATGGTTTTGCTACTCTACGCGATTTTTACCAGCCTTTTATTTTCTTCTCACACCAATCACTGCATCCCACGTGACCTTATTATGACACCTCATCATCGATTCATACGACTTCTCACGGCAATTTGCATTTTCACTGCTTTGTTCGCTCTTCCCCTGATATTTTCTTCATTTGTTCTCTTCCACTGACTCGTGGGGCCTCTCGGTCAGTGCAGGTATGCTAGTAGGCTTGTGAGACACGCTTCTATTTAAGCACCTCTCCCTCTTCATTTCTCTCTTTACCCCATTGATTCGTCTCTCCTCTTCTCTGCTGAGTTACGCTTTCTCTTCCTTTCCTCCATTTTTCTTCTGTAATCCCCATGTTTCATGCTTTATTTTGCTTCAAAAATTTTTTACTCCTCTGAACTCTCAATTAAGCATTTCATACACTTTGGTTTCGAGCTCTCTCTTACTCAGCTACATGTGTTTCTCTTACAGATCTGTAGATGGGGTCACTCTTTCTTTCCGATTGATAGCAAGCTGAAGATTGATTCTCTCTTTATCCAGGTATCTTGCTTTTCTTCTATCAAATGACATCCTTGTTTCTTCTTTGTTATTGCATTTGGCATCTGCCGTTACTAATCCCTGACGCTCATGATTTCAGATTGCTATTTCAATCCATAAGAGGAGATATTCGACAGATCATCTCATTTCTCTTCTTCAGGTACATTTTCTCATCCCTACACTTTTCACTTTTCTCGTATTGCATTCTAGATCTGAAATCATCAGGGTTTTTATTTAAAGCTTAAAGCTTTATCACTTGTTATTGATCATCCCTCTTTACTGTTTATGATTTCACTTCGCATCTCTTCATTATGCCTGATTTCTCTCCCTATTCTGCAAACATCGTTTTTACTGTTCCATTCGACATGTTCCTTTACTCAACAATCCATGAATCACAAGCTCTCTTTCAGCTCTACTGATTTCAGATCCACTTATATTTAAGTTTTGTACTCTACCGGCATTGATAAACTAATACTTTAGATCTGCTTTTCACTAAAGATAGGGATTTAGGCATGCTTTTGGATTTTATCACCACATCTGAACCTCATCTCCAGTTGATTGTTCTCTTTTAAGGCTTGATTAAACCATTTTTTTTTTGCTGCACATTTGGTCCTGACAGTGGGCCCCTTACTTCTCTGTTATTGCATCTTTGCATACTCTTCCTTCTCCTTTCTTTCACTCACTCCTCAATTTTTATTGTCACTGTTAGCAGCTCTCTTTTCTTGGCACTTCCCTGAAGGCTACCATCATCACCTTACAAGGCGACTCTCTAATAACCTCCTTGCTCCAGTTTAGCTTCTCTCTTTTTCTTTTCTTGAATTTGAGCAGTCAATTGTGAGAAAGGCGCTTGTTGTAATTGAACTGCTGTGTTGCAATTTTCCACTTTGCTATTGACCCTGAACTGATGATTTCGAACAACTGAATTGCCTTTACTTGATCTGTTGTGCACTGATAGTCCAGTTTCGGCTCTGTAATTATTAAGACTAAATGTACTGGAGTTGCATCCTTTAGTTGTTCTACTGACTGAGCCACTATTGCTCCCTGGGCTGGCATTTGTTGTGTAGATTACTTTTAATTGACATTGCACTTGTGTCTATCGTTGAATTGCCATTATTGCTGCTTTGCACTTGTCATTTGTAGTATCACCAATATGGGGTCTCCTTGAGTTGTTCTAACAATGCTTCAAGTTTGTCATTGGGCTGGGCTTATGCTTGTGTCTTGCTCATATGTGTCATCGAATTGAACTGTATACCGACTCAGACTGCATCTGTTATTGTATTGATTGGTACTTGTGTGCATAAGGCTTTGCTAGGAATGATTAGGACAGATAGCCATAGGTCTTTTTAGGGAATGAGAGGCAATGAGCTTCTTAATTGTTTGTTATGGAGTATGGTATTGATGCCCATTAAACGGCTTGACGACTTCCATGCTACTCTTTCAAAATCGTTTCTTAACTATTGAGTCACTTCTACGGTTGACTACTGAACTTTCTTAGTGCCATTCCTCATTTGACAACCTCAATGCTTTGCTTGGAATATTCATGTCGCAGGTTAAAGCGTTTCACATTTCAATCTGATTGGAATTCTTTTGGGTTTACCGGGCCTGACTTATGTGAAATCAATTGTTGGCCCAGCCTGCATTGTCTGTTTATTATCATCAATTCACGTTTCACACACATTTTTTTTTTCGACTGAACACGGCCTGAATTTTTTTTCTTTTTTTTTTCTCTGGGCCTATCCCTGTACTCGACCTGCACCTAGCCCGCACAGCCCATTTCTTTATTTGGCCCAAGTGGCGTTTATTTATTAGGCCCAATAAATTTTAATCCGCATGTATAAATCTCTGGCATATTTGGATTAATTTAGGGCCTCATCTCGTCTGCTAGGGAGCTCTGCTCTCATGGTGGACAACCTTGTTTGACTTGGAGCCCTGCTCCTATGTTGGACTTACTAAGGCCTTTGATCTCCTTGTTATGCCTTTTGCCAACAATTCATTCCCATTTTCTTTCTTCATTGATCTATTTTAGTGCAGTTTCATTCCTCTCTTTAAGGTTTCTCCATAACTTCAATCCTCATCACTTCTCTTATATTTCCTTAGTGACTGATGGCTTCTTGGGCTTGGACCCGAACCTCTAGTATGCGTCTCTTTGAGCCTACCAATGATACCATAAAAGAACATCTTATCAAAGCATCCGCCGCTGGTGCCACTCATGAGGAGCTTTATGACTTGCGGACGAGCATGCTGACGGGTAGAGACTTTTCGATGAAGCGGATTCCTCGTCATGAGCCCACTAGATTCTTTCCTTCAGATGCTCCGGGCTCTATCTTTCCCAATTTTGACCTCTTCGATGAGCTTAATGCTGAGTCTTTCGCTCATTTTCCTCAACGGAAACCCATTATTCAGTCTGGGCCCCATTCGGGTCCTGCAGTTCGGACTCGGCCTCTTGATGGATATGGGGTTCAGAAGCAAACAATCCGTGTCTTGTCTCCCGTTACCTCAGAAATGACTCATCCTGCCGTTCACTTGCCTGGCATGGCCATGATCAATGGTGAAATGAAATCTTGGGACTCAGTCGTGTTTCTGGCTGAGGGCATTTCTGGGAAGAGTCTGGGCCATATAGAGTGGACCCAATTCTGTTTGAAGCGGTATGGGGCGATTTTAAAGAAAGCTAGGCTCTATCACACGGTCGTGCTTTCCCTTTTTAGCTACTCTCGTAGCGCACCTATCTTCCGTGCCTTCTTGAGTAACTGGAATTATGTGACCAACACCCTTTTTGTGGAGGATCGGATGATGACTATACTCTTAGAGCAGTTGGAACAATTATCAGGTCTCCCTTTTCTTGGTAGGCCTTATGAGGAGTACTCTCCTATAGACTCTGATTTATTTGGAGTTGAGATTGATGGGTCATGGAGGCATTTGGCTTCCGTGCGTACCTTGTTTGAGACATATGACAAGCTGTACCGTCAGAGACAGAAGAAGAAGTCGAGGAAGGGTGTTCCATTCGAACTCTGGATTGGTCATTTCACTGATAGGGTGACTTGTTCTAATGAGGGAGTCTCTCTTTCTGACCCTCTTGGTGTTGGCAAGAGCACGATTTACTTTGAGGGACTTCCGCCTTCATTATCTATCCTCACTTCTCAGTGCTTGGATGATGAGACTGTCTTGGCCGCTTTTTTGTCATGGTGGTTGTGCTATTTTATTTTCCCTCGCCATCCAGTTGGAATGATTCGCCCTGAGGTGTTTGTTATGGCTGGTTTTATGGCTCGTGGAGAGGTGCTCGCCTTAGGAGGACCGGTCTTGGCCAATCTGTTCCGCTCCCTTCGCCTGATTGCTTCATCGCCAGATCCTTCTCACATACCCGCTGTGGTCCCTTTTCACTTTCTTTTTGGATGGATCCGTGCTTATTGGCCTATGACCTTTATGACCCCGGCCCTATCAGAATCTCTTCGAGACCAGCTACCCTTCATGGCTGACATTGCCAACGTGAGTGTTGCTGAGGCCCTTGACATGTTGAAGATCCATGCTTGGTTTACTCGTAGCCGGGCAGCTATCAATCCTTTTCCTCGTTCTCGCGTGTTTTGTAGAGGTCTTCCCAAGTACGATTCGTACTTTGTCATGAAGGATGGTCTCCGTTCAGAACTGGGAGAGCTTCCTCTAATGACCCAGTCTCATAGATGGGCTGAATACATGATTGGACTTCGCGAAGCTCTTTTACCTTATCGTTCTGGAGATGACTTTTATGCAGAACCATACTTTCCTTCTTTAGCGGCACACCAGCTCGGCTATGACCAGTTTATCCCGCGCATGTTACTCCCCTGCTTTTGCTCAGACTTAGACTGCAACCTCCTTGTTCATGCTCTCATTTGGAAGTCCTTTCTTCGCCTTGGTACCGATGTGAAGTTTTGGATTCCTTTGGCCACTAGGATCGGCCTTATCACCACCCGATTCTTCTTGTGGTATGTGGGCATGACTGAAGCCTACCATGAACGCAGGGGTGAGGAGATAGTGAGGCGTCTCTATCCTACATATGGGGAAAAGGCTTCTCCGTATGATGAACCCCCGTGGGGCCCAAGGTTACCTCCTGACTTTCGAGGTATTGATGGCGTAATCCGCTACTTTACTTCAGAAGAAGTCGCGGTTATCATGCGTGATGGCTTGTGTGGGTTTGCTTTAGGTATCTTTTCTATTGCCTTTCCCTTTTCATCTCTGTTTGGAATGTAACATTCGATTCTTATCACCTTTCCTTCTCATCTTCTCTATGTGTTAGGCAAAGCTCCCTCTTCCTACTCCTCTACGGTAGTCGAGGATACCCCTGATGATCCAGTCTTGACTAGAGGCACTGATCCTCTCAATGACCAAGTGCCTTGCGAGACTCAGTCTGTTCCAAACCCTACTCCTCATAATACAGGGCCTACTCCTAGTGTGAGTACTCAGTCCTCTGATTCTCTCCCCAAAGCGGACTCTCCTATTCTTGGTGAGTATCCATTTCTCCACTCTTTTTTTTCTTTTAAAGACACGATCGGTCCTCAACCTTCGTCTTGATTTTAGGTTCAACTGAGCCAATATTTGAGTCTCCTATTGTGGACTCTATCGATTGTCATGAGGAGTCGAACTTAGGTTCCATTTTTGATGATAGAGATTTGGAGGGTTATGATGTTGACTCGATCTTGATTGAAGGTATATCTTCAAGTTTACCTGATTATTCTCCTTATTAACTTTCCCCTATTCTTTTAGTTGATCTTTATTTTGTCCTTCTTAGGGGAGCCTTCCCTAGCTGCTCCTGAGACGGTAGTTGACACAGTTCTTACCGCCGTTGATTCCCCCTTTGAGCCTATTCACGTGCTCCCTATGGATGTAGCATTACCTACAGAGCCTGAGGTGATAGAGATTCCTGATGACCCAGTCTTGGCTCCTCCATTGTCTCTTGATCCTCCTGGTGGTATGTGCATTCATATTGAATCTTTTCCCTTCTTCCCTCTTTAGTCTCTTTTTCTTTCGTGGCTTTCAACTCATCTTTCTTTATGTGCAGTTTTCTTTGTCGATGACGTGGCGAGACTTCTTTGGGAGACTGCGGAGTTGTGTGGTGAGACGAGTTTAGGTCGTTGTTCTTTTGACTATGGCTGCTTCTTTTACTTAGGAGGTATGGAGCATGATCTTGCCTTAGAGCAGCTTGCCAACTTATCTGTGATTCCTCTTCGTCACCACCTCTTTTTCCTTACTCGCTCCTCTGTTGATCGAGAGTATTCTCGCTGCCTTCGTGCGCTTTCATCTAGCACCTTGGAGAGGGGCCACGCAGAGTCACAGGTCTATGCTCTTTTGGGGCGTCAGAGAGACCTTCCTCTTCGTGTCGCTGCTTCTCGCCACCAGTATGACCTCATGCAGGCTAGCCGTGCTTCCTTAGCCGAGCTTAACCCAGTGAAGATTGAGATGCTTCGTCTGGAGGAGGAGTTAGCAGAGATTCCTACGCAGCTGGAGGAGGCTGTTGCCTTCATGAAGGCAGCTTGTTCTGTTCATGACAAGGCCATGGGTGCTGTGAAGTATGTCAGGATTGAGATCGAGCGCCACTCCAAGAGGTCAGTTGAGCTGATCAATGAGATCTATGGTGTGCTCCATCATCTCCATCGTTCTCTTAGAGCTTCTAGACGTGTTGTGAGGTCTGCTAGGGACATCTCCTTTCGTTCTCGCCCTCGCCCTTATTAGAGGATCCTGGTTATGGTCTTGTTAGGGTTCTATTTTACTGGCTTTTGGTGGGCTTCTTGGAAGCCTTGTATCTTTTGTCTTTGTCTTTGCATATCAGGTCGTACTAGACGCTGTACTTGTTGTTGAGGATGTTTGTGTGAACTCTTGATCTCTTTTGTTCTATTGGAGAAATAAATTTTGTGTGTTTCATGCTTCATATATCCCTCTTTATGCTTTACTTATATGGTTGACTTCTGGTGTTTCTTTCTCTTGCGCATGTGTTCATTTAACATTTCAGGTTGACATGGATAGCCCCGTTGGTCCTCTGCCTCATGAGGGTGAGGATGGACTTTCAGAGTCCAGTGATGCTCTTTCCTACCAGGAGCTCCGTATCACTGGCATTCAGGAGTACTTGCGTACTCCTAGCCCTCCACCTTTCTCTAGAGGTGACTTTCCTATTAATCTTTCATTCATCTTCTTGGCACTAAATTTTCTTTTTATTCTCTTGACTGACCGCCTCTTATGCTTCGTTTCTTCTTTTTCAGCTGTTACCGTGGTGGGACTGAAGGATGCTTTGACCGCCTTGCGCTTAGCTTGCAGAGGCACTCCTCTCGTTCTTTCTCCCATCCGCGATAAGCTTTTTGATGGGATCTCCTTGGATATTCAGCCTAACAGAGGGGTTGCTGCGCTAGTGCTTTCTCTCATTGGTGAGTGTCACGGGATAGTGGAGACGCTCAAGTTGGGACACTTAGAGCAGGAGTATGTTCGCAGGGGCAGTCATCTCACCTTATGCCTCCAGTCGCTGGGTAGCACCTTTGAGACTCTTACCTCCTTCCATGCTAGGTATCATTCTCTCTGCCAGCGGTCTATCTCTTCGGTCACCGAGTGGGTGGCCGCTCGTCGAGCAGCACCCTCTTCCTCTGCTCGTCATACTGATGTCGGGCGTTGGGATTCAGATGTGGTATTCTTTCATTCTGAGATTGCGGAGCTTCACTCTCAGCTAGTTCTCTGGTCAGGCTACTACACCGATGCGTGGAGCCGTTGTGCTGAGGCTTTCAGGTACTTTGTTCACTTCCGTGATGAGGAGGAGAAACGGATGGAGACTGTCCATTCCCGTTACAAGCGCATCATTCGCATCCTTGATGAGGCGAAGGGCAGGTCATACATGTATAGGAGGGAGGCTGATCTTATAGAGGGCCTTATATAGGGCCATTGAGTATTATTCTGGTTGGGGTTTTGGGCTAAGCTTTGGGGGATTTTGATGCTAGCCTTGTATCTTTCTTTCTGGGTCTTGACTTCTCTTTGGGCCTAACATTTAGCATTTGGATTTTATGTAGGCCTCGTATCTCTTTTGTTAGGTGTTTTGACTTGTTTGACTTGCTTGTAACCTTGTGCTTTTGCTTGGTGATATTTGATTTGTCTTTGTGCCCGACTGAGTTCTTCACGCTCGGGGTTTCCTTGCGTGCTTGCTTATGATGTAACCAATAATCTTTCTTCTTAAAATGGGTATTCCATCGTTCTTGCGCCTGATTGGGCTTCTGCGCTCAAGGCTTCTCCTTCATAACTTGCGGGGCTCAAGTAATCTTACTCTTGCCACTTTTTTTTTAGGAGATATGGGAATTTGGCCCACACCCACTTTTGCTTTTGTTTTCTTTTAAGGATCTTGGACACACATAGATCCATTCCCCAATTTAGGTTAGGGTATTTTGGCCCGTCCCTGTATTTCCTTGGGTTCGAACCTACATGGGCCTTGACCCAATTTGTTAGTTTTCTTTTTCTGACATCCGCCTCGAGCGCTTCCACTTCTCCTGCGCCTCCTTGACTTCATACCGCTTCTTTTATGCATTGATTCGGACGGTTTATTCCCACTTCTTGCCACTACAGCCTTTGATTTCCTCACACGCTCACATGTTCACACGTCTGCCATTAACTCCAAGCTATAACCTTTCCTTTGCTACACCTATATAAGCGCACCTTTGCTTCTTCCTTCTCCCACATTCAAGCTTACCGCAGTCTTTCTTCTTTCTATACAAACTCCCCAATTCATTGCCACCATGTCTTCTCCTCCTTCATCCAAGCGTGCCAGGGAGGCTTCTGGTTCCTCTTCTTCACGTCTGGATTCCATCTTTCCAGACTGGTCCCTTACTCCTGACAACCGCTATCTCTTTCGTGATGAGACCGCATTCCTCTCTTATTATAATGACATGGGTAATGCAGAGAGGCCTGTGGCTGATTGCTATTTCTTTCGTCCTATGCGGAGGATCCCTGTGGAGCAAGTGAATCTCATCAGGGATTGGCTTGACTCATGGAGCTTGGCTGGCTTGGTAGATTGTGATCAACCGTACCATCCCAGAATTACTCGCCTCTTCTACGCCAATCTCAGGGTTTCCTTTAACCATTTTGGGTCTCCTTCGGCCTCTTCCTATCTGTTTGGCCGCTTCTTTCATATTACTGTTGGAGATTTGGCCAATTATTTGCAGGCTGCCAACACCGTTAACGGCTCTACCATTTATGCTTTTCAGAGGTGGCCTCAAGGTTTTGGCAGTTATCAGGAATGTCGCCAATGGTTCAGGGTGGCGGCTCCTGATATCGAGAGGGTGTCTACTTTCCATCTGCCCGCTCTCCATAGGTACTTTTTTCTTTTCTCTTCCTTCTTTTGCTTCATTTTTATTACTTCTCTTCTCTTCCCTTATTCTTTCATGATCTTCAGGTTTCTTTTCTTGGTGATCAATGATATTATCTTTCCCCAAGGAATAATGACCCATCTTGCCAAACCTGGAAGTCTCTTCTACCTCCGCCACCTGATTCAGAAGCAATGGCCCATCAATTTGGCCCACATGATTCTTTTCCATATGCATCAAGTGGCTATTTCTGATCGGGAACCACTCCCTTTCGGTCATCTCATTGAAGCTCTTATGCTGAGGGCTCACATCCGCGTGCCTGATATGTTGTGGGGCAATCGTGTTTCTGACGCTGATGTGGCACATCCTTCCAACCTCCTCCTTTCCTTGTCCCTTATTGGATGGGTTGAGTCTTCAATGGATATGCTGGTTCCTGACCCCAATCAGCCGGTGAATGACTATATCTTGCTTCCTAATGCTGCTCCCAACCAGTATGGTCCCATGGATATTGATTCTCCGTCGGATGATAATTCGGCTATGATGGCTCTTGATGATCCTGCCCCTGTTTCAATCCGGGCTTTTATTGACCAGCGCTTTGGGGAGTTGAATGCCCGCTTGGAGGCTTTGGAAGGGACGCTTCAAGTCATTCTTGCCACTCTGACCAATTTGGCGGGTGGTGATGCTGCGGTTGATGGTGGAGCCGCGGCTGCCCCAGAGTAAACGACCATCTTGAATAGTTCTGCCCCAGCGCTGCCCCAGTGCCGTCTCAGTGCTGCCTCAGTGCTATCTTTAGGGCACTTTTACTTTTTACCTTTATTTTGCACCCCTTCATTTTGTATTAGGGATTATTCCCTTTTCAGTGTTGCTTTAGATATTTAGCTTGCGTTGGCTTATGCTTGTAACCTTCTGCACTCCTTTTATTATGAATGACATTTCCTTTATCTGCCTTTTGCTTCCTTTGTATCTTCTCTCTTTTATGAACATCGTATCATGAGATAAGGACACGGTGGAGGTGGATGGAGGGAGCCCTCAGATACCTTCATAGGGCGGTGCCTTAATGCCTTCAGATGCCACAAAGGCTTAATCTTCATTAGGCATAGGTGTCTTAGAAAACCACAAAGGTTTTCCTTGACACAGCTTCGCGTTCTTTGGGACCCGAAAATCCCCTCGTTGACCGCGGATTGTGATTAGGGTAAATTCTAACATGTGAGGAAATAGGTTCCTTTTCAAAAACTATTTTCCAAACCATGTCTAACAAGGGACACGGTGGGAGTGATTGGGGGGAGCCCTCAGATACCTTCATAGGGCGATGCCTTAATGCCTTCAGATGCTGCAAAGGCTCAATCTTCATTAGGCATAGGTGTCTTAGAAAACCACCAAGGCTTTCCTTGACACGGCTTCGCGTTCTCCGGGACTCGAAAGTCCCATCGTTGACCGCGGATTATAAGATAGGGTAAATATAACCTAACGGGGCGTGTTTCTTTTCAAAAACTTGCCCCTTTATTGGGTTTTGGGTTTTGATTGAAAGGTTAAGTTAAGGTTTTTGGATTTTAATGGCTCCTAACGCTTTCGTTGGACTTTATTCTAATGTTTTATGGAGTTATGTATATGGTTTTGGACTTAATAAGTTTTTGTTGTCATAGTCTTTTGTGGAGTTTTGGATTTTATTGGAATTTTGGTCTTTTGTGGACTAGGCCTTATTGGGTTTAAAATATATGAAGGTTTTGGTTGTTTTTGGTAAGGTGGACTAAAAGGATGGGTTTTCAAAATGAATCACTGTAATTCAAAGATACTCCTGCATAGATCACATGTATTCTTATACGTGAGGTGCGGGTGTCTGAAGGACATATTCGGGTAAAGACAGTACACCCTCTTGATATCGCTCCTCCACCCAGTCTTTAAAGGTGAAGCATTCCTCCAGATTATGCCCCCAATTCAGGTGGTACGCACAGTATTTAGATCCAATCATGTCACAAGTGCTTTTGGTCATTTTGATGGGAAATCCATATTTCACAGCTAGATCGGCTACTTCCCATATCCTATCTTTTCTGAATGAGTATGGTCGACTCTTTCTCACAGATAGAGGTATACCTTCTTTAGACTTCTTCTTTACAATCTCACCCTCGCTTTCATTCACGGGCTCTTTCGATTTCCCCTTCCTTTCTTTTTCTCGTGATTGCTCCAAGATTGATTTTGATAGGCTTGTTTCTCCTTTTGGATTCTCCTTCTTTCCTTTCTCTTTCCTCATTTCAAACTCTCCTTGGGTTTCCAAGGACCTCGCTATTTTTCCACCCATATAGTCTATCTCTTCAGGATGTCGCGCGTTGTCCCTTCATAACTTTTCTCTTGCATTCTCTTCTAGTAGCAATTTCGTGTACTCCCCTCGGTAATGTTCTAACATCTTTTCACTATTCTCGAATTTCTGACGGAGGGTCCCCACTTCTTCCATCGTTATTCGGTACACCTCGGCTATGGTTTGCCAATCTCTTTGATGCATTTGTTTAAGGTGTACGCATCTTTCTCTTAGATCCGCGATCACACGTCGATCTTCTTTAGATTCATTCTGTAGTGTATCTATCTCCTGCTTGTAATTCTTAATTTCTTGCTGCAGCCTAATTACCATTTGCCCGCTTACTTCTTCTTCAAGCTTTTTCACTTCCAATTCACAGCGTAATTTACCGTTTTCTGCCAACAACAAAGTCACTTCACACCTCGCCTCTTGTTTGTATCGTTGTAACCGTCTCCCCAATTCTTCTAATAGAGCTGAGTCACTTATTCCTACCTTTTCAGTGGACGTTTCTCCTTTTCCTGACTCATTTTCCTCATTTGCTTTTTCTTTTCTTGATTCCCGTATTTCCACTTCTATAACATGGCATTCCAAAACCGACGCTTCTCTTTGGGGTTGTAGGTAACCTAAACCCTTAGTATTTTTCACTTTTCCATCCACTCCCATCACTCGCCGGGATTTTCCGTTCCACAAATCATGGAAGGTTTTAGCTCTTTGCTTTGAAATTGGGTCTAGGCAACGATTTCTTTGGAAAAGGCTCATCAACCCTTGATTGTAGTACCCCATCACTTCTATTTTCTCATATTCTTCTTCTTCTTCCTTAAGCCACCTTACCCAACTATCTGATCCAAGGGAATTTCCTGATGGGTCCACACTTTCAGCCTTATAGAATAGGATTCCTTTGTGGAATATCGTTCTCCCGTTCACCTTTTCCACCTTGGGCGGGACGTAAAAGGTTTCCAATTCTTTGATCTGATAAACCTCCCTTGGTGTGAGTTCTTTGTAATAACCTGTAGGCACTTGCTCAATGGTCATTGAATCTTCTCTATGCTCATAGAACTCTTCGTCTGATTCAGTGTCGTAGACATGAATCACCCGTTTTGGTCTTTGCTCTTCCTCTTCTGGCTCATCTTTTATGTGTATTTTTCCTCTTCGACCACCTTTCTCTTCTTCATCATCTGATGATTTTATATAAATGGGAGTTTTTACGGCGCAGGCAGTTTTCATCTTTCCCCTGAGCTTTATTTTCTCTTCATTCTCTTCTCGAGGCACCACTCGCGCCCTTAAAGTTGGGGAAGTACTCCTTTGTGAAGTTGGAGCGCAGAATCGATCAATCTCTTCAAGCTCTACCTCATGGACGCCATAATGTTGGGCATCTCCCTTGATCACTTTTTGTTCTCCATCTTGTAAATTTTTAACACATTGGTGAAGGGTTGATGGCACAAGCCCGTTCTCATGTAGCCACGGCCGTCCAAGTAGAGCTCGATAAGAAGTATCTGCGTCAATGACGTAGAACTTTACCAGCGTTTCAAGTTCTCCAAACTTCATTGGCAATGTGATGGCACCTAAGGCTCGCTCAAAATTTTGGTTAAAGCCATGTATAAACACATTCTCATCAGACAACCTTCTTCCTCCTAACGCCAACTGATTCAGCGAGTTGAGAGGTAAGATATTAATGGAAGACCCAGGATCGACCAACATTCGGCTTAGCTGACTCCCGTTTGTCTTGCCCGTGATGTACAATGGCTTATTGTGATAGGAAGTTCCCATCATGAGGTCTTTATTTGTGAAGGTTATCTGATTTTCGGGTTCTACATAAAGGGCCTCAGTCATGTGCTTCTCAGCCACGTAAGTTTGGAATCTTTCGGGCTCTTTAAGCATTTCCATCATTGTTTCTCGCAACTCCTTGGACATCATCAGTGCTTCAAACACGCTTATTAATGCTGGAGTGCGCCTTAGGTGAGCCAGAATGTTGTACTCCCCTTTTATTTCTCTTGCCCTGTGGCTTGGCCCGGGCTCATCTTCAACCTCTTGGATTCTAGTCTTGCCTTTTGTTTTGTCACTTTCTTTGGGTGCCTGTCTTTCGGGAACGTTCGTACCCGACCGCAGATTTACATGGCAGTCCCTTTCTGTAAACATACCCTTGGCGAAGAGGCCTTGATAAGGGGCCTCGTTTTCGTCTTCTGTGTCATCGTCGTATTAGTAAGTGACCATTTCCTCCTTTATTTCCTTCTTTTCTTCTATTTTCAACACCATTTCTTTCTCTTTTCCACTCTCCTCTTCTTTTTCTTTCTTATTTTCGTTTTCATTTTTCTTTTCATTGCTTTCATTTTTCTTTTCTTTCATCATCTTTACCTTTTGCATTTCTCTTTCTTCTTCTTCTTCATCTACTATAACAATGACATTACAATCTACATTTCGCCTTGGGTTGCCTCTTTGAGCCACGGCGTTAGCTTGAGCATGTGGAGCGGGCGTTTGCTTGTAACTCTCAGGCAAGACCAGGTCGCCTTCTTTAATCATTCTTTCCGCTATTTTCTTAAAGACATAGCAATCGCCCGTTGGATGACCCAGGACCCGATGGTAGGCACAATAAGTTGGATCATTGGTCTTATACATTTCCTCGGCCCTTTTGCACTCCGGCAATTCTATGGCTTTTCCTTCTAGGAGTTGTTTCAACAGTGCCGCAGTCTTCTCTTTCTTAAAAGAGTATGGCCTATTCAACCGTTCGGCTAGCGTGGACACACGACCACTCCCATTGCCATTGTTGTTGTTGTTATTGTTGCTATTGTTGTTGCGGTAATTCCTTTGTCCGCCTTGGCTAGTCGATGCCTCATTAGCGCCCGCTATCTTGATAGGCCCTTGCGCTCTATTTCTTGACTCACTTTTATAGTTTTGCACTTCCTTGGGAGGACCAATATGCACAATTCTTGCAACTCTCGTGACTAAGTCTTCATAGGTATAAATGTCGCTCCCGGAGAGAGGTCGTTTTATCCAGTCATCGAGATTTCTTATCAGAAATTCGACCTCCTCCCTTTCGGGCATCTGGTGAGAGCATCTTATATGCATGTTTCTCCATCGGTTAATGTAGTCGAGTGGAGCTTCACCCACTCTTGGTTTTTCACTTACAACATCGGCCACCGCGAGTCTTTGATTAACCATGGCGAATTTGGCCTTGAAAAGGTCCTCCATCTCTTCCCATGTTTCTATTGAGTCGTTTTCGAGCGAGGAATACCACTCAAATGCTGCCCCCGTGAGACTTTGGGAGAATTGTTTGAGCAACAAGGCTTCATCATGGGCAGTGTTGCCACATGAGTTGCGGAACTGGATCAGATGCTTATTAGGTGTGATGCTGTCTTTGCCCGTTCCATCGAACAAGTTAAACCTGGGCACTTGATACCCAAGAGGATACGGGATTTGTTCGTATTCTTTCGGGTACGGTCTTCCGCACCTCTTGTGTAGATTAGCAAATCGACCCGCTCCCGTGGCTTGGAGTTGTAGATTAATCATTTCTTGGATGACTTGCTTGGTCGGGTCAGGTCTTCTTGCCCCAGTTCGCCGTCTAGCTTCAGGCATCTCATCCTCACTTGACTCGTACTTCGCCCGATTCCTTCTTCCCTTGAGGCGCCTTTGATATTCTCTTTCTTCTTCCTCTTCTGACGATTCATACTTGTGTCTATTCTTCCTTTCTTTGGATGGTCTTCTCTTAGGCCTTTCTTGCTCTTCGTCAGAAGATCCATATTTACTCTCATTCTTCCTGTCTTTTGAGAATTTTCTCCTCTCTCCTTCCTCTTCTTCATCAGAACACTCATACCTACTTTTACTCCTTCTTTCTTTAAGTACTCTTTCTTTGTACTCATCTTCTTCTTCACCAGAAGATCCTTCCTTTTCAAGGTCTTCGAGCAACTTTTTCTTTTCTAGAACTTTATACATCTTCTTAAGTAGTTTTCTTTCTTTCTCTCTTTCGTTCATCATAGTTGCCATTTTCTTTTCATTTCTTTCAATGATGCTCATCAATTTTGGTCTTTCTCCCTCATTCCAGCGATCTTTACCATCTACATCTTCTTCTTCGTCCCCCGCTGGCTCTTCATCGTTTATAATGCGGCTCGAAGAAGCACGGTCTCGTTTATCCTTGCCGTCCCTCTTGGTGAAGGGAACTTCTCCATCGCTGGCCATGTTCACAAAGGCATGCATCTCATGCTCCTCGCTTACCTCAATCATATGGACTCGGGCGTGGACCATGAGTTGGCCATCTTTCCGCGCAACATGCCTTTTCTTGTTGCGTGGCTCTTGATCCATTTCCATAGGTTGTGCTTTCTCTTTAGGCACCCAAACTTTCTTAGGTCCTGCACTTTCCTTAACTGGCTTAACCCTTTGCCCCAATCGCTGATGCACGGAGGAGGATGCTTTCTTGTGGCTCTTCAGTCCCAATCGTTCACGGGCTGATGCACGCGGAAAGGTTAACCTCTCCTTCACCGATTGCCGGTTTTGAGGGCTTCTCCCTCTAAACTGCATTTGGTACTCAGGAGGAAATTCCTCCATGGTCTTGAGCACAGCCACGGGCGAGTTCTTCCTCACGAGGCGGAGTGTTGAGAACGGGTTGCTTACAGGCAAATTCGGCCTTACTTCCAACTCATTTTTGTAGGCCCGCTGAACCTTCTTTATTGTCCTTGCGCTCTGAGAGACCGGCGCATACATTTTCTTTACGGCCATCTTTTTAGTAGGAGAACGACGACAAGGTTGGCGCCTCTGAGGAGAATGAGTCGGGCTTGAGCGAGCTCGCTTGTGGGGGACAGTTGTCCATTCTTCCTCCTTCACAGAGTCAATTTCCATTGGATCTTCAATGACCTTAGTAATCTCCACCACTTCTTCGAGTGGCTCTTCTACGACCACCCTTGCCAATTTGAAACTCCCGTCACTGGTTTGGACGACGGGCACATAGGAGTGCCCGAAGGGTAGGCCTCCAAGTGTGAATTCATCATTGTAGCAGATCGGCACTCCTCCGATCCTGAGAACTCCTGTCGGCTTGAAAGCGTCAATGCTGGTGAATGCCATTTCAACCTTCAATGACACAAAACTTAATGTTACCGTTAGAATTGTTTATTAAAATTTTCTTAGCCCTTACATCACCCTTCGAGTCCCAAAGATGAGAGGAGAAAGAGGTCCCACCGGGCGTGCCAGAGAATCTGTTGCGGCTTTTTCGTCATTATTCTCCTCGAAGGAATTCCTCGAAGAACAATGGGAACATAGCCTTAGATTCACCTCCCTTAAGGTTTCGATCTCTATGGCGGGTATCTCTCGAAACAAGAGAACCCTATAAAGAGTCGCTACTTAAAGAAGTTTCTTAATTTAGCGGGTCCTTTCTTTCCAATAGGCGCAAGCCCCTATTGTTAATTACCTCGTAGTTGCCTACGAGAACCTCTGATTAAGGGACGTAAAGGGTATTGATGTAATGGGCTAAAAAAATAGATTTATGGAGTGCTATTATTTGTCTTAAAGAGGCCTTAATTGATGGTACCACACCTAGTTGACGGGACCCAATTAAGGATCGCTAAACTACTAAAAGACTCTGAGGTTTAGAAGAGGTTTTCGTTGAAAAAGGAATGAATCTTCACTTGGAGTCGTTTTAGAGTCGTTTTACAACCTTCGGGGCATTTGGTGCCACTTGTGAAAGTTGGTTCTTTTACAACCCTCGGGACATTTAGCGTCACTTGTGAGAGTTGGTTCTCGGGCCATTTGGCGGCACTTGTGAGAACGAAAAGAGTTTTACAACCTTCGGGGCATTTGGCGCCACTTGTGAAAGTTGGTTCTTTTACAACCCTCGGGACATTTGGCGTCACTTGTGAGAGTTGGTTCTCGGGCCATTTGGCGGCACTTGTGAGAACAAAAGGAAATTTTACAACCTTCGGGGCATTTGGCGCCACTTGTGAAAGTTGGTTCTTTTACAACCCTCGGGACATTTGGCGTCACTTGTGAGAGTTGGCTCTCGGGCCATTTGGCGGCACTTGTGAGAACACAGGGAAATTTTACAACCTTCGGGGCATTTGGCGCCACTTGTGAAAGTTGGTTCTTTTACAACCCTCGGGACATTTGGTGTCACTTGTGAGAGTTGGTTCTCGGGCCATTTGGCGGCACTTGTGAGAACACAGGGAAATTTTACAACCTTCGGGGCATTTGGCGCCACTTGTGAAAGTTGGTTCTTTTACAACCCTCGGGACATTTGGCGTCACTTGTGAGAGTTGGTTCTCGGGTCATTTGGCGGCACTTGTGAGAACAAAAATGGAATTCTTTGGACGAGGGGGCCCATAAGAATCCATTTCTAAGTCATCTAAGGTCGATCTCAACCCTAGCGAGGGACTCTTCCTCTAACGAGGAGGTTTCGGCTTTGATCTTTGGGTTTCGTACTTTGACTTTTAATTTTCTGAGGTTTCACTTTGGATATTTGATAATTTTTATTCACTTTGACCTTTTGCGCTTTTGACTTTTAGAAATTCTTTTTTTTTTAGATCTTAGACTAATTGGAAAAAATATTTTTTTATATTTGAAAATATCTTTCTTGAAATTATTTGGGTATCGAAAGTATTCTATCTCTTGATTTCATTTAGAAGACATTTAACGGGTTGGTTTATTTTGCCTTTTGTTATTTAGAAAAATACATTCATATAGAAGATATTATATTTGGAGTATTTATTTCGAAGATACTTGATTTCAAATTTAGAATTTGATGAATGTGTTTATTATTTTTCCAAGGTCTATAAAATCCAATTTTAAAGGGAAAATACTTCAAAATACAAAAGGCCGTTACTTTGATATGTTTTCATATCAAAGTATCAGTGAATTTAGTTTATTTTGATTTTTAAAATTTTACGGGTATTTTATTTGTATTTTTCTGAATCTCCTACTATTTTTAAAGTGATTTTTAATATTTCTGCTGACGTGGCGTTCCTTGGTTGGCCCACCTCGGCTAGACATTACTGGGGCTCCTGTTGGGGGTCACCTATCTAATCCCAATACGACCTTGACGTAACAAATCGCTGACAACTTCAAGACTCGTTACACCACTTTTTTGTCGCAGAAGATCGAGGAGATCGTGAGCGCCGAGACTTTTGAAGAAGACGAGTTTGTTCCCTCCATTATTGGGTTTGATGATAACGGGTTTTGATTCGTTAACGATTCTGACCCTCGTAGAGTTTGGGGCAACGTTCTATGGCGTCGTGGGAGAGAGAGGAACTCGAAGGTATGCTTAGTTTTCGTCGTACCTATTCCATTTGACGAGAGTAGCGTTGACTGGTACGGTGGTACAGGAGAAAGGTACCAGTGAAGCTCAGGGGGTCAAATAGCACTAACAGTAAATCACTTGAGAATGTTGTAGCACGAAACAGAAATTGCATGGCTCAATTTAACTTTCACATGTTCAATTTTATGAACGTCGCTTAACTTGGTGATAGATTACCTTTTTACTTAGTATTTTCACACGGCAATGTGTCATACGAGTATTTGAGTATAATTAGTTCACTAGCGTCATATTCCTGCTCTTTCTCTATGCGCCAATTACAACCATGACATACAAGTTCCAAGGGGTCAAGTTTTCATTGGTTACCAGACCATATCTTAAAGTACTGGTACTGAATGTCTAGTACCGCAATTTCTAACAAGCTTGGTTATCAATTACCAAATTTCTTACCACATTTCATTCCTGACAATTCGCTATCTACTTAACAAAATAAAAAAAGTTATCCAAATGTTTGGTCAATCAAGCAAATTCTACTCTATTTGACTTTTCACCACTAGGCTTATGGAACCTGTAGCAAACTATACCTATCCTACAAGAATGCCCTTTATTATTCAGACTTCACTATTGCAAATGACATGGCATCTCGCTAAAAGTACTTATTTTCAAATGGTAAACTACATATTAACAAACAAGGATTACTATATTTACCCTGATAACCCAATCATTTCCTGAAATACAATTTTAATGCATTTTACTCAATTGAAGACGATATAATAAACAAGAACATACTACAGCAAGGTAATGTCAGATACCACGTACACATAGAATGGTATTTTTGCACAATCTACCCTATACTTTCAAGAAATCATAAAGATAATCCTCATTGAGTTAACTTCCCAACTCAAAGAATAATGACAGAAATATATGATTTTATGCAAAATGATCCTCACAAAACCTTTTATCTACACTTATGGGAATAAAGCATAGGTTAAAGAAAGGAAGATTGACATCTAAAACCCTGAACCAAATTGGGCAGCATTTCCCCTTGATCCCCTCCATTTTTGAATGTTCAAACAGCTCGACTGAGACAATTGCTCAATCAAGCATGCCTGAACTCGGTTCACCATGGGAGCAGAGCTCCCTAGCAAACCATGGAGGGGATCCAGCGTAGGAGCATAGCTCCATGCCAAACCTAGCATCCACCATGGGAGCAGAGCTCCCTAGCAGACAAGGAACAGGCCGTAACCTTCAATTTAAAGCATTCAAGTTGAACTGGATGAATTACAAGAACCTTAAGACCTGACACTTCTCACTACAGTTCCAATTTCAAGAAAGAGAGAGAGCAATAAGAAGAGAGCAGATTATAACCTTTGAAATTGACGATCCACCATGGAAGCATAGCTTCCCGACAGACCTTTAGCTAACCATGAATTCTTGCAGTAAAAGGAGAAGGACACAACTTCTCATCTCGAGATTAGAGATCCACCATGGGAGCATAGCTCCCTAGCAGACCTCATCCTTCAATCTGAGAAGAAGAGACGCTTCTAAACACTCAAAGCCTATGAATCAGATCGCTAATCGCATACAAAGCATTAATTAATCTCACATTTCAAATCAATCAACAAGAATTTCAAAAGAAGGAAATCGTAAAGTAACCGATCTAAATTTCGACCTTTCTATCAAAATTGCAACAAATCACACAAATTCCAAGCGCAAATCTCTTCAAGATTGCTTCTTTGCTCTGTGTAAACACCTACCTTTTCTTACAAATTCACTTCGTTTCTCAAAAAAAAACCTTCTTCTTCTTTTTGCCTATCAACCGTTTGTGCTAATGCCTACCTTCCTCTTCTAACCTAAACCGTATTGGTGAGAAAAATGTTATATGGAATCTGATCTCTCCCCCCCTTCTTTGTTTCTCTTGACCCCTCCTCTTTATATAGGCGAAGCTCTTGCTCTATTTTCCATCCAGGTACAGTGAACTTCGTCCAAGCCCGACAGTTACATCCTCTTCATCTCCAACAGATTCAGTTGGGAATTCATCCATCCCCTTCTTCTTTCTTAATCTTGACTGCATATGGTTTATAGTGAACCAAATCACCTTCTTCTGGGGCCCCCAACTACTATCTCTTCCCATTTCATGAACTCCGCGTGCACCCAGATTGATTTTCGCGAAGGGACCAAATTTACCCCTCAGCGACATCTTCTTCGTGCTCAATTTGCATGTACCTGGTCTACGTGAGCCATGCACCATCCCTTCACCTGTTAGACTTTTGTTGCAGGGAAACACGTGTATCCAAAACAAGTTGGTGTATGGAGGGAAATTTCGAATGGCTTAGGCTCTGATTTATTTCATCTCCATTTTCCTGTAAATGGAGCTGTCCATTTAATGGGATTAGCTGTATTTTCATGGCCGTTGAGACTAAGAGAATTATTTGGAGCCCTTCCTTTGGGAATTTTTGTACCAAATTTCATGTGTAGCTTCAGAAAATTATGTAGAATTTGATGATGACAAAGGTTTCCTGAAAAGACCCTCCAAAGTATTTTATTTATTTTGTGCAATTTTGAAGCTTTCCTTGCACATATGATGGGCTTTTGCATTTCCTTTTTGTGTTGCAAGGCCATCATAAATTTCTACTTTTCTTGCTGGATTTTTGGATATTTTTCCAGGATTTTTGCCCTTCATTCGGTATTTTTCTTCAATTTTCAAAGTTCATGGGCTCCTTTATTCTTCATGAGTTTCATTCAATTTCCATGAATTCATAGCCATATTTTGAGGTTCAACAAAAGGATATTGAAGAAACAAATTTGCTACGAAATAAGAGCAGAACAATGAGATCATCTGGTATAAATTTTTGCACTATATTATTCGAGGATAGATATACGATTTACATTTTAAATCAGCATACAGTGGTCCGTGGATGTTATTAATTAACTAAGACTTCTCAAAATTGAAAATTTAAAAGTATACAGAGATAATATTGTTAAGGATTCGAGCGTCTACGCAGCGGAAGTTAGATTTTAGGTTCGAGGAGGCACGATCCAAGTGCAACTTGCACAAGAACCGTGCCCCTTAGGGCTAGTCAGCACGAGGATCTCAGTACAAATAAATCACACAAATAGATACAAGAGACACGGAAATTTAACGAGGTTCAGCACCAATTTGGTACCTACGTCCTCCACACACACGCACACTTTTTCTATTATTTTCTGTCAATGTCTGAGATACATATTACATGGAGAAGACAAATATTAAATAGGAAAACTATTCTATAGAGGCACACACCCCCTTTCCATAATTTCCCATTATTTCTTTCTTTATTTGTTACATTTGACATTTTATTTACAAGAAAACTATCACAACATACTAGAACCACACCCCTGGATGTGCCATACACGTATTTCCAACTTTAGTGCAGCCTGGATCTTTCCTTGTATGAAAAACGCCTCTATTCTGCCAACCATTCGGCTGGACCTGGCCGAACACAGGGCCGAATGCCCTATTTTTGATCTTCTGTGGTAGCACACACTACCATACTTCATGTTTTAACACTCCCCCTCAAGTTATACAACTTGTAAGGACAATTTGCCTATTTTTCTTTAATAATTTGTGTCATGCATTCGATCCATAACTTGATCTTTTGCATCACTTTCTCACAAATATATTTCCTTTGTTTTTTAGACAGAGATATATATTTCAAATTTAGACAGAGATATACATTTAAAATTAAATAATATCAATATCAATTTCCATATTTTTTGACAGAGATATATATTTCAATTTTATATGATTGGAATTATTTAATTACGTTGTTAATCAAAAGGAAAAATAAAAAAGGAAATTGGTATTGATATTTTCGAATGTAATAAAGTTTTCATCTTTCCGATATTTTGATGGTAATTGTCGCAATTGGTAATGTGAGTCCATAGCAATATGAATGAAAGCTAAAATTCTTGCAAAACAAGCACAAGTGAATTGTAGAATGACTCTGAAGAGGTGTTGGATTATCTCAAGGGCACAATGTGGGGGACTCATAAATTAAGAGTCTTTTCCACCCGTCATCATCATAAGAAAAATATCATTACACACACCTTTTAAATATATTAATTACTTATCTTAATAATTAATTAATGACTTATGTTTACCATAATGAATTACTTGCCTTAATATGCAATAAACTATTTATACAAGTACAAGTATATATAACAGACTACAACAGTTCAATATTAAGAGCAACGCCTAGCTATTTTCAGTGATCAAAGTGATTAATGTTTCTTTCTGTATGGAGCTTTTTTTTTTTTAAGATAAATTGGGGACAAGCCTCCCAACTTATTTTTAAATTAAATGTCTATAAAGACCCTCCAGCCGGGTTTCGAACCTGCGACCTCTCATTTGAGATGCATTGCTCTTTGTCACTAGACCAAGAGCTCGTTCTCCTTTCTGTATGGAGCTTGAGTCATTTAAGTCATCTCAAAAGATAGTTTGGAGTGAAAAGAAGTAATTATCTGAATGATCGATTGTCAAATAGTCAACAAACTTACAGAATACAAAGCAATTATAAATCTGCATTTCCATTTAATATAACACAATAAAACATATATATGATACTTATTCCTTACTTTTGATAGTTTTATAAAGTAAAGTTTTCATTCTGAGTTCGAGTCAGGCAAACTTAAATTAACTGATTAATTCTTCCCTTCAAACTTATTTGTTCGAAGGGGCACAAAGTTGATTTAGCAATTGTATTTCTTAACGCAATGATGGACTTAAAATTTTTTTAAATATATTATAAACTCCCCGTGGCCGTACGTAATATAGTGAGAACTTTTTCTCTGATCGATATATTAAGTTTGCAGTTATCAGAACTTTAATATACCGCATGCTATCTTAATGTTTGTATTTTCATTTTGCTTTTAGGCAAGTATTTCAGAACATTACTAAAAGATTTAATTATGTCACCATATAGGCATATATATATATTGAAGTGTTTTTTTATAACGAACTGTATATACGACAGTATGAAATAATGGTCATGCAATCTATCACAACTTTGCCACAGATAATCAACGCTGCAGTAGAGAAGAAGCATGTGGTATGTGGACTGACGAGTCGGAAAAGAGGGTTTTAGCTGGCAGTGGAGGGGAAAGACAAATTAGGGTTTTGGAGGTTTATGACGGAACTTATTGTCGCATAGCGCTTTATGTCTGCCTTGGTACAAGAGAAATATCAACATCTCTCTTTTTTCCTTTACTTTAATTTCTATTATTTTTAAATTAGTAGAGAGAGCATCATTATCACTTTTTATCAACAGAAACCTACTCAGCGATTACACAGTATCATATCAGAGAAACAGAAACAATGCTGGCACCTAACATCTCCTTTTTCTATTATTATTTTTTATGATTATTCATTTATTTTTCTTTTGAGAACGATAGCAACATCTCCTTATACAGGAGATACCAAGCTCTAGATCTCGGTTTGTGGGGCTTGACATGACATGTATGACAGTTGACAACAATTTTTCTCATAAGTACGTACTGGCAGGGTAGAGATAAATGAATGCAAATTGGAGAAACATTCTCCAGGTTTAGTAGTTAATTAAATGAAGGTGGTCACAACTCACAACTCGAACCTATATTTGTCACAATTTACCTCTTTAAGGCTACAAAAGCTTGTACTCATCAGAATAGCTAGTGATTTGCATCTAAGTTTACCAAACCAGTTATAGAAGTCCTTTTAATGCGTACAATTCAAGAGTTTCAATTCATATATGTGTGACATCAGAGTGCTTAATTTCATTAATGCTTGATTGTCTTCTTATTTTCTTTCTTTCTATTTGATAAGTGCAATCGAACTTTTAATAATCAAGTCATCAATAGTCAAAAAAGTTTGTTTTATATAATGAAACGGTAGTCTTGGAACTATTTTTTTCTAAAAAAAAATAAATCAATAGCAAAAAAAATTGCTAAATACACTATTCTGAAATAGAAAACGTGTTCTCCCTCTCCCCTTTCCTCATTTCCTCAGATGCCCGTCCTCTCTCTTTATCCTCCCCTGGACTCGTCCGCCCTCTCTTCCCTCCCATAACACCTGCTCCTTCTCTCTCTTCCCTTCTTTTCCTACCAGCGCGACTCCTCTAGTCTCCCTAGCACTCTCCTTCTGCGTCTTTCATGCCTCATATTTGTTCAATTAAGATAGTGTACATGTTAGAGGCGAAAAGAAATGAGATAGGTGGATCCATGAGAAAAGAAATCAAGAAGGAAAGGAGGAGGGGAGATGAGGCGAGGCAAAGGAAAGATAATGCGAGGTAGGGAATGGAGGGATGGGAGCGTTAGCGACGCGCTAAAAACAAGCGTGAGAGGGATGGGAGGTAAGGATTGAATGACGCGGATGATCTAGAGATGGATGACAGTTATCAGCGCTCCGATGTGGATGGTAATTGGATGGATGGTTAATATCAATCAGATATGATAACTGATATATGTAGTTTTGTCATATTGTCATCACTAAGCACAAAATGAACACATAAAATAGACAAGATTATCATATAGACCATCAAAGTGAATACTTACAAATAAATAAGTATTGTCATTTCTCGTTCGGATTTTTATGTGCATATTAAACTTATTTTTATTGATCGCGTGGCCTTCATCTTTGAATTATTTTTAACTTTTTTTCTTTTTCAGTGGGCCGAATTCATATTTTATGGGCCAAACAGTTTAAACTCTTGGTTGACATCATGTTATTGTTGTTGGGTTTTGGACAATCTGAGGAGGATTAACAATGGGCTTTTATTTATTTTTTTTTCTAGTGATAATGCGGTTCGGTCTAACGAGCTTGATGAAAGGAAGAACATAAATAGTTCGAGATCATTAGTCCGATTGTTAACCCAGCAGACATAAACTGTATATATAATTATGCTACTAAGAATGCCAATTATTTTTATGTTAAAATTGACATTCTTTAGAGAAAAAAAAAAACAAAACTATTCCGCCAACCTTGAAGCTTGAAATGAAAAATGATTCGGCCCTACATCTGCATCTTGGACTGGAATATTTTCTTTACACAAAATATAGTTTTTCAACTCCGACGAAAAAAGATGATCTTTTTCGAAACGAGAAATAATAACCCGACGGTAAATATATAGCAAGGGACATTTAGGCATCTTTGGTAGAAATTAACAATCTTTCTAGTTCTCCATTATTTTGAAGTGACAAATGAGCTGCTAAATGCTATAAATAACTAAGGTTGGATTCAAGTCAGATCAGTATTATTGGCTTTTTTTCTTGTCTATCTGTCTGGTAAGGTCAGACCAAGTTGTACCGGATTCGTTGGTAAATTTTCAAACTTTAGATACTTTTAGGTAAAGTGGCTATTAGTACGGGTGTCATGTTCCATACCGTTTCGGACGTTTCAGTTCCGTTTCACTCAGCGGAACAGAAACAAAAATAAAACCATATATATTGGTACGGACGGAACATATATAAACGAAATGGACTCATTCCGTTCCGTCTGAAACGTTATTCCGTTATCCAGATTGTACCGTTTTCAAATTATGCAATTACAGACCAGAGTAGCAGAGAAATAGAGGAGAGAAGAAAACCTACCTGTACAGTTCTTCTCTCTCTCTTTCTCGCTATCGCCGCCAGGGGCGGATCCAGAATTTGAGGACAGGGTAGGCCGAATTGTCGAGGTCGACTTTAACTAGACATTAGTAATTTGAAATTTCAATAGTAAAGTAGGCCAGATACATTAGATAATCGAATTATCACTGTATTTTTTACATTTTAACACTAAAAACAGTTTTCGCAACGTAGGCCAGGCCTATGCTGCCCCTGCCTGTATCCGCCCCTGATCGCCGCATCTCTCTTCCCTCACTCGCCAAACCCCCCTCACCTCCCTCTCCTCTCTGACGGTCTCCCTCACCACAAACCTCCTTCTGCTCTTGTCTCTCTCTTGTAACGAGAGTCTCGCCTGCCTCCTTACTCACCCCATCCGATCCCCACAGAGAGAAACCTCCCTTCCTGTCCTCTCCTTTCCGATGGCCTCTCTCACCATACCCCACCACTCTCTCTCTCGCTCCGCCGTATCACTTTCGCCTGCCTCCTCCCTCACACCTCAAATTCGTCCCCTTTGTACATATCCTCCTTTCAACCATATTCAATACTGTAAGATATACATCTGAAAGCGGAAAAGGAAGAGAACTTCTTGTACTGCATATTGCATTCGGTAGAAATTAGAGTTAATGCGCTGCTCAGTTTTAGAAATGCCTCCACGAAGTAGCCTCTGTTTCTTCTTGCAAAGAGAAGTGCGCCATTGACTTCAAACATTCAAACAACACAATTCCACCAAGAAAGGCTCGATCTTCAAGTGCTGAGATGGGTGTTTCCGATTTCAAAAAGAGAAGAGATTAGTGACACTCTAGAGAAAAAAGTAGAGAGCAATGGCACAGGGTGGAATTCTCTCTACTCCATCTCCTCCAGTACCAAAGAAAGAATAATTACACACCATAACTCAATGGTAGTTCAACGCCTCCTCTGACCCCCATTTCCAAGAAAATAAAATATGGTACCAAGAACAACCTCGACATGTACACTAAGACGCTAGGTTGCGAGATTGGTATGTTGTACACAGCAGATGACTACTTAAAGAGACGGTCTTGCATCAGATAGGGTTGGTTTCTAACTCAGGAAGGAAACGGTATTCTTTTTACTGGTATTGTTTCTTTTTACCGGTACCAGTTGAAACTGGTATTTTTTTGTAATTATTGAAAATTTACTGGTACCCGTTTTTTTATTTTTTTAGTACCAGTTTTTATGTAATTAAGTAATTATTGAAAAAACATCATTGCAGTTTAATGCATGTTTTGAGGTTATTGGTTAGTGATTAAGCAATTAATTTTTTTTGTTTTTATTCATGTTTAAGTAATTTGTTGCATGAGACAGTTTTTCTGGTTCAAACGAGTGGGTAGCATAGCGGTTGCAAAAAATGAGAACGGATTCAATATTTTAATCTATTCTAATTTAATTTGGTTCTCCAACTAATCAGCTGTCATTAATTTCTGATTAGCTTGTGTTTTAGATGTTATGATTTAGTTGTATCAGAGAGTTTCTATTTGTGTTTTTTTCCTGTGCAATTGCACTTTTGATACTTCGTTTTTAGGTTAATATTATTAATTGAAACCAGTACTCGTACTTCTTGTCTGTTCATAGGTATGCATGTTTAAGGTTTTTTTTCGTTTAATTCTACAGAATAGAAAACGTAAAAAATTTTAGTTATATTTTAATAACGAAATATAAGGTAAAATAAATACAGTTACGTTCTGATGAACGAAACGTACGCGAAAATTACTATTTTCGTATACGTTTGACACGTTTGACACCCCTAGCCTATTAGATTAATGGACATTGTGTGGTGGATATTGCGAGACCGTGCAAGGATTTTGATTCAACTGGGTCCTAGTACTTAACAATTATAAATTATAAAGAAGAAGGGAAAAAATTTTTTATACCCCTCAGAACTTAGGAAATACAGAATTTGCCATTCGAAAGTTCAAACTTCTAATTTTGCCCCCTAAATTTCGTACGCCTTCTGCTATTTGCCCATGTGCCATATTTTTTAATATAAATAAGATTAAAATAATAAAACTAAAAAATTCTGACCCTTTTACCCTTGTTCGAATCCAAACAGAATCCGATTAAACAATTGGACTGAACCCAGTACCATTCTTCTCTCTCGAACCCTTCTTTCTCCTGTCCGTGCAGCACCAGCGATACAACGAGAACAAGGTCTACACTCGCAAATCCCATGGCAAAAACTCCAAACAGGCACAGGCCCCACCTAACAGCGCCCCCGCCCCTCCTGAGCCAACCGGCCAACCCCACATAAACCTCCGCCTCAACAAAACCAATCCCAATCCCAAACCCAAAACATGACTCAAACTCTTGACCCGCTCCCGCTCCCGCTCCCGCTCCCGTCACTGATGACGTCAGTTCGACCCATTGTGAAACCCCGGCTGAGCCTGAGCCTGTCGAGCTTCCACCAGTCAGCAACCCGCCGAACGAACGGTTCTGGTCTCAGACGATGAAGCCTCCAGTTTGAATCGTGGGTCCCGACCGTCGGGGGCGAACGGCAACTCGAGAAGTGCACGATTATTCTTTCTTCTCAGTCCCGGCAGGAGCTGTGCGAACTTAGACGAAAGCTCGTAAAGCGAGATGTATAAAGTAACAATTAGAGAGAAGTGAGGAGTTAATTGGGAGAATGAATCTTTTTATTATCTTGTCTAAAACAAACATTATACAGAGAGGTTTTTATATGTAGCTGGTTCGACTAACTAACCTGCCTCAATACAATGGATTTTATCCATCTAATCATTGTACCATAAATGCTAACTGACTAATTAAGCTAACAGAATGGTAAAGTAACTAATCAAGCTTCCTGTGGATCTTCTGTGGCAGAGTCATGTTTATGCTGTTGTGTAATACCCCCCCACAAACTGATGTAGAAGTGACATTCAGTTTGTTGCGTAGAAAACAAAATCTCATTGTTGAAAGAGGCTTAGTCATCACATCTCCAATCTGATCTTTTGAGCATATGAACCTCACACATAACTCCTTTGAAACAATTTTCTCTCTTACAAAGTGGTAATCTATTTCTATATGTTTTGTTCTTGCATGAAACATGGGGTTAGCTGCTAGAAAGGTAGCCCCTATGTTGTCACACCATAGTGTAGGGGAAGTAGGAAGGGCAACATGTAGTTCTGTTAGCATGAACTGCAACCACCTAATTTCAGCAGCTGTTTGAGCCAAACACCTGTACTCAGCCTCAGTGCTAGATCTTGACACTGTAGGTTATTTTTTTTGCACTCCAGGAAATTAAGTTTTTGCCTAAATAAATGCAAAATCCAGAGGTTGATCGTCTGTCATCTGGGCATCCAGCCCAGTCAGAGTCACTGTAGGCAGGAACAGAAAGAGAGGAATTGGCATGAATGAATAGGCCATGAGTCAAAGTACCTACTAAGTATCTGAGGATTCTCTTCACTGCAGCCCATTGAGAGATGGTAGGATCATGCATGAACTGTGATACTTTATTGACTGCAAAGGATATGTCTGGCCTTGTCAATGTAGCATACTGAAGAGCACCTACCACACTTCTGTATAGGTGAGGTTCAGAGAAGGGATCACTATCTCCTCTTGAAAGGGTAATGTGAGTTGCAATAGGAGTTGTGCAAGGCTTGGAATTGGACATTTTTGTTCTATGAAGAAGATCAGAGATGTATTTTGTTTGAGTCAGTAACAAGCCAGTTGAGGAGAAGGTGGCTTCCATTCCCAGAAAATAACTGATTTGACCCAAGTCTTTTACAGCAAAGTGTTGCTGCAATTGTTGAACACACCATGAAATCATATCCTTGCAGCTGCCAGTAACTAGGATATCATCAACATAGACTAAAACAAATAGTCTGTGTTTGTTGAGTTTAGCAATGAATAGAGATGGATCATAATTGGATGGAGAGAAACCCAAAGTAATGAGAGCTGTACTCAATTTTTGAAACCAAGCACGTGGAGCTTGTTTGAGGCCATAGAGTGACTTGTTAAGTAAACATACATGATCTGGATGGTTGGGATCAATGAAACCTTGTGGTTGAGCCATAAACACTCTTTCTTTCAAATCCCCATGCAAGAAGGCATTCTGTACATCAAGTTGCCTGACAGACCAATGAGATGATACAGCAAGAGAAAGTATTACTCTAATTGTTGTAGGTCTAACCACAGGACTGAAGGTATCAAAAAAATCAACTCCTTCCTCTTGATGAAAGCCCTTAGCAACTAATCTAGCTTTGTAGCGTTCAATGGTGCCATCAGATTTTTGTTTGAGCTTATAGACCCACTTGCAATAAATGATTTTTTGATCAGTGGGTGGAGGAACAAGGATCCAGGTATTGTTTTTGGCCAGGGCATTGATTTCATGACACATAGCTTCTCTCCATTCTTGAATTTTGTTGGCTTGAGTGAAGCATGTTGGTTCAGAAGTTACTGTTGTAGAAAAGGCTACATAGTCAGGGTATTGTCTGTATTTGATTGTTTTATCCTTGGTTCTAGTTGTCATGGCATGAGATTGAGTGGATTGAGAAGGAATTGCATCAGCATGATGATCAAGAGATGTAATTGGCATTGTAGAAGCAGCAATTGGAGTTTGAGTATCATTGGTTGACTCAGTCAGTGTCTGATTTGAATTGAAAATCTGGGCAGGAGAGCCGTCGGGGATATTAGTAGAAATAGGGAGTGGGTCAATTTGGTCAGGTTGGCGGTCAGGAGTAGAAGAGATGTTGTGATGATCGTTATTTAAATTGTGGTCAGCACGGTCAGGTGGAGTCTCAGTCTGAGGTTGTAAAAGAAATAAAGGGGAAGCAGGAGAAACGCTTGTAACAGCTGAATTCTCCTTGTCAGACACAACATTTTTGAAGGGAAATATTGTCTCATCAAATTGAACATGTCTTGATACATAAATTTTATTTGACTCAATGTGTAAACATCTGTATCCTTTCTGAGATACTGGATAACCAATAGAAACACAAGGCATAGAACGGTTTTCAAGTTTATTTGAAGTATATGGTCTTGTATATGGAAAACAAAGGCTACCTAATACTCTAAGAGAATGGTAGTCAGGAGATTTATGGAAGAGAGAAGTATAGGGAACAGAAGAAGTTGAAGTGGAAGGTAATCTGTTTATCAGAAAAACAGCACTATTGAAAATTTCATCCCAGAAGGCAACAGGTATTGAAGCTTGTGACATAATAGACAAAGAAAGTTCAACAATGTGTCTGTGTTTGCGCTCAGCTAGTCCATTTTGTTGTGGTGTGTAGGGACAAGTAGTTTGATGGGTAATTTGGGGATATCGAGTGGAAATTTGTTTGAATTCAGTTCCATTATCTGAGCGCAAGATTTTTATTGTAGTGTTTAGAAGGTTTTCTGTTTTGGCTTTGAACATAGAGAAGATAGACAAAACATCACTCTTTTGTTTCAAAAAGTATATCCAGGTAAATCGAGTGAATTCATCAACAAAAACAACATAGTATTTATATCCAGAGTTTGATACAATTGGGCAAGGGCCCCACACATCACAGTGTACAATTTCAAGAGGTGCAGTGGAAGAATGAGAAGATGAAGAAAAAAGTAATTGATGTGACTTAGCTACAGCACAACTATGACACATGTCAAGCTTCATTGAAGTACAAGGTAATTTGTAGGAATTGAGGACACTCAAAGTAGTTGATTGTGAAGGATGTCCTAATCTTGAGTGCCACACAGTAGCAGAAACACGAGTTCCAAGGTATGCTTGAGGAAGTGAAGAGGGTATGTGAAGAATGAAAAGGCCATTTTGACTATGCACTTGAAGAATTGTCTTGGTGTGGTGCTGTGTAATTTGACACAAGGAATTAGAAAAAGAAACAGTGATATGAGGATTGTCATAGAGCAATTTGGAGAGGCTTAACAAATTCCTAGAGAATTGGGGTACATGTAGGATATCAGTTAATACAATATCCAGATTAGATACAGAGAATACAGTAGAGCCAATGTTTAAAATATCAAGTCCAGTTCCATTACCTAATTGAAGTTTGTCCATCCCAGTGTAAGCAAAGAATGAGGACAAGTTATTCACATCACTCGTGACATGATTAGTAGCTCCAGAATCAATCACCCAATCTGACGCCTGTTGATGTGACTGCTGAGCTTGTGCATTGAATGCTTGTCTGGCTGGTCTTGGCTTCCACGATGGATCAGGCTCATATCTGAAGTAGCACAGCTTGGCAGTGTGACGTGGCTTGAGACAGATCTGACACTTGTCCTTTGAACTATCCTGAGAAGAATTGCTGGGTTTTGAAGTGGACTGAGTGTAATTGGGCTGGGTTTGGGCCGAATTTGAGGGATTTCTGTATCTACTGGGTTGAAAAGAGCTTCTTCCAGCTTGAAAAGCTGAAGGTTCAGCAATGGCAGAGGATTGATTGTGTTGTTTGAGAATCGATTCATGAGTAAGAAGCATCCCATGAAGTTCAGACAGAGAAAGACGATCATTACGATGGGAAGTAGTAACCGCTGTGATGAAATTGAGGTACTCAGAACCAAGTCCATTAATCGTAGCAGAAACAAGCTCATCTTCAGAGAGAGATGTGCCAGCAAACGCAAGTTCATCACCAAGTTGTCTGATGTGTTGAACAAAATCAGAACAAGATCGGTTACCTCTGGTTGCAAATTGCACTTGTTTCTTGAGATCTGTCACTCTGGATCGAGAAGCCGAAGCAAAGGTAACTTGTAAGGATGACCAAAGCTCCATTGAGGTTGTGCACGACACTACTTGAGCGAGGATTGATTCTGACAGGGAAGATCGAAGCCATCCAAGCAGAAGTTGATCTTGTCGATGCCACGGCAGATACTCGGGGTTGAAAACGAGTTGACCAGTGGTTGTGAGAGTCGTCGGAGCTGGTGGTGGTTGTTCGACAAATCGATTCAAGTTGTAACCATGGAGAAGAGGTGTGATCTGTGACTTCCACATCAGGTAATTTGTTTGATTCAATTTAATACCAATTGGAATGGTTAAAGGTATAATTGAATCATTCGAGGTTGTCAATGGCGGGGTGTCAGTGGTAGAATTGGGTGAGGGAGTTTCATTGTTGAGATTTGTGGTGTTCGCCATTAATGGCAGATGAATTGCTCTGATACCATAAAGCGAGATGTATAAAGTAACAATTAGAGAGAAGTGAGGAGTTAATTGGGAGAATGAATCTTTTTATTATCTTGTCTAAAACAAACATTATACAGAGAGGTTTTTATATGTAGCTGGTTCGACTAACTAACCTGCCTCAATACAATGGATTTTATCCAGCTAATCATTGTACCATAAATGCTAACTGACTAATTAAGCTAACAGAATGGTAAAGTAACTAATCAAGCTTCCTGTGGATCTTCTGTGGCAGAGTCATGTTTATGCTGTTGTGTAATAGCTCGGCAGTGAATTGGAACAGGTACATGCTCTTTCAAAGCGGCTCGATGTGGTGGCAGGCACTACTGCTGCCATTGTAGCAGCCCCGCCACCGGCTGTGCCTGAGGCTGGGTATACCCTGTCCCAATTCTCAGCTACTGACCCTGATACCCCAGTAGCACGGCAACCCTCATCAAAGCGTGGACCAGATTATATGACCAACTCTGCTATGGCTGTCCCAGTAGAAGATAAAGAATGATGCAACAATGGCTTGACTTATTTCATTGTATTTCAGTAGCTCAATAGCTTAGTGAAATGAATTAGATTAGATACTAGCTCAGTAGCTTATTTTTTCTCTGTACTTCATGACTTGAGTAAAAATGATGCAACAGTGGATGCCATTTTAGGTGCATCCTATCTTAGTTATTAATGTTATCTTAGTTGTTGGATGTCTAACTTTTGTTGTTGGATAATATGTGCTGTTTATGATGGATAACATGTGGTTTCTATTGCAGTCTTAAATTCTTTGTATGCTTAGTTATTAATGATTTCATTTCAAATCTCATAGTATGCGCATATCTCACAATACTGGTACAGCTAGCACCTTTTTGATGATTTCAAATCTTATATATGCTCATGGGTACCATTGGCGACAACAAAGTAAATAGAATAGAAATAAAATAATAAAAGTAGCTATCTGACAACAGTAATGAAGTAATCCCAATATCAAAAGTTACATCAAAGTTAACTAATTACACTAATTGCACTAATCCAAGGCTTCCAAGCAGCTATCTGTTACATCAAAATTAAAAGTAATATCACAATTGCACTAACCCAAATAGTATCTAACAGGAGTTGCATACCATCCAACAAAGGTTTAAATAGCGGATAGCGGACTCGTAGCGGACATGCTAATATCATAGCGAATAGCGGATAGCGGGTATTTAGCGGCCGCTATCGGACCATAGCGGATTTGCACACACAAGTGTATTTTGAAGGTCTAGTTTAGTCTAAAATAAAAAATTAAAATAATTTCGAGCAACTAATTAACGCTAACTAAAATTATATTTATTTTCTATGCATATTTGACCATTAAATTTTAAGAATTTGAAAATGTTCAAAACATAAAAATTGTGGCCAATTTTGTAAACATTCCATAGAACTTTGAATCACGTCAATCGGAGTTCGTATGCGAAAGTTGTGCCCAAAATATTACTGCTATATCAGCAAATTATAAACTGCACCGCTATTTCCGCTATTATACCGCTATATCACCCGCTATTTTCCGCTATTTCACCGCTATACCCCGCTATTGTCCGCTATAGGTCGCGCTATCGGACGGGCCGCTAAATTTGTAGCGTTGTAGCAGTGTACCAAATAGCACCGCTATAGCGCCGCTATTGCGGCCGCTACGGCCGCTATTTAAACCTTTGCCATCCAAGCATCTAATCCATACATATCATCTAAGCATCTAATCCAAACAATTACATCCCTTCCAAATAATTACAAACAATCACCATAATTAAAACAACAATAATCATGACACCTATTCATGACTCCGGGTCTTCGACTTGGCTGGGGAGTGACGCTTGACGATGCCAAAGGAGAGCGGATTCTGATATGTTCGAATGACGATATATGACAACTGCGATGATACTCGACAATGCAGGCCAGAAGTATGTTGTTGTTAGCCTTAGGAGTAATTTCAACAAATTAGCCACTGTTCAACACAAAAATTCGATTAAAAAAATAACGGAGGCCAGTACCAGCACCAGTAATTGTTCAACATAGAAATTTTAGCCAGTATTGAAAAAAGACGGAAGAACCTACTGTTCAACACAACAAATACAATTGTTCAACATAGAGATTGTTCAACACATAAATTTTAGCGGATTAGCCAAAAAAGAAAAAAGACAAACCTGGGCACTGTAATTGGAGACAACGAACAGTGTGAGAGCCAACGAGGAGGAAATTGAAAGAGGAAGGAGGCAGTACCAGCGCCACTAGCCAATATTTGCAATCAAACAGTGCGACCTTGAAGAAGACGGAAGTTAGTACCAGCTCGCGCGAGAGAGAAGAAAAGGTTCGTGCGAGAGGAAGGTAGACTGTATCGTGCGAGAGGGGAAAGGGTTTATTGGATTTGGTGAGATCTGCGAGAGAAAGGGAGAAGAAGAGAACTAGGGTTTATCTTCTCTTGCGCATTACAGGAGAGGAGTGAAAAGCTTGGATTTAGGTTCTCCTGGTTTCATCGAAAGGAGAGGAGTGAAGAAAGGGTTTTCGTTTGTGCACGAGAGAGGAGAAAGGTTTCGATTAAGTCTGGATCGATTTGTTCAGCTCAACAGCGAATGGATTGGATTAGATCCTTTTTAAGGTCAGAATTTTTCAGTTTTATTAGTTTAATATTATTTATATTAGAAAATATGACAGAGGAGTAAATATAAAAAGAGTCCGAAATTCGGGAGGGCAAAATTATGAATTTGAACTTTTGGAGGACAAATTATGTATTTCTTCAGTTCTGAGGGGTATCAAAAAAATTTTCCGAACAAGAATTTTTATACAACCCCACCCCCCAACCCCAACTCCCCCTTTTTTGTAATTCATTTATATGTACCATCCTTAATCACGATTCACGAGACTAGACTAGACCCAAGTACATCAATACTTAATAATTAGAAGGTATACTAAGGCCGAAAAATCAAGCAGATTTGGTGTCGAAATTTGTCCTGACCGTTGAGGACTTCCATCTTTCTTGAGTTCACGCCTAATGGGCCAATTGAGAGCTATGTGTGCGTAATTTAGTTCAAGGTGTGTTTGGAAGCTCCCAAATAAGAATAAGGGTTCTTTCTCTCTTCTATCTCTTCTCTCTCCTCTCTTCTTTAATTTCATTCTTATTCAACATTCCTGTGGTATAAAAATAAGAACTTGAATAAACTCTTATTCGAAATAAGTCTTATTCAAATGGTGTTTGGTTTCATTCGGAATAGATCTTATTCGGAATAAGCTTTATTCCGTTGCATCCAAACACAATTCGGCTAATAACAATCTACAACCATGACGTGTCTGTGTGTAAATTAATTTCTATTATAATTATAACAATATGTCCAATTAATAATCTATCACCCATGACTTGTCTGTCTATGGGAACTGTTACACGTACAAAGGGACACAGCTTAATTTTAATTTTATCTGTTACCTACAAACCTCCGTCTTTTGGAGTTTAGACAGGATAGAATGATATTATACAAGTTAACATGTATAAGTTAGCAGAAGGGATGCAGAATTGGACAAAATATCTACAAGCATATTGACTATAGAATTAACAGCGCTAAAATTGGGCTTACACATGGCAGCACTTGATTAACAGGAGATCATTAGGAGTAGTTATCCCACGAACCAAAACATAATCCAATTATTTATTTGTTTTTCTTCTTTTTAGATAAACATACTCCAATTATTGATTGTTAGTTGGTGTGTGAAAGCCCATATATTTGCTTTTCCAGGTACTTGGTTTTGTCTTTTGCATCGGAACTTTCTACAACCAAGGCCCATCTTGCTTCTGCTGGGAGTCAAAACCTCTCTGAACAAAGGAGATTATAGACTAGTTCACGAGAGCACAGAAAATAGATCACTTGCCAAGTTGCCATGTGGATGCATAGGAATATATTCAGCAAGTAAAATGACAGACAATTAATATTCTCTATTTATTTATTAAATAATACATGTGTAAATTTTCAGTGGTTACATATTTATTTTTTAAAAATTTCATATTTCTTCCTATAAAATTATAAAATAAGTCCCGTTGTTGGTCTTCATAATTACAATGTATTATTTTAATATGATTATATATTATATTGATATTGATAGCGGTATTTGATGTAACTCACATCTAAAAGTTTTGGGACTCGATCTGTTATAGAATCCGTGCATTGTCTCTCTCTTAATTTTATACGATACACCCGGTTACTTAATTTGTCTGCATTTCTTTTACTTTGTGTTTTATGAACTTGTTACTTTTCGCATGTACAGAAATTGTAGTGTATCATCTCAAATTCTCAATGCTATCTAGTAAAAAATGAAAATGCGTTAGAAATTTTGGAGTCGACTCTTGTTCTCCATGGAAATTCACAAGTTCCTTCAATATTGATGGGTGTAAATTGAGTTGCTTTTTCCTAGCTAGAAAGTAGAAAGTAAACATTTAAACATGAGCATTCTCATCTTTTTCTTTGGGAACATATAAAAAAACTAACATGCAAAATGAAAACTTTTGCAGTGATAAATGTCCGAGGCCAAGTCTTTCAACATATCATTATGAAATCTCTGAACTGAATTCTTACGATTTCTACTAAAAAAAATACTGTTTTTACCTCTAGAAATAATACGAAAAATAATGCTGATACATAACAAATTGATGATGACATGTCAATATAACTAGCACTTCCATCATTCCATGCATGATTGTGATGTCTGGATACATATACAAGAGGAACTAGAATAATCAAAGAAGGAATTAAAATAGCAAGAAAATTAATAATTGGAGTTATTTTTCTAATTTTGTTCTCATAAGGCCATTTTCCGCATTCCACCCTATCAGGCAGCTGGGGACGCACAAATATATATGATATATTGTCAATGAATTTTATTCCCAAATTTTGAAGGACGCGAGAGGGATACTACTTACAGGACAGCAAGTTCCCTATATATATGCTGGGTTCTATATATATATCAAACTACCCCATATATATACAGTATGAACCAAATATTGCTCGACCATTGCCAGTCTAGCAAGAGAACCTCACCTCTATATACAATAAATTAAGATGAACGAATTATATATATTTCTTTTACGGTTTTTCTCATACTTTACTAATAATTAGGCCTGTCAACGGCTGAAAAAAACGCGTTATGCCGTTTCGTTAAGGCCTAACGAAACGAATAACGGCAGCGAAATGAATTTCGTCTCAATAAACGAAACGGCAAACGGAACGAGAATAGCGACGTTTCGAACCGTTTCATCTCATTTCAAACCGTTTCATGTGTAATATGTGAAGTGGAACGAATAACGGAATGGATTTCTGTGCCGTTTCATAAACGAAACGGTTTAACGAAATGAATGTTGAAACCGTTTCTTTAACGGAACGGCAAACGAAATGGGCTCTGCCGTGCTTTTGGGCCACGTTTGACAGGCCTACTAATAATTCATATGAACTATATACTAACGAACTTAATAATGTGAACTTCATATGTAGATCCTATACTATATAATAGTAAAAAGGATTAGTTGAGCCCACGTGTGGGTACTAGCTAGGTACGTACATAGAGTTGAGAATAACAGGTTTTCAGTACAGGGTACATACTAATTATTAATTAATGAGATATCAACTGTACTTAATTTGTGCACACTGCACAATAAACTATGCCGTAAGCAACATGAAATCATTGTTATAACACTGAACAGGCAATATTAATTGAGTCCAATATTGATGGCAGACACTCTCACTACTAGAATGCGACTTATCTGCAACGTGAATCGGCGTCCCTATTCCGACACGAAAATCCTTTACGTCCACTTAGCGACGCTACCTAAGGGACCCCGATAATCTAGCCCCTAATACTAAACATTTGGGTCGGACGGTCGCAAATTAATTTACTACGTCCTCAATTTTGGGTCGGTACAACGACGCAAGCATCCTCGTTCGATGGCTGATTCGGTGGTTAATTGCGTCGCTACTTAGAGTTTACCTTGTCGTTACACGGACGCCTTAACTCAGCGACCCAGATAATATAATATCAGTTTAGTGGGTCTCACATTCGATTACAGTCGGTATGGTAACGTTAATTACCGACCCTGATAATATACCCGGGGCCCACCGTCAGAATTTAGTGGGGACCATAGTATATTATTGTTTTTGTGCGTTGCTATTAATTTGAATCCAGGGTGTCGTTATTCCGACGCAATTGTTAATATCCGTATCAATTTCATTTATATAGCCATTCAATTCCTCCCGTACCAATTAGGTACCACCACTATTAAACCCATATTATTTTAATCCATCACAGATATTTGCAATTCACAAGCATACATATATTCACATTGTATAAAAAAAAAAGATCACAATTGAACACAAAATCTAATTGAATTCATAAATTTCATTTCATTAAAAAGAAAATCAACATCCAATACATTAATTAGAAATAACCAACTAACAAATATTTTGATACAAATCAGAGTTTTATACATAAGAGCATGACAATCTAACTATGTTGTGATGAAGTGTTTCTACCTTAAATTCTGAAAATCATTCGTATACTCATGATCAACTTGCTCATGCAGTAAAGCCGTGAATCCTCCAAGAGAAGCTTGCTCGTGCAAAGTGCTTGTCGATGCTGCAACGCGCCCTATTGAACTGTTATTGCCGACATATGGTGATGCAAAACTTCTATGTTGCTGAAAAATTGATCAAAACATGAAACCAAGCAAGTCCATCAATAAAGTTAAACAAAACTATAAAAAAATTGACCAACCAGAGATTCATATTTCAGTTTGGTCTGTTATGCCATCAGCCATTAGCCTAACAAAGTGAAAGATTCATGCCCCTTCCAATTAAATGCAAGTCACAGGAAAAAGGCAATAAAAGAAAATATATGTCACAGGTCAGAATCGAAGGGTCAACTTTCATTAAAGTCCCAGTTGAGATCTAACAATTCTTCCCATCTTAACTGGAAGTGCCATAGCAATGCCAAAGGTTTTATTACTATTAATTGATTGGTCCCTACTCCCTTGTCCAAAAAAAATATATCTCTGATCTGGACCTCGTTCTACTTTAATAAAAGATGCCTAAATAATTAAGGTACATCAAAAATAAAAAACCACTATCATATTTATTCTTTTTCTGAAAGGCTGGGACAGATGAGGAAGCACTCAGAACTCAAAAAGCAAAAAGAGAAAAAGGACATGAAAACAAACTGAAATTGAGGCCGACAAGCATCTATAGGGGAAAAGAAATAACATACCAACAAAATTTAGGAAGGTATAATAAATATACCACATTCAAATATAATGAAAATGGCTAAATGCATAGTTAAGAATGTATACTTAATTTTTAGGTTCTAACCAAAATTATAATAGAAGCATTGAGTTAGTTCCCAATTTTTAATTATTATTTCTGTTATTTTTACCACCTAGTAAACTTATAGAACCAAATTACTAAACTGTAATAACACAGTCAAATCAATTATCCAACAAAAGATAAAGATCAACTACATGTACACACCCCTATAATATACTTAAGTAACAGTTTCACTTGATGAAACATAATTAGTTCTGCATTTCCTACATCTGACATAATAGGAGAAAAGTGTAAAAACTACAAAAAGGGTTAGCAAAAGAACATACCTCGCCAAAATTGTCGTTGATGAAAATATTACTATAGTTCAGATCCCTGTGAATCACACATGGATCATTTGTATGCAAATAATCCAGCCCCAACAGAACCTGGCAGGCCCACTTCTTCAGCGCCTTGAGAGAGACTTGCTTTTGCTTCTGCCTGTACCCCCTCAGATCACCCGAGTTGCGAATTTCTCAGGATCGACCCACTGCTTGTGCAGAGAGATTATATGCGGGTGATCGAGTGATTTGAGGAGGCGTACTTCACCGAACAGTCGGTTCAGCATTACTGGCTCATCCATAAAGCCTCTCAGTCGAACCTTACAGAGTTTGAGAAAATGATAATGAAAAGTTGAGCCAGTTGCTGTATTGAAAAAAGACCCTCAAAGTTCTATATTTCCCACATCTACCATTGCTTATGTACAAGCTTGGTACAACAAAGTTACGGTCGAATTTTACAAATAGCACCCTGCATGTGGTCTTAACAACAATAGAATTTTTGGTTGAGGTGCGGTAAAAACTAATGTTTTGATTAAACTGTTAATAGTTTTCCTTGTAAGCAAACTATGTAAACATCTAAAAGGTGAATCAGTCTGTTGCAGCCAGATTGCTCATCCTCTTATTCAAATTAACCAATTGCACAATTTTATAAGAGCTAAAAATAATTAAAATAGGTAATCAGAAATTAAAAGGTTTAAAATTGAAAGTATATACCTGATTCCAAGCAACCTCAATCCCTTGCTCTTGATCAAACGCCTTGTACACCTTCACGGCACCAACACCTAAAACTTCCTTGTACCGGCCATACCGACCGGTAGGGTCCACTTCCACAAAGATTTCTCGGTCGACTTTTTCAGCTGTCTCTGACACTTCAATCAATATTTTTTAACTTTGAAAATTTCTACTGTTTGCCTAAGAGAAAACCGTAAAACTAACTAGCGGAAGTCATGCGATTTGGTTACTAGTCTCAAAATATCCATATTGTCATAACTGCGCATGTTCTTTAGAAATTATGAAATTTAAAGCTAATGAAAGTTGCATTTAGTTGACATATGTTGGTACCTCTGTTGCCGTAAAGACAACAACAAGTTAAAGAGTACTCCATTTAATTTAACAAATTTGTATTTCAATCATGTCAATATTAAATACAAATCTGAGGACAAAAGAATGATCTACAGTTACATAATCGTTCTAAATACTAGCATTTATAAAAAAAAGGCTCAAATTATAAAAGGTGGAGGATCAATTATCTGAGAGAGCTCGTCAGACCTTCCATCGGTACAAAGGTTAAATCGAAGGTGAGACGGGGAGCAGCATCGTCGTCGTCGAAAGTGTCGAAGGACTTGTGAGGCGAAGCGAGCCATCGGAGGTCAGACAGGGAGCATCATCTTCGTCGGAAGTGTCGAAGGAGGTGAGATGCGACACCTTCTAGAGACGAACCCTCCGCCACCGTCCAGTTCGTTGCGCAACTCCAACAGCTCGTTGATCCTTCTCCTTCGATCTCCATCTCTCTCGCTTTCTCTCAATTCCTCTGGATTTTGTTTAGTTTTGTTTCTCGCATTCTCCTCCCATCTATTGAGGAATAAAAAGAAGGTTCCTCTGGCGGCGATAACTATTGATAACTTTAAGAGACAAATGAAAGCCCTAATTCTACGAAGTATAAAAACTAGAATTCTACTTAATTGCAATTGACATGTGACACTTATATTTTGTAATTTTACACGTTTACAATCATAAAAAACAGACGTCTAGAATATTTGGGGAAAAATTGTTAGAGCCTACGACAATTTCTATAATTATTAATTGATTCATAATTTTCAAATACGGTTAATTAATTATTAATTTAATACATTAATATGCAAAATCTAAGTTTAGTTGACATTTCATATTGACAAAAAAAATTAAGTCTAACCAAGCTTTTAAATTTCGGTTTTTTCGATATGACGGTCCAGGTCCCCATATTATTTCGGTGTTATTTCGATGTTATAACGGCGATATAACGGTGTAGTGTTTTTTTCAAAGTTTGACACACATCAATTCTATAACTATCAATTTATATGATTATACATCTCCAATACTCCATACAAATAGCATACGGCTATACCAAATTCAATATACTGCAGTGTATGAATATTGAGCAGCAGTAACAGCTTGTACCAATTTAACAATAGTTCAATATTGAATACACAATTTAACAACAGTAGCAAATGTTATAAATGAAATTATATATTGATTGTCCATTTTCATTATTCCTATTAATAGTATGAGATCTATAGCATTAATTAGAAGATTTGTTTTTGCCTTATAAATAGAGGATGTATACTGTAATCTAAATTGAACAATTGTTGAGAAAGAAATACAGAACACCAATTTACTCTCTCTTTTATCTTTGTCTCTTTCTCTTTTCAATTTATTTCACAACAGCAAAAAAATTTATTGAAACGTAACAATTAATAATTTATTTGAGAAATAAATATATTAAAAAAATGACCCGTAAAAGAAAAGGTAGGTAACATTTCTTGTATGTGATCATATTAGGACCATATTTTATTTTAGTTTTATATGTGCAAACAATGTTTTTAATTATACTAATGTTTAATCCATATAATAAATATGTTCTTTCAAGAAGCTCTTATATCAGCAATACTAAATATTTTAAGTATTTAAGTATTCAATGGTAAAACATAAAATTTATGAAAGGGTAAATGTGTCTTAAATGTCACATCCATAAATTATACGGTAGCATTTAGCACACGAAAGAGCAAAAAGTTAGCAAAAAAAATTATGAAACGATATTAGATGAACGTTTTTGTTTGGGAATTTTGGAAATATTCTCAAGAAAATCACTTGCTTTTTTTATGATTTGGAATTTCTTTCCCTGATTTTAAAATTTCTGATTTATTTATGTGGCAACAGTGGATACCATCTGTCATTGTCCCAAAGAAATTAGGTACGATATTTTTACCAAATCTTTTAGCTAGTTTGGCGGGCTTCAAATTATGGAAATGAATTTTTAGTTCCTATGGCTACGAAAATTATATTTTGTAGCCACTGATTTGTGCGAAAATTTTGGCGGGAGAAGAAAATAAGGAGGGAAAAAGATTATAGAAAATTTATTTTGACACAATCTGAGATATCATGAACCATTGTGAAATGGAATTTTAATCAGGGGCTTAATGTAATCGTTCTATTAAAGTCTAGTATATTTTTTTCATTTGACACGACACATTGAAAATATTAACTCGTGTCAACACGAAATGACACGAGCCCTAACACGCGTGTGTTTGACATGGCACGGAACGACACGTTTGCAATAAGCATCATTTTGTAAATTTGTAATATTTCTTTTGGAATTTCTAAATTTTACCATTATATGTAAATATGGATAAAATCAAAGTGTGTTATGTTCTAAAAAAAATTAAAAGATTTTAAAATTTTTGCAATTAACTATGAAAATACCACAAAATGAATTAAAGAATTAATTTACGAGCATTTCTTAGTTAGAATTGTATCTATAATTTATGAGCATTTATTAACAAGAAATTTTTTATTGATTATTTTTATTTTTTCTTGCAGGAACCGTATATTTTCACATTATAAATTATTCGGGACCGTCATATATGTTTTATTAATCTCTAAAGTCTAACTCATGGGATGGCCCCCCTTTGTCCAATGCATTCATTGTCATTTTTAATATGACTTTTGTATATTTTTCAGATTAAATTATGAATTGTTTAAAAAAGATGTTCTAAAAAAATAAAAACTTTATAAATAAAATATGAAAAAGTAAAAAATTGATTTTCTTCTATGTTTCAATATGCATAAGTAATTAAATAAAATAATAACATTTATATAAATTGATTTTCTTTTTGTAAATCTTTAGATATAGCACATTTTTTTAATATTTAGTTTAATATTTAAATTCGCTACATTAGTAACATATTTCGTATTTGCAAGTAGATCCACTTAAAGTGGGAGGTGATTGGGTAGTGGGCTAGTGGATGGCTATTTGTTATTTTTTCTAATTATTTTTTACCGATAATTCGCTTCTTTAATTTGTACAGACAAAATATATACAAATTTAGGTAACTAAATTTTGGCGGAACAATTTGGCGAAAAATTTAAGGTGCCTGATTGGGTAATGTCGTAAAAAAATGCGTCATAAGGAAATTGTATTTAATAAGGTAAAATATCGTAGCCGATATTTGCTTAAACGGAAGATTAATTCTAAGCATCCAAATGATGTCGGTTTCAATTGAATAGTATATTAATAAATATTTTTTAACAAACTAGTCATTTGTCTCCCTAAATAATTTTATTTCCATTCAAGACAAAGAGTCATTAATCAAATCATATTTAAACTATCAATAATCGGGCACATATGTGATAAAATAAATATTTACATCCATAGTTTAATTGTTTACATCCTTGAATTGTTACTTTAATAAGTAGCATGGATAAAAACAATGTCAAATCATCTTTTAATAATATATACAAGGTAACATTTTGGCGCGTATTTTGGCGCCATGGATAAATTTTTTTCGTACATATAATTTGGCACATATCTACATTAATTCATTTATTTCATGTTATTTTTTTTGTTCAATATGCATATGCAAAAAAAAAAACTATTTCCCTCCCATTTTTTCGTCTAATCCGCCGTTTCCCTCTAATTTTTCGCTAAGTCCCTATTTTATTCTCTCTGTCGTCCCCTTATTGGCTAGGGTTGTCCGTCAAACCCTAGCCGCTCCCTCTCCAGCTCTGCCGAGCACCTTACTCTTCTTCTCAACAATTCCTAGCTCTAATTCTCCGACTTCACATCCCCCTTTTGGCGCCTCTCTTTCCCCCCGGCCAGTCGCACTCGCACCCGGTCGTACCAGACCCGAGCTTCTCCTCTAAACCCGAACTCCTCATCCTTTCCTATCCTAAACCTTAGCCTCTCTCCTCCTAGCTCCACTTCCTCCGACGTCGCACCTCCGTATCGGACCGAGCTCCTACTCTCTTCCTTCATTGCATCTCTGCCGTAACCAGCCTAATCGACTACAAAACTGCGTTCCTCATATGGAAAGTCGACAAATTTTAAAATTTGATTTTTCTGTCTTTTCTATGAATAAAAGCAAAGAAGAGAGTTGCTTATCGAGTATCGACTAATGCCCTCTCCAAGGTAAGCTGACTTCTTTACCAGAAGAAAAAACACACATAGCATTTGTGAATATCGCTTGATTTGAGCAGAGCACACTATTTATAATTAAAAGTTTATAAGTCTTTAATGCCCTTTATGCCGTTTATAATTATCATAATGCTCTCTTCTCATAATTATAATTCTCAAACTTTTAGTTAGTCAACAACTTCTTATTTATTCTCTGGTAGTCCTGAGTTCATTCACTAGTAGTAACTTTTGTAGGTGGCTACTCTGGCAATGGAGGATATGCTAGCTAGCTTGGATGCACGATAGTGGCAAAGTAATCAACTAACAACTTCATGCCATTACACTTTTTTTATTCTATAATAAAACTTTATTTGTTTTATTGCTTTAGATTGGTATATTGGATGCAATTATGCAACAAATAACATTGGAAAGAGGAGAACTATCAACTATGCTCATGAAAATGGCTGAAGGTAAATGCTAGGTAATAATTGTGAGACATAAGAGGTTTAATTTCTAGAGCAGAGGTAGTTTTGGCATTGTTTTTTTTCTGATTTGAACTTGTATTGTTATGCACTTGGCATTTTGCTTAATACAATTATAATTGTAGAGATAGAAGAACTTACAGAAAAATAAGGCCTAATTAGAGAAATAAGAGGGAAGCCTATTGAAGTTGATAGCAGGAGTTAAGTATGGTCCTGTTACATTTATCTTTTGCTTTGTAATTTGTTCTTATTTTTTTGTTGTTTAATTGTATGTTGATGAAGTTTGAGTAGACATGAAGTAGATTGGTAATTTAGATGTGTTACTTTGTAACTTTAATTTTGTATTTGTTCGTTATATTTGCACATGTGTTACTTTTTTTATTTATTTTGTGTAATGTGTTAATTATATATCTGAAATATGTGTATATATTATATAGAGAAAGTTTAATATGCATCATAGTGAAATATGTGTTAATTATATATCTTGTATTGCATCTCTTGCTTTGTGATATCGGAGAGAATTTTTGGTATCATATCACTTTATAAGAATGCAAGTCCTATTTGTTTGGTATGTAATATTTAATGCACTTTGATTTTTGAGATATCGTTAGCACCGGTTTTTTAAAATAACTGGTGTTAAAAGAAATGAGTGGCATAAACGATATTTATTTAAAATCATTAACACCGGTTTTCATAACTTAACAGATTAAAGAAATAAAACAAAATATAATTTATTAAACTTTGCACCGGTTATTGGTAAAAACGGGTTCAAATCTATTTCTAACTTTCACACCGGTTATTATACAATAACCGGTGCTAATTGATAAAACTAACATTACCACCGGTTATTATTTAATAACCGGTGCTAATTTGAGCAAAAAATTTGCTCCGGTTATTCCTAAAAACCGGTTCACATTCATTTGTATATATTTATTTATTTTTTCCAATATTATTAAGAAACATTTTTTTTCTAAAACCGATGCAAAAAATAACAAAATTATGGTATTCATTTCTCCTCCTCTATCTTTGTGCGCTCCATCCAATTTGTTGCCATTTTTTGCGCCTCCATAATTTTACTTATACCCAACTCCACACAATCGTACCAGATCCATATTCAGACTTATATATTTTGCTACAGATTCCAGATCATGATTTCTTTAGCTGTTTTCATTATTATATAATTTGTTTCCTTAATTATAACTAGAAAAGAAATTAATAGAAGATAAAATTGAATAAAATTAAATATTTGTTTAGTTAGTGCCAAGTATTAAAAAAATTATTCCAGATCATGATTTATTTTGACTATGGATTGAAGAAGATTCATTAGCTTTATTCTGAATTAATTTTCTGAATATTTTAATTTTTCTTAATTTAGTGAGCTGTAGGAAGAAGAATTATTTATATCCATAAAATAACAAAATTGTATTAGGAAAGAATTTCAGTTTGATATTTCTGCCATATTTATTAAGCCCTATCTATTACGAAATTTAAATTACCATTAGATACGTTAGAATTAATTTAAGCTTTGAATTATGCATTGTAATGGCAATTTCATATTCATTTCTAATGAATTCCTCAAAATTGAGCCCCAAAATCTAGATACTAAAAATAAATTCTACAACATAGCTTGTCATTTACCCCCAAAAAATTTGTTAGTGCTATTCACAAATATTTAATCATACCCAACAAATTAACACGCCAACAAATTAAAACAAGTTATGAATCCCACGGATTGATTTTCTACGAAATATCTAGGAGTGACAATCCTATAGCGAGTCAAGCCTACATGTATTTAGTGAGAAAACAACTCATTATACCGATACACACTAAAATGAATGATACATATGATCTTTTTTCCTCATTTGCAACAGGTAAACGATGATAAAATATTATTAAAAATTCCTATATCGAGCAAAAGCTAGATAATCCCCTCTAGTATTACTAACATATGACATTTTTCACATAATTTTTTTTTCATATCCAAACCATGGATATGAAAGAATAATTGATTCTATTGAATGGATAAAATAATTTGAGTTTTCATTGCGAAATCATACTATAGATATAAATTTTAATTTTAATTTTAGAATCTGGATTCTACAAATAATTTCTAAATTTTATTGATAAAAAAGAGAGTAAAGAGGATCATAAAATAGTGAACTGATTGACAAAAATGTGATGATAGAAAATATACATGCTTGTAGTGATAAAAATGTACTCATTTATTTATTGGGATGACTCAAATTAAAAAGCTTGAAATTTTACACACGTTCATTTATATACATGGAAAAAATGTTCTTTTGCATACATACATACACTCTATATCAATTTTTTTTTGTTCAAGTAAAATTTTTTTTCAGTTTTCCATCAAGTGTTATCAGTTTCATAGATTTGAAATTTTATATTTTGTACAAGGGTAAGTTATAAATTGAAGAAGTTTAATATGCACTATGATGCAAAGGCCTTTCTATGTATCATAGTCTTTTTCGTTGAATTTTTACAAATTGACAAATCTAATTTAATCAATCTAATCTACATATTGAAATCTACTAATAAACCAAATTTTATAATTTTTTAAATTTTATTACTATTTTTTGGATTTTTTAAAACATGTTATTTCTGGATTATTCTAAATAGTAGTTTGCTTCCAAAAATGACAAGTTTTAAAAAATTCGAAAAAATAATAAAATTTTAAAAATTGATTTGTCCCAGATTTCAATATGTAGATTAGATTAGTTAAATTATATTCGCCAATTTATAAAAATTCGACGAAAAAGACCACGATGCATAGAAATGCCTATGCATCATAGTGCATATTAAACTTCCTCTTATAAAATTTATATTTTCCATCGAATAGTTGTATTTCAATGACGTAGTCTATATCAAATTTAAAACTAATTATCTGTTCATTTTATTTATTGTTTAATATACATAATTAAAGTGAGTCAATAATTTAATTGAAATGCAATATTTCATTCATTTAATATTGTTTAATTAGACTTTTATCTTTTTTATTGAATATTGTTTAATTAGAAGTCAATAATATTTATTATTTAATTGAAATGCAATATTTGAATGAAAATTATTGGAAATCTCACATAAAGATTAATTTTCTGCGAAAGTATGCGAGAGTGAAAATCCTATAGCGAGTCAAAACTACAGTAATAGTGAACGACAAAACAACTCATTACACCAATGCATACTAAAAAGAAAATACTGAAGAACGAGCTATCCCCTAATTTTCTCCGCATCCCTTCCATTTTTTTCGCCATTCCCTCCTATTTTTCCACCAAGTCAAGCCAGAACCCTAGCAGTTCTTAATTTTCTCCGCCATCCCTCCCATTTTTCGTCGTTCCCTCCCATTCTGCTCCCATTGGCTAAACCCTAGCCTCTCTCCGATGCACCAGACCCCCTCCCGCACCTCTCTTTCTCCAGCCAGTGGCACCCCTCCGACGCTTCTCTTCCTCTGCCCAGTCGCCTCTCTTTCTTCGTTGCCCTTGCCGACAAGCACCCGTCTCTATAACACCCCCCCCCCCACGAAGCACCGCTCTTCTGGGCTCTCGGCAGCCACCTCCTCTTCCACGTCTCTCCACTCTTTTCTTCTCGGCAGCCGCCGGTAAGTCCCCCCCCCCCTCTCTCAATTGGGTTTTGTAGCTTATGTGGATTATGTTGGATCTGGTTGGAATAAATTGAAAAAATGAATGGTTGGATTGGGTTAATTTTAGTTGAAATGCTTGATTAGATTAATTTCAGTACAATTTTCTCGCTTTGAGCCGATGATTGACAAGCTCTTTGATGAGGATAAAGATCTATACCAACACAAAGATGCCAAGTTGATGCAAAAGGTACCATTGTTTTGACTTGCTTGTTCCTTGGCAATAGAATGGTGTCAGGTACACGCTGGGCATGCAACAACTGTCAGGCTTTCAATACATGTGATTTGTAAGCATGGCATGACTTATGTGATCAACCTAATATTTATTATTGTATGAAAATTTGGAACCAGAACGAGAATTTTTACCATTTATATCCACTTTTTATAAATTTATTTACTCAGTTACGTCTCTGAAATTAATAACTTATTTTCTCTGTTTTACACATTGATGTCATGCATTCTAGGAAGATTTTGACTAGGAGAGGCATCCTACTAATATCAAGGGCAAGCACACATTCGAGTAAGTTTTTTGTACCTCTCATCTCCTTACTGGAGAGGAATATTTAACAATGTTTCGGCATTCCATTCCTTCTGTCAGGCAAGCCACTACCAGTTTGATACTCTTTCAATGAGCGAAACATTCGTCAATGACGGTGAATATATGGTATTGTTTTCTTTTGACACAGTTGTATTCTTTTCCCTTTTCATGTGAATATATGGTACTGTTTTCTTTTCCTGTGAATATATGATACTACTTTCTTTCCTGCCTTTCTATTTTTATCAATATAATACTTTGGCTGTGAATATATGGTACTACTTTGTTACACGAAGGAGGTCACTGTTAAATATCATTAAATGTTTGGTTGGTACCAATAATGTAATGATGTACCAATTTTTATATGATGTTTGGTTGGCTAATAGAAGTGAGGCTTTTTGACGACGATTGCTATTCTGAGGCTTTTTTTTTCTATGAACTCATGTTGAAAATAGCAATAAGTTGATAAAATTTGTCATTTTTAACTAACATAACAGTGTGATATTTAAAAGTGATTATGTCATTAGATGTTTTGTTAGTTTAACACTATAAAGAAAATTGTTTGTGTGTTTGCCCCCTGATAGATGGTATGAAAAAGAGATGAATGAAATGCTTATTAAAGGTCTAATTTCTGGTGAATGGCTGGTAATTTGTAGGGATGCAGTGGAAATTGAAGGGTACAATACATATAAGCAGGGTAACAAACTGATGTGAGGATGGTACTGATACAACACAACGTGATGGGGCTTAGTGAAAAAAGAATTTGAATTGGTGTTGTCATGAATGTAGTATACATCGAGGTACATCTGTTTTATTTCAATATTTTTCTAATTTTCTTAGCCTTTAGAACTGATGGTATTTTAAATATAATCTTTTTAACCACTTGTTTCCTACTAAGCATTTTTTGTAGTTTAAATTTTCTTTTAATTATAAAGAGATTATGGATTATGTGTCTTTGTTCTGTTATATGTTTAGCCTCTAATTGATATTTTGATGATCTTTTGTTAATTTTTTTAATTGTTAGCTTGAAATAACTGGTTGCAATAATTATAATGGAAACTAGAATAGTTAGTATGCACGCATCTACTAATTAGAATATTCCTTCCATTTTTGCATCGTCAGGCAAGATAGTCGAGGCCGAGCACATGTGGCCAAAGACAGAACGGTTGTGGCCGAGAGCAGTGAATCCATAGCCAAGCAAAAGAAAGACGTGGTCGTGGTGAAAGACATCTTTTAAGGGTTTTTCTGATTATTATTATTGTAGTTTGTCTTGTGAATAATTTGTTTATCATTTGTATCTTGAATTTTGGTTATTACACGAGGATATTGTGTTATACTATTTTAGGTTGTAAAATAAATTATTGATATTCGATTTAATTAATTTTGAATTTGTCAATATTATGTATTGTTTACATTTTATGAAATTATCAATTTCTTAATTTATTTATTTGTCCGTATAGTAGGATGGGTATGCATCGTTAAAATTTGGAAAACAAAAATGAATTTTGCACCGGTTTTTATTAAAAACTGGTACAAAAGGTTATCATCTGCACCGGTTATAGAGTAAAAACAGGTGTTAATGGAAAACCTTTTGCACCGGTTTTTAGATAAAAACAGGTGCTAATGTCCTCTTTTGCACCGCCTCTTTTGCACCGGTTTTCTTTTTTATTTGCACCCCCCTCCATGCGCACCTCTTGGGAAACCGGAGCTAATGCATTTTAAAAACCGGAGCTAAAAGCATTTTTTCTGGTAGTGTATACGAACACATTAGATCACCAAGTAATTTTAATTTAAAAAATTTAGTGATTTGCTTATTAGAATCCGTGTTGGTATGTGTCAACTAGCGACTCTAATTACGCGCGGCTGTAAGAAAAAAATTTGCGTCTCTATCCAAAAGAGTTATGCGACCTAACTAATACGCGTCCCTGTTGATATGTGTCGGTCTACCGACGCGAATTACATTCAGCATATTCGCGTCCCTACAGAGAATTAGAGAGCGTCTCTAGCTTAGAGGGTTGTTGCGTCCTAACTAATATCCGTCGGCCTAGCGACGCAATTTAGAAGTCCTCAAGTCCGTTTTTTTCTTTCTGCGTCCCTATTTGATTGAGGGATGCTAACACGTTGGTGCTGCGACGCAGTAAAACGAAATTCTGGTAGTGTCTCCTCCATCAACTTAACATGCTTGAAACAAAATATATAGATCCACCCATACAAACCTCAGACAGCAACAAAACGAACACACACTACTCAAGCAAGCAAACAACAATCACATAATCAAATCAATCCGTACCAATCCTTATTCAAGTAATTCCAATCTACGATTCACGATTAATTTAAGCGCACTTGAAGCCAGAAGGGGTGCTCTTGCCACAGTAGTTGAGGATAAGGCTAAGATCAACAGGCAAGTTGAGGTTGATACCCAAGACATTGCCCTTGATGGCGGTGCAGAGGCAAATTGCAGCCTCGAGGTTAACGAGTCCTGAAAGGAGTGAGCAGCATTTAGTGGTAGGGGGAGTGCCGATCTTCACTCCCTTAATGATGCTCAGAACATCAGCACAAACGCCGAATTTGAGAGCATCTTTCGGGCACTTGCCACTGTTGCTGCTACCGCCACCGCTGCTTCCACCACTGCTACCACCGCTGCTGCCACCGCCAGATGGGGTTGGGCAATAGCTGCCACAGGCATTGGTGAAGGTAAAGAAAACAAGGTTGAACATGAGGAATAGAGCAAGCGAGGCAGCGGATTTAGTTGCCATTGGTATTGGAGAGCTAGGGTTTGAGTGTGTGAGTGATGTTTTGCTCTAGAGAAATTTTGTGTTGTGTGATGCTTTGTGATTCCACGGGATGGGGTATTTATAGGAGGGCTCGTGCCTTGAGGGGTAACTGATAGAACGTTTTCAATTGTTACAAGTAGGGTTGTCAACGGTGACCATTTAGCGTTATGATATTTCGTTTAAATTAAATGAAACAGTTTGTGGCACAGAAAATTATATCATTTTTTAAGTGGAATTGTTGGCACAGTTAGTTATACCGTTTCGACCATTTCAATCTCATTTCAAACCGTTTTATGTGTAATATACGGTTGATGTCACAAAAATTTGTTTACATTAATAAATGAAACGGTAAGTGACATACCGGTATTGTATTGTCTAATAAGTGACACGGTACTGGTTTGACGTCATTCCGTGGTCGTTAACCACGTTTGACACCCCTAGTTACAAGATCTGCCAAAAAAATAAAAAAATTGTTATAAGGATTTCAAGCGGGTCGGGCTAAAAATTGAGATATCGGGGTCCAGGTTCTTATTTTTGTTCTCCTTTTTTGGGTCGTTATATTTCTTATACTAGATATACTTGCATGGAGTCTAGCTCATTAGGTTAGAAACAATAGGCTTCAAACTAAACTCGGCAGTCAATATGTTTGAAATTAATATATTAATATATAAATTAATTAAGGTTGCGTTTGGAGTTGAGACTAAAATTAGGATTAATTATTCGGAGTATAAATATTATTTCTAAACGATCAAAATAAAATTTTTAGGATTTAAAGTGTTGTTTAAGTGTTCCAACATTCGAGATAAATTCTATTCCTAAAGTGTGTTTAGATTATCTTCTTAAGCGGAATAAAATTAATAATTGTTGAAATAGATTGATACTATTCAGGAGACTAAAATTGACAAATTAAATTTGATTGATGATAACATGTTTTTGTACTTAAAAGCGCTCGTCAATAAATTTAATTAAAAAATTATTTGTTCCACGCTGAGTTTGAATGGTTGAACATTTTAACATTTTTTTTATTTATTTTTGCAAATGCAAGACACATATTGATTGCTGCCTTAATTCAGGGAAAAAGAAAACATATATAGGCGACATCTAAGCGTTGGCTCGTTTGGAAATTTTTCAAAGTTTATAGAGCCCTTTTGGATATTTTAAGGGAAATTTTCGCCCTTTATTGTTTCAAAGAAAAATGATATTTTAATCAAAATTTTATTGTTTTTAATCAACTATACACATTTACAACGCCACAAATAATAATAATGAGTATGAAACGTCACAAATCTAATATATTTTAATTTCTCATGCTATGTAATACTGATGGACTCGTTCTTATTTTCTCTAATTTGACTTGATATTTTGTCACGATACCTATAATAATAATTATTATTATTAAAAACTTTGAGTGTCGTGGTCCGTTTTTGTTTTCGCTAGTACACGACAATCTGAACCGTTAACGTTAGTTCATTTAAGCTAAAATATGGTTGTCCTTTTTCTCCATCTATATATCTAGTGTTTTTATTAAAAATGTATTTTGAAGGGAAAATAAAGGATACATCATTTGACAATGTTTATCTCACGATAAACGTAACAATTATCTACCAACATATATACAATTTATAATCTTAAAATAAATTTATGCATAAGTTATCAAAGATATAGATATAGCTAGCTAACACTCAAATATCATATAATTTAACAATTTTTTTATAATGAAATAATGGCCATTGAAATTTCAAGTCATTTGATGAACTCAAACATGCACCAAACCTCATCATTATTGTAGCCATATGATTTGTATATTAAATAGATGAAGGATTTCGGGCTAAAATTTTATTTTAAAAATAGTCAGAATTACTACAATAAAAAAATTTTCAATTAACATCTCCTTTTACATAAATCAAGATATTGATTTTATTTATCATCATACGATTGTGCAACGGGTACATTCTTGGATTCGGATTTTTAATTGCTATCATCCAAAGGTTTGATTTCCGGTCCAAGTTGATAATAATTTTTACAAACCACATGTGAATGAGAAGTAGACGATTAGGTGGCTAATGTGGGTAGGGCCATATCATTAACTCTCGTGAACACTAGGTGTCTCTTGGATGCAAAATAAGAATAATTTCATTCCTAGCCCTTTAAATATCAATAATCATGTGCACTAGAGCATTAATTAACAGTACTCTTAAAGATTGGAAATGCCCCCATTTCTCTTTACTTATATAATAATCATGGTGCAAAAGGCTCTTTTCCTCATTTATACGTAGTCATCAGCGAAAAGTAAAAATTACATTTTACAAATTTATCTAATATGTAGACAAAGTATGATCTTTTCAATAATAATATTTTCATTTTACTTCTGCAAGGATATATTTGGCATTCTTATTTTCCACAGGTACTATTGTACGAATGAAATTCCGCATCTATAATAGTTTCTGGATGATTGCATCGAATCCCTAAGCACCGGATTTGAAAGCAATGTATTCCTGTTTTCTATTCTTTCTTTGAAGAAATAATATACAGATCTTGTAGTTTTGTGCTACCATTGTAAAGCATGTCTTGCAGTCTGGCAGAATTGGAGGAATCAAACAAACATATAATTTTCAGCTGCAACTTTACATTTGTTAAATAAAGATAAGAAATAACTTGTTATAATGAAATTTGGAATAAGACATTCTGATCCAGGTTTCATATTCTATTTTTTTTAACAATGACATCAGGTGAATGAGTAGATCATAGATCTGGCTCCAGACTGTGTTTGCTAACTTTACACAATGAAGTTTTGGCAGCGTTTATGGTATCTGCGCATATTATTCGGTGCTTGTTCGGTTGATTTATTTGTAGATCGGCTTCTTTCAACAGATATGCAGGGACAGATCCACCACTTAGGTGGGTCTACTGTTGTCGAGCCTCTGAAGTCCCTCTTTAGTCTTGGCGAATTTTATCTGTCATTGCACTACAAGAGATATGATCTATTGCTAGATTTTTCTAGATAGACTTTTTATATTAGTGTTGGACCTTGTTCAATTGCTAGATTTAATTGATGTACTAAATCTAGCAATCTTTTAGCAAGACTCAATTTTCTATCAATAGGTGCTTAAAAATCTAGCAATTTATTTTTGATAGACTTTTTGAATCTTGCAATATTTAATGTAACAATTAATGTAGCAAAGAATTGCTACATTAAACATTGCAAGATTCAAAAAGTATATCAAAAGCAAAATTGCTAGATTTTTAAGACCTATTGATAGAAAATTAAGTATTGCTAAAAGATTGCTAGATTTAGTGCATCAATTAAATCTAGCAATAGAACAAGATCCAACACTAATAAAAAAAGTCTATCTAGAAAAATCTAGCAATAGACCATCTCTTTTGTAGTGTTGGAGCACTCAAAGATGAGACTGAAGAACAGAAAAAAAGAAACCGTTCGATCAAATGATTCATTTGAGCACTCAGTCCCACCTAAATATTTTTCTAAATCCGCCACTGCAGATATGTAAGAACACATATTATGAAAGAAAATTGTGATGTGACTAAATTTAACCGGATTTAAATGCAGATCGTTCATTTAAAAATTTATGAACTGAGATGAATGATCATAATTTAAGTTCAGTAATATTTATTATCGAGGAGTCACGATATTATTCAATTAACTATTTGTTAAAAGGAACTCTCATAGACTCATAGTTATATTGAAGATTTTAAGTGCGACATGCATGCGGGGCTGCATCAAATTGCAGCTTTAACAGTAGATATGCCAAAATTTTAAAAATTCGTACTGATTTTGTTCACATTTATGGGACAATCAAGTACATTTATACTAGTAGTAGTAGTAGTAGTAATATCTAACGCTGCTTGCACAAACCTGAGAAAATTCTATGCTCGAGATGTTATCAAGTAAAATGAAAAGAATATATGATATCCAAGCAGATATATAGGGTGCATAACATGTAAAACGACCACGAAAATGATCAGTTGCGTTAACCGTTTCGTTTTGGACACGAAATTGACTATCATTTGCGTTAACCGTTTCGTCCAACAATCACAAAAATATTGCGAAAATACACATGGACGAAACCGTTTCAAGCTTCCGTTAGCCGTTTCGTTTTTAAATCGCAATCAAAATCTTTAACCGTTTCGTTTCATTTTGAATGAAACAAAACGAAATAACGATTAAAACGATCACCGTTTTCACCCCTAGTGAGATATATATGCGCCGGCCCAATAGCTTGCTTTTTATCAGAAACCTGAGGTGCAGTGAGAATATGTTTTGGGCCTTGACCTGAATGGCCTCATATTTTATCATTCTGCATTGTTGGGCCTTTCGAGTTGGTACTTCGGAACTGCATTCGCACCTAATTTAGGCTTGGATCCCATGAAAATGCACACGATCTAAAAAATGAGGAACGAATTGAGATATACTGGCCCACTGTTCTCCAAAACTCGTGTTAGTTTCCATAAGGACCATAACGTTGGAGAAACAGCACGCCGTATCCTCTGTGACAGATGTACAATGATTATTTATAGCGAGTCATGTAAATTGAAAATTTGAAATAAATATTCTTCAATTCTGTTGAATGTATACCTTTTCTTATTATGATATTTTTGTGTATATATTTTTTCCTGTCAGAGGACGCCTCACGGTATTTACAGTGAAGTAACCGTACCAAAAAATCTTCGTTCAATCTTACTAGTGCCTGATTTAGGAACCGCCAAGAGGAGAGTGGCGACTTTTGGCAACGTGAGAAATGCCATAAAAATATTCACAAAAATACGAAATTAAACTCGCTTCTTTTCATCAGAATCAAACCATAAACCCTTAATCTCCCTTTAGAGAAAAACTTGCACGTTACAAGCGTGAATACAAGACACACAATCCATGGAGAGGCCACACCGAGTGATAGAGAAGAAACTACACGAGTTGGAGATGCAATTCACTGATCTTTTCTTCCGTCCTCCTGCCGATTCCATAAACCCTAGAGATCAAGAAAGGCTGCCGAAGGAGATTGAGGCTAGGGTCGACTTTCTGAAAAACCTTTTATCAATTGAAAAGGAGTGCCATAGACAGGAAAGTGATCAATCTCATCTTGCAAAATTAGAGGAGAAGTTGGATGGTTTGGATACTGCGTTTCATGATTGGATGGAAGGTGGTGAATTTCTGAAGAAAGATGTTCCTGGCGGTTTCTCAGTGTGTTCTTGCACTAGGTCGTGTTTCAGTGGCGAAGACGAAGATGAAAACGAAGATGTAGAAGATTTAAAGGAAGAAGAGAATGAAGATGATCAAGAGGAGGAAGGCATTGACATGCCTGAAAAGGAAAAGGATCAAGATGAAAAGGAAAAATATCAAGAAAAAGGCACTGGTATATCTGAAAACGAAAATGATGAAAAGGAGGAAGGTTTCATTGACAGGCCTGAAACTGAGTGTTTGAAACCAGAAATCAAGGAGGATTCAAAGGTTTCTGGAGTGGAAAGAGTTGATGAAGGAAAAATTGAAGGAGATGAGCAAAAGAAAGGATATCATCGTTCGTACTTACCTTTCTTCGTCAGAATTGTCGCCTTGGTGGGGGCTGTTGTTGTGGTGGCAGCAGGGGTAACTGTTTTGATCCCAGAAGTATTTGGAGGGTTTGAAGATGAAGTTCTCTTTGTACCCACTTAGGATCTTTATCTTCTATTTGATTTTTAATGGAGGAAAAAGAGTTGTTCAGTGAATGAAAGCCATGAGAGCAACTAATTTTTATTTGACATTTTGGATCTGTTTTCTTATGATTATGTTGTAGGTTGTTGATTATGTACCTATCTCTTTATATATTTATTTACATACTAGATTATTTCGGACAAATGTAAGCTTGCCAATTATTTATTTTATGATTGTCATCCTAGTTATCGGTCCAGCTTAAAACAAATTATTTCAAAGCAAAATAAGGAAACACAATGAAAAGAATAATAATGATGACAACTCCTTGAAGTAATCATATATTGTTGTTATTAAATTGCTCTATAATCATTGGTCCTGCAATATAATGCGGCTACCTTAATTTACCCGAATAATAATGTGAGTTTCTTTTATACTTAATTAGCTAATATATATATAACAAATATAAAATAAATAAAAAAATCGCCAAACTCCCCAGTGGCGTTAAGGGACACTACACTGTGCAAATTGCGAGTATGTCATGTAATTTTTTTTTCCAGGAAATGAAACAAGGAATTTGATATCATAGTTTACTATATAAACTTTTCCAAATGTGAGTAAATATGTAGTTTACAAGAAATCAAGAAAGTAACAGAACATATTAACATGCAAACAAACAGTAAAGTTAATCTTATCTTAACCAGCATTTCTATAACAAACAAACAAACACATTATTAACATACCATCTTTATTCTTTCCAATTTCTTGATTCATAACAAATTAACCAACAAGCCAGCCCAGTACAAGATGCATTTTATGACAAAAGAATGGTACAAAAGAACCGGATGAACATACAAGTAATACAATATGAATATTCTACGCATTGTAACAAGCAAACATAGTATAAATAAATTCTAAGCCATACTAAGATCTCTTCGCCAAATATCCAATAAGAATCGCCAATATAAACATTATGACTATTGTAGGGACTGACAAACCTGATCTACCTTTTCCGAACTGTTTCCTCATAACATCCTAAAATGGCAAAAGGAAAATATAGCATCATATTAATCATAAAAAAAATAAAGACAGCAAAAATTGCTCAAATGGTTTTTGGGGTTGAAAAAAAATCGTGGGTATCCACATATTAAATTAAACAGAAGTTGTCATGAAGTGCAGGGTTTAACTTAAAATCAATAATTTCACAAAAGGGACCGTACCACTTGCTGTCTCAGCTTCTGATTTTGTTCATTGGCATGCCTTTTCTCTTCCGTCAACCTTGATATCAGTGATTTAACCTGGTGCACAAATAAAACAGAAAAAAATTAAAAAAAGTACAAATTTAGTTATTTACGTGAAAGAAATTTACATAGGTGACTTTAAGCAAATAAAATTTCACACCACAACAACATTTGCAAACTGTCATCAGGTTTTGGGAATTTCATACGTGGAAAAAAGGAAATCAAGAATTAAGATTTTTGACAAATGAAAATTGCCAAAAATTCGAAAAGGTCGAAGGTCAGAGTATGAAAGTTTTGCTAGGACTTCAACTTGGGAGTTCAAACATTGAAAGTACAGCCAATATGAATTGTTGAATGTGAATCTGCATTTTAACTTCAACCTCTGCCAGACTTAAAAGTACAAGTACGATTTCACTCCCAGCTAGCCATCCAGAATTTAAAAGTATGGTCTTTAGCGTTTTCAAGTTTAGACAATTTTATTTCTCAAAGTCTAATTCGTAATTTAGAATTTAGAGACATTAGAAAAACCCCTTATTTGATTTAGTTTTTGTGCATAAAAATAGAAGGTTTAATTCATTGTTGAATGAAATTTAGATACATAAAGTATCTGAAGTATAGAAGATTTGAATACATCACCTCTGAGCTTTCCTGTATGGATACTTCTTCATGTGATTTTGAACCCTAAAAGCAGACATAAACAACTCAATTTTTCAGATAAATGTATACACTTCCCAGCAACAAAAAGTCCAAGTCCAAAGAATAAGGAGAAAGGCATGTACCGAGGCAACATCAAACAACGAATTGCGATGTGCTTCATCATCAGCAATAGATGACCTAGGACTCAGGTCCTCTTCGCCCTCTTCAGGTACAGGCGATGGCGGATTTGCTGGTATGTAAACCACCCTTAGTTTGAACTCCTCGACAACCTTTCCTGGTGCCTTGTTAAACTACACAGAAGATAAAAACTTGTCAGAAAAGAAAATCAAAACCAAAGATTTATGTAAATAAAACAAAAAGATGTGTACTTCAAATATTATTTGAATCTTCTCAATTTTCTATTAACCTACTGACTGCATCAACATGATAAAAATGCAAAATCTCAATTTTTTTTTCAAAAATTATGTTCCAGCCTCTAATGATCCTATTCAAAGGCTATAATAATTAAGGGGAGCGAATTTAGATGCTAGGTAGGAAATAGTTGGAATGATCCTGATAATTGATTTGTTCAATACAAATAAATATAAGATAATTTCGACCTACATTTTCTGACACAAGGCTATTTTCATATTTTCCTGTTATTCAAAATACCTAAAAACAAGTCTTGTCACTATGATATTTGAAAACACACAAGTAGTTGAATATAATCACAAAAGAAGAAATAAAATTGGCCTAAAACACAGTTTTATGTACAAAGAAGTCAGAATACCATGTCAGAAACAATGTCCTTGGAAGCGGTTCCTTCTTCGACAACAACACTCTGTACCAGAAACTTGTCTTTGCAATGGTAATCTTGAGGAATTTCCTTTGGCGCCAGCATTGTCACTAGAAATTGATTTAGAAAAATAAGAAGCACAAACCGCTCTATGATAGTCTTGTAATTATTAGAGAACATCAATCATACCTGTGACATTGCATGTACTGCCTGGCTGGACAACACCAGTATTGGGGCGCACTGAATATTTTTTTGGGTTTGTAGTTTTAACCTAACACATAGTACGAGATGAGCATACAAAATGGTCACGATTATATGAACATAAATGAACCATGGTATCATATTGATCAGTTCAGGCCAATTATGGCTGAGGTACCAGACCACTAATATTATGATTCCTTCTTTAGAGCTCTTGAGAAACAATTAGAGACAACACACCAACAACAGTTATAAAAATATTAGAAACATTTGACAATAGATCAGTTCATACATGCTAGCTTATCTATGAATATTTCAATTTTTTATTTATTCTTTTTTTTTTTTTGCAAATTGGATCTCATTCCTTAATCTATCCAACACCACTAATTACAGACCACAAATATTTCAAAAAAATTGATGCCTACAAAAAAAAATGCATCAAACCTTACTAATTTCATGTTCATGATATATAACTTATGTAACAAAAACCTAAAGTACAATGCAGAGCACAGTTGGGCTTGACAAATACATCCAAATCTCAAGTTATGTGCTTCGAAAAGCCAAACCACGCGGTTCAATATGGCCTTGATATCAAATCTAACCAGACACCAGATTTAATTTTTATTTAGAATTTTTTTTATAGCTTCTGGATTTTTAGAAAACTAATTTTATTGGATGGTTCACAATTGTTAGATCAATTGATTTTCTAAACATTTGAGGGAAAAAATTCTAAAGGTTGTAAAATTTGTTTCTTACAAGATTTCTATATGAAGATCACATTGAACGGCTTAGATCAGCTGTTTGAAACTCGAAAATCGAGATTTGGACACCCGTCAAAAATATTAATCACCATACTTAAGAATAATTTATGACACGTGCATCAACTTAAATCCATTGAGAAGTGATTCTGATCCTAAAATTATCTTTCAGTATGCTGAACCACTTCTGGTTGTTTAGTAGGTTCATTAAATTTCCATCATGTGGATTTCATATGTAACTTCTTTTTTTATTGTAAAAGATAATACATTAATATCTTCTAAGAAATTGAAAAGAAAAAGGCTCATCCACAGATATTCACTAAAAAAATAAAAAATCACCTTGAAGGCAACATACTTATCAGTCTTGTTAGTCAATTGCATGTAACATGAGTTTTGTTTGTGGAGCTCATCTTTTCAGACAGGAAAATACATGCCAAGCAAACAAACTGATAGTCAGCAACAATTAGAGGTACAATTGTATTAGATTCAGCAACAATTAGAAGTACAATCCTTTCGGTTCAGGAACAACCATTAGGACAATCATATTACCCATTGGAAATTGTAAAGAAGATAACTTTGGACAGTTGGACTAAACCAAAATTCAGTTCCTCATACCGTTTTCAATATTTAAGACCACTATTTCTTCTCTTTTTTGTCAAGGAATACATGAGATTCAGATAACAAAACCCCAATTAAGACCATTTCTCGTTAGTAAATAGGTAGTTGACCAAAATTAGAGAGACCCAACAAACCAGGATTAAGTCTACCATCACTTAAATCTGATCCCGGACAAAAAGAGAGATGAATTTCAGATCCAACAACAGAAAGTCGTCTCTTTTACGAAGAAACGAAATTGCGCGAAACTGGACTTACATAGCATTTTAAGCTCCGAAGGCTGGACCTTGAGAAGTGTGTTACTCATCGTCTCCGTCGATCGTCGGCCTCACCAACCCAAGTAACAAATCGGAATTGAATTATTAATATAACACGAAAGACTCTACAAAACCTTTCTGTTATTTTCAGAGAGAAGGGTAAAGGGAATGGGAATAGGATTATAGGAGGGAAGGCGACGAAACGAGAAAGGAATCGGTTTTGTTTAATTTTCTCCTTTTGATTCCAAATATAATCTCTCCAACCGTGTAATGTAATGTTAGTATGTTACCTATTTCTATAAGCACAAGCAAAAGTAATTAAAACAGGGTTGCTTTGATATGGGCACTTCTATTTCTCCCCGAAGGAACCGATGCTGACGTGGCATGAGATTGGTACAAGTTCCATTTCAGAAGAGAAGAGCCGGAATCAATATCTTCTCCCGTGTGTGGTTGACTTTTTCAATTTTTTAAAAAACTTTTTGGAAATAAAGATATGGAATCTTCTAGAGTAGTGGAATAAAAGAGCCAATATAATAATATAGAATTATTGTAGAAAAGCTAAACTTATTTAATTAGGTTGAATTCTAACAATATCAATTCTCTCGTGTATTAAAAATAATGCTTCTCGAATGATTTGGCGTTTTTTCCAACATATCTGACACAAAACATAAAGGGAATATTTGGTAAGGCCGAAAAAGAAATTGAAAATGAATTGGTAGTAGGGGTGTCAACGGTACATCATTTATCGTTATGCCGTTTCGTTTAATTGAAATGGAACGGTAAATGGCATAAAAAAATGTACCGTGTTTTTAACGGAACGGTATGTGGCACGGTTGTTTATATCGTTATCAATAAATGAAATACTAAAATTGGTTATTTCAATAGAAAATGGTAAGTGGAACGGTTGATGGAACAGAAATCTGTTTCATTTATTAAATGGAACGGTAAGTAGCATGGTTGGTTTTTACCGTTTTTATGTGGCACGGTAACGGCATGATTGGTTTCCGTGGTATTTTACCACGTTAGACACCCCTAATTGGTAGACAATACTATTCATTCAACAATTCAGCCAAACACGATTTTGACCATCTAGTCTAAAATAGACAATCAGACTGTATGTGAGTTTAAAGTGAGTTGAAACAATTGGAGATTCGTATTTATCTCAAACCCTAGTTAGATTTTTTTTTTTCTTTTCGTTTTAGACTCTTCGCTTCTATTCTTCATACAGTCTACATTTGGATGCGTTGAGAAGAAATAGGAAGAAGAAAGAAGGGAAGAAAAAAAATTATAAACAATTCAAACTCTTTACAAAGTTACACACTTCCCAATACTTCTTCTCACTTCTTCCCTTCTTCCTGTTTGGATACCGTGTAGGAAGAAGGGAAAAAATTTATTATAAACAATCCAAACTCTTCACAAAGTTACACACTTTCCACTTCTTCCCTTCTTCCCTTCTTCCCATACCTATCCAAACGGAACCACAAATTTTAACCTACTGGTATAGCTGACTATAGAAAATAATTATATATTGGAAGCTGACAATTGCCTCTCTTTAGAAAAATGTGACCCCAAATATTGGTCAAGTAGAAACAAGTATTTGAAAGAAGACACTTTCATATGATAGCGCTTGATTGTTAGGCCACTTACCTTCCTTGCAGAAATTAAGTTCCGCTATAAAAGCCTAAAGAAAAGAAACAAAATACGGTCCATTTACAAATAGCCCCAAAGCTCTAGAAAGTATCAATTGTTCTTCTTATAACCAGCGAAAAAAAATCCTAATTTTATTCATTCTCTTTTGCAAAAATAGAAAGCATTTTCTGAAAAAAAAAATAGAATGGTTTATTTTTTTTCAGTCATTTGAAATGCAAAATTTCATGGAATGAATTGGACTTCCACGCTTACATTTTTCCGAAATGTGGTGCTTCCAACAAGACAGCTAAACATAGATTTTTTTTTCTTTTTTTTTTGCCAGTTCAGCTAAACATACATTCTAGAACACATTAGGGGTCGTTTGAATTATCATTATTATATCTGTGGTTGGAGTCTAGGAATTAGTCTACTTATTAAAGTTTTTTTAAGGACTAGCACCATTGTAGAGAAATTAATGGAGTACTTTTGAGCAACTTCTTCCTCACTGCCTAACAGTCACGATGTTATAATTTTCTAGTCTTTTTTTTTATTATTTATTCCCACGTATAGACGAGACCTCACGAAAAGGATGCAACAAAAGTAAAAACAAAAAGAAAGAAGAAAATTCTTACAAGTCCCAATCTCCCCACTAGTCCTATGTCACGTATAGCCGACAAAGCATATACATTTAGGGCTGTCAATACCGCTCCGTTTCGAACGTTTCCGTTTCGTTCCGTTCGAAACGGAGCGAAAATGGAAGGGTTTTTGCTTCCGTTTGAGCCAGCGGAACAGAAACGGAATGGTTTATGGTTTCGTTCAGCTGGACGGAACGGAAACGAAACGGCCCAATTTCGTTACGTTTTTTAACGTTATTCCGTCGGCCCGTTTGTCAGCCCACAATTATTTAGGAGAGGAGATATACTCGAGGTCGAGGCTGCCTCTCTTTCTATCTCCTAACCCTAGCGCCGCGCAGGCGTAGCTGCCTCTCTCCTCTTCTCCCTCTCCCTCGACCTAACTTCTCCGATGGCCTTCGACGATCTCCTTCACCACAACTCCACCTACTCACCGTCTCTTTTCTGTCGTTTAGGTTGTGTGTGTGTGTCTCTCGATCTCTCTCTCTCTCTCATTTCTTTTCTGGTGATCTGTGACTATGTGAGATTGGCAACGCAACTACCCCTCCGGCCCTCCGGCTCTCTCAGCCTTGCATGCTATTGTTTTCCTCCCCAAATTTCTTCCACTCGTCACGAAAAGGGGAATTTAGCACAAATTCCGCAAGCTCAACCTAGTATGGCCGAATCTTTTGTTTGATCAACTCGCCCTGGAGATTCCAACTCGAATCAGCCGATCAGACTTGGGATTAGTTGAGATCTTGGACTATGTGGTCTGCACTTGCTCGGCTTGGTTTTAAACTGAGAAGGAAGGAAAGATATATAAATATCATTTGGTACAAATTTCAAACGTTATTTGCAACTTCTTTAGATCATAGTCATGAGTAACAATTTTAATTCAAATTTTTCTTTTCAGTCCCATGGCACTCTGGTAACAAAGATGACGCAGCTGCCCCTCAATAATTTGCTGTAAGATAAGCAACAAAAGGTTCTTTTCGTAGGCATAGCAGATAGCACAAAGGAATTTCAAAGTGAAATTGAGGTGTGTCTGTTTCTTTTCTTTCGATCTGTGATAGTTCTTTTCTACCGATCTATGACATTTTTTAACTGATTTTTCCTTTTTTCTCTATAATTTTTTACTGATTATTTCTCTTCTTATTTTTGCAGTTGTGAACTTGTGATTTCTTGACTGTCTTTTCTCTATAATTTTTAAGAGATTACTATGGGTTAATCATTTTGTGACTTGGAATTTCTTTCTAGCAAGCAATTGTTGCTAACTTGCTATTATATAGCAAAGGTAGAGAGAAGAGGAAAAGCCAGAAAAGTGAGAAGAGGAAAGCTGTGTTCATGTTGTTGCCTGTTAGTTATTACTAAGATCAAGTAGTTGTAACTTGTAAGTTGAAGCCTAGAGTTTTCAGCTCCAGGGCTCCTTACTCTCAACCCCAAGCCGGTATTCTTCGATGATGTTGACCTATGTATTTAAAGCTTTATAAGCGTCTGTTTAAGCAAATGGCTGAGAAAGGTGTCTGAGAAGATAGCTTGGGGGTTGGGAATAGGTGGAGCTCGTTGCTGGAACTCTGGGTTTCAACTGCATAGCTTTTGTTGTGATGTGAACTGATTTGTAGTTGAATTTGTAGTTGTGTAACTTGTGTTTGTGTGCTTGTGTTGTGAACTGAATTTGTGAACTCAGAAACTATTATGCAAAGTTAGTGTTGTGGATTTGTGATTTGTGTTGTCAATTTTTTTTTTTTTTTGGTTTTTGGATTAAAATTATGGAAGTTCTGATCTGCTGTCTCTGTTTAACATTTTTTAACGTTTGTAACGTTATTCCGTTTAATAAAAACGGAACATAAACATAAGGGATTTTATTTACACTTTAGATACGGAACATTAAGTGGAAATTAACAGTGTACCGTGTTAAATAATGGAACGTAAACGTAAGGAAGCATTTCCGTTCCATCTAACACGTTTGACAGCGCTATATACATTTGATCAATAAATGTTATTATCGATCAGTTTTTATCATGCTACTATCCACTTTAATCATTGTTTTGAAAACCAGACGTCGAAAATTCCGATAATACCAGAACCGGAACAGTGACCAAAACAACATTATCCGGTATTGTGAGAGAAAATACCGGATAATTTAGGAAAATATCAAAAAATACCAGATTTCAGCCACTTGGCCGGTTCGGTTTTAAAAACACTTGACTTTAATAAACCAACAATCCATATCAGATTGGTTATTCTTTTATTTATTTATTTATTTTAGTTTTTCTCTTTTTTTCAGAGAGTTGCAGTTCAAAATTTGTGAAGTACCAAAATTCCGGAAAGAATGATTATTTATCTTTTGTCCTTGTTTATATTATGAAAAAGTTTAAATTCATGCATTTGTGTTGTTTGATATATCTTCATTTTCAAAACTTCAATATATAATAAATATATTTAACTTTAAATATAGATCATTTTCTATGTCCAAATTAAGAATTTGCGACATATAATTTTTGTTTTATTGGCATTAACAGCTTGAGCATATCCCCTGATGTGAAATGTCTTAATATTTTATGCGTAATTAAGATCAACAACAAAGATTGAACATAACGATTCTAATAAATTATTTAAATTATTGTCACTGAGAATAAAAAAAAATAAATATACGAAACATAGGTACGAACACATAAAAAATATTAACCCATTTTTTATCACGGTAATTTATAAGTTATGAGCTCCATTATTGTGATAAAACAAATGAATGATATTAGTTGATTTGACATACCCCTAGAGTACGGAACAACGGGACTATTGAAGAAAAAATATATGATATATCAGATTTTTCTCGATACATCTGGGAATTGGGAAATAAAATTGAACATGTCTCACTCCTAGGCAGTGATTCTGCATCTCTCTGTTTTTTTTTTCGTTTTCCTTTTTGTGGATTCGAAAGAAAAGCAAACTTGATTTTTGGGGAGTTATATGCGCATGTATTACCTTTTTAATTTTTTTTTCTTCTTCAATTCACATGAACCAAAAAAGAATGTTCTCGGAGTGAGCAATTTATTTCAAATTCTAACCTTCGACCGTATCGCCGTTTCTTTTTCAACTTATTGTTTTTGCAGTTGTCTGTACGAGATGTTGAAAACCCTACACTTATTTTCTTTGAATGGGAAAAAGAAATGAAAAGCGATGACTCAAGTAATCAATTTTCACTTCTGACGCCGCTTCATTATTCCCGAACCTTACTATTCTATATCCGACAATTTCTACTAAAATTTATAAATTTATCATTGATGGATGATGACACCTCCCCAACTATATTCTTGCCTGGATGGTCCAGGCGGGGGGAGTCCTTCGGCCATCTCAGAATCAGATCAATGGATCTTTTTCGTTTATTCGACTGGTTAAAAGTTAAAAATGTAATGGCATGGATGTTGGATCCGGAAACACAAGGCCCTTGCCTCCTAGTCTTTTGAAAAAATTGCTTTTGACACTTGTATTTTCTTTTTCTTTTCTTTTTTTTTTCTACACACCAATACAATTTTAAGAATATTTGTCATTTATAAAAATTTGGGAGTGGAATGCTAAGATTGAGAGTGTCAATGGTAATTTCCCTATTCTCCTCTTTCGCACCTCCGCCGATAATCCCAACTATTATTTTTTTTTCTTTTTGATTTAGTTCTTTTTATATCAAAGAGAACATAATTAACCAATCAATCTTAATCACACGCCAGAAAAGGAATGTGTAAAAATTTAAATACAAAAACAGGGTGATAAGGATCATCCCGAAGATCCATCATCCCATCATCCCCAGTGGGAACTCATTTTAATTTTTTCTATTTTTAGAATATTTTTGGTCCCCACTATTTTCTCTTTCTCTCTCATTCTTTTCTATTTTGATCCCCACTGTTATTCTCTCTTCCATCCTTTCTATTTTTGGTCCCCACGAAAACTATAACAATTACTCATATTAACTACAACAGTTAGTATCCAAATTACAACAATTATTTATATTAACTACTTCAGCTACATACATAACTTCAACTGCTACATATTTTAACTTCAACAGCTACATATTTTAACTTCAACAGTTACAAATATAACTTCAACGGTACATATATAACTTCAAAAGTTATATATATTAACTTTAACAGTTACATATATAACTTCAACAGTTACATATATAACTTCAACAGTTATATATATAACTTCAACAGTTACATATATTGAATTTGTATATTTTGTTATTACATGTTACGGTTTGGAATTTCAATGAATTATATGCTGGGAGTAGATATGGGATGATGGGATGACGCTGGATTTGCAATGAGGATGAATGGGATGATTTCATCATCCTTTGGACTTTCTTATTAATGAAGATATATTAGATAATTAATGAAAATTTGGGGATGATAGGGATGATAGAATCTATGGGATGATGGAAAGCAATTCCCTATCTGAAGCCATATTTTTATAACAAAAACACATCGAGGCCTTGATTTGTTATTGAGGATCTATCATAAAATCCGACGTCATCATCCACCTTAAGGCTGTGCTCCAAGAAACGCTTTTAGAAGTAAGGGAACGGAAAGTAAGGGTTCACGGCGTTGTTTACTCGCTCCAATACGAAAACAAGAGGGGAACGGAAGGAGAGAGAGGGTGTGTCAGTTCCGTCGAAGTTCCGATTCGTGTTACTCCCAAATCGGGGTGTACACAGAGTAAGACCTGATAAATTACATAAATATCCTCGAAATTATTAGCGCCAAAAGATCTTTTCGCTCCCGCTCGATCTATTTGGGATTGCAACTTTTCTATATATATAACCACTATTTCTCTCCTACCTCTATTCCAGAAAAAAAGAAGAAAGGAGAAGTACGGTACTTTTCTCTTTGTAGCTCCGAACACAAAGGTTTCTTTATTCTTATAAAAAATTATTAAATATTCCAGATTCTAGCTTGCTTCTTAAATTCTTTCATTTATGGCAAGTTTCTTCTGATTTCACTATTGCAGTTTGTATGTATTGGGTAGGAGACTTCTGATTTCTGGTGCTCCGATTTTCTTCTCTACATTAACCACCCAGGTTTGCATCTTTATCTTTCTTTTTGTTTTTCCTGTTGTTTTCTTGTTTGTTATTTGTTTGCTTTACTAGTAGAACTCTTTTTTTTTATGAACTGCCCGTAGGCCCAATTAAAATTACCAGAAAGCAAATTACAAAGTACATCAGTCTCTAATTCTTCTAATAAACTACTCCCCCAAAGCTGGCATCTAAAAAAATAAAAAGTACAAACAAGAAAAATGGCAAAAAAGATAAAAATCAAGTCTTACACTGACAAGGAGCAATAGAAGCTCTTCTACATGAAAAAATCGTACTTTACCAGTATAAAAAAGGGGAGGTAAAAAAGTAAAATAAAAATGGAGTAAATCATGGTGGTCTTTCCTACACTAGTAAAACTTTAATGAAAGATTTTATTGATAATTTGTTTGCTTTATGGTGATAAAACTTCAATGTAAAGATTTTACTGGTAAAGTTTTCAGTGTGTTACAGGGATTACTATAGATCATTTCAGATTTTACTAGTAAAGTTTTGTTTGTGTTACATGCTTTCACTGTACATCATTTGCATTACTGGTTTACATGCTTTAGTAGGAAAGCTTTCTTTGTGTGTTACATGCTTTACTATAACATCATGTCTCAATTCTGGTCCTAATAATAAGCATAATAATATATTTATTTTAACTACTTGTATTTTCAGTTAAAAGAAAATTGTTGATGGACCAGCTACAAAATAATAGACTTCATGTATTACGTCGTCTCCATTATTTGGCTTTACTTTACTTTTTTATGCACTTGTTGTGGGCGATGTTTCAATTGGCAAATGAAACAATTAAAGATATTGAACGTGAGATAAAGGCTGAGAGGGACCGTGAACGGGATAAATTACTCTATAGGCTTATCCACAGTGGGCAATGCCATAACATAGTCAGAATGGATGCTAGGTCGTTCTTGAACTTATGCCATGTGCTAGAACATAAAGGTGGTCTTGTTCCATCTAAACAAGTTGGTATTCATGAGTTGGTTGCAAGGTTTCTATACACAATTAGTCATAATGAAAAACATCGTCCAACGGCATTCTTTTTTGAGCGTGGGAGAGCTACTATAAGTTGTGATTTCCATAAGGTCATGAATTCTATCATAGAGTTAGAAGAAGAATACCTCAAACAACCTGATGGATCAACTGTTCCTCCAGAAATATTCCTCAATGACAAATTTTTTTCCTTACTTTAAGGTATCTGTTAATTCACTCAAATTTTATAAAAAATAGCAATTATGCTATAACACGTCTTTACCTATATAAATCAAATTGAAATGACAGGATTGTGTTGGTGCAATTGATTGCACACATATTAGAGCAAAAGTTGAATCAAAAATAGCCACCAGGTATCGCGGTAGAAAAGACAACCCAACAATGAATGTATTGGCTGCATGTACATTCGATCTAAAATTCACATATATCTTGGTTGGATGTGAGGGTACGGCGTCAGATTCAAGAATCATAACAAATGCATTAAGTAGAAGATATCCGCTAAAAATACCAGAAGGTAATTACATTAGTCAATAGTTTTTTATTTCAAGATGAATATTTTTATTTATAAGTAAAATAATGGTCACCTTTTTACTAGATATTATTAAACTTTTATAGGAAAGTTTTATTTGGTAGATGCTGGATTCATGATAAGGAGTACCTTTATTACACCATATAGAGGAGAGCGATATCACTTGAAGGAGTATTCACGAAGTAATCCCCCTCAAACAGAACGTGAATTGTTCAATCTCCGCCATTCCTCTCTAAGAAATGCAATTGAAAGATGTTTTGGTGTCCTTAAAAAGCGATTTCCTATCATAAGAAGTACCACAGAACCACATTACTCTACTGATACCCTGAAGAAGATCATATTATCATGTTGTATATTACATAATTACTTAGTAGATAAGGATACCGACCTACCAGCTATGCTTGCTGAGGTTGATGCAGAAAATGAAAATCGTGAAAGTAGGCGTCTTAATCGACCTGTTAATCGAGCTGAAGAAGCAGACAAGAGAAGAGGAGACGCTATGAGAAATGAAATGGCAAATAATATGTGGAGGAATTATACAAGTAGAAATTTGTGTTAATTACTATTTTTTTGTTGTAAATTTTCTTTTTCTTATCTGTTGGAGTAAAGTACTTTTGTTGTAACTTTTGAAATATTAGACAATTAATGTCGTGTGTTAATTTAGGAATTCTAAGATCATATTATCACATGTTAATGGATGTCTATTTTCTCTTTATTAGTAATTAGTAATTTCTTGTGCAGTTTCACAATGACAAACCAGCAAGGTAAAGCAAATAGGAATGAACCATTAATCTGGAATCAAGCAATGGATCGTGCATTAATAAATGCATTTGTACACCAACAAGACATTGGCAATAGAGTAAATGGCTCATTCACAAGCAAGGCACATGAGAATGTTGTGAATGAGGTTTCAGAAAAATTCCCTGATGTGAAGCTTGACAAGGAGAAAGTGAAGAATCGTATAAAGTACATAAAAAAAGGATTTGCAGCTTGCTATGATGTTTTCAAAAACATAAGCGGAATTACCTGGAAAGAAGATCTGAGCATGTGGCAAGCAGCACCAGATGTATGGGATGACTTAATAAAGGTATGTTTATTTTACAAATAAATATACTAGTACTAAATATTAAGTATGCCAGCATGTAGTTCACATTTGGTTTATTGACATTGGATACTGGTAATGATTAAGTATGCCAGCATGTTCTAACTGAACCAGTAATTATGGTACTTATTTTATCTTTTTCTTTATGTCAATACTAATATGCTATTTTTTTTTTACTTTTTTAAATATTTGTAAGAAACATCCTCAAGTTGCTGCATGGAGGAACAAGCCTATCTCCAATTATAACAGCTTATGTCTATTATATGGTTCTGATCGTGCAACATTAGAAGAGGCAGAAACCGCTAGAGAAATGAGAGAGAGAATTAGAGGCGAACAAGAAGAAACTCGTGCTAATACAATTGAAGAAATTGATCATATGGTACTAAATGATGAGATAAGGCTGGAAGGTTATGACACACCGCCAAATGCTGAAGGCCGAAAATGAGCAAAAAGGAAGATTGCATTGGTCGAGGAAGTTACTTCCGTGAAAAAGTCATTTCAAATTGCTGCAGATGCCATTGCAAAAGTAGCTGCTGAAATGGTGAAAATTCAACCAGCTACTGACACGGTGAAGCCTCAAGAAAAAAGTCCAGTGTCGAAAACTGAAATATGGAAGTTGTTAGAGGAATTAAAATTGAATGCAGTAGAACTGCACAAGGCATATATTTTCCTGATCAAGAATCCAGAAATGTTGGATGGTATTCTTAGTTGTCCATCCAGCGAGCTAAGTGAACGAAGAAATCTTCTAATTGAAATGATGAAGTGAGGTTAACATAGTACAGCCTGTCAACCTTTTGTTTTGATGCCACTAGGTATCTTTTTGTGAATGCATATTTTATAACATGAATGGTTAGAATAGTTGATAGGAGCTGATTTGGGGAAATGTTTATATTTTGTGAATGTTATATATTAATGCCAAGGTAGTAAAAGTAGGCTGACATTTGAAGGTTTGGTTTTTGATGTCACTTACATGTACTTCTTTTTATATGGAGTAATATATATATATATATATGTTGTTCTCATATTGAGTAATATCTGTTGTCTGGTATGTACTGTTAGAAAGGTAGTAAGAGTAGCTAAGTTCATCTTTGTTAAGTAGTTTTATTTTTCTTTGAATTACGATTTAATTTTGTAATGTGTTTGGGTTTGGAGTTGTACATGAGGGTTGATTTTTGTTCTCATGTCATGGAACTGATCTCATGTTTGTAATTGCGGCATGGATCACCAAATATTGATTGGAAATAGAGTGAGGGTTAATCTGGTATGCAGGCAGGCAGTGATGCCTATGCATGTGCCATGGAACTGATCTCATATTTGCAAGAAGATCGCAAGGTGTAAGAGGGAGTGATGCCACTGGTACCAAGTAGATGAGGGACTGGTACAGGGACTGGTACAAATAGAAAAAGGGACTGGTACCAATAGAAAAAAGGAATGGTACATGGACAGGTACACAAAATAATCTTGCAAACAATGAAGAAAAAAACGAAAAAAAAGTTCCATGACAAAAGCCCAGGTCTAAGCCTCAACTTAAATGTCTTTCAAATGTACTGGTATTCACCAACCATTATTTTTATGCACTTAAGTCCAAGTACAAGGACTGTTCAATGACAATATCTACGTGTTACATATTTGAGCCCATGGGTATTCCCAATGAGTCAATGACAGCATTTTTCTTCTAATCTATATATGTGGCGACCAAGGACAAAATTGTCAATGACAACATTTTGTTTTTAATAGTCAGAACATATCTCCTTCCTTTACTCTCCCATCGTGTAGGGTCTGGAGCATGTAAATCATTTACTTCCTTCCATTCCATAACTTACTCTTCCTCTCTCTATCTTTCCATTCCCTCCCCTTCCATTATTATAGAAATTCTGGAGCACAGCCTTAGGGTAGATGTGAAGAAGTCATTAATTTCTTCTTTCTTCATTTGAATAATCAATTATAATTGTAAATACATCTAAACTTCAACATATACAATAACTAAAAAAGATACGAACTTTCTTTATACTTTTTGACAATACTAATTCTTTACTACGCCCATACTTGTGCTACTATTTGAACCCACCACGGACTTTTGCAATCGCTTTACTGTTCACATTTAAGGTAGGGTATGTACACTTATATTGGAAGGGTCAATTGACTACAAATTACTATTTATGTAAGCAAAACTATCATAAATATCTCAGAATTGATCCCCAATTTTTTTTTTTCAACAATTTTCTACAATTGATCTCCATATTTTTCTCAAGTAAAACTTTTTCCGCTTTTATGTTTTCCAATAGCCTTGGTAGAAACTACAAACCTCACCTTCTCAGTTTAAACTTTTAAAACATTGACAGCTAGACAGTGCTAAGACAAACCAAAACTAAAAGTCTAAAACCTATTAAGAACACACACAAACCAGAAAAAGACGTAACATTCGTGCAGCTACTTTGATTTTAAAACCAAGCTCACGGCAGTATCTTAATGAAGCTGCAGCAGCATCCTCGATGATGGAATCTCTCAAGACTTTTAACTGGTTTACTCACTCCACTTAAAACCAATCTGTTGCACTCACCCCCCAAGGAACCACCGGGCAGTGGCAATGGTCGTACTGAACATTTCCAACCTGTAGTAGTTTTGTATCTGGTAAAGGAACAGGCTCTGGTATCAATAATATCAATGCCCAAAGAAGGTGCCAGCACATCAACATTGTGTTTAAGGTACCTTCAAAAGGATTTGGCAAAAGGGCATGCGAAAAACAGGTGAATAGCAGTTTCTAGGGTTATAGTAGAGCACATGCGGAAACCTTGCATGTAGTCAGTCTCCCTCTTTATCAGGTCTAACTGTGTCAACGTCCTATCATGAAGTAGGAAGTAACAGAAGTTTTGACCTTAGGTAATTGAGTTGCAGATAAAAGAGAAGCCAGAGACCGTCTTACCGACCGAGATTAATGGCCTTGCAGATAAAATTGGAGTGGGGCAGGGGTCAAAGCATACCAGGTACATATGGCATTAGCCAAGTTAATGTTTGAATGCCTGCGTTACTGGAATTTCCTCAACTATTGAACAGAAAGTTGACATCCGTGGTTGATTGAAAAATGAAAATAATACCAGCTGTTGACTAAATCTTCATAATTCACAATCCAACCCCCCCCCCCCCCCCAACAACCACCCATTGTTTATTTAATAGGCATGTTGGAATATTGTAATTAGTTCAGATCAAACTTATTCAGCCCGAGGGTCAGATCATGTGTAATTTTCCAATGCAATTCTCTCAATTAACTCGATAATTAAAACAAATGTTCAGTGGGAAACAATCCAGGATGATGATCTGACTAGTCAATTGTAACACTTAAAACTCTTGTTAATTCTAAACAATTAAGCAAGCAAAATAATTAAAAGGATAAAGAATTCACAGTTCATTTTTTCCATATCGAAGAATCCTCAACAAAATAAGCCCCCTAAATTGCTTTAAGAAAATAAGTCTGGAAGGTTATGTTTTCTTGAAAGCAACAAATCAAAGTCCATTGTTACCAACAATTTACAGTTAAAATAATCAAACTTGTGGAAAATATACCAAGAAAATATTCCAAGAGCCACATGCCCACATAAACTACTGCCACTATGCTCTATTGTATAGATCATAACAATTTACGGGTGATTTCTGTTTGTGTTAATAATTGGCACCAATGTACCAATCCAAATAAATTGATATCCCAACAAAACAAAAAATCATGACGAAAATAACTTAATTTCACCAAAACCTGATATCAGCTGAGAGATAAATCGGTGCGTGATCCATCCTTCAAACAGCCCCAAGCACGCGCCGGCTGCCACATCAGCAACAAAATGCCTTCCAAGCAACACCCTTGACACTGACGTGGCAGCTGCCCAACAAAAAACCACCTTAAGCAACAGCTCCGTAGAACCCGATTCCCCAAATCCAAACCCGCTAACCCAGTTCCTCAATAGCTCGTCCTGCAAGACCTCTCTGACATTCTCGATTGACAAAAACAAAAATTGAGACAGGAAGAAGACTCTAGAAGAGTGCCCGCTAGGAAACGACCAGTGGTCGACAGCAAAAGCAATCGACATGTCGGATTTGTTGTAAACGGGTCGCGGGCGGCGAATCAGGTGCTTGATGAGTCCAACAAGGAGAAGATCCAATAGGGATCCGGCGAGGAGGGAGAGAAGGAAAGGGTGAGGCGACTGGAGAGAAGGGGAGAGAAGGAAGAGAAGCGAAATGGCGACAGGGAAGAAGAGACGACCGTCGCCGCAGATTTCCAGAGATTTGAGAAGGAATCGTGGGATGAATTGGAAGAATTTATGAAGATGGAGGGATAAGGAGGTGTCCAGTGCAATGAAGGACTGGAGAAAGCTCGACGACGGTGGTGGAATGGCTGTTGTCGGAGTGGAGATTGGTGTCGCCATGCGTGTGGCGTCAGGGAAACTGAATGCTTTTTTCTTTCCTTGGAACAGATTTTGATTCAGCGATTTGTGTTTCTTTTCCAGTATCTGTAGGCTTTTGCGGGTTTTGTATATTAGGCCTTGTGAAATTGGGCTTTGTTTTGGTAATCAAGGCCCAGAAGAATTTCTATCCCTCTTTAGTCTTTATAAAATTATAAATAAATAATTCTGCAAAAATTTTTAAGGTCACATCTAAGCCACTCCTTGTTGTACATTGACTTTCTATTTCTTTAGTATAAGTTGTGATTAATCAAAAAGATATTTTTTTAGAAATTTTAGATAAGTCAAAGGTTTGTTCAATGACTTGGTCTTATGGATCAATTGCCAATTAAATTTATACGTTTTGAGGTTGTTAAATATTGCATTAAAGACTATTATAAATTAGAACCTATTTGATAAACCTAATGTGAATATAAATTTGACTCTTTATCAATCTTTGTTGTGCCAAAATAATATCATGCAACATCATCACTATATTTCTAATCGACAATCCTATATGCATATAAATATGTACCGATATGCTTCTATATCTGGTCGGGTTGTAGTTTACCTTTTCTTTTTTGAGAAATAGGCTTGTAATAACTGATTGTATTACATTGTTTGCTTTGAATGGAGAGAGGATTCTCGTCCGGGGGAGCTCTTTGAATTGAAAAAAAAAAAAAACAATGAATATGTAGCACGATATCGGAACAGCATGTGTGAAAACTTTAATTATTTAATCAGTATGACAATAAGTGCTTTAAACAAAAACAGTTCTATTTTGTAAAAGGAGCACAAAACTTTTAAAAAGAAAACATTATTATTTTTTTAAAAGTTTGCTAGATGGTACAGCAATCTATTAATTGGAAAAGTTGCATTGTTTTATTTTTCTTTAAACTCTTTCATGCTGTCAAGACGTCCTAAGGTATATGATCGTATTTGGAATGAAATAAAAGTTGTTAAACTTACAATAAGGAAGCCAGAATTTGGGGAAAAAAATCATACTAAATTAAGTTATTTGTATTTAATTAGTGAACAAATTATAGAAATTTTCTTAAAATACAATAAAATACACATGTAAATTCATTTGTTTTGGGAGCCTAGGTGGTTAGGACCTCTAGCCTCCTAAATACGCCCGTACAAATCATTATCTTCTGAGTTACGAAATTTTATAATGCCCAACCGCCCAATTGTTCTATTTTGAGAATAAACAAGAAGACACACAAACAGATTGGACCATTATAATGATTGAATCATAATTAAAAAAAATTAATACCGATAAAAATAAAGAAGTGGTTTGGAAAAAAAAAAAATGTTAAACGATACATAACAATACGGGACAAGCAGTCCCAAACGGGTGTCAGCTTTTTTTTCTGATTTAATCTGAAGACAACAAAATACTAATGTGGCTGATTAGGATGATCTCCAAATTCTATCATCCCATCATCCTTTCAGCAATTAGATCAATTGTATTTCGAAAAAGAAAAGAGAGGGTGAGAATGAAGAGAAAATAACGCGTTTTTTTTTTTAAATAAGGGATGAGGGAGCGGGATGAGCGAAACAGAGATGAGAGATCAGCAGAGGAGAGGGAAGCAGAGACACAGAAGGGAGGGAGCGAACACAAAAGAAAGGGATATACGATTTAATATATTTAAATGTTCTAGTAATATATTTAAAAGTTCTAGTTAATAATTTAATAGTTCTAGTAATATATTTAAAATTTCTAGTAATATATAAATTTTTTCTACTTATATACATAACAGTTCTACTTAATATATATAAAGTTCTACTTATATACATAACAGTTCTACTTAATATATATAAAGTTCTACTTAATATATATAAAGTTCTACTTATATACATAACAGTTCTACTTAATATATATATAAAGATTCTACTTATATACATAACAATTCTACTTATATATATAATTATATAAAAAGTTCTCAAAAATCTTTTCACTAAAGAAAAAAAAGTTACGTGGCGAAAGAAAAAAAACATAACGAAGGAGGAAGGAGGAAGGAGACCAAAGATAAGAAATAACGCTAGATGAGAATAATACGGATGACGGTAAAGATTGAGATAACGCATTTAGACAGTTATTAACACATTTTTAATGATGTAGAAGAGAGAATGATCTTTAACAATTCTGAATACTAATTACATAAAAAATTAATAAAAAATATTAATAAAGGCATCGGCTTGCCCAGCAACTTCGAATATTCTCGTAGTACTACAACGGGGGGAAATCGTAAGTACCCGACTTTAGCTAGTTAAGCTGAAATGTGTATTTTAAACGGAATCTCTTATAAAAATGGAACAATTCATTGTTAGCTAGAAATATATTTTAGCGTTACTAGGAGGCAATCATTCTGATCGTTATTTTAATTTTAGTTTATCTTATTGATTATATTTAATCATTTATTTCTTAAATTTGTTATTAACAAGACCATTCATGTTTAGTATCTGATTTGTAGATCTTTGTGCATCATTTGTTAAATTGACAATGATAAATCTAAAATGTTGCTAATCTTGATGATTGATTTTGTGAATGTTGATTTTGTGAAATGATTCAACTTTTTATGCATGATGATTGATTTTGTGAATATTGTCTAACGTTGATTTCTAAACAAGGCTGCAATAAGGATTTTATTTTAGTTCACATGAATTGTGCGGGTAAAAGTTGTTCATCAAGAAAATCATATATCCTTTAACAGTATACCTGATTAGTGATGATATTTAATTGGCTTCCTTGATGGAGTTTTAGATTGTATGCATGCAAACTTGACAATCAACTTTATATCAAAAAATGTGTAATCTGCAAAAACGACACATTTCTATGGATTACATAATGATTCATGTGAAATAAGAATCAAACAATGAAAATTATATAATTCTTGTACATTATTAAAATACTATAATTGTATTATTTATTTATGTCAATAGAGAATCACAATGTATTCCTAGATACCTCACGTGATTATTAAAAATAAACTTATTGATTTATTTTTAATTTATTTTTAATGGCCAATATAATATAAATCCTTCAAGCGTTACACAATAAGAAACTCTTAATCAATATTGCATTAAGCTTTAGTTTATTACTATTAAAAAAATAAATGATATGTTGAATAATTAATTATAAATTTCGTTATAATTAATTATTTCAAGTTTAAAAAATATTGTTCACAACACATGTTTTTTTAAAAAAAAAAATCAAACCAATATCCGAGCCAGTTAATTAATCAATCAACAACCATATAAAATGAATTTTCTATGAATGTATTATGATAGCATCATAGCTGTGAATGGATAGTAATGACTAATTACTACTTTATTTTACTGAAAAATTATCACTTCTATAAATAAAAATTCGGAATTCTTACAACCGTTATAACTTTCTAGCTGGCAAAATTCTAGACATAGGTAAATTTTATTTAAACAACAATTAAATTAGTGATTGCATACTTATTCTCACTATAAATGTCTCATTAAAAAACAATTTAGCAGTCAAACCAAACCATTAAACCACCTTAGCAAACCAGCAGCAAGAAATTATTTAAAATTTATTAATCCTTAGCTCACATTGTTTGCTCAACCAAAAACATAACAAAAGAAGATTTCCCTAACGAGACATCATGACTTTGCACGAATTAAAAGCAAACCCAATAGACAGTCCAGGTTCTGGTGTAATTCTGGTGGTGTCTTTATCGCTGTTCCTTATCACTTATCAGCTTTCACACAATAATGCAACTCCCTTCCACTAATTAATTTCTCCTCTTAAACACATTTTGCAACCCGTATATCACGCCAAGATGCACCTACCAATATTTTACCATCCTACCTTCTTCGCCTATTTGGCTATTTCCATTTTCGCACCACCCTTCTCCCTTCCCTTCCTCGCCTCCTCCCGCTTCAATGCCGACTGGATGGGTCCGGTCTCTCCATTGCAAGAGCAACGTCAGCGACGACGTCATCATCCAACCCAAACCTTCTCTCTCCATTTCCAAGCTCCGCCTCCCTCGCTCCTGTACCCGCTCTCATTCTCAACCCCTCAAAGACTCCATCTTTCCCTTCCCCAAACCAAAACCCACTAACCCAAAACCCGAACCTAGACCCAAAACCATGCCCGTTCCTCCCTCGCCACCTCCTCCTCTCCTCTCCGCCTCTCTTCCTTCCTTCGTTGAGCTCCCTCCCGACCACCCCACTCATGGCGTGGTTCAACGCATCTTCCTCTGTAGTTGGTCGCCTGACAAAGAAGGCGTGTCATTCTCTGGCGAGATAGATAGGGTGTTTCGGATCCGCCACCCGATAAAGGCACTTGCTCAGTTCGAGCAATACCGGGCGGCCGTGAAGGCTCGCTCCGCAGGGTCCGACCCGAGATGTATTGCGGATGGTAATGAAATGATGTGCTTCCACTGTCCAGCTGGAGGGGAAGTGAAAATTGGGTTGTCTGGCTATAACGGGTCGGATGCGCCCGTTAAGGGAATCCGAACTTTCTCTGGAAGTGGTGGCGCGCATGAGAGTGTTGCTCAGGTGAAGGATATGGAAAAGCGTGCTATGCTGGTTTGTCGCGTCATAGCGGGTCGGGTTAGAGATGATGGAATTGGGGCGGATTCGGAGTTTGAATCTGTTCGGGTTGGGAAGGAAGAGATTGTAGTGCTTGATCCGCGTGCTTTGCTGCCGTGTTTTCTGATTATTTACAAAGTATAGAAAAAAAAAAAAGAAAAGGAATCAGAGATGTAAAGCATTTTCCATTTTGGGTTGATTTTTTTTTTTGTCGTTGTCTTTTTGTTCCATATTAGAAAACCTCTTGCTGATATGTCAATCCTGATGTGTCGCTTATAGTAGTATCGATGTAGTTCAATTTAGTTGCTAATTAATTAATGTGGTATATTGTCTTTTTTTTATAAATTATATGGTATTCTTATTGCTTACTTATTATATCATATTACTGAATTTTTATATTGTTTTCTAGACTTTGCCTTATTTTTGTGATTGCAAATTGTAAAATTAAACTTTATCTTTTGGGAACTTAACTTTAATTTTTGGTACAAGATGAATAATGTCAGTAAGCATGACTGCATGAGACAGTGGCGGGGTACTGTGCACTGAAACACTTGCCATAGTGTGGTCCAAAGTTTTTTTAACATATGCTTCCAGACAAATTTTAGAAGTTATGAAGTTTGTCTTATTTCTATTTTATTTTTTCTTGCGCGAGTGTATTATTATTATTTATTATTATTTTTGCATAGAACGCGAGTGTATCTCTCCGATCGTGACAACTCAACAAAATGCCTCTTCCAATCAAAAGGTATAATTTTGTCCTTTTTTATTTGAATTTGGTAGTAGTTACCTTTAACAGTACTTGTATATATTTATTTGTTTATTGAAGAGGTGCTTGTATTTTTTTTTTCTTCAAAACTTTAACAGCTCCTGGAAAAAAAAAACACTGGCACCCATTATGGTTTTGTCTTCTTTTTATTTCCAGCAGGACCGGTACACTGGGTCTGAATATTTCAGGGTACGCATATGCAGAAGTAAATAATTAATTTGTATAAATTTGATATTTATTTGTTGTAATCTCAAAAAAAACATAGTAATTAATTAATTCATTAATTATTTGTGCATGCATTACATGTCCATTCTATTATTATTTCTTGCACTAATGAAATAACACGTACAAAACAAAATTCGCATTCGTGAGTGAAATATTATTAATTTTTGCATTAAACATGCACTTTCTTATGAGATATGGTAAAATGAACGTGCATGGTAATGGTATCAAAAGCCATGTAACGAGTGAAAATACTACAATTTCATATTAGTACAGTCATGTGATTCTACCTTACTTTGTTTTGAATTATAGCGGGTCACATTTATTAATTAGGTAGACTAGGTCCTAGCAGCTAGAGTCCTTAAAAATGAAAGTAAAAAAAAAAAGCACCACCAAACAACCACATACCTAAACTTCTACTGCTTTTGCTCACTTGTCTAACTGTTACGTTTTTAATTCAATGCACTGTTGTATCATTTCCCGACATGCATTATCTTTTTATTAACCGTCGTATAGCCTTGTAAATATCTTTAAATATCTTTTTAATTTGCTTATTATCATAAAAATAGCATAAAAATATGTGCATGCTACACTACATGTCTCGCTTTCCAATAACGCCCAAAGGCTTCTGTCAAATTCTCCTTCCAAGTTCTAACTCAACTTTTAGTCCTTGACCCATAATTTGTTCCTTGCCTTTTCTCTCCATATCTCTACTTTGTAGTTTGAAATACTCGACTTCACCAAAATCTACGCCTCTTACTGAAGTTTGATAATTACTGTTATATAGGCAATAACAATAAAGCCATAAAAGCTCTCACTTTAATCAAGTATAAAGGGATTATCCCACCTTTCTAGGACCTTTGTGCTTATCTCTCTCTTTATGTAATTTTGCACGCTGTTGGCAAAAAGTAAACACAAAAGGCAAGCGGCATGTCCAAAATACATATTTAACAGAATTACATTCTTGAGAGAGGTTTGAATCTGTATCAATGTCACTTGACCAATTCAATCTGAAAATTTGAATGATGTGGTCCTCTGTTTAAACATCAGAGTAGATTCATGCGATGAATGTTCATGATTTGTTTGGCTCATCAAAATTGGTGGCTGATTATTGAGTCATTAAAAACTGATGATAAGATCAATTGCATTTTGTTTTATGTTATGGTCCAATATATGGTACCAATCTATTTTTTTCTGGTCTGAAAATTATTGGTCAAATTACACATACTTTTTCAGAGAAAACATCTTTGCAGTTTTCAGGTGTCTTTGCGTGTAATGTAACAGCTGAAAAGAACTTAAATGTTACCCGCTAAGGAAAAAGCTACACACTCACGGATCAAGAACTAGATGATAAAATTTGCAGGTTGGGTGCCATCGGAGGAAATTTGCAGGTTGTACACTTGAACTGTAACTTTTTATTTAATGAAAGTGCCCATGGGTTAAATTTTAAAAAAAATGAAAAATTTACCTTTTACATGACAGACCTCAGATTTAATACAATTGCAGTTTCAGTTCATTTCATCTCAGTGAACCATCAGGTCCATCACGTAAATAAAGTAGATGCCACTTTGGTATGATATCATGCAACCAAGTACACCTTGAAAGTAAAATAAATAAAAATGAAAAAAAAGTAAGTAGACCCACCATTAGTTCTAATTTAATTATCCGTACTACTTATAGAAGCACCAATTTTAAAACTAAAACAATTAGATCAAGAATGTAACAGTTTACTATATGCATTGTTAATCATTAATCGTTTAAATCAATAACCGAATATTATTGAAAGATAAAAGTTTATTGACTCTTCACATCAAATAGAAAAATTGTCAATAGATTGGTTGTGCACTTATCAAAACAAAAAAAAAATTGTTGCTGAATTTATTGTGCACTGTGTTTGGAAATAGAGCACAACACATATGGAAACTTTCTTAAAATAATAATTATTTTTTGTCGAAATAGAGCATGTATATAAAATTTTCTCATCTGTAATTTTTCAAATTATATTTATTAAGAAATAAATATTTTTATTAAATTATTTTTTATTCAGATGTAGATTTTTATTTTTGTTGAAGTATATTTTTTTCAAATTTTATTTACCCACCCGTGGATAAGTTTGCTAGTGAGACTAAATGTAAACATAATGCTATATCCAGTTGATCAGGGTTTAAAACACATACTTTATGCAGTGTTAATTATTCATGTATTTAATTGAAATTGAAACATCCTCTTGGTTCTTTATTTGAGAGACTTTGACAGCCATAGAAATGGAAACATCGTCTTGGTCCTTTATTTGAGAGTGGCTGTCAAAGCAATCCTCTTGATCTCTTGTCCGGAAACAAAGTTAGTCCCAAGGTAAAGTTATACATTTGAAATGCAGAGATAATTTATTGTATAACATGATGATGCATAGACTATTTGTGTACGGGGTGATAAGGATCATCCCCGATATTCCTCATCCCCATCATCCCCACGCGTTTTTTCTATTTTTGGCTCTACGCATTTTCTATTTCTGAAAATTGCTCTGTTTCCCTCCCTGCCGTGTACGCTCGTCCCAGCCCTCCCACGTACGCTCCCCTGCAGCGTACGCTCGCCTCCCTCCCACCCTCCCGCGTACGCTCCCCAACCCCCACCCTTCCACGTACGCCCCCCCTCCCCCCCACCCTCTGATAATATCATACTCTCACACACAAAATATATATTGATTATAAATGTTGAGATTAACATATTTAACTGTTGAAGTTAATATATATGCCAACTTCAACAATTTAAATATGCTCATTTCCAATATTACCTTCAACATTTAAATATGTCAAGTTCAACAATTATATATATTAACTTCAACAGTTATATATATTAACTTCAACAGTTACATATATAACATATTACTTGCATATATAACTTCAATATATAACTTCAGCAGTTACACATATTAACTTCAACAGTTATATATATTAACTTCAACAGTTACATATATAACATATTACTTACATATATAACTTCAATAACTACATATATAACTTCAGCAGTTACACATATTAACTTCAACAGTTATATATATTAACTTCAACAGTTATATATATTAACTTCAACAGTTACATATATAACATATTACTTGCATATATAACTTCAATAACTACATATATAACTTCAGCAGTTACACATATTAACTTCAACAGTTATATATATTAATTTCAACAGTTACATATATAACATATTACTTGCATATATAACTTCAATAACTACATATATAACTTCAGCAGTTACACATATTAACTTCAACAGTTATATATATTAACTTCAACAGTTACATATATAACATATTACTTACATATCTAACTTCAATAACTACATATATAACTTCAGCAGTTACACATATTAACTTCAACAGTTATATATATTAATTTCAACAGTTATATATATTAACTTCAACAGTTACATATACAACATATTAACTTTAACAATTACATATATAACTTCAACAGTACATATATTAACTTCAACAATTACGATATTGTCTTCAACATTTAAATATATTAACTTCAACAATTATGAAGTGTTGAAGGAGGAAGAGGAGAAGGGTGGGGGGGGGGACGATGTACATGGGAGGGAGGAGGGGGAGGGGGGACCGCGTATGTGGGAGAGAGGAGGGGAGAGCAGGGGAGGGAGATAGCGTACAGAGGAGGGGGAGGGGATAGAGTGTACACGTGGGGATAGAGGGATTTGTTACGTACGCGTGAGGATGATGAGAATGATAATATCTTAGGGATAGTCCTAAGCAATTCCGATTAGCGTATCATGATTATTTTCGTCGGTATTTTTTACAATTAATTAATCAATTCAATCTATAAATTTCATACCAAATAAAGTTGTGCATTTTTAAATTTTTTCTTATTTCTTACTATTTTTTCGCATTATTTTATACTTGCTATTTTGGAATGTTGTTTATATTAGTTTGCTTTTAAAAATGACCAGTTTTCAAAAAATAAGAAAACTACTAAAAAAAAAAATTCAACAAATGTAAAATTTGTCCTGATATGAGATTTCATTACATAAATTAGATTGATTAAATTAGATTTGTTAATTTGTAAAAATACGAAATGTCCATTATATGCACCAAGAATCCATGCATCATGATTCATAATAAACTTTCTCTGAAATGTATATATATTACCAAAACGCTGAATATTGCCAGATTCACACTTTGCTTTTTTTGTAAAACACCAGAAACGTATATTACAAAAATTTCCTGTTTAATCTACTTGATGGGTGCATATATTGAACTATGTTTACTTTGTCAAGAGATATTTACTCTACTGCGGGAATTTAAAGCATATAAATAAATAAATACTAAAAAATGCATATGGCACTTTTCCAAGCAAGAATATCCTTTATACCTACAAAACACTTGCACATTTGTAATTATCTGGCATTCAAATTTGAATAAAAGAACCACCTGATCATGGATTTAATTCCATAAATTTGTGCATACATGAAGTATACATTATTAAAGCAAATTCTATTTTGGAGGTAAGGTCTCTGTTTTTATTACCCCACAATTGAACTTGTTGGTGTATTATTACATTATCACTGTTGATAGATTAATGTTACAAAATAAAAATCAAGCTGAAGTTTTGTTCTCTGCTTACAGATGTTTGGTTATTTCAACTTGTAGGGTGGAGATGTTTGGCGATAGCAAGGTAGCTATACAGAAACCTGTAATAGGAAAAACAAAAAAAGTTGATCTCCTAATCCCTCGCAGCCAAACTGCCAAATTGAGATCATTATATGAACCGGATCTGACAAGTACACGAGTTAAAACTAAAAGTTGTACTCATGTTAAAATTTGAATTTATTACATGGCATGCGCCATGACCTATCATCCTAAACATTTATTAGACGAAGCAATAGCAAGAGCCAAGAGGTGGATAGTCAGATACTCAGATAGACCAGATCCTACTATTATGGATACATGGTAGGCCGCATGCACGCATCCTAATTTTCCACATTCATGTCATGATTCCCTGAAATGGAAATTACTACATTCTTTAATTGTCGGTGTTACCAATACTCGTTTCCAACTTTTTTTCTTTTATTTCTACTTATCTCTTCACAGTTCCAACAAATAGATACAGCAAGGTTCCAAACCATTGATCTTGTTCATTTTAATGACGGATGCGTTGTCCTAAAATTTCATAATTTTTAAAGTTTATTTGATACTTGATCAAGAGGTCAAAAATGAGATAGATTAGAGTTAATCTATTTTAGTTATTTTTATTCGTCCATTTTTTATCTTTTGATCAAGCATCTAATAAACTTCAAAAATTATAAAATTTTATGAAAACGCATCCGTCATTAAAATGAACAAGTTCAACTATTTGGATCAGACGATTATATTTAAAATTTTTAAAATTTAAAATAAAAAGTAAAGTGTAGCATTTGTGGTACCGGAATCTTGCTCATAGATATATTGTTTTTTTATTGTTTATTATTTGTTTTTCATGGGAGTGTTCAAGTTTTGAGAAGGGCGTGAAGAAATGGTGCGAACCTGTTTATGTTGAATAATATTTTTTCTCAATAAATTTACGTCAATAAAAGTAAGTATCTAAAGGCTAAAACAATTAGGCCACGGGTTGCTCGATTTTACCATATTAAAGATTTTTAATCAAATTAAACTTTTGCCAAGTAGTTTTATAAATTTAGTAATAAACTTGATGGGTGGAACTGTGACCTCTTTTATTTTCTTAAAAAAGCATGTATGTTGTATAAAGTATTTGATGACTTGTGGAAAAACAAATTAATAATTTCAAACGCATTACGGATATAATTACTTTGAAACTTCAGAACATTAAACACGAATCATTTGGCATATAGTAGTTGAATAGATTCATTTGTTTGATAAATTAGTTAATGATTTCTTTAGAATTGAAATAGAAAATATATTATTATTTAGAATTGAAATTGAAAATATGTTATTTCGAAAACATGTAAAATTTCATCTATGAAAGAAGAAGAAGAAGATCTCTATTTTTTTGTATTCAATTTGAACTATGACAGTATATGCGCAATAATGTGTGCAAAAGGCAAACTTCAACCTTGGGCCTCTAGTAAAATTTGTTGTTAAAAGGCCACAATTGGCTGGATCTGTCGACTGTCGTCGTTGGTCAGTGGTCACTTAGACAGTTAAGAAATGTAGATGTAATAAATGTATGCAACTCAAGACAACAGTGTATTATGTATTAAACAGTGTCTCATGTATTTATTTTGTATAGTAATAGTGAAAAGGATTAATTGAATGCATACGAGAAGCTTTTAATAACTATTCAGATAGGCAGTTGGAGTTATACTATCACCATTGACTTATTATCTTCCACCAACAATAATTGCTGTTCCTCTCAATGGACATTATTATGTCATATGCATGTGATTGTTGTGTTGAGACTCCACATGACGTAGGCTTTCAGATATACGCAAAAGATCCACCTCTGGAGTCTGCACTGAGACGTCCCTCATAAGCTCTTCCTTCTTTAAAATTTATGATTCAATAAATTTTACTGGAATTTAATCATGAATATTCATTGTCAGAACCTTATGTCATTACCAATTAAATTCTACATAGAAAATATCTGTTTATTTGTTTATTTATAGTACTAGCTAGTACCGTCAAACGTTCAAAAAAATCACACAACAGCCTATATCGTTTGACGTTTTGATAAGAACACAGTTTCAGTATTTCGTTTTGTTAACCGTTTCGTTTAACTAAACGACATAGAAATATGTTCGTTATTTGTTCCACTTCACAAATTACACATAAAACAGTTTGGAACTAGACTGGAACGATCGAAACGGCACATACTTGTATTCTATTTTCCGTTTTGTTATTGAAACGAAATCAATTTCGCTGCCTTTATTTGTTTCGTTAGACTTTAACGAAAAGGTGTCACGCGTTTTTCTCGGCCGTTGACAGCTCGAGCTAGTAGCATTACAAAACATAGCACAGTTTTGTCTCCCCATGCTAGTATGCCTCAATTTGTACTGCCACTTAACTACATAAGCTTAATTAAGCTCTATAAATTATGAATTCCAAACACTCTACATTACGCACCAAACTTTTCGCGCATCCCAACTAACACCCAGACGCGGGTGCTTGCTAATAATAAGTCAGCACTTAAGATCACAAGGAGTTCGCAATATAATATCACAGTAAGCTCCACAAAAGTTTATATATACCAATAAATACAACGAATTGTATTTTAAGAGTTTATTTACACTTTATAGATATATAATATATAATTCATTTAAACGATGAAAGAAGCATATATGATAAAATATGCATGAATATAGTTCTCGAGAAAAAAAAAATCAAACAGTAGAGAACGAAAATAATATAGTTCAACTAAGGAATCGTAATTTAGTTATCTTTATTTATTTTCATAATTTCACTTAAGCCAACTTGTACATAATTCCTGTTCTTGCCAACTTTTCTGTAAATAGCATTTACCCAAACACATCATTAAATTAATATTCTAATTTACTGTAGAGTTCCTGTTCTTGCTCAGCGAATATCTATTTGTGCCCTTGTTTCTTAAAAGCTAGCGGTGGGGTTCACTTCTAAGTTCTAACTTAATCAAACATTGTGTTCTTTTTACTTAAAAAAAAAATTGTCTTATTTTGGGTCTGTTATTTTGCTGTAGATACCTAACGAAAGTAGGAAATGTCTCCTGTATATCTTGAAACTTGTAAATGCTAACTTTATTTTGCGCCCTCACATACGGCTATTAGTGAAGGTGTTTTTTGATCGCATGACGTGTGAGAAAGTGCTGCAAAAGATCAAGTTATGGATCGAATGCATGGCACAAATTATTAAAGAAAAATAAGCAAATTGTCCTTACAAGTTGTATAACTTGAGGGGAGTGTTAAAACATGAAGTATGGTAGTGTGTGCTGCCACAGAAGATCAAAAATAGGGCATTCGGCCCTGTGTTCGGCCAGGTCCAGCCGAATGGTTGGCAGAACAGACGCGTTTTTCATACAAGGAAAGGTCCAGGCTGCACCAAAGTTGGAAATACGTGTATGGCACGTCCAGGGGTGTGGTTCTAGTATGTTGGGATAGTTTCCTTGTAAATAAAATGCCAAATGTAACAAATAAAGAAAGAAATAATGGGGAATTATGGAAAGGGGGTGTGTGCCTTTATAGGATAGTTTTCTATTTAATATTCATCTTCTCCATGTAATATGTATCTCAGACATTGACAGAAAATAATAGAAAAAGAGTGTGCGTGTGTGTGGAGGACGTAGGCACCAAGTTGGTGCTGAACCTCATTAAATTCTCGTGTTCTCTTGTATCTAAATTGTGTGATTGTTGTACTGAGATCCTCGTGCTGACTAGCCCTAAGGGGCACGGTTCTTGTGCAGTTGCACTTGGATCGTGCCTCCTCGAACCTAAAATCTAACTTCCGCTGCGTAGACGCTCGAATTCTTAACATGGTATCAGAGCGTGGTTCAGAGATGGGAGGACAAAACGAAGGCGATGGAAGGCGAAGAACGACTCGAAGCAAGTGCAAGGCGGGTGTTTCTTCAACCAAAAAGGTGTATGGAGATAGACAACCGTTCGAGTGGCTTTCTACATCGACTTTGGAGCACGAGCAGCGACATAACTGTTGAAAATAGACTATTCGGCCGTGTGTACGGCCGTATAGGATCAAGAACAGGGTTATTGGCTGTGTGCGCGGCCAAACGGGACCAGAAAAGAGGCATTCGGCTGTGTGTTCGGCCGAACGGGAGCCAGAACGGTCACGTCCCTGGTGATTAAAGGTGTTTTTGAGTCATATGAAATTGTCACAGAGGTATCGCTTGGGTTGTGTGACCTATGAGCGGTGATTGGAGCCCAAATCTACCATAAAGAAGCAGATCTGTCTAGCCACAATAAAAATAAGGTATCTTATTTGTTTTTCTGGAAGATTGAATCAACAAGGTGATTAGATGTTGGTTGGTTGTGTGACCATGGTTTATCCAGAATAAAACTAGTTTGTTGTGGTTTGCTTAGAAAAGATCTTGTTGTATGGTTGATTGTATGGTTTGGGTATAGAAAGAATGTGACAATAGATGAAATGACCAAAGATAGAACATCAAAGTAACCCAAGTTGGGTCAGATTGAAGGCTCAGGTCGAGTCGATGAAGTAACGCTAGTTGGGTTTAAGTCTGTTCGGCTGTATGTTTGGCTGGATGGTAGGCCGAATGGTAGGCCAAATGATTTGTCTCATGTCAATTGATCAAAAGTATTGGTTGTGGCTCGAGTCGGGTCCAAATCGAAAACCTAGAACAGGTCAAATGGTCCATGATGGGTCTGTTCGGCCACGTGTTCGGCCGAATGGATGACCGAATGAGTGATAAAGTGGTCAGTTTTGAAGCAACGAACATGGTCCAAGTCGGGTCTAAGGATATGGCCTACACTGGGTCATGATGGAGATCAAAATCTGGTCTAGTAAGAGGGCCTAAATCGGGACCAACAAGAGGATCCAAGTCGGGTCTAAAAAACACAAAAAAGCAAGTTACATGTGTAACCAAATATCTCTCTCAGGGGAGAGCAAAATTGAGAGAGATCTTTGGTATCAATCAAACATGTGGTCCATGACGGGTCAAGAAAAGAGGCTCAAGTCGAGTCTAAGAAAAATTCTTCAAGTAGAGGAGCTAGATATCTTCAAGTCGAGGGCATGTAAAGTCAAAGGTTCTAACCAATTATTGCAAGCTACCAAATATCCCTCTCAGGGGGAGAGTTGAAGTGAGAGAAATATTTGGTGTCCAAGTTAGATATCAAGTGAATAAGCATGTGAGTAATGGAGACAAGAGACTCTAGTCATGTCATATGGTCCAGGTTGGATCAAATGGTCAAGGCGAGTCAAGGCTTAGACTTTAATCCAAGTAACAAAGATGAACTCAAGGAATACTCGGATCGAGCATAAGTGTGCTCGAGTCGGGTGGATATCGTGTCATGCAATGAGCTCTATAAGATGGCCAAGAAGGTAATGATCAAGTCATGTGCAAGTCAAGCAAAGGATGCTCAAGTCTAACATGTGACAGGTCAAAGGATTCAAAACCATTGAAAGGAGAAGTTGAAGATATGATGCGATAGAAGAAGACTAAGAGTAATCTACTTGGAATAAGGTTAGTAAATAATATCTCTCATGTGTGATGATATGAATGGTGAAGGTGGCTTAAAGCAAAAGGGTTACTTGGCTTTGGTGCACGGGGCGTGTCAAAAGGGCACGGACCGAGCAAAATGGTTTGATGCAAGGCGCTAGGGTCTAGCACAAGATGTGTGACTCGTGCCAAGTGAATAAACTGATCCATGTGGCGATGTGTGTCGTCGTTGTGTGTGCAACTCATGGAAGATGTGAAACAAATAAATTGGTGGCATGTGTGTGCCAATGAAGACAAAAGGTGTGTGCCTTAGAAGACGGTGTGTACCGGTGTGCAGCACTCCATGCAAGTGAGACATGATAAATCAGTACATGTCCACTTGAGGGGGAGTGTGAGAAAGTGCTGCAAAAGATCAAGTTATGGATCGAATGCATGGCACAAATTATTAAAGAAAAATAAGCAAATTGTCCTTACAAGTTGTATAACTTGAGGGGGAGTGTTAAAACATGAAGTATGGTAGTGTGTGCTGCCACAGAAGATCAAAAATAGGGCATTCGGCCCTGTGTTCGGCCAGGTCCAGCCGAATGGTTGGCAGAACAGACGCGTTTTTCATACAAGGAAAGGTCCAGGCTGCACCAAAGTTGGAAATACGTGTATGGCACGTCCAGGGGTGTGGTTCTAGTATGTTGGGATAGTTTCCTTGTAAATAAAATGCCAAATGTAACAAATAAAGAAAGAAATAATGAGAAATTATGAAAAGGGGGTGTGTGCCTTTATAGGATAGTTTTCTATTTAATATTCATCTTCTCCATGTAATATGTATCTCAGACATTGACAGAAAATAATAGAAAAAGAGTGTGCGTGTGTGTGGAGGACGTAGGCACCAAGTTGGTGCTGAACCTCATTAAATTCCCGTGTTCTCTTGTATCTAAATTGTGTGATTGTTGTACTGAGATCCTCGTGCTAACTAGCCCTAAGGGGCACGGTTCTTGTGCAGTTGCACTTGGATCGTGCCTCCTCGAACCTAAAATCTAACTTCCGCTGCGTAAACGCTCGAATTCTTAACATGACGTGCCCTCATAACACTTTAAAAAAAGTGATCAAATGGTTTTGACCGGCGGATAAGAGAGATTCATAAGAAGTTTATTCTTTTTTTTCCTTCAAATTCAAACGTTGATCTTATTTTGCTTCACATAAGAGAGATTTATATGAAGTTTATTCTTTTTTAGTTTGTTTAAAATATCATAAGAGAGGTTATAGAGCTATGAATCATTTTTTTTTTTGGTTTTGACCCGCAGATAGTATTATAGCTTCAAATATTAATTTTTGTAACTTCTAGAGCCGAATGTAAGCCACTTTTATGTCATCTCTTTGGCTCCGTTTGGATGAGGTGTGAGAAGAAGGGAAGAAGTGGGAAGAAGTATTGAGAAGTGTGTAACTTTGTAAAGAGTTTGAATTGTTTAATAATAAAATTGAGCCCTTCTTCCCACTCTAATCCAAACACATTCTTTAAATAGAATTAATGTTGAAGAAGAGAGAGAGGAAATGTACGAATTATTCATTCTTAGTTGGTAAAATGTAACGAGAGGATAAGATAAATAGATGTTACTTAACTTTATTTAACCTTCTAAATTTTTATTTTGTACTTTATAAATTTAAAGGTGAAGAAGAAGACAAAATCAACCATGTAAAAAATTTGAAAAACAATGTAACATTCATTCTCCTTCGTTTCCGCCCCTTCTAATCTTTACCTCTTTTTTCTTCCTTCACCTCATGATAATCAAATCGGATGTTAATGTGGTATTCCAGCTTCATTGATGTTGTGGAGTACCTTCTACATTTTTTTTTGTATTTTTTAATATTCTATTAGATAAAGTATTAACACATATATGTTAGAGATATGTCCTAGAAGCCAATCATATCTGGCTACTTCTATGGTTTTATGTCATTAATGATTTTATATCATTTGTTCCTTGATTTATTTGTTGACAGATCATTCAGGTTGAGGATCTGAATTATAGATCTCTGTTTTTCATTTAGTAGTAAATGACAACAATAAATCTAAAACGGCCATAATCTTGATAATTAACAAGGAACATTAATTATCAATAAGATTAGTATGCAAGTTAAGTTATGATTAAGTTCTATAAATCATAGGTTAAGGGTAACCAACTTAATTGCATATGTTTATGTTAATTGAACATAGTACATGACATGACCCAACGAAATAAATATATGGATTGTGTTATGTGTCATTATTTATTTCGTTGTGATTTTGATTCTAAGTTTGAGATGTATATATTTTCCACATGAGGATAGATTCAAAAAATATCTACCGCTGATTTCTGATAAGGGCTGCTATACAGATGTTATTTATGTTCTCTTGAATTGTGCGGGGAAAAAACTAAATCATCAAGAAAACCGTATGTCCCTCATTAATTCATTTAGTTAGTGGCGATATCTGTTTGGGCCCCTTGATGGAGATAGATTGCTTGCTAGCAACTTATACAATTATCTTTAGATCAAGAAACGTATAATCGACAAGAATGACACATTCCTATCTTGGATTATACGATGATATCGTGTGACATAAGAATCAAAATAGAGAATTACTTCTATTCTCTTATGCAGGATTTAAATACTGTAGCAGTACATTATTTATGCGAATTGGGAATAATAAAGTGTTGCTAGATACCGCTTATGATTATTGAAATTAAATAACGATTTAATTCCATGTCCAACATAGCATAAATCCTCAAAGGGTCACACAAAATTGGTGTTTAACCATTCGTGCATTATTTATTTATTTGCAATAGTGAGTATTGCAAAATATGATAAGTTGATTAATTAATTAAATAACGTTTTGGGCCGTTATAATTAATTAAGTCAAATGGATCATATAGAAATAAATTAATGCATTGTCTAATCTCTAAATAATTATTATTAAGTTAATAATTATTTATAAACAACACACTTAATTTAATTAAGTTAATTGGGCTTTAATTTATTGGTAAATTAAATGTTCAATTTAAGTAGCATTTGAGTGAGCCTTTAATTAATAGAATTGAGGACCAAATGGAGATGAGATAGTGGCCCATAGAGGCCCTTACAAGGCCGGCCAAGGAGGGTAGTAGGTAGGAGTGGCACAATTGTAATTTGTTTGAACTTCTTGTTAGGGTTTAGAGGCTATATAAGGCCCCATATGGAGGCTCCTTAGGTTAGCTTCTCTCTCCCTCATACCTAGCCGCCACCTCACCCTTGTGGTGCGTCGCTCCCCTCTCTTCCCTCCACTCAAAAGCTCATGTGTTGAGCACTCATTCTTCCGCAAATTGATTTGGTGATTTGCTTGAAGAAAGGAAAAGTTAGAGATTAGACTTGTTCTCCAAACTACTAGCATAGTTTGTTGAGAACTTGGTTAATACCATAGTGGACTCGAGGGGTCTCGACTTGGAGGTGTTTGGAGCGCGCACCACTTACATCCTAGCCTTGGTTCGAGCCTCTTGATTACTATATCAAGAGAGGTATAATTATTGAACATTCTCTTTGTGTGAATGGCTATAAGAACTAGATCCCTTTTGTGCATACTTGTTGTGGTTAATTAAAAGTAATTAACTATAAAAATGAAAATTATGCACTTAACTAACAATATATGGTTAACCGTTTTCAATTCTAATGAAAATATTGCAACTAATTGAACATTTATACTCAAGTAACATAACATTTGTACTTGACTAACTGAACTTTTTAGCAAAAAAAAAATGAACATAGTGAACATAACGAAAACTTATAAAACAGTGAACAATTTTACTACAAAGTGAACATTTGTATCTAATAAAATGAACACTTATAATAATGAAATGAACAAAAAATGCTCGCTGAGTAAGTAGAGGGGATAGAGCGCTGGATGAGTAACGGTGGCACAGAGTACGATGGCAGTAGTCAATTTCCTAGAAAAAGCAAGTTACAGTAGAAATTAATTATTAGAAGGTTTGCCTGATCAAAATTTGAGACCCTAAAAATGTAATTCAACTGCTTGTACTGATCAAGAATGTTCCAATGCAATTATGCAAAAAGAACTTCTCGATAAATATCTCAGTTGTAAGTTGTAACACATTTATATAGGTAAATCTAGGATCAATCTAAATACTCTCGCATATAGACTTATCATAATTTGAAGGGTAAAAAATAGAAAGAAAAAAATAAAAATCTTAAGAAAAAACTTCAACACGTATTACTTCTAAATGTATACTAGCTTTTTTTAGCCAAAGAACTTGCATATATATATACCATCCTACTAGTTAATTTTCCAGAGGAACTGACATTAAGATTAAATAATGACTCTTTTATGCAGAGTATGAGGTGGCACTAAGTTCCATTCTTTTAATATTTGGAAAAATTATGAGACCTAGATTTTTATTTACTGGAAGGTCAAAAAAGAGAATTATTAAAGATTAGCAAAATTTAACAGCTAAGTTACCGGTACTCCATATATGCAGGAGTGCTGGTACTGGATACGGGTACGTTTCCGGTAGGGCACTGGTACGTACTGGGTACGCCACGTGGCGTACCGAAATATTTTAATATATTTGAATGGTCGGTACGGATCAATGGTACGACTCGGTACGCGTACCACCACTCAAATGACGCCACGTGTGCGTACCTGGTCAACAAAATTCCGAAATTTTTTTTGCCTTGAGCGGGAATCGAACCACTACTACACCAATTGTTTTTTGGTGATATAAAGGTTTTATGTTTTTATTTATATAACCTCCAAAATGCATTCAATGAAACAGATCGTACTAAACTAATTTTTGGTTGTCATGCCAGTTGATATATTAAATGTTCATCTCCAGTTGGTATATTTTCAACACAGTCACAAGTTCAAAATAAATATTTAATTTAAAACCTCATAAAATCTTTATACACCAACTCTATGCATTTTGAAAATATAATATATATATATATCGCTGTATCCGTATCGTAGATTTTTGAAAATTTTCGTACCGGATACAGTACTCGTACCCGTATCCATACAACCTAGTTTAACAGTATTTAGTACTAAGTACTAACTAAGCTAAATCTTTTAGGTTGTGTTTGGTAGAGGAGTAAAAGAGGATTAAAATTAAGGAGGATTAAGTAGTTAAGCCTCTTTACTCCACACGTTGTAAGTCATGTTTGGTATGAAAAGTAGAAGATTAAGTGAGGAGTAAGTGAGGATATAAAAATATTACATAATTGTTGATTATAAAATGGTCAAATTATTCTCATTTTTTTTTCTTTTGTCGAAGAATGAGGATATGTAGAGGAAAGAAATAAGTGTGGGACCCACAATTGAAGACTTACTCCATAGATTAAGTTTACTCCACCTATCCAGGAGGAGCAACTTACTCCTCTGATTTTGGTCCTTACTCCACTCTACTCCTCTTTTTTTACTCCTTGTTTGGGAGATTAAAAGTGGATTAAAAATCTTACTCTTCATTTAATCCTCAACCAAACATAGTCTTAGTTAATACAAGGGCATAGAGGTATATATACGGGCTTAATTAAGGGCTGTGATCCAGATGCATCTCCTAATATATAAACCTATATGACGTACCTGTATCTATATGGATTGGATAATTATTGTGTTGCCTAATTCTGTCCTAATGTTATCACCACAGTAGCTAACATCAGATTCCAGGCAGACAACAGTCTAACTAAATTTTAGAAAATACAGAGTACCATTAAGAGAGTAAATTTGCACTAGCCACCTTAAAATAGCATTAATTCTCCTTGTAAAAAATCTAATCTCTTTAGAGACTATTCAGGTTGTAGTTTATTTATTATTTAATTTATACGGATCCTATCATGGAGATGCCTTCCTGGTGTTTGAGTAATGAGTTGGTCCCCAAGGCCGGTCTAGTGGTCTGAAAGTGAAAGGGCTTTAAGGCTTTTGCCTGGGTCGATGCCTTGGGCCCTATCAGCCTCCAAGCTAATGTTACACTTATTGGACTTATTTGGGTCCATAGGCCCATATCTAATGCACATTTCAATATTTGAACGAAAACTTGTAAATATGAGAAATCTTCCTTTGATAAATTCAAGAGGGCTACTGGCTACAGCCTAATTGGCAGAAGTGTCATGACCATTTCAGTGTGCTCCGCATTTGGTGAGAGGATATCAACGAGCAACTATGAAGTACAACAGGGAAAAAGTCTAGTTTTACACTTTTACTCCCACGTGGAATTTCAATTTCACAAGTGAATTTTACATCATACATTCCGAAATTTTATATAATAATAAGTGTAAGCAATTTTACTTCTCTTCCTTACGTTTCTGACGAAATTAGGAAGCACACAATTCGCTACCACTTAATAATACTCGAATAATGCTTATAGAATAATAATGAGGGAATAATAAATTAATCGGATTAAGTTCTCAACTAAATATGACAAAACAACGTAATTTACTACACAACACGGTCATAACACTCTTTTCAAAATAGCATGACAATATTAGTTAGATTCCACAAGAACGTAAAGTGGCGTATCCTTCAACCTTTCACGGCCCTGAAATTAATTACAAAAGGCACAATCATGAATGTATCAATAAATTAATTAATTTAGAAACTCAAGATTACAATTAACCAGTTGACGTTGCGCAACCATACATTATCTGCCTAATATGTACCAGTAATATGTAAAGATTCTTCCGAGTATTGTTATTAATTGATTAAAAATATAAAATGTAAAAGTGCTTTAAGAGGTTAAAATAATTTTTTTTAAAAAAAAAACGAAGTATCTCAAAGCAAAGATCAACATAATGGATACAATAAGATAAATAACTTCCATATTGCGAAACATGTACAAAAAAATGATCGAAAAACATACTAACCTTCAGCTCACGAAGTTCAATCACACAAGCACATTCAACTACCTTAGCCCCTGCTCTCTCTGTAGTAACATAAAAAAAAAATAATAATAAGAGAAAATGTGCTCATATTCTTCAAGAGCAAAACATATTGCTTACTTTATTATCTTGTTTTTGACAAAAATTATTTTATTGTCTTGTAATTCATATATTTCCATATAGAATTTACTTGGTGGGTAGCCTTTTTTTTTTTTAAGTTTGAGAGAACAAACCAAGAAGGTTAATGGCAGCACAAAGGGTTCCACCAGTAGCAATCAAGTCATCTACAACCAAGACGTGTTCTCCCTGTTGTACTGCACCGACATGCATCTCCAGACAATCCCTACCATACTCTAACACATATTCTTCTGAAATAACCTCACCTACAAGCATAACCACACATCCTTAAATCAGTTTCTTGCAAAATTAAACAAACTAATCGGTTTTACCAGGTCCATGTGTCATTCCACCTTCTGTTCTGGGTGATCAGAGTAGCTGGCAGTCTTTCTCAAACAAGGAAAACTCAATAAGCCAAGTGTTTTATCGTTCCAATACTTTATAACAGAGTTATGGAGAGTAGACTATTGCTGATTACCAGGCAATTTTCGTGGTTTTCTCAAAGGGATGAACTTTGCGCCAATGGCAAGAGCAATGGGAGGACCAAAAATAAATCCTCGAGCTTCAATTCCTACAATATTAAGGAAATGAATAGCAAGATATTTAACAGTTCTTTTGGAAGAAAAAAAAATTCATTAAGGTTCTGTTGTGAAACACTAAACATCCAAATTATCAATATTAATATCTCTTGTATGATCTTTACAAACAAGCAAAAATCCTGATTCAACAGTATTTGCCTCTTATCCACTGTAAGAGGGCCACAAGCCTGAATAAAAATTAACCATAATTTTTCCCTTTTTATGCATTGGTCATTTCCTATAAAATATGCCAATATATAGCCCAAAAGAGTGATGACAATCATGCTATACATTCCAAATATATATTAGCAAACAGATAAGTTTTAGATAGTATTTTATCATCAGTTCAGTAAATTAATCCAGTACGAAACAAGAGACTTCAAATTTTGCTTTCATAAATATGAAAACTTAAATACTCCTGTTTTGTTCCTACATTATTTACACAAGAGACTTCAAATTTTGCTTTCTTAAATATGAAAACTTAAATACTCCTGTTTTGTTCCTACATTATTTACACAGGTGCAAGTAGATATATGTTTGTTAGTGTAACACATTAAAATGAGAGGACCTTTATAAAACATAGATAATAACAAAACTGACAGCCTACAGAATGTCAGAATCTCTCAAACCCTGCCAAACCAAGTACATATCCAATACTATCTTATTTACTAAAATATGTGCACGGCTGATGACCTAATTAATTACACCTCATCCTTAACTACCTATTTTGATAAAACTAATAAAAAAGGACAAACCTAGACCCTGAAGCTGGTCCTAGGCTTAACTCAAGAGTTAAAGGCCCACTTTGTTATGTTCAAGAAGTAGATTTAGGTGGTTATGCATATGCCATCAATCCAGCAAAAATATGTTTAGAATTACAACTTGTGTAAAAAATGTATTCCATGTTACATGGAAGTTCCTCAACTTTAGCACACCTAATATGGACAGCATAATTCTCTTAAATGAAAAGAAACAAATACAAATTGTAGCTCATGACTTAACGCTGTTTGTTGTGCCATAAAATATTAACATTTGTTCAACTTATAGGGATAACTTCCAAGCGCATAATGCTAGGTGAATAGTTAAAACATACATTTCCACTCCACCAAATAATAAGTAAATGTTATAATTTAACTATTAAACAACAAAAAAGAATTATGGCAACATGAAAACAGAACATACTAAGTACACTAATTACTAAACAGGATAGCACAACTAAAGTTACCCTCCATATAAAGCTATTACCTACAATGTAACTGAAAGATAAAATTAAATTTCAAAATCCTTCCGTATAACATGAATGAATATACTAAACCAGAAAATATAGAAACACATGTAAAGTGAAGGATTCTATCTACTGAAGTAACAAGATATGCAATTATTCTATTTACCAACAACCTTAGTTTGAGCAAGATTTCTGAAACTACATTGCTTACAAGGGTTTTACTCATACCAATTGTTTACTGTTTGCTGCTTTTTGCTCATTATGTGGTTTAAAATTTTGGAATACAGCTTCTGTATCCATGGCAATTATTCCTCGTTAATGACCATTGAAAGGTGTAACAGTCTTTTCTTTTTTCCACAAATCGGATAGAAACCCTCCGTATTGTTTTACTTGAACTCTGATGCTTAGGAAAGATTGTGGTGTCATTAAGCATTTGCACCCCCAATATCGCAATTTGATATTACGGCTGCCCTATTGACAGACTAGCAGTTATACCTGTCAAACGTTAGAGATGGAAACGGAACAGCCATTTTCATTTAATGTTCCGTTTCGGTAACGGAACGAAATGGCTGTTTCATTTCCGTTCCGTTTCGACAAACGTAACAAATTTCTGTTCCATTTAACGTTCCGCCTCACATTTCCTATTGATTTCAGCCCATTTCCGTATTCCGTTCCATTTACGTTAACAAATTTCGGTTCCGTTTCCGTTCCGTTTCTGAAAACGAAATCTATTTCAGCTTTCATTTAACGTTCCGTTTCGACGGAACGGAACGGAACAGCGGAACGGGTGTTAATACTGACAGGTCTACTAGCAGTAATGTCAACCTCGTTCTTACTTTCTTTTTTTTTTTTTGTTGAAACAAGCAGGAGTCAACCTGCCACTTTCTATTACTAGAAAGTAATATTCAAATCTGACTTAATTTTAATTAGGGCTCACAGAACGCTAATATATTATATCGTTGCTGGTTAATATATATATAGAGAGAGAGAGAATGGCTAACGTGTCATCAAGTCATTTTTCAAGATCCAAAATTTAAATGGTCAATCCAAACCGTTCAAGTTGTTCTCCATATTGAAATATCTTTGGAGACTAAATATATATTTTTTCAAAATTTTTTGCTATTTATTATGATATTTTTAAAAACATTATGATTAGAGTATTTCAGACCCTCTAATTTGAAAATATCATAATAATTAGCAAAAAAATTCGAAAAAATGTAAAATTTTGTCTCCAAAGGTATTTCAATATTTTGATCAACTTGAACGGTTTGGATCGACCGTTTCACATTTGAATTTCGAAAAACGAGCCGATGGAAAATTGATGGCACGTGCCATCAATGGCGCGTTAGCCATTGAATTATCTACACCTACATTTAAATGTACCAGTACCATTTTAAGTAACTACCAAGAACTTCTTATCAACCAAATCGTAGAGAATTTGGAGTCATAAATTCAGGATTTGACAGTAAAATCGCACTTGTACCTACCAAATCTTAAACAGGTATGGAAAAGAACAAGCAACAGAGATATGGAACAAAAAAGGTCCCATCAAACAGTGACTACAAAAGCTCCGGTCTGAAATTCAGAAAACTGTGGGGGACCAAAGAGCAAAATGTCTGTGTCAATCCGTACCTTCTACCACTATTCTTAGAGCTCTACATCTTGTCCCTAATTCCACAATATAATACACAAGTTGAAAATTTTGTAGGAAAGAAGTTTATATATCAATTTTAGCAAAAGAATGAATCACTTACGTTACAAAAATATCTTCAATAATCACCTTGAGCAATAAATATGCATAAAATTATGTCACTAATCAAGGCTGATTGCTGCTATATAGATAACATTGCTGGACAATCATGTTTTCTGAAGGTTACTGGACAGTCATATTAACTAGAAGTATAGTTTTGCTATGATTACATATAAGTAATAACCTTCAAACAAAAGGAGTTCATGAATGTTCACTAGAATTGGGAAGTTATGCAATAAGTATAAACAAATCAGGACAGCTGTCTAATTTCAAGGGACTGTTTTCCTTAAAAGAAAAAAAAAATAGATGTTAATCAAAATAACACATAAGAGGAAATTAAGGCATTCACCAATTCATCTCTGGAAAAGAAGAAGAAAAAAAAAAAAAACAGCATTGAATGATCAGGTATACAGCTGTTGGGAGCTAAGTGAGGAGAATTAATGAGGACAGGAATCATTAATGCAAGCCAGGAAAAGGCCAACGGCCACAAGGGTTTATAGTCAAACAGATAGGCCTACCACTGAAAAAAGTTCTCTCTCAAGTCTCCAAAAAGTACCACAATTTTTCTCCTTGGGATATCATGAGATTAGAGATTAGATACACACAAATGCTTTTTGGGGCCGTTTGGATCGCTTAGGAATTTGGAGAATTTGAAGAAGTTGCAATTCCTAAGAATAAATTTATTGGAAAGTGTGTAATTTTGTGAAGAGTTTTGATTGTTTATAATAAATTTATGATAGGAAGATGAAATTCTCCAAATTCCTTGGAGAATCCAAACAGCCCCTTTAGCTCTCCTTTATTTTTCGCCTCAATCTCGCAAACTGTTCACGATTGTGATATGAGCAAGTTGCAGAGGACCCACAACCGACATTTTCACAATTAAAACAATTCAAAGTGGAGTTAATGACAGACACAGAAAGAAAACAAGAGACTATCCTAGTCATGGCAGCAATTAAAAGGAAAAGCAATGAACAATTTGATTGATTAATTCCAAAAGTTAATTACCTGCTACAGCTGAGATATCCTTTCCAGTGTACCTCTCTATAAACAAATCAACTGTGTCTTTGAACACCTTTGGGTCTAGAAGCAAAGGGGTTATGTCTTGAAACATGATCCCTGAAAAATTTATAAAACCTTTTGATATCTTGGACATGGGTAATTCATAGAAAATTAGCTTTAGTAAGCGTGTAAAGAGTATAATATACCTCCTTTTGGAACATGAGGTACCACTTTAATAGAAGAAGCTATCCCTTCTTTGCGTGGATCCTCTGTCGCTTGATCCTTCTCTTCAATTGGGGCAGCCATCTCTCTCTCTCTAGTGTCTCTGATGAGGGATACAATTTGGTATGAGATGAAGAGAAGATGAAGAGAGCGCACACTAAACGAGAAACAGGAGTCAAAAAGGAGAGAATAGAGAGGGAAACAGAGTGTTGGCATTTTGTTCTGTTGGTCCTTTTATAAGAGATCCCTAGACCTTCTCCTTTTCGCATTTTTAAAGTTTAAACTCTTGATGCAATTGTTGTAAATAAATTCAGGACATCATAGGATGGGGAGCAAAGCAGTCTGAAGTATTAATGAGGCCATGTGATCTGGACCGTCCGTGGATTTCATTGGATTAACTCAAAAACACAGTGTTTTTTGTCTGTTTCAGGTTTTCTATTTTTATTAGCATTTTGAAATAGTACTTTTGCTCTCTCCTTTGTCATTAAACGGTTCAATGTAGGACCGCGACTGGTGGCATTAGCAGCTTATCTTGGTAGTAAATGTTTGATCTCAAGTAGGTTTCATTTCACCAGATGCATTAAATTCTAGCAGTCAAATCCAACTGCAACAAGCATGTATTTAATTATAAATGTTTATATCTTTTTCTTTTTTTGGGTAATTATTAATTAATAAGTCCGTACCTGTTGCTAGCCATGTCTAAATTGTATTGACTTCCGGTCTATATTCTGTCACATTCGTTTTGTTATATTTTAACACAAAGTGTACTTGGACCACATATGTCAATAGATAGGACATGAGTAGTGTTGTCTAAAATGACACGACAAATTTTTTTTGATACGATATGCACGCGTGTTGATACGACATGGTACGACAATTATCAAAACATGACATGTGTGTGTCAACTTGTCGTGTTAGAGATTTCTAAGTAAAAACACGTCTTAACACAACACAAGTTGACACGCGAACGACACGACATGTGACACGAAAAGACACGACAAAAGATATTATTATTTAGAATTTATTAATATATTGAGTTTATATTATAAATTTAATAATTTCGATTCATAATATTTTTATTCAATCATTAATTTTTATTTTTATTTTAATATATAAAATTTCAATAATTTATTATATTTTTCTATTTAAAAATTATTTAAATACTTTTTAATGATTTTTAGTGAATAAATTATAATAAAGGGTTAAAACGTTACACGTTATATTAGACGTGTTGTATCATAACGCGTGTTGTGTTAACCAATTCCTTCACTTGACACGAGACAACACGACACAACACGTTGAAAATATTAACTCATATCAACACGACATGACACGAACTCTAATGTGCATATGTTTGACAGGACACAACACGACACGACATGTTTATAATACTCTAGACATGAGTGGCAGGTAAGGTTGTATACAACTCGAGTTCGAGTGAGTTAGAGACCTTTTTTTAAACTAGTTCAAACTCGGTTAGTCTCCAACTTGAGCTCATGAATTACGAGTCAACTTGAAATAAGCATTTGTATTTCAAAATTTTTCTTATTAAATTCATATATTATTACAATTTTAAACTAATTTATATAGACAATATTATAAACAAGTTAGCTTTTTCATTGCTTTGAAGCAAAATTTATTTTGAAGCTCAATATTTTGTATGAACAACTTTCTAAAATAAAGATATATAAGAACAAAATTCTTATAATTATTTTATGATTTGTAATACTCTTAAATCATATAATGCTTTTTGCAATTCAAATTTATCATTTTACGAGTCGACTCATGAGTTGGCGAGTCGAGTTCAGCATAACTTAAACTTAACTTGTTAACCCTCTGAGTTCAACTACAATTGATTTTATCGACAGCAAATATTGAACATCAAACTAATGGATTTGAGAGATTTTCCAGTTTTGAAGATTTTTTTTTTTTTTTGCTTTAGATTTGGGCGAGGCAACCATTTAGGTTGTGTTTCATAAACAATTGAGTTTTTTTCAAGTCGAATTCAAATAAACTCACAAATTTACGAGTTTTTTTCACCTCTACAGACGAGTATTATTTTGGATTATTTTGTAAACTAATCGTATTTGAACCGATCTATTACAAATTAAAGAAGATCATAAAACGAGTCAACCTGGCTCTATGCTTTAACATAGGAAATTATCGTAATTTTGTCTTGTAAAATATTTAGATGATGAATCAAAGTATAATAATTGACAAATATATTAACTTCCACTATAATTTTTTTAAAAATTTAATTGTTTAGTTTTTAATCGATCAAATTCTATATATAAAGGTCAAAAAACTTACTAAAATTTGGTTTGGAAATACAAAAATGTATTAGTTAGATCTGTCAAAAAAAATATTTAAAATATGTTTAGAATACAAAAACTGTAAATATTCACTCGAGAATTAATCTAGTAATAGTTATTTAATGATTAAAATATTATTACTAATTAGCAAAGAATTAGCTTGTTTGAATTAAAGATTCAAAAGTGTATTTGTATGTGGCTCTAAATCCAGAATAAATTTTCAATCTGAGTATATTTGAATTATTTTTAATTTTTATTAAAAAAAATTATCGGGACCAACTTTTAATCTAGTTGAACAAATGATCTAAATAATTTCGAATTGAAAAATTGATTCCAAATTTGGACGAACTGTAATACAACTGTTGATTCCAACTAACTTTTTATTTAACTATTTTAAAAATAATATTTGTAATTCAAAATAACTGACTGTAGCTTCATTTTAAGTAATCCAAATGCGCCTTGATAAATTAACTATGACCTTCTTCTTTTTTTCTTTCTCAACGTGGCATTATTTTTCTGCCCTTTTGTACAATTTTACTTTAATTTAATGAAAATGTTGTAGGGGCCACCCTACCTTCAAAAAAAAGAAAAAGAGGACTGCTCGATTCCATTTATCAAAGAGTTCAAGCCCTCCGTTGAAATTTATCTACTATAATTAGGCAAAATACAACAAAATGTAGACCTGTTGTAATATTTTATGTTTGCGGAAATTGTACTCAACTTACCTGGTTAGCCATGAGTCATGACTACTGCGCGTATCTTTCCAAATACGGGGGTCTATAGATATCATCAAATCAATATCAGTTTTGTGATAGAAGTAGTGATTCTTTTCATACCGAGTAGGCATCACCTTCCAAAGAGGAGTCGACAAAAGTGGCGGATTTGCGCTATTTCACATATCGCCTTTGGCTTCGAAAGGAAAAAAAGTGAGAAAGAGATGTGTGGCGTTGTCTGTTGCCAAGTCCACTGACATCACCCCTAGAATTCAGTTGTCCGTTTGGGAAAACGAAATTCGAAAGAGATGGGTTTTCAATTCTTAGAAACAGAAAAGAAGGAGATTTGATTTCCTTCATAATTTCATTGCTTTTAACTATTTGTCATAAGAATGTTGTTATGTCAACCATTATTAAAGAAAGAAAATAATGGGTGCCAATTCAACGTTCTTTGAATTTTTATTTTATTGGTTTTTGGTTTATCTGGGAATAGATTAAATTGCAATTGCATTCAACTCATTTCGTAGTTGGACTTATCTTGGGACGGTGAAAATTATCATTGTAGGCAGGAAAATGGACTTGTAACTGCCACCAGCAAATCCACTTACAGGAAAACACAATTTTGATAGCAAATGAAAAGGAAACAAGTGGACCACTTGCAACTTGCAAGATATCCAATAGAGAAATAGGAGCTGTTAGAGACTAAAAAGGCCTCATTGCATCTTTTCATTATTATGTCCGTTTAAAACTCTAGGGGGCGTTTGGATCACTTAGGAATCGGGGGAATTTGCTATTTTTAGACATAAATATATTGGAAAGTGTGTAACTTTGTGAAGAGTTTGAATTGTTTATAATAAATTAAATTCCGGAATTTGCTATTTTTGCAAATTCCGGGTTCATCCAAACGGCCCCCTAGATATTTGGAACCGTTCTTCATGTAGTAATCCTTGTAATGGGTTGATACTGGAGTAGAGATAAGATTTGTGATTTGTGTGAAGATTGAAGAACAAACAGATGGATTTCTGTGGTGTCATTGTGTTATTCATTAAGTTGACGATATTGAAAATTTTGATAAGTAAAATTTTAATCGGGAATTAGATCTGAGGCATTGTCATTGTGAAATATTTTATTTTAAAAGATTGTGTTAGTCAAAGAAGTATAACTTACTATACGTATTTCACATAGTTATCACCTTTTGTACTTTTGGATCGAACGTATTCTCTCTAAAAAAAATTATTTCCCTCTGCCTCCTTCCTTTGCCTATTCGCCTACATCCCTTACATGACATATTTCCCATCAAATAATAAAAAACTTAAACAAAGTGAATACATAAATTAAAAAATGAACATCTATAAATAAACAAAGTGAATATATACATAGAAAAAAATAACATAATTTTACATTGAACAATTAACATAATTTTACAACAATAAATTCAACTCATAATTGAACAAAGTGAATATTCAAAGGAATAAAATAGACACATAAAACAAATAAGTTCAATAATAAAAATACAAAAATATAAAATCAAATCATAATTAAATAAAGTAAACACATATATAAACAAACTGAATATATAAATAAAGTGAATAAACACATTAGTTGAGAAAAAAATAGACAAATAAAAAACGGATGGAGCTTGAAGGAGAAAAAAGAGAAAAGAAAGATAAAATATGCGATAATCAGCGGGGGAAATACAAAGAGAGGGAAGGGAGGGAGAAAAAAGCACAGAAGAGAGGAAAAACATTGTTCTGCAAAGAGAAACGGGAGGAATTAAAATTGTGCTGGATGAAGGGAGAGTAGAAGGGAGGGGGAGAGAGGAGAGAAAAATAGCGTTGGATTAAGAGACCTAATGACGTGCGATGGTAGTAGTCAATTTTTTTTTATTGAACATACTTAAAAAAATCGATAATATACTTATCAATCTTCAACAGCATATTTAACACGTTAATTACTTCTGTTTTGGAATGTTGAAATCGATGAATGATATAATCCAAATGGTAGGAGAAAAGAGATTTGATATAAAATAGGAAAGCTGATACCAGAAAATAACATACAAGCTTTTAATATTTCACGTTTTTAATATTGATCTAACATAAGATGCTCTCATGTGTAGAAAAATAAAGAAATAAAATAATGTAAAGTAATAAAAATATGTTGAGTAATAAATAAGATGTCCTCATGTAGATCAATAAAGAAATAAAATAATATTAAGTAATAAAAATATGTTGTTCAATCTACTAGTCTACTAGATATAAATAGATATGTTATTCAATTTATTTTTTTATTAGATAGAAAATCAAAATATATTATTAATTCGTCTAGCGATTGATATTCAACCACATATCAAATAGATTGAACTACAGACACACATATTTACAAGCAAGCGGGTGTGTTTGAAAAGGTCGGGAATAGGGAATAGAAATAAAAAATTTCGGTTTGCGTGCTTATTCTTATTCTTGTGCAATCCAAACAACACAAGAATAAGGAATAAGGGCCTTATTCCTATACTAACAAAATCATGGTATAAGAATAATGAATAAGGATAAGCACGCAAACCGAAATTTCTTATTCCTATTCCCTATTCCGGCTCATCCAAACACAACCCTAGGCTCCGTTTGGATAGGTGTGGGAAGAAGGGAAGAAGGGAAGAAGTGGAAAGAAGTATTGGGAAATGTGTAACTTTGTAAAAAGTTTGGATTGTTTATAATATTTTTCTTCCTTCTTTCTTCTTCTTTCTTCCTTCTTCCTATATCTAAACGCAGAGTATTAACACCTCTTGGTTCATAAGCAGTGATATGATAATATTATATTCTTTTTAGAAAAGTTGTACGTAGATCTGACAGGATACAAATTCAATGCTCCGACCAGCACATGATCCATCAGCATCCATGTAGTGCATCAATTCATCCAACCTACCTAAGCTAGAATAATACGTCTTATACATTTCCTTTTCTGTATACTACTATGCTTCTTTTAGCCAAGTTTTGAGTGCTACGCTTTTAGCTTGATCTTGCCACTGTTAGGTCTTGCCTTTATAAAGGAAGGACATTAATTCAGATCTCATAGTCGAAACGAAAGCCTTCTTGAAAAGTTTTTAGGTTCCGTTTGGATGGCTTCTTTCCGGAATAAGGAATAAGGAATAACCACTTTTTACCAATAAATTTATTTCTATCCATCCAAACTTTTCACAAAAGTTACACACTTCCCAATAAATTTATTCATTCCCTTCTTCCTTCTTCCTACTTTATTCTCAACGCATCCAAACGGAGCCTTAATTAAGCAAGTTGGATCGATCATGAATTGAATTTGGCAAAAGGGAGGGGGAAAAAACCAAAAGTGTGAATTGACATTCATTTGTTATAATTTTTGTATCTAGCAATCTTCAGTATGGATTGCGCTACAATATGCAGCGCTTAAATTTACAAATGTTGTTAAACATTAATTATAATCCGATTTTTTTTAGATGTAAGTTTTTTACATGGATCCGAACCCATTTGACTTCATTTATGAATTTTTTGGATTATACGTATTAGACGGGTTAAAGTTTTAATTAAACCACATATGACTAATGAGACATCTTTTAAAAATATTATTTTTTGTTATCAGTTAACATCATTAAAATTTATAAATTGATAAACAACGATGAAAGTATTAGATAACCGGCTCTTGATCTAGTAATGACGAAGAGCAATGCATCTTAAGTGAAAGGTCGCATGTTCGAAATCCGGCTTGACCCGATTTATCTTTAAAAAAACAATAAAAGTATTAACTAACGTATAAAGCATAGTAACTACATTGTAAAGCACTGTTAAGATAACTAATTTATCCCTGCTACTTATGGCTCCATTTGGATGGTGTGGGAATAAGAGGAATAAGTGAAGAAGTATTGAGAAGTGTGTAACTTTGTGAAGAGTTTGGATTGTTTATAATAAATTTACTCCCTTATTCTCTTATTCCCTAAGTCCTAGAACTCATCCAAACGGACCCTATAAAAGTACGTATCCAAGAGTTAAAATAATTAGACAAATAATATAAATAATTGTTTACTCTACGCAATTTTAGCCAATGATCGTTTAAATTGATAGATGGATATTAGTGATGGATATAAGTTTACAAGCTATTCACTTAATAGAAAGAAAATTTTCGTTGAATTAGTTGTGCACTCATCAAAATAGAAAAAAAAATTTATTGGTAGATTGATTGTGAAATATGTTTGGAAAGATAGCACGGCAAATACGAAAAACTTCATTAAAATAATAATTACTTTTCATTTAGAAATAAAACATATATAAAATTGTTTCATTTGTAATCTTCCCACGCCCATTTTGTGGTACGTTTGCTTTCTAGTAAATTACAAACAACTGAAGTAAGTTAAGTTTTCATGCGTCTTAACTATGTTACATCAATCCTGTCCTCAATCGTCAGATCCTATATACTTTCTGATTGTCAAACAAAAGTTTTTCTTCTTTTCTAATAATTACGATTCATAAGACTCGTGTGTTTTCGTCCTCTTCTTATTTTAAATGAGGGTTTATTATGTGTCTAAGGTACAACAAAAAATAGGAAAAAACAAATACAATCTACTTCATGTTTCTTTTTTTGAAAAAATTAGATATAACCCCGTCAAATCTTCTTCAATTAAATATAACCCCCTCAAATCTTCTTCAATTTGATATAACCCCTCAAATCTTATTCATTCTAGTGTATAGACACTCGACCCTAATTGCTCCTGCCCTCCACCGTGCACTAAGTGGGGGCTAGTATACACCAGTACTGGGCTACTACCTCGGAGTTCCGTGGGGTAGTCCGCTTCCACACACCTAAAGGTCCTAGCCAGTCCAAACAAAAGAAATAATATATACCAAATGACCGCTAATCCGCCTAGATGCTGAATAGCAGAGTAGATCAGTATGCGTTGCCCGTGATCACTATCATAAGGAGGCCACCGGCATTAGCTGGGGTGCAACCTCCCGATAATAGAAATCCCAGATAAAACAACTTAGCTACTCGGTCTCATTCTGTTTCACATTCATTATCCATTTTCTATTGTTCCAAATCACTTTTATAATTCATAATCAAACTTATTGTTCCTATCAAAAGAATAACAAAATCTCAAAAGACATCCACACATGGAATTGACGAGGTTTAAAAGAAGCTACGTCTTCAAAAAAACACGAAATAGTCGTTCTCTATCGGTCCTGCTAAGTCTGACTGATTACCTGACGTAACTTGTTCCGTCAAATACTAGTTTAACGAAATCTAAGTTAGCCCTCATTTATTTGTTATTTTGGTTTATCTAAAAGTCAAACCAGACTTATCACTTAGTTAAGTATGATCTTATTTATTATATAATATTACATTTTTTTAATATTTTAAAAAGATTACACTTTTGAATAATATCTCAAGATTAATTCTACATACTTTTAATTTAACTCGTCATGAAACAAAGGGTCTATTAATTATACTATATAATTTTGTTATAATAAAACATATGTTAAGTTTCTAAAATAATCTTATAAAGTATATAAGAAATTGGAGTCAAATACCAACGTAATTAACTTTGTATTATTTTCTAAACTTAATAATTCTTCTTCTTGTTTAATTTGGCCATTATAATTATGTATGTTATATGTACTCATTGAATTCCATAAATCCAAGTTCCATTCTATTTGAATAATTTTCAGCACGTAAATAAGTGTGACATTATACTATTAATAGAAATTGTTTACTTAATTTCATCTAATTTAACAGTGTTATTAAACATCCACAATAGAAGTTAATTCTATTGAATACGAGTCTGAATCAGAATTGGATAAGATAAGAATCCACACCTAAATTTTCCAAATAAGCTTTATAATATGTGCCTATTAAGTTACAGGGTATATGACCGGTATAACAGTTAGTAGAAATTCATGACATATTTATCCAACCAGCCATCATTTCTTACCAGAAAACAAATCGAAAACTGATATCAAATATCACGAGGTCATAACATACGAATTGAAGTAAAGGAGTAGAACCTATGATTAATTGAGAGGAATACCTCAAATAGCAAAACCAGTGAGACACCAAGCTACCAAATTCTGCCTTTCAATCACCCGACTTTTCCCCTCACCGATCACCACAGTGAATATATATGTATATGTAACTAAGATTCTAAGAAGGAAAGAAAGAGAGTATACAGTGATGCGCATCAAAGAGATTGGTGAGGGCTAAATAGTATAATGTCATGTCCAATTACCATTGAACACATGTCCGATCGGATAAGAACAGACCTGAGGTAGAAGTGATAAGGTTGAGACATAAAAAAAACCAAATGATAAAGTTAAGTCTGAAGTCCGAATAAAATTGGACGGTTGAAAATTTTCAAGATTATTTACTATGATCCAAAGGTCCGAAAATATTAAGGATTTAATCCCTAATTCTATGATTCAATTATTCTCAGGCGTTATAAGAATGTAAGGCTTATGTTAATATTTTCTAAAATTATATTTTCACAAGCTTTTATTTATTATATTTTGTATTCAATTTAATTTGATTTTAGTATATTGGCCAAATTTATATCAATTTCAAGTTATACGTTAATACTATTATACTTATTTGTAAAATTAAGATTAGAATTTAAGTAAATTTGACTAGGATTAAAACAAAATTTTTATTACACATAATTTGTTTAGTACATAATTAACAGAGTATCACAGTTTTGTTTCGTTTTGGACGAAACGAAAGAACAATTAAAATAGTCACCGTTTTCATCCATACTCCTAGATATAACCCCTTCAAATGATATTCATTATAAGTATATAAACCATTTCAACAAATGTAAATCATACTTTGACCAGTACGTGTTTCTCCGCCTTCTCCTTGTTTCATTTTCACGACAGTTATCCCTCCTTGCTCCGAACAGCTTTGGTTAACTGTGTTCTCCACGCTTTGTCCAAAATTCTCTCTCTTCAGTTACTAACTACCTTCTCTCTTAGGAACGCAAGCCTCTCTCACCACTTCACACCGACTAATTGCACTCTTCATCTCTCCTTTTTGATTTGGTACAATTCAATTTCAAAAAAATTTTGCTGCTGCCAAACTTGAATTTGTGTATGTGAAAAACTAGGACCAGGGAAATAAATTTTGCTTTTTAATAATGGCATGAAGACGAACATCTGTAGACAATAGGTGAAGGGTAATTAGGTCCGAAATTTTTAAGTTAACTTTATATATTAAAGTATGATTTAAATTTGTTGAAAGGGTTTATATAAGGGTGTGTTTGGATGAACCATGAATAAGGAATAAGAATAAAGAATTTCGGTATGCGTGCTTATCCAAATTCCTTATTCTTATACCATGGTTTTGTTAGTATAAGAATAAGGGCCCAAATTTTTTATTCTTGTGTTGTTTGGGTTGCACAAGAATAAGAATAAGCACGCATATCGAAATTTCTTATTCTTATGCCTTATTCAAGGCTCATCCAAACACACTCTAGGTATACAATCGTGGGTAGGATCGAATAAGCACTGGTTCTGTCAGAAAGCACAAGTTAGTAAAGACATGGGATTCATTCCCATGTAGGCACATGATATAGTTAAAATTAAGGGCTGAGACAGGTAAGGTGGATTTGGCACGGGAATTATTCCCGCAGGGCTAGAGCAATGTAAGGTGGAAACTCTCGTATTATATTATATGCTATTCCTTAAGAAAACACATCGAATCACATTTATCTCTTTTCTTGAATAAAAACAATGAAAAGTCTTTCACACAGGATTAACATGAATTTATATATAAGTTCTAATCTTTGGAATAACATAATCCCGAACAGGCTTACTTTATCACCACACTGAGTATTCACGTACGCAGTTCACAAAAATTGTGGATTTCAGATACAGGTCTGACAGACGGTGAGGAATATCCTGTAGGTGACCCAACTGAGGATGGTAATGCCAGAAGCTACTAGTTTCTCTTATGTTATAAATACTCTTTTTGTTAAATAAAGATAGCATATTTTGTTGTGTAATAGCTGACGTTTTTAATGTACTGCACTAGTTATAATAAGTACATTTGTGGCATTATCTTGTGATCTGTGTGATTGCATATTGTACCATGTATAGCCTTACGTGTATATAGCAGAGTATATACACGTGGCGGGGTTGTCCTTCCCGAATGACGGTTTGGTTCGGGGTGTGACAAAAACGGTTAAAGATTTTGGTTGCGTTTTAAAAATAAAACGGTTAACAAAAACTTGAAACAGTTTTGTCCATGTGTATTTTCATGATTTCGATCGTTTCGTCTTGGACGAAATGGTTAACACAAATGGTAATCAATTTCATATCCAAAACGAAACGGTTAACGTAACTGACCATTTTCGTGGTCGTTTTAGACGTTATGCACCCTACCTAGGGATGAGCATAAGTTGCACCTGTCCTTACATGTGCCTGATGGATAGGGCTGTATAACGGACGGGAATGCAATTTTTTATCAATATTTCAACTCAATCCAGTTATACCGGGTTAAAATTTTTCTTTAGTTGACCCATCTGTAATCCAACCCAACCCATATAAATTTTTATTTACAAATTTTTACGTATTTTCAGGTTAAATGGGTTATGATTCATATGGTTAAAAAAATAAAAATGATTATATTAATTAAATAAAAATAACTTAACAAATAATATTGATTTATATGGTACAAATAATTTCATGAACATAATGACTAAAATACTGAAGCAAGCAATAATTGGAAGATAACTTTTGGAAATTTCTTTGCTTCCCGATACTTAAAACTCAGTAAACTCGTTATCTCTGACCGAGGCAAGCAATAACAGTTATGAATTAAGGAGAAAAAATGAGTTCGATTGCAAGCTTACAATTAATAAAGTTAAGAAAATTGTACCTAAAAAATTCTTCTTCTTATACAGAGTATTTATCCATTTGTATATCACTTAACTTATTACATGCTAAGTCAACCAGTAATTAAAGAAAAATTTTAACTTTATACACGGTACAAGAGTATGCTCAATAACTTAATAAAATATGATTTTTCTACAAAATCCAACTAAAAAAATACATCAGCTCAGTGCTACCTTCCAATCATGTAAAGGCTTTATCCCATTATTTATTTATATAACATAACATGACTATTTTGAAATTTAATACAGTGGTAACTAGAGAAATCATGATAGCAAATCAAACTATATATATTGATGGTTCAAGGAATATAATTTTTAAAAAACCAACGACTTTAAGGATTCAGGCGCCAACCTCATTCGAACAAAGCAATATTTACCACTAAGAAGACATAACAGACAATTATTTATCTCCTCTCGGCGTGAGAAAAGAGAGTAAATGACATTAAGGGATAAGTTATAAAAGAAGATTTAATTAAAAGAGTAGGATAAGACGGGTCGGGTATAAACTGGGTTATAAATCATTGAATTAAAACATTCAGTACAACCAGGTTAGTAAAATTGAAATCCGGCCCAACCTGATTAATGTTTGAATCCGCTAAAATACAGGTCGGGTTGGACGGGCTAAAAGAGTCGGATGAATTTTATTTTGTTTTGTACGGGCTAAATTGACTTAATCCTTATCTTGCCCGCCCTTTCTATTAGGCTCTACCTTACCTGCCCGTGACCAATAAACATGCATAAAGCTTAATGCTTGGCCTGACTTTAGATTTTCCATTTACATGCCTGTTTAGACATGTTTACCCGATTGAGAGAGAGAATGTTGCATACAGCCTGACTAAGAGGGAGAAGGAATGGCGGAGAGTCGCTCACAAGTCCTAGAGAGAGAGTGTGTGTGTGGCGGAGAGAGAGAGTTTGATAGGGTGCAACATGGTCACGTGGCTAGAGCAAATGAGAGAAAACGAAAGAGATGGAAGTTGTTTTGTAAGGTAGACATGCACTTTAGGGACCTGCAGGAGCCAGCAAGTAGGAGATTTAAAAACTATTACTTGGCATGTCCTGCCAAATATCTGGGCCTTAATAAGGCTGTTTCGATTTCGGGTCGGGTAGATTAATATTCAGGCAAGTTCAAGATCGGGCAGGCAAACATGCCTACGGATTTGATGCCCGTTTCTAGTTATATCCAATTGATGAAAATTTGAGGGGGTTATATCCAATTTTCCCATGTTTCTTTATGCTGCATTGAAGTTTTAAATTAAACATACGCTAATTTACAAGAGAAAGATTAGTGAATTACATTCTTATTAGGGATTTTGAAAATTTGAAGAGGAAATGAACGAATCTAGAAGAATTATGGGATAAGCCAAGTTGAAATTAATTAAATTTTAATAACTTAGGCTCCGTTTGGATGCAAGAAGAAGGAGGAAGAAGAAAGAAGGGAAAAAAAATTATAAATAATCCAAACTCTTCACAAAATTACACATTTCTCAATACTTCTTCCCACTTTTTTCATTTTTCCCTTCTTCCCACACCTATCCAAACGAAACCTTAGACCTTAAACATGAAGTAGGCCAACACTTCCAAACACTTCATTAACACTACCTTAGTCCAAATTAAAATCCTTAATCATGGATAGACCATGAGGTAGGTCGGGCTTGTGCCTACCCCTGATCCGCCCCTATTTATTTTAATTTATTTTATTTGTTGATTTCTTTATCTAGTATTATTTGAGCTATAAAAATGATAAAATGTGATGAAAATATATCTCACATTGCAATTAAACAAGTTGGTTGTGAGTTGTGACGCTTGAATTTTATATTTAAATAAATAAATAAATAATAAGTTTGAAAGAAGTTGCGGTGTGAAAAACCTAAATAATTTCAATTCTAAAAGGATCGAACTCCTATATGGATGCAAATTAATAATTTAGTTAACGAGCTGTCTTCTTTTAAAAAAAGGGAGAAAATATCATCTCTCTCGGAACCAAACATGTACTTTTCTGAGGTTTACGATGTCTAGCTAGCGCTAAGATGAGGGGAAAGTATCATCTGGATGGTTGTAGTGGACGTCTTTCGTTCCGAGCCGTCCGATCTAATCTTAACGGTTAGATTTTTCAGACCTATCAATTTGTCTATTATGCACGGGACATCATATTTATTGAGATTAAATCGGACGGCTGAGATCGAAAACATCCACTGGATGACTATCCAAGATACGATTCCCTAAGATGAGAGGACACGTACTGAAAAAGTGGAAATCCAACGACGTCATACTTGGATCGAACAGTGCTGAATTCTGACGCTGGATCCGACCCGAGGGACCCTCTTTAGGTCACCCAATCCAATCCCTCCCTCGCAGCGCAAACTACAGCGGATGCCTCATGCGGTCATGCCTCGCACATTGGGAGTCGGGTCCTATAATATGGTCCATACGGTGGATCCATTTGATTTGGACCAGGATCCTCCCTTGTGTCGCATCATTGATTTACGTGGAGAATCTTAGATTTTCTTGCAATTAGGTCAGAAAATAAATGAGTATATTTGGATCATAAGGTGAGTTAGCATGGTTAAGATGTTAAATTTGAATATATTTTGCGGCATATTTTAAACAGATTCAATTTTTTTATTTTGGTTTTTTTTCCAAAATAAAAAAGAGTTATATTTTTTTTAGCTATAATGGACATCATTGATTTGAACAAACATAGAGTTTAAATTGGAATAAAAAAACCGGTCCATGTCAGAATGCAATTGATCACTTATTTGACTTTTGATTGAAACAACAACAAATTGGAATTGAGAAATGTACTAAATAATTACCCACTAATTCAAATTCCAAATAGTATTTTGTTGATTGCCGTTAATCGGGATAACTTTTATTGTTATGCTTCCTTCGGGGGTAAAGAGAGGGAGGGAATTAGATTGAAAGTGAAATTTAGAAACTTTTTTCGTGTTTGGATGAAAAGAAATAGAGAAATAATTATTTTTGTGAGGAAAAATGTTTCTTCCCGAACTTCTTTTTGGCTCCGTTTGGATTGCTTAGGAATAAAAGGAATAGCCTATTCCTATGTGAAAAATATCGAGAAGTGTGTAATTTTATGAAAAATTTGGATTGTTTATAATAAATTTATGTCTAGAAAAAAATTATTCCTCCTATTCCCCTACGATTCAAATGGGGCCTTTAAGTACAATTCAAGGAAGGAAAATTAAAGAGATGTCATTGATAATAAGAAAGGAAAATAATTTTTTTTCCTTCTCCTTCATTATTTATCAAACAAAAAATAAATTTTTTTCATCACATCCATTTTCTTCCCACTTTATATTTTTCTTTGTTTTTCTCACTCTCTCACCGAACCAAACAAAAATTCCGATCCAAACATGGCTACTGAAAAAAATTTTAGTTAGCGACTTATTCCGAAAATTTGAATTATTACGTTGATTTCGACAGCCTAGTTCATTATCATTAATGAACCCTAGAAAAAATTGGTCGCGTTCACATCTTTGCATATGGACCGTAATAAATTATTCGTCATATACAAGACGCTCCATTTTACTTTGTAACGAAGGAGACAGTAAATTGGAACAAGATTTGACCGCATGACAGAATTTTGATTATTAATATATATAAACCGTTAAAATGGTTGAACAATACATTAAATATTGTTTTATGTGACAGAGATTCTGTGTAGAATTTCGACTTCCAGATCTAAATTTTATCAAATTCATTAAAAAATTGGCCTCTTTGCAAATTGTAGACAATAATGTTCAGTGAATTTAACCCTGAATTAAAATATTCGTAGATCAAATGAAGCTCTAGAGCAGCCCCTTGTTTAACAATGCGTCGCCTCAATTCGTCCTTGTCAATTATCCATCACATGTCAATTTCGAAAGATAAGGTTTGATTTGTATCCAACTTTTGGACCCATTATGTCTAAATAAGCCTCCGAGTCTTCCTAATCATGAGCAGTATTGATTATAAATTTTGGAGTAATCTATTCTAACAGAAATGTTTTAAAACATGTAAACAAAATGAATGGAATCTTTTTTCCCCTCCAAAAAATGAGGCGGATTCTGTTGTAAAGCCATGCGTGACGGACTGTTTTATTTCTCATATAGATTTAGGAAAATTTTTAGATAAGTCAATTGATGTCACAAGCATTCTCAACTCGTCCAATTATTTTTTTTACTGTATTTATCTTGGTTAAGCTTCTCATGTGAAATTTTTTTAACAAAAACAAATTTACCTTAAAAATTTTAAATAGAACAAAATAAATTTATTTTTTTTAATAAAAACACAGCTATAGCGGTGCCGACATTACCGCTATAGCACAGTCCTTTAGCGGCACTTCTTCTATTACTGTTGTAGTAGGCCCTATAACGCTAGAGCTTTTTTTTTTTTTTAAATGTTTGAACTGTATGCATGCATTGGCAAGTGGAGAACCGTTTGCTCGGACTATAGCCTTTTAGATTTAAGTGGGGAAACCGTTTGCATTTAAGTGGGGAAACTGTTTGCATCTATTACCGCTTTTTTTTTGCCTCGTTTAAAGAGAAAAATGTGTTTAAAAAGTATTTAAACTTTAAAATAATAAAAAAATAAAACTCATATTTTTTCGCGCTTGCCTTATCATATTTTTTAAATTTGTAGAATTTATCATTTAAATGGTAGTATACTAGTATAAGTGTTCGAAATTACTAAATGTAAAATTTTTAATATAAGTTATCTTATTCTAATATTTAATTTAATTTTCAAACGTACAAAGTCCAGAAAAATAGTCTAGTATATTTCATAAAAAAAAAACTATGTTTTCATATATATTGCTTACCATGTCATGTCATGGGAGAGTATCCTCTGGATGGTTGTATTCAACCATCCAGTGGACGTCTTTTGATCCGAGCCGTCCGATTTAATTTCAACGGTTAGATCTTTTCGGGCCTATCAATTCAGGTATCATGCACGGGACATCTATAGCCATTGAGATTAAATCAGACGGCTGAGATCGAAAATCATCCATAGATGGCCATCCAGAGAATGCAGTTCCGTCATGTCATCTCCTTTCTCATCTATTGGATTGTTTGCTCGATGGCTACGGTGCGCGGTCTTGTGTGTCCGCATTTGGAGTGAGCAGTGGCGGAGAGATGGGGGACTGGAGGAGGCCTAGTCTCCCTTTTTTTTGTGGGGAGGGGGGGGGGTGAACAGATCTATAAAGTATGATAAAAGAAGCAAGGAAGAAGAAGAACTATTTGTCTTTTACTCAAATCATTCTTTCATTTGTGTTTTGATAAGATCGCAAAATACATCTTTTATACTCAGCTCAGATAGATAAAGACAAAACAGTTTGTTAACTAAAATATAACAGCTGTCCATTTACACAGTTAATGGAGAGCTCCATTTGTTCCTTTAACACCCCCCCCACAAGCCAATGGAAGCTGAGTTACATTGAGCTTGTGTTTCAACCAGTTGAAGCGAGCAATGGACAATGGCTTGGTCATAATATCAGCTAGTTGATCTGCTGAACACAAGTAGCGGACAGCTAATGTTTTTGCAGCAACTTTCTCTCGGACAAAATGAAAATCGATCTCCACATGTTTGGTTTTGGAATGAAACATCGGGTTAGCCGCCAAAAAAGTTGCGCCAATATTATCACACCACAAGACTGGTGGATCAGGACAAACGACCTGCAATTCTTTGAGGATGAATTGAACCCAGAGAAGTTCAGTACATGTCAATGCTAAACTTCGGTATTCAGCTTCAGTACTAGAACGAGACACTGTGGGCTGTTTTTTTGCACTCCAGGAGAGAAGGTTGTTTCCTAGAAAAATACAGTAGCCAGAGGTAGAACGCCTGTCAATTTGGCAACCTGCCCAATCACTATCAGTATATGCATGCAGTTGCTTGTCTGAGGTGGAGTAGAATTGGAGACCTTGATCAATTGTACCAGATAAGTATCTTAACACTCTCTTTACTGCTGTCCAATGATTCACAGTAGGGGAATGCATAAATTGTGACAACCTGTTGATGGCAAATGACAGATCTGGCCTGGTGACAGTGACATATTGAAGTGCCCCAATTGTGCTTCTGTAGAGATGAGGATCATGGAACAATTCACTGTCATTTGGCAATAGCTGTATCCCAGTAGCAAGAGGAGTAGCAACCGGATTGGAACTGATCATGTTGGTACGCTGCAAAAGATCTCTAATGTATTTTGATTGAGACAAATGTAATCCAGCTGAAGAGGGTGTAACTGCAATACCCAGAAAGTAGTGTAGAAACCCCAGATCCTTGATAGCAAATCTCGAATGTAATTGGGCAATGTAGGATGACACCAATTGTTCATTACTGCCCGTAATTAGTATATCATCAACATATACTAATACTATGGTGGTGTGACCTTGATTATGGGCAAAGAAAAGTGATGGATCATAATGAGAGGCAGTGAAGCCAAACTCAAGTAAAACAGTGCTCAATTTTTGGAACCATGCCCTTGGGGATTGTTTCAATCCATAGATAGATTTCTTGAGTAAGCAAACATGATCTGGATGGGTTGAATCAAGAAAGCCTGGTGGCTGGGACATATAAACAAGCTCTGCTAGTTCTCCATGAAGAAACGCATTTTGAACATCCAATTGATGGATTTTCCAATGGGAGGAAATTGCAAGGGAAATTACGATCCTGATTGTAGTAGGTCGCACTACTGGGCTGAAAGTATCAAACACATCAATCCCTTCTTGTTGATGATAACCTTTTGCCACCAGTCGGGCTTTATGTCTTTCAATAGTGCCATCAGAGTGTCTTTTGATCTTGAAGACCCATTTACAGCCAATTACCATTTGATTAGGAGGTGGGGGAACCAATTGCCATGTTTGATTGTAAGCTAGAGCATCCAACTCTTTTGCCATTGCCATGCGCCATTCTGGGTGTTTACTGGCTTGAGAATATGTGGTGGGTTCAACAGAAGATGAAGATGTCAGAAAAGCCACATGATCAGGGAATTGTCTGGTTTTGCGAGTATTATCTTTGGTTCTAGTGATCATAGGATGAAAGGAGGTGGGAGGATCTATTGTAGTGGGTGATTGTAATTGTGTTGTTGAAGGAGATGGCTGAAGAGGTAGAGGAGTTATCTGTCGGTCAGAACGGTCAGGAGGAGAATTAAAAACTTGGGCAGGCAACGGTAACCTGACAGAAGAGGAGACAGGAGTAGCTGGCTGAGGAGTATTTTGTGTGGTAGTATTGGGCTGAGCAGCATTGGGCTGAAGAGGAGTAGTGGGCCGAATGCAGCGTAAATACAAGTTGAGGAGGACAGGCCCAGAGGATGTATTTGAAAGTGCTTCTTCTTCAGCTGAGTTGGAGAGAGAGCTGTTGGAGGTTTTTGCAAAAGGAAACACAGTTTCGTCAAATTGAACATTTCGGGATGTGAAAATCCGATTTGTATCAATGTGTAGGCATCTGTACCCCTTGGAGTTGGTGGCATACCCCAAGAATACACAAGGTAATGCTCGCATTTCCAGTTTATTGGAATTATAGTGTCGAGTATGAGGGAAGCATTGACAACCAATAACTCGCAATAAACTGTAGTCAGGTGTTAAATTGAGAAGAGAGGTAATGGGAATGGCATTTATAGTTGAAGAAGGAAGACGGTTTATTAGGTATACAGCATTAGAAAAGATTTCATCCCAATACATATGTGGTATTGAAGCATGGGATATCATGGCAAGGGATAGTTCAATTAGGTGTCTGTGTTTCCTTTCAGAGGTTCCATTTTGTTGTGGGGTATATGGGCATGATGTTTGGTGTATTATTTGGGGGAATTTTGTGGCTATTGGTTTGAATTCTGTTCCTCCATCTGTTCTGAGGATTTGTATGGTGGCATTGAGTTGATTCTCAACCTGTTGTTTAAACAGAGAGAATATGTTGACCACTTCATGTTTATGAGTCATGAAGTAAATCCAGGTGTACCTAGAGTAATCATCAACAAATATGATATAGTATCTAAAGCCATTAGAAGAAGCAATGGGAGCAGGTCCCCAAACATCACTATGTATTAATTGCAATGGTTTTGTAGAAGAAACAGTAGACAGATTAAAAGGAAGTACATGTGACTTAGCTAAAGCACAGTCATGACAACTCTTTATTTTATGAGAACTACAAGGTAAAGAAAAATGAGACAACACTTTGGTTGTAGTTGCAGGTGATGGGTGACCCAACCTAGCATGCCACAAGTCAGCTGAAACTCTACCAGAGCTATAAGCTTGATGCAGGTTACAAGGTTGGATTGAGAACAACCCATTAGAACATGCCACTTGATGGAGGGGGGCCATGGTGAGGGGGTCCTTGAAACAACAAGACACAGAAGAAAACTCAATTAGTATTTTGGGGTTGTCAACTAACAATTTAGAGATGCTAATTAAGTTTTTGGTGAAAGAAGGAACTACCAAAACATTGGTAAGCAACAAAGTAGTATGAGAAATAACAATTTGTACAGAGCCAATATGAGAGATAGGTAAACCCATACCACTACCAATATGAAGAGTGTCAGACCCCTCATAATTGTAGAAGGCTGAGAGATTATTCAAATCATTGGTAACATGACTAGTAGCTCCAGTGTCAAGAATCCATGCAGGTGGACCAGCTATGTCAGTTGTAGAGGCTGCACTATAAGCTTGAGGAGCCTGAGCAGGCATGGTTGAAGCAGCAGAAGTAGGTGGAGACCAGGTATTATCCTCATTATATCTGAACCAGCAATTTTTGGCTGTATGAAACCCAAATTTGTTACAAATTTGGCAGAATTGTTTGGTGGCATTGACCATTGTAGGAGGTCCAGTAGGTCTGGGGGAGCGTGGAGGAGCTTGTGTAAAACCAAAATTGTTTGGTGGAGATGATCTGGGTCCAGATCTAGGGTTGCCAGAAGTAAAATTACCAGGAGCATATTGATACTGGTAAGGAGCTCTGGGACGTTGCTGATATCCCCTTGGTCTGAAATTTTGTTGGAATTGAGGTCTGACATTGTACTGATATGGAGGTGTAGATCTGACAGTAGCAAAAGCTGAAGGAGGTTGATATGTTGTCAGAGAAGAAGAGGTAGAGTTCTGGTTTTTCAAGAGAGACTCAAAACCAAGCAAAAGGCCTTGAAGATCAGCAAAAGTGAAGGTCTCATGTCGACTAGCAGCAGCTATTGAAGCATAGAAAGGGTTGTAGTCTGTACCTAAACCACTGATGATGTTTGATATGAGATCTTCATCTGGAATAGGAGAACCAACAAACGCTAATTCATCTGCCAATTGCTTCATTTTGTTGAGATACTCAGTACAGGTAGAAGTCCCTCTTGTTGAGTGTTGAATTTGTCTCTTGAGATCTAGGACCCTTGCACGAGAAGTAGATGCAAAAGATTGTTGAAGAGAGGACCATAGCTCACGAGATGATGCACAAGACACTACTTGAGACTGGATTTGTTCAGATAAAGAAGATCGGATCCAACCAAGGAGAAGTTGGTCCTGGCGATGCCAAAGCAGAAATTCTGGATTGACAGAGATCTGATTGTTGTCTGTAGTAATCGTGGCAGAAGGTGCTGGAGAATCAATGTAGTTGGTAAGATTATAGCCATGAATCAAAGGGAGAATCTGACATTTCCAGGTCAGGTAATTGGTTGTTGTGAGTTTCGTGGAGATTGGTAAAGTAAGAGAGACAATCTGATCTGAAGAAGAGATAATTGGTGTAGAATTGGTTGAAGAACTATTTGCGGAAGTGGTACTATCCATGGTGGCTCTGATACCATGAACAGATCTATAAAGTATGATAAAAGAAGCAAGGAAGAAGAAGAACTATTTGTCTTTTACTCAAATCATTCTTTCATTTGTGTTTTGATAAGATCGCAAAATACATCTTTTATACTCAGCTCAGATAGATAAAGACAAAACAGTTTGTTAACTAAAATATAACAGCTGTCCATTTACACAGTTAATGGAGAGCTCCATTTGTTCCTTTAACAGGGGGGCATCTTGTATTGCGATTTGTTAATTCAATTCACTATATTTAATACACGGCCCCCTCAAACCCAAATTACACGAAAAGGTGTTAATTAATTCTTTTGGGTGCGTTTGGATCGTTGGAAGAAAGAAGAAGAAGAAGGAAGAAGAAGAAAAAAAATTATAAACAATCCAAACTCTTCACAAAGTTACACACTTCTCAATACTTCTTCTCACTTCTTCCCTTCTTCCCACACCTATCCAAACGCACCCAAAACCTGCCCAGCATACATCAAGCTTTAGTCCAAATAAAAAAAAAATTCCCATTTCAAATTACTTTTGGTAAATATTTTCAAACTTTAATCCTAATAAAAAAATTCCCACTTCAAATTACTTTTTGGTAAAAGAAAAAATGTTTCTGTGTCACAATGTTGCTATTTAATTTTCAACGAGGCCATCTTGAGTTTTTATTATTTTCATAAAAGTATAATACTGAATCTCTAAAATTGAAGAACACTTAGCTTTTTCTATTTTTTCAGAATCCTTAGCCATGTTAAAATTTGATGAAAAAGAACACAATATATTATATTGCGAACAAGCAACATACAAGTATTCAATTCTCCACTGTATGCTTTTATTTTTCTATACGCGTCAACCATAATTAAATTATTGTTTCGTATAAATTTTAGGAAAATCAAAGAGCTAATTTTAAATTGATATATATGTAAATTCTATAAAAATATTTACATATCTTTTGTTAAATCATGCTTTTGAAAAATTATTTATTTTTATTTTTGAGGTTATCGATTGACCTTGACCCCCCCTAAATTTAAATTCTGGCTACGCCATTACGAGTAACCAAGTTTTGTTATCTTGCTCCAAAACAGAACTACAGAGAGGCGAGTCAAGGAGCGAGGACATGAGCTCAATTAGTACACTTGTGTAGAACTAGCTACGGATTCGCATTTCGCACAATGAGGTGAGTCTTAAGGCCAATTTACAATTTTTATAAGAGCTAGAAATATGATGGTAAATATTTGAATAAATATCAAACTATCTTATAATTGATTTTTTATTGTAATTAATTGGATAGTTTGGTATGTGTGTTATTTTTAATATATTTATCATTTATGTCGGAACTATTATTTTTGGAGTTGATTTGATTTCAAGAGTCCTTAATTGTCTCTATCATCTTTAATATATAGAGAGTGAAGGGTTCTTTTAAGGTTGACATATAATCATTAAATATTTTTGTTAAAAAATATTAGAATTATGAGAATAAAACCAACTGTGTTCATTTTGGACAAAACCAACTATCTTAAAATTTTTCTAAGTTTTACAAATAATTTAAATTACTTGGCAACTACCTTAATTGTCTCGATCAACTTTTATTTTTTTTATCGATAATTAATTGTTGAATATCAATAAAATTAAATACTATCTTACAAATAATTTAAATTACTTAGCAACAATGTATTTCTCATATTTACTCTTCCTATAAAATTTGATGAAAAAATTAATTTGAAAAAATCGCCACATATTTTAAAAGTCATGCATTTCTGTAGAATTTGCAAACTTTTAAAAAGATGAAAATTACTACAAATATTGAAAAAATTCTATACCATTGGATCGGTATAATTTTGTATGCATACATGTAAAATTTAATAAAAAAATAAATCTAAGAATATTTGTCAGCATTCCAACATTTAAAATACTATTATGAAAATTTACAGAAGTGAAAAATTGTGGAAAATATTGCAAAAGTATAAAATATAAAAGGTTCGTATCATTAGATTTTTGTATAATTTTTTTTATTATGTATAGAAATTTTATACATCAATATATTTTGGAAATATTTGGAAACAATTAAAAGTAGAATTATATTTTCTGAAATAATATAATTTAGTTATCAAATTTAAAAATTTTAAAAAATATTTATAACTCTATAATTATTAAATTTATATTTTTGTGATGAAAGATATAAAGTTTTTACATCCAATTGAATTAATAAGTAATCTCAAATAATTTAAAAGTAACATATATTTTATATTACATAAAATTGTATGGTTATATTTAAAATGTCTCTAAGGCATGAATAGATTTTTCATAATTTTAAAAATATTTATATAAAAATTTATGCATAAATAAAATCATAAATTCCTTTAAATAATTAAAAATCTATTGAAATTTATAAAATTATGGGATTCAATTTTATTAGATTGAAAAATTATTTAAAATATTTATAAGTCTACAATTATAAAATTTTTATGTAACTAAATTCTTCATATATCTTTGAGTAAGCACATAAATTTTCATAGCCTAATGATTTTTTCAAATCCTTGAAACAATAAAAAATCAAAACTATCATAGAAAACAAAATTTGAGATTAAGAAAATTATTTAAAATATTTTCTAATTCTATAGTTAAAAAAATTATATAATTAAATTCAACATATTCTTATGAGCACAAATATAAATTTTTATCATCAAATGATTTTTTAAAGGTATCATAACACTTTAAAAATACGACTATATTTTATCTGAATTTTTTGAAATGGAGTCTCCAATTATCAAGGAAATATAGATGATGGCATTTGAAGTCATGATGATGACACCATTAATGTTACTGTAGAAAAGTTTTCTAAAATTGAATGTTTATATTATATGATTTACATAGATTTTTGTACTTTTTTATTTTAGAGTGAAATGTGGTTATTTTTTCCAGCGGACCACTTATAAATTAATTACGTCAAGAGTTATAGCATGTGTGAGAAATTGATTCAGAAAGTTGTAATGATTAATTACGTAAATAGCTATAGTTATAGTATGGTATTTAGTCCACATGTGAGAATTGACTCATACGGATCTATCACTTAGTTTACATTTGTAAATTAAGTATAATGTTAAGTCTTAATATGAAGAGAAATATGTATCGGTTTTATTTTCATAAGGATAACATATTTTCCTTTAGAAATGATAAATACAAATGTTTTTGAGTTGAGGATAATTGTTATAAGGTTTGGAAGGATATTGTTCGATCTCCTTCATTTAAGTTGTAAGAATATTAATTTTTCCATCAGTAAAAATCAACCAGGAGAATCAACTTTTGAAGTTGAGCTTATGAATATGGGTTGTTATGAATAGTGAGAGGAGTTTAACTGCTCACGTAACATGTTTATAAAGAATAAGCTCTATCAATATTTCGTGATTAGGTTGATGTACATGTCAATGTGAAGTTCTTACACAAGACATTAGATGAGTTATTGGCCTCTTAGAATAAGTCAAATGTAGTAATACTCATCATAAAGTTTATCTTTTATGCTTATTATCATTATAAGTGTGTGAGAGCGCATGCCGAAAATGAGGAATATAGTTGTTCAACCAAAGAGTCGGATATAATATTTCTGAGTCTCTTCTTGTATATTTTATTTTTGAACACTTGACCAGTTTAACATGGTCTTATCAAGATTTTCTATAAAGTTACAACACATATAAGGATAAATGATCGATCAATTAGGAACTTTTGACTACGTGTGTTTCGTAGGATAAAAGACAAATTATGGACAAAGTAGAGAGTGTTCATATAGTTGAGATATTATTAACAAATAAGAAAATGATTAGCATGCATCATGAAGCCTGCATTCATCTCTTTAATTGATGGTTAATCACAATGTATGTATCACTACGTACCTTTTAAGGTTTTCAATGTGGACGTAGATAAACAATACGGTAAGTAAATAAAATTTGTGAAGTCAGATAATGATAAAGAGACTATAAATATGATTAGGATTTGAATCTACAAATATTAAGTTTTAGAGAATGTTCAAATTAGCGAACGTGATCAGTTTCAGATCATATGGAAAATTTCCTCTACTACATAATTGAATGATATTCATTAAGGATCATTGAATATTGATTATTCAATTATTGACATTCAATAACTGACCTATAATACAAGAATAGATTAAGTTAAACATTTAGATTCAATATTAATGTTATTCAACATTTAGATTCAATAACTGACCTATAATAAAGGATAAGGTCGGTTATTTCTAGTAGTGATATGTAGTTTGTCTATGAGACTCGTATAAAGATATAAGTGTTGAGCATAATTCTTTTTTTTTCAAGATAATGAATTGCAGTCAATCCATATTAGGGTATAATTCCAAGTAAGATCAGTTAGAATCGATAGTGTGTAACAAAGTCTGAAATTTGGTTAAGTTAGTTATTGTTTAAACTTATTGATTGTAACATATTTCTTAAAACCGAGAGGAATTCATAAGTTAACATAAAATGATTCATTTAAATGAAGTAATTTACATGAAGGTTTTCTCTCTAAGAAAGATTCATTTTCATGTGATCATGACATTAGTAACTCATTTCATTTTTGAGTTACATCAGATGGATATGAAAGTTGCAATTATTAGCGGTGATCTAGAAGAGAAGGTTATATTAAATAACTATAAAATTTCTTCTTTAGAGGCAATAAGTATTTAGTTAACAAGTTAAAATATTCTATATAAGAATTAAAACAAGTATTTGACTAATGTATTAATAGTTTCATGAGGTTATTTCTTCATACTATTTTGAAAAAAAATATTATGAACTAGTGCATATATCATGAGATTATTGGAAGTTGATTTTGTTTACTTGTTTTATTTATAGATAATGTTCTATTTCTAACTAATGGTAAAAGATGGTTATATAAGGTGAATAATTTTTTTTTTTGAAAATATTGATACGAAAGATATGAGTGAACTCTTGTTTGTGACATAAATGCTATTATATTTACGATTTTTTAAGTTCTTCCCTCCTATGCTCTTCCTAAATATCCCCGTGTAAAATTATGTTAAAAACTTTAAATATATTCTACAATATTTTCAGGAAGATGAGAAGTTATTATCTTATTGCTTTTACAATTCAAGATAGATATAAGTTTGATTTTTTCTATTTTATAAAGGATTAATTATTGATTTTCCAAAAAGAAAAATAATTTGCTAACACTTATATATGTGTTTTGCTGAGTTCTAAGAGCACAATAAAGACTAGAGTTTTAATCTTACCTCACTAATTTTGATAGGAAACCCTTTTTCCGTGGGAATCGGATTCAGAATTCTGATATGGGAAACGAGAACGACGCAGAGATGATTTGAATCTTCTATTTCTGATCACCGACAGAATTTTCGAAACAAATTCTTTTTTTTTCTTGTCCTTTCGACTCCTATCTGCTTAAATCTCGTCGTTATTTTTTTGTTTCCGATCAAGGTGTAAAACGAAAATATGCATATTTTTTCAGATATATATAAAATATAAACCCCGCATTACGAGTGAGGAGTCTACATATGAAAGAATGTGCAACAGTTATAGATGGAATTAGAATAAGCCCTTATTCGGAATAAGGCTTATTCCGGACGCGTTTGGTTTCATCCCGAATAAGCCTTATTCGGAATAAGGCTTATTCTAACATGATACCAAACACACCCAAATCTAGTCTAAATTGTCTAAAAAAACCTTGAAATTCCAAAAAAAAAAATTTAATTTTTTAAAATGTTAGATACTCGACTCTAATTATATCTTTAAAAATACATACTTAAAATTTTCCCTAAATCAAAATACAAAAAAAAAAACACATTACCATCTAATTGTGCTCGTTTTGAATTTGGGTCAATAAAAAAAAGATCCATTGAATCAAACTTGGCAGAAAAGCCAATTGGGTGGCTCCTCGACGCCATCTCAGTATCTCATATCAAGATCCCTTTCTCTAAAATCGTACAACTCCGTTGGAAATACCAGAGAAAAAAAAAACAGATTTGGAATTGGAGCGTTGAAGATAATCGAGAGGGAAGAAAACAGATTTGGACCACTCTATCGCATTATCGATACGCATTAATTACTACGCCTGCAAACATCTTTTATGATTATTGCATCATTTGATTGAAACCAGCACCAAATGTCACTTCAGCATTTAAATCCAAATCCTCCAAATCCATTTAGATTCCATCATGGCATCATGCAATTATGCAAAATTTTTTCCTCTGTTCATGAAAGAAGTCGTCCATGATACTCTGTGGCCACAGCGGAGCATTTTGGGTGCATCGTAAATTGGCGCCAGATGAGATATATATCATTAAATGCTAATAAATATCTTGTACTAATAAATATATACGCTTTTCCTAAGTTGCATTTATTTCAGGTTTGGCGCTGGTTCCTGTTCAGCCTAGCAAGTAGTCCTCTCTGTTTGTTCTCCATGCCTATTTGCCCAATGATGTCTACAGAATTATTTATCTAAATTATTATTATTATTATTGATAAAAAACACCCTGACTGGCGCCTGCATCCATTTAACATGCAAAAAGGTTCATACAAAATCAGGTCACACAGAATTTGACCAAAGCAGAAAAAAAAGAAAAGTACTACCATTAAAACCTCCAAACTAACTAAGTTTTAACCAAGCCAAAAAGATATCCCACAGACGATACAAACAAAGCAAAATGTAACAATACAACAACTAATCCAGGAGATCCTCAATTTTCAAAATGTCTACTGAATTATTTATCTAAATTATAAATTACCACAATATTCAAAATGTGAAAGAAGAAACTGAATGCCGTTAGAAGTTAAGCCAACCAAACCAGTTTAAGCAAGAAATTATCCAATGTAGTATGAATATTTATGTAACGATTTTCTTGCTAGCCATGGCATAAATACCGGAACGCTGCTTGATTTTTTACATTCCAAAAAAGTGAATCTTATAAAATAGGCGTGTATGAAGCTTAATGCTCCAGAATTATTAAATTTGTATATGTCGATTAAATAAGAATTCTATAAAATTTATTGATCGTATAATTAAAATTTAAATCTTTTTAGATGGATCAATTTAGTAAAAATCATAGACAAATTTGAATGTATCTACATTATTCGGATTTATAACACATTAAAATCATACACATATATACTCATTGTAAAAAACACGCTTAGAACTACTAACAATTTTGTCTATTAGCATTTCTCATTAATTATTCGAAGTTGAAGACACCACACACAGAGTCATGAATGCAAAGTATGTAAAGGAAAATAGCAACAACCGACAGGAATCAAAGGAGCCAGCTGTTACGAGGACTGAAATGAAATCTAAATATATTTTGGAATAATTTATGCACATGAATAGATTAATCAATCAGTTTGATTGTTGTTATATAGTTATTGCCGAGTGCCGACGCCCTTCGTACAATGTTCTCTCACACGTGAACTTGATTGATTGTTAAAATCAACGAAGCGCTACCCTCCAAAGTTCGTTAAACACAAAGCGTGCCAGATTTATTTTTTTTAGCAGAAGGAAAAGAGGTCCTTTAGTAAAATATAAAAATATTGCACCAGCCGGGAATCGAACCCGGGTCTGTACCGTGGCAGGGTACTATTCTACCACTAGACCACTGGTGCTTGTTGTGATTGGCCCAATTCAACGAATAATGGCACTAATACTTGATGGCAAAATTTGTCGACCGAGCCGCATTCGCAATTATCTACCAGTCTAACATTATATAATATATCTGTAACAAACGTGGTTGGTCTCGTAATGTATCAATGTCCTGTTTTTTTTTTTCCGTATTTTATGTTGATGGGAAGGACCGAGCATTCCACCACGCAAACCGCAAACATAAATTCATGACTCTTTACTTTTTAATTTATAAAATTCGCAGCACAATCGTCAACGATGAATTTTAACCAGCAACCTCTTAAAAAAATAAAATAAAAACTCTTTAATATTGTAGAGATAGGATACGATATCTAACTTAGCTTTAGTATATTCTGACTTCAACCACCATGAGTCAGTTTGTTCCAACTTCCAAGGCATACAAACAAAAGTACAACCCAGAATTACAAAAAGAAAAAAAAAGCAGAAATTATTAAATTCAGTTTGTTTGCTAATTCGGCCCATTATAATTAAGAAAAATGAAGTGGTGATGAGGCTAATTTTATTTACGAATAGGCTGATTATTTTGTTGACATTAATCGTCATTGGTATCATCAGAAACTTCTCCATGGAAAATTGAAATTCAATAATAAGTCAATAACTTCAGGATTTTTAGTCGCATCTAAAAAGTTGTACCGTTAATCTTATTTTACTGAAATGCTGGTTCTCTTTCTATGGGAAACGGAAATAGATAATGGGCCGAATATATAGGAATAAGTAAATCCAAATTTAACTGGGCTGTGTAAGTAGCTACTAATCTACTAAGTTGGACTCCGCCGATAAATTTTTATTTCAAATTGGGTTATAAGGATAATGGGCCAATCCTAGTGCCAACAACTAACCCTCATAAGCATTGACTATTGAGTTACTCCCAACTCGTAAAATATATATTATTTTTCACCCTTCTCGATTTTTAGTTCCTTCTTCCTATATCATATCTGGAAAAGTGTGCAAAAGGTACAGTGAAGTGATGAAAGATCTATAGTGAAGGAAAAGAAGAAACAACGGATGAGATAGCAGAAGAGAAACGAGATGAGAAATTTAGGAGGTCGGAAAGGAGCGATTAAGGAGACAGAGTAGGAGGGAGAGATTCCATGAGGGGAGGGAGGTGAGATGCGTGGTGGAGGGAAGAGATCCGGTAAAGGGATGGAGGCGAGATGTGTGGTGAAGCGGACAGATTCAGTGAAGGGAGGGAGGCGAGAATTGGGTTCAAAGAAGAAACAGAGAAGAAAATAGAAGAGATGAGTACTCGCGCATGGGTAGGTTAAGAGGAGAGTCGCTTCATCATGTGAGAGGAAAGAGCGCTCCTTTTGATTGCTCAAGTCTGTGATTACACAGATGAATTTTCTATTGCGCTCAACCCACAGACAGAAAAATGTTATTCCATATGAACGCAGGCATGGTATTGGCGTCACTTGTCATAGTTCCATCAGTCAGTTTTTAAATTTTTGTATCATGAATTCATGAAAAAAAAGGATTAATTGGTTTTATGCCACTGTGAAGTCACTATTAGATTGCTAATTGGATTCATGCTATTATCAAATTGTGTAAATTAGATATATGTCATTATCTTATTCTTAAAATGATTAAATGCTAAAAATGACATCTTCAAAATCTCTCATTATTTTAAAAATTTTCCAAATTGCCGTTTTAATAAATCCTAAAAATTACGGTGAAAAAAACACTAAAAATTCCAAAACGCTACCTCCATTTGCTACCGTTCATTACCTTGATTCAGGGACATGTGAATTTCTAAATTTAAAAAAAATTATTTTTTAATTATGTGGACCGGATATGTAACCAATTAGATCGACAGACCTTAGATATTACTTGGACACAAACAAGCACGAACCAAATTTCTGAAAAGATTTATAAATTACTTTGCTTTTTATTTGTTTTGTATTTTTTTTATTTTGCTATTGCAACTATTGTTGATTTAGATGAAAATATTGCAAGTCAGTCTAATGGCGTGGAAGCTAGAGGAGAGGAATATCTAGATGATTCAGATGATAGTATTTTTCTAATTTCAAATTTAGTAATGATATTTTTCTAATTTTAAATTTAGTAATGACATTTTTCTAATTTTAAATTTTTGTAGTGGCATAAAATTAATTCGTCATTTAGTGATCATATTTTTCTAATTTTAAAATTTTATAGTGACATATTTAAAAGGGTAAATTTGACAAATCAATTTTTCAGTGGCAAAAAACTAATTTTTACTATTTTATAATGGTATAAAACTAATTTTCATTTGGTGATGACATTTTACTGATTTTAAATTTTCACATTTGCATAAATCTAATTAACCAAAATATATATATATATATATATATATATAATATATATATATATAGAGTTTAGCTACGGTGAGTCGCGACCAAAACTCCTAGATCTATATCAAAATGACCGATCCAATCTGTCCAATATGATCTCCCTATTGAAATCTCCGTGCAAACCAAATTTTTTTTTTCGAAATTTTTTAAGTATTTTTTTCGGATTTTTAAAAACTGATGTTTTTGAATGGTTCAGAACCAATTAGATTAAAGATTTTCTAAAATTTCAAAAAAATACTTAAAAGTTTCGAAAAAAATGAAAAATTCGATCTACATGGAGATTTCAATAGGGAGATCATATTGGACGGTTTGGATCGGTCATTTTGATATAAATTTAGGAGTTTCCCTCCGGTGAGTCGCGACTCACCGTAGCTAAACTCTCTCTCTCTCTCTCTCTCTCTCTCTCTCTATATATATATATATATATATATATATATATATATATTCTTATGGTGACATCATTTTGCACGTAACTATCGAAACACAGTGTTATAGAATCCCTATGAACATGAACAAATCGACGCAAGCGCAAATTTATAAATTTTCCTAGCATGAATGAGTTTTGGGACTCCTGACGGAGGACATAATATTCTTGCAAAAAAAATATGCATACTGATACGGTTTTGACACTATGTGATTCGTATCCAAAAACAAAATATGGATATTAGGAAAATTATGCCATGAGAATTAATTTATGAATCGGACTTCGATCGTAACCATTCATGAGTACTAATGAATTAATCTTTCTTAAAAATGAGCGGTTGAGATTACTCCCTAATTCAGAAATTGTACTCATGACAGAATTTCCCTCAAGATTATTATATATGATAAAACATTATTTTTCTCTAATTACATATGATTAATATATTATTTTGATGTATGATGACATTTGATATCGATTGACAGTTGATATCGTTATTATATCTTGTTTATTTTTAATTTATGTTAGTTCGTTAATTTATCCGTTTTCATATTCGAAATATATCCGCATTTGTATACAATATCCAATCCGTATTCATATTTGTTTAATATCCAAACTGTATTCATATTCAAATATATTTGTATCCGTATCCGTATTCAATAAAAAATATGAATACGAATATGATTTCACCACTATTCGACCAGTATCCAATCCATTTACATCCCTAGTTACCTTGCATCCCGGTGATTGCTCAGTATTGTACATTTAGAAAGAGATTCATTTGTGTTAGATTTATTTGTAGGGAACTTATTTTGTTGGAGTTGTTGTCCAAAGTTTTTATATAGAGTGATTTAGGTTTATTTAACAAATCAGCTAATTGTTAATTCTTTTTTATATAAGATAGTCTCTTCGTTTATTTCTCTACTTATTCTCCACTCTTTTTTTTTTTAAAAAAAAACTCTTAACATTTTCAATAGTAGTGTATGTCTAGAAACACATGCATGGCATCACAACTTCTGTTGTCGCTTCCGAGATGCTTGCAGTTTTATGAGGATTAATAATGACTGATACTAATTAAAAATGATTTTATATATCAAATTGACCCAACTAGAAACGGCAAAATTAGATACAACCTAGACTCTAGCAACTGGATATAACTCCCTGCACACTTGAAAATTGGATAGAACACCTTGTAAACTTCAGAGTCTAGAAAATAACTCCTTTCAATTAAGTTCAAGCATTTATTTATTAAAAAAAATTAATTTTAAATCATACGACTAAAATATCCTTCCTCTTTGTCCCTTCTACTTTGTCATTTCACTTTCCCTCCATTAAGAAAGATATTATCAATATCCAATTTGATATTGCTGAAAATAATGATTTTCTTTCTAGGATATACTCGTTGTCTATCACGCAGATACAGTTGTTCCATTTTTATAGCTTCTTAAGGTTCTTCACGACAACGGAAATGACAGTACTAATTTTCTTTTAGGACTATTTCTCTTCACCTGAGCCAAGTGCAGGATTGTAGTAACCGGTATTGCATACTATTTAATTCTCACAAATAGATCTGCGCAGATAAATATTTATGTGGAAAATTGTGTTTGATTTTTTTCTCCTCTCCGCGATCGGATCAGTGTATTGATTTGTATAGTTTTGGCTTTTTTATGTCTACTTGTGCATTGTTTTTTGTCTTTTTGTTGGCTTAACGTGAATCAAATAGAATAGTTTGGTATTTTACGAAAATAAAGGTAGAAATTGTATATTGATGACGTAAATTGATAAATATCGTTGGACTAGGAATTTGGTTGGCTTACTTTTCATTGGCAATAAATTTCATAGAAGTTTCATATAAAACAAGTTCGCTATCTTTTGGTCCTTCACAGGATTACCATATGCATTTTACGTCTTTCCTTTATCTCACAATCACATGATTCAATTTTATTTGAACGCAACCCTCCAATTACATACCATCGAATAAATTTGGGTCCAGTTTGAATTATGCAATATCCGGTTGCATTTGGTATCCTCATTTTAATGTAGTTTTAGAACTAGTTTGATGTTTCTTTATATTTGGTTCATGGAAAGAAATAATGAAACTTTTGATCCGATATCGATAATTTACTTTAAGTCTGTGCTGAAAAATAGAGGAAAAATGAAATGACAGAGTAGAAGGCGCAAAGAAGAAGAGGATATTTTATTCATATGATTTAAAATTATTTTTTCTTCAATATATAAATGATTGAACTTAATTGAAAGGAGTTATTTCCTGGACTCTGAAGTTTACGGGGTGTTCTATCTAATTTTCAAGTGTGCAGGCGTTATATCCGGTTGCTAGAGTTTACGGGGGGTTATACCCAATTTTGCCACTAGACTTTATAATTAAGATGAGAAATCACCAGGTGACCTGGCATTTCTTCTCATCTAGTCATAAAAATCTACTTTTATCATATAAAAAAAAGGTTAAATCTCGAGCCCTTTCAACAATGTCACGTCACCTTTTTAATTAACCGTTTGATGAATCTTTGTTCATGGTTGTGACTCCCAGCCGCGAGTTAATTAGGTCTTCGTAGTCCCCCCCCCCCCCCAAAAAAAAAAAGACTCTTAGTTTTATTTATTTTTATTTTTTCCTTATTTTATTATAATGAAAATTATTCTTTGGTTTAGTGCATAAAGCAACACACCTTAAGTAAAAGATTTTAGATACTAAATTTGACTGAAAATTTTCTTTACAAATATTTAATTTAATAATAAATTGAGAAATTTTACCCCTAATTTATTTAAAGAGAACCAATAATGATAATTTCTGGAGTTTTTGTGTACCGTTTTCAACAAGAAAAATTGCACAGACAATTTGAGGAAACTTCTCATTGCATGTGACATGTTAACACCTCTTGAATTCGTGTGTTTATAAGTATATAAAGTTTTTTATATTTTTCTGATTGGAAATTTCTAATTATTATATTTCTTGTATTAAACGTAAGGAAAAATGTGCATTTTGCAATAGTACTATTTATTTATATTAATATTTAAAATAATATCATATATCAAAATTTTTATTATTTTACTATAAGTTTAATTATATGTAAAATTTAACAATTTTTATTGTGCCCACCCTTAAAATAATTCTATATCCGCGGCTAAACGTTTGCAACTTCACAAAAAAAAAAAAAAAACTTTGGCAGGTGACTCTTTGATGCACCGCTTTCTAGTTTGATAGTCCGTATTGATGCTGCTGTGGTATCTTGTGATAGGCTTGATGGCTTTTGTAGAGTGGTTGGCTTTAATCATTTATTTAATGTTCGCTTCCGGTACTCAAGAGTCAAGACTCGTCGTAGCAGAAGATGAAGATCAGCTAGTTTCTCTTTTCTTTGCCAAAAAAAAGGAAAATTTTACATATGGACGTATTGATGCGATTCATTCCATGATGTGGCCTATCCGTGTGTGTCCATACGTGTGGTCTATTGAAATACTATGGAATCTGTGCAAGCATTGACTGGAAATATAATAAAAAAATTATAATTCATGATCAATTACATATAAAAACCAAGCAGTAGCTAGGGACGGAGTCAGAAATTTTTTCAAGAGGGTTCACCACACAACGCCATTTTTTGTTATTAATACCGGTTATATATAGATTTTTAGTATCGGTTGTCAAGCGGTACTAATAATAGAGGTGTTAAAAATAATTAAAAATCGATAAAAAAAACCGGTATTAAAAATCCACTAAAAATCGCAGCAACCGATTGACTCAAATTGACTGCCAATAGCTACTCACTGGTAACTGGTAAGTGACAATTACCAAAGCCGTCTGTCTATACACCTCATTAGTCGTTACTCTCTAATAACAAATACAAGCATGAAGCACCCGGCCCAACCAAAAAAAAAGTACATCCCCTCGAGGCCTCGACCCAAGAATAAATCAGCTTGGACCTTGGAGCCTAGAGAAAACCATCCGTTTAGTCTGCTGTCGGAAACATTTTTAACAAGAAATGGGTATATAGTAAAAAAAAAAATCAAAGAAAGAAAACTAATTAAAACATACACTTCAACCCCAAAGTTTCAAATTTTCTTTTTGGCAAGAAAAGAAATATAATGAGGGATATCTACCAGGTTGCCTGTAAATAAGGACGGATGCAGAAAATTTTGAATGGTGGTTCACCTGGACGAAGCCAGAAAAATTTGAAAAAAAAATTCAATAAATTAATAATATTTAAATAAAAATATTATTTTTTATATAAATAATTTTTTGTTTTCGACATTTGTCATAATAAGAATATGATACAACCTACAAATTGAATATGTTTCAAACTTATTTCAAACTTGAATTTGACTCAAATTCAAACTTTTTAAAAACTCCGTTTTTTCCGTTTTTTCACCGTCTTATCTTGATTTTTGTTCACACTGCACAACCGTTATAGCATTGTTTTATCCGTTTTATCACTGATAAACGCTAAATCACCACCCAATCGCTAAACCGCATAAATCGCATTTTAAAACCATGCTTAAATTATAATTTCAGTATGTAATAAATTAACTAAAAAAATAAAAGAATTGATTTGATAAATAAAGAAGGGTAAATTTTGAGCAACAATACCTTTTATTTTTTTTATTAGTATTAATATTTGTTAGTACTATTTTATTTATATAATTGTTTTTCTTCTTTTTTTTCAATTTTTTCTTATTTGTTTTCTATTCCATCGTAGTTGTTCGGCTAGGCTGCTTATGAAGTTATCCATCATAGTTATGTTCGCCCTATATTTTGGATCTATTTAATTAATTGAAAGGCCCACAAACAAGAACTAAAAAAAATTTAACTACATTTCTCTTTTAGGTTTATAAAAATGATCTTTTTGTATGGCAATAATTCTTTACAAATAAAAATTGTTAATCGATCCAAAAAGACCTCACAAAAAAAATAGACTACAAAAATTTTATAGGGTTCACCAATGAAAAATCATCTAAATATTTATGAGGTTCAAATATAGAGTACATATAACAAATTTACATTTTATAACTATAAATATTCATATGTAGTAATATTATTTCAAAAAATAGGGTGACATTGACACCCCTTTGTTACACCTAGATCTGTCACTGCCTGTAAACATCACTTCAAAAAAAAAAAAAAAACATTCCATTTCTTGAATTGATAATAATTTTTGTTTATTACATATGTTTTTTTCTGTTTACCTCTTGATTTCGCATATTGTACGGAAATAGAAGAATGTTTAATAAATCCAAGTACATATTAGGTCTTGTGGGGAAAAAAAAGTTCCACTAAAATAGTTTAATCTTTCAGGCCGTAGCTTGCAATAATTTGATGACAACGTTTCTTATGTAAAAAGAAAAAAAATGAATGTAAACGTCACCCCTCATATAGGTGTGATATAAGCTACGCTGTGACATACATTGGTTATTTTTGAAAATTTGTCTTTTCATTTGATGCCGATGACAAGCAATCACAAAAACATTATAGTTTTCCCTTGTTTAAAAGAAAGCAATAAAAAATATTAAATTAAACTAGCTAGGGAGCTACCTCTCTGATATAGACTTGGATGCAAAAACAAATTCGAGTTGCTTGCAAAACTTGTAATTGAATAGTTTTATTGTTGATAAAAAAAAAAACCGATTCATCAGTGATTAAAGCATCTTGCTGATGTGTCACTTTGATTTTTAAATTGCACAATGCAAGTCAGTATGAAATCAAACACTGACTTTTCTTGCAATATTGAAGTCAGTAGAAGCAAAATAATTAAGAACTGTTGCACACCAAATAGAATCATATAATATTATATACAAATTCCAAGAATTGCAACTATTTGACTTCAAGTTTCGAATTTCAGACAACAGATTATTCTCTTTTTGGCAGGAAGAAGTATCAGGTCCATTATGACCTAGATTTGTCACATTTTTTATATAATGTACAAGTTGACTGCTACAGTTGTAAACAAGCTCCTGAGTTAACTTACTTGAAAAGGAAATATTCCACCTTTAAACTTTCAAACCATCCAGATTAAAGCAGACACTGTGGCTGGAAAACACATGTTAAGTCCAATAATGCGCCATCTGCCTCTCCTAAAAGCAGAAAAATTCCATTCACTTCCTGTTAATTTTCACCTCTTCAACTATTTAATATTAGGAAGGGATGTCTAATTAATTCAGCAAAAAATGGTCCAGAATAAAATTATTAGCTTAAATGTGAGAGACATCTGAAGTTTCAAATACAGTATCAGTTGGATCTATAAAAGAAAATTCTGGACCCATCCATTATTTAACAAAAAAAAAGGACGGACAAAAGTCAGAAAAAATTGGACATTTTACTCAAATTTTGGAGGTCAAGCTACATCAAGATATATTTTTTTTATAAAAAAAAGTTATTAATATCCCATCAAATTTTCTATTATTAAAGATTTCTTTCATCAAAATTTAAAAGTCGACCTTTACCGATCCTAAATATATACTTCATTAAATTTCTATTTTTAGAGCTTCTCCTTACTGAGAAAGCAAATTCTGTTGGAGTTATGTCCTAGAAGTCAATAATTTAATGACTTAATTATTAGTTTATGTTTTGGATGATATTTTATCATCTGTTCCCAGGTTTATTATTGACAGATCATTCAGGTTGAGGATCTGAATAGTAGATCTCTGTTGATCATTCTTTAGAATGACAATAATAAATCTAAACGGTCCATAATCTTGATAATTAACAAGGAACATTAATTATCATATAAGATTAGTATGCAAGTTAAGTGATGATTAAGTTCTACTAATCATAGGTAAAGAGTTACCAACTTAATTGCATATGTGTATGTTATGGAACATAGCACAGGACTTGACCCATCGAAATAAACATATGGATTGTGTTATGTGTCATTGTTTATTTCGTAATGATTTTGGTTCTAAGTTTGAGATGTTTATCTTTTCCACATGAGGATAGGTTCAATAAATATCGTCTACCGCTGATTCCCGATAAGGGCTGCTATACGGACTTTATTTATGTTCTCTTGAATTGTGCGGGGAAAAGTTAATCATCAAGAAAACCGTATGTCCCTCATTAATTCACTTAGTGAGTGACGATATCTGTTTGGGCCCCTTGATGGAGATAGATTGTTTGCATGCAACTTTATACAATTATCTCTAGATCAAGAAACGTATAATCTGCAAGAATGACACATTCATATCTTGGATTATACGATGATATCGTGTGGCATAAGAATCAAAATAGAGAAACATTTTTATTCTCTTATGCAGGATTTAAATACTGTAGCAGTACACTATTTATGCGAATTGGGAATCGTAACGTGTTGCTAGATACCGCTTATGATTATTGGGATTAAATAGCGATTTAATTCCATGTCCAACTTAGCATAAATCCTCAAAGGGTCACACAAAATAGAGTTTTGACCAAGACAGTGCATTATTTATTTATTCGCAATAGTTCGTATTGCGGAAAGATGATAAGTTGATTAATTAATTATATACCGTTATAATTAATTAAGTCAAATGGATCATATTGAAATAAATTAATGTATTAGCTAATCCTAGAATAATTATTAATTGGTTAATAATTATTTTAGTTCAACTCAATTTAATATAAATAGTTATATTAATTTATTGGGCCATTATATATGCATTAAATATATAGCCCGATTAAAGAGCATTTGGAGTAGCTTTTAATTAAATGAATTAGAGGCTTGTTTGAGTCAGTTTAGAGGCCCATTAGAGCCCATTTTCTGGCCGGCCCTAGTGGTAGGTGGGAGTGGCAATCTTGTAAATAGATAGTTGGTGGTAGGTAGGGATCATGCACTATATATAGAGATGTGTAGATGCAAATTTGAGGCTTCTCTCTTCCCTAACCCTAGCCGCCCCCTCTTTCTCCCTCTCTTGGCCGGCGCCTCTCATCTCCTCTCTCTCTCCATTAGCTCATGAGTTGAGCAATATTCTCTCCACTAATTAAATTGTTAATTAAAGAAGAAGAGAGAATACCTTGGATTAGCTTTGTTCTAATCGAATCGCTAGCACGAATCGATTTAGACCTTGGTTAATCTCTAGGTGGACTCGAGGCGCGATTAGGAGGCGAAGGAGAGCACCCCATCGATTCCCATGTCGTAGGATCGAGCCCCGCGAATACGATTTCGCGGGAGGTATAATTTCCACCTTAATCTCTTTGTGTTAACTTGGCTTTTGTGCACGATTCGTTGTGTGTGTTGTTTCGATGGCTTAATTAACTTGTAATTAGCATAAAAATCGAAAATTACACACTTACTAACAGTGTTATCAGAGCACGTGGTCGTACTTAAGCTATTTTGACACTTAATTAAGAGAAATTGGCTAATTAACGGATTAGTAGAGATGATGCGTTTGTTTGCTGTCTGGAAATGGTATTTTCTGTGTTGTTTCGCGTTTTTCGCTTTGATAAGTTCTCTGGAAGTTTTTTCCATCTACATGAAAGTTGTATATCTGTGGATTGTGATTCTTTTGGCGTTAGATTCACATTTTTCTGAATTAGTATGGATTTACTGTGAATAAAATGGCGACAGTGCGCAGAACCAGTTTCTGCTCGCACTGTCCTGTTTGAATGGCTTGAAAGATTTATATTTTGAATATAAGTACCAGTGTTCTATGGCTAGATTTAAAGAGGACTTGAAGCTCTTTCTGAGAATGTATAAATTGTTGCATGACTTAGATTAATTTGTGGGTTTTCAAGTATGAAAAGGAAGATCTCGTCAGATCCAGTTTGTAGAGCAAATCGATTGTTCTAATAAACTGTACCAACTGAGAACTCCTTTAAAACTTCTGTTTAAATGGAGTTGTTCTATTTTGAGTTAGGATTCCAGGAAAATTAATTTCATAATTTTTCGTGGAAGTTAGGACCTTCAACTAGGTTAGAACTTTTCAATCGACTGTCTGTTCCAGTACAGAATTTGTTGATTGTTTAGTTTGTAACTCGAACCTTTTGAACTGAACTTGGTGGTTTTCTTTTCATAGATAGTTAGCCAATAGACTAAACTAGTTTTTCTGTATATATTGTATATATAAAAACTGGATAGAAGGTGGTCTTACAGACCAAATGGTTGAGAGGATAAGCTGAAAATCTTATAACGGTGTTTCGTGCACTTGTAAGAGATTTGTCATTTTTGATTCTCCCAGATGGTTTAAGATCTCTTCTTGAAATTTTTACTGGTAATCACAATTATGATAAGGAGCATAAGTAATTTATTTGAGAATTTTTGGAGACCTAAAACCTTTATTTTTATTGGATTCCATTAGTTACGTTTTTTAATAAATTACTGTTTTTCTAAATATTCAAACTAGTTGAAATTAATTAGAAAACTCCTTGTTTGATCTCCTTTCTGTTATGGGATGTTGAAAGAACTTTCTAAATGAATTTAAACAAGTTTTGTTGTTTAAAATTGAGGATTTGTACACGGAATTTACTTATGGCAAACGATACGCAAAGATGCTTGAAAATCGTTAATTGGAAACAAAGTTCTTGTATGTGCTAACTTTGTTTTGTAGGTGGATAGTGGGTTTAGTATGGCTCAAGACTCAATGCCTTGTGGTTGTATTTGAATGCATGTGTGAATGTTTGTAATGCGGCCTTTGGTGCCATTAATTAATTAATTTGTTGATTAATTTTTGATGTAACTTGTGAGGCTTGCATGCCCCTAAGGTTAGGATGGGAATAGGATGTTTTCTCATGTATTTTGTACCTTTATTTTATATAGGATTTAGATCCTTATAGAATTTAGTGGGAAGGGACAAGGATTAGATTAGTTTTGCTCCATGGACGATGTGGCGAAACTAATGCAAGCGGGAGCCATACAAACCCACAACTATGAGATGCTTATATGTGATTGCTTGTGATTGCTATGAATTGTCATAGGCTAGGTATGGGTGTATGCTTACACGACCACCAAACAAGTGTCATATGATTGATAGTCCCAACTAAAACTCGATTAAGTGAAATCGCCCTCCTTCTCTCTATCCCCTTCACGCCGATTGTCACTCATGGCGCGGTCCGCCCAAGCGGACGTCATGGTTGCCAATTCGGTAGTCGGGGTGCAAATAGCTAAGATTTGCAAGGAGCAAATAGTGAGAGGTTACTTTTCGATGGACCCAACTAGAGTTTGGACATCGGGGCGAAGTTTGTAAATATACTTAGATATTCACAAACCAAGAATCATATGGAACGATATGATTGGTTGGAGAACCTACCTTGTCTAATTAAGTAGGGTGACGTGCCATAGCAGGCTCTACTTGATGAAAACCGGGATCTTGGAAAAACCAACTACATTTGGGACATTAAATGAATGTAGTGGGAGTTTTATTTGTTATAAATAAAACAATTGCATAAACTAATTGACCTTAAATTGATTTTGTTATAGATGTTAAAATTGTTAATTTTGTTGCGATCAATCTTTGAAAATGAACAAACTCGTTTCTAAAAGTATTCACTTAAAGAAGTAATACCGATTCCTAAGACACGATCTTAGCGAAGAGAAACTTGAGTATGTCAATTCCCAAAATTTTTCTCAAACTACCCGAACGTAGCAACGCGATGATTGATTGACTTTTGGCGAAAAATTATTCAATAAAGCGTGTGGCTAATATCCTCATTTGAAAGTTCTAAGACCTTTGAATTAGAGGATTCATATGGACTAGATTTAACTCGTACGCTCTCATCCACTTACTCAAGAAAGCGTTCTTGGAGAAAGTAGATATTAACTCCATCATTTATGATCGAGTATAAAGAGTATGAGTTGACAAAGAGATTCTTCTTTTATACGTGAACGTTTCATTGGCTTACAAATCGAAAGATTTAAGTAGCTAATTGATAACTAGAGATATTGATCTCCGATATCAAGGATTATTGATATTGTCATACGATCTCTTTAAAATTATAAAGGATATAATGTTGCCTTCTTCGCACACTTGTTGATGCAAAAAGGTAATTGGTTTAGTATTCAAGAAATACTTCGCCAAGGCATGAGTTGAAATTTCGAGACTCTTGATTGTGATTATGTATCACATGAGATGTTTCATTTGCCGTTTATTGGAGGCATTTTGAAAGGTTGTCCGAAATACCATGATTGTAATGCTTTAATCCTAAAGTGTATTTGTCGTTCAAATTATCTCACTATCTCTAATTTACACTAGTAACTTGATACTAGTTCATATGCTCGCATTTGACGAAATGTGTTAGCAATGAAGAATAAGAGAATGTTCGAGAGATGTAAAGTAAACTCCGTATAGGCAATGACTTGTTCGTCTAAGTCATTACCATTGAATACGTAGAGTTATCTTTATTAAGAGTTTGTTTAGGAATTGAAGGTTGTATACCTTAATTCTAAAACCTCTCAAAAATATCTCCAATTCATATTTGATGAAATGGATGATTATGTTTAATAAAAGACAAGTTCTTTTATTCTGAATTTGTTTATATGATTTCATGCATCTTGATTGAATTTGCTTGAAATAGATAAGCAAGTTTTGAATGACAAATAGGATGCGTAAGACTTGACATAAAGTATTTGACTTTAATGTTATATATAACCGCTTAGTCACATACATAAACGAGAATCGCATTACGAGAGTCTCCGTAACGTAGAGCTCGTAAATTCAATTCGATTTCAAATCGATTGATATGCGAATCATGTTTGTTAAATGACAAAAGCGCCTTTAACCTACAAAGGTTTAAGGACAAGTGACTTTATTAGGACTTTTTACATATCGATGTATAAAGACCAATAAGTACTTGTGCGATGAAAGGTTATTGATACTTTACTACTTAACCAACGATCATTGTAGATATTAACATATCTATTTGATAAGGTATAAGTATGAACTTTTTGACTAGTTCAAAGGAGTTCAAGAGTGAAGTTTAAAAGACTTTTCAAGAAAAAAGGAAGTCTTACAATTAATCATGGTGAGTAATTAAGTCATATGATTTGAAGTATTATCTAAAGAGTATGAAAGTAGTTTCATAACTCGCTCCATGAGGAATAATATGTCCAAGAATGGAGGTATCGAACAATATTTTGTATAGTTCGATCGATAATAAATCAAATTGACTTATTCGACTCGTATTAGGGAATTATGTTTGAGGACAATATTGTTCACACTGAATAATGTTCCATCGAAGTCTATTGAAGAAGATATCTTGGGAGATTTTGATCTCTAAGTATAATACTTCTCGAGATTTGGTGTTGAGAAGCTTATTTCAAGTATTGTGGACTTGTAAGCTTAAACCAAATAAGACACTAAATATTTGTAGGATGCTTTATATTAAAAGGCACTACTTCCACGAATATGATAAGAACAAAGTAGTTGTTGCTAATCATAATGTAGCCTTGATGAATTGAAATTCTCAAGAAGAAGTAGTGGGAGTAAAGTGAGCATTAAAATAGTTTATGCGTCACTACAAGAAGTACTCTTATGGGAAACTTGTCACTCCATACATGGTACTTAGTGGGAGTTGAGCGAAACTTCATTCACAAGTTGTTTTGAAAGAAGTTTAATAGTATGCTCCTTCCAATGAGGACTCAACCATCTCACGAGTTGATGATGATTCGAGAAACTCATGGAATATATATGAGGAGTCAAGAACTCATTCAACAAATCGTTGTGGAAGAAGTTCATGAACCTCAAGTACCAATCCTACAAAAGATCAACGAGAGATGATTTCCTAAGCCGTTTTGGTGCATGGGTTGTCACAACATTCTCGTACTTAGCATATGAGAATCCGTTGATAAACAAAGAAACGATGGAATGATCCAATTCCACATATATGTTTTGAATTCATATGATCTTTAAAGAGCAATCCATGTATAACAACAAGGTATAGACCTTGGTTGATGTTCATGAAGGAGCAATCCATCAAGAACGTTTATATCTTCAAAAGGGAAGGTCGACATGGATAACAAATCGACTATGTACAAAGCACGGCTTCTCGCTTGTAGCTATGTCTAAATCAATGGCTAGTTGACTACATACAAAGCACAACTTCTTGCTTGTGGCTATGTATAAGTCAATAAAGATCATTCTAGCAATAGTTGTATTTCATATATGTCGATATATGGAAAAACACATAAAACCGCCTTCTTCGTATGAATGAAGGAAGATGTTGTGCATTTGACACAAATCGAGGTTTATGTATTGCTAAAAACATATGCATGCTTCAAAGATCCATTAATGGATTAAAGCAAGTGTTGTGGAGATCGGAATAAAAACTTTTGACAAGGAAGTCAAGGAGTTGAACTTCGTCAAAAGTATCTTGTATAAACAAGATATTCAGTGGGAGCATAATTGTATTATTTGTATTGTTCAAGATAACAATTCATTAATTGGGAATAACATTAAGAAAAATGAACATTGTCAAGATCTCGTTGGAGAATGCTTTCTCAAATGAGAACTTGGGCGAAATCACCTGATCCTAGGAAACAAATCTATGAAGATAGATAATGATGGATGTTAGGTTTGAGCAAATATGCATATATTGACGAAGTGTTCTAGAAACACGAAAGTTACACTCCAAGAAAGGATGTCTAACTGTACGTCACATGGCATGACTTGAGTGTTTAACTCGGTTTATTACAACTCAATTCGAGAAAGTGCATGAAGTAGTTCAAGCATTCTTTCATTGTGAGTTTCATTTTGTATGCCATATTTATGCATATGCCCCAATGTGTAATATCTAAATGATATGACAAACAGTTGTCAAATGGATATAAGAGAGACACATTTGGACGATAATCAAGGATATCCTCGAGTATCTTATGAGAAAGAGTGATATAATGTTTCATCTCTTAAGATGAAAGAAATCTCGTGTAAGTTGTTACACTGATAAAAGTTTTTCAAAGGATTGATGTAATCACGATTGAGCTACATATTTTGCTTAAAAGGTGGTGTTGTAAGTTTAGAAAGTGTTCTAAATGGAATATTACAACCGTTTCCGTCACCAAAGTAAAATACATAGCAACTTGTGAAGCAATAAAAGAAATTTATTTCGGATCGAGTTCTTAGTCGAGTTATTATGGTTCTATGCATCTCGAACCACAACTTACTCCTAAAGAACCCAATGTTACATTGGAGATTCAAATATGATCTATAACGATATCACTTGATATCATATGATGATGATCAAGAACATATATATAGTAGTATATATGTATAGGGTCAAACAATTTTTGGATAGGTTCGCGAACACAGCGAACACTCTAGCACGACCTCTACCTTGAGCAGTATACGAGATGCAGTTATGCATCCATACGTGGTGGACGTATGAGTAACTAGCTATAAGCGTATTATTTATTTTGAGGTCCGAGACATGTATATATGTAGATATATGACATCGTTCTCAATTCTTCGTTGGCTAGAAGTCACTACTGATTGACTCTAGGCCAAGTGGGAGATTGTTGGAGTTATGTCCTAGAAGTCAATAATTTAATGACTTAATTATTAGTTTATGTTTTGGATGATATTTTATCATCTGTTCCCAGGTTTATTATTGACAGATCATTCAGGTTGAGGATCTGAATAGTAGATCTCTGTTGATCATTCTTTAGAATGACAATAATAAATCTAAACGGTCCATAATCTTGATAATTAACAAGGAACATTAATTATCATATAAGATTAGTATGCAAGTTAAGTGATGATTAAGTTCTACTAATCATAGGTAAAGAGTTACCAACTTAATTGCATATGTGTATGTTATGGAACATAGCACATGACTTGACCCATCGAAATAAACATATGGATTGTGTTATGTGTCATTGTTTATTTCGTAATGATTTTGGTTCTAAGTTTGAGATGTTTATCTTTTCCACATGAGGATAGGTTCAATAAATATCGTCTACCGCTGATTCCCGATAAGGGCTGCTATACGGACTTTATTTATGTTCTCTTGAATTGTGCGGGGAAAAGTTAATCATCAAGAAAACCGTATGTCCCTCATTAATTCACTTAGTGAGTGACGATATCTGTTTGGGCCCCTTGATGGAGATAGATTGTTTGCATGCAACTTTATACAATTATCTCTAGATCAAAAAACGTATAATCTGCAAGAATGACACATTCCTATCTTGGATTATACGATGATATCGTGTGGCATAAGAATCGAAATAGAGAAACATTTTTATTCTCTTATGCAGGATTTAAATACTGTAGCAGTACACTATTTATGCGAATTGGGAATCGTAACGTGTTGCTAGATACCGCTTATGATTATTGGGATTAAATAGCGATTTAATTCCATGTCCAACTTAGCATAAATCCTCAAAGGGTCACACAAAATAGAGTTTTGACCAAGACAGTGCATTATTTATTTATTCGCAATAGTTCGTATTGCGGAAAGATGATAAGTTGATTAATTAATTATATACCGTTATAATTAATTAAGTCAAATGGATCATATTGAAATAAATTAATGTATTAGCTAATCCTAGAATAATTATTAATTGGTTAATAATTATTTTAGTTCAACTCAATTTAATATAAATAGTTATATTAATTTATTGGGCCATTATATATGCATTAAATATATAGCCCGATTAAAGAGCATTTGGAGTAGCTTTTAATTAAATGAATTAGAGGCTTGTTTGAGTGAGTTTAGAGGCCCATTAGAGCCCATTTTCTGACCGGCCCTAGTGGTAGGTGGGAGTGGCAATCTTGTAAATAGATAGTTGGTGGTAGGTAGGGATCATGCACTATATATAGAGATGTGTAGATGCAAATTTGAGGCTTCTCTCTTCCCTAACCCTAGCCGCCCCCTCTTTCTCCCTCTCTTGGCCGGCGCCTCTCATCTCCTCTCTCTCTCCATTAGCTCATGAGTTGAGCAATATTCTCTCCACTAATTAAATTGTTAATTAAAGAAGAAGAGAGAATACCTTGGATTAGCTTTGTTCTAATCGAATCGCTAGCACGAATCGATTTAGACCTTGGTTAATCTCTAGGTGGACTCGAGGCGCGATTAGGAGGCGAAGGAGAGCACCCCATCGATTCCCATGCCGTAGGATCGAGCCCCGCGAATACGATTTCGCGGGAGGTATAATTTCCACCTTAATCTCTTTGTGTTAACTTGGCTTTTGTGCACGATTCGTTGTGTGTGTTGTTTCGATGGCTTAATTAACTTGTAATTAGCATAAAAATCGAAAATTACACACTTACTAACAAATTCCACTAAAGAAATATTAATTTTAGATTTTTAATTAATAAAATGACAATTTTTTCAATGTACGTTCAAAATCCTAGTAACAATAGAAAGAAAATTGAGAAAAATGCCTTTTATTTGTAACAATTTATGTCCAAATAGTTCCTCCAGTCTTTTGTTTTGTATAAGGATGTTTGGCGATTGCAAACTATAGTTTTGGATTTAATCAAGAAAAAAATATATATTAGAGAGGTGCGCTAGAATTTATGAGATCACCCTCACAAAATAAAAAATGAAATAAATATTACAAGGATAAGCACTAGAAAAAGTGCATAGAACGCCAATGCCGCCATAGCGCAATGGTTGAGGTACAAACTTTCCCTTTAAGAGTGCAGAAATTCAAGCCCCGCTAGGGCGGGATGACGGGTATGCGTGGGTGTGGCCTACGGGCATAAAAAAAAAGTAGAAGAAAAAGTGCCTAGAGCTTCTCTATACAGAATGTCTCCTTTTGTTTGCAATAGTTTTCCATTTAAAATTTTTTTATATTTCTTATTTTCTATATCGTACATAAGTGTAGTCATTCAGAAAATAAGCAAAATCTCAAAATTCGGAGATTCACATTCGTCTAAAAAGGAAATTGTTCTCCCCAGACAGCCTTGGCAAACCACGGCTGATGAGCCACGAAAATAGTAGCATGGTAGAATGTAAATCCATGCAATAAAGAACCTACCAAGTTCTTTACCGCATCTGTATTTTTTTATTCGATATTGAGCAATTCAACTTCACATCGCGAAGCAGCATTCATGTTGACAGCATTTAAATCGAGTCAGGATTTGTCATGCTTGGTGTTTGATGCTCCAACTTTCGAAATTTAATTAAGGAGCGCCCAATTTGACAATTGATATTGTAAGTCAAAATTATAATAACTAAACGGATAATATAACTTAAAAATTGGGGTTCAAAAACACGTTCCCACTTGTCATCTATGCATGGGAAGACATGATTGATCAATTGGCAGTTAATATAATAATATTAAGCAGGGTCTGTTTGTTTCGAGAGATGACGAATGAGAATATTTATTTCTCTTTGAATAAAGACTAAATTGGAGATATAACCATTAAAATGTGTATAATTAAAAACTATCGCGTAACATTCCATTCTAAGCTCAACAATATTTTCGTGCTTTGTCAAACCCAACAAAATGTCAATTTGGAAAGTTCAAATTACCAATCGAAATTGTTCAATATGATTTCATATAAAATTTTTCTTAGAGAACAATTTTTACATTCTTATATCTAAAGTCTAAAGTCTAAGTCTTTTATCCCAAACAAGTTGGGGTAGGCTAGAAATGACACCCGACCCTGGTCATTTCTTGTATATATGGCTGAGTTTTTTACGCTGGCTCGCCAAGCCTATCGCAAGCATGCGGGCTTGAACCTTGGACCTCTTAGAAGAGAGCCAAGTGCTCTTACCACCTGATCTCTTACCACCTGCTCTTACATTCTTATATCTATTAATTATTTTTTCGGATTTATAAAAATATTATTATTAAATGGTCCATAAAAAATTAAAAACAATATTTTTAAAATAAAAACAAATTAAAATATAAAATTTGATCACTAATATGATTTCAGTATGAAGGTCGTAATGAAACATTTGAAGTCGGCATATTGAGATCTGATTGAATTTAATGGAGTCCTTTGTGTAATATATTTGACCATAGCATTTTCTCATTTTTTTTTTCATTGAACTTCGTATTACTATGTTATACCCGGATAGTATATCTTTATTGTATTTCGTCCTATTTATCAGTAAATCTTCTTGGTTTTTTTTTTTTCAACAGAGAAAGTAATATGTGGTGCTCTTCATTCTTGATCTTAAGAGAGGTTCGAGGTTTTCTTAAATATATTAAAGTCATGCAAGAATAAGAAGGACATTTGTATTATGCCTAGGAACGGAGTAGACATTTGATTAGTTAGATTCATTCATTTCTTATTTTATAAATATGGAAAATAAAAAAACTTAACCTAAGCGAGTAGCTAGCAAGCAATAGAGTTGAAAAAAAAATAATGAGGTCTAAAAATAAATTGCTCTGTTTTTATCTTATCATATCTAGTTTATACGATATTGAAAATAAAAAATTAATTTCTTAGAAAGTGTGACATAAAATTTGAAAAATATAAAAGTAATCTAAACTATCTAAGAAGTTAGTTTGTATTTCGATTTTATGTCACATTCTATATTGATGTGATGTCATATAAAAATCTTGACGCAGATTTAAAAATATAATAATTCTTAGAGGGACTATTTGGAAACTTAGATTCTTTAACACTATTTGCACAGAATATAGATGTGTACTGACTACAATTTTCAAGTATTCAGCTGAGCGATGAAGAAAGCATTGATAGCGAATTAAAAACATCCACATGTGATTATTGTATTTGGCAATCACAGTCGGAGATACGAAAGAAATAACAGATGATTATAATAATATTTTTGTAATTCGTTCAAAGATTGTTTTCTGATTAAATTTATCTTAATTACCTTAATGCGATTATTTTAAACTATGAAAAAATCACAAGAAAAATTTTAAATTTAATGTTTTTGTGTGCATACATTGTCAGGTACTTTGCTAAGAAAAAGGGCCTTCCTGCAAAAGTTGCAAAAAGGTAGTTCTCTTACAAAAAAAAATAATGTCTTTCAAAAAAAAATAATAATAATAAATTTTCTGCTTCTGCTTTCTCATTTGTGGCCTTTTTAAAATCTCAATAAAAATTTCTTTCTTTTTTTGAGGTTAATAAAAAAACATTTCTTTCTATCATTCGCTAGGTGTTCACGAAATACCCTGGACGGTCCGTCAACTATAGACCTCACGAGTTACGACACAAGACAAGTTCACAAAACCGCTTTGTCCAGTTCTTTTTCTTTTGATTATAAACCTACAGACAAAATATAACCTAGACATGGACTACCACGTGGCACCATTGGCTGCAATAAATTCGGACCATTTCTTCTTGGGATGATATCCAGATGGAAGAGGATTTGGTGCACCGTGAAGCTCCGGTCTATACAAAGAAATCGCTGTGACAGAGTGGGGTCTTGTCGCCGCCAGAACAAGTGGGGCCCTCGAAATATAGGGTGGGGTCAGGTTCGTTGCTCCGCCTCCGTCTATTGCACGTGACTGCGCCTGGTTACTCTGACGTTGTCACGGTGACGTGGCGCTTTGCATCCAGCTCGCTGCCACGTGGAGAGAACTTAGGCTGAAACTGTTCACAGGTGTCCCCACCATCGTGTGGGACCCAGACGCGTCGGTCATTTTCGCCTGTGCGGTGGTGGTTCGACTGTTCTTTTCGTGGACGTGGTTCATTGATGCATCCGAATATTAATGGCGTTATTAGGTTGGTTATGGCCAACCGATGTACAATGGAGCTTGAATTCTATTGTCGAAAAAAAAAAAAATTGTTCAGGATTTTTAGATTATAGGAAGAAGATACTTTTTTTTTCCAAAATAATATTTTAAAATTTACTAAATGGTTAAATTGATTCGTCTTCTTATTCTTGATCATTTTGTATACATTTTTCTTAAATATCCTTGATCATTTTGTATACAACCTGTTAAATGAATTTTATAATACATAATGATGAATATGATTTTTTACGAGTAATACAATAGTCAATACATTTGATATTTGTAAAATATAAAAAAATTGTGATAAAATACTTAGCAAAATTTCTAGATAAAAATTTGTAAGTTCAAAATAGTAATTTATGTCATAGAAAGCCGTCATATAAACTTGCCATAAATTTTCTACCCAAAAAATTGTAAAATTAACATATAATTATAAGAAGGGTAAACTTTTGGCATAAATTCATATTGATAAATCAGCAAAAATTAGAGGGCTCAGATTGCATGTCGTAGGAGAGAATATTGTGGACCACAATTTTTAATTTAATACTATAAATTAAGCATGAACTACCTTATATTTTCAAATATATTTAATTTTTAAATTAAATAATAATTGGTACGATTTTTTTAATATATTTAACAAAAAGATAAAACTATTTTTAATTATAAAAAATGCAAAAAAAAACTATTTTTAACTATAAAAAAATAAAAACAGTCACGAAATTTAATATATACTATCGATTTTCTTATTTCGTTTCTTTAGGGCGGACCGAGTAAGTTCTAAGAGATAAATATAACAAATTTCTCATCTTAAAAAAAAAAATTGTTTTTATTTTGAAACTTTGGACAAAATGTATTTGCGAGGTCTCCTCTTTTCCTTGCATCCTTCGCCTTATCTTGAAATAAAACTCTCTACTTACTGTTATATGCATCAAAATCCTGCATTTTTAAAACTCTCCTCTTTTCGTACAATCAGAAGGAAATGCGTCTGATTGGTCCGTCGACGTCATCTAAAGGTGGATCTTTAAGACGTCCAGATGAAAAAATCGGTTATAAAACCTTCAGATTTTCTCTAATTTAAAATTTACTCCGTAATTATTAAACTATGTTGCATTGGTACGGGTACGAGTACCATATCCAGTACGATTCGGGTACGGCGGTACGAAAATTTAAAAAAAATCTCTGGTACGGATACGACGATATATATATATATATAGTAAATCTATTGTGAACCATGATGCATAGAGCACTCCGTGCACCACGACCGTTTGATCGGTGATTTTACAAATTGACAAATCTAAATTAACCAATCCAATCTATATATTGAAATCTAATAACAAACAAAATTTTACAATTTTTAGAAATTTGTTACTATTTTTTTCGAATTTTTTAAAACTTGCCATTTTTGTCATATAAATTAATATATTTATAGCAAAAAATGGAAAGTGTTAAAAAATTCGAAAAAAATAGTAAAAAAATTTCAAAAATTGTAAAATTTTGTTTGCTATGAGATTTCAATATATAGATTGGGTTTCTTAAATTAGATTTGACAATTTGTGAAACCACCGATCAAAACGGTCATGGTGCACGGAAGCTTATATGAACCATGGTTCACAATAGATTTACTCTATATATATATATATATTATTTGAATAATTTATTGATCTATAATTATATTATATTATAAAATATAATGTATATAGCATAATTTTGTGTAGTTAAGGTTTGAATTTACACAAATAAATGATATAAACTTGGAGTTTACATAAATAAATATCATAAACACTAATATCAACACATTAAATGTTAAATGTTGACCATTGACTGTACCGGTAAGTATCGGGTACGGTACCAGTACCCGGTACCGGTACGGCTGATGTTTCAAAGTACCGGGGTAACCTAGTTATTAAATTTTGATTATTTATATATAGACAAGGTGGATCTTTAAGACGTTCAAATGAAGAAAATCGGTTATAAAACCTTCAGTTTTTGTCTAATTTAAAATTTACTCAATTATTAAAAGTTGATTATTTATACCTCTAATCATACAAATTGTAAATATTGACAATCTGTTAGGTTATAAAATATTTCTATTGGCCTTTAAGATGTCTTCTTACAGTAGTCTAAATTCAATTCCCTTTTTGATAAATCTTAATTTTATATCATATGACCTGTTTTGTGTGGTTCTATTATAAGTTTCCTTCCAGTGCTAATATTTTTTACCTCAATGAAAATCAAGATTTCAAAGTTACTGGTAAAAAAGTACAGTATGATATGAGATACTATTATTTTGTTCCAAAGTTTCATTGCTAATAATGATTAGGATAATTTGGCCATAAATTTTAGAAAGTGATTTTTAAACATTAAAATACCATTAGATTTTAATGAAAAGAGTAAAAGTTCAAGATTGATATGATTAAGGAGGTGAATATCCAAAATTAAAGAATTGAAGGAATAATTATAATTAAATAATATAAGAGGGTATGTACCAGTCTTTTTTTAGATCCGATCGGATGATATTTTGACTAGAATAGTAAAAATAGTAGTAAAGATAATGCTCACCCAATGAGGTAAAAGATTTATCTGTTTCTTAGTGTCACAATTTAGTAATTTACTTGTGAATGAGTGACAAACAAATAGAAGAAAATAAAATTATTGCAGAGTTTTCATTAAATATTGTGATGAAATTATGTAATTTAAATTATATATATCGTGACATGACTTCTCGCTCTATATTTTGTCAGGATTGAAGGCTTCATAGATTTGCTAAACTTTAAAGTTTAAAATTGAATAGGAAAACGCACAAGATGGGCCAATATATATAAAAGAATAAATATGTCTTCAATTTTCAACATGATAAGCACGCAAAAAAAAAAATCAAAATCATTTCATTTGTGATATTTTTAATTCTCAAACTAGTTTAATTAGTTTATATCTTGAAAATTTAAATGTATATAACTGATTTGTGCTTTGCCTATTGTCTAAGAAAGCAGCACTGATAATGCTACTTGGCCTTAATAATCGTCCGTGCACAATATCAATGCATTAGCACAACAACATTACTCGGTACAATTGCAAGTAGGGTGTCAAACGTGCAAAACGGAAGCAAAACTGGTATGTTTCGTTTCTATTTCGTTCCAGCTAACGTAACAAAATATCATTTCGTTTCCGCTCTGTTTCGTAAAACGAAATAGTTTTCCGTTCCGTTAGCTGTTCCGTTTCTCATTTTTCACTGATTTCAGTCTATTTTCCATTGATTTCAGCTATTTTTCGCTAAAACGGAACACTAACGTGCATTTCGACTTGTTCTATTTCCGTTCCGTCTCTGAAAACGTTCAAAACGGTTGACTATTGACACCCCTATTTGCAGGGAAGATATAAATTAACACCAGTGTGATGACCCTTCGCTGAATTTGCTAATCAATTGGTTGTATGCATAACTTCTTACCGCAATGTTGCTAATCAATTGATTGGCGAAGAAAGTGCAATATTTGCGATTAAAAAATGATCACTTTTCATATGACCCAAAGAGGGGTGGGGAAGTACAAAAGAGGTTAGAAATGGCTGACAGGACATTGTGCAAATAAACTAATGTTTTGAATATCGTATCGGCCAGAAATTGAAATATGCATTTTTTTTATTTGGCAAAATTGGATATAACCCCCTCTAATCTTCTTCAACTGGATATAACTCCCTATAATCTTTAAAATTGGAAATAACCCCCTCTAATCATGTGTATATTGTATATAACCCCTTCTAGTAATTTTAAGTCATTTTTTCAATTAAAAAAATTAAATAACATAATTTAATGACAGAAATACCCTCTCCCTTTCATCTTCATCCTCGAGCATACCCGCCCAATTCTATCTTTTTCATTTTCTGATTCTCAGAATTTCATATGCATGTCCTTCTAAGCAGTAGTTAAGATGTGAAGGAGAAATAGTAATTGCTAGATAATCTATCGTTACTTTATATTTCAAGTTTTTGTTTTATACGGGCTGCCCTAGTTGTTCAAATGTATTCTAAGAATATCAATATATAAATAGTTAAGTAGCTGATTCCTATGTTCTTACAACAACAACAACAACAACAACAACAACAACAACAACTAAGCCTTTTGTCCCAAACATAAAATAATTGGGTTTCATTTCCATAGAGATGACTGGAATTTTTACGTTGGCTCGCCTAGCCTATCACAACCCTCCTCATTTTACCCGGACTTGGGACCGGGCTATACTAAACAATGCAACCAAAGCTTAGTATAGGCGGAGTTCTGATTCCTATGTTCTTGAAGGGAAAGAATTTAAATCGGCTTTATATTCATATTCTATGTTTTTTTGCTCCTGGATAGCCCATCCGCATCCAATTAACATGCTGAATATACCTCTCCCTTCTGAATTACGAAACCTAGGCCGAGCCATGGTCCTTTTTCCTTTCAGACCAGAGCCTACATTTTCTTCTCTATTTTATTGGGCTTTCAATTTTTGTTAATTTTTTGAACGAGAGAGGATCTTGCAGCTCTAAGCCTCTAAGAGGTGCAAACACTAATGTACTTTTTTTCAACTAGCTGCCTCTCGTCCTCGAAGATTTTCATTTTCGACGGAGAATTCAAATTTTACTGGGGGGTATTTCTGTCATTATCTTTAAACATTGAATTTTTTTATTTGAAAAAATGACTAAAAATTACTAGAAGGGGTTATATACAATATACACATGATTAGAGGGGGTTATTTCCAGTTTTGAAGATTACAGGGAGTTATATCCAGTTGAAGAAGATTAGAGGGGGTTATATCTAATTTTGCCTTTTTATTTTATGTCACGGTATTTTTTTTAATACTAACCTAATCAGGTTGTAATTAGATAATGCAACAAAAAAAAAAAGAAATACAATGTAGAAGAAGAAAATAAGGGAAAAAAATCGTACCTAGCAATTTCCTAAATAATAGAGAGTGGATTATATATTTCTTATAATTAGTTTCTAAATTTTTGTTATAATTTTTCATGTCCATGACGCGAAAGTCAGTGGCTCTGCTGTTTACTTAAAGATTACGGGTTCAATTTTCGTTTTCTTAGATATGTTAGCCACGTTTTGCATGCTGTGTATATAGTCTTTGAGTATAAGTCACATTAACTTTTCTTAAAATTAAGTTTTTTCTTCAAAAAAAAAAAAGTAGACATTGTGTGTTTGGATCTTTGAGTTTATCTATCGTCGTATGATCCATATAGTTTCCTTTCTTAATACGTACCGAAACGGTTTCTTGAAAATCACATTTCTTTTTTTTCGATACAACTAGATAGCGGCTATCTATGAAAAAAAATCACATTTCTTTAGATAATTAGATATGTAATCCACATTTGCATGCCGTGTTAGTGTAATTAAATGGTCTCGGAAAATTTCATTTCTTAACCATTCGCCGTGATTTTTATTATCTTAACTAAACGGCGTTATGTTCTTATCGATTTTCTTTAGTGCCCTTACATATTTTTGTAGATCAATTCATTATATTTCCCAATTTGTGAATTATTCTTTTATCGAATATTCTCTAATTATATATATTTATTTATTTTGTCAATATTCTCTGGACATGTTTACAATCTTATATCAAACATTAATGAGTTATTATCCTTTAAACATTAAAATAATATATATTTTTTAATTTCAACCAATGTATTCAACTTAAAATTTCACAATACCAAGTTTGACATGCAATCCAGTCTGGCTCGATGCCGTTCATACCAAGTCCGACTTTAGTTCTGGCCCATATGTGTATAATACTCTTAATTAGTTATTTTGTATAAGTAACTGTGTGTGTGTATACATATGTTTGGTAAATTTAATCAAACTACTCAGCATAAATCAATATTTGTTAAAAAGTATATTAAAAAAATTTGTTAAAAAGTCATATCGACACGTTTTATAATTATATATAAAAAAGTACAATTTTGATAACAAATAAATTGACATATTCGTTTGGGTCCGACACGGTTTTGTTGTTGTCTTGATTGGAAATGGCAATGCAAATTACCTACCGGCGTCTTTCACAACTCACAAGTCATAACCGAAATTATTTAATATAAAAATTCACACCAAAAATTTTAATACAAAGAATTATTTATTTTTTTTAATAAGAAGAAAGTTCAAACGCGTTTATAAACCGCGCCTCTCTCTCTCCTCTCGAACGCGTTTTATAAACGCGTTACAAGCCTTAAAACGCGTTTATAAAACGCGCTAGAAGGCTGAACTTTCGGAATAGTTAAAACGCAATTAACGCGTTTATAAAACGCGCTAGAAGGCTTGTTACCCGTTTATAAAACGCGCTGGGAGGGCAACATTCCAACTTCTATCATTTCGATCGAACTTTAGTCATTTCTGTCTATAAGTTTGTGAATTTATAACTGCGTTATTTGAAGTTATATAAGACTATACATTCTCGCAGAATTGAAATCGTCAACAACAGATTATCTCTTACAATTTAAAAACCTATCAATCAAATCCAAAAATGTCTACAATTACAATATATGTCAACCAATGTCCAACTTTTGGTGCTTCTTACTTCCACATCGGTTGTAGTATGCATACCACATTTGCTGAAATTCGAAATGAATTATACAACAGGCTACAGATTTTAGAAACCCAGTACACTTTGAATATCCATGGTCGTTACAACGATATTGTAAATGGGAGATATGAATCGTTATTTCTTCCTGTAAATTCTGAAGATCAATGGCGCCTTTTTTACCACGAGACATTCGAGACGAGAGGGTTACCGATTATTGAGTTGCATGTTGATTTCATCCCCGTATATGGCACGGGACCAGATCTGAACCTAACACCCCTTGACGAGCCCGGTAGCAGTGAGCCAAACACTTCCTTAAACCTTATGTGTGGCCAGCAATCCACCCCTTACCAATACACTGGCGAACAGTCCATTCCTACGCAAGACAATAACACATCAGGAGATGAAGTCGAGGTTGCCGATGGTGATGAAGATGAGGGTCCGGCGACTTACTCCGACCTTCCTACCGGAGAAGAATATACCGATGTGGAGGACTTCTCCGAGAAAGAAGTGCCTTTTTATGCAAATTGCGACCAGCCATACGTTTCAGGAAGGACGGACTTGCACCATCCTGTAAGTGAATTGTGTGATATTTCCATGTTTGAGTATGCTGGTATGCCGGAGCGTAGTTTAGGGCCACAAGGCGAACTTGCTGTTGGTAAACGATTCGGTTCCAAAAAACAACTAATTCTAGCTGTCTGTGATGTTTCATGCAAAACAAATCGAGAAGTTCGAACGGAAACTAGCAATAAACAAAAAATTGTAATGGTTTGCATGCAAAAATCGAATTGTAAGTGGCGATTGTATGGTAGACGTGAGAGTTATAATACAAATTGGAAGATCTCTACCAATCCAAATGAGCATATTTGTTCGAGACCCCCGGGCCAAAAAGGTCACGCAAACCTTACAGCTAGTCTCATTGCCGAACACGTTAGAGATGAATTGAAAAAAAATTTGGGAAAAAGTGTCCAGGACATAGGAAGCCTCATAAGGGCTAGATATCCACGTATTGAACCGACTTATAATAAACTATGGCGTGGGAGAGAGCGAGCGTTGGAGCAATTGTTTGGGTCTTGGGAAGGGGCCTACAATAAACTTCCACGCCTCCTGGAGGCAATGAAGGCGACAACCCCAGGAACGAAATACACAATAGTTTCTTGGCCTACAAACGATCCTAACGTTGGCGTCTTCAAGATGGCAGCCTGGGCTTTTGGTCCGTGCATAGAAGCGATGAAATATGCCAGACCTGTTATCTCAATTGATGCTAGTTTTTTATCGGGCCGATACAAAGGTAGATTGTTCTCAGTGTGTGGTTATGATCCAGAAAATCGATTAATTCCGGTTGCATTCGGATTGGGCGAAAAAGAAGATAAGGATACTTGGGGATGGTTTATGTCTTGGGTTAGATGGGAAGTTTTAGGGCGGAACACTAGATACTGTGTCATATCTGACCGTCATAAGGCAATAAAAGCGGTATTTGCATCCGTAGATTACGGTTGGAAGGCACAAGGTGCGCATGCAGTAGCGATTCATCGGTTCTGCATGCAGCATGTTGCAGAAAACTTATGGAAGGAGGCTGGCGGGTCACAAGATGCTGATTTGAAAAACTTTTTCAAATGTAGACTTGCTAACAAGAAAAACCCTAGACGTTTTAGAGAGAATTGGGGAGTACTGAAGGAAAACAACCTGAGGGCTTATCAGTATCTAAGAAATTGTGGTAAAATTAATGAAAATGACAACAACGAGCGGCTAAAACTATATAAATGGGCTCAGAGTTTTGACAAGGGGCATCGATGGGGTATAATGACAAGTAATGGATTGGAGAGTCTGAATAATGTGTTTAGAATAGAGAGAAGATTACCAGTGACAGCACTTATAGAAGGCACGTGGTATAAATGTGCCAACTGGATGAACAAGCGAACACAAGAAACACTTCAAAGGTTGAGTTTAGGAGAAAGATGGCCGGAAGGAGTAAAGAATAAATTGATCAAGCATGATGGAAAATCACGTAAGTACTTAAAGAAAAAGAATTTATTTCATTCATTCATTCATTTTAATCCATTTTGAACTAACTTCATCTTTTTGTTTTAATCTCAGAGGAGTTTATGAGCACATTCGTGTTAAGATTGGAACTTGGAGAATTTCGCGTGAAAGTTCGCGAGGAGTACCGTGATGGTGTAGGCTACGATTATTCGCATTACACAGTTGAAATTCCACCCGACATGGAGCAAACCGATGTGCAATTGCCCTTCACTCGAACCACATGTGAGTGCCAAAAACTACAATTGACAGGTATCCCTTGCGCACATGTTATTGCTGTTTGCAGGGAGACAAATTACAATGTAGATCAATTTGTGGATGGTCATTATAGCATGCAAAACCAGCACATGATTTGGTCAGCAGGTCGGTTTCATTGTTACAAAAATGAGGAAGAGTGGCCAGTTTATACAGGTCCGATAATTGTCCCCGACAAGAGTTTGGTCAATCGAGGAAGGCGCAAAATCATTCGTGCAGAGATGTGGATGGATAGGATGGAAGGAAGGAAAGGTGGAGGTTCCACAAGAAAAACAAAAAAGAAAAATCAAGGTGAAGCTTCAACCAGTCAACCGCGACAAGCAGCACCCCAACCGCCATATCCGATGGACGCATTGCAATCCGGTCGATACACCAGTAGACCACCAACAAGGGCCAACAGTCCAAGAAGGACAGCGAGTACTGAACATACGGTTCGGACTCGTCAAACACCCATTCAACCAGGACGAATGTCATTGCATGTTGATCCACGAAGCAACAATAATCGGGAGGACCAAGGATCTGTACAACCACAGAGAAATTCTATAAGCATTGATCCACGGGTAAGAGATGTCGCATCTGGAAATATGAGAAGTGAGTCGGCTAGATTTCCAACAGATCAAGGCAATACATCAAGGGAGAGAGGACAAAAAGGATTGTTTCGGGGGAAATTTGGCAATGTACTGTCTTTCGGTAGGAAAAAAAATGAAATAATTAAAGATTAAGTGTTGTCGTAATTTTATATATTGTAATGGAATGTATTGTAAGAGAATTTTACAATTAACTCGTATAATATAATATTGAAAGGTTTAGTGTTAGCTTGAAGACATGCATTCTTGTTATCTACAAAAAGCCCTAATCCTAAAAGGCTTTGTACTCTATAGTTCATCCGACCTTCATGCAAAGACTGAGGCACTTGAACTGTTTAGTGTTGAGAAGCAGTTAATTAACTCATATAATGGGACCCTCAGCATTCAATTAACTATTTAGCGTTGAGAAGCAGTTAATTAGCTCGTAGCGCTAAAAGGCTTTGTACCCTTTTATAAAACGCGCTAAAAGGCTTTCTACCCTTTTATAAAACGCGTTAAAAGGCTTTACCCTATTATAAAACGCGTTCAGAGGCTTTGTACCCTTTTATAAAACGCGCTAAAAGGCTTTACCCTTTTATAAAACGCGCTAAAAGGCTTTGTACCATTTTATAAAACGCGTTAAAAGGCTTTACCTTTTTATAAAACGCCCAATTCTCGCATCTCTCATTCTCACCTCTGAATATCATTCTCATCTCTCATTCTCACCTCTCTCATTCTCACCTCTCAATGTTAATAAGTGCGAAATTGTAATAAGAGATTTTCCGGTGGAATCTGTTATTATGTACGAAGGTCGGCCCAGATGGACAGCTCGCTAACTTCATCATCATCTGAGGTAGACCAACACTCTGCTGCCTACGATCATGGGTAATGGGCGGTAGAGTTCTGCCGACCCAATTAGGGAAGAACTCGACGACTGTCGAAGGCTCTCGCAGAATTGGGCAACTGTCCATGAGTCTCCGCAAATCGTTGTTTTCATATTAATGAGAATTATTGTAATGAAAATTATTATTAATTTAAATCGTTGTTTTCATATTAATGAGAGTTATTGTAATGGAAATTTTTCTTAATTTTTATATTAATTAGTTATAAATATTAAAACATAGATAAAACATAAATTCATACAATAACATAAATTCATACAATAACATAAATTTCATAGAAAATAAAATACATAAATTCCATTATTCTAGCACAATTAAACTTTAATTTTTCTCCACTTCCTTAACCTCTTTATTCTTCTCCTCCTCCTTATTCTCACTAGAACTCTCATCTATTTTAACCCCCATACTAAAATCAGGGCTCCTGCCACATCATGGAGGGAAACGACGTACAGCCGAGACGACCCTTCTCTTCGGAGGGCCGTATAATGGGATCCTTTTTGCTCCCACATTAGGTGTTCCCTCTCCCACCTTGGATGTTTCCTACCCATCTTATTATTGTTTTGATCCTTCTCCATTTCTCAAATTTCTGATTTTACGCGTCTTTTGTTTGCGATTTTTTGATACGAAATAGGAGAACGAATTGAGATATATATAGGCAATTATTTAGCCGTTTATAAAACGCGCTAGAATAGGGGTCTGCTCAAAAAACGCGCTATAAAATGCTGCTGAATAAAAGCTGCTCAAAAACAGTATCACGCTGCTCAAAAAGTAGACACCACCTTCGTACGCGTTTATAAAACGCGTTGGAGGCCTCCGAACGCGTTTTATAAACGCGTACGAAGGTTGTTGATCGGTGCTGAGGGTACAGGTCAAATTAATTCCTTAAAAACCGATACTAATTCGTTTGCAGTATAGTTTAAGGGTCGAATCACGGGGATGGACTATTCCTTTTCTAAGTTTAAACAATTCATATTAAATTAAATTCTTTTGATAAACAATTTAAATTTCAAACAGGTCTAAACAGAAAGGTCAATTGCAGTTACAGAATTTAAAATTGTAATTCCCTAGAAAAAGACGTAGCCAATTGAAAGTTTAAACAATTAACAAATGACTAGGGGTTCAGGTTGTCTAACTTTTCCTGTCTGTCAAGGTTGGGACGGACCGTTCCATCTCTGGAACGGGCCGTCCTAACCCTGTCAAATGGCTGGAACTGTCCGTTCTAGGCCAGGACGCCCCCTCTCGGGCGGTCCGTCCTGACCTTGGAACGGGCCGTTCCAATCATCCGATGTTTGTCTTGTCATCTTACTTAATTATTTGCTGAGTGTTTTTGCGTGAATTGGACCAAACCTAACCTACAGACTTGCGCTCTAACTCTCGTTCAGGTCAAGTTGTGGGGTTCTGTTTGATAAATCCTAAAAACTCCTAAATTTCAACTCTCGTTTCTTGGTTTAGGTGTTTCTAATTGATTTCTGGGTCTTGGTAAACTCTCAACCTTTCGGTTTGTTGAGTAAAACTTCTAATTACTTGGAGTTTGGTTAAATCCTTTCAGATATCGCCTACCTAATTGATCTAAGTGTTTGCTTGTTATTGCAGATAGACTTTGTTTTGACAATTAAACTAGGCCTTTGTTTAATGCAATAGCCAAATCTAACATTAACAATTTGCAACAAAAAGATAGAATTAAATTTCAGAAATCAAAACGCAACTTTAACTTAGCAACTAATCAAGTATTCAAACAAAACAAACAACTAAAAGAAAAGTTATCGAACCATAGCCCCTAAACTAAACTACTCCATGCAAGAAAAAGCAGGTTTCATCATACAAAAACACAAAGAAAAAGAAAGAAAAACCAAGTTACAACAAGATGTGCTTGAAAATCGTCTATCTCCTAAGCTCTGTCCTGTCTGGGGCGGGCCGTCCTGATCCTGGGGCGGTGCGTCTCAGGCTGGTGGATGGCCGTCTCGACAGGGTGGTTGCCTTGCTCCTTTCTGGCTCTCCAAACTTAGCAAATTTCGACTCCCTCGACTTGGAGCCAGGACAGAGCTTATATAGGCCTCTTGGGAAGTTCCAAATCGTGGCATAGTGGCCCAGAAAGGCAGTGGAGCTGATGAAACCGCCTCACCAAATCAGGCACTCTATATTTGGCATTCTCGAAATAGCTCTCTGGCCTGGTTGTGGACTGGGACGGCCTGGTCTGAACATGGGGCGGCCCGTCCCAGTATGGGCTGATTGTGTCGTCTGGAACTCTTCTGCTTGCGTCTGCACTGAGGTGGGACGACCCGTCCTATGATTGGGGCAGCCCGTTCCAGTATGCTGGATTTGTGCAACTTAGTCGATTTTCTCCTTTTTTCGCGCCAAAGTGTGATGAACCTGTATAAAAAACTTGCCGGGCTACGGCTGAACTTTCCTACATCTAACATTAGCACAATTTAAAGGAAAATGAGTAAAAACACAAGCAATTTGAACGAAATTTGGGGCTTATTCTGGCTGAAAATCAAGTACGGAAACCGTACATCAAAATCCCCCAAGCTTGAACATTGCTTGTCCCCAAGCAAAACTCTAGACTTAGACCTGAATTAGACCCTAATTGAGTTCAAGTACCTGTGCACTAACTAGTTCAAAGAATCCTTTTAGTTTAAACTTAACTGATTGTGACTTTAAGTTACAAAGGCATTTTCAAAAAGTTTTTCTATTAAGACCAAAATATTTTATTTTTGAGTGACTTAACTTTTTCTGAAATCAAACCAAAGATCCTCACATCACATTGACTCTGTTTCATTTCACTAAGCATTAAATCAGTTAATTCTTCAAAGTTTTTATTCAGTTAGAAATCAAGTAGAAACGGGATCGAACCTGCTCAACTCAAATAATTCAGAATAACTCCAAGTTGTTTTGCACAGACTTACGATACTTCAAACCAGAAATTTAAATAACTTAAAAGAAAAATTATTTACAAGATACAATTCTCCTGGGGCGAGGAGGTTTTTCCCGAGGCGGAGAAGTCGGCCAGATAAGAGCGGATTTTTAGAGGATTTTTCCTCTTTATTTCTCTTTTTTTTTTTATACCATGAATCTCTTTCTGTTTCTTACCCATGGTTTATGGAATTCTTTTAATCCGCAAGTACCTATAGCCTCCTACAGTGTCCATGGCACTGCACCACTTTTTAGTTCCCCTTTTTATTTTGTTTTTGATTTTTCCATTTTTTTTTTATTTTTTCATTTTATATTTTTTTTTATATATATTTTTTTACTTTAATTTTGAAAAGAAAATTGCGAAGGTTTTAGTTTCTGAAAATCTGTGCAAACCATCTTACAGTTATCCTTATTTTTGAGTTACTCAAATGATCTTAGGCGAACTAAATCAAGCCCTTTGCCGGCTCTATTCAATACAACCGAATAATTGCTTTTGAAATTAACTATCTAATGCTTAGCGAAATTAATCCCAAGTCAAATGAATGTTACTATCCTTAGCTTTCCTCAAATTAGTTTAGTCAAATTCATTTTGCAAATTTTCAACGGAGATTTTTTTTAGTTTTTCTCAGAATCTGCCCAAATTTCTTAAGTCACAAACATCAAGATTAGCTAAATGATCCTTAGAACTATCCTAAATGCAACTTAGAATGATTTAATTATGCAAATCCTACATGTATATACAAAAACTGTCAATGCATTGTGTCTGGAACGGCCTGTTCTAGCTTGGAACGACCCACTGGGGCGGACCGTCCTGATGGTGGGACGGATCGTCCCAGACTCAATACTTGACTAGTTTCAATGCCTCAGACAGTGCTGGAACGGGCTGTTCTAGACTGGGACGCCCTATTGGGACGGGTCGCCCCATTGGTGGGACGGTCCGTTCCAATACTGTCTGAAACTGGCAATATGAAATGCAGATGATCTAAGTTATCCGTTTTTTCGATTTTTCGATCCTTTAACCCCCCCAAGCTTATCTACTGGACTGTCCCTAGTCCTAGTAGATGCAAGAAAGAAAATAAAGGAGAGAAAAATAGAAAAACGTACCTGAAACTGGCTCAGAACTGTGGTGGGTCAGGTGGCGGTGGAGCTGATGGTCCAGGGCCAAAGATGTGGCTCGCGAGGCGGCTGAGCAGATCATCGTTCCTTGCATTGCGCTCATCTTGCTGCTGCCTCCATCTCCTGTTCTCCTCCCTTTCTTCATCAAATGATCCCTGCAAGTTCCACTGAGCGGTGTGGATGTCATGCAGCATATCAAAGTAGCGCTGGTCCGATCCCCTGCCGTATCCCGGCTGCCACTGCGGCTCAAACCCTCCATGTGGGCGTGGCGGAGAGGGGGATGGACGAATGTCCTCCATGCGGATCCCGCCCCAAGTGAAGTGCTCGCCCTGAATATCATCGAAGGGCTCAATGTGGGGCATCGAGGGGAAATGGGAGGGATGCTGAGATGGGTGGCTAGAAGCACCTGTTGCCTCTGCCTCTGCCGATGTACCGGCGCCTGCTGCCCTAGCAGCGGCCTCCATCTCAGCCAATCTGCGCTGCATCTCTTTCTCTTCATGGTTGATCAACCGTCCATCTCTATCAACCAGAAGCCAGGTCCTTTTGTTTTGGAGATCTATGGACCTGGTGAATGGTAGCGGGAACCGATGGCGGCCATAACAAAACTGATACTCGGATCCAACCTGGGCCACCATCCCCATCTCAACCAGCTGCTTCATGCCTAGCCGGTTTGGTCCTCCACTTCGCCTCAACTCATCCCAGGGCACTGTGACATCATACTGGCGGATCAAATGAGTCACGTACCCGCCAACTGTGATCTGACCTGTGCCTGCCCTGAGATTGTTGGCCTGTTTCTCGAAATGCTTCATCATGAAGTAGGCCAAATTGAGCTTTGCCTCGCCCTTGGGATAGAAGATCTGGTTGAGGATTGCTTGCTCACCACGGGTCAACTTGACACCCGACTCACCTTTGGCAAAGATGGTGAGAGAGAGCATCCGCTGTATGAAGCGGATAGTCGGGTGCTGGATGTGGGAGGAGCGGCGGGTGTTTACTGGCTGTTTGTGCTCCAAAGATAGCTCCTCCCAAAGGTTGTCCTCAAAGAACTCATCCGTGATCTCCCCATTTTCCAGCCCAAAGAACCGGGCGAAGTCATTCTCGTTGCAGATCATCTTCTTTCCGTTTGCACGGAATGTCATCTGCCAGAGATCATCCTTGAAGAAGAGGTCAAGGGTGCAGAGGAACTCCATAGTGAGGGCCGTATAGGCTGGAGCTCTGATCTTCCAGAATCTCGGGCGAAACCCGACAGATCTGGTGAGACGGAAGAAGTCATCACGGATGCCCAGCTGATCTAGCACCCGCAAATCAATCGCCTTGGTGCTTTGGAAGTGTTTGTTTCGGAGGTTTTTGAACCTCTGCTTGGCATCTGAGCCCTTGAGGCGGATGTGCACATCGGCAAGCTCAATTTCTGCGGGCTGTGAGGGGTAGGTTTGCGTCTCAGGGACGAGATCCTCCACCTCTTCTTCTTCGGCCTCTTCTTCTGCCTCCGCTGCTGCATTTATCTCTGCATCTGTGGCAGCGGGCTCAGGATCATGTTGAGCTTCAGGCTGGTGGGACTGAGCGGTGTCAGTAGGCTCGGTCTGATCATCTGCCATGCCTGAGATAGACTCAAGCTCGGACCAGTAGTACACGTAAGGGGATGGCTGTCTGCGCCTGACCCAACCTGCGAATGGAATTATCTGATCTGGGTCCTCTACGGTGTACTGGGACTGGTTGGAAGGAGGCGGATTGACCATGAATTCCCGCGGATCGAGCGGGTACTTGTCTAGCGGTGGAATGGGACTGTCTTCTTTTGTTGACCACCCACCAATGCCCCTGGTGAATGATCTGGGCACAAGGATTTTCCTTTGCCCAGGCTTGCGCGGGAGATCGCGAAATAAATATTTTGTGATTTTGTCTGAAAGTCTCCCTGAACTTCTCCTCTGCATGGAACGGGTCGGTCCAGAAATGGGGCGGTCCGGTCTGTCCTGGAATGGATTGTTTTTGGTTGGTTTTATGGGTTGGGGCGGACCGTCCTGATAATGGGACGGGCCGTTCTGGACTAGGAAGATAAGGGGTCTTGGCCTGGGACGGGGTTGTCTGGGATTGGGACGAAGGGTTTATGGCAGGGTTTGGTGATTGGGGCGGACCGTTCCAGTAATGGGACGGTCCGTTCCAATTAAGGGTTGGACAGAAAAAAGGTTAAGTACCAGAGGTGTTTTTTTTTTTCGTCGGTTTTTCGATTGATTTTGGTTCTGGTTTCTGGTACAAACTTAATGGAATTGGTTTAGAGAATGAAATGAGAGGAGAAAGGGTTTGAATTTACCGAAAAATCCAGAGGAAATGGTGGTGGTGGCGCTGCGGCAGTGGCGGATACGGCGGATTCCGGTGAAATCGAGAGTTTGCGTCGAAATGGAGAGGAGGGAGGCGAAGTGGAGACGGAGGAGAGGCGATTGAGGCTGAGTCGCGGCCAATTCGACGGCGGATGCGGCGGATCTGCCGATGGGCAGCGGCGCGGCAGCGGCGGAGGTTTGCGGCAGAGATGGATTGGAGCGAGGGAGAGAGAGTGGGTGAGTGAGAGGAGAGGGCTAGGGTTCCGGCGAGGCGTCGGCGGCGGCGTCTCGTCGGATTTCGCGAGTGGAGGAGAGTAGGGGTCGGGTGAGAGGGAGAGAAGGAGGAGAGAGAGAGAGGGGGTTTGGGTTTAAATGAGTTTGAATGGTGAGAGGGAGATGGGGTGTAACTGTTGGAATAGTGGGTTAGTGGGTCGGGTTTGGGTTAGTGGGTAGTTACTCGCGAAAACCACGCGTAACGGTTATTTTTCGAAATGGGACGGACCGTCCTATGATTGGGGCGGACCGTTCCATTGGGTAAGCCCAAATGCTCAATTGCACTCCGTCCTGGTCCAAACCTGGCCGTTCCACTGGTTGGGACGGGCCGTTCCAACATTGGGGCGGTCCGTTCCAATCAGATTTTTCTCCCCCAAGCTTGTCTTTCTCAGTACCTCATTAATTTCTTCGCGATTTCTTCCTGAAAGTGATCAACCACATCACAAATTGAGCCAAGTATTCTGGTTATTTAGCCTACTCCTAATTTTTTTATTCTTTTATTGATTTTTCAAATTTTTATTTTGTTTTAGAATTTTTGACATAAAGGAAATTGAATGAACCAAATATAAATTTAAAAACAGAACCCTTGGGTTGCCTCCCAAGAAGCGCTTGTTTAAGGTCTCAAGCTCGACCCCTGATGTCTACGTTTCTGCAGGTGAGGGTTTAGTCAAAAAGCGCACTTCCCCTCCTTCTGTGCTGGTATTTGGATCAACGTAGATCTTGAGTCTCTGTCCGTTCACCTTGAAGGTCTCATCTCCTTCCTTGTAGATGTCAACAGCTCCAAATGGATAGACTTTCTTCACAACGTAAGGGCCTGTCCACCTAGACCGGAGTTTGCCAGGAAATAGCCTCAATCTGGAATTGAACAGAAGCACCATATCCCCTGCTTCGAAAGATCTCCTCTGAATATGCTTGTCATGCCAGAGCTTCGTTCTCTCCTTGTAGATCCTGGCATTGTCATATGCATTTAGCCTAATTTCTTCCAGCTCGTGCAAGTCTAGAATCCTCTTTTCTCCAGCTGATTTATATTCCATGTTGAGTGCTCTAACTGCCCAGTATGCCTTGTGTTCCAATTCTACTGGCAAATGGCACGCTTTTCCATAAATCAGCTTGAATGGGCTCATGCCTATGGGAGTCTTGAAAGCTGTCCTATATGCCCATAAGGCGTCATCCAATTTTAATGCCCAATCTTTTCTTGTACTGCTCACTGTCTTCTGCAGGATATTCTTTATTTCTCGGTTTGATATCTCAACTTGGCCACTAGTTTGCGGATGGTAAGGGGTTGCCACCTTGTGTCTCACTCCATACTTCTTTAAAAGATTCTCAAACTGTTTGTTAATGAAGTGTTTGCCCCCGTCACTAATGACTGTCCTTGGAATTCCAAACCGTGGGAATATGACCTTGGTAAAAAGCTTTTTGACTGTTGCTGAATCTGCATGCTTGCTCGGTATAGCTTCCACCCATTTGGACACGTAATCAACTGCCACAAGAATGTACTCATAGCCGCATGAAGAAGGAAACGGTCACATAAAGTCAATTCCCCAAACGTCGAAGATCTCAACCTCTAGAATAGGATTCTGAGGCATCTCTTGGCGTCTTGAAATGTTGCCTGTCCTTTGACATTGATCGCAAGAAGAGATAAATTTTCTTGCGTCCTTGAAAAGTGTGGGCCAGAAAAATCCAGATTGCAGAACTTTGGCCGCGGTCTTAGACACTGAGGCATGTCCTCCGTAAGCTGAGGCGTGGCAATTGTACAGGATTTGCTCAATTTCGCTCTCCGGTACACACCTTCTGAACATTCCATCAACTCCATACTTCCACAGGAAAGGGTCCTCCCAGAAGTAGTATTTAGCATCGGCCATGAATCTCTTCTTCTGCTGGAAGGACATCTGATAGGGCATAACTCCGCTTGCTAAATAGTTCGCAAAGTCAGCATACCATGGGGTCGCCTGAGTTGGGACGGACCGTTCCAGGTTGGGGCGGGCCGTTCCAACTGTATCGCCTGGCTCAGACAGGGCCGTTCTGGCTGGGACGGCAGTCCTGACATCATCTGCTGTGGCTGGGACGGGCCGTTCCATGCTAGGGCGGTCCGTTCCAGACTGGATTGAGTACAAATGTTCGTCTGGAAATGAATCGTTGATTGGCAGTGTCTCTGATTTGATGCCTTCTGCTTTGATCCTGGATAAATGGTCAGCAACACTGTTCTCTGTACCTTTCTTGTCACGGATCTCAAGATCGAACTCCTGAAGCAAGAGAACCCACCTGATGAGTCTTGGCTTGGCGTCTTTCTTCGATAGTAAGTACTTGAGTGCAGAATGATCGGTGTAGACTATAACCTTTGAACCGATCAGGTAGGACCTGAACTTATCTAAGGCAAAGACTACTGCAAGAAGCTCCTTTTCTGTTGTGGTGTAGTTGATTTGAGCTTCATCTAACACCTTACTTGCATAATAGATGGCATATGGCTTCTTATCTTTTCGCTGTCCGAGTACTGCTCCAACTGCATAATCACTGGCATCACACATCAATTCAAACGGTTCATCCCAATTTGGAGGTTGCAAGATCGGGGCTGTCACGAGTGCTTTCTTCAATCTGTCAAATGCATCAACACAACTTTTATCAAAGATAAATTCTGCATCCTTCATAGTCAAGTTTGTTAAAGGCTTAGCAATTTTAGAGAAATCCTTGATGAAACGCCTGTAGAAACCGGCATGACCAAGGAAACTCCGAACATCCTTTACACAAATTGGCTCCGTGAGCTTCTCAATCACTTCCACCTTGGCCTGATCAACTTTAATTCCTTGTTCTGAGATTATGTGGCCCAAAACGACTCCTTCTTGCACCATGAAATGGCACTTCTCCCAATTCAAGACTAGGTTAACTTCTTCACATCTCTGCAATACCTTTTTCAAGTTAGCTAGACAGTGATCGAAAGTTGTACCATAGACAGAAAAATCATCCATGAAAACCTCCATGTCTTTTTCTATAAAATCAGAAAATATAGCCATCATGGCTCTTTGAAATGTTGCTGGTGCATTACACAAACCAAATGGCATCCTACGGTATGCATAGGTCCCATATGGGCATGTAAAGGTTGTTTTTTCCTGGTCTAGGGGGTGAATTGGAATTTGAAAGAAACCAGAATAACCATCTAGATAACAAAAGAAAGAATGCTTAGCCAGGCGTTCGAGTAGCTGGTCAACAAATGGCAGAGGAAAATGATCCTTTCGGGTAGCTGCATTCAGCTTGCGATAGTCCACACACATCCTCCATCCTGTGACGATTCTTGTTTGGATCAGCTGGCCTTCGTCATTCTTTATCACGGTTGTGCCTCCCTTCTTTGGAACAACATGAATGGGACTAACCCATTTGCTGTCTGAGATGGGGTAAATGATCCTTGCTTCCAGAAGTTTATGGATTTCTTTCCTCACAACTTCACTCATGTTCGGGTTGAGTCTCCTTTGGTGCTCCACAGTTGGCTTGGAGTCCTCTTCAAGTAGGATCCGATGGGTGCAAATCGAGGGATCGATACCCTTTAGATCCTCAATCGAGTATCCGATTGCTTTCTGATGAATTCTCAGTTCCTTTAGCAGCTTCGCTGTTTGATCTGCATCAAGATTGGCATTAACAATAACAGGAAAGGTCTGATCTGGGCCCAAGAATTCATACCTGAGATTGTCTGGCAGGGCCTTCAGTTCTGGCCTGGATTTCGCATCATCTGAATTGGGGCGGGCCGTTCCAATTTGGGGCGAGCCGTCCTGATGGGTGTCCAGGCTGAGAATTTGTTGGATTTCAGCTGGAGATCGCAACTGCATGATGGCTTGATCTGCCTTGATCTGGGGTGGTCTGTTCTGTTCCTCTCTGGCAGCCAAGTATTCAACCATTTGGAGAATTTCGTTGAATATTAGGTCTGCCTCCTCCTCTTCAGGTCTGGCCGAGAAGGTGTGGTATGCCTGAACAACACGTGTGTTGAAGGATTCTTCAACAATGGCTTCCAAGGATTCCACCATAAAGATTGAGTCAATATGGTCAGGCATCTTCATAGCTCTCTCTACATCGAATTCCACTTTTTCATCTCCAACCTCTAGAATCATCTTGCCGGTCTTGCAGTTGATGAAAACTCCGGCTGTGGTGAGGAAGGGGCGACCAAGGATGACTGGAACATCTAAATCTTCTTCCATATCCACAACCACAAAGTCACAAGGCACAACCAAGTCTCCAACTTGGACTGGCACGTCGATTGCTATCCCCAATGGCAGTCTAATTGATCCATCAGCAAGCTTCAAAGTCATGCGGGTCGGGCTCAGCTCCTCCATTCCTATCTGATTATAGACTGTCTCGGGGATGAGACTAACGCTTGCTCCGAGATCCAGCAAAGCTTTCTTCTCTTCTGCATTCCCGATTTTACATGGGATTGTGAACTTGCCTGGATCTTTCATTTTGACCGGCATCTTCTTTGTAATCAGAGCGCTGCATTCTCCGGTCAAGGCCATGGTCCCGCACTCCTCCAGGTTTTTCTTGTTGGAAAGGAGGTCCTTCAAGAATTTAGCATAAGATGGCATTCTGGTTAGGAGATCGGTGAAGGGAATTGAGATCTTGATCTGCCGTAGAATGTCCAGGAACTTCTCGTATGCCCTATCCTTCCTGGCCTTGGCGAGTCTCTGCGGATATGGAACCTCAATAGCTTGGTTAGAAGGAGAGACGGCCCTCGGGAGATGGCTGCTTGTGGCAGTCGAGGTGTTTGGGGCGGTCCGTCCTGGGTTGGGGCGGTCCGTTCCATCATCTCGTTCTGCTGCTGGGTGGCTCGTTCCAATGTCTGCCGCAGCGCTGGGCTGGTCCGCCTGATCAGCTTCTGCCCCGTCCTGAGGTGGGGCGGGCCTTTCCAGATTGGGACGGTCCGTTCCAGATAGTCCTGGAGGAGAGTCTGAGGGCATTTCAGGCCCGTCATACCTTGTTCCACTCCTCAATTGATGCGAGACGCTCTTCACATCCTCCCTAGGGTTTGGTTCAGGTTGGCTGGGGAACATACCTGGTTTGGTGAGAGCTCCGACGCTAGATTGAGACAACCTTTCGTCGAATCTTTGAAGAAAAGCCCCCATGTCTTCCCTGGTTTGGTGAGTGTCTCTTGAGGGCGTTGTTGGTTCCTTGGTGGTCCGGCTTGGCTGGGGTTAGCAGCTCCATTTGGATTTGAGTAAGAGAGGCCTGGATGGTTTCTCTTGTCGCGATAAGCATAGTTGTTGGTTGGCGGGAAAAAGGAAGGCGGATTCATGAGTGCATTCACCTCTTCTGTCTTCTCTTCTCTCTCAATCAAGTGGCACGCCTTGGCCGTATGCCCTTCTTCCTCGCAAAACTGACACTTAGCTACGCCCTCAGCCGGTTTCTTGTTGAGATTTTTGATCATAACGGTCAAAGAATCCAGCTGCGATTGCATGTGTGTGTCCCTATCCACTTCAAGAAGTCCTCCTTTCTTCTGGGCTCTAACTGACCAGTTGGTTTGAGACCTGGCCATATTCTCAAGTAGAGCCTTCGCTTCTCTGCAACCCATCTCAAGGAATGATCCACCTGCAGTTGAATTAATATTCTGGCGAGTCATATCATCCAAACCATCATAGAAACTGACAATAAGCCTATTTTCAGGAACATCATGGTGTGGACACATCCTCTGCAGGTCTTTGAACCTTTCCCATGCCTCAAACAGGTTTTCATCCGGTTCTTGTTGAAAGGTTAACAATTCCCTAACCAATTTAGTTGTTTTTACCCTAGGATAAAACCTATCTAAAAAGGCTTTGGTCAAGTTTTCCCAAGAATCAAATGGTGCATCATTGAAACTATTGAGCCAATCCTCAGCTTTGCCCCTAAGAGAGAAAGGAAAGAGAGTTAAGCGGATTATTTCAGGATCCACGTCTTCAGGGACAAGGGTTGTGCAGTTGCGCAGGAAGCTTTGCAAATGGCGATTGGCATCTTCGTTGGGGGCTCCACCGAAAGCTGAGTCCTTGATCAAAGCAATCAAGCTTGGGTTGTAGTAAAAGTCACGGGTTCGCTCAGCCTTTGGTGGTCTAACTCCAAGTCGGACGTTAGTCGCTGTTGGTGCACTGATTTCTCGAAGAGGTCGATTGGCCTCGGCTTCCCTTGCTGCTTCGAGGGCTTCTCTAAGGGCTCGCTGGACGGGAGTCTTCTCGGGTCTTCCCCCATTGCCATTCAAGTGGTCTGCCATGTCTTCTTCGGGTGGCGTCAAAGGTGGTTGAGTTCTCTCTGGGTTTCTGCGGTTGCGCTGGTAAAACTGGCGAAACGGTTGAATCAGAGAGCCTTCCTCCTCTGTGAGTTCAGCTAAACCTGGGGCGGTGCGTCCTAAAATGGACGGGCCGTTCCAGATGAAGATGGGCTCGGTTGTTGATTCTGTTCCCCTCCTCCTTGTTGACGAAAACTTGTATCGCGTGCGCTGCCTAGTTCTTTCTCCTTGTTAGCCAGCGTATGCGACTGCAAAATTTCAAAAACAAAAGAAAAGGTGAAAAGAGATTGAAAGAATTTAAGTTAAAACAGAAAGTACAACTTAGAAAAAGGCACCGTCCCCAGCAACGGCGCCAAAATTTGATCGGTGCTGAGGGTACAGGTCAAATTAATTCCTTAAAAACCGATACTAATTCGTTTGCAGTATAGTTTAAGGGTCGAATCACGGGGACGGACTATTCCTTTTCTAAGTTTAAACAATTCATATTAAATTAAATTCTTTTGATAAACAATTTAAATTTCAAACAGGTCTAAACAGAAAGGTCAATTGCAGTTACAAAATTTAAAATTGTAATTCCCTAGAAAAAGACGTAGCCAATTGAAAGTTTAAACAATTAACAAATGACTAGGGGTTCAGGTTGTCTAACTTTTCCTGTCTGTCAAGGTTGGGACGGACCGTTCCATCTCTGGAACGGGCCGTCCTAACCCTGTCAAATGGCTGGAACTGTCCGTTCTAGGCCAGGACGCCCCCTCTCGGGCGGTCCGTCGTGACCTTGGAACGGGCCGTTCCAATCATCCGATGTTTGTCTTGTCATCTTACTTAATTATTTGCTGAGTGTTTTTGCGTGAATTGGACCAAACCTAACCTACAGACTTGCGCTCTAACTCTCGTTCAGGTCAAGTTGTGGGGTTCTGTTTGATAAATCCTAAAAACTCCTAAATTTCAACTCTCGTTTCTTGGTTTAGGTGTTTCTAATTGATTTCTGGGTCTTGGTAAACTCTCAACCTTTCGGTTTGTTGAGTAAAACTTCTAATTACTTGGAGTTTGGTTAAATCCTTTCAGATATCGCCTACCTAATTGATCTAAGTGTTTGCTTGTTATTGCAGATAGACTTTGTTTTGACAATTAAACTAGGCCTTTGTTTAATGCAATAGCCAAATCTAACATTAACAATTTGCAACAAAAAGATAGAATTAAATTTCAGAAATCAAAACGCAACTTTAACTTAGCAACTAATCAAGTATTCAAACAAAACAAACAACTAAAAGAAAAGTTATCGAACCATAGCCCCTAAACTAAACTACTCCATGCAAGAAAAAGCAGGTTTCATCATACAAAAACACAAAGAAAAAGAAAGAAAAACCAAGTTACAACAAGATGTGCTTGAAAATCGTCTATCTCCTAAGCTCTGTCCTGTCTGGGGCGGGCCGTCCTGATCCTGGGGCGGTGCGTCTCAGGCTGGTGGATGGCCGTCTCGACAGGGTGGTTGCCTTGCTCCTTTCTGGCTCTCCAAACTTAGCAAATTTCGACTCCCTCGACTTGGAGCCAGGACAGAGCTTATATAGGCCTCTTGGGAAGTTCCAAATCGTGGCATAGTGGCCCAGAAAGGCGGTGGAGCTGATGAAACCGCCTCACCAAATCAGGCACTCTATATTTGGCATTCTCGAAATAGCTCTCTGGCCTGGTTGTGGACTGGGACGGCCTGGTCTGAACATGGGGCGGCCCGTCCCAGTATGGGCTGATTGTGTCGTCTGGAACTCTTCTGCTTGCGTCTGCACTGAGGTGGGACGACCCGTCCTATGATTGGGGCGGCCCGTTCCAGTATGCTGGATTTGTGCAACTTAGTCGATTTTCTCCTTTTTTCGCGCCAAAGTGTGATGAACCTGTATAAAAAACTTGCCGGGCTACGGCTGAACTTTCCTACATCTAACATTAGCACAATTTAAAGGAAAATGAGTAAAAACACAAGCAATTTGAACGAAATTTGGGGCTTATTCTGGCTGAAAATCAAGTACGGAAACCGTACATCAGTGGTGTCCAGGTAAAACAGTAAAACAGACTGACAGCCTGCGAAAGTATTGAATTCCATTAACTTAGCCCTTCGTACGCGTTTATAAAACGCGCTTAAACCTTATTACGCGTTTTATAAACGCGTACGAAGGGTTGAGTCTATAAATAGTCCTGCTTCTCCGCAAATTCACGTCGAAAATTCAGAAATCAAAAACCAAAACTTTAGAGAAGTTACGCAGAGAAAAGAAACCGAGAAAACATAATGTCAACTAAAACACGTCATGTTTGTACCGGTGTGCTTCTACAAGGAGATGGAGGAATAAGTAAACGAGATATTCTTCGGCACGTCTACTTGCACTATCCTCTCGACAAATTTTACGTAAAGGTTTTTCAACGCGACGTTTTTGAAGTCAGTGGGCCGAAATATTGGACGGATGTAGTTAAGAGGGATGGAGGATATCATGTCCGACGTGGAGATGGAATCGTTTGGTTGCGTTTGCAACAGGCATGTCCTCCTGGATTTGAAAATCACCCGTTAAATGGAAATGACATATATCATTTGGACTGATTATTAGATTTTCTATAATTAGATGCTTTTATTATTGTGTGTTTCTATAATTAGATTTTCTATAATTAGATGTTTTTATTATTGTGTGTTCTATTATTATCTGTTTTCTTTTATGTTTTAGTATATGTATTAATTCGTGTTTTAGTATATGTATTAATTCGTGTAGTATATGTGTTGTAAGTTTTATTATCTAATTTATTTTAGTTTTTATTTTATCCATTTTCATTTTTATTGTGAAATTCGAAATATTAATATTAAAAGACTTAATATTTATTTAAATTATATTAGACATTACAACTCAATGGACATTATAATAAAAAACACAATACAAATTAAAAATTACAATTTATTAAAATTTTGAACCACACAATACACAAAAAAAAATTACAAAATACATGATATTAAAATTTTGAACCACATAAAAAAAAATTGTAGAAGATCCATTGCTAAGGGTGGGAAGAGAAAACATCACCGCAACTAATAGAGAAGAGTTGGGCGACTGATTGTCACCTTGACCCCCTCTTTTTCAGAGACTTGGATGAGGATGACTGCATGTATGCAGATTCTCATCCAAGGATGTCGGCTGCGGTGTTATGGCTCGTAGACCCAGCCCAACAAACCGTCCTCTACACGTAATAACAGATTCCACAGGAAAGTTTTTATTTTAAAGTTGGTGGAATATTAATAGCCATAAGGATTGTGTGCGACTCTGTATCAGTGAATAAGTGTGCCGCATACAACCCTTATGGCTATTAGTTTCGCACCAACTAATATTATTTTGCATTCCACCATCTAACTCTTCTTTTCCTCTCATTTTTTTCTTTTTTTTTCAGATTTTTTTCCTTTTTTTTTTTGATTTTGTACGACAGAAGGTTGGGTATTTATATGGAAATTAGATCTCTCGAACGCGTTTTATAAAAGGGTAATAAGGCCTCTTACGCATTTTATAAACGCGTAAAATCAGAAAATAACGCGCAAAGTCAGAAACTTTCGACGCAATCACTGCAGCTTCTAGCGCGTTTTATAAACGCGTTTTAAGACTTGTAACGCGTTTATAAAACGCGTTCGAGAGGAGAGAGAGACGCGGTTTATAAACGCGTTGGAACTTTATTCTTATTAAAAAAATAAATAATTCTTTATATTAAATTTTTTGGTGTCTGAATTTTTATATTAAATAATTTCTGGAGCAATTACAGTTGTAGTCTTGTAGACCAACTCTTGTCAGAATGTTGCCATCCGACGACAGTTGAATAAAATTCGCTGGAACTAGGGTCGCCTCTGAACTAATAAATGCCTTGCCTGTCATGCGGCGCCTTTAACTGCAACAAATTAAAATCACAGAATCAATTCTCAAAAAGAAGAACAGATGCAGAAACCTACGCATTTATGGGCCACAATCTCGTAACCTATTTCCTTCCTCCTCTCCTCCCGCCGTTAACTTTCCGTTATCTCCGTTTCGTTTCGGTGTACTGGACCGGGAGCAACGAGACATGTTCCTTCAGGTGTAAGCCTTTTCTCCTATAAATAAGCGGCCTTGGCTGGCTGTATTCTCTTCTTTCCTTCCTTTTCTCCGTTTGCTTGCGATACCATACCCCAAGCGCACCGACCTCTCACCTCTTTCTCTTTCGTGGGGTTTGTGGTTTCGTTTTCTCAGATTTGATCAGACGAGGCCTCGGTTCTGCTCCTTTCTCAGGTAATTGTTGATCCATTTTGGTTTGTTGTTTGATTGTTACATTTGATTTCATGGGGTTAAGGAGATTGTTAGGCGAGATAATAGTAATTGTTCGATGCTTTTATGGAATCGATTATAGGGTTTCTAAGAGTTTTGATATACCTTTTTCGTTTTGGTTTTTTTGCGTTGTCAGGTCCACGTCATATTCTCGTTCTATATATTTATTATTTCTTTTTCACCCTCGGCGTAAATTAAACATCTAATATTGCAAAGAGCATATCGATTTTTCTTTGAGTTTCTGGAGCACATGCATCTTGCATTATTATTCCTGTACCATAATTTGGTACGGTTCCTATCCTTAAATTGGTTTTACAATTACGAGACGATTGGAGTACATAGCTAGGTCTTTCTATTATTTATTATAAATCCTATTCTAATCACTTCTATTTTAGTACCATGATCAAATTTCTGTTGTAGGAACATGCATGTTTTCAGGATTTTTGGTTTGTAATATAACAATCTGTATGATATTCTGTTGTTATACTTTCCATCTTCCTGGTTATGTAGTCAAGTCAGAGAAATATTTTTCACCTTCATATTACACTTTCAAATTTCAATACAGACGCCTATAGGAAGGTGGGACCTGAAAGTTCAATGTTTTGTGTGGCCCCATAGAAGCCACAAATGGGAATTCAGCTTATACTTAAATAACTATCTACCTTGGATTCTAACTGCAGGTGTACTTTGAGTTGCTATCTGTCCACATAAAATGTTTTTTTGTCACATCTTATTGGAAATTCTCTGGCAGATTCTGTGAGGCGACTTGTGTAATTGTTTCCTGATTAGTTTTTTAGAAATGTGAAGAGTGGAAAGTGCATCATCCCCTTAATTTCGGCATAAAAGATTGAATTTAACTAGTAATTAATTTGTTACACACAGTGCTACTTCAACTATCTTTTACTTTCTAGTTTGGTTCATTGTACCAGTGCCTTAATTGGTAAAGAGTAGAGGTTGACCTGTTATCTGACTCATTAGTTTAAGATGCATGCATTGAACCAAACTGGAAAATAATATTAATTTTTCTTTTATGATGACTAAAATATATCGTAGGTTTTATTTTTTGGAGATCAAATTACAATCAGTTACTGCAGAGGGTTTAATAAAATACAGGCTCCTCAAACATAAACAATAGTTCGAAGTAGTTAGGAACTGATTTCTCGTAAAAAATATGATTAACAATTAGGTAATTAGCTTTAGTCTAATCATCATCAAAGGTTAATGATACAACATGTGATGTGGGCCTCGTACTGCCTATGGATAGAGATGTTCGGCTCATTTTTTTGTACCTTCCTGAATTTTTTTATTTCACTTTTGTCTTTATATTACTATGAAAAGAACAGCTATAACTTTTTTTTTTTGTGAAAGCAGTTTCCTATGAAGCAAGTAAAATTTATCATAATTGACTGATTTAAGGCATCCATCTGTTCTTAAACCATACTCATAGGAGGAACAAACTGAAAATCACTTCAAAAGTTTCTGTTGTGTTTAGGGCTGTCAATATTCCGTTCCGCGCACGTGTTCCGTTCCGTTCCGTCCGAACGGAACGTTAAATGAAATAGAAAATCAATTCTGTTTCTGAAAATGGAACGGAAACGGAAATAAAAAAACGAACGAAACGTAAACGGAACACGGAAATGGACAGAATTCCGCTGAAATCAATGGTAAATAAAGGACGGAACGTTAAATGGAATGGAATTTTGTTACGTTTGACGAAACGGAACGTTAAACGGAATCAATTTCTGTTTCGTCGACTGAAACGGAACGGAAGCAGAACAGGTCTGTTCCGTCTTCCGTTTCAACGTTTGACACCTCTAGTTGTGTTCCTCTTGGAAATGTGTTCTTTTGTCTATTTGTTATAAAAAATCCTTCCAAGAGCCAAATTTTGTTCTTCTTTTTGAAATCTATATTTTGTTTTGAGTTCTTTTGGTGGGAAAACAAGATGATTTGAACCTTAAAAAAGGGCTATTATTATCTTTTAAAGTTATCTCTTCAAGAAGTAAATCAAATGCAACATTTGATGTTATTAATTGAGAGAGCGTTTCTTGTACCTAATGAAAAAATTGAAATGTCACAATCACCTTATAATTAAGGCTATTATGTTATGGGGGTAGGTCGGCTAAGAATTTTTTTGAAGTTGGGAATGATATATAGTATTCTCTTATAAAATTCTGATCAATGATTGATTGATCCTACATTGCAACCTCTAGGCTTTTAACAATTGTCATTATGTACATTGTTCAAACGCATGTTATAAATTGTTTCAACCTTTTCACGGCTATTCCATCACTAATTGTTAACCAAACGTGCTTGGTCAGGTTGGCAATTAGAGATGAATTTAATTTAGGTGACCAGTAGAGTAAAGTAGGTACCTGCCTCTGCTGCCATCGTTATGTGGTCAGCAAGCAAAATAAAACATCCTAGATCACTTTTTTGATGTTTTTAGGTTGAATTATCTTTTTTGACCTGAGCAGTGCAATTTCAATCAGATGGTTTATGTGCAAAGTTTGTCAGTGGATGTGGAATGAGAGGCGCTGACTTGTAATGGTTTTATGACTTTATATGGGCATACGATCGATCACCATTCTGATAGTGGAAATAGTGGACTTAGTGTTATATTTTCTTGAATATTGTTAGATATGAAACTGACTCGAAATACCTATATTCATACAATATATATGATTAATCTTGTTCTTTTTTTTTTTCTTTTGGTTCAGTAAATAAAAGTTATGGTTGATGTAATGTGGAGCAGGGGATTGTGAGATTTTGACCTAAATGCTTTCAAGTGCTGGCTATGAGAATGTAAGTTAAATGTCTGTCATTAATTGAATTCTGTTCTCCCAAACTAAAAGCCTAGTTTAATTGACTAATAATTCATTGTTCTCTTATTATTCAGATTTCAGGTTCCGTACTTTCAATGAATTGTATGCCCGATTACACAGACAAGAAAACTCTCAAGCGGTGGTTTTATATCGACAAACGTGTTGGTTGACAAAATCAAGGAAACATTTAACTCAATTCTTTCAAGGAAACACTAACTCAATTCTACCATTGTCAATCCTTTTCACATTGCCTAATACAATCAAGACCTTTTTTCTCCCTCGCATTGTGGCGAGTTTCGGATGGATGTCAAGAAAGGCTGCCCTGTTGTTACTGAGATTCCTTATACAGCAGAATTGAGTGCTATTGTTCCTAGAAGGAAGATGGTAAAGTCACCAGTTCCATCTAAGGTTGATGATGCTATAGTTAATGGTTGGATTGAGGCCATGAGATGTTCTTCCCCTCCTCGGAAGAAGAAAAATGGCCCTGATCATTCACCTTCCATTGACGTTGATTGTGAATTTCGTTCTTGGCAGGTGAGTTAGGATTTCTTTTTCTTTTGCCCTGGTAGAAAAAAGACATAATTTTGAATCATTTAATAAATTTCAATTTTTTTTTCAAGGCCAAGTGTCCATCAGCTCTGACTTCATTTGACAAAATCATGATGCATGCTGAAGGGCGGAAAATTGCCTTGTTTCTAGATTACGATGGTACGCTTTCGCATATTGTTGATGACCCTGACAAAGCTGTCATGACCAAAAAGGTAAATTCTTCAGCCAAAATCTAGTCACTTCATTTGATCCTTGGTAAAAAACCAACTATCCACTGTAAATTTGGCTGCAGGATTGCTCATTTGCTTAGGATATCTTATTGTACATATATGGCTCTTATGTTTGACAATGATTTTGACTGTATATGTATGTCAGCTTCTTTTACTCATTTATTATTCGTCTTTAGATGCGTGCAGCAGTCAAGGACGTGGCAAAATTCTTCCCCACTGCTATAGTCAGTGGAAGATCTCGTGATAGGGTACTTTACTACTGAATGTTAATATTTCAGATGTTAGATACTATCAGCATTCCATTCCTGATTTAGCATCTTATTCTGTCTTTAGGTTTTTGAATTTGTGAAACTGACAGAGCTTTACTATGCCGGCAGCCATGGAATGGACATAATGGTCCCTGAAATAGGTTCAACTAACAAGAAGGTAGATATTATGCTTTGCATTCATCATATGTTTACATACTTTGTTTGTCATATATTTTTAATAATTAGTTGTAATTGAATTGATGATGCAGGTAGATAATTTATTCCAGCCTGCCAGTGAGTTTTTACCCATGATGGATGAGGTATACTAAATCAATAACTTGAAGTGAATGCTTGTTTAACTTATCATATAAAGTTGTTAACCTTTCATAATTGTAGGTTTTTAGATCCCTCATCGAAAGTACTAAAGGAATAGAAGGCTGTAAAGTTGAGAACAACAAATTCTGTGTTTCTGTACATTATCGCAATGTAGATGAAAAGGTACCCTGGACATGAAGATTAATAACATAAATTAATTTTAGTCCCCTTTTAAATTTTTTATTTTATAAACACTTCGAAATTATCTTCCAAGTTCATATTCTATTTTTGTTTTGTCGATAGGATTGGAATCTGGTTGTGCAATATGTGAATAATGTTGCAAAAGTATATCCCAAGCTCAGGGTGACTCATGGACGTAAGGTAAACATATTCTACAGATTAAGGCTGGGCAAATATTAATTATTACCATGGCTAAAGACCTAATGTAATTTTTTTTTTCCATATTGTAGGTTTTAGAAATTCGTCCATTGATAGACTGGGACAAGGGAAAAGCTGTTGAATTCTTGCTTGAGTCTCTCGGTCTGACCAATTCTGAAACTGTTTTACCTATTTATATAGGAGACGATCGCACCGATGAAGATGCATTTAAGGTTGTAATTCCATTTCTTTCCTTTTCTTTAAATTTTGAAGAAGATATGATTTCGTTCAGATTTAATTAATCTGAATTTGGAATTACAAACATATATAGGTCCTGAAGAAGAGAAACTGTGGATATGGAATCTTGGTTTCGTCTGTGCCAAAAGAGACGGATGCCGTTTTCTCTCTGAAGGACCCATCTGAGGTAAACACAATTACAGTTTTTTTAAGCTTGATTAAGTTTGTTTGTGTAATTTGTTGGATATTCAAGGGTTTCGTTTTGAATCAGGTGATGGCATTTCTCCGGTTATTAGTCAGATACAAGAAGCGTCAATCATTAAATAATGAGGAGAACTAGATTTAATGTGATGACAATTTGTGTAGAAAAGGCTGCTTGCCTTGAATAACTATACTCTTAGAACCTAGAAGTCTATTGGAACTTTTATTTTATGTATGATGTGATGTTCTCCCTGAATAAAGATATGTTTTTCTTTCTAAAATAAAGCGCTGATAGTTGTAGCGTGGGCTAAAAATTTGCTCTGATCGTGAATCTGATATAATTTCTCTGTTTGGGCTTTTCATTTTCTGCATTTATAAAGTGGGGGCTGGATTTTGGGAGCAGCACCTTGACTCTGCATCCAGTGGATGGTTTCAATCTCAGCCGTCCGATTTAATTTTAAATGGGGCTGTTTGGATGGTATGGGAATAAGAAAGAAATAAGATTTTTAGAAAGAAAATATTGGGAAATATGTAACTTTGCTTTCGTTTGGATGAGAGAAGAAGAAGAGGAAGAAGGAAGATGGGAAGAAAAAAAATTATAAACAATCCAAATTCTTCACAAAGTTACATACTTCCCAATATTTTTTTTCACTTCTTCCCTTCTTCCCACACCTATCCAAACGGAGCCTTGGGAAGAGTGGGAAGATGTTATTCCAAAAATATGAAATATTGTTTGGATGATGAGTAAGGAATAAACAAATTGATATTAATTTAAATAAATTATTAAAAAAAATATTATTTTAATATTAAATAAAATACTAATTAAAGAGTACATAAAATTTCATTTAGTTATTAGTATTTATCTAATTTTGTTCAAATTAATAATTGTTGGAAGATGTTATTCCTTATTCCTAATTTATTTGGATGTCTAGAAAGAAGCTATTCTTCCTATTCCTAAGCAATCCAAACGACCCCGACGAATATAGATGTTCCGTGTATAATATCAGAATTGATAGGTCCGAAAAAATCTAACCGTTGAAATTAAATCAGACGGCTCGAATCAGAAAACGTCCACCGGATAGTTTTATTAAACCATCTAGAGGATACGAGTCCACAGCACCTTGGGTACAAAGCTTAAGATTTGCTTGTTAATGAATGTACCTCTTTCAAAACAAAATCAAATAAGAAAACAAATAAATGGACAGTGAACTATGTTTCATTTCACTGATATTTAGAAGCAATACACGCGGAATTTCACAATTTATCCATAGTAATTCATTGTTTGTGATTTGTGATTTTTAATTGATATGCAGTATAAACTCGATTTGCAAAAAGCACGATTGATGCCATTTTTTCTTCGGATTTCTACCCATTATATATATATATAATTTAATATTTAGTATTAGAACGTTATTGACATTTTAATTTGTTGTTGTAGCTTGCAATGTCAGAGTTTAAAAGGAACCTCTCATGGAACAAGTTCTATACAAAATCAAATTTAAGTGAATCCTCATGCATACAAAAAGTAACATGAAAGAAAAGGACATATGTAGGCCAGTCAACGGGGAAAAAAAAAACGCTTTATGCCGTTTCGTTAAAGCCTAACGAAACGAATAACGGTAGAGAAATGAATTCCATTTCAATAATGAAACGGCAAACGGAATATAAATATGTGCCGTTTCGATAGTTTCACTCTAATTTCAAACCGTTTGTGTGTAATTTGTGAAGTGGAACGAATAATGAAATGGATTTCTATGCCGTTTTATAAACGAAACGGTTAACATAATAAAATGTTGATATCGTTTCCTTAACGGAACGGCAAACGAAATTGGTTGTGCCGTGCTATTGGGCCACGTTTGACAGGCCTAAACATTGGGGAATTTACGTGGTGCTACCCATTATATTTCTTTTGATAGTTTAGTTCCAGTGCATGTATGATGTATTAAATTACTTTCTTAACCTTTTATGTCATTTATTTATAATAAAGAGTTAACAAAATCCAGTGAATAAAACGTTCATTTTTATTTTTATTTTTAGCACAATTTGGTACAGTCAGATTATATTAGAACTATTTCAGTACAGAAGAAAATGGATCTTTGATCTCAGACATCTACCAAGCTATACAAATTATATTGGGGCGTTTGGATGGGGTTGGAATAAGAGGGAATTGCAAATTTTCGGAATTTCATATGTCAAATTTATTATAAACAATCCAAACTCTTCACAAAGTTACACATTTTCCAATAAATTTATGTCTAGAATTGTAAATTTCCCAAATTCCTACAACATCCAAACGGCCCCAATTGATGTGAGTAAACCGACTGATGCAGTAGGTACTAGGTACATGCGCCATAATTTTCGTTGCTGGTTTAGGTATCTGTCATGGTTTCGTTTGGTGACTGCACTTGCAATGTCGAAGTTTTGGATGCGACCACTTAAAAAAGGAACAGATGAACTACTCACGAATAAGGCGGCCAGAAAACTTTCCTCATGCACATTTTGTTAAATCATCATTTTTTGTTTTAGAATTCAATTATTAGAAAATTATAAGCTTAATTTTACAAAAATTTAGAAAGAATAGATAAATATTCTCCATCCCTCTCTAACTTTACAAGAACAACAACAAAAAAGTTGGAAAACAAATAAATAGAATCTAGTTATTATAATAGATTAATTTTAATATTTTCATTTTTCGATCCTTTGATCAAGTATTAAATAAACTCTAAAATTTATAAAATTTTATGAAAATAAAATTTTCTTGTGAAATTGAACAAGATCGATGATTATCGAACAGTTAAAATTGACAAATTGAAATAAAAAAAGTAATAGTGTGGTGTCCGTGGCACCCAAAAAAACAGAGGACTGTAACCCTTGCTTAAAAAAAAGTATATATAAATCATTTTATTTAGTGCGTTTCGAAACTGAATATTATCAATTTTCAATCCACTTAATTTTCAAGCTAACACATTTTTTATTTTGGATAGATGGATACTTGCGAAATAGTCACTAAGTAACTATATATGTTTTTTTTTCTTAGTTTATTAGAAGTCGAATCAGTAACCATTCGGAAAATCCAAATTAGCACATTAATACCTTGTTAAAATTCACCTTAATTATGATCCATAACTTATTGAGGCTTTAATGCCGAATTTAAGTGCTCTCCCCATCCCCGATGTTTATTGATGTACGGCTAGTTGTTAAGCGTCGCTGGGTCTGGGATGCACTAAATTATTTCGTGGGCGTTGTTTCGGGCAACAGATTTTTGACTTAGAGCAACAGAATTTTGTTGTAAATGACTAAATTGTCCTGCGTAAAGAAAGATATTATTTTTCTGGCTATGAACTGCGTCGAAAAGTTGATGTGCATGAAATCACAAACTAAAAAAAATAGAAATGATCATGCGGCCCCACAAAGTTGCTACCCTTTTAACCGTTTATCCTATTCGTATCATATTCGATAAGACGGATATGGATAAGGTTTTATTTTCGCTAAGTTATCGAGTATGGATATGGGTAAAAAAAATTTCGTTAATATATTGGGGAAGGATAAGAGTAACGCTATTTCGTAACCGTTATTTACCATACCGTTATATATATAATATATAATATATAATATATAATTTATAATCTTTAATAGAAAAATATATGATTATAATATCTAATTAATATGTTAATAACTAAGAAGGCAATTGGATTGGTAGATTTAACTGAGACAATATACTACATTAATAATTTATAATTCATGATGATAAGTATTAATTATTCAATTTAATATTTTCAAGTATAAATTAATTATATATATTTTTGTGATAATTTATATGAGAAGATATTATATGATTTAATTATATTTAAAGTATTATTCATTGTTGCACTTTAATAATATATTTAATCCGTTATAAATTATCACAAAAATGAATTAGTTATAATATCTTTGTTTATAGCCAGAAATTATTCTTCTCATATAAATTAGTTATATATATTTTTGTGATAATTTATATGAGAAGAATAATATCTTTGTGTACCAGAAAAATAATTCATAGCCAGAAAAATAATATCTTTGATTATGCAGGGCAATTTAGTTATTTACAATAAAATTTTGTTGCTCTAAGTCAAAAATCTGTTGCCCAAAGCAGCGCCCTTATTTCGTCCCTTTGATCCTTTTCTTGATTTTTTTTGTTTGTGTTATATAAGGAAGGGAAAAACGGATATAAATCCCTCTAATTTCTTCCATTCAGATATAAATCCCTCTAATTTTTGAAATTGAATATAAACCCCTCTAATCTCATTTTGTTTGGAATTAACCCCTTTTCATTATTTTTAATCATATTTTAATCAAAAAAATTAAAATATCACTGCTATGATTATTATACCCTAACCTACACATTCTGGTCAACAACGACTCATTTTCCTTCTTTGTCTCTCCTCCATAGATTCATATTCCAAAAAGTTATGAATTTGACTTATGAATTTCAAAAAGTTAATTAATATCAAAACTATTTTTTATTATTTAAAACATTATTGGTCATCTCTAACACATTCTAATAGAAATGAAATTTCATTGAATGGTTCATGAAAATTTATTGTTGAAGAAAAGATTGTTTGGAATATATATATAGACAGATTGGTATATAGAGATGAGAAATGCTAATGTTCAACATGCAGATCGTATTTTGTGTTTTAAATTTCAAAAGACCGATCCAAACCGTTAGATTGAATCTATATGTTGGGAACATGTATGAAATGAAATTTTATATCTTTTTTGATTTTTTTGGTATTTATTTTGTATTTTTATAAATTGTTGCATATTGGTATGGATATCAATGCGGATATAGATAAATATATATATGTATATATTTATCTATATCTGCACCAATATATGTTCCCATATCTGTATCTGTATCCATTTATAAAAATTTATATGCGCATTCGTATCTGTTCGAATACGAATAGTAACATTCAAATCCGCTATTTTTCAACTTCAAATACAGATAGACACAGAATTTATCTAATTCGTTTTCATCTTTATTTCTATAGAAGTCTTCTTTTTTTTCCCTAAAGCATTATTTTGGTGAAAATTCCGAGTTTGAAATCCGGCTAGAGGTATTTTGTGACATTTAATTTTCAAAATAAATTGGAGAGCTTGACTCTCATCTTAGCTCTTAAAAAAAATTTGAAAATCCCACAATCTGCAATAAAAAAGGAAAAAGAAAAAAAAAAACGGGAAGTACGTGCTGATGATGGCAAACAGTGAATTTAATCACACAATTAATTCTATTTCAAACTCACCTTCCCAAGCCCCATAAACAGCACAGCTAATTAATCAAACAACAGTACAATACTATTTCTCATCAAAACCATTGCAAACTCGTGATTATCAATTGGACAGCACACGTTGGCCATACATAAGGTGCACAATATCTACCTCAAGGATTAAGAGAAACAATGTGGACAAAGCACTTAAATAAACATTTTTCTTATATCTTTTCAACAAGGAATTCACATTAAAAGTTTACATCGTCAAGCAATTTCTCCCATACTTTAGATATGATACACTCATATCTAGCAAGCTAGCTAGCAATCACACTGTCAAATTAACCGTCCTATAAATACAAAATAAATTCCTTCAGCATTCCATCCTACATCAGTTGCCTTTTATCAAGTGATCCTTTTCATGGCTCCTTCCTTGTGCATACACACTGCTCTTATTTCTTTTGTACTATTCTCTACATCAACATTTGCGGAAGAAGCACAAGTTCCAGCTATGTTCGTTTTCGGGGACTCCTTAGTCGATCCAGGGAATAACAACAATTTAGCGACTCTTGCCAAGGCTAATTACTTTCCAAATGGAATCGACTTCCCTGAGGGAGACACTGGGCGGTATTGCAACGGTGGCACGTTCGCGGATTACTTGAGTATGTGCATGTCATTTTAACTTATCAACTAATTCATAGTTGGTTTGCTTTACAATTAGGTTATTTATCACAGTTGCATTAGTACAGAATCCATGATTGGTAGAATTCTCTTGGCATGCCATTTAACATGCCCTTTTATTTACAATTTAAAAGTGACCACAAATAACAATAACCTTTTAGATTGAAATAGGAAATAGCCTGCTATATTTCTATGAACCAAATTTAACAAAGAGTACCACAGAGATCAAAATCTAGAAATAACAAGAAATAAATTTAAGAACACGAATTTATATATGGCAAAGACCAACCTTCAATAGAGGTAACGAGATCAAAACCAGCTTAAAGACCTCTTGTGAATATTTTATTTTAACAATAAATTAAGGTAGACAAAAATTTGGATGCACAATCGTGTAAGATGGTGAACGTCTATAGGTCTTTGGTGAAAGAAGTTGCATCATTTCTCTTATTTTTTAATTTTTTAATTTAAATGGTCGTTTGTTATTAGTAGTCCGGAACTCCGGATACTGTAGAGAAAGGAGAGGAAAAAAAAAGGTGGGTTCTGTCTCTAACACAACTTCATTGTTCAACAACTTTTTAGAATATAAAATTTAAATGTCGAATTCAAAGTGTTGACTTGTTCAGTTTAACGAGCTATATGATATATATTATATAATTATTATAAATGAATTTTGTTTAATATGATTGATTAATTGTAATACATATTCATTTCTTAACATCTTGCTCAATATCATATGAACTCTAATATTTATATATATATATAGTAAGAGAAATACTAAAATACTACACGTAGCACGGATGGTTCTGTGCTACAAGTTCATTCTCAAATTTGAATTCCACGTTAATTTTAAATTATTAAAAATTAATGAAAAAAATGAAAATTTGATATTTGGTGGCATCCCAAAATTAGGGGCATTGAACCCTCCTTAAAAAAAATGGATTGTTTGGCGGGCAAAGCTAAAAACAAATAAAAATAAGAAACAAACAGAGTTTGTATTAGTCCCGTGAATAGCCATGTCAATTTCGTTTCAAAATAACCATGCATTATGAATCTTAGTAACAATTGTGACATTAAAGATGCATTTACTTCTCCATATCTCGCATGATAGTTTTCGATTGTAGGTAACCTTCTTGGCTTGCCAATAATTCCTCCTTACAACAACCCAGAAATAAAAGCACATGATATGCTTCAAGGCGTTAATTTTGCTTCAGCTGCTAGTGGAATTCTAGATGACACCGGAAGATTTTATGTAAGCACCGAATGACATCATCACCTCAGTTATTTTGTATAATATTTTTTCCATATCAAAAATAAGAAATTAAAAGTGCACGTCTTGTTTTCAGGGAGAACTATTCAGTATGGATTCACAGATCCAAAATTTTGGCAGAATCCTTGGAGAACTTGGCTCTGTTTTGGAAAACAGAACTGAGGATTACATTGGTAGTTCATTTTTCTTGGTTAGTACGGGGAGTAATGACTACATAAACAACTTCTTGCTTCCTATTTCCCAGAAAACACGCCTGTATACCCCGGAATCTTTTGCCGAGCTAGTCATCCATGAATACAGAAGACAACTTAAGGTAAATAAACTATAGAAAGGCTAAAGTCTAATGTATTTAACAGAGAGGATCTGTCCAATGTTCTTGGTTTTATTTTTAATTAATTTATTTTTTTTTATAATTTGGCAACTTTCATAGTTCCATATACAATTTGTTTCGAAATAACTTTCTCATTCTCCAAAGGAACTATATGATCTTGGTGGGAGAAAATTCTTAATTGGAGGCGTGGGACCTCTTGGTTGCATACCAAATCAAATTGGGAACAACCCAAATGCATCAGAAGGCACATGCATTGAATCGACAAACATATTGGTCTTGCAATTCAACACCAAGCTCAAAGTTATGCTTGATGATCTGAACAGGAGACTCCGCGGCTCATATTTTCTCTTCTGGGACGTCTACAGCAAAAGCATGGAAATAATCACTAATTATTCAAGATATGGTAAGTTCTCCCAACCACTATAGTCAGACAGAATTTCAGGAAACAGGAAGCAGTATGTGTCCTGGTCTCCTGGGAATGAGATTTATTTAACCCAAGACATGGGGCGAAAAGAATGAAATATACTGATTGATTTCAGAGAAATCATTAACATCAATTTCATACAAGTAACAGCTTTCTGTCATTGACACATCAAGGTGGGCCCAGTGGGAAGAAATCAGAGAGAGATTTGTGTAATGTAGCATTAATAGTACGCAATAATAAGACCGGCAACTATACTAAGTTACTAACTATCGCTTCACTACTGATTATGTCGAGTTGAATTTGAAATGTAGGATTCAAGTATCCGTTGACGGCATGTTGTGGTGCTGGTAGATCAAAAGGTCAGATAATGTGCTTGCCAGTACTGCCTCTGGAGTGCCAAAACAGAAACGACCATATTTTCTGGGACCCATACCACCCCACAGCTCGTTTCAACTCCATAGTAGCTGAAGTGGCCTACAACGGCACATTGCAAACCACCTTTCCAATGAACGCCATGCAACTAGCCCTTCTATAGCACTTTATTTGCTTCTAAGTTCTCATGGTTCACAATGCATTTTGCTTGAGTTGAACTTTGTTGTCATCGCTTGATGGGGTTGTTGAGTCGAAAACAGATATATACCGCATACAGTGTTATAATTTAAAGGGCCTACTTATATTAATGTCCACTAATTAGATATAGCATGTTATCCTGTTTTGTTTAGTTTATATTTATATGTTTGGAATAATTTGTTTATTTAGTCGATAATATATTCAGAATACTACATTTACTCACATATAGTCTTAATATATAGAGTAGATTATAGTTCCACAATCTGCATGGTTTTATTCTAATTTCGTACTTCGTCTTTCTAATTCAGTACAGACATACGAAAGGATTCAGTTTTCCATTAGACCTGTTTACAGTTTGCAGGATTTTTTGAATCATTCTTAGATTGACGATGAGATCGTTACTTATTCTCTGCAATATTAGTGAAAATTGAATTCGGAAATCATAAGAAATGTTTTTAATAAAGCAAAGCATTTATTAGATGAAATCAGCTTTCCTGCTACATTTTGAATGCTGTGCGTTGCTGCATCAGATGTGTTGGAGCCAGTAATAATGCTGGTATGAGTTAATAAATTGATACAGGCGCGCAATTACTGGTACAAGAGTAGCGGTAGTGCAAGAGGTATTTTACTAGCAATTTTAATTATTAAAAATTTTAAATAAGTCAGGCAACTTTATTGCTAAATAAATATTTTGTTATATATCAAAGGTCCATATATCGAGGTAAATGAACATAATTGTATTGTGAAATTAAAATGATTGATTAATTAATTTGATAACTAGGTCTACAACAAAATAAGCACAGAAACCAGAAGTTCTACAAGGGAAGTTGAAAATACAACTTGCAAGAGAGCTCAACGTTGAGAAAGGGATCACCGTGAAAAAACAAAGCTTTATTGATGAGGTCAGGATTGAGAATTGTTTGCTTGTTGGAGCTGTTCACTATCCTTAGATTGTGTTTCAGGAGATGCGAGTGTAAACTAAATCATCGGTTATCTGTCTCAATGTGCATGTGATTGTACAATAAGGAGCTGTAAAAGCCCATAACGCAATCTAGTAAGTGTTGAAGAATGAAGTCTAAATATGTGTATGTGGACCGAATAATGTACTGTGTCTTTGTGGTTCGTGTAAATGATTCAACTTAAGAAATATGTTTGGACTAAAGAAGTTAGATTCGGTCCGAATCATTTTGAACGAGAGGTGAACATGTTGAGTTTCGGACTGAAATTAAGTACCAACTTGTCATATTTTGACAAGAACAAATTAATATTGGTCAAATCTTTACATAAAAGATGAGTACAAATTGTGGGATGTTTTTCATATCAAGACAATCTGAAATGTGTGAGAAGAGAAGAAAATTGTGAAAAATAAAGACAATAATTTTTTATGTTAATAAATTACCAAAAAAAAAAACTAATTTTTTTATGTAATTTTATGTCTATTTATGTTCTCTTTCTCCCATAAACAATATCATAAAAAAATAATGAAAAAGTGTGTGTGTGGGTGACATATGCACCAAGTTGGTGTTGAACCTCATTAAAATCTCGTGTTTTTTTTGTTTAATTGTGTGATTATCTATTCTGAGATGCTCGTGTTGACTAAATCCTAAGAGGTACGATTCTTGTGCAGTTACACATGGATTGTGTCTTCTCGAATCTTAAACTTAACTTTTATTGCGTATGTGCTCCAATTTTTAGCACCGCCGCATGGATCAAAAGAGTTCACCCCCTTTCTTTTGACCCAAACCATTTCGGTCTGAATCAAACTTCTTTGGTCCAAACATATTTCTTGTAGGTTAAATCATTCACACTAACCCCACGCCCACGGTACATCATTCAGTTCACATACATACATATTTAGATCTCATTCTTCAATACTCCCGCTCAAGTTGGCATGTACACATTGAAAATGTCAGCTTGCGAAATTACTCGTTAAGCTTGGTATCCGTGATTGGTTCTTTTTCTTAATTTCTAATCTTGATCAACCTTGCTCTTATTGTTTAGTACCATGCATTCGATCCAAAGTATGATTTTATACAACACTTACTCACACTCTCCCTCAAGTGGACAAGTACTGACTTGCGTGAAGTGTTGCACACGGATACACACTGTCATGTAAGACACACACCTTTTATTTTAGTTGACACATACGTGCCACGAAGTTCTTCGTTCACACCTGCAACACCTACCAATCTTTCACCGACACATGCTAGTTCGTTTAGTGACAACACACATTGCCACATGGGTTAGACCTGACCTTCCATGAGTCGCACACAAGACAACGACACATACCGCCACATGGATCAAAAACTTCATCGCTGGGCTAGAGGAAGAGATTAAATTTAAATCGCAATTGTAAGTATTATTTCAGCATTTCAATCGTTTCTGGATTCATTCTAATTCATTTTATCACAATAATCTATATTTAAACTCTTTATACAATCCAGAATAAGATAAATGTCTTTTTTTATTCAAAAAGATTGGAATATACATGGTAATTATGCATATAAAGTGCAAATAATGCAATTGTAAGTATCAATTGATCATTTCAATCGTTTTTGGATTCATTCTAACACTGTGTTTGGATAACAGGAGGGGAATGGAAAGGAAAAGAAAATATAAAAGAGGAAGGGATGGGATGGGACGGGACGGTAAACAATTTTACGTTTTTCTGTTTGGATCAGTTATGAAGGGAAAAGAAAATAAGTTTCCTTTCCGTCTCTATTCTTGTTTGGATGAACTAATTTAATAAAGGTAAAATAAAATAATTGACCATTCTACCCTTTATCAGGAGTCCAGGACTCGTTCACTACAAAATAATTAATCTCTCAATACTTTTTTTCAATATTTTTTATCCCAACAACTGAGTTACCAAGCTTTTTATTTAATAACCGGAAAAAAATAGTTGAGTTACCAAGCTTTTTATTTAATAATCGGAAAAAAAACTGGTACACATGCGTGAAGCAAGTACAAGCTTATCTGGTACTACATGCATGTATGTCCTTACTCCAATCAAGCCAGTACAAACATTTTTTTTTTTTGAAGTGGAAATGCTCGTAGGCTTAATATTAATTAAAAAAGTACATTACAACATTGGGCAATGCTCCTGTCTTTGGTATATTGTCAGGGCATGACTTTAGTACTACATTCAAGCTCATATCTTTGGTACTACATTCAAGCTCAACTTCACTGACAATACAAATAACTTTAGCACCGAAAGTACTGTACCAGTTCATAAACCTCTAATTTACTAACAGATATACATACATGCTCATCTGGTACCACAATGTACCATAATAAAAATGTAGTAACCAGTGAAATATGTAAAGTGGGTACCAAGCATTGCACAACGGACTGAAAATGCAACGAATTATTCCATCCAAATTCAAATAAAACTACATTGACTAACCTGAAACAAAATTCTTAAATCAGCTACAACTTGGAAGAAAATTAGACATTGTTCATAATTTATTTTATTAAAAACAAAACATTAGTAACTTCAAACAAAACTATAATAACTTGGCAGCAATTGCAATGGGCTCCTTCCTAATCAGATCCTGCGCATAAAATTGGCACAATAAATTAGATAAACACAACCCTTTTACTCTTTTCAATTAGTCCAATTATTGTCAAATAACAAACATAAAAATGCATACTTACCTATATCAATTGCATTAGATACTCTTTTCGTTCTTCCAAAGGAAGACCAAGTACTGCTTCAAGCATATCAGGATTTCTAACCAAGAAGCTATATGCAAGCTCTCTTTGATGGATCAAGGTCTAACTCAACAACACGAGTCCAAATTTCAGCTGCAGGCATAGAAAGCTTTGAAGTTTGTGCCTTCACAAGTTGTTCTGTATGTGAGCTTTGTGCCTTCACAAGTTGTTCTGTTTGTGAGTTTTGTGCATTCACAAGCACCTCTGTAGACCTCACGATAGCTTCAGCAACCCCTTGAATTCCTTTCATAATCTCAGCTTGCACTTCTTCCCTGGTAAATTTGTGCCTTTTGTTTCCATCAGGAGAACCAGTGTTTTCATTGTTTAAATCTTCAAGTGTTGCCTCGTTATGTGCCACCATTCGATCAATAGCTGCTATGCCCTCACCTTCTGTATCATTGCTCTGCTGAGCCAATCGCTGCCTGATCTCTGAAGGTGTTTCAGCATTTTCTCCATTAGCCCTATCTTGTCCATAAAGCTTTTCCAAACTCTTGTAATGCATAATTGGCTTATTCATCCAATTAGCAGCTTCTGGGTGAGACTGAAAAAAAATACAAGTCATATAATTTAATCCTAATTAATCAGATACTCAGGTGCAACCAATATACCAATTTAATTCACATACCTCAATTAACTTATCCCATACACCTGGATCATCGGCAGACCACATGTTCGTGACGGGACTCCACGAAAATCCACTTAAATTTCGAAACAGATCGTAGCAACTTCCAAAACCCTTCTTGATATACTTCATTCGATTCATAACCTTAGCTTTATCCACTGGTTTGTCTGGGAAAGCAACCTTGAGCTCGTTCACTATGTTTTCATAAGCATGAGTCGTAAACGTTCCATTGACACGATTTCCAATGTCCTGTTGGTGTACAAATGCATTAATTAAAATCGTGTCCATTGCCTCAGACCAAACAAGGGACTCTCCTTTGCCTCCACTAACAGTTGAAGTGGAGCTTGAAGAACTTCTTTTCCTGCCCATCTGAAAGCTATGTAAATATTAACAACATAACCAAAAAGCTATGAAGATTTTAACAAGAGAGTATTTAACATCCAAATGCAAACTAACAGTTAATATTCATACATTTATGTTCCAACATGCAACAGACCAAACAAGTGCATACAAAATCATATCAAATAGATCACCATATTGTCTTACAATAAAATAGAAAAGCTAAAAATTGAACAAACAACACAGAACAATTCTAAAATGCTAAAAAATTACTGGTATATTGGCTAATGAATATTGATATCATAGTTTCTAAGCTGAATTATTGTAATCTCTCCACATAGCTGCAGCTATGTCAGTTTTAATTTGTTCGCCTCTAATCAACTCCTGGGGGTCTTCGCGACCAACACTACGAACAATTTGTTACTTTCACTGTTACCTTAAAGTAAGGATAGAATTTGCGATTAGATGAAATTTGAACTGGAACCTGGGTTCCATCAGGTTGGTGAAAGTAATCTCCCTCCAACATAATTATTGCTTTTAGAACATTATGGAAATGTCGACAGTTAGACTCGCCAGATCGACGAAAGAAAAAACATATCGAGCGATTCCTAACATTATGTCCTAAGATATAGAGAAACTTAGCAACTTGTTCCTCTACTGAAGCATGCCTAGTTGGTTGAAGGCCACCTCTAGTTACTAATATGTTGCACAGGTTTATAAATGCTCGAGGACACATCCTGATTACTTCTCGCGTTCTAGAACCATAAAGGATTTCACACATTATTTCTTGACGCACAACTTCTCTCTTGTCTCGTACTTCTTGAGAAATTCGATTGTCGGCTCGTTGTTCTAACACTAACCAAGAAACTAATAAGCAAAAGACTTGCACCAGTTGCATTAAATTAAGCCAATGCATAAGGATACGCAAGCGTTGAGATGAAAGATCGTCTAAAAAAGTCATTTGTAAAGACCTACAGTGTAAAGCAATACCATTAAACTAAGCATGTAATTAATCAAAATGTAATTGTTTCTTCTATCTCCAACTAGTACTGTCCTTGGTAACAGTATAACAATTAAGCATGTATCAGATTCTAAAACTAACTTCTATAACTCATGTTTGTAAAATAAATAAAATCAAAGAAAGCAACTGATAGTGGGCCAGTTTGTTCATATAAATGAAGAGGTGCTTTCCAGAGTTTTAAAAGAAAGTTCAGTTTTTCACATGAAAAGTTATTTGTTATTTCGAGATTATTTCTGCATTATATCCTTCTTCTGTTACCGGACAGACAGTGGGCCTATTTTGTTCATGCAATTATCGGTTCATGTGAGGTTTTGGAAATAAAATGTTTGAAAAGTTTGATGATTTTGCATACCTCTTGTGATAGCTTGAGATGACTGGATGATGAAAGGCTTGGAGAATGAATGACGAAGTATATATGGCGTATCCTAATTAAATCAAATAAAAAATTACACATTCAAATGATGGAAATGGATCGAAATTAGAATAAAAAATCAAGTGAAAAAAATAAATCGGAAAATAGGGTTACTGAGCGATACCTGAGCGATGAAGAAAGAACAAGCACGGAATCGTGCTTAAATAAAGGAAAATCGCGCGGCAAGAGGGGGGATCACGCGCCAGGAAGGAAAATTGCGCGCCAGAAGGAAAATCGCGCGCCAGGAAGGGTATTGCTGGTAATCGCTGCCAATCCGCATCTCGCCGATTCTCTTTCCCTTCATTCTCCGCCGATTCGGAGGGAAAATATTTTGTGCAGGAGGTGAAATTTGGAAGGGAATCGTTCCCCTTGCGATTGATTTTCCTTTCCGATTCACTTCCATCCAAACACGGAAAAGATTTGATTTTTTCCTTCCTTTCCGTCCCTTCCCAACCGATGCCTACCAACCAAACACAGTGTAAGTCATTTTCTCACAGTAATCTATATTTAAACTTTTTATATTGTCTAGAATATGATAAATATTTTCTTTATTCAAAAAGATTGGAATATAAATGGTAAGTACGCATATAAAGTACAAATAATGCAATTCTGAGTATCATTTGAGAATTTCAAATGTTTCTGCATTCATTCTATGTCATTTCAGGCAACAATCTGCATTTAAACTTTTTATACTGTCTAGAATATGATTCATATATTATTTTTTCAAAAATATTTGATTATACATGGTAATTACCTATACAAATTGAAAATAATGCAATTATGAGTACCATTTGAGCATTTCAATGGTTTCTGCATTCATTCTTAGTCACTTCATCTCAGTAATCTACATTTAAACTCTTTATACTGTCTAGAATATGATTCATATCTTGTTTGTTCAAAAAGTTTGGATCATACAAGGTAATTTTGCAAATAAATTGTAAATAATGCAATTTTGAGTACCATTTGAGCATTTCAATCGTTTCTGGATTAATTCTAAGTCTTTTTTCACAATAATCTACATTTCATCTATATATACTGTCTTGAATACAATTCAGGTCTACTTTTTTTCAAATAGATTGCATTATACATGATAATTACTCATATAAAGTTCAAATAATGCAATTGTGAGTATCATTTGAGCAGTTCAATCGTTTCTAGAATCATTCTAAGTCATTTTATCAAGATATCTACATTTAAAATCTTTGTACTGTCAATAATATGATTCATGTCTTTTTTATTCGATAGTATTGGATTATACATGGTAATTACACATATAAAGTGCAGATAATGCATTTCTGAGTACCATTTGAGCATTTCAATGGTTTTTGCATTCATTCTTAGTCACTTCATCTCAGTTATCTACATTTAAACACTTTATACTCTCTAGAATATGATAACCGTCTTATTTAATCAAATAGATTCAAATATACATGGTAATTACGCATATAAAGTTCAAATAATGCAATTCTAAATATCAGTTGAGAATTTCAAACGTTTCTGCATTCATTCTAAGTCATTTCATTAAAATAATCTACATTTTAACTATTTCTACTATCAAGAATTTGATTCATATATTGTTTATTAAAAATATTAGATTATACATGGTTATTACGCATATATAAATACAAATAATGCAATTATGAGTACCATTTGAGCATTTCAATCGTTAGCATTCGTTCTTAGTCAATTTACCTTAATAATCTACATTTAAATCCCATATACTATCCTGAATATAATTCATGTCTTGTTTATTTAAAAAGATTGGAATATACATGATAATTACTCATATAAACTGGAAATAATGCAATTGTGAGTATCATTTGAGCATTTCAATCGTTTCTGGGTTCATTCTAAGTCATTTTATCACAATAATGTACATTTAAACTCTTTATACTGTCTAGAATATGATAAGTGTTTTATTTATTCAAAAAGATTGGAATATACATGATAAATTACACATATAAAGTGCAAATAATGCAATTGTGAGTATGAATTGAGAATTTCATTCGTTTCAGGATTAATTCTAAGTCATTTTATCACAATAATCTATATTTACACTCTTTATACTGTCTACAATAAGATTCATCTCTTGTTTATTCAAAAAGATTGGATTATACAAGGTAATTACGCATATAAATTGCAAATAATGAAATTCTCAGTATAATTTTCGCATTTCAATCCTTTCTGGATTCATTCTAAGTCATTTTATCACAAAAATCTACATTTGAACTCTATATACTATCTTGAATATAATTCATGTCTTGTTTATTCAAATATAATGGATTATACTTGGTAATTACACATATAATTTGCAAATAATGCAATTGTGAGTATTAATTGAGAATTTAAATCGTTTTTGGATTCATTATAAGTCATTTTGTCACAATAATCTATATTTAAATTTTTTATACTGTCTAGAATATGATTCATGTATCGTTTATTCAAAAAGATTGGATTATACAAGGTAATTATGTATATAAATTGTAAATAATGAAATTCAGATTATAATTTGTGCATCCCAATCGTTTGTGGATTCATTATAAGTCCTTTTATCGCAATAATCAACATTTAAACTCTATATACTATCTTGAAAAATAATTCATGTCTTGTTTATTAAAAAAGATTGGATTATACAAGGTAATTACTCATATAAAGTGCAAATAATGCAATTCTGAGTATCATTTGAGCATTTCAAACATTTCTGCATTCATTCTTAGTCCTTTCATGACAATAATCTATATTTAAACTCATATTGTATAGAATATGATTAATATGTTGTTAACTCAACATTACTGGATTATACGAGAAAATTAAGCATATGAGTATAATTTGAGAATTTCGATCATTTCTGGATTAATTGTAACCATTTCATCACAATAATCTACAATTAAACACTTTATACTGTTTAGAATTTGATTCATACCTTGTTTATTCAAAAAGATAGAATTATACAAGGTAAATACGCATATAAAGTGCAAATAATGCAATTTTGAGTATCATTTAAGCATTTCAATCGTTTCTGCATTCATTCTAAGTCATTTTATCGCAATAATCAACATTTAAACTCTTTATACTGTCAAGAATGTGATTCATGTCTTGTTTATTTAAAAATATTGGATTATACATGGTAATTACAATTATAAAGTGCAAATAATGCAATTCTAAGTACCATTTGAGCATTTAAATGGTTTCTGCATTCATTCTTAGTAACTTCATCTGAGTAATCTACCTTAAAACACTTTATACTGTCTAGAATATGATTCATATCTTGTTTATTCAAAAAGATTGGAATATACATGGTAACTACGCATATAAAGTGTAAATAATGCAATTCTGAGTATCATTTAAGCATTTCAATCGTTTTTGCATACACTCTAAGTCATTTTATCGCAATAATCTACATTTAAACTTTTTGTACGGTCAATAATGTGATTCATGTCTTGTTTTTTTTAAATATTGGATTATACATGGTAATTACACATATAAAGTGCAAATAATGCAATTCTGAGTACCATTAGAGCATTTCAATCATTCATTCCTGCATTCATTCCTAGTCAATTAATCTCAATAATCTACATTTAAACTCTTTATACTGTCTAGAATATGATTCATATCTAATTTATTAAAAAAATTGATTATACATGGTAATTACGCATATAAAGTGCAAATAATGCAATTTTGAGTATCATTTGAGCATTTCAATCGTTTCTGGATTTTTTTAAGTCATTTTATCGCAATAATCTACATTTAAAACCTTATACTTAATAGAATATGATTCATGTCTTGTTTATTCAAAATGATTTGAATTATACAGGGTAATTACGCACAAAAAGTGCAAATAATGCAATTCTAATTATCATTTGAGATTTTCGATCATTTCTGGATTAATTATAAGTAATTTCATCAAAATAATCTACATTTAAATACTTTTTTCCTAGTTGAAATGCCTCTGACGGGAAGGTTGATTAGAATATGATTCATACCTTGTTTTTTCAAAAAGATTGGATTATACAATGTAATTACGCATATAAATTGCAAATAATGCAATTTTGCGTATCATTTAAGCATTTCAATTGTTTCTGCATTCATTTTAAGTCATTTTATCGCAATATTCTACATTTAAACTCTTTATACTGTCAAGAATATGATTCTCGTCTTTTTTACACAAAAAGATTGGATTATACATGGTAATTACGCATATAAAGTGCAGATAATGAAATTCTGAGTACTATTTGAGCATTTCAATTGTTTATGCATTCATTTTTAGTTAATTTATCCCAATTATCCACATTTAAATTCTTTATACTTTCTATAATATGATTCATATCTGGTTAATTCAAACAGATTTGATTATACATGGTAATTACGCATATAAAGTGCGAATAATGCAATTTTGAGTATAATTTGAGCATTTCAATCGTTTCTGCATTCATTCTAAGTCATTTTATCCCAATAATCAACATTTAAACTCTTTATAATGTCAAGAATATGATTCATGTCTTGTTTATTCAAAAATATTAAACTATACATGGTAATTACACATATAAATTGCAAATAATGGAATCCTGAGTACCATTTGATCATTTCAAACGTTTCAGCATTCATTCTTAGTCAATTCATCTCAATAATCTACATTTAAACTTTTTATACAGTCCAGAATATGATTCATGTCTTGTTTATTCAAAAGATTGGATTATATAAGGTAATTATGCATATAAAGTGCAAATAATTAAATTCAGAGTATCATTTGATCATTTCAATCGTTTCTGGATTCATTATAAGTCCTTTTGTCCCAATAATCTACATTTAAATTATATATACTGTTTCGAATATAATTCATGTCTTGTTTGTCCAAAAAGATTGGATTATACATGGTTACTCATATAAAATGCAAATAATGCAATTGTGCCCATCATTTGAGAATTTCAATTGTTTGCGGATTCATTCTAAGTCATTTCATCACAATAATCTATATTTAAACTTTTATACTGTCTAAAATATGATAAATGTCTTGTTTATTAAAAAATATTAGAATATACCTTGTAATTACACATATAATGTGCAAATAACACAATTGTGAGTATCGATTGAGCATTTCAATCGGTTTTGGACTCATTGTACGCCATTTTATTGCCATAATCAACTTTTAAATATTTATACAGTCTAGAATATGATCAATGTATTGTTTACTCAAAAAGATAGGAATATACAAGGTAGTTATGCATATAAAATGCAAATAATGCAATTCGGATTATCATTTCAGAATTTCAATTATTTCTGGATTAATTCTATGTTATTTCATCACAATAATCTACATTTAAACACTTTATATTGTTTAGAATAGGATTCATACCTTGTTTATTAAAAAAGATTGGATTATACTAGGTAATTATGCATATAAAGTGCAAATAATGCAATTTTGAGTACCATTTCAGCATTTCAGTCGTTTCTGCATTCATTCTAAGTCATTTTATCGCAATAGTCTACATTTAAACTCTTTATACTGTTAAGAATATTGATGTCTTGTTTATTCAAAAAGATTGGACTATAAATGGTAATTGTGCATATAAAGTTCAAATAATGCAATTCTGTGTACCATTTGAGCATTTAATCGTTTCTGCATTCATTCTTAGTCAATTTATTCCAATAATCTACATTTAAACACTTTCTATTGTTTATAATATGATTCATATCTTGTTAATTCAAAAGATTGGATTATACATAGTAATTACACATATAAATTCAAAATAATGCAATTCTGAGTATAATTTGAGCATTTAAATCGTTTTTGCATTCATTTTAAGTCATTTTATGGCAATAATCTACATTTAAACTCTTTATACTGTCAAAAATATGATTCAAGTCTTGTTTACTCAAAAAGATTGGATTATACATGGTAATTACGCATATAAATTGCTGATAAGGCAATTCTGAGTACCGTTTGAGCATTTCAATCGTTTATGCATTCATTTTTAGTTAATTTATCCCAATAATATGAATTTAAATTATTTATACTGTCTATAATATGATTTATATCTTGTTAATTCGAAAAGATTGGATTATACATGGTAATTACGAATATAAATTACAAATAATGCAATTCAGAGTATCATTTAAGCATTCAATCGTTTTTGCATTCAATCCATGTCATTTTATTGCAGTAATCTACATTTAAAATTTTAAACTCTTAATACTATCAAGAATATGATTCATGTTTTGTTTATTCAAAAATATTGGATTATAGATGGCAATTACACTTATAAAGTGCGAATAATGCAATTCTGTGTACCATTTGAGCATTTCAATCGTTTCTGCATTCATTCTTAGTCAATTCATCTCAATAATGTACAGCTAAACTCTTATACTGTCTAGAATATTATTCATATCTTGTTTATTCCAAAATACTGGATTATACACGGAAATTACGCATATAAAATGCAAATAATGCAATATTGAGTATCATTTGAGCATTTCAATCGTTTCTGGATTTATTCTACGTCATTTTATCAGAATAATCTACATATATACTCTTTATACTGTCTAGTATATGATTCATGTCTTGTTTATTATAAAAAAGGATTATACAAGGTAATTACACCAATAAAGTGCAAATAATGAAATTCTGAGTATCATTTGGGCATTTCAATCGTTTCTGGATTTATTCTAAGTCTTTTTATCACAAGAATCTACATTTAAACTCTATATACTGTCTTGAATATAATTCATATCTTGTTTATTCAAAAAGAATAGAATATACATGGTAATTACACATTTAAAGTGCAAATAATGCAATTCTGAGTATCATTTGAGGATTTCAAACGTTTTCTGCATTTCTTCTTGGTCATTTCTTGGCAATAATCTATATTTAAATTCTTTCTATCGTATAGAATATGATTCATATGTTGTTTATTCTAAAATATTGAATTACACAAGGTAATTACGCATATAAACTATGAATAATGCAATTCTGAGTATCATTAGAGAATTTCGATCATTTCTGGATTAATTATAAGTCAATTCATCACAATAATCTACCTTTAAACACTTTATACAGTTTTGAATATAATTAATACCTCGTTTATTCATAAAGATAGGTTTATACAAGGTAATTATGCATATAAAGTGCAAATAATGCAATTTTGAGTACCATTTAAGCATTTCAGTTGTTTCTGCATTCATTCTAAGTCATTTTATCGCAATAGTCCGCATTTAAACTCCTTATACTGTTAAGAATATAATTCAGGTCTTGTTTATTGAAAAAGATTGGACTATAAATGGTAATTACTCTTATAAATTTCAAATAATGCAATTCTGAGTACCATATGAGCATTTTAATCGTTTCTGCATTCATTCTTAGTCAGTTTATTCCAATAATCTGCATTTAAACTCTTTATACTGTCTATAAAATTATTCATATCTTGTTTATTCAAAAAGATTGGATTATACATGGTAATTGCGCATATAAATTTAAAATAATGCAATTCTGAGTTTTATTTAAGCATTTCATTCGTTTCTACATTCATTCTAAGTTATTTTGTCACAATAATCTACATTTAAACACTTTATAATGTCAAGAATATGATTCATATGTCGTTTATTCAAAAATATTATATTATACATGGTAATTACACATATAAAGTGCAAATAATGCAATTATGAGTATCATTTGAGCATTTCAATGGTTTCTGCATTCATTCTTAGTCAATTCATCTGCATAATCCACATTTAAATTATTTATACTGTCTAGAATATGCTTCATATCTTGTTTTTTCAAAAAGGTTGGATTATACATGGTAATTACGCATATAAACTGCAAATTTTGCAATTTTGAGATTCATTTGAACATTTCAATCGTTTCCAGATTTATTCCAAGACATTATATCACAATAATCTACATTTAAACTCTTTATACTATCTAGAATGTGATTTATATCTTGTTTATTCAAAAATATTGGATTATACGAGGTAATTACGCATATAATGTGCAAATAATGAAATTCTGAGTATCATTTGGGAATTTCAATTAGTTTTGGAATTATTCTAAGTCGTTTTATAACAATAATTTAAATTTAAACACTATATACTGTCTTGAATATAATTCAAGTCTTTTTTTTCAAAAAGATTGGATTATTAATGATAATTATTCATATAAAGTGCAAATAATGCAATTGTGAGTATCAATTGAGCAGTTCAATCGTTTCTGTATTCATTCTAAGTCATTTTATCACAATAATCTACATTTAAAAACTTTATACTAGCAATAATATGATTCATGTCATGTTTATTAAAAAATTTTGGATTATACATGAATACATGATAATTACACATAAAGTGCAAATAAAGCAATTCTGAGTACCATTTGAGCATTTCAATGGTTTCTGCATTCATTCTTAGTCACTTCATCTCAGTAATCTACATTTAAACTCTTTATACTGTCTAGAATATGATTCATATCTGGTTTATTCAAAAAGATTTGATTATAAATGGTAATTATGCATATAAAGTGCATATAATGCAATTTTGAGTACCATTTGAGCATTTCAATCGTTTCTGAATTCATACTAAGTCCTTATATCACAATTATCTACATTTAAACTCTATATACTGTCATGAATATAATTCATGTCTTGTTTTTTTAAAAAATATTGGATTATACAAGATAAAAACTCATGTAAAGTGCAAATAATGCAATTGTGAGTATCATTTGAGCAGTTGAATCGTTTCTGGCTTCATTCTAAGTCATTTTATCACAATAATCTACATTTACAATCTTTATACTGTCAAGAATATGATTCATGTCTTGTTTCTTCAAAAATATTAGATTATAAATGTTAACTACACATATAAAGTGCAAATAATGCAATTCTGAGTACCATTTGAGCATTTCAATGGTTTCTGTATTCATTCTTAGTCACTTCATCTCAGTAATCTACATATAAACTCTTTATACTGTCTAGAATATGATTCATATCTTGTTTATTCAAAAAGATTGGATTATATTTGGTAATTATGCATATAAAGTGCAAATAATGCAATTTTTTAGTATCATTTGAGTATTGCAATCGTTTCTGGATTCATTATAAGTCATTTTATCAAAATAATCTATATACTGTCTTTAATATAATTCATATCTTGTTTTTTCAAAAAGATTGGATTATACATCGTAACAACTCAAAAAATTGCAAATAATGCAATAATGAGTATAAATTGAGCATTTCAATCATTTCAGTATTCATTCTTAGTCAATTCATCTCAATAATCTACATTTAAACTCATTATACTGTCTAGAATATGATTCATATCCTGTTTATTCAAATAGATTGGATTATACATGTTAATTACGTATATAAAGTGCAAATAATGCAATTCTGAGTATTATTTGAGAATTTCTATCGTTTCTAGATTCATTCTAAGATATTTCATCACAATAAACTACATTCAAACTCTTTTGTATTCTTTAGAATATGATTCATATCTTGTTTACTAAAAAAGTTTGGATTACACGTGGTAATTACACATATAAAAGTGCAAATAATGCAATCATGAGTATCATTTGAGCATTGCAATCGTTTCTGGATTCATTCTAAGTCATTTTATCACAATAATCTACATTTAAACTCTATATACTGTCTTTTTTATTTAAAAAGATTGGATTATACATGTTAAGTATGCATATAAAGTGCAAATAGTGCAACTCTGAGTATTATTTGAGAATTTCAATCGTTCCTAAATTCATTCTAAGACATTTCATCACAATAATCTACATTCAAAATCTTTATATTCTCTAAAATATGATTCATATCATGTTTACGAAAAAAGATTGGATCATACATGGTAATTACGCATATAAATTGCGTATAATGCAATTCTGAGTATCATTTGAGTATTGCAATTATTTCTGGCTTCATTGTAAGTCAATTTATCACAATAAGCTACATTTAAACTCTTTATACATTCTAGAATATTATAAATGTCTTGTTTACTCAAAAAGATTGGAATATACATGGTAATTACGCATATAAAGTGCAAATAATTCAGTTCCGAGTACCATTTGAGCATTTCAATCGTTTCAACATTCATTCTTTGTCAATTCATCTCAATAATTTACATTTAAACACTTTATACTGTCTAGAATATGATTCATATCTTGTTTATTCAAAAAGATTGGATTATACATGGTAATTACACATATAAAGAGCGAATAATTCAATTCCGAGGATCATTTGAGAATTGCAATCATTTCTGTATTCATTGTAAGTCATTTTGTCACAATAATCTACATTTAAACTTTTTATACTGTCTAAAATATGATTCATGTCTTGTTTATTCAAAAAGATTGTATTATACAAGGTATTTACGCATATAAATTGCAACTAATGAAATTCAGATTATAATTTGTGCATCTCAATCGTTTCTGGATTCATTATTAAGTCCTTTTATCGAAATAATCAACATTTAAACTCTATATACTGTCTTGAAAATAAATCATGTCTTGTTTATTAAAAAAAATATTGGATTATACATGGTAATTACTCATATAAATTGCAAATAATGCAATTCTGGGTATCATTTGAGAATTTCAAACATTTCTGCATTCATTCGTAGTCATTTCATGACAATAATCTACATTTAAACTCCTCATATTGTATAGAATATAATTAATATGTTGTTTACTCAATAATATTGGATTATACGAGGTAATTACGCATATAAAGTGCGAATAATGCAATTCTGAGTATAATTTGAGAATATCGATTATTTCTAGATTAATTCTAAGCCATTTCATCACAATAATCTACATTTAAACACTTTATACTGTTTAGAATATGATTCTTACCTTGTTTATTCAAAAAGATAGAATTATACAAGGAAAATACGCATATAAAGTGCAAATAATGCAATTTTTATTATCATTTAAGCATTTCAATCGTTTCTGCTTTCATTTAAGTCATTTTACGCTATAATCTACATTTAAACTCTTTCTACTATCATGAATATGATTCATGTCTTGGATATTCAAAAAGATACGATTATACATGGTAGTTACGCTTATAAAGTGCAAATAATGCAATCTGAGTATGATTTAAGTTCTGCATTCACTCTAAGTCATTTTATCCCAATAATCTACATTTAAACTCTTTGTTCTGTCAAAATGTGATTCATGTCTTGTTTAATTAAAAATATTGGATTATACATGGTAATTACACATATAAAGTGCAAATAATGCAATTCTGAGTACCATTTGAGCATTTCAATCATTTCTGCATTCATTCTTAGTCAATTAATCTCAATAATCTACATTTAAACTATTTATACTGTCTAGAATATGATTCATATCTTTTTTATTACAAAAAAATGGATAATACATGGTAATTACTAGTATAAAGTGCAAATAATGCAATTTTGAGTATCATTTGAGCATTTCAATCGTTTATGGATTTATTCTAAGTCATATTATCACAATAATCTACACTTAAATTGTTTATACTTTCAAGAATATGATTCATGTCTTGTTTATTCAAAAAGATTGCAATATACATGGTAATTACACATATAAAGTGCAAATAATGCAATTCTAATTATTATTTGAGGATTTCGATCATTTCTGGATTAATTCTAAGTTATTTCATCAAAATAATCTACATTTAAATACTTTTTTCCTAGTTGAAATGCCTCTAATGGGAAGGTTGATTAGAATATGATTCATACCTTGTTTATTCAAAAAGATTGGATTATACAAGGTAATTACGCATATAAATTGCAAATAATGCAATTTTGTGTATCATTTAAGCATTTCAATTGTTTTTGCATTCATTTTAAGTCATTTTATCGCAATATTCTGCATTTAAACTCTTTATACTATAAAAAATATGATTCTCATCTTTTTTACACAAAAAGATTGGATTATACATGGTAATAACGCATATAAAGTGTGGATAATGAAATTCTGAGTACCATTTGAGCATTTCAATTGTTTATGCATTCATTTTTAGTTGATTTATCCCAATTATCCACATTTAAATCCTTTATACTTTCTATAATATGATTCATATCTGGTTAATTCAAACAGATTTGATTATACATGGTAGTTACGCATATAAAGTGCGAATAATGCAATTCTGAGTATAATTTGAGCGTTTCAATCATTTTTGCATTCATTCTAAGTCATTTTATCGCAATAATCAACATTGAAACTCTTTATAATACCAAGAATATGATTCATGTCTTGTTTATTCAAAAATATTAAATTATACATGGTAATTACACATATAAATTGCAAATAATGTAATTCTGAGTACCATTTGATCATTTCAAACGTTTCAGCATTCATTCTAAGTCAATTCATCTCAATAATCTACATTTAAACTTTTTATACAGTCTAGAATATGATTTCATGTCTTGTTTATTCAAAAAGATTGATATAAGGTAATTACGCATATAAAGTGCAAATAATTAAATTCAGAGTATCATTTGATCATTTCAATCGTTTCTGGGTTTATCATAAGTCCTTTTATCCCAATAATCTACATTTAAATTATATATACTGTCTCAAATATAATTCATGTCTTGTTTATTCAAAAAAATTGGATTATACATGGTAATTACTCATATATAATGCAAATAATGTAATTGTGCATGTCATTTGAGAATTTCAATTGTTTGCGGATTCATTCTAAGTCATTTCATCACAATAATCTATATTTAAACTTTTTATACTGTCTAAAATATGATAAATGTCTTGTTTATTAAAAAATATTAGAATATACCTTGTAATTACACATATAATGTGCAAATAACACAATTGTGAGTATCATTGAGCATTTCAATCGGTTTTGGATTCATTGTACGTCATTTTATTACCATAATCAACTTTTAAAATATTTATACAGTCTAGAATATGATAAATGTATTGTTTATTCGAAAAGATTGAAATATACATGGTAGTTACGCATATAAAATGCAAATAATGCAATTCTGATTATCATTTGTGAATTTCAATCATTTCAGGATTGATTCTAAGTTATTTCATCACAATAATCTACATTTAAACACTTTATGTTGTTTAGAATATGATTCATGCCTTGTTTATTAAAAAAAATTGGATTATACTAGGTAATTACGCTTATAAAGTGCAAATAATGCAATTTTGAGTACCATTTAAGCATTTTAGTCATTTCTGCATTCATTCTAAAGAGTCATTTTATTGCAATAGTCAACATTTAAACTCTTTATTCTGTTAAGATTAAAATTCTTGTCTTGTTTATTCAAAAAGATTGGACTATAAATGGTAATTACGCATATAAAGTTCAAATAATGCAATTCTGTGTACCATTTGAGCATTTAATCATTTCTGCATTCATTCTTTGTCAATTTATTCCAATAATCTACATTTAAACTCTTTCTATTGTCTATAATATGATTCATTTCTTGTTAATTCAAAAAGATTGGATTATACATAGTAATTACGCATATAAATTAAAAATAATGCAATTTTGAGTATAATTTGAGCATTTCAATCGTTTTTGCATTCATTCTAAGTCATTTTATCGTAATAATCTATATTTAAACTCTTTATACTGTCAAAAATATGATTCATGTCTTGTTTACTCAAAAAGATTGGATTATACATGGTAATTACGCATATAAAGTGCAGATAAGGCAATTCTGAGTACCGTTTGAGCATTTCAATCGTTTATGCATTCATTTTTAGTTAATTTATCCCAATAATATGCATTTAAATATGATTCATATCATGTTTACGAAAAAAGATTGGATTATACTTGGTAATTGCGCATATAAATTGCGTATAATGCAATTCTGAGTATCATTTGAGTATTGCAATTATTTCTGGCTTCATTGTAAGTCAATTTATCTGAATAATCTACATTTAAACTCTTTATACTTTCTAAGAATATGATAAAAGTCTTGTTTATTCAAAAAAATTGGAATATACATGGTAATTACGCATATAAAGTGCAAATAATTCAGTTCTGAGTATTTCAATCATTTCAGCATTCATTCTTAGTCAATTCATCTCAATAATTTACATTTAAACACTTTATACTGTCTAGAATATGATTCATATCTTGTTTATTCATAAAAATTGGAATATACATGGTAATTACACATATAAAGAGCGAATAATGCAATTCTGAGTATCATTTGAGAATTGCAATCGTTTCTGTATTCATTGTAAGTCATTTTGTCATAATAATCTACATTTAAACTTTTTATACTGTCTAGAATATGATTCATGTCTTGTTTATTCAAAAAGATTGTATTATACAAGGTATTTACGCATATAAAGTGCAAATAATGAAATTCAGATTATGATTTGTGCATCTCAATACTTTCTGGATTCATTATAAGTCCTTTTATCGCAATAATCAACATTTAAACTCTATATACTGTCTTGAAAATAATTCATGTCTTGTTTATCAAATAAGATTGCATTATACATGGTAATTACTCATATAAATTGCAAATAATGCAATTCTGGGTATCATTTGAGCATTTCAAACATTTCTGCATTCATTCTTAGTCATTTCATGACAATAATCTACATTTAAACTCCTTATATTGTATAGAATATGATTAATATGTTGTTTACTCAGTAATATTGGATTATACGAGGTGCTTACGCATATAAAGTGCGAATAATGCAATTCTGAGTATAATTTGAGAATATCGATTATTTCTGGATTAATTCTAAGCCATTTCATCACAATAATCTACATTTAAACACTTTATAATGATTCTTACCTTGTTTATTCAAAAAGATAGAATTATACAAGGAAAATACGCATATAAAGTGCAAATAATGCAATTTTGATTATCATTTAAGCATTTCAATTGTTTCTGCTTCCATTTAAGTCATTTTGCATAATAATCTACATTTAAACTCTTTCTACTGTCATGAATATGATTCATGTCTTGGATATTAAAAAAGATACAATTGTACATGGTAGTTACGCTTATAAAGTGCAAATAGTGCAATTCTGTGTATGATTTAAGCATTTCAGTCGTTTCTACATTCACTCTAAGTCATTTTATCCCAATAATCCACATTTAATCTCTTTATACTGTCAAGAATGTGATTCATGTCTTGTTTAATTAAAAATATTGGATTATACATGGTAATTACACATATAAAGTGCAAATAATGCAATTCTGAGTACCATTTGAGCATTTCAATAATTTCTGCATTCATTCCTAGTCAATTAATCTCGATAATCTACATTTAAAATATTTATACAGTGTAGAATATGATTTACATCTTTTTTATTCCAAAAAATGGATTATACATGGTAATTACTAGTATAAAGTGCAAATAATGCAATTTTGAGTATCATTTGAGCATTTCAATCGTTTATGGATTTATTCTAAGTCATATTTTCACAATAATCAACATTTAAATTCTTTATACTTTCAAGAATATGATTCATGTCTTGTTTATTAAAAAAGATTGAATTATAAATGGTAATTACACATATAAAGTGCAAATAATGCAATTTTGAGTATCATTTAAGCATTTCAATCGTTTCTGCATTCATTCTAAGTCATTTTGCGCAATAATCTACATTTAAACTCTTCATACTGTCGAAAATATGATTCATGTCTTAGATATTCATAAAGATATGATTATACATGGTAGTTACGCATATAAAGTGCAAATAATGCAATTCTGAGTATCATTTAAGCATTTCAATTGTTTCTGCATTCATTCTAAGTCATTTTATAGCAATAATCTACATTTAAACTTTTCATTCTATGTCTTGTCTTGTTTATTCAAAAAAATTGGATTATACAAGGTAATTACACATATAAAGTGCAAATAATGCAATTTTGAGAATCATTTAAGCATTTCAATCGTTTCTGCATTCATTCTTAGTCATTTCATCTCAATAATCTACATTTAAACTCTTTATACTTTCTAGAATATGATAATGTCTTATTTATTCAAAAAGTTTGGAATATACTTGGTAATTACGCATAAAAATTGCAAATAATGCAATTGTGAGTATCATTTGAGCATTTCAGTCATTTTTGGATTCATTCTGTATCATTTTATCGCAATAATCAACATTTAAACTCTTAACACTGATATAATAAATGTCCTGTTTATTCGAAAAGATTTGAATATACATGGTAATTATCCATATAAAGTGTAAATAATGCAATTCTGAGTATCATTTGAGCATTTCAAACGTTGCTGCATTTATTCTAAGTCATTTCATGACAGTAATCTACATTTAAACACTTTATAATGTTTAGAATATGATTCATATCTTCTTTACTCACAAAGATAGGATTATACATGGTAATTACGCATATAAAATGCAAATAATGCAATTACGAGTATCATTCCAGCATTTCAGTTGTTTATGTATTCATTCTAATTCATTTTTATCCAAATAATCTACATTTAAACAATTTATATAGTTTAGAATATGATTTATATATTGTTTATTCAAAATAATTGGATTATACTTGGTAATTACGCACATAAAGTGCAAATAATGCAATTCTGAGTACCATTTAAGCATTTCAATCGTTTCTGCATTCATTCTTAGTTAATTTATCCCAAAAATCTACATTTAAAATCTTTGTAATGTCTATAATATGATTCATATCTGGTTTATTCAAACAGATTTGATTATACATGGTAATTATACATATAAAATGCAAATAATGCAATTCTGAGTATAGTTTTAGCATTTCAATCGTTTCTGCATTCATTCTAAGTCATTTTATAGCAATAATCTATATTTAAACTCTTTATTATTTCAAGAATATGATTCATATCTTGTTTATTCAAAAATATTAGATTATACATGGTAATTACACATATAAATTGCAAATAATGCAATTCTGAGTACCATTTGAGCATTTCAACAATTTCAGCATTAATTCTTAGCCAATTCATCTCAATAATCTACATTTAAACTTTTTATGCTGTCTAGAATATGATTCATGTCTTGTTTATTCAAAAAGATTTGATTTTATATGTTAATTACACATATAAAATACAAATAATTAAATTTAGAGTATCATTTGATCATTTCAATCATTTCTGAATTCCTTTTATCCCAATAATCCACATTTAAACTCTACATACTGTTTTGAATATAATTCATGTCTTGTTTATTCAAAAAGATTGGATTATACATTGTAATTACTCATATAAGATGCAAACAATGCATTGCGAGTGTCATTTGAGAATTTCAATCGTTCGGATTCATTCTAATTCATTTTATCACAATAATCTATATTTAAACTTTTTATACTGTCTAAATTATGATAAATGTATTGTTTATTCAAAAAGATTGGAATATACATGATAATTACGCATATAAAGTACAAATAATGCAATTCTGATTATCATTTGAGAATTTCGATCATTTCTGGATAAATTCTAAGTTATTTCATTGCAATAATCTACATTTAAACACTTTATATTGTTTAGAATATGATTCATACCTTGTTTATTCAAAAAGATTGGATTATACAAGATAATTATGCATATAAAGTGTAAACAATGCAATTTTGAGTATCATTTAAGCATTTCAATCATTTCTGCATTCATTCTAAGTCATTTTATCGTAATAATCTACATTTAAACTCATTATACTGTCAAGAATATGATTCATATCTTGTTTACTCAAAAAGATTGGATTATACATGGTAATTATGCATATAAAGTGCATATAATGCAATTCTGAGTACCATTTGAGCATTTTAATCGTTTATGCATTCATTTTTAGTTAATTTATCCCAATAATCTACATGCATATTCTTTATACTGTCTATAATATGATTCATATCTTTTTAATTCGAAAAAGATTGGATTATACATGGTAATTACGAATATAAATTAGAAATAATGCAATTCTGAGTTTCATTTAAGCATTTCAATCGTTTCTGCTTTCAATCCAAGTCATTTTATTGCAATAATCTGCATTTAAACTCTTGAAACTGTCAAGAATATGATTCATGTCTTTTTTATCATAAATATTGGATTATAGAAGGTAATTACACATATATAGTGCAAATAATATAATTCTGAATATCATTTGAGCATTTCAATGGTTTCTGCATTCATTCTTAGTCAATTCATCTGAGTAATCTACATTTAAACTCTTTATACCGTCTAGAATATGTTTCATATCTTGTTTGTTCAAAAAGATTGGATTATACATGGTAATTACGCATATAAAGTGCAAATTATGCAATTTTGAGTTTCATTTGAACATTTCAATAGTTTCCGGATTTATTCTAAGTCATTTTAGCACAATAATATATATATTTAAACTCTTTATACTGTCTAGATGTGATTCATGTCTTGTTTATTCAAAAAAATTGGATTATACAGGGTAATTACGCACATAATGTGCAAATAATGAAATTCTGAGTATTATTTGGGAATTTCAATAGCTTTTGGATTTATTCTAAGTCCTTTTAGCACAGTAATCTACATTTAAACTCTATATACTGTCTTGAATATAATTCATGTCTTGTTTATTCAAAAAGATTGGATTATACATGGTAATTATTCATATAAAGTGCCAATAATGCAATTGTGATTATCATTTGAGCATTTCAATCGTTTCTGGATTCATTCTACGTCATTTTATTACAATAATCTACATTTAAACGCTTTATACTGTCTATAATATGATTCATATCTTGTTTATTTAAAAAGAAAGGATTATACATGGTATTGACGCATATAAAGTGCATATAATGCAATTTTGAGTATCATTTGAGCATTTCAGTTGTTTCTGGATTCATTCTAAGTCACAATAATATGCATTTAAACTTTTTTTATTGTCTAGAATATGATTCATGTTTTGTTTTCTCAAAAGGATTAATTACACATGGTAATTACGCATATAAAGTGCAAATAATGCAATTCTAGGTATCATTCGAGCATTGCAATCGTTTTTCGATTCATTATATTTTGTTTATTAAAAAATAATGGATTATACATGGTAATTACGCATATAAAGTGCAAATAATGCAATTCTGAGTATTATTTGAGCATTTCAATCGTTTCTGCATCTATTCTAAAGTCATTTCATTACAATAATCTACTTAAAAACTCTTTACGCTGTCTAGAATATGATTCATATCTTGTTTATTAAAAAAAGATTGGATTATACATATTAATTACACATATAAATTACAAATAATGCAATTCTAAGTATCATTTGTGCATTGCATTCGTTTCTTGATTCATTCTAAGTTATTTAATCAGAATAATCTATATTTAAATACTTTATACTATATAGAATATGATTCATGTTGTTAATTAAACATATGACTTGAATCCTTAACCTCAAAGAGGATAAAGGAATAATTTAGTGATCTTATCATTGAGCTACTAGACTACGTGTAAAGTTAATTTTTCATAAATTTATTTTGTTACGCCCCCCCCCATTATTAATATGTCGAACTGATTTTTTTAGAAATACAAAAAAATTACCATAGTGTATATCAGGAATTAAGCGGGGCCACTTTCATTGAGTATTGGAATAAATACGAATATAATCTTGAAATATACGACCTTTAATTGTTGTACGTGAAAATGTTGTAACCATCTTAAAGGTAATATAATTTTTATTTTTTTTATGATTTTAAATGCCCGTAAGCTACTCTGCATTTATTTGTTGCGAAATTCTGCAATGACTCCATGAGAATCAATTCTGAATCGGCCTTTAGTCTATTGGCTTTCGGAGTATGTACGAATGCTCCGGGTGCAATCAGTTTTTAGCTAACGTTTGCCGGAAAACATTACGGAAGTATCCATCCCTGTTAAATAACACCGGAGTACTCCATTACCTTTTTTTAACTGCAACAATTGCAAAATAAAGGCAGCAAAGAATATCGACTTAATTCACTCGATTTTATTTGATTAAAAACAACAGAGACAGTAAAATGTTACTTGAAAGAAGTATTGGTTTCTTAATTAAAATAACTTTATATTAAAATAATTTTAATAAAAATTTCATGTTCAATAAATTTGAGTGTTACAATAGGAAATAATTTGAACGTTATTCGAAATTCCATGTAGAGAAACACATTGGGGCCGTTTGGATGAACCCGGAATTCGCAAGAATAGCAAATTCCGGAATTTAATTTATTATAAACAATCCAAACTCTTCACAAAGTTACACACTTCTCAATAAATTTATTCTTAGGAATTGCAAATTCCCCAAAATCCTACAACATCCGAACGGCCCCAAGAAATTCTATATACATCTTAGTAAAATGGAGAGTGAATGCATGATAAATAGAGAAGATTTGAAACCACATGTACGGAAAAGTGGAGAATTGTCCCCTATAAATTACAAATAACCCTAAAAAATATTAAATTTTCATATAATTGTATATGATTTATTCAATTTGCCTCCCTTTTTGAATTTTCAGTGTAAGTAACTCTTTGGCCCTTTGTTTCAAAATTCTGCCTCTGCCACTGTATAGCAGAAGTAATTAGAAGAGAGGAAATACATATTTATGATATGGTGCAAAAGTATGATAACATGATGGCTCGGTTTGGATGCGTTGAGAATAAGGTAGGAAGAAGGAAGAAGGGAAAAAATTTATTGGGAATGGGTAAATTTATTGGGAAGTGTGTAACTTTTGTGAAGAGTTTGGATGGTTAGAAATAAATTTATTGGTAAAAAATAGTTATTCCTTATTCCTTATTCCGGGAAGAAACCATCCAAACGGAGCCGACATACCTAAAGAGTTTCAAAATTTCATCTTTTTTTTTATGAGTTTTAGTTTATTATTTCTGCTCCTGCGATCCCATAGTCTTGTACGGTTCGAAACTTCAAACATTTAAAATCATATCTTCAGATAATAGAAATTACTGGATGATACAAAATATTATGCCAAGCTAACTTTAATGAATGTAGTTGCTATTTCTGTAGCTAATCCAATTTTACTTTGATCTGTAAAATATATAGATTTTTTAATTGAAATTTCTTAATTATTAAGTATTCTGATCTAAAATAAAGAATTTTTTCTAAGCTTTAATTTCTTAATTATTAAGTATTCTGATCCAAATTATATAGGATTTATTTCTAAATTTTAATTTCTTAATTATTAAGTACTCTAATCTATAGATATATTTCCATAACTCTCATTTTTTTTTTCCCAAAAACTTCATAAGTCCCATTTTCAACACAGAAACGTAGAAAATAAATTTAAATCTCCTCCTCCAAACCTCCATTCATTAGACAGGACATATCCATTGTCGTCGTAAATGGAGAAATGGAAGCGAACGGCTCGAACTATCCTTTACTCTTTTACCCCCGTGCTTTCCCTTCTCTGCTGGAACACTAACCAGTAACCACTACACACTTCGCTCTTCACTTCAGATCTTGCAATTTCTTCCACCACCACCACTTCCCACCAGATCTTTTTCTTCCCTTCCCTTCTCAAACCAAACCCAAAGCAAAACCCTAACCCTAGGATTCCTCAATCCAGGGGAAGATGGAGAAGACGGAGCGGTCGTGCACTCTCTTAGTGCACTTCGACAAGGGCTCTCCAGCCATGGCGAACGAGATCAAAGAGGCGCTTGAAGGAAACGACATCCCTCTCAAGATCGACGCTTTGAAGAAAGCTATTAAGCTCTTGCTGAATGGTGAAACCCTCCCCCAACTCTTTATCACGGTTGTTCGTTATGTGCTTCCCTCAGAGGATCACTCAATCCAGAAATTGCTGCTTCTCTACCTTGAGATCATCTCGAAAACTGATGCGAGTGGTCGGGTTCTGCCTGAGATGATTCTGATATGTCAGAATTTGAGAAATAATCTTCAGCACCCAAATGAGTACATCAGAGGCGTCACTCTGAGGTTTCTCTGTAGAATCTCGGAGCATGAAATCTTGGAGCCCTTGATGCCATCTGTGCTGACGTGTGTTAATCATAGACACCCCTTTGTAAGGAGGAATGCGTTGCTCGCTATTTCAGCTATCAGTCGGTTGCCGCACGGGGAGCATCTCCTGCCTGATGCAGCTGATTTGGTGGAGAAGGCGGTAGAAACTGAAGCTGATGCTTCGGCGAGAAGGAATGCATTTGTCATGCTTTGCAATTGCGCACAAGATCGGGCTGTGGCTTTTCTTCTCTCGCATGCTGATCAGGTTATTACTAGTTATTGCTTATTATATATTTAGGACTAGTTGGGTAGGATGGTGGTGGCAGGGGTTGGGAATGATTGAGGGTAGAAAAATTTTGACAGGTTCTGCTCCAGAGATGAGGTGCGTATGGAAAAGGTTTTTGAGAGAAGGATAGAGAATTACTTTGTTCTGAAGAGCAATCATCAATGGAATGAAAACAAAATAATACTATATAAAGTTAGTTCTACCATTGCAGTTTCTGTACATGGTAACCAACTTAACCAAAGCATTTTGTCTTCTGAGAAATACCTGGAAAGTGATGATTATGGCATACCTCTTATTCACATCTTTTTTATATTTTTAAAACTTTGGTATCCATTGAGTTTCTTGAGATGTGGAAATAGGTTTCAGGATGGTCAGGCCTCCTCCAAATGGCAGTGCTAGACCTGATCAGAAAGGTGTGCCGCACAAACCCTGCCCTCAAGGGTAGGTACATGAACATAATCATCGCCCTTCTTTCATCTCCCAACAGTGAGGTGGTGTACGAGTGCGCTGGCACTCTTGTATCTCTATCCTCTGCACCTACTGCTGTGCGGGCTGCAGCAAACACGTACTGCCAACTGCTTGCTTCTCAGAGTGACAACAATGTTAGGTTGATTGTTCTTGACCGGCTTGATGAGCTCCGTGTGGCTCACCGTGCCGTCTTAGTGGAGGTTGTGATGGATGTAGTTAGAGTGCTGTCCACTCCTGATCTTGACATACGTCGCAAGGTGATGTGGTTTGCACTTGATTCTGTTTGAATATTTTATAGTAAAGTTTTATGTGGATTCCTTTTAAATCGAAACTTTCAGCTCCTAATTTACTGAATCAATCACTTATTCACTTAATTTTCTGTCATTTAACTCCAGCTGAATTAAGCATCTGTCAATTAACTAGATAGCCGCCTGGCTAACTATAGCAGCTGTGCAACTCTTGATTTGAACCAAACTTCACCTCAATACGCCCTCGAAGTATGCAGGAAATTAGAAATGCTTTTAAAAAGGATGAAAAAAATGGCAAAAATCAGTAATTTGCAATTATGATTAATACATACCAGTTTAGTCTTGAATTAGGCCTGGTCAACCAATTAGAAAGTTTTTTTGTTTGAGTTACTGCTTGCTCAGCACTAAATAATCATGATCGCATCAGGTCATTTCCATCGTGCTGGAGCTCCTGACCCCTAAGAATGTAGAGGAGGTGGTTCTGTTCCTCAAAAAAGAAGTCCTGAAGACCCAAACACCAGCTGCAGCTGGAGGTGAGGATCTCGATAAGAGCGGTGAGTACCGTCTGGTTCTTGTCCAAGCCATCCACACGTGCACAATGAAATTCCCCGAGGTAGCCAGCTCAGTCGCCTATGCTCTCATGGACTTCCTTGGTGATTCTGATGTCAAATCTGGTGCCAATGTGATCAATTTCCTTAGAGAGATCATCGAGACCAACCCTAAGCTCCGTGCCTCCATCATACAACGGCTGACTGACACATTTTACCAGATACACCATCCAATTATTTGTACACGAGCATTATGGTTACTGAGTGAGTATTCTCTCTCTCTGTCTGAGGTGCAGAGCGCGCTTGAAACAATCAAACAGTGCTTAGGAGATCTTCCATTATTTACCATCACTGAGGAGAGTGAAATTGCAAATGTGCAAACGCAACCTGAGGCAACGGCTGCATCATCAATTGCCGTGTCTACTAGGAAACCGGTTATCTTGGCTGATGGGACTTATGCCACTCAAACGGCTGCTACTGAGACCGCTCTTTTGAAACCTTTGGTTTCGCCTAAATCTCTTTCAACCACCCTGCATTTGAGGTCTTTGATCTTGTCAGGTGATTTCTTTGTCGCTGCAGTATTGGCGAATACTCTGACCAAGCTGGTTCTGAGACTGGAAGAGGTCCAGCCATCAAAAACAGAGGTAAACAAGGCGACAACTGGGGTTCTTCTGATAATGGTGTCTCTTTTACAGCTGGGGACTTCATCAGTTCTGTCTAAGCAGATGGATGGTAGTTCATATGATAAGATCGTGCTTTGTATAAAGCTTTTATGTAATACAGGAGGGGATGAGGTTAGAAAACTATTACTGAAATCCTGCCATGAGAGCTTTGTTGTGTATCTGGCCGAGAAGCAGGCTAGAGAGAATGAGGAGATCAAGGCTAAATCTCAGGATTCTTATGCTCAGCCTGATGATCTCATTGATTTCTATCATTTGAAGAGCAGAAAGGTTTGCATTTCAGTTTAATGAGTTTTTGCTTTCTCTCTTTTTTTCCGCTTCTGGATATTTAGCTCATTTGTTATGAGAGATCAATGTTTAAGTTACCTTGCTTTGGCCTAAAGATGCCCTTAAGACTATACTCCACAGCAATTAGTATGCTTTTTTGAGCCTGGGTGTTAGTTTAGATCAGCACTATTGATTATGCTATTGTACAGTTATGTCGAGTGTCAATTCAGATTTAATACTATTGATTATTTCTGTAATTCTTCTGTTTTTTAGGGCATGAGCCAGCTGGAAATAGAGGATGAGGTGCAAGATGATTTGAAACGTGCGACAGGAGACTTCACAAACGAAAGCGAAGACGCAAGCAAACTTAACCGCATTCTTCAGCTAACTGGGTTTAGTGACCCAGTTTATGCTGAGGCGTATGTCACTGTGCACCACTATGACATAGTCCTGGACGTAACTATTATAAACCGTACCAAAGACACACTACAAAACCTCTGCCTCGAGTTAGCCACGATGGGTGACCTCAAACTTGTGGACCGGCCTCAGAATTACACTCTTGCTCCTGAGTCCAGCAAGCAGATTAAAGCAAATATTAAGGTCTCTTCAACTGAGACTGGGATTATTTTCGGTAACATTGTATATGATACCTCGAATGGGATTGATCGAACGGTGGTGGTGCTGAATGACATACATATTGATATCATGGATTACTTGTCTCCTGCCAACTGTCCTGACTTTGCCTTTAGGAACATGTGGGCTGAGTTTGAATGGGAGAACAAGGTTAGTGCTTTCTTGTATTTTTAGTGATCAAGTAAAATATTTGTAGACTTGCCAAGCCATTGCCAGGGTATCTTTTTTGACAAAGTGGGTCCTTAATAAGCTCTACAGCATACCTATCAATATGCGTTGTTGACTTATAGCATGCTATTTAGTTTTTGGCAATTTATGAGTTAGTGTTTGGCAATTTATGAGGGAGATGGCTATTTGGTTTGGTTTTTGATTTGTGTGCATAAACCTGGTCCATACTTATCCTTTCTGAGTTTTACAGGTGGCGGTGAACACAACTATAACAGATGAGAAGGAATATCTGGAGCACATTGCCAAGTCTACCAACATGAAGTGCCTTACTACCCCGTAAGTTTCTACAACTATCATCTGCTGGCGTGTGCAAATTTACAATAATAAAAGAGAAGAATTTATGAACAAAAGGGTTTCACCTGCATATAACTTGATTTGACTGCAAAACTTGAGCAGGCCCTCTTTATATACTTATACTGGCATATGATTTGTGTGTGATGAGTTCTTTGACCATCTGTGGAATTGAGATTGGGATAATTGATGCATGCCATGTTAAGTACATTGCAGTTGACCAAATATGACCTAGCATTTTACACAGCAGATACTAATTAATGTAGCCATAGTTTAAGTTCTAGAATTTGTTCTGTTTGGCTCTCAATTTTCTATTTTACTTCTCTCTAATTTCTACTTTGCTGCAATGCATATGAAATCAGGTCTCTACTGGAAGGAGACTGTGGGTACATTGCAGCAAATCTTTATGCAAAAAGCATTTTTGGTGAGGATGCATTGGTAAATTTGAGTGTTGAAAAGCAAGCAGATGGAAAGCTTAGTGGTTACATTCGAATTAGGAGCAAGACTCAAGGGATTGCCCTCAGTTTAGGTGACAAAATCACTATCAAACAAAAGGGCTCAAGTTGAAACTGAGACGTCGCATTTTAAGGAATGCTAATTCGATTTTTACGTTTCCTGGTTTTGGTTTTGAATCTCGTGGTTTATTGATGCAATAGTGTGATAAGAGTTGGAAGGGCGGGTTTCAGTGATTGTTGAGATTTCAGTTTCTAGTACATGTATGTAGAGGGATTTTGCTTAATGAAGAAATTGGTATTACGCATATATTTTCCTATCTTTTTTGAAATTTTTCGGCTGTTTGTCTTCACAATAAGCCAAAGTGAGTTGATATGGAAGAATGACGGGGTTGCATACTCATTTGTCATTAAAAATGTAATGTTTCAATGGACATGGGACTTGGGTTTTTTTTTTAATCTCTTCTCTGGGAACTAAACGGTAAACGCATTTACTGGGCTTATGCATCAATTGGGCTTCGGCCGGAACCCGGAAGTGATTCCTGAGCAAAATTGGATAACTATAGAAATGAAGCAACATGGAGCGGTGAGGTGACGGGAAATATCTCTAAATCTAAAAAATTGATATGTAATTTCTATTCACCATTTAATTACATTTTTACCATTATTTTACTTTAATTGTATAAAATTGATAAACAATTAATTTAAGAGTTAACAATATGTCTATATTTTGACTTTAAGATGTTATTGGTTTTTTTTAAAAAAAATTATATTATTAAGATTGTTAAATTATTCCGACAACAATGATCTTAACGTTGTTTAGTTTGTTTCTGTTAAATTATTCCGACAACAATAATCTTAACTTTGTTTAGTTTGTTCCTGTTTATTCCACATCGATAGCCAACAATTATCTCAGAAAAGGAGTTTCACTAAAGATGAAACTAAACCCTTTTAATTTTAAATATCTCAAGAAATTTTCTACTTGGTTTTTTAAATCCCCAACCTCTAATTTCCTTTTATTTTTCGTCCGAGCTGTTTAGTGGAAATATACTTGACATATTAGTATTTTTATTATTGAAAGTATAATACTTTTCGACATTCTGATTTGACACCTAAAAAATTCAAGCTAATACGTGTAGGGCACTAAGCACTATGATTAGGTTTAATGAAAAGTGATTTAGAATTTAGGAAAGATAAAATGGATAAGGTTAGGAGTTGGGCTTTTTCAAATACTTGCGAGACCGTGATCGAAGTCATTCCACCATATAAAAAGGTACCTATATAGTCTGATAGCATCGACACAACGTTTAATGGGGTCACACTGCTGTCTATTTTATTTAATGTCATTGAAATTTCATTTTTACTTTCTTATATCTTATTAGTCATTTCCATTATCCACGTCTCTTTCTCTTTGTTCTCTTTTGATTCCGGTTGTGGTTATTCATTTTTTTTAATCGAATAAAGACGAAATTATCTGGTAATGACGAAAGAAGACGTCTGTCAAATAAATTTATTAGCAATATTGTAAATGTTTGTAATATTTCTTTTTATTTTATTGATATTTAATAGATACCAGCGTTGGGTAGAAAGGTACCGATTCAAGTGCTCTTATGTTTGGTTCTCATGGAGGAAAAACATAGGATATTCAAATTGCGAGAAATTAAAATATTTTCCTCTCATTGATAAAGGTAGAACGGCACTATCATATCCTTGACGCGAAAATAGTGAGCGCATGGAGACACCTTATAGAACAATAACTTACACATCCTTAATTAGGCGACGCACCATAAAAAAGATTTCGCAATAAAAGAAAGATAATTCTCAGTTGCTAATTTTACCTCAATCTTCACTTGTGGATGGTTGATATTTTACACCTCTCCCCATTTCTAGATAGTGGCTATTTTGAACAGAAAGAACAGGGGGGGGGGGGAAGACAAGGAAACCTTCACCCAATTTTCCCTTTTTCTTCTTTCCATCATCTTTTGAGAAGAGTTCTGTAATTCAGTGTGTCTTGGTTGAGTATCTATGAAGCTAATAAAAAACAAATTATTCGGGTATTCATTATTAATTGGTATCTACAATTTTTCTTTTGTATGAGCTGTGGGCCTGTGGTTGAGCTAGCTAATGCATTTATTATTTGCACAACACGTCATATTATTAATAAGTAATAAGTAATAACATATCTTGAAGCAAGTTCCTCTGCGATTGTTTTATTTTAAAAGAAAATTCATTTATAAATGATAATGATAAATGATATATTAACGCTAAATTACAGACATAACACTTTCATAGTTTCTCGTTTTCACTAATTTTTATTGAATATATGCTTGACATTATACCTATATATAAAGTTAGACGATCTGTAATAATCGTGCTATGAACAGTGCGTTTTCTCAATTTCGGATGGATATTCTGGGCGAATTATCGGAAGCGTTGAATTGGATTGGATTGTACGGTTGGATTTGCGTTTACTTCTGTTCCCTCTCACCGGTTTCCTCTCTTCCCCTACTCAAAATTGTCCCTCTCTGCCTGACTGCCTCCTCCTCCTTCGCCGACCTCGCACGGCCCCCGGCCCCTCTTTCTAGCGTCCCTCTCGCCGCTTATCCAACCCCTGTCTTGACTCTCTGCCTTTCTTCTCCACCCCATTCGCGCCACCTCAAAGCCCTCGCTTTGGCTACGTCGCTTCTCGCCTCAGCTCAGAGCCCTCTCCTAACTTGCGTGTACTTTCACAAATCTAGACTTTTAGGTATTAAAATTTATCACCCTTTTCTATTTTTCTGATTACTTGGTTCTGAGTGTTTATCAGTGTCGCCTTTAACTTGATGTGTTCAATGATACAATCACAAACTAGACTAGGTTATTTGCTTCACTTGAAGTATTTTGTGCTTTTAGAAAGCGTGGCTTTGTCATTGCTTCTTTGAAAGGCAAAAGTAATACAGATAATTGTGATGTTAAATATTAAATTAATCATGATAAATAACGTCTATTTTAGTAAATATAGCCTGAATATCTGTAGTTATTTCTACATTACTTCTTCCACTACATTTTTATCAATAGCTTAACCTAAGACTGAACTTATTTTAGATTGGAGGCATTATGAGACATTACAAAAACTTTGTTGTCTTGGTGAATTGTTGAGCATGACCTTTTAAAAGTGGTTTGTTCTTAAGTTAGATCTTATGAGGGCATCTTATAGTTTGTTCTTATGAGAGTTATCCTAAATATTCTCTTTAAGGTGTCAGTGTACAAAATGAAAACTAAGTCCTTATATAAAACTGACATGAACAGATGAACTCGAAGAAAGGAAAAGAGAAATAATGACTCAAAAAAATTAGTTGCCTGTTGGTTTTCCTAACATTAGTTCAATTTGCCAAATTTGTGGGCAGCAAGAAGAGACAAGGATACATTTTTTTTTTCAATGTGCAATCACAAGGTACACTTGCTACACTTCAATTTTCCCTTTGAGGGTTTATCAATTGATCGAAACTTTTAATTTCATGACGACTAATCTAAATGATTACCAGTATGCAATTTGTTTCTATAAATTGTGATACGTCAGGAAGAATATAAAAAATTTCTTATTTTAGGGTCAATCTATTTCTGCATACCAAATTCTAGCTCGAGCTCAGTAATTGTAAAAAAATCACGCTACTGCCACAAAAAAAAAATACATAACAACAAGTTCATTGTTCCTTCTGATATTAAGGAGAGTCCCCTTCCAATAAAACGAAAAATAATGTTAAACAAATATATCTGCTGTCAATAGAATAGCAGTAATACTTTGACAACGTCAAGACCCAAACATTGGAAACTTCTTTAAAATTCATGATTTCTTTGTTTTCCAGGTTGCTAAGATAATTAACAATTTGGCAATGACGATAAGCATTATTGGTGTGTCAGAAACACTTTCTCTTGGCCAAAACCTACGAGTCACAGCAAAGTATCTTGACAAATGTATTCATTCTTCAAGTGCACGTTGCTGGAGTTGGTATAGTGTACTCAATTTTATTCTTGCTTATCTCTGCTATATCAGAAGATGGAACGTAATATTTTTCTCATATTTTCAAATAACACCATGTTATAATAGTGTCGTAGATGATCAACAATTTGTTGTATATTGTAAAATCTACCCTATTCGACCCCAACTTTCGATATTTATCTTTCTAAATGTTATGTTTATAATCAGGTGTCACATGTGTAAACAAATCAATTGACCTCGTAAAGAGAGGAAAAAAAAGGAAGAAGATTAGCATAAGTGCTGTAAAATGTTATGTGAAAAATGAATAATATTTGTATATTTTTTTTATTTCTGTAAGGTGTCATAATGGGTGATAAACACAAATCTGGCAGTCAATTTTTGGCTATTTCACGAATGGACCAGAAAGCTACCAAAATACAAATGTTTTAGTTAGTTGGCTATAATTGTTGTGAGATTTTTTTTAATTTAATATGTATTTTTTCTTTTCTTCTTTCTTTTTTTTTAGATAAATTCCTTAATGATTCTTACAACCCAGTACGGGTAGTAATGCAAGGAGTACCTTCATCAAAGAATTATGAAGGCAGCTTTACATCTAAGTTCATGGTGGTAATATACTAAAGTTTATTTTTCAGAGCATTTAGGTATCCATGTGGATTATTTGACATGTTGATATTTGATTCTATTAAGACAAAAGACTTCGGATTGGCCACGTCATCAATGGCTGAAGTTGGTCTAAATTGCCCCTTGATTAATTGTTGCTGGATGTAACATGTAAGATAAATTCAACCTTTTAAATTACAATTTATGTTGTACCTTTGGAAACTTAAACACATCATATATGAATATATATTTAATACCAAACATAAAAAAGCATGGAGGTTTCGTATGCCAAGTGAATTTTCTATGCTATTTGAAATTTTCCTAAGTTGCTGAAATCTAAAAGGTCAGTTGTAAATCTTTGATAGGTGCAACTTTATTGAAAATCTTTTGTTTATTACATTCATAACAGATTTGTACTACTTATTTGGTTATGACTTTGTGGTTAAATTTTCAGAAATCCACATAATGAGACGTTCGATTGGGATTGGTGATTTATTTGAGGAACTTCAGACTGAATTTGAGGTTAGGTCGATTGGTGATTTTATTTTGTAAGTTTTGTTATTTTTTTTGCTCTCCCTGAATTTTTCTTCACTTGCTCATAAGTTCTAATTTTTACATTTTGCATAAAGGAGGGTTTAGAGAGGATAAAAGGAAGTAACATGAACTATAAGGGAGCAACTTTTGAATACTGTTATTTTCTTCAATAGATATTGTCAGAATATGATTTGAGGTAAAATTTGTAAGCCTATTGTACTGTTTGTGAAAATTTATAAACATATATATGTCATTCAATTGTACTGTTCGTGGAAATAAGTTCGCAAATTAGTTTACTTTTGTATGCCATGATTTATCTAATTGGTAGGTGTTTGTAGGATGTTCCACACGTTTGGTAGTACTAATTATTGGTCTTATGTGTGATGTTTAGCGCAAGACTGTATTCTAGATATAAACCAGTCTCGATGTAGCCGTCAATACCATATTTATATATCAAACTATGAGTTGTTAGTAGAAAATGAATGTGTGATTAATAAGTTCCAACTTTTTACATAATTTTGTACCAGTTCTTAGTTAACTTCCTTTGTCATAAATATAACTACACCAGGAGTTCTGACCTTTTGGGACTGATAGAACACACAGCCCGATATTTCATCTAAACTCCCACATGACAAGTGCCGTAACAACTGACAGGTGTTACGACACTATAATCTGCAATGCACGCTCAAACGTGAAACATCTTCAACGGATGCAGAAAGAGCTAGGTAGCACATTGTGAGGTCAGAAGGACAGGAAACGTTGACGAATATTTTCAGAAAACTTCATCCAAAGGGTCGTCGCGGCGAAGCCGCGACACCAAGGCAATCTAGTTGTCAGTAAACCACGACTAATTTCTAAGGGGCTTTCCTATAGTCAACTTATAGGCTCCGTTTGGATAGATGTGGGAAGAAGGAAAGAAGTGGAAAGAAGTATTGGGAAGTATGTAACTTTGTAAAGAGTTGGATTGTTTATAATAAATTTGGGCCTTCTTCCTTCTTCCTTCTTCCTTTTTCCAACCCCATCCAAACAAGGCCATAGAAATCATCTACGGTGCTCCTCAAACCTCACCTGACCAATAAAAGCCGTCCATCTAATATCCAACCAAAGTTTTAAAATACGATTTGTACGGTTTTATCGGTTGGGTGATGATTCGTAATAAAACGATAATAAACGGTTATGCGGTATGGCCCAAAAAAATAAATAAAACAGTTTAATCAGTGATAAAACAGATGATTTAGAAACTTCATTCCAACCTAGATTCTAATTTCTAAACACTAAAACCCTGCAGTCCTTTAGAGGTTCACTATATAGAAAATGTTGATGTTTCCTATATAAATAATCTTTATTTTTTTATATAAAATACTTTTAAATTTCGCCTTCACAATGAAATATATGGGATTGGGATTATAATAATGCTCGATCAGAAAGCTTTGGTGAAAAACAAAATTAGTTTCAATGCTATGTTACTTGGGTGGGGGTGCGAGTATCGTGTCGGATACGATGCGGGTGCGGGGATACGGTGTAAAATCCCGCAAAATGAAAATAATAATAATAACGAATATTTTATTTTGAAAATAATAAATATTAATAAAATCTCAAGAAAACAAATAAAACAAATTTTAAAACGATGTTAATTAATTTCTAAACCAAATTAAAACTTAATAAAATTATTATAGATTAATAATTTATAAAGAAATTCTAAGAAATTATGTATAATTAAAATCTCACAAAATTCAAGCTGTTTGTGTTAGTTAAGTGCATAATTTTCATTTTATGATTAAATACTACTAATTATCCATAAACAATCATGCACAAACACGGATCTTGCACTAAGCCATTCACACAAGAGAGAAAGGTTCAAGGTATACCTCTCTTGAGCTAGTAATCAAGAGGCTCGAACCGGCTAGGTTGTAGGTGGTTGTGCTCACGTCTAGCTCGCGCCTCCTTGTCGTATCGCCTCGAGTCCACTTGGTATTAACCAAATCCTCTACAAGTTATGCTAGTAACTTGGAGGAGATGCCTAATCCCTAGCTTTCTCAATTCTTCTAGCAAATCAACAAGTTATTTGTGGAAGAATGGAGGGCTCAACACATGAGCAATAGGGAGAGATGGGAGAGAGGGAGGCGCACAAGGGAAGGGGGGCGGCTAGGTTAGTGGGAGAGAGAGAGAGAGGGGGGGATTTGCAACCATCCACATCCTTATATAGAGTGCAAACCCTACCTACCTCACACTAACTATTTACCAAATTGCCACCCCACCTACCACCTTGCTTGGCCGGCCACAAAGAGGGCCTTTATGGGCCAATTGCATTGCCTCATGGGTCCACTTAATCATTCATTAAATGGCCTCTCTTGTTGCTCTCAATTTGGATCCCTATTGGGCCTTTAATTAATTATTTAATTAAAGCCCTATAAAATGCACATGTGTTAAAATAAATAATTATTAACTTAATAATAATTATTTAGGGATTAGATAATGCATTAATTTATTTCTATATGATCCCTTTGATTTAATTAATTATAACGGTCTACAACGCTATTTAATTAATTAATCAACTCATCATATTTTGCAATACCAATTATTGCAAATAAATAAATAATGCAAGCATGGTTAAAACACCAATTCTGTGTGACCCTTTGAGGATTTATGCTACGTTGGACATGGAGTTAAATCGCTATTTAAATCCAATAATCATAAGCGGTATCTAGCAACACGTTATGATTCCCAATTCGCATAAATAGTGTACAGCTACAATATTTCAATCCTGCATAAGAGAATAATAATATATCTCTATTTTGATTCCTATGCCTCACGATATCATCGTATAATCCAAGATAGGAATGTGTCATTCTTGCAGATTATACGTTTCTTGATCTAGAGATAATTGTATCAGTTGCTAGCAAACAATCTATCTCCATCAAGGGGCCCAAACAGATATCGTCACTCACTAAGTGAATTAATGAGGGACATACGGTTTTCTTGACTATTTAGCTTTTCCCCGCACAATTCAAGAGAACATAAATAACGTCCGTATAGCAGCCCTTATCGGGAATCAGCGGTAGACGATATTTATTGAACCTATCCTCATGTGGAAAAGATAAATATCTCAAACTTAGAATCAAAATCATAACGAAATAAATAATGACACCCAAACACAATCCATGTATTTATTTCGTTGGGTCATGTCCTGTACTATGTTCAATTAACATAAACATATGCAATTAAGTTGGTTACTCTTAACCAGTGATTTATAGAACTTAATCAACACTTAACTTGCATACTAATCTTATTGATAATTAATGTTCCTTGTTAATTATCAAGATTATGGACGCTTAAGATTTATTGTTGTCATTTACTACTAAATGAATCACAGTGATCTATAATTCAGATCCTCAACCTGAATGAACTGTCAACACATAAATCAAGGAACAAATGATATAAAATCATCCATAACATAAAACCATAGAAGTAGCCAAAAAGATTGGCTTCTAGGACATATCTCTAACAGTTTGATCTGAAATTATCATAGACTTATCACGTTCGATGTAAATTTTATTCATAGAATTTATATCAACCGTTGGATTTGATAAATTTTGGCTTGTTTCAATTCGGTTGTTTGGATATTGTTGCCACAGAAAATCCTGGCTTAACAAACCGACTAAGAAGTCGGCTGCCTCACCCTTATCTCCTCTCTTCCGTTCTCATCTTCTCATTATTTCCTCTCTTTTTTTTCCATGTCGCCTCCCTCATCTGACCCCTTTTCCTTCCCTCTATCTTTAATCACTATTCCTTTCCCGATCTCACCTCCTTACCTCAATGATGGATGGCACCTGGTAGATGTAGCTGAGGCCCCTCCGTCTGTCCTCTTAGCTTTTGCTTTTGGTAAAACTTCTGTTTGCTTTTTCTTAACTTTTCTTCTTAAATTCCATTACTAGACCGAGATTTATATTTGAATATAAACTAAGAATCTGTTTAGACTTTTAATAACCTATATATTGATTAATAACTGAGAGTTAATAAAAGATTATCATAAAGGTATAATTTACTTCATGGAAACTGAAATTAAGTTTTGGAAAATTTGAAGGCGATATTGTTGGCTAAATTTATCCCATGGAATGAAATACCAACAAATTATTGATTCGGTAAATTGAACTATTCATACAACTGTTAAAGTGATTGCATGACAAGCTAATAGATTGTTATAAATAAATTTATTTAATAATTTGTTAAGAATTATATATAAAAATATATATATATATATGTTGTTATCTTCTAAATGGTACAGAATCCATATACGCTTATATTTCTTCTTTTAAGCAACATGAGAACATAATTAAGTTTTTCTTAAATAAGTATATGTTATAAAATAAGCATGTTACACGTATTTTGAAGTAACATAAAGACTTTAGACTTACCTATATAAATATATAAATACTTTCTAAAACACGTTAAATAATATTAATTAAACAGTTGTATTTACAAATAATAATACAATAGACACTAGTAAATAAAATACGAGTAACCACAAAATAAGAATAATTCATATGTATATACGTTAATAACATATGATGCATGCTTTTTAGAATAAAATGGATATTATTAAACTAACACAAATATTTTATAAATGGCTTGATTAATAAAACATTATATTTCAAAATAGAATTTCTTGTAAACTCTGTGGCTCGTAAGCATGGTCTAGAACACCTAACCAGAATTTGATTTAATTTTGGGATAACTAGGTAGATCGTTAGTCTAATCGGTAATTTTTTCGAACGTCAGGTAATCAGTCAGACTACTCAGGTGTAGTTCACTAACTACTGATCTGAGTAAGAGATGCTAAGCGAAGACAAGGACTTAATTCGCTGATGTTTCACAAATGCAGCTCTCTCTATGACCGCCAATTCAGGTGTGGATGCCTTAGGTTTTGTTTATTCTCTAGTCTAGTAATTAAATCATTAATTTATTGTGCGCATTTCATGTCATTAACATTAAGTAACAGTTAAGTGCATGTCATTAATGAAAGATTAGTCTTGCATAAATAGGATATGCATGCATATTAAAAATGTGATTATTATAATTAAAACTGCTGTTAATCAACACTTGCATTGGGGCTGATCGAGACAGTAGTTATCATTGTTGTATTATATATTCATTTGGACCTGATTTGATCTCTGAGTTGAATGTGCCGTTATATCAGACTTCCTCTCGACCCCCATGCGTCAGTTTACAGGTACCGTGTATTACTGCCTACTCCTCGACGGGGGATGTAGGGACGGGGCACTTACGAGTTGTCGAGCATTTACGCGTAGGTTGTTCTGTGGGCACGTGTGTTGACATTATTTGATTATTGGGTCTTGTGAGTTGGATTGATACAAATTTGACCGTTAAGTGCGGGTGCTTGATTCTCGTATTATTATATCATTATTTCGTACTTATGTATGCTAAGTATTACTTTCTATTTCTACAGATATTTTTTTTTAGTTTATTTGAGCATGTCATGATTCGTGGGATAGTTTCATTGTAATATTAAATTGACACTTAGTTTGTGCATTATAGGTGTTAAAATGCTTAACTCAAAGTATGGTTGGTTCTAGCTAGAGTTAACCAGATCGAAGGCTCACTCTATTACCACACTGAGTATTCGCGTACTCAGCCCACAAAATTTTCATTTGTGGAGCAGGTTCAGGTCTAACTGAAGGCGATCCGAAGATAAAGATCGCTTACCGCTGTTGGATGATGTCATATGATATCTGAGTTTCTTCAGATATTGATCTTTTGTGTACTTTAAATATGGTATTCTTGTAATGACATTACTTTGTGATTTACTGTGTCTAAGATACTAAAAATTTAGCCTTACGTGTATACAGTAGAGTGTATGCACGTGGCGGGGTTGTCCTCCTCGGATTCTGATTTGGTTCGGGGTGTGACATCCTTTTGGTGGTATCAGAGCATGGTTATGATCACGAATATCCAGCTTAGGATTGTTGAACTGGTACTATTCTTTTTGCAGTGTCAGTTAACAATCTTTATACCAAAACGTAGGAAGTTAGTAACGCTTAGGTGGAGGCCTAGAAGATTTTGACTACATGCTCATGGAATGGTGGTTGTGCAGTTTCGTTGATATTCATTTCAAGAATAGAACGTCTTACTGGAATAAAACTTCTTAATAGGAGGGGTAGTTTTGGAACCTCTTAAAAATTTGAAAATCTAAGAGCTTTAAAATTTAGAAACTTGAGTAGCTTTAAGCAATCAAAATTATAAAAATAAATTTTACATTGGAGTTCAAAAGATAATTTAAAAATATAGATAAAGCGGAAGCAACAAAATTAATTAAAGATTAGTTAATTTGTTACGTTAATTAACAAATAAAATAAATTATCATTTTAATTTAAAAAAATAATAATAAAATATATATATATAAGAGAAATACAAAGTTTCTAAAACACATAATGAAATCATGAGCCAAAGGTTTAAATTAGTTGACTAAATCTTCCAAAATCTGAAATTTTTACTGACCTAGAATTTTCTTGTTTATCTACTTAATCTATTCTTTTGAAACCTTTAATCTATTCTTTTGAAGCCTACAATCTTATTGATCTAAATTTTACTTGTCAGTTGATTTAATCCCCAAACTATTGAAAGTTTGACTATTGCTTATTTTGTTCATTATATCATTTAATCTAAGTATTGACCTCTTGAAATTACAAGCCAAGTTCATTTCTCTCGTCCTGACTTGGTGTTTGGAACAAATGCATCTCTTTTTGAAATTTGACTTCTGTATTTCCTAAATTACCCGTTTGAGGTTATCAAGACTACTTGATTTGACTTTTCTTCTTTTGTTAACACAGAGTCGAACAAAACTGACTGATCATTAGTTTTGTTAATTGATTCTGACTAATATCAAATGTACTCTTTCTTCGTTGACTGATCACCGATGAAGTAAGAAATTATTTTTGATATTAGGGTAACAAATAGAATTTTCCCAAATTAACCTTAGCAAACTTTTATGTGTTCATATTGACAACAATTCCATTTGAAATTTGATTCAAGTATTTTGATTCGATTTATGTTTTAATAATTCAGATTGAAAATTTGCAAAATCATTCATTTGACTTTCTTCTAGCCCCTCCCATATTCTCTTTGATTTGTACTCTAATTTGAATTTCGAGGACGAAATTCTTTTAAGGGGGGAAGAATGTAAAATCCCGCAAAATGAAAATAATAATAATAACGAATATTTTATTTTGAAAATAATAAATATTAATAAAATCTCAAGAAAACAAATAAAACAAATTTTAAAACGATGTTAATTAATTTCTAAACCAAATTAAAACTTAATAAAATTATTATAGATTAATAATTTATAAAGAAATTCTAAGAAATTATGTATAATTAAAATCTCACAAAATTCAAGCTGTTTGATCTGAAATTATCATAGACTTATCACGTTCGATGTAAATTTTATTCATAGAATTTATATCAACCGTTGGATTTGATAAATTTTGGCTTGTTTCAATTCGGTTGTTTGGATATTGTTGCCACAGAAAATCCTGGCTTAACAAACCGACTAAGAAGTCGGCTGCCTCACCCTTATCTCCTCTCCTCCGTTCTCATCTTCTCATTATTTCCTCTCTTTTTTTTCCATGCCGCCTCCCTCATCTGACCCCTTTTCCTTCCCTCTATCTTTAATCACTATTCCTTTCCCGATCTCACCTCCTTACCTCAATGATGGATGGCACCTGGTAGATGTAGCTGAGGCCCCTCCGTCTGTCCTCTTAGCTTTTGCTTTTGGTAAAACTTCTGTTTGCTTTTTCTTAACTTTTCTTCTTAAATTCCATTACTAGACTGAGATTTATATTTGAATATAAACTAAGAATCTGTTTAGACTTTTAATAACCTATATATTGATTAATAACTGAGAGTTAATAAAAGATTATCATAAAGGTATAATTTACTTAATGGAAACTGAAATTAAGTTTTGGAAAATTTGAAGGCGATATTGTTGGCTAAATTTATCCCATGGAATGAAATACCAACAAATTATTGATTCGGTAAATTGAACTATTCATACAACTGTTAAAGTGATTGCATGACAAGCTAATAGATTGTTATAAATAAATTTATTTAATAATTTGTTAAGAATTATATATAAAAAAATATATATGTTGTTATCTTCTAAATGGTACAGAATCCATATACGCTTATATTTCTTCTTTTAAGCAACATGAGAACATAATTAAGTTTTTCTTAAATAAGTATATGTTATAAAATAAGCATGTTACACGTATTTTGAAGTAACATAAAGACTTTAGACTTACCTATATAAATATATAAATACTTTCTAAAACACGTTAAATAATATTAATTAAACAGTTGTATTTACAAATAATAATACAATAGACACTAGTAAATAAAATACGAGTAACCACAAAATAAGAATAATTCATATGTATATACGTTAATAACATATGATGCATGCTTTTTAGAATAAAATGGATATTATTAAACTAACACAAATATTTTATAAATGGCTTGATTAATAAAACATTATATTTCAAAATAGAATTTCTTGTAAACTCTGTGGCTCGTAAGCATGGTCTAGAACACCTAACCAGAATTTGATTTAATTTTGGGATAACTAGGTAGATCGTTAGTCTAATCGGTAATTTTTTCGAACGTCAGGTAATCAGTCAGACTACTCAGGTGTAGTTCACTAACTACTGATCTGAGTAAGAGATGCTAAGCGAAGATAAGGACTTAATTCGCTGATGTTTCACAAATGCAGCTCTCTCTATGACCGCCAATTCAGGTGTGGATGCCTTAGGTTTTGTTTATTCTCTAGTCTAGTAATTAAATCATTAATTTATTGTGCGCATTTTATGTCATTAACATTAAGTAACAGTTAAGTGCATGTCATTAATGAAAGATTAGTCTTGCATAAATAGGATATGCATGCATATTAAAAATGTGATTATTATAATTAAAACTGCTGTTAATCAACACTTGCATTGGGGCTGATCGAGACAGTAGTTATCATTGTTGTATTATATATTCATTTGGACCTGATTTGATCTCTGAGTTGAATGTGCCGTTATATCAGACTTCCTCTCGACCCCCATGCGTCAGTTTACAGGTACCGTGTATTACTGCCTACTCCTCGACGGGGGATGTAGGGACGGGGCACTTACGAGTTGTCGAGCATTTACGCGTAGGTTGTTCTGTGGGCACGTGTGTTGACATTATTTGATTATTGGGTCTTGTGAGTTGGATTGATACAAATTTGACCGTTAAGTGCGGGTGCTTGATTCTCGTATTATTATATCATTATTTCGTACTTATGTATGCTAAGTATTACTTTCTATTTCTACAGATATTTTTTTTAGTTTATTTGAGCATGTCATGATTCGTGGGATAGTTTCATTGTAATATTAAATTGACACTTAGTTTGTGCATTATAGGTGTTAAAATGCTTAACTCAAAGTATGGTTTGGTTCTAGCTAGAGTTAACCAGATCGAAGGCTCACTCTATTACCACACTGAGTATTCGCGTACTCAGCCCACAAAATTTTCATTTGTGGAGCAGGTTCAGGTCTGACTGAAGGCGATCCGAAGATAAAGATCGCTTACCGCTGCTGGATGATGTCATATGATATCTGAGTTTCTTCAGATATTGATCTTTTGTGTACTTTAAATATGGTATTCTTGTAATGACATTACTTTGTGATTTACTGTGTCTAAGATACTAAAAATTTAGCCTTACGTGTATACAGTAGAGTGTATGCACGTGACGGGGTTGTCCTCCTCGGATTCTGATTTGGTTCGGGTGTGACATACGGCGTTTTAAAAAAAACTAGGATACGACTGTATATATAAAATAATTAAAATAATTAAAAAATTAATTAAAAAATAATTTATATATTTTATTAATATAATGTTATTAACATTATTGTGTAATCTTTTAATTTATATTGAGAAATTAAACAATTAATAATATAACGTTATTAATAGTTAATGATTTATATTGATTAATTTTATCTATTTAGATTAGATATTAACAATAAATACAGCCCAACTGCCCAGGCCCAATAATATTATTTGTCCGGTTTTGATGAAAAGATTAGTCCAACAAGGAAAATGAATACTCAATGTGGATAGTATATATAGTATGTGTAGTGAGACAAAATCGGAAATTGCTAAGCACATGGGCAGCGTGCCATCATGCGCGTGTGAGTGCTTTGGATCCGACGCGGCTCTCGATTGGTCGAGATACGCGTGTCTTAAACGTATCGGCGACCGTATCTGAAGGTCAAAGTCTTTAAAATGTTGGGATGCGCCACGTGGCGAATCTAGTGCGTATCGCACGCGTGTCGCACGCGAATCCGCGTCGGATACGTATCCGACACGAGATACGACATTAAAAGACGAATCCAGTAACATAGTTTCAATGTAAGTCTGGTATATTTTAAGAAAAATAAGACCTAGTCTGCCGAAAAGATTCCCAAATAAGATACAGCTATAAAACAGTGACCTTTTTTTAATTTTTTATGCTCAAAACTTTTTAAAAAAAAAAACATAATACTTTATTTTGTACATTATAAAATAGGAATTGCAGTATTCATGTTGGAGAATACGGCAATATAGTGCTCCCACCAAAATCACTTAAGAAAAAACAATCATATTATTTTTTTCGAAACATTTCATTTGCATAACAAAAGAATAAAAATAAATAAATAAACAAGAAAGCCTTGTGAAGGAGAGAGAGTAAGCTAAATGTCGGCAATAATATATTCAATAATTCTTAGATAGCCACTATCTAGTTTATCGAAAAAAAAAATAATATATTCAATAAAAAATGCCTTTGAGAACTGACGTTTATACAATTATACTTGTATGCTATCCTTAAAGTCAATTTGAAAATATCTTTTAGTGTGACTTCCTCTGTTCCGTAGTGCTGACGAATAATGTATTTATTTACTAGATATTGATTATTTATTCACGATTGTAGTATTTAATTTTGGGAAAATTGATTGTATATCCATAGAAACTTTACTGTTTGAAAAATTCTCTCTCCAAACTTCAAATTAAGGTACCTTTTCCCTAAATGTAACTCAAAATTCATTTGTCATCTCTATCCTTAAATGTTTCTGCTAGATAAATCAACATTAATAATTTTCCCAAATATTATTAGACAAATTTGTCCTTTCTCCTTCCGTTTTAATCAAACATTTTTAGTTTCAAAATTTTATGAAAATATCTCCATTCAAGTTTCTTTCGAATTTGTATCCTGCACTCAGAGATACTCTTCTTAGGCTCCGTTTGGATGGCTTCTTTCCGGAATAAGGAATAAGGAATAATCACTTTTTACCAATAAATTTATTTCTAACCATCCAAACTCTTTACAAAAGTTACACACTTCCCAATAAATTTACCCCTTCCCAATAAATTTTTTCCCTTCTTCCTTCTTCCTACCTTATTCTCAACGCATCCAAACGGAGCCTTAATTACTAATCACAGACTAGTTTTATTTTTGTTATTCTCTTTGCTATTTATTTTCTTTTACTCCATGATATCTAGTTATTTCAAGGCGATGAAATTTTGACAATATACAAAATAATTCTAAATTTTTTTAGTAAGATTTTTTTTTTGAAAAAAAAAGGAAAAACATGGTAGCTGAACTTGTGAAGTTACTTGTTTCCGTTAACATATAGATGATTCCTATGCACTTCCTAAACTAGAGAGCAAACAAATTAGACATTGATTGTTCCCATAATAACCTGATAAATATACTTGTCATATACGATTTGCATTTTTTTAACGGACATTAATACGGTTTTAAATTTCGTAGCGAATATACGGATATAAATATAATTATCCGCATTTGGTGTTACTATACTATAATAATATACAACTTAATTGATAATTTTTGGTATAATTAATCAACTACACATTCACCATTAAAGTATATACTTTTTTGTTGCATTTTTCTATTATTACAATAATATTTCTGTGATTAAATTTTAGTTACCATTTCAATTGTTAACCTAACAAATTTGTTTTTTTATCAGAATATTGTTAACATTTTATGATTGTACACATAATACGAGTATTTTAATTAATGCGATAATTTTTATTAATAACCGAATTATATTTTCATTCATATATACTTCAATCAGCATTCGTATTCGTATTCGAATCTATATCCGAAAAAAATTAAAAGCGAATACAGATATGTTTTATCATTATCCCTCCATATCCAATCCTTATGCACACGTATTTTAAATAAACAATTCCAAATGTCCTGATAGCAACTGGTACATCAATTATAAATTCGGTTGGCGGCCGGATTAATCTAACAAATGGGTTTTAAACTACAAACTAGTTGCAAAATATTTGCTGGCCTACCCCAGTGTGACCCTACCCTACAAATTAACTACTTGAAAAAAATATATATATTCATCTTAATTTTCACAGGCCGATCTTCTGTTAGACTTGACCTTAACATTTGGGTTAGAACCAGGTGAGGTACAATATGGACATATATGATGCGACTTTCCAAACTGGATGGTGACACGCTCGTGCTGAACACGCCATATTTGCAACCCCAAATTCGTCTTATATGGATATTTCCTTGACGATGCTTGCGGTATCAGCTATTATATATATATATATATATATATATATATATATATATATATATATATATATATATATATATATATATATATATATAAAGCTTCGAATGTTTGTCGGTATTGTACTCGTTGAAATTTTTTTTATTTTTCTTTAAAAATCTTCAGAAATAAACAATTACTTTCGGTCAAAGCGCAAAACTGCTCGCTAGCTTAAAACAAAAAATATATATTTTATTTTAGGCCATTCAATATATTATTTGACGAGGGCAAACAAAAGGGGTAAATAATCGTTTCATATAGTCACCGATTCCACTCTATTCCATTATTGCAACAAAAAATTTAGATTCTTGACTATTTTGAAATTTTAAATTACACTCTAACTTCGCCAATTCAATTCTTGATTTAATCCTACGCTTAGTTATAATCAGTTACTCAAAGTATAAACAATGAAAAATGATCTTATATCGTCAACTTTTCAAATGAAAAAAATAGTATTTATTGCAATGTTTTAGGTGGATCAGTATTTTTCTGCTCGATTTGAATTCTTATCAATCAAAATCATTCGTGATTCTAATCGAACAGTCTATTTTTCAGTCCATATGAAAAATATTCTACATCTAAAATTTGTCTTATTTAAAAATAAAATAAACAAATAACTAAAAAAATATCTCGGGAAAAGTTGGGGCACTTTCTCAATAGCAAGTTTAGCAACTTGGTTTTGTCCGGGTCTCCGGGACTAGACCGTAGTGGATAAACCACACCGAATAGTCCGACGCACAAAATAAATATCTACTTTGAGAGTCCAATAATAAGCCGCTCAGTCTTTCAGTAGGGCTGTCAATGAAATCCGTTTATCCGTTTATCCAACTCGTACCGTATCGTATAAGACGGGTATGGGTAAAGTTTTATTTTCGTTTAAGTTAACGGGTACGGATACGGGTACGGGTAAGAAAATTTTTTCGTTAATTTAACGGGTACGGGTACGGGTAAAAGCTATTTCGTATCGTTTTCATAACGGATAATTGCCACAATTAAAAAGATACAATTACATAATACATATGGCATCTTATATTGCATGATTGGTAAACAAATATTGCTAGATTTTATTTAAGATTTATAATTCTTTCCACTCAGTGTACGAAAAAATAAAAAAGCATAAACCTAAAATATTCGCCACCATTGTTGCACTTTATTAATATACTTATTGATATAATTTATTTATACAGAGTGTACAAATTTTATTATTATTATATTCATTTTTTACCATTATCGTACCCGTACCGTTAATTCTTAACGGGTACGGGTAAGGTACGGGTAAAGCTATTTTTAACGGGTACGGATAGGGTACGGGTAAAGAAAATTTTAACGGGTACGGTAATAAAAATACCTTCTACCGTACCGTACCGTACCCATTAACAGTCCTATCTCTCACGTGTATTTGGCAAATAATTTTCGTTTTGTGTGTCAGTGGCCATCACATCGCTTTGGAGTAAAAAAAAAAATGGTTCGTTTTTCTTTGAAGACATTGTTATTGTTGGGCGTAACCCAAGCTAAAATGACTTCAGATTCGTGCTTTTTGTTTCCCAAACAATTCATGTTTGTTGGGCACCTTGCTAGCCGCAGCTTTACGCTAAATTTGGATAAGAATAAATTCTAAATTTTTTATTTTTGTGTAATTCAAATAATTAGATCTTTCAGTTGTGGCTCCGTCGCAACATGTCTACAAATCAAGATGGAAAAATAAAATGTTATGCCAAATTTGAAGCATATTATCATTTTATGTGGTTTTTTAACATCACCATTATATTACAATTTTGAAATATAAAGATAACATTATTACGTACAATCATAAAATTAAATAATTAAAGCATGCAGATTGGTTATGTATTACTACAATAAATATGCAAACATAATATTTTTGTTCATTTAAAGAGATTGATTCTAAGATGTTAAAACTTTGAGAATAATAAACGGAACTTTTCACTTAAATTTTATATTTGTCTGTTGATAATTTAAAGCACCTGACATGTGTCTCTGCATTTCAAATTCTATTAGACATGGTCATTAAGTTAAATTTTATTTGTTAATAAATTACATCACATAGATAATTTATTTTTACATGATATGCCATACTTTACTGTATTATAATTTTCTGCAATCTTTTATAGTAATATTATTGTCACGGTACACTCATATTATTTAATTATACTTAAACAGTTTGTGTGCATGCGCTAATAACGTTAGTTCATTGGACAACCCTAGTCATAAAATGTTTGTTGAAGTTGTATATGTGCTTAAGTATTTTTATAACCGTTACCACATATTATAAATAATAAAATACTAAAATACGAGTATTATTAAATCATATATTGATTTTGCTTATGTTCCCTATTAGTCTAATTTGCGTCTTTATTGTACAGACTCAAAAATACATGTGTATAGTTCAATCCTGCATGGTCTAATGCGTGCCAGCTTAATCCATCAGATTGTGATATTATTATGGGAATTACTTAAAAATTAAAAATATCCTTAATCAATAAAGTATGTACTTGCTAGTTTTCTTGGGCTTCATTCATAAACTAAAAAATTGGTTTAGAGTTATCGACACTATCTTCTTGGAGCTGAAATTGCCAAATTGTCTAATAATATTTTGGCAAAAATAATTATTTATTTTAATTATCTCCCATAAAAAATCGGTGGAAAATTATTAAAAAATAAGAACACTTTGAATAGAGAAGCTAGCTGACAATTTAAAAGGGTGACGTTCTCTTTTTCATCTGTTCATCGATCCAAGACAAAGTGATAGCAATACAAAATTAAAATAAAAAATGGAAGTTATAAGAAGAGCAGAGATGCGCAACGTTCATTGCCGAGCGTATGAGTGGCCCAAAAGCTGAAAAACAATAGGAAAAGGATCACTGGCAATAGTAAAACGGGAGTAAACAGGAAAAGAAAAATCCTAATACTCATAAAACCATCGCCATGAAGTCTATCCTGTAATAGTTCACAATAACAATAAATTTCGACATATAGACATTTAGTTTTCTATAGAAGGATTAGCCACACTAAATCAGAGTTTTTCTAACTTGCATTTATATGGACATAGAACAACATACAACTTTGATAGACAAACTGAAGGGCTCGTCCCACTTGTGCTAAAGTAGAGATGGTCTTGCCAAGGTTATGCACACGCGGTGCACATAAAACCAATTAAAGAACACATCTCCTCCTTTGAAAGGCCATGTGAAACTGTCCTTGTGAAGGCCTCTATACAACGATTCATATCGATTCATGCTATGGGTCGTCATTAAGGCCCGCCACACATAAGTTTCATAAAAAAGAGCAAGAAAAAACACAGCCGCGCACTGTTCATTCTTCATTTAGAATATATGGTTTTTTCAATTAAAGAATAAAAAATTTTGACTCTTATTCATGTTCTAATAAAACTATAGTATTAGAATAAAAAATTTGGATAAGCATGTATTTCGAGATCCTAATTCTTATTTCTTATTCAAACCCTCGTCCAAATACACCTGATGTGATCGGACGGCTGATATTGCACTGCATTATAAAATGTGCAGCGCTGGTGTTTTTAGAGGTATATAAAATGTCTCGGTTACAAATCCAATTAAACTTATCAAATTATAATAATAGTTTAAATTGGTAAATTCTGCAATGCATCAATTTGAAAATTACTAATTAATAAATTTTAAATTCACTCAGGTTGTAATTCTTTTACATTTTCATTGTTACACGTTTCTCGAGTTCATTTATCAATATAAGTTTTAATAAAAGCAAATATAATTAGTAGAAAATTAAAATTAAGACCCTTAAAATAATGATCACATAATATAACTTTTTATTGGAAAACTAAAATGATCAAGTATCATGTTATTTATTATAACCATATAATCTGTCCCAACTCCCGAAATTATTTAATATAAGAATTTAGACACAAAAAATTTTAATAGAAAGAATTATTTAAATTTTTTTTAATAAGAAGAAAGTTTCTACCCGGTTTATAACCGCGCAAAGTATCTTTCCTTTTTATCCATTTATAAAACACGTTCAATGGCTTCCAACGCGTTTCATGAACGAGTAAGAAGGAAAATAAATCGTCAGACCTTCCTACCCGTTTATAAAACGAGTTGGAAGTCTTTTAACGCGGTTTATAAACGCGTAAAAAGTTTGTTATTATTTTCACTCCTAAACGCGTTTTATGAACGCGCTATATTTGCTCTGTGAATGTAGGCGATTATATTTCTAGGTTTAATTAATTGTACCTGTTTGAGGTTGTCTTTATATGGTCGTTTGTCTTTATATGTTTTCATTAGTATATTATACAATTTATATTACTACTGCCAAGAGGGGGCCGAGGGGCTAATGCCACACGAGTGAAGTTGTAAATATGGTGCTTCAAAAGATTGTTTGTAATTTTCCTTTTTTTTTTCTTTTGTTGGTACAATTAAGAGAAAATGGGTCTCCGAAGGAAGCCCTGTGGTGTCTGTAAAATGAAGGTGCAATCACACGTGTACAAGTTATTTTTCTCCCGTAAAATCAAGAAATTAGGTTGTTTTATATTTTCGGATAAGGGTTATCAGAAACTAAACATTGATTCAGAAAAAAGAGAGCTGTCTAATTCAAAATGGAACTTGAAACAATAAAAAAATTCTTGAGAAAGGGATTATCCAACCTCTTTTTTCCTCATTTGTGCAATGTTTCTATGGTATAATTTTTTTTCTGAAAGTATAATTGCATTCTTTTAGCCGTTCAAACCAAAAGGCAGGCTGATCGCTGTAATAATAATATTTTTTTATTCACGTTGGTATGTTATCTTATCCACGGTTATGACCACTGCACCCACATATTTTCGTTTGTTTATTAATAATAGTATGAATAAAAGCTATTTTACTGAACTGTTTCAATAAAATGAAACGGGCCTCTTTTCCGAAAGAAATAATAATAAAAGCTAATTTATATTATTTCTATAGAGTAGTTAACAAATTTAAAATCATTGATTTAATGATGCAACATTCAAAGAGAGAGCCCCAAACTTGAAAAAAAAAATATATGAAATATATATCAACTACACACTCAGAGAGAGAGAGAGAGACAGCCCCGAAGCATGAAATTGTCCTTGTAATTACTATCACTGGCTTTTAATCGGAGTCGCTTTTGCGGCTTTATAATAGTTCTCCTAATCGAAATATTAACTAAGCTAAAAAATTGTTGCACTCCAAAAAAATGACAAACGACCATATAAAGACAACCTCAAACAGGTACAATTAATTAAACCTAGAAATATAATCGCCTACATCCACAGAGCAAATATAGCGCGTTCATAAAACGCGTTTAGGAGTGAAAATAATAACAAACTCTTTACGCGTTTATAAACCGCGTTAAAAGGCTTCCAACTCGTTTTATAAACGGGTAGGAAGGTCTGACGATTTATTCTCCTTCTTACTCGTTCATGAAACGCGTTGGAAGCCATTGAACGCGTTTTATAAATGGGTAAAAAGGAAAGATACTTTACGCGGTTATAAACCGGGTAGGAACTTTCTTCTTATTAAAAAAAAATTAAATAATTCTTTCTATTAAATTTTTTTTGTCTAAATTCTTATATTAAATAATTTCGGTCCCAACTCATTGCACTTTCCATGTGCATTCAAATCCTAGTTGTAAGAGTTGGAAAGAAAAATAATTAATTAATTGTTGACCAGTGACGACTTGCCTTACTCCCTTTCGACAGCCGGGTTCTCAATTTCCTATTAAATGAATGAATTAATATTACAGTGAAAATTCCGATAATATCTGAAACCGGAACAGTAACCGAAAAGATGGTATCTTTTATTGTGAGACAAAATACCGGAAATTATCTGATTTCGACCATTTGGCCGGTAAGGAAAAACACTGATTAATAATAGGCTTGGTCCCACACGGCAACCGATCACAGAGTGCCAATCCATAATAAGGTGGGTTCCACGCTTCTACGCCAACGGAAATCCACTTAAAAGATTTCAAAGATAGATAATTACATTTTGAAGTTTATTAAGCATAAACAGTAACTACTATCAAATTTATTTTACGCGTACATTAAATAAGGCAAAGGTTATCTTGCTCGTGTATCTTTATTAGCAGTCAACAGTAAATGATAAGAGGAAAGTATCAACCAAGTCTACCAATTATTCAGATTTTAGTTATATAGATATTTTTAGTTCAATTTTCAACTTATACCATGTTTGGTTACACAAGATGAAGGAAAATGAAGTTGAAGTGTAAGAGTAAAGAAAGTTGAATTAAATGGAATTTTTTTTATTATTTTTTGTTTGGAAATTTAATGAAAGAAACTTGTTCTTTCCTTTCTTTTCTTTGTTTGAACGACCAAAAATCCAAAATTAAAAGAAGGTAAAAAAAAAATTGATTGAGCACAATCTGACTGTCGTTGGAAATTATTAATTCAGATTGAGATTATGACATGAAATAATTAGATTATTATTATAACAAAGTGTTAATGACTGAGAAGCAGCTCCTAAAGACCTAAGTTTCATCAAGTATGATAAATTTGAGTGTGCAATCAAGGTAACTTAACATACTATAAAGTTAAATTTAACTTGCCTTGCCTTGCACCATGTGTATACAATATGCGTACTCTTTTTTTTTTTTTTTTGTCATTTTATGTGTTTACCGTGTCTGCATCTACCAGGAATGTAAGTCCAAAAGGTGTGATACGCATTTCTAGGTGTAGTTATTTGCTATGCTCCTGTTTGTTTGTGAATTAAAGAATGCATCTTTAAATCATCAAAATATAAGTGTCTTAAAGGTGCATAACTTATGTAACATATTTAGATTGCATAAATTATGCACCGGTTCTCTTTAATATATTTTTCTAACAATACCCCTTAGAAATAATTAATAATAATATTTAATAATTAATAATATTTAATAAATAACAATAATTATTAAAAATCATAATTAATAAATAAAAATAAATAATAATATTTATTTAATTAGAAGTAATAATAATAATAATAATTATTTCATAATGATAAAATTGATTTATTATTATCATTACTAATTAATTTTTATAATAATTAATAATATTTAATAATTAATAAATAATTAATCATAATATATAAATAATAATATTTAATAAGTAAGAATAATCATTAAAAATCATAGTTAATAAAAATTATTAATTATTATAATTAATAATTAAATAATAATTAATAATATTTAACAACTAATATTAATTATTAATAAATAATGATTTATTAATAATTAATTAAAAATAATTAATCATTAATAATTTATTATTAAATAATTAATAATATTTAATGAAAAGTAATTATTAATATTTCATAATAATAAAAATGATGTTTTTATCATCATTCATAATTAATTTTTATAATAATTATTAATTAATTAACAATAATTAGGTTACAACGTATTATTAATACATAATACTAATTCAAATTTAAGGACATTTTAGTCTTTGGACATGAATATATGCATGCATTAAGTCACTCATCCTTACTACACAACCAAACATTCATTATATAACACTACATAAACACTTAGGTATCTTTAAATTATGCAACCCCTTACTACACAACCAAACGCCTCCTAAGAGATTGTAAACCCATCATGAAAAAAAAAAATAGTCAAAATATAAATTTATATTTGCTATAAGATTTCAAGATGTAAACTAATTAGTTATTAAATTTATCATCTTAAAATAAATCTGACGAGCAATTATATGATGCATAAGAAAATATGTGCATCACGGTCTACCATAGTTTTTTTTGTTATGTTTAATATATTTATTTTTCATTTGACATATTATGTTTTTTTATTATAAAAACAATAAAATATTAGTGAGTAAATATCATTTAGAAACAATGAATATTACTTAATTTACACTTAAATTATTTAAAATAATATGAACTAAAATATACAAATATAGTAATCAAGTTCGAGTAAAATTCAAATTGAAACTAGTTCGAATTAATACTCAATTGGATTCGGTTCAAATTCAAGCTTAATTTATTTATCGCTGTTAATGAAAACGTGTCTATGTCAAATTAAAAATTAAAACTAGTAAAACACTGACCTCTTGAACCGGAACCCGCATCCTACAGTGTCTTTTTCCCTATCCTCTCGACTGTCGTTAAAACTAAAGCTAAAGCAGCTTAAAAGCACTCAAACAAAAATTGACGCGCACAAACAAACCTCCTTCAATCCCCATTCTCCTCGACCTCTCCTCGACCTCTCCTCTTTCTGTGCCGATTCCTCTTCCTCTTCCGATCCGATACCCGACCCGGGTCAAGTCAAACCCTTCCCGACTCGGATTTTAGATCCGATAACGAGATCTGAAGAGGAAGAAGACGACGGAGTTGAGTTCAGTTGAGCTGAGCAGAACCCAATACAGAAACTGAGCGCAAGGATCCGATCTTTTGCGCTCCTCTCTAGCTCGTCATGGGTTTGAGCAGAAGTGCGAAGAGAGTGCTTTGGTTTGTGTTTCTTTGTCTAACGGTGGTTTGTGGGGTGGTGGCTACTGAAGAGGAGGATGGGAGGAGGAAGCATGCTTACGTGGCCATGATGTACATGGGTACACCGCGCGACTATGAGTTCTACGTGGCCACACGTGTCATGATGAGGTCGTTGGCGAGGCTTGGTGTCGACGCCGACCGTGTTGTTCTTGCTTCGGTTGATGTTCCAGCTAGATGGGTCCATACAATGTGAGTCCTTTCAATTTCATACCTGTTAGTTGTTGAATTATGTCCTGTCGTTGAATTAGTGTGATAACTCAATTGTTGGAATAATTATTGGTTTACTGTAGTTGAAAAGAAATTAAGAACTGCAGTACACATAAGTTTGCTCTGGTGTGATTTGGAATTCCAATAGCTTGATTTGAATTTTAGGAGGATTTTTTTGGGGTAATTTGTGTTAATTGATCAATTGTAGCTTGGAATTTCTCAATTTTTTGGGTTGGAATTAATGAATTGTCAATAGTTTTGATTGAAATTAGTACCCGTCCGAGTTTTAATTCCACCATGGCAACAAGCTCTTTTCTATTGGAATTGCCTTGAATAAGTCCAAATTAGCATGACTACCACTAAATTGAGTTTTTGGGTGCTTGGTTTGACCATTGAAATTTGAAAGGGATTTTAGTATACTTATATTGCCATCTATATGTGAATTGGAAGCACATTAGTGATGGAGACATTTCTGGGGTATTTCTAGGTTGATGGTTGAGGCCGGTGACTTTAGTTTGAGGGTTTTTTTTTTATAATAAATTAGTTGATTTTGATTGTTAATTAAAACATAAGGTCCTTAAAACTTAATTCCTTGCTTGGTTTGAAATTTAAATTAGGATGCCATTTTTAATTATAAAATCCAACCAGGTCTCTGATCAATAATTTGATTTTTTTTTCTTTTTTTTAGTAATGACTGGACACTTTTAGGAAGTGTTTTTAATGACCAAGGTGGGTTTACTTGGACATTGTAGTTTTTCTTATTTCAATCAAAGCAGATAAGTATTATTGCATTGTTCTCGAAGAATGATTTTGGGGCCAAAGTTTTGATATATTTCAGCAACTCTCTATGTTTTTATGCTGGAAGATGCCCAGCTAAAAAAAGGGGGAAAGTTTGTTTGACCTAAACTTTTCCCTGATTGATATACTTCAATATTGAAGTTTGGTATTCTTGTACCCGTAAGATATTTTTTCTCCCTCTATTACTGTAGAACATGTAATTTTGTTGTTCCTATAAGAAGACATTCTTTTCATTTGTATCTTTGGAAAAAGGCCCTTTGTCATGTGAATAAATTAGACTCCTCGGTCCTCACCCTCCCAATAATTTAAATTGGTCCTCACCCTCCCAACTCTATATCTTGTTGGAGCTCAACTCTATATTATAAAACGTTTTGACTATTTTGTAAGTAATTTTTTTAGTATTAATTCCAACAGACAGCAACATGCTAGACAGACATTTGTAGGCATATTTAGCTGGAGTAATTTGTTATTTTATTTATTTTCATTTTCAATTTGTTTCAAGGCAAAAGGAGGACGGGTTGAAGGTGGTATCTGTAGAGAATCTAAGAAATCCTTATGAGAAACAAGGAAATTTTGATAAGCGCTTCAAGCTTACACTAAACAAGTTGTACGCATGGAGCTTGGTACATTATGACCGAGTCGTGATGCTAGACTCTGACAACATTTTTCTACAGAAGACTGACGAACTGTTCCAATGTGGCGAGTTTTGTGCCGTATTCATCAATCCTTGTATTTTTCATACCGGCCTATTTGTTCTTCAGGTATGGCTATAAATTTACCCGTCTGAATTGCTTAATCCGAATGAAAAAAATTAAAGTTATTTTGATGTAATTACTATGTAAGTTCTCATCCTGTCTGGTACAACCAACAACATACTTCACGAAATATGGTATCAATCATGCTGTACTTGGTGGTGGTTGGGGGTTGGGGTGGGGGGTGTTAAAAAACTTCTGTTTAAGGCCGGATGAACTGTTAAAACTTCTGTTTAAGGCCGGATGAACTTTTTTATAAATGAGAGGTGAATCGAACAAGCGAGGAAAATGGTGCAATCAACCATACTCACATGATCTGGATAATGATGCAGTGTCGTATTAGTTTCAGTATGGTTTCTTTCACAAGCTACGTATAATCTCTTCAAACTAATAATGTCCCATTTGCATAGGAAGATTAAAAAACAAAAATTAGCTGAATTCTGAGACTTCTTTCTTTAATCCCCTACTCCAGCCATCCACGGAGGTTTTTAAAAATATGATACATGAAGTAGAAATCGGACGTGAAAATCCAGATGGTGCCGACCAGGGTTTCCTGGCAGGCTACTTTCCTGACTTACTTGGACGACCCATGTTTAATCCGCCGGAAAATGGTACTAAACTTGTTGGCACATACCGTCTCCCTCTTGGTTACCAGATGGACGCTTCTTATTACTGTAAGTAGTTCTTCACAGTTCAAATATGACCTTGTAATGCTGCAACTTTTTTAATTTGATCTTCACATTATGATAGAGAATGAGATTTTTATTGAATTGCGATGAAAATGATTACAATTACATTGCATTTATAGACTAAGTTTACTACTAACCATCTTCAATAGTGCATCTCCTACCAACCCTCTACAATCTCTATTGTTATCAATCTCCAACAATCATACAATCTTTATATCTCCTACCTAATACAACCATACTCTAACATCCCCCCTCAAGCTCATCGTAATGGCACACGATTGAGCTTGCCTTCTTCAAATGGTTCAACCCTTGTCGAAATTGAATCGCCAACTTGCATTTGTACTCCTTGAAAAAAGAAAAGAGAAGAAAAGAGAGCTCTTTTGGCTCAATTGAAGAAGATGAACTCTTTTGGCTCAAGAAAGAAAGAAGGGAGCTCTTGTGGCTCAATTTTGAAGAAAGAAAAATGAGTTCTTTTGACTCAAGGAAGAAGAGAATGAGCTCTTTTTGGCTCAATTTGAAGGAGCTCTTGTGGCTCATGCATGCTTTCACAAAGGCTTTTTGCCTAGCATATGTATGAAGAGGCTCGTGTGAGTCCTCATGAAAAGAAAAAGAAAGAAAAGTTGAGAGCTCTTGGCTCAATTGGTTTTTGCCAAAGACATATCCATGGCTCTTTTGAGCAACACAAGTCATTGGAAGAAGAAAAGAAAGGAAGTTGAATGCTTGTTTGGCACATCTAGTTTGAGAAATTGGGGGATTGTTCTTTCTGTTTAGGCTATTGGATAGGTCACGGTTTCTTGTTTGTACTTAACATTTCAAATGATATTCAATCTTCAATGCTCAGCTCTTTGATTGTTCATTGCATTGGGCTACGTTGGGATTGGTTTGTGCACATCATAATTCAAGAAGAAGAAAACATCATTTAAATTGAATCATGTAGTCGCAAGGAATTTTCCAATCCAAAAAGTATATCCAGGTTGAAACAAAGGATAAAGCAGATCAGTGAAGGCATGGACAAATGCACAATGTGTTCATTTTATCTGATGAGCATGGTAGTTACTGTCAGTATAAGCTTGATAGGTTTCAATCACATCCTCTCTGAACAATCAGCCAAGACATATCAGATCATACCAGTTTCCAAGATTGGGCATGCTAGATCAGCCTTCATGCTACCACAAGGTGCTTGATGTGGGCAGAGAGTAGAGGTGACCTCATGGCGGGTCAGATCTGTTCAACAGCCGTCGGAGAGTTCGGATCAGTTTGAGGAATCGGCGGACGAGCACGGCACATGTCAATCGATACAGGTCAAGGCGACGGCTGTGCACAGCGCTACGGCGCCGTACGTGGTGGCTCTATCCGAGAGTGGCGCAGAGATGCTCTTGGCAACGGAGGTGTGATCGTCCGATCTGGTCGGTTGAGAATGAGGCGAAGTCGAGTAGGGCGGCGCCGACGCAGAGGAGGTGGTAGTCAAGCACGACGCACTGAGATCGATGGTGAAGCACGCGCGACAATGATTGACTCGGATCTGTCAGAGAAGCGGAAGCAACGTGGCGCCTTGTCAGATCTGATTAGGAGAGCGAGGCAGAGTCGAGGAGGAGGTGCTAACGCAGCAGAGGTGAGGTCGAGCACAGCGCGAGGTGATCGACGGAGATAACGCACGATGGCACGATGGCGATCTGATCTTGTTTAGATCTTGAGAGAAAGGAGAGAACGAGAGAGATTTGGTAGAGGAGATCTGTAGATGGTTTGGTAATAGGAATAAAAAGATATTATAGAATTAAGGTGTAGCAAATTGAAATACTGGAATATAAAAAGAATAATTCTGTTTATTAGGTGGAATATGATTAGAATAGTGGTCATAATTTCTGGAATAGGCGTGAGCCTAATTCCAGGATAGTTCTGGCTTAGATACCATGATAGAGAATGAGATTTTTATTGAATTGCGATGAAAATGATTACAATTACATTGCATTTATAGACTACTCTAAGTTTAGTACTAACCATCTTCAATAGTGCATCTCCTACCAACCCTCTACAATCTCTATTGTTATCAATCTCCAACAATCATACAATCTTTATATCTCCTACCTAATACAACCATACTCTAACACATTATCTGAATTATGCAGATTTGAAGCTGAGATGGAGCATCCCATGTGGGCCTAACAGCGTGATTACATTTCCTAGTGCACCATGGCTCAAACCGTGGTATTGGTGGTCTTGGCCAGTACTGCCTTTGGGTCTTTCATGGCATGAGCAGCGGCGTCAAAACCTAGGGTTCGTAATCCTTATAGAACTTTTAAATTTACTACCTATTGTAGTCTTATTTGTGTAGTAACCATTCACAAAATTAATCCTTAACTAAATCAATTGTCCTACTCTGTATATAGTCACGTACAAAGCCAAAAGGCATTACGAAAATGGAAGATGAAGGATTAAATTTACAAAGTCCATTCCTGCACTTTGGCCTAATAGTTTTAAATTTTGCTTGTTAGCACAGTTTATAATTTTCAATCCTTTAATCAAGAAGTTGCTTTATTTTTTGTATTTAATTTGTTCATATTTTTTGCCCAAAAGGTATGGATCAGAGATGCCAGTGATCCTGATCCAATCCTTACTATACGTGGGAATCATAGCTGTGACTCGGCTCGCTAGACCAAGTTTATCCAAGCTCTGCTACAACCGCCGGCCTGAGAAGAGCACCTCCTTCCTCCTTTCCATGCTAAAGGTCGCCACACTCTGGTCCATGCTCTCTGCCTACACCGTTCCATTCTTTCTCATACCACGTACCATTCACCCTCTCCTGGGCTGGCCCCTGTACCTCCTCGGCTCAGCGGCATTAAATTCAATAGTGATAAATGTTTTCCTCCTACCACCACTTGCAGTTCTTACCACATGGCTTGGTCTTGTAGGTGCTCTATTTGTTATGGCGTACCCTTATTATTCTGATGGGCTGGTACGTGCCTTGGTAGTTTTCATGTATGCTTTTTGTTGTTCACCGGTTGTTTGGGCTTCATTGGTTAAAATCATGGGCTCTTTGCAAGTTCTTGTAGAGAGGGAAGCATACTTCCCTCGGCTGGGAGAGCCGAACCCACCCACAGCTGAATTTACAAAATTGTACTGAGGAACTTGTAATTTATTTTCCATTTATGAGATCATTACTAGGTCACTGGGGGTTGTTCATCAGGTCATTAGGTTTTGGTTGCTAATTGGCTGGGTTAATTGAGTGGTACAGTTTTCAAGGGATATTTTGGATAGGATTAAAGCTCTTGTAACATGTCTTTTGTTAAATGAGGTTGGTGGGGTTGGTATGGGACTATCAGTGGCGCTTGGAGATAGAAATCTCTGTTGTTTCGATTTGGAAAATATTCTGTTTTTCTTCTGTCGGTGCCCCCATTTTTTTAATTGATTTGGAGCTTACTTTTAGAAAACTCTTGCTTGTTCTTTCTTTACATAATAGTGCTTATTCCAGTATCACTCAAGGTGTAAAGGTCTGGTTGGTGTGTCCTGAAAGAAATAAGCCTTTAACTAGTCCAGATATATAAACAGAAGTTAAGCAAAATATGCTGGATTAAGTGTCCAACAGGTATCATGGTCAGTTTGCTAAGTAATAGAAATGCCGAGTATCAAACTTAATATAGTGGTACTGGTTCCAACTCTTGGAAAACAAAATTTTTCTTCTTTTTTGATACAGGAAAACAATGTTTCTAGTCTGAACAGAGACGCCATTTGTTGATACTTGATATTATATTCTTTTGAGGGTTGGTTTTTGAAACCAATGATTTTGTTACAAGAAATTTGAAAATAAATGCTTCCTCGTGATTCGAACCAAGGATCACTGGATTGACGGGATAGAGCCAAACCATTAGGCCTAACAATCCAGCTATTTGTTGATATTATATTAAGCAAATGCTGAATGAGGGAGTCTAAGTAGGGATAGTAAATGATTTTGTTGTTTTTAAGAAAACGATTTAATTTTTTGTTGACAGCAAAAGTGAGATAAAGTGTGTGTATATTAAGCTCTTGTGTAAAATAATATCAAGCAAATGTTTCGCGAAGTGACAAACAAAAATATCTTTATACAAATTCTTTGGAAAACCGGGACAAAATGAAAAATTATTTAAAAAAAAAAACTTATTTGACTCCTCCCAAAAAATAGGAGCTACGAGAAATTCGAGTTCAAGCATTGCAGTAGAATTTATATTCCTTTAATAAAAGATTGCGCTGGTACAGTACCATATCTGTGTATTATGATTGATTTCTTAATCAAATTCTGCCGATATATTGATCTATGGTCCATCCACTGACCAACAGTAAACAAACTGGGATTTGTATCTTTTCTGACTAAACAGTAAACAAACTGCTCTAACCAACTCGAACTACAATTCCACATCGCGAGACAAATTTCAGTCAATTACCGACCCGCTACACCATTGACCGATTGTTGACGTCAAAAGAGATCTAATTGCTTAATTCTCCTCCAGTTCATACTCGCAAATGTCGCTGTCATTCTCTTCCGACAGCTGCTAACGTTTTAAAATTCTAATTAGCTGGTCCCTATATATTTCGCTTGATCCCAAAAATAAACGAAAAATTAAACACTGGTCCCTTTTTGAATTAGCCCCTAATCTACAATGGGATAACGACGAAAGAAATGGCTTTAATTTCTACTAACATACAATACACTACAAGCCATATATGCTAGCTAGTCCATCTCGGCCTTATTGCCTTGCAGATAACACATATGACCGTTGCTCTCTTCATCTCTCCAGGTTAACTCAAGTCTCCTTTCTCTCTTCCTTATGTCGTTATCTCTCTCTCTCTCTCTCTCTAGTCAGGTTCTTATACGTCCAGCTCTGTGATTTGTATTGTTATGGCAATAGGTAATGTGTATATTATGCATGCAATTAATGACGGGCCATCATTGTTGTACGTACATTAAAATATAGATTTTGTGAAAGTATATATATTATCGCATTTGCTTGATATTATACCTTTATAGTATCGATGCATATTTATATTCATTGTGTAATAACAAGGAAAGTAGGAAACACAACAATAAACGTACAATATACTATACAAAGATGTTATTACATGGAGGATCTTGTACTGAAGTAACAACAACAACAACAACAATGTTTTAGTCCCAAACAAAATATATGTTATATACTACAAAATATTTATGTTTATTCATGCTAGCTCAATAAAAGAATAATATGCTACAACATAATAATTTCTTAATGGATAAGAAATAATTTTTTTTTTCAAGGAGTTATATACTTATATATGCCGTCATAAGATTTTCGTTTTTTAAATACATACAATAGTTAACGATAATCAATACTGTGACACATACAAACCAGTGTACAATTTGTCCTTCACTTTCCACAAAAGGGTGTCTATTTCTATGCGTTATACTTTTTTGTTACAGTCATGGCCCACAAGGTACCCATGGCGCAAGAAAACAAAGATTAGAGATAAAAGGCAACCATTTTTTATTTTCAGATATGCCCAAGAGACGAATAGAAAGGGTTAAGCCTTTATCTTCACAGGCTGTGTTCACTCTCCTCCCAATGAACTCTTATTGTCTCCCTGTCATGTCGGTCCCTCACTTTGTTAATAACCCACAAGTGCTTGTTACTTTTTTCTATTCTATTCTAAACCTAAACTTTTTTCACTAAAGAATAAAGATGAAAATTGACATAAAGTAATAAGGAATAACACATGCATGCATTCTCGCCTTTTTTTGGGGTACATACTTTGCGCCGGGAATGGTCCCCTAGGAAGAAAGTAACAATTCCCCATTCTTGTGCTTTAGTAATCTGACCTAAATTTTTTTCAGAAGTCACATGGTTAACAGTTCCTTTTAGTACGTTCTGTCATTCTCTTATTATGGACCCCATTCATCAGTAGCAGCGTAGCACCATTACTGTTTTTACAGTTTTCCTATATGGGAAATTTGAGAGAAACCCATGACCGTTGGAGCAGACAAATCATGCCAAAAAACTCATTTATATGCATGCCACAACTTATTCGTTCATGCAATCATACTCCTAATAATGCATCTTAGATTTAGATCCAAACTCTTCTATTAAAACCAACTACAGTTCCTCTACGGCCCTAGCGTTGCACTAGCAGTTCCTTCTGTGCTAACCTTCTCTGTCCCTTCCTTGTATACACAACACACGTATACGAAAGTACAGTTACAGATTGAACACACAGAAATGGAGGCTTCGCACTTGTTGTGCATCTCTGTTCTTATACTGCTTTTTTTATCTTCAAGATCTTGTGACATCAACGCAACATATGTCAAGAAGAACTATCATGGCTGGATTGGGCCAGTTGGCGAACAAAAAATTGTAGTTGATGCAAGTGGAACTGGTGATTTTCTATCGATCCAAGAAGCTGTTGATTCTATCCCAGTGAACAACACCAAACGCTACATTATTCAGATCAATGCTGGTTCTTACATGTAGTTTGCTCTCAACAAGAATATACTTCTATTTATGTTCATGACAGTATCTTATTTTTTTATTTTCTAAGCTACTTATAGCAGTTTTCTTAAGGAGTGTATTTAGCCTCATAATATATGCTAATTACTTCACAGATATCTAACTAGTAATTATACTCCTGTGACACCACCAATGTATTATATATGGATTACTTTTCGATGGCAAAACTTGTTAGTTTTCTTTATGGTGAGTAATTAAGAAGCAATTTTTAATTAAGTTCTTACAAACTTTTCTTGAATGGTTGTAGAGAGAAGGTGATAGTGCCAGCCACCAAACCATACATTACCTTCCAAGGATCGGGACGAGATGTGACAACAGTTGAATGGCACGATCGCGCTAGCGACCGTGGTCCCAACGGGCAGCAGCTTCGAACCTACAATTCAGCATCCGTAACAGTTCTAGCTAATTATTTTATTGCTAGGAATATCAGCTTCAAGGTATGTTTTCTGTGTATTATGTTTTCAACTAGGCTGAATCGGTGCTGGAACACCAAGTCTAACAGATGAATTCAAACTCAAAGGTTTTCCTGTTCTCATCATGGTTTTCCTTTTTTTCTTTCTAGATTCTTATTTGAAATTTGATAAGTCATGCATGATGGCATAGAATCTTGTGCAAAGTCCCTCCTAAGTGGATCCAACTGCACATGGAATCTATACATAGTGTCATTGTAGTCAATTAATTTGTATGCTATATATGGAATGCAGAACGCACTCTCTATATCGTTAATAAAAATAGCACTAGATTTGACAAATTTACCCAGGACAAGGACTGTTTAAAGAGATCTTATGACTAATTGAATCTTTGCCTATATCATATGACATTGGAATGTAGAACACAGCTCCAGCACCTAAGCCGGGAATGCAAGGATGGCAAGCAGTGGCGTTCAGAATCTCAGGAGATAAGGCGTACTTTCTGGGTTGTGGCTTCTATGGAGCCCAGGACACACTTTGTGATGATGCTGGGCGGCATTACTTCAAGGATTGCCACATCGAGGGATCCATAGATTTCATCTTTGGTAATGGTAGATCCATGTACAAGGTAATTTCTCAACCTTTTTTTGGGCAGATATTGAAGATTTTGCTACTACATCAAACTTGAATTGAAACATTTTGTTCCTATATCTGGTCATTTAAATGATTTTCTGTATTCTGTTTGGTGATGGAAAGATGAAAATTGCTCAAATCTAATGGAGCGTAGTTGTTATCTTTATACTTTATTTATTTATTTTTCTGTAATCACTTTAGGATCGATTTCAATTTAGGAGCAATACAAATACTTAACTGGATTATTTTGTTTATTAATTTTTGACAACGTGGCCATTCTATACAGGACTGCGAGCTTCATTCCATAGCCAACCGTTATGGTTCAATTGCAGCTCAGGGTAGAAATAACCCGTGTGAGCGCACAGGTTTCGCCTTCGTTAATTGCAAGGTGACCGGCTCAGGTCTGCTGTATGTCGGACGTGCGATGGGTCAGTACTCAAGAATTGTATATGCGTATACATACTTTGACAATCTGATAGCTCCTGGTGGCTGGGATGATTGGGATCACAATAGCAATAAGAGCATGTATGTTCCCTTCTCCTCTCACACTGTATAGAAACTTCAATCAAGTCATTTTTTTTTTGTCAACACCTATCATGGAATATTTGCCAATCGCTCTTTTCAAGAGTTTCGAATTCAACACTCTTTTACATATCTGCACCTGTTTCGTTGCTATCCAAAACAAAATTGAAAAGGAAACAAGCATACAATAAAAATTTATACTAATGTGGGGCTAACAATGTCTGAAAACAATGTTCATTTTTGCAGGACCGCCTTTTTTGGAGTGTACAAATGCTGGGGCCCAGGTTCAGTGTCTATTCGAGGTGTCCCATGGGCCCATGAGCTGGATTTTCCAACGGCTCGGCCTTTCCTAGTGAAGAGTTTTGTCAACGGAAGGCACTGGTTGGGTCCAGATGACGCCTAGATTGACTGAAGTTAACAGAACTTGTGCAGTTGTAACAAACTTCCAACAATTTTTTTTTATTCAATTAAAAACCTTACAGTGCCTCACAGAAGAGAATAAAGTGTTGTAACAAATCAATGTAATAGTAGTACAGATTCTTATTTGGTCAATTAGAATGTAACAATGATACATTTGTTTCTCTCAACTGTACAATCTATTAGATTCAACAAAGTAATACAAGACATCAAGTAGCATCCTCTTAATAGTTGTATGAACAAGCATAATTTTCCTAATCTTTAGTTTATGACTGTATATTGCAAAAAAAAAAAAAAAAAAAAAAATTAAACCACCACAACCTCCAAAACAATTAAATTATGGCTACAAGGCCATTCATGTTTAGAGTCAACAAAATGACGGGCCGGAAAAAAAAAAGAACAATATATTCTGAAAACAAAACAGACGATAGAGAGGAGTTACATTACAACCAGAGTATTAAATTATTTTCAAAATTCAGTGCAGGAACAGTTCTTCGATAATCTACTAGACAACCCCTAATCTTCACATTATAGAACAATTTGGTGCAGACCCAAGCATCTCAGGCGACCTGTACAATATGAAAGATTTATTAAACAACCAAAAGAAACAAAATTTCCTAGTTAATTGTGTTATATCATTTTACCATAAAGATGATAACAATCATGATCCATATGACAGTTCATTCAAACCTCCCTCTCTTTCACTCTAAAAGCCTTAGCAGCAGGTTCTTAGGGAAATGATCCGGGCGACATCAATGTTGGCCTGAACAACATTTATGACATGTCTATGACAAAAATACCCTTGTATCTAAACAGCAATAGTTTTTTCTTCGTCTAATTTACAAGGTTATTTCTGTCCCAAACATGTCATAAATATCATTCCGACAATTTTAAATGTTGTCCGGATCATTTCCCAGCTTCCAAGGCTCCATTTTTCTTTTCTTCTTCTTCTTTTTTTTTAAATGTTGGAGAGGTTTAAAAAAAATATATATTTTTTCAAAAATATTAATGCGTCACTCCCATTGGCGCGACTAGAATTTTTTTTTTAAAAAATAATAACACACCACTCCCATTAGCGCACCTGGGAAATTCAAATTTTTTCAAACTCCAAAAGCTGACAGAACTATACTTTACCGCTAGGCGTGCCACTCTCATTGGCGCGGCTGCCGTGTGCCCCACCAGTGGCATGTCTAAATGTTTATTGTTAAAATTATTTATTTTATATGTTTATTATTAAATATAAAATTTCGATTATGTTTATTAAAAAAAACATGGGCTAAGGGGCCAACAATGCATTCCTCAAGCAGAAATATCATTCTTCTGTTTCAAAACTTCTAGGTGGACCTTCATAAATAGGTCCACTGGTCACTAACAATTTATTTCCCCTGATGCTGTCATCCTCTATGCTCAATGAAGAGGGGTAGAGGCGGAAAGGGAAGGGAGTACAAAGGAGCACATTCACTTTGCTCCCTTCCCTTCATTTTTGTTTCCCTTCCCCCTCGAAACTCATAAGCAGAGCCTAAATAAAACTTGACAGCATTTCAAAAGTCACCCTTATGTACTCGACCTCAGATTTGCTCGAAGCATTAGAACTATTCTTTATTCTATTTTTCTTGAGAAATTGGACTATTCTATATTTAATGCTAAGGATACTACACATTTCACATGGTGGTCTTCAAGGTCTAGAAGCTGATATATTTCAGCCAAAAAAAACTTTTAACTGATGCTGCTTTGGTTGTCTTGATTCGGTATGTCCAGAAATCCAAAACTATTTTGTTTATAAGACATGCTACCTTTTGGATGTAAGCCAGTTTTTCAATAATACCAAGGATATATTTTTTTATCCAACTTAAAATTGAAAACAGTGATAACCATGCAATATACATTACCAAAGTAGAAACAAAGCCTCAGAGTCAGAGGCCAAAGTAAGAAGATGATGAAATTTTTAAGGCCAATTTTTTTTTTAATGTTTCTGATTTTACTGGATAAAGTCAAAGAAATAAGATTATATAATCACTCCAAAACCAAAGGTTTTTACAAAAAAGGAGCGGTACTTTGTATATAAGGGAAGAAGTCACAGACAGTATTTCCCTCGATAGAATTAGTTTTCAGTTTGCAAAATTGCATATGATATTCTTTTTTTCATTCTTTTGCATAGAAAAATTCACCCAAATACAAGTAAATGAGACCTAAAAAGAAAGGAGTGTAGAAGCTTACAATTGGCCCAAATTGGCAAGATCAAGATCAGGTGCAATTTCTTGCACAATGTCATTGGGTGGCTGGCCACACTCCTGCATCTTCTGCATGAGTTCGACTATCTTGGTGAAGTTCTCAGAGTCATTCTCATAGACCTCATTCAGTCGTACTATGAACTGGTACTGCCGACTATACCGGCTGTATTCATCCTTGCTCAGGCTCTCCTTATGCTCCTCAAGCCACTTCGGGTACTTTTGGGCTATCTCCTTCATTGGCTCATGCAGTATCTCCTTTGAAAGGAGCTGGTGCATCATTGTTTCTACAATAGATTCCATGTCCTGTGCAAATCAGAAAAATAAATTGCTTGGAGATGTTGCAAATTGGAAATATTTTCTGTTGCGAAACACTTACAAACTGTTCCTCACTATTTCAAGCACTTATAAACTGTTTCTCACTCCTTTATTTATATACAGCTCAGAAAGCAAGATGTCTGTTTGGATGCCTTGAGCGAAATGGTGAAAGGACGTTTTTGAGGTTGCCCTTGATATTTGTTAAGGATAATAGGACCAAAGTTCGGAAAGCATATATGCATAAAACTTGTGATTTTCAAAGGCTATAGATGAAATTTTGAGATCATTTTGTGTGGAAACAAAATATGAAATAAAACCACAGAGCTGCATATATACCTTATCTGATGCATAATATATAGTTTGGTTTTCTGATATCAATACCTTCTTTTGAAATCGATTTATTGTTACACATATACCATTTTTAAACTCGCTTTAAGCTTTTGCGCTACTTTTTGTTATTTCATTCTTTTTCATAACATCATCAGCTATAAAAAAAATCTGAGTATGCTGCATGCAAAATCCAAAGAAATTAAGTCATTGGTTTATATTACACAAAACAAACTCTTATTACCAGATATAAACAAGTCAATGTTACATAAAAGCAATATAAGTAGCAACAAGAGCATATTTGCCAAACCTCATGGGGCAGCTCGTTGTCTGAAGTACTGAACAAAATAATTGTTTTAAGAACACAGCACTACAAGTGGGAGAAGTACGAGATGAAAACTTGAGGAATCTGGGATCTAATACATCTTAAATGGACAGTAACTTGCATTAAACAACAAGCTAACTCAAACTCCAAGCACTCTGGTTTTACAACAACAAAAACATATTTTCTTTTGCATCTCATGGCTTAGTGGCTTCCATAATTTTTCCATGATATCAGCTAACGGGTTCTTAGTTCTTTACAACTTTTCTATTATACAAGTAGAATCTGTTCGTAGCAAGTTATTGACCTCAACAACTAAGATAACCAATTAAATTCAAAAATCAAGTCCTTGAAACATAGTAGATATTCATCCAACCCTCAACTTCTCAATCAACAAAATTTAACCAATTTGCCAAATAGAGCAAATAAATTAAATGAATTACAATTACCTGAGAACCAGCAAGTTCTTCGAATTGCTTGACGAACTCCTCAACCATGGCTTCCTCATTAAGCCCCATCTCACCGCCTCTTGCGCTCATACCGGCACCTCCACCAGCCGCCGTAACTGTCTCCAGACCGCGGACAGCCTCCCGCGTCTGCTGGGTCAACTTCTCCAGCGCCTCAGAAGCATAGTTCGTGGCGCCACGTGGTGCAGGTGGGGCCCTCTGCTTGCCTTTCCTCTTCGCACGCGGGTCTGGTAATCCCATCCCCAAGCCCGTCGGCCCTGATGGGGAATTCACACCCGAAGCCGGCTTCTTGGCACCCGACGAAGAAGGCTGAGAAGCAGAGCTGCTACTCAGATCAATTTTGCCGAAATCATCGAGTGCGCCTGTGTTGAAAGAGAATTAAGAAGAATTAGAGGCTGAATGTGAAAAATTGACAAATTTAAAAAGGAGAGAGGAGATGGGTGTGGGCGTACTGTCGAGGAGTTGGTCGAGATCGTCGGAGTGATCGCCGCCTGACATGGATGGAGAAGAGGTAGTGGCCGAGGCCGACGGCGATTACGAGGCGCAAGTTGAAAGGAAGCGAATTTTTTGTGTTTATTTTATTATGGGAGTTTGGGAAGGAAACGTCAAACGTGTTGTTGTGTACTTGTGTTGGTCGTGGAGGAAGGTGGGGATAAGAAAGGAGGTTGAGACTGAGAGTTTAGACAGCCCAAAACAGAAGGATAAAACAAGTTCATGGATTCTGTAATTAGACTTTTTTTTAGACTAGATTTTTTTATATATGACTGTATTTTTTGCTTTAAATTTGGTTTAGTCAATTTATTTTTATAAATCCATTTTTTATCATTGCGTTTTAATTTTTCATCATTTTTTTTCTAATTTTTTCTTTTTCTGTAGGCTACATCTTTTTCATATATTATTACTATATTTTATTTAAGTTTTTGTTAAGTCAATATATTTTTATTTATCCGTTTTTTATCACTGCATTTAAACTTTTCTCCAATTTATTCTATTATCGAACGGGGTTAATACAGATCATCTCCAAAATTATCATCCCATCATGAAAGAACGTGTTTTATGTTTTTCTACTTTCAAAAAGTGATTAATTAAGCGCTAACTATCCTTTCATTTTTGTCGTTCATCTCCATCAGTCCGTCCAGAGCATACTCCTCACCTCCTTGTTTCTCTCCCTCCCCTACCTCATTTTTTTTCCCAAAACAATTAATTTTCAGGACAATTAGAATTATTTGCTGAAAAAATTGTTCATATTAACTAGCACAATTAACTAGCACAAATTCTTCATATTGAAAAATTATTTATATTAAATAGCATAATAGTTTGTATTAACTAGGATCAGCATGGTGTGTGCGGGAGGGGAGGCGGTGTATGCATCAGGATGGTAAGAAGTTAGTTGCAGGGGATGAAGATCAAAAGTAAAAACGAAAAGGACGTTGACAACTCTTTCTGAAAAATAGAAAAAATAAAACGCATTGAGGGAATGATGTTGAGGAAGAATAATTACAAGCAATTTCGAATTATCCACTAACATCTATGAAAAATTTTCAATTCTTTCAACAGAATATATTTCAACAGAAAGTAATTTAAATTTCTGATCAAATGGTCTCTGTTATGAGGAGAGCTCATTAGTACAAAATCTCAAACAAATTTAAAATTTTTCATTTAATTTTTAGTCAACCTCTCCTTCACACTCTGTTTGGTTGAGAGGGACTGGATGGGAAGGAAGAAAAAAAATAGAAAGGGAAGGAATGTGAAGGGAAAAGTTTTTAGTTTTTCTATTTGATTGTGTTTGAAGGGAAAGGAAAATATAATTTGTTTTTCTTCTTTTTTCATGTTTGGTTGAAGTAATTTAACAAAGGTAAAATAATATAATTGATTATTTTATCCAGACTAGTTACAATAGAAGAGCGCCCAGTAGTGGCGAGTCCAGACTTATTTTAAGCCTGGGCACATAAGAAAATGAGTTTGATTTTGTTCCAAGTAATTTGACGAAGCAGATTAGATATTAAATTCAAAATATTTAAAATAGGCAAGAAGCGGGCAGCAATAACATTTGGAAATTTGAAATTTCTATTTGCCTTGAAAAATATATAAACTTCAACTTCACATTTTCCATCATTATAAACGATGCTATATTCTAGACATCTCAATCTATAATTACCTATCGCATTTTTTTTTTTACTTATCATAACTTCTAAAATGCCCCCCACATAAAGCTAATTGAAGAAAACAAATTATAACTGACTAAGATTTAGTACTGTACTATATCTGTGAAATTAAAATCGAAACCTATAGGTCTTACGAGTTACGACTTATAAGTTTATCCATTTTTTTATATATTTATAGGATAATATTATACTATTTTACATAAAATATGTTCTATTTATATTTTTCTGACTCCGAGTCCTGAATTTTTTTAAAAAAATTCTACGCCGTTGTGTTCGTATCGTGTCGGACACGTGTCTCCATATATATCAGTACTTCTTTTTTTTTTTTTTTTTTTTTGAAGGTTGTACTTCTAACTTCCTATATGTAACAAGTAGGAGATTTAACGTGTACTTGGGACTCTGGTTGATTGCTAATCAAGCAGCAATTTTATGTGGATTTAGGAATTAAAAAAACGAGAATTGGGAAAAAACAAATTTAAGAGGATGAAAAATGTGGCCTAATAAAAATTGAAAACTGATAGATCATAGAGAGATTAATCCTCAATATTCAGTGAGAGATCTGAAATGTGAGAATGCTCGATGAATTTGTGAATCGATCATTTTGAACTAGATTTAGGAGTTTTGAGCGCGATTCACAGATCCTTTGGTAAGTTTTTTTTGGTTCTTTATTTTGTCCTTCAAAATGTTACCATTTTTAGGTTCTCCATGCAGACCCTATGTAATATAGGTTTTTGGTTTGGGTAATGTATTACACAAATTCATCGAGCACCCTCACATTTCAGATCTCTCACTGAATATTGATGATTAATCTGTTGGAATATTTAATGTGGCCTATGATAATTAATGTGTGAGCCAAGTTTATCTAAGATAATTAACTAAAGGGTGCATCATAATTTGATGGAAATTCTGATGGACCAGATTCATTGTACTTGATCCCTTTAGTTGCCTCAGCATTAAATACTCTATAATCTGAAATTTTAAGGTACCCTTTCCCATAATTCTGCCATTAAGAAATTTCAGTAAAGAAAAGAGAAAAACGCCATTGTTGATCATCATTATGGCTGAGGAAAACTCAAAGAAGATCAATACTAACGCTTCCGCCTAATGACTAACGATTTCTGCTCTTCAATTTGGATACGGAGCAGATGTGATAGAAGAGGAGTCGTGCATGGCTTACGGGTTTCAACTTCATCCACTCAACACTCGATTTCGATTAGCGATGGCACGAGGTATTTTACGATTCCTGGTTAATTCCGCATTCTAGAATCGTTGTTGCTCTTACAGTTGGTATCAGAGCAGGTTATACCGCTAGATTGCCTTTATTGAAATAGAATTTCATAACGGTTAAACAGAAATTCTGTTGTAAGTGTTGAGTGGATTGAGTTTTGTCTGATTTTCTTAATTATCTGAATTCGTAGATCATTATCTCAAGATCCGCTTATCCGATTTGAGTGAGGTTTTCGGAATTGGAAAGATCTCTGGGTCTACTTTCCAACGAGACCAACATCTTGAAAATCAAGCGGGTGCACAGGGAGATAATCAATTCGCAATCACAAGAGGTCAGAATGTCAGGGTTCTGAAATTTCTGACCTTTCAGTAGTACGGGACATTTTTCTCTTAACTGGTAATTCGGATTTGCATGAAATTTTACTGGGATGTAGATATTTCATATATCTTTCCATAGAATGTAAATTTGTAAAATTCCAATAAAGTATCAGTGAGAAATGCTGTCTGCAAGTTAAGTCTGTCTGACAGTTTGTCGATTTTTCGTCTGGGATAGTCTGTTTTTCGAGGGCTATACCTTTTGATCTATAAACTTGTTTTTGATGAAACTTATGTCACTGGAAAGATCTTTGAATCTAGTTTCCAGGATGATCAAGAACACAGAAAACGGATGATTATAGAGAAAGTTATCGTCAGATTACCAGAGAGTGTTCAGGCTGTCTGAAAGTTTTTGGATGAACTCTGGTCGCACCTTTTCGTGTAGGACGACCCGTCCTGGGTTTGGAACGACCCGTTCCAACAAAGTGTGGTCCAGAAATAATTTTTATGACAAAATTAAGGTACAATCAGACATATTATGGTTCTCTCTTGTCAATTGAACCTTGTAGATTACTTAATTATTATGTAAATCTATAGAATAGTCACAATTTGTTCAGAATACTGAATTTGTATATAGATGGTTGGCATCTTTATTGAAGGTTGGTTAGTCAATAGTGATATGCTTGAATATACTGTAGTAGTAAAGTTATGCATATGAATAATTTAAACCATACTAAGTTACTCATACTAAGTTACTTTTAATAATTTGGTCATTATCAATTTTAATAACTTTAATTGTAATTATCATTTTATTAAAAGAAAGTGTGTGATATTTTATTTATATATATCACAATAAAGCTTTACATTTAATAAATTATGATTGTCAATTTTAACAACTTTAATTGTCATTGTAGTTTATTAAGTGGAATTTTATTATTATTAATTCAATTTGTTTCTGCCCAACGGTGATGCAAATTGATTTCATGGAACAACTATTTTGTCAAAATTGAAATTTTTAAATATTAATTTCAGTTTAATTAAGTATCATTCCTCATAGTTGTTTATTTATATTATGTTATTTGTGATATTTTAGTTTACATATCACTATGATGTTTATATTTAATAAATATTAAGGATGTCAATTTGAACAACTTTAATTGACATTTTAGTTTATTAAATAGAATTGTCTCATAAACTTCAATTTATTTCTGTCCAACGATGATATAAATTGAAAATGTGAAGAACTTTATGTTAAAACTGAAATATTATTTGGCGTTTTTATTATTCATTTCAGTTTAATTTTATTTTTCTATGTGAATATTAGTCGACTATTAACCACCTTATTTTTCCTGAATTTAACAACATTGAATAAAACTATTTTTTCCAACTTGGAAAGAATGAACTGAGATTTGTCTTGGTAATTTAGAACTGGACCAGACATTATGATTAGCCTTTTGTTGCTACTACGAATAAAAGTAGTAATAATGAAATACTAATTTTGCTAAATTATATCTCAAATTTGATGATATCAAGTTTGGATTTAAATAAAATATTATAAATCAATGTATATATCTCAGGGTTAGTGGGAGTAATTTATCATTCTCATTTTGTTCATGGATGATATTTTATTAGTCAATAAGAAATTCACTTTCGGTTATTTATTTGTGCTTGTATATATAATGATTAATTTTATGGAAGAGTGTTGAGCAGTTTATAATGTCATCTTCCGCTATGCAAGTAGAATTTTTGTGGCATATTGTAAGGTCACTTATCTTATTTTTGTAATAACACGACTGCTATTTTGTTCTTTAATAACAACAAATTAAGTAACATGTCTAATGAATTGACATTAAATATCTTGTTGTTAATGACAAGTCAAAGATGATATTATATCAATACAACATATTAATTTGAGAGTTATGCTAAATGATTATCTCACTAAAGTATTACCACCCATTTTTGCCGGCATGGGTTTGGTCGCTAAATTTTGATTTTGTTGTATTGAATTATGTATTAAGTTATAATGTGAAGCTTCAAATTATGAGTTTGACTTTGAATTATGAAATTTGCTTATTTCTTATGTTGCGCATTATGTTTAATTTAAGCAAATTTACTTAAGTGGATCGAATGAATTATATTAACCATTTGTTGGAAAGAATACCAATGCTATAATTAGTGGGGGGTCAAATAACATTAATAGTTATTTTGATTGTATTAGTTTAGTTTGGTATTTCTAACTGAACAAGGTTTAAGATGTTGGCCAATTTTGAATTTGTGCTTAATTATGATGTTTTCAGCATAGGCCAAGTGGGAGAATGTTGGAATATTTAATGTGGCCTATGATAATTAATGTGTGAGCCAAGTTTATCTAAGATAATTAACTAAAGGGTGCATCATAATTTGATGGAAATTCTGATGGACCAGATTCATTGTACTTGATCCCTTTAGTTGCCTCAGCATTAAATACTCTATAATCTGAAATTTTAAGGTACCCTTTCCCATAATTCTGCCATTAAGAAATTTCAGTAAAGAAAAGAGAAAAACGCCATTGTTGATCATCATTATGGCTGAGGAAAACTCAAAGAAGATCAATACTAACGCTTCCGCCTAATGACTAACGATTTCTGCTCTTCAATTTGGATACGGAGCAGATGTGATAGAAGAGGAGTCGTGCATGGCTTACGGGTTTCAACTTCATCCACTCAACACTCGATTTCGATTAGCGATGGCACGAGGTATTTTACGATTCCTGGTTAATTCCGCATTCTAGAATCGTTGTTGCTCTTACATAATCTCTCTATGATCTATCAGTTTTCAATTTTTATTAGGCCATTTTTCATCCTCTTAAGCTTTGAGTCGCGACTCACCGAGCCCCTAAGTGATACATTTTGAAGGACAAAACAAAGAACCTGAAAATGGTAACTAGAATCAGGCCTGATCTATCAGGTAACTGAGCTTAAACGGATGTGGCGGTTTTGGAGGGTACGGTTTCAAATTTTAAATTTTCTACATCTTCATCATCGATCGTTCTCTCCTGAGTCCTGACATCTCCTCCCGCGACTTCCCCTTTGAATCAGGCACCAAAAGGGTAAAACCGGCACCCAAAAGATTGCACGCTGCAAGTAAGAAAAGCGAATTTTGGACCCCAATACCAGGAGGATACCCATGATCCGTTAAGGCCGGGTTCTGATTCTGAGCTGCTTATATAGAGGAGACCAAACGAGCCAATAATTGCACCAGCCTTTCCAGCAGTAGCTGATATTCCATGACAGGTGGACCTGATCACTCTTGCCAGGAATATCTCAGCGGGCACAACGAAGGTGGTGCTGTTGGGCCCGAAGTTTGCAAAGAATTAGGTAAATGCATATATACATGGCAAGAAAGCCAATATGGTTGCCTGGTTCTGTCCAGTGATGGTATGGAAAAGCTAGACCAAGCATGAAGACGAACATAGGAGGGAAGCCTCCTATCTGGATATAAAACCGACCAATTTTATCGATTAAAAACACTGTAAACCAGTACCCGGGAACGGTACCGAAGAAGGCTATTATGGTCTGAGCATGTGCAATACGGAAGACTTCTTCCATGGCACTCATGGTTTTAGCCTTGGGTATCCAGTTTATGGCAGTAATGATATCCTTCTCGAAGAGGTTTTGGCAGTAAAAGGCAATATCCAAAAGAAACCAAGACACAGACGTGCCAACGAGGTGCCAGCCGTGCTTCTGAAAGAACTCACGCAAGAAGAAGCCGTAATCTTTGCTGGGTCTGACCTGCTCAGTGTTTTCTGGTTCTTTGTGATTTTGAGTTTTTGACCTGGAGAACTTTTGCCATGTTAGCACCAGCCTGTTGCGCATTTTTGGCTACCAGGGCAGTGTGCCGGGCTGTCTCAGGCATCTTCATACGCCAATAATAAGTTACCAATGCCGGTAATGCACCAAACATGAGGATGATGCGCCATATGAAATCGGCCTCTGGCGGGAGTGATCTTGTCGGGTCAACCTGAACTTGCATTGGGCAAAGTTAGGGTACAGTTGATAATCTTTTCTCTTTAATAATTAAGAAATAAGCTAACAATGCGTCAGTAATTTACATCTTTAATAATTAAGAAATAATCTTTTCCCTCTTCCGTAGCCAGTAATTTTTCTCTACCCGTGCTTCTTTTTCAAGAGAAACCACACGTCTCTACCCGTGCTTCTTTTTTTGTTTCTGATTTTTTTAATTTATGTTATATATTTACTAAAAATTATTAAAAAAATTAATCAAATATAAAAATTAAAGAAAATTTTTATTAAAAATCCCTTAAACTTCTGAAAATATTTTAAAACACACAATTGAAATATTTGCACATTAATTATGTTCCTCGCTGCGATTTTGGTCGGTCGACCCACACGCCTTCTTGGTGATCGGAAATTTGAGGGTTACATCTGAACTAGATGTTACATCTGAAACAACAAAAGCAACCTTCATTGCCATGGGAAAACAGGCTGAAATTATTGTTGGATCCAAAGCTGATGCTGTGTATGCCACTGCACGAAGAACCAATGAAATGTTTCCTTCTCAGCTCCAAAACGCCATTGACAGGACTTTCCTCTTCACTGTAGACATAAATTTAAGCCAACTCCATAAACAACGCATTATCTATGATATAAACAGAGTGCAACCTGTAACAACACCTCACCCACCATTACCTGAACCGTCAAACAAACAAGAGTCACAAGACAATTCTTGTTTAGTTAAACACAGATGGTAAATAAACAAATTGTTGTTAGTTGGTTCAAGTTTAAAGGCAATTAGTCGACTAAATGGCTCTAAAAGATGTGCATTAGAGGTTTTGGACAAAGTCTCTCTTTGAACCAAATGTAGAAATAGTTGGAACTGCAGTACCAAAGCTCAAGAAAGAGAATTTGGTTTACTTCTTGCACTTTTATATACTAGCTATCTAAATTAAAGTTGCACAGAGACAAGCACAGTGTTAACAAGATCTGAAAGATATTCTAGGAAAACAGGCACAAGATATTTGAAGACAAGATTGGATCACTATTTATCCTTAAATAATGTCTTTTTTTTACCCCTTCTCTTTCTGGCAGTTTTTGAACTTGTTTACTCTATTTCACTCCAAGGGGGTATTATTTTGGTAAACAGTAACAGCAATCCTGATCCAGATGCTACTATCAACTCTGAATCTTCTGCATCTCAGCCCCTGGGGCGGGTAGATATTGTAATAACATAGTTACTGTAAAATTTTGTGCATTTTTGGATTATTTTTCACTTTTCCTATTATTTTCATCTATATTCTGCACGTCCAGGTAGATCCTAATAAAGGCTTCAATTCAAGCTTTCTGCTTCCTGTAACTAAATTTATGCCTCGAGGTATGTAAATGCGTTATCATACTTGAATAAAAACCACTCATAGGCTGAGACAAAGAAGAGAGAAAATTTGTAGCCTATCTGCAAAATGGATAAGTAATCATTTATGTAACCTAATTCTTTTGCTTATAGAGTATTATGTCATCAATTTATTTTAGATCTTTGACATCACATTCATGAGTAACTTTGATTCATTTTGTACCAGCAAGGGTCATGTTAAGGACCCTAAAAAGGCTGGCTATTTGGGGCAATATAGCATCCATTAGTCTCATCATGATTCATTTGATGTGATGATACATTTGTCAGAACTGTTTTTTGTTAACATAGTTGCTAGGGTTGAATTATTTAATAAATTAAAAGTGTTAGAAAAATGTTGGGATAAGAAAGAGAGAGAGCTATCAAAGCTCTTAAACTGAATTTCAGTTGTTACTGGTCTGGTCAGTACTCTTGCATTGACAAATAGAAGATGTTATGATAGTTGCATTCAAGCTGAGTCTATGCATGGTCTGAGGTCTCTCATTTTTCAAATTGAATTCTGCTTCTGCATGAGCCAGAGCGACTTGGAATTGAAAAAAGAAAATTGACAAAAAAATATAAATAAATAAACAACCATATTCAGCAATAGTCCCAGGAAAACGTTTTTTTTTTTAATTCCAACCATCAGTGTATGATGCCTTTACGGTTCAATATATATATTCTTTTTCCATTCTAAGAATATAACATTATACGAGGTATCACTTATATATAGTTAACATAATGAATCATTTATAGTTCCCTATGCTGGGATATTTGATCCAATCCCGACCTGAAGCCAATCATCCGGGCCCAAGTTGGCTAATCTATCATCACTAGGTTTTCTCTTCCTCTCATTCTTCACGATATTACTGTCAACCTCATCTTCCATGACCACATTGTCACTGGGACCAGCTGTAACTAAACCCAAACCTGGTTGTGAGATGTGAACCGAGCATGTTGGTTGGACTGTGAGCGTCTCGTTTGGCTGGGCTGGGAAAAGATTGAGAGGCTCAGTTGAGCCAGAAAATACAGTAGAAAGTGCCACGGGATGGCCCAGATTGGTGACCTGTTGTTGGTCGGCTAACTGGTTGCTGTTCTGTACGAGCCAATGGCAGCGCTTGTGGCCGCCCAGTGCCTGGCCAGTGGGGAACAAGCGTTGGCAGATGGTACACTCATGAACCTTCAATTTCTTCTTCCCTGGCTCAGCTATTGTGGCATGTGTGTGTTCTAGTAAAACAATAGCCTTTGAATAGTCCGTCTCATTAGCAGTACTTTTTGCACCGGTTCTATACAATAGATGGTTATTTGAATCCTCAGTAGCATTCAATGATGAACAGCCCTTAACCTTTCTATGGCTAGCACGGTGACCGCCGAGTGCCTGGTGCGATGTAAAAACTTTGTTGCAAGACTTGCACTCAAACAACTTTCTCCGAGTCGATCCTGATTTTGGGTCTTTTACAGCTGTTGATGTCATCTTCTCCATAGACCGAAACCTAATTGGAGGCACCATTAGTGGCAACTGCAGCCTTGCTTGCTCAACAACTGCTGCTTCAATCCTGCACAATGACCCAGATGATGGATGCACTTCTTTTACGGGTGGTATTACCCAGGGCTTAGGATATGCCAGCCCCTTGCTGTGAGAGAGCATCACCAGACTTTGTGCAACTTCTTCATCTTCAGTCAATGTGTATCCTGGCTTGAAGTGGTGTCGGTCCGTGTAAGCTGGCTTACTCTTGCACCAATCATCATCATTAATAATGTCGCTTGAGGATTGGTTAGTGATGTCGCCATCACTATTCAGGATTGGGTTCCACGAGCCCAACATCGCATGGTGATTTCTGTAGTAGCCCCCTTTGGTGCGGAGTGCGTACGTCAGCTTGGGGGGTCCCGTATCCGGATCTGAACTGTATGGCCCTGACCCGTCACCTGAGTCGGTTGTTGTAAAGGTATCATCCTCCTCTTCTGTGTCCAAATTCTTTTGAAGGCCATGGATGCGCATGTGTCCTCCTAGTGCGCATCCGCTTGCAAAGCCCTTACCACAAACTCGGCAAATGTGTAGCTTCAGTGCAGACGAGTCAGGTCGGGACTCCATTGGGGCCTTGTCAGGCTGCGTTTGCTTGATTGCCAATTCCATTGTTGGGATAAGAAATGGGAGAGATACTGCGCCAGAGAGAGGAGAGGAATCAATGTGAGGTAGTGGAAAGAGAGACGGGGTGGTGCAACTTTTGTAGAGGCAAGTGACAGTTTTGCAAACCGGCCGTTAACGGTTATGTGGTACTGATTAGTCTCTAGACAAATTTGGGGGATGATGAATTGTACTCATCGGTAGTACACTTGTTAGCCCTTTGTACCAATGCTTATTTTTAGGTCCCTAATGGATAGTATGATTGACCACTTTGCTATAATGGTGGAGAGTCCGGAGCGTGTGCTTCGGACAGATTGATTTTTAAATAGTAAATTACACAATGATTTGACTAATTAAAATGATCGAATAATTTATCTACACAATCGTTATTTTTTATTCTTAATTTATATATAAAAAATCATATTATTAGTCGACGAACCTCATAAACTCTTAAGAAAATTTATATTCCAATTTTTAAAGCGTGCCCCGTATCAATCTCTTTCGGTTTATTTAACCGTATCAAAAAAAAAAAAGAAAAAACAAAGAATAATAAATAAACGCTGTTCATTCCATTAACTACTTACATATATGATAAATCTTCTTGTTAATTAAATTTATACTAAGAGATCATCGTATTGAGACGATTTGAATAAATTTAATAATCAAATTGCCCCTTTGCTCAAAATATATAAACAAAAAGGGGAAAAAAACAAATTGCTCCGGGGTAATACTAATTTAGGCATGCCGACGGTATACCTTCTTCCGTGTTCCGTGTACGTTCCGGCCAAACGGAACGAGTGGCGGAACAAATTTCGGTATATGTTTCTGAAACGGAACGGATTTCGGCATACGTTTGTGTGAAATACAGTGTAAATTGAGTCGTTCCACTACGTTCCGACCATTCCGTTGTAAACGGAACGAATAACTAATCGTTTCAGTGTATACCGTTTTTGGAATGGAACGGCAAACGGAATGGCCCATTTCGTTGCCGTTTCGAACGTTAAACAGGCTGAAATACTATCTCTTAGACTCTTACAGTTCGACATTTCACTTGTACTGAAAAAATAACAAAACAAAATTAAACTAAGAAAACCAACTGCCTCCTTTCCAACAGCACAAAAAATTGCTTGCCCACTTTCAAAAAAGCAAATTCATTAATTGTTTACATTCATTTTTCATTTCAATCAAATTTGCACCAACAGATCATGATACTAAATAATAGAATGGTTATCAATCAAATTGCTCTTTGATAAAAAACATCAATAAATAAAAAAAAACAATCAAATTGCTTCATGGCAAAACAGATCAACACTTGTACTAAAATCAAACAAACACAAATCAAACTGAGCCAAAACCAACAGCGCCAAAAATGCTTACCAACTTCCTCGTTTCCAACGCCGCTGCTGCGTTCCCCCTTCCAAGAGTCAATCGGCCGCAGATCCTCTCCACTCCAAGTCGCATCCCCACAATACCAACCCTTTCGGCTTGCCTTTCTACCTCTCCCGTCCGATCTCTACTGTTTCTCCCTCCTAAACCCACTTCTCTTCGCGCTGTTCCTTCAGACACCTCCAATGCTGCTCCTTCCACTGACACTAAAAGGTAAAACTTTTTCCCATTTTTTCTTCTGCATCAATAAAGAATTTTGACATTTTTTTCATTTATTGTAGATGTGACGAGTTTTACGAAGTCGAGCTCAAAGTACGCGACTATGAACTCGATCAATATGGCGTTGTCAATAACGCCATATATGCCAGTTATTGTCAGCATGGTATGTTTTTTTTGTTTGTTGTTAGATTACTTCATTAGTGGAAGTCTTTTTTATTATCTTAAATCTTTGTCTCATAGAAATTCTGCATTGTCTTTAATTGGACTTTGGCTATTGGTTAGGCCGGCACGAATTATTTGAGTCGATGGGAATAAGTTGTGATGCAGTTGCGAGGAGCGGCGAGTCAATGGCGCTTTCTGAGTTGAAACTTAAATTTTTCGTACCTTTGAAGGTACGTGTTTCTGAGTTATGACCAGTCTGGTACTTATTTATTTTGTTTTAAATTACACCTTGTATAAGATGGCTCGTAGGCATGCGGTTTGGGACATGTAGTTTCTGGTTTTTTGGGTTTTGGGTTGATTCCTGTAAAAGTTTGGTTAGGTCAGTTCTCACCTAAGTGTCAGGCCACTGTTGGACTGTTAATATTTTAACAGTATTTGTCAGTATGTGGCACTTATATAATCTGTCATTGGCAAAAGTATGAAAGTAAACATGCCTGATGCCTCCATGCCCATACCAACATGAATGCCATAGTTCTACTGGTAACTGAATCTGGTGCTGAATATAACATGGCAATAATGGCAACAATGCGAAGTACATTTATTTTTAATTTTTTATATTGATTTTTCAGAGCAGTGATAAATTTGTGGTCAAAGTGAGAGTTGCAGGCTTCTCAGGTGCACGTGTTTTCATTGAGCATTTCATTTACAGACTTCCTGATCAAGTGGTACGTCTGTAATCAGCGATTCTATAAACTTTCTTTTGCATTCCACTGCCAGTCTGCCAGATAAATTTCTATGCATGGCATTTGGAATCACCCATTTTGTGGTTTGTCCCATTTTGGATGGTTCTATTCAGAACTTATTTTCAGTGAACCTGCTGTGCTATTATAGCTACATGTCTATATATTGCATTATTTTTCATCTTCTAAAATTACAGTATTTTCTTCTTTTTTCCTGTTTTGAACAGCTTATTTTGGAGGCCACTGGTACTGTAGTTTACCTCAACAAGAGCTACAGACCGACTCGCATACCAGCAGAATATACTTCAAAGCTGATTGATTTTTTTCCTCATCTCAGTGACTAATAGCAATGTCGAAGAGATGATGCATTCATCTTTTTATTTTTCAAATCTGAATAATTAACTTTGAACCAGACTATGTACAACCAAAACATATTGCACTGTATGATTCTTGGATGCTCTTCTTTTGGAAATTGAAAGAGTGGTGGTGCCTCCCCACTTATTTCCAAAAAAAAAAAAATCTTGTACAAGGAGTCTTAAACATCTGCTATAGTGGTATTGGTGTGTAAAATTTTACGTTGCTGATTATCCCGTCTTTTGTTACAGTACTCAAGTTTATAACCATTTTGGTCTTCGTTGTGGTTTTCAATTTGACGCTTCTGTTTTGCTGAAGATCTTCCGTTTTGTGAAAATGCATAAATTGATCTTTGTGTAATTGTGTTACCATTCAAAGGAGCTAACAGCCTAAAAGCAACGAAACATTCGGCGAATATAGGGTTGAAAGTGTTCTGATTAGGCTCAAGCCCAAATCACAGAATATTGGGCCAGATGGGCTCGGATATGAACCCCACCCCGAAAATTTAAAATAATATAAAATATTAAAAATAATATTAATATAATAAAATTATTTTAAATAGTATCGTAAGTGTCGGGATTCCGAACGCATCTGCGGAATTCCGGATTCCGTAACAAGTCTGTTACGGAATCTAGGTACCAACATATTAATGTTTCTTCTTTTTGGAATTTGTGTCCGTACACGGCTGATTTTTTTTTTCTTTTTTGGGTTTTTTTTGCTCTCATTTTACTTTTGTGTTTTTTTTAATATTTTACATTTTAATAAATTGTATAATATATAGTATTTTAAATACGTGTCCTATCGTGTCGAGTCGCGTTAAACACATCGTGTTTGGATTATTTGTTGTGATGTTAGTGTTCTTCAAACGTGCGTGCCATGTCGTGTCTTGTCAAACACGATCGTGTTAGAGTTTTGTGTCGTGTCGTGTTGACACGTCGTGTTAGTCATGTCAAATCGTGTCATATTATTTTATTATTAAATAATTAGTATTTTAAGACTAACAACTATTAGTGACGTAATTATGAATAACTATTAATTATTAACTATATAATTATAAATAAATTATTATTATTATTATCATTATTATAATAACTATTATTGAATATCATTATTATTATTATTATTATTTTAGCATAATTATTAATTAATTATTATTAAAATTATTAACTCATGTTTTGTCAAATGCACTCCTAACCTCAAAAAATACTAACCTTACATCACAATCGTGTTAGCACGACGCGATGTACGTGTTGACACGACACGAGGACAAAATTAGCACGACACGATCGTGTTATCGTGTCGTGTTGAAACATTAGAAAGTTTGACGCGATTCAACACAACACGGTTCAACACACAACACGACATGAACACAAATTTAATTATTAATATTGATTATTTAAATAAAATTAATAATTTAATTTCAATTTATAATACTATTCATATTATTTATCATCATGATTTATAATACTATATCATGTTATTTACCATGATTTACCATCATTTAAATCATAATAATTTTCTAATCTAATTATTATTTTTTTATAAAAATATAAATAAAAAGTTTAAACTTTATCAAATAATAATTTATTATGTTTAGTAATTTTTCTCTTATTTTAAAATTTTTAATTTAAAAAATAATAAAAAAATATGACATGACTAATATCACGTGTCACACGACACGATACAAGACTCTAACTCGTGTTTGACACGACACACACGATTGGAGAACACTAACGACATAACAAATGTTCTGAACATAACGTGTTTAATACGGCTCGACACAACTAGACACATATTAAAAATACTATATATTATACAATTTATTAAAATATAAAGATATTAAAAAATACAAAAGTAAAATAAAAAAAAATGAGAAAAAACCAAAAACAGAAAAAAATCAGTACACAAAACAAATTTCAAAAAAAAAAAAAAAAAAACGTTAGTTACGGAATTCCAAATTTCGTAACAAGTCTGTTACGAAATCCTGAATTTCGTAACAAGTCTGTTACGGAATCCGAGATTTCGTAATTGCGTTCGGAATCCCGATCCCGTACTACTTACAATAATACAATGCTATTTAAAATTTTTTATTATATTAATATTATTTTTACTATTTTAGTATTTTATATTATTTTAATATTATTTTTTAATTTTTCGGAACCCGAGGAGTAATAATATTAGACCCGTTAAGCTCCTTTCTCTTAATTCTGATTTCTGATTCTCTCGTATCTCTCTCTTTCATCCAACAATTACCCTAATGCTATGCTAGCACCACCACCACCTCCACCATCACCACCCTACTCTTCCATCTCTAATGGCATCTCTCTCTCTTCTCCGTCTCTCTCTCTCAAACCCCACAACCTCTCTCTACCCAAAACCCAATTACCCTCTTTTCCAACCCCGGACCCGAATCGCCATCAAACCTAATCGCCATCACCTCATAACCCCACTCTCCCACCCCGATTCCATCACCAACAATTCTCCCACTAGCTCCATTCCCCACTCTACCTCCCCACCTCCTTCAACTCTGTTTTCCAACTGGACCCCACCTCGTCCCCTATGGCGGGGCCTTTCGGCGCTAGTCCTCGCAGGACAGGTAGCCCACCGGGTGCTTACGGGTCGGGTCCATAGGAGAAACACGCTCCAGCAGCTCGAACGGGTTGGGCCCGGCTCTACTGGGGTCTCACTACTAACTGCGGCTTTCGTTGGCATGGCTTTCACCATCCAGTTTGTCAGAGAATTCACCCGGCTTGGGCTTCACCGGTCCGTTGGGGGTGTACTGGCACTTGCTTTGTCAAGAGAACTCAGCCCCGTTGTCACGGCTGTGGTGGCTGCTGGTCGGGTCGGGTCGGCATTTGCGGCTGAACTTGGAACTATGCAGGTGGGTTTAATAAATAACAATGTTTCCCAATTTGCAAATTAGAGGTCCAATTGACTGTGGTAATAGGGAATGCTTATTGAGCAGCACCAATTTTAAGTTTATTGAGTTTGAGATTAAAAGAGATTTAGCATTGTGTATTTGACAGCACACTAGGCTAACTGTGTACTTGACAGCCCACTAGGCTAGCTGTGTATTTGACAGCAAACAGGATCCTGGCACTTTCAATGCAACACAAGCTCAAACTAGATTAAGTTTCGTGGCTTATCCCTTCATTGTAGTTACAAGATCATATTAATTAAGGACTTTACATTTGAATTCATGTGTTTAAATAATTTTTGAGTTGTCTTTGGAAGTATCACGAATCACATTGCACCCTCAACACAGGTTTCTGAGCAAACTGACACCCTACGGGTACTTGGCACTCAACCTGTGGACTACCTTGTGACACCACGTGTACTCGCATGCATCCTTGCACTTCCTGTTTTAACCCTTCTGTGTTTTGCTGTGGGACTTGCATCATCAGCCTTTCTTGCTGATACAGTATTTGGGGTGAGCATCAACATTATACTTGACTCGGCCCGCCGCGCCCTACGCCCCTGGGATGTGCTTAGCTCTATGATAAAGTCTCAAGTCTTTGGGGCAGTCATATCTGTGGTTAGTTGCGCATGGGGGGTAACAACTCATGGTGGAGCCAAGGGGGTCGGTGAGTCAACCACCTCAGCTGTTGTTATTTCCCTTGTTGGGATTTTCATTGCCGATTTTGCACTGTCTTATTTGTTCTTCCAGGGTGCTGGCGACTCACTCAAGTATGCCATGGGTTAGAAATCATTTGGTTTTGTTGAGTAGCACAGGTTTTTTTTTTTTTTTTTTTTTTCCTGTTAGGGTACATCCTTGTATGTTTGTAATTTGAGTTCGAAAAGATGTTCTCTTCTTGGTCTGACACTGTGTTTCCTGCAACATTGAGCTTCTGATGGCTTTATATGGTGAATATATTGTAGTACACAGCATATGATTTATTTCTTCAATTCGTGAGTTCCTGAGTCCTTTTGGGTTTTCACACTTCCACTAAAATAACATAACTCGATTTACCAAATCCATATCAATTGTTATCTGTACCTGGGTGCGGATACTTATTGGGTTCATGAACCAGTTTGGCTTTTTCAGTACCATGCTGGAGTTGATTAATGCTTAAGGTAACATGTTTCATGTCAGGAACGAAATAGCTTGTTTCTGTAAATTTTATGGCTCAACCAAGGGATCTATGGTCTACTCACACTTTCATAATTTATTCACCTTTATGCCCTCTATCTGATTACTGACAAAAAATATAAGATGACCAATGTACTTCCAGAAAACAACCTCTGTGAATGTTAGTAAATTAACATGGGTGAGTATGAACTTCCAACATTAGATAGCAGTTGCTTTAGGAATGATGTATTGCAATCAAGTATCTGGGCAAGCAAGCTCTAGCAATATGTATGTATTATATATGCAGAGGAGAAATTTACAGAAACATACAAAAGATTCTCGGTCGAATATAAGATATTTAACCAACAAAGTTACCAGGTAATGCTGCACTAGTACTTGCCCATGATTTTTATTTAAATTTGTACAGATTTTTTGCTTGATTTGTATTATTACAGCTATGTTCCACTCTCAAGCTTGAAGCAAATTCAAGACGTGCTCCACAAAATTTGAACACAGCACTTTGAAACAAGCAGAGCTTTGGATTGAATTGCAACTAGTGGGTCTGGAGTAAGATTGGAATGCTGATAGTTGTGTTCTGAGAGCTTGGGATTGAATTGCAACTAGTGGGTCTGGAGTGAGATTGGAATGCTGATAGTTGTTTTCTGGGAGCTGTGGAACCATGCTATGCGAGTTGTTCTGATAGTTGTTTTCTGGGAGCTGTGGACCCATGCTATGGGAGCTGTGGAATGCTGATAGTTGTTCTGGGAGCTTTGGATTGAATTGCAACTAGTGGGTCTGGAGTGAGATTGGAATGCTGATAGTTGTTTTCTGGGAGCTGTGGAACCATGCTATGCGAGTTGTTCTGATAGTTGTTTTCTGGGAGCTGTGGACCCATGCTATGGGAGCTGTGGAATGCTGATAGTTGTTCTGGGAGCTTTGGATTGAATTGCAACTAGTGGGTCTGGAGTGAGATTGGAATGCTGATAGTTGTTTTCTGGGAGCTGTGGAATGCTGATAGTTGTGTTCTGAGAGCTTTGGATTGAATTGCAACTAGTGGGTCTGGAGTGAGATTGGAATGCTGATAGTTGTTTTCTGAGAGCTTTGGATTGAATTGCAACTAGTGGGTCTGGAGTAAGATTGGAATGCTGATAGTTGTGTTCTGAGAGCTTTGGATTGAATTGCAACTAGTGGGTCTGGAGTGAGATTGGAATGCTGATAGTTGTTTTCTGGGAGCTGTGGAACCATGCTATGCGAGTTAGCTGTTTCTGTCCTTCACAAGCCGGTGGTGGTTTTTGTGGCCCTTGGTGACAGATGTCGCAACAGTTGAAACTTCGCTTTTAGTCAATATTCTCTTGGGCGTGTTTGGATGTGGAGTGAATAAGATGAATAAGGAATAAGCTCTATTCGCGTGAAACCAAACAACACATGAATAAGGAATTTGGGCTAATTCGGGTGCTTATTCCATATTCAGTATTCTAGCAAAATTCTAGAATTAAGAATAAGGAATTTGGGCTTATTCATATTCCTTGTACTGGTAACTTAAGTTGTTAAATTTGGTATTTCTCGAAATGTTATAAACAAAAATTAAATAGGGATTACTACAGAAATAGCAACTAAAATGGTAAGAGTAAAATTTACAAGATACCACACTTGTAGAATTGAAGTCCTTTTCTTTTATTTTTTCCAAAAGGGTAAAGAGAGTTTACTTGATACTGTTATTGTTATTTACCCTCGTTCCTTCATAATTTTAGTAAAACATAATTTTTAATAAAAAAAACAGTCATGACTCTTCTTCTGGAGGTGTTTCATTCAGATCGAACAAACATCTTGGTTGCTGCAGAGATGGTGGTGGTGGTGGAGGTGCGGCTTCTTGCGGATGGGGCTGCGGCTGTATTGGAGGCTCTGGTTGTGGTTGTGGTGGTACCCAATGGAGCTGTGCGACAGCAGCACGGAACCTAGCTTCTGCCTTTCTGTGACCAGATTTATGGCCGCCCAGAGCATGGTATGATGGAAACTCCATCATGCATTCATCACACTGGTATGCATGCCTCCTTGTTGCGGTCGCTGCCAATTGGACACTCTTGCAGGCACTACGAGATCGTTTGGCTTTTGGAGGGCTGTCGTACGGCTCCAATTTGATTTGTTGTGGCGGACTGTAGTCAACTGGATACCTTTTATCTCTGCTCATCCAGTAAACAATGCTCGCAGCAATCAGCATCTCAATCCCGGCTCCAGAACTTGACCCTGCAATGGCGTTACCTTGGTTTGGTTGGTAGGAGGTGAATGCAGGTGGAGAGATAATGTGGTGTTGATTCTTATGCAAGGAAAGTTCACCTTGGGTGGCAAAGGCCAGTGGGCAGAGGTCACAAAAGAATATAGACATCTTTGTTTGAATTCCTGTCTGGGTTTTTGGTTTGGTGCAGAAATAAAAGAGTTGTACTGTTTATATAGGAAGAGCATTCCAAAACGATGGGGGTCAAGCGCCCACAAGAAAGAGTGCAGGGAATTTCATAAAGGATAATTGCTTTAGGTATGTATCTTTAGGTAGGTACCTTCTGGATATTTAAATTTTACCGTAGGATTGAAACATTAGAGCCAATCTATACCATTCTTATAAGATAACTAGATGATAATAGTGGCAATTCAATGAAAACAAGGAACATGAGATGATTTCACGTGGTAATCCTTCGAATTAGCAAATAGTCCAGGACACGCAAACTAAAAGAAACGACTCCAGCCCTTTTTTTTGGCTGCTTTCTGTCAGTTACCATAGCAAAACCACCGAACACACGGTTGCTTGCCAAACATTCACCATAGCAAAGCCACCTTTTTGGTGTCCTGTACTAACAGTAGACACCTCCCATTTAGCCTACAACTGTCTACCAGGTCGTGGCTCAAAAAAACTTGGATTCTGCTTTGGGCTTTACCAATCCAGTTTAATGGTTCACACTAGGGCTTCAAAAATATGTAACTAGTGACATCGCAGCCTTCTGGATCTTCTGTACTGTATAGAATTGGAATCTTGGATTAAGTAGGAAATATATTAAAGTCAAGTCTTACCTGGCTGTTTTGCAGGTATGAGCACAATAAATCAGTTTTGCAAGGGGCTTATATGAAATTCTGCCAGATATGGTAAGCATCATTAATTCATGTTTGGTGTTTTCTGTAAAAATTATGGCCGCTAACTAATCCAAAGATTTATTAAAGGGGTGTTACTATGAACTATGGAGAAACTCATGACATGGAAAACCTCGATAATAGTTGAGAGAAACACAGTGGGAAGCAAATGAGTTCACATGATGTGGAGCACTTTCCTGAGTGGTCAAGGTCTAACCTTTCATGTTGAATTTAAAGCTGCGTGCTACTAAAAACCTGCCTCACAGATTTTTACAAAACGGTCTGCATTGCCAAACCTGCTGACTTCACACTGTGGAATAATTCAGAGGACACAGACTTCAAAGAAACATAGATGTTGGATTGCCTTTTTTTTTTAACTCTGTTTTACTACAATTCTTGTTTAGTTAAACACAGATGGTAAATAAACAAACTGTTGTTAGTTGGTTCAAGTTTGAAGGCAATAAATCTCTCTTTGAACCAAATGGCTCTAAAAGATGTGCATTAGAGGTTTTGGACAAAGTCTCTCTTTGAACCAAATGTAGAAATAGTTGGAACTGCAGTACCAAAGCTCAAGAAAGAGAAATTTGGTTTACTTCTTGCACTTTTATATACTAGCTATCTAAATTAAAGTTGCATAGAGAGAAGCACAGTGTTAACAAGAACTGAAAGATGTTCTAGGAAAACAGGCACAAGATATTTGAAGACGATTGGATCACAATTTACCCTTAAATAATGTCTTTCTTTTACCCCTTCTCTTTCTGGCAGTTTTTGAACTTGTTTACCCTATATCACTCCAAGGGGGTATTATTTTGGTAAACAGTAACAGCAATCCTGATCCAGATGCTACTATCAACTGTGAATCTTCTGCATCTCACCTCCTGGGGCGGGTAGATATTGTAATAACACAGTTACTGTAAAATTTTTGCATTTTTGGATTATTTTTCACTTTTCCTATTATTTTCATCTATATTCTGCACGTCCAGGTAGATCCTAATAAAGGCTTCAATTCAAGCTTTCTGCTTCCTGTAACTTAATTTATGCCTCGAGGTATGTAAATGCGTTATCATACTTGTATAAAGACCACTCATAAGCTGAGACAAAGAAGAGACAAAATTTGTAGCCTATCTGCAAATGGATAAGTAATCATTTATTATGTAACCTAATTCTTTTGCTTATAGAGTATTTATGTCATCAATTTGTTTTAGATCTTTGACATCACATTCATGAGCAACTTTGATTCATTTTGTACTAGCAAGGGTCATGTTAAGGACCCTAAAAAGGCTGGCTATTGGGGCAATATAGCATCCATTAGTCTCATCATGATTCATTTGATGTGATGATACATTTGTCAAAACTGTTTTTGTTAACTTAATTTGAGACGGAACATGTGACTTTACTATCAATAAACAGAAAATGATAAAAAGAATGTGTGAGTTGATCTAATTAACGCATCGAAAATTTTGTGCGTGTCTTAATTAGCGACCTACTAGCCGGATTTTCATAAAAAGGCACAAAGAACTTAAATATTTTTTTGAGCTTGCTAATTAAGAGAAATTAATCTAAGAGGCGTCCTTCGTAAACGTCTTCAAAATTTTGACTTTTGAAAAATGATCAAAACACCTAACATTTTCAAACGGACAAACGGAATTTTTATTTTTATTTTTACTTTAGGCGTCCTTCGAAAACGTCTTCAAAATTTTGAATTTTGAAAAATGATCAAAACACCTAACATTTTCAAACGGACAAACGAAAATTTATTTTTATTTTAACTTTTAACTAGTAGCAATGCCCGCTCAATGTGCGGGCAATTTTTCATCTGATATATTTCAAAAAAAAATAAAGACTTTTAGTATACATTTTGTTTATGCTAACTTTTTTTTTTCCTCAAAGAATTGCAGTACACATGATCTAATAAGGACTTTTATTATCAAATGAAATTATAATTTTGTGTGAAAAGAAATTGGTTGTCCCGTACTCTAATGACTTGAAACTTGGAATAGTATTTCCTATGCAACTTCATGATCAACAACTTCAAATTAGCAAAGAACAATGTAATACAATGCTACCCGATCAACATTCGCTACATATATAATAGGGAAAAATATAATAAGTAGTAGAGATAATGCAAAATAAAATTGAAAAAAAATTCAAATTTAACATTTGATTCAGTGCATGATTGCATAATAAAAAATTAAAAAAAATTCGGCCTTCTAATTTTTCTTATGTTAAATTTTTGGAAAAATTTTGTGTGCCACTCAAAAAATAGAGAAATCGTGCTTTTGCCACCTAAAATGAAATTCTTCTGAAATTCCCACCCTAAACCATCAACTTCTTTTCTTATTGCAACTTTATCTATTTAAATAGAGAAATGCTAGACTCCAATATATTGGACGGATGGACTCTGTCTAATACGATCGTTTTCATATTTTTAAATTTTAAATAACCGATCCGAGCCGCATAGGCGATTTCTGAGGGTTTCTTCCATACAACTCCAAAGCCCACCTCCCCACCCTTTTTCTGACCTCGGCGACCGCCACCCTCCCCTCTCTTCCTCCAATAAAGTGACAATCCTAGGTGGCGGCCTCCCCCGCCTCCCCTTTCTCCTTTCTCTCTTTTTCCTTTTTTCCTTTGTTTTTGGACCAGATTTTCTTCTTCGGTGACTTGGTGACCGGTGTTTCTCGGATTGCCCTTCTCTACCTTTTTCGATTTGGTAGCGTGCCGGCTATGTATGGTCTGCAATTGCGGTGTGGTCGTGGTGTGATTTTGGCGCAGCCAACGATTGTAATCTCATCGCGTGGGTGGTTCGGTCTGGAGAATGGCTTAATTGTTGTTATGATGCGGTCAGCGCTTCGGTCGTGGTGTGGAGTGGCTGCCGGGGAGGCGTTGTGACTGTTGTTGTTGCGATGCAGTGGGGTTGTTGCTCTACTAGGGAACGCAGTGGATGGAAGATGCGATCGACGAATGTGTCTTGACCATGGTTGTATTGCGGTAGCCACGTGTTTAGGTGTGGTTAGCTTTGTTGCGGCAGTCATGTGTTTGGGTGTGGCCATGGCTTCGTTGCGGTAGCCTCGTGTTTGGATGTGGTTGATGGTATTCGGCAGCCATGCGTGGATGTGGTCGGCGATTGTGGTATGGAACCTAAATTGTGCTGCGTTGTGGCCTTCGGTGAGATGCAAGGAAGCTCGTGTGCTTTGTGCCATGTTGAGGGTAACATTGTCAGTTAGGTTTAGGTAGGGTTATTGGTATGGTATTGGTACCGTCTAGGTTGTAAACTTGTTAGGAGTTTACATTGCTTTTAGTTTTTGCGTTCGTACCAGTATAATTAGTTACGAATTCTGAATTTTATTTTGTTCCTTTTGTAAATTTTTTTAATGAAAATTGCTACCTTTTGCTAGCCCTAAAAAAAAAATAACCGATCCGAACTTTTCAATATGTTCTCCGTATTGAAAACTTATAAAAAATCAATTTATATTTTTTTCGAAAATTTTTTATTATTTTTTTTGGCATTTTAGATAATGTTTATATCATGAATTTTCGAAAATACCAAAAAAATAGTAAAAATTTTCAAAAAAAAATGAAAGTTTTAGTTTCTTGTAAGTTTTTTTAACACGAAGAACATATTGAACGGTTTAGATCGGTCATTTGAAATTTAAAAACGTAAAAACGATCAAATTGGACGAACCCATCCGTCATATATATTGGACACAAACATTTCTCATTTAAAAAAATATTTTTAACAGAAAAAAAAATAAATAAGAGACAAAAATTGTGACTCTTTTACCCTCTTCTTGGTCTCTTCATCGATGAATAGACGATTCATCTGCGATGCCAGCTTTCCTCCACCGGCTTCTCCGTCGCCTTGCCCCTTGCCTCTCACTGTAAATCCTAAAGCTTCTCCTCTCTAAACCCAGCCGTCTCCACTCCTGCGACACTAAGAAGCAACAGTAACTCTGCATTTCTCGTTTCTCTTTGCGAATCACCTAGGGTTGGGCCCCACCCATCGAAGCGGAGGTAACTTAAAATATTTTAATTGGTTCCAGGGAGTCAAGGGGCAAGGTAATTGATTGAGAGATAATTATAAGGCTTTGACGTTCTTCTCTTAATTGTTTCCAATTCAGTGCATAAACGTGACAAAATGGATGAGGTATCACTGGCTGTAGAAGATTTGAAGAAAGATTGGGATCAAAAAGTTTCTCAGTTGCAAGAGAGAATCCAAGAGATTGAAAACTGTGGGAATTCTGGCAAAGGGACTGAAGAGGCGAATGCCCTGCCTAGACTGAATGGAGCGGCTCAGGATTGTCTTGCCTCACTTCGATCGATGCAGTTCAGGCTCGATTTTCTCGCACAACAGCTGCCCACCATGGAGGAGGTTCAGTCAGGACAAGCTTTGGTGGAGATTTGGAAGGAACAGTACCAAAAGTATGTGCTTTATTTTGAAACTTGGTTTTTCTTTGTGGAGATTTTCCTGGTAAAATGGTGATTGGATTTTCAGCTTGTTGGATTTGTATTATCTCTCTAGGACCAGAAGAGATCAGCAAGACAATTTTATACCAAACAATTCTGTTGTGCTGTCAAGGTACCATGCCAGTGCCAGGCTAGTGGTTTTACCAGTATGGAACAGTGGCGATTGAATATCAGAAAATTTTACAGCATTAATGGCCTAGCATTGCATAGGGATATCGATTGTTGCTTTTTGCCATTACCTTAGCCAAGCTGACTTGGGAAGCCCAGTCTCTGACTGGTACTACTAGGCCTATCTGACAGTATGCATGAACCGATTTTTGTTATTGATATGTATATAGTTGTGCATTGCTTAGTTAAATATCTAGTTTTGAATTATTTTAGGTTACATATGGGGTTGAGAAATGCTAATCTCCAGGCCAAGGCAAATATCAGGAAAGCAGCTCAGGAAGAGGTAATTAATTGAGCCTTTTATTTTCTGTTTCTGGGTTTTCTGTTAACATTTTTGTACAGCCCCAACCTGGTATTGGTTTGTTCTTAGTACTTTAATCCACCTCCCATTTAAATGTTTCATATCATGATGAGGGAATGTGTAGATTTCCTTGAAAATTCTCTTAATTTCTTAATTGCTGTGTAGAGAGAGCTTCTTTTAGGAGGTGGAGAAGAGTCTACTGTTCGACGGCGTAATCTACAGTATGTTATTTTATCTATTTTTCTGAGATAGGTTATATAGATGATAGGTTAATTATACGACTGTGACAAACAGCTCAACAGTTATCAAAATAAAAGAAGTTCAAAACTGTAGATATTATGATTATGATTTAGATTGGATGTTTGTCAAATTTAGAGCACTTTGAGAACTGATTGTTCATCCATCAGGCAATCCGAAAAACTAACAGATCAGTTTTTTTTGGCTTTTGAATAGCTATAAAACAATCCCCAGATTTCACCATACTTGATATGCTGTCTTCTTGAATAATAAAAAAACACCTTAATATAACTAATGGTAGGTACTAGGTAGTGTTTGGTAGTACAAATATCAATGGTGACCTGTGCTGTATGAGCTAGATGTGAATATCATTTACTTTTAATTTTCTTTTTCTGCATTATTGCATGATTGTTATGGTATATATGAGATTTATTAATTTTTTTAATTAACCGTCTGATCCCGGTTAATTAAATAAGTAATTAATTAACCATTTTAGTTGTAATTCTGGATGCCTTGTGTATTGATAACTTGTATGTTCTGCCAGTTGATTTGATACTCCTTTTGGTCTGCTTTTGTAATGGTAGGACAAAAGCTGGCATGACATCAGCTGCCGAAAGTATTACTGAGAGCCTACGTCGTACCCGTCAGATGATGGTTCAGGTAATATATATAACAATATGGAATTAACTCTGTTACCTTCAAGCTGATTCATAATTCAAATTCCCATGTTATGTTTACTATGTGTTCTTTTTTTTTTTATTCAGGAGGTGGAACGGAGTGCCAGTACCTTGGCAACTGTTGGTATGTTTACAAATCCACCAGCTATGCTTTTTCAGGATGCCTATTTTATGTTTTGATGATTAACAATGTTTTCCTATGGAAATACCAGACGAATCAACCAGTGTATTGAAAAAGGCTGAGAGTGAGTATAAAGGCCACCGATCTTTGCTGTCACGGACACGTGGCTTACTTTCAACTATGAAACGTCAGGATGTCATTGACAGGTGAAGTTCTTCTTAATGTTTGATATTTTATCAAAGGAAAACGAAAAATTTTATATATTGCCTTTTAATTCATTGTTTTATTCTGTTTGTGCAGGATAATACTTGCTGTTGGGCTTCTCATCTTTCTGATGGCAGTGCTTTATGTTGTTTCCAAGAGAGTTGGTGTATTAACGCTTCAGAGAAAAATTGTAGCTGCTATAAAATCAGGTTCAATACCCAATAAAGATGCTATTGGTAATGCTGCACTAAACCAAGGTATTGCGGCACTAAATGTTAACGATGAACTCTGATTAAAGAAAATTGTCTAGTGTCCTCAATTTTTGTATACATGCAATCAACTGTTGGTCATTTCAACTTGGCATTTTGAGGGTTATTTTCATTATCTGTAAATGTTTTTGCAGTTGTAATTATATATTAATATATGCATTAAGTAATAGTATGTTTTAGCAAATGTCCATTGTTTTATGCTTCATATTTTTGTTATACCCTTTGCAAACGTACATGGGGGCACGTTTGATAATTTGTTCATTTATATATTGTTTCATTTACTATTCTCTTTTGGGGGACTTTTATCTTATCAAAGGTGTTGGTCAACATATCTTAATTAACACTAATTGTTTGTTCTATAGTCGAACTTTTCCAGTTTCTGTTTCGTTGTATATGTGTGTTTCTTTAATATTATTTCGTTTGGAACTTGTTCTTTGCACGAAATTGGTCATCACATCTAAATTAACTGTAATTTGTGAATTAAATATTCTACTTTTAATATTGTAGAAACCCGGAGACTCAGTTAGAGTGCCCCAGCAATTATAATTAAAACCTCGGTAATTTTACATAACTTTGGGCTGTTGTCAGCGTTAAATTACACGAGATTTAATTTAGTTTTTACAATCTGAAGGGAGTACTGAACTTTTAATTAAATAAAAAAATAATCTGATGCCAGTATGTTTAAATGGCTGAACACTCGTGAAATTGTAACCTTACTGAAACTAGAAGAGTTGATTGTATATTCAAGACGCAAGACTATCAAATAGTTTTTGTAAAATTTGTAACATATTGTGCTTGCAATATTATAATTGGAGACTTTTGTGGTTAGTTTCAAACTTTCAATAAATTTTATCTAAATTGTATAGCGAAACAAAAGATATACGTAAATATAAAATATAAGCTTGAGGGACCAACAAACCATGCTGACTATGAAGTACGTTATTCATATAATATATTTACATCTTGACCTCCTTTCTGAAAGAAAAAAGAGAGATAAAAAAGGCTTCCTTTTCCCATCTGAACTGTGGTAAAGCTCTGATGAACTAATTAGTCTCACGGCAATCAATCAAGAGACTCTCATGATTTAACATTGTAATAAAGTTAAAGCTAACAACATCATGGATTTAAAGCACTCTGGCAAATTGATTTTTTGATTCTGGCCTTTTTCTCTCCTTGGATGCTATCTCTACACCACACATGTAGTTCCTGAGGCACCTCTCTATCTGATAACCGCCACCGAAGCTCACCTCTCTTTCTAAATGAGAGCAATAACTCTCAAAAATACTTGGGCTCACATTTAGCCTAAAACCCATTAAAAATAGAAAATTCATTTCCAAACTGTTCAGTTCTGCTGTGCTTAACCCCCCAATTTTGGCGAAATATGAGTTGCAGTAGTTCCTGAAAGTGATTGAAAGAGAAATCAAATTAGAATTGTAATTGGTACATAAAATAGCAAATTAAATTTAGAAATGGAACATATTAAGTGGACAATTGTAACCGTTCTGAATGGGAACAAAAACGCTTTTAACACAAAATTATTACAAACATTCCTTAATTCCAGAGTAAATATAAACTGTCATTTTACAATTAAATCACTTTTTGTACCAACTGCTGCCATGGTATTTACAAAAAAGAAATTCCCTCTAATCTGATCAGAATGGAAGGATCAATTCAAGAATTGAGACCTTCAAAACAGTTTACATAAAAAATTTGTAATTACTAGAAATTACTTACAAATCCTCAACAAATTTGGAAGCAACCATGATAGAGGTAATGAGAAGCCGATGCACATTGGTTGAGACAATGTGCAAACCCTGATTGAACTGACAAAGCCGGTCCATGTAAACATATGCCACGACATACACCGGAGGCGCCGCATGTGCATACCGAAACACTCTCTCAAGGAATGACTGGATGCTCATGTCTAAAACGCTGCTTCTCTCAAATGCCGCAATTCTTTCATTCTTCGAATTACCATTTCCGGCAATGCCTCTCTGATTTCTAGAAATTGTTCTCTCCAGGAGAGAGGCTAGAACTGAGATAACAAGTGGTGGAGCTGTTCTCTCTTCTTCACTTGTGAAGCTGTAGAGATCGGACCTTAGCGTTCTTGGAGACATTGTAGTGAAATTGGAGTTCAATATAGGAGAGAAACGGAGGTGTTGAATTGAATGGTACCTTTAAATGGAGTGGGTTAGCGATGGGTCAATGAAGGTTTGTTGAGAGGTGATTTGGGGAAGAAGAGAAGAAGCAAAGAAACATCAAATCGACAAAGAGAAGACGCTGTTCTCTCTGTCTTTTATTTTATTTAGAATGGAGGACAAATATGAAGCTTTCCCACGCCTTCATTCGGCATTTAATTGATTCATTAATTTGTGATTTGGTTGTCTTTTGTACAAGCATGCATAGCATTTTATTATCCTGGCCTGATAGATGCTTCTCGCCGACTCATCTCCTTACAGAATTCTTTTGTAGGCTTGGTTTTCAATTAACTATTTATGTTTGGTTGGAGGTGAAGTTAGTAAAGTTGGAAGTTGTGGAAAGTTAGTGGTACTTGAGGTTATAAAATATTGTTTGGTGTGGTATGTTGAGTTTAGAGGTGGATAAAAATAATAAAATATTACTTTATCTCTGTATTAACTAAATTACATCTGATTGTTATAGTAATTATTTTTGTTAATTAAAATTATTATTAATATTATGATTATCGCTAAATAATAATAATAATAAGGGAGATTCTGCCATGAGGGCTGATTAAGCCTCACTCAAACCCGATTTTTCAATACGAGTAATCACAACCGTTCAAACTACGAAGGGTATTATTGGAATTTTATACATGCTTGGTTCTCTCCGTTCTCTTTCTTCGTTAAGTCTTTTTTTCTGCTCTGACAAATCGCCGCCCCTCTTTCTTCTCTTTTTTTCGTCAAATTCATTTGAATGGCGGTCGGCGGCGAAGGCTACTCACCTTAATTACTTCGACCGTAATCACTTCGAGAACGCTACTCAACCCTAATCCCCTTCAAGAACACTATTCAGAGAAAAGGGCTTCAGTTCACTCATCTTCAACACCTCTTCTTCTCAAGTTCACTACAACGAGGTCTTCTCTCTCTCTCTCATTCTGTATGTTACATTTACCAAAGTTTAGGCAAGGAAGTATGAGATGCATTTCTTAGCTTGTAGGGATACAAATGATAATTTAATGTTGTGGAAATCCATATGATAGTTTACAAGGAAAGGAACTCTGAGATGGATTTCTTAGTTTTTCTGAATGTCTGTTTGAAGTTCAGTAACTTGTAAACTCCTTCGTCAGGTCAGTATTTTGATTTGCTAGTTAATTAAACTTGTCTTGGTAATATAAATTGATACTTTATTCTTATTTTGTAGGATTATGGCGCCGAACCCTCCCCTGTATTCGAGCCGACCATCAACCAAATCGAACCCTCACCTCAACAAGAGCTGACCGTCGATATTCCTGTAATCAATTGATTTGAATTCATGTTGCCCAAGTATTGCATATTGAACTTTTTGTGCAATCCTTGTTTCAGTTCACTTTTGAGACTCTTAGGTAACAACTCAACTTCAATGAAGTTTAGACATTCTACATGCTAAGTTCAAGCAACTCGACATGAGCAAAAAAAAGAGAGACCTTGGAATAAGAATGTCTCGTATATTGGTCTACTGTCTATTTTCCCATTTTAACCTCTGGCTCTACTGTCCATTTTTCCATTTTGACCCCTGGCTCTAAAATTTGTTGTGCCTCCAGAATGAGTGTATATTATTAGAGTATTAAATAGGATATTGTTCTATTTTTCTGAGAAAAAGATGATTATAATAATATATATTCGCAAATTTCAATAGGTTTAAGGACCAAAATGGAGATTTTGGAACAATAGCAATCATATTTAGAGCTCAATTGCATTTCAAAACTCATATATGTAATTAACTATGTAGGTACCACTTGGGATTTGTAATGGTCTTCTTAATTTGTGTTTATTAAACCATGCAGTTTAATTGAAGAGTTTTTGGAGAGATCTGGACGATACAAACGATTCAGGAATGGTCAACCTACTGCTCAATGGCTACAAAAGAAATATCAAAAAAGAAAAATGTAAGATTTTCTTTATCCTAGCCAATGGTCTCTTTTGTGTGTGTGTGTGTGACCACAAGGACTCCTTTTAAAGGGGCAAAGGCCTGGCATTTGAAAATTTTTCTTTTCATTACTGTACAAACTTCTCTACTTCTTGTCCCCTTGTTGATGCACTAATGCAATTTTGTTAATAATCAGGAAACTAGGACTAAAACCAGAAGGACCATGTCTCCCTTTATTTGGTATTAGACGAACTCAGATCTTTTACCATCCAGTGGTATGCTGTTTAAAGTGAAACTCTCTATCAAGTGACAACAAAGAAGAGCTTAGAATAGAAGGAACTATGTATTAGTTTTGTACTTGTGATGATACATTCAATATTTGATAGTATGTTTTGTTGGCAATTTATAATAATTCAATGCTGTTTGCATCTTTTGTGGAATTTTTTAACTTTTCAGGGTTGTTTTTTGTAAACTTTAAATAGGGACTATATAGGTTTCTGTTCTTGTTAATGGTACAGGAGCTTTATAGCGTGCAGGAGATTTTGTTTTAGGTTAGCTTGCTCAAGTTGGTACATGTTGGTACAGCTAGAGGTTAGGTTAGAAACTTAGAATAAAAGTACAATAGGCCGGTACAAAGGCTGGTACCTGGTGCTTTCATTTTGTACATACGATTATATTTCATATAGTGAAATGATAACCATGAGGTTACTTTTTTCAAAAAAAGAAAAAGAATTGTATGATTTCTTCCTATAATCATTTTAAAGACTTCAATTTTAAGGTATCTAAGTTAATTTCATTTTGGCTCTCCTATTAGTTGTAATAAAACTGTGAGCACACAATTTTATTTGTGTATGTTAATACTGGCTGATAGTCCGTATGGTTGATATGTGCATGTTTTTTTCAGGACATCATTTTTTTTTTGCCGACTCCATTTTCTTTTGACAACTCCATTGGTCTAACAGTGCTCATTTTAAAACTCAGCTTTTAGCCTTTTAATGGAAGCACAAACTGCTGAAACTAGCATGGTATATCCAGCTATCACATTTCACACTTAAAGATTGAAAATGTTTCTAGAGGCAGTACACAACAAATCACTAGAAGCAAGAAGTTTTACATTCTCTAAAACAACACAAATTTTGCAAAGTGCATACTTCTCTATGCTTATCACTTATTACATCAATATGGTCCAAAAAATAGACCATCCACATCTGCTTCATTTCTGCTCTTTTGTTGTGGAAAATCTTTTTGTTTTCTCTTTGCTCAAAATCTTTGATATGCTTCCTCTTCTACTTTGACAGATATTCTGCATTTGAACACTGAATCCATTAGCTGAAGGAAAAATATTCTTCGTTTAGAGTATCACATGGATTAAAAAACATTCAGTTCTTTGCACAAAAGCTCACTTTTTTTTCATAATCAATAAGCTAATGCAGTAATGCCCATTAATACTTCACTGATTTTGAAACCGATAATAGAAAGGATACTGGTATTTGAACTACTGGAAAAATACTGGTAAACGGAATAGAACTTTCTTTAATGTAAAATTTCCATTATTGCTTTTCTGTATCTGATTACAAATATATATAGAAGAGAGAAAATACAGATTCCTAATTTCTTAGCCAATTACTACTCTACTCGTGGCACTCAGTAATTGGAAAAGAAGGTACCACTTAATGCGCTGTCCAAAGGCTGCTGTTCTGAAAAAAAAACTCTCCTGGCTATTATTCGGAGAAAATCAGAATTGTTCTAACATTTATTTACAAAGAAAAATAATTAAAAGCCAACTATCTACAGTAATTACTATTTTCCTTGAAAAAAAATAATTAAAAGCCAACCATCTACAGTAATTACTATTTTCCTTGTACCTTTTTCTTCAAAAGAGTGATCCTCTTTCTAAATCAGCGGAAACAACTTCTCAAAATTTAATTGAATTGTCTTTAAACTTAACTGAAGGAGGTTTTCAGGGTAATTAAAAAAAATAGTTCTAAACTATGCTTACTGAGACATAAGCTTCAAGCCTAAAAATCATTTTTCAAGGTCAGGGTAAATGTCGGTTTTCAATAAATAGAAACAAATCAATGCATATAAGAGAGATATAACCCGTGTGCAAACTGAGCAGTAGGGACGACCGGACGACTATGAGTCTGAAACGCATGAATCGAGGAGAGATCGCGCTGTCATGTGAGAGAAGTTTGGAATTTGACATGATAACTGCCCTGGAATTTTAGACACCTCCAAAATTGTTTATCGATGTTGCTCCGGCCGATTAATTTTCCCACCAAAATAGTTTGAAAATAATTTCCATAATCTTGCTTTAGAAAACCGTCTTTTGGTAAACTTGATAATTTCTTGATCACACGTGGCATTTCCTAACTAGTTGGTTTCATGTGTCACGGATCAAGTCCATGGATAGATGACATGGATAACTGTAGAACAATTATATTAGTTATTGATTATTAAAACAAAAAAAAACAAAAAAGATTTTGAACTATTGTGTCGTATAAAAATAGCTATCTAATTAAAATGTCAATAAATGTAGAACAATTATATTGCTTAGTGTTTTTTAAAACACAAAAAAAATCGACTTTTTTGGAAAAAAAAAGTTGAAAATATCTAGTTCTATCAAGCTTTGGGGAAAAAAATTCCCAAATGTTTGTGAAAAATATTTGACGTGTCTGCATTCCAATTGCATCTAGTTGTGTTTCTTGTTGAATATATCAAGTTCTATCATAAAAGATTATAATAAGATCACCCAATTAGACTATCATGTTGAAAATATTTTTGGAAATGTTTAATTAAACACTTTCTTAGATCTGCCTGTTTAATTTTGGACAGTTCAATTTTCAAAAATACAAAAAGAATACTTAAATTTAAACCTACTATATGTCCTAAATGAATTGAGATTTTTTTACCGATGACCCTATATTTTTACTATTTATTTTTACAAATTTAACTTTTGCATTTTAGTCTTTCCATTTTTTTTATTTACAAAAGGATGAAATAAAATTTCAAACAAAATGATATTATTTTGTTCAAAAAAAATATGTGCAATTAAATGCATATAATGTATGTGCGATATATTTATTATATCTATTTATTACATATTTAAATGGAAATAAAATTTTGGGAATTTTGTAAATATGAAACATGCAGGGTCATTGGTGAAAAAAATCTCAATTATATTGTTTGTACATTATTCGCCAATGACCCTGTATTTTTACTATTTAATTCTATAAACTTATATTTTGCATTGTTAGTCTCTCTAATTTTCGTATTTACAAAAGGATAAAATAATTATTCAAACAAAATGATATTATACACATGTTCAAAAAAAATATATGCGCAATTAAATACATATAAAATATGTGTAATATATTTATTATATCTATTTAATACATCTTTAATTGGAAATAAAATTTTGAGAATTTTGTAAATATGAAACATGTAGGGACCTTGTTGCAAAATATTTTTTTAATATGTCAAATGTTGCGGCTTGAATAGGAAGAAAAGATGAAAAATATAAAAAACTAATAACGCGTTTATAAAATGGGTTATAAGACTAATAACACATTTTATAAACGGGTTATTAGGTGAGATGATGTAACGTGTTTATAAATCAGGTTATTAGGTGAGAGGATGTAACGTGTTTATAAAACACGTTATTCCTTTCTTCTTATTAAAATAAAAAATAAATCTTTCTTCCTATTAAAATTTTAGGTGTCTAAATTCTTGTTTAAAATAATTTCGGCAAGTTAGCATGCATACAATCCAACTCCAATAAGGAGCCCAATAGATATCATCACTCATTGATGAAGGACATACGGTTTTCTCGATAAACAACTTTTCCACATACAATTCATGTGAACGTAAATAAAGACCGTATTGCAACCTTTATCAGAGATTCACAATTCAGATACTCAATCTGAATGATATATCAATAATAAACTTAAGGAACAAATGATCAAATATCATCAATAAATCAGCTTTTTTATATTTTAATATTAAATGATTTAATATTGAAGTTAATGTGGAAGTCATGTATATTAAATTTGAAGATTTAAAAAATCAGATTTTTTATATCATTAATTAAATCAATGTACAAATATTTTGAAAATTTTTATATTAAATTGAAGTTAATGTGGAAGTTACGGATCATGTCCATGAATAGATGACGTGGACAACTTTGTTTTGCATATTTTTAACAAATTTTAGCAGATATATTTTGATTTAATCACCGAATATTATTATGCATGGAAAATATCATAAAATTTCATTTATCAATTTTTTAAATTGGAAATATTGTCCAAAATGAAAAATTAAATTTGTAAACCTAAATTCGTCCTAAATAATTTTTTTAAATCGTTTCAATGATTTAATGAACAAGTAATTTGTTTTAGCAATTTAATAGCTCTTATGCTTGTGCTGTATTAAACTAAGCTAAGGAGGACTGCTACAGCAAATGCAATTTGACTAATTGCTCCGTCAAACTCGAATAGATCTTTAATTCAGAAATTCAAATAAACAATCCAAACACTTAAGGTGACTTAATCGCCAAATATCATTGTGCATATTACAATATCATAAAATTTCATTTATCAATTTTTAAAATTGGAAATATTGTCCAAATGAAAAATTAAATTTGTAAACCTAAAATTCGTCTTAAATAATTTTTTTTAAATCGTTTCAAGATTCAATGAACAAGTAAATTTTTTAATTTGTTTCCATGATTCATTAAATGATTTTTTTTTAAATTTTATTTTTTTATGATTAAATCATGGAAATTACTGAACCACCATCGATTTAATTTTTTGCAATTCCTAAATGATTTCCTTCCATTTATGCATTTGCATCATTTAATTCAGCCATCATCATTATTATTATTATTATTATTTTTGCGATCGTATTTCTTTCATTATGTAATTATACAATGCCATGTAATTTCTAGTGCAAATTCCTAATTCTAATTTTGACAGCAACCACTCTCCAATTGGCTGATGCGTCATCTCTTTATTGGTTAATAATTGTACTGAGTGGTTATTTCTTTCAATATGCAATTCTCTCGGTCGTTAATACTTAATAGTAGTTATTTCTACTGGGTGGTTATTTCTTTCATTATGCAATTCTCTCGGTCGTTATTGATAATTCTACTGGGATCCTAATCCCACATGGCTATATATTCATGATTCCCTTCGGTTCACAATTTAATTCACTTTAGCTGCAGGGTTAGTTTTGAACTAAAGAATGTTATGTTATGTTGAACTAGTAGCTTCCGTTATATACTTTTTTTTTATAAAGCTGTATCGATGCCTATTTGCATTTGAAAAGGAATGATTGTAAATATGACCACACAACCTGTACAACACGTGAGCAGTAATTACGTAGACCTAGGAACAGCCACATGATTAGTTCAATATATCCTCAGTCAAACACCCCCTTACATACCCGTGCGCACATCCATGTATAACACAAATGTATGCATCATATAATCTATCTCTATGTTGAGAAACGAAGAGAAGGAAGCTCTTGGGTGGAGCTTGACATCCGGTTGAAGAGAATCAGTTGCATCTGAATCAGTAGAGACTGGGGGCTTATCATTGGCTTCAGATTCCGCTTCCTTCTCTGACACTCCTCTGTCCAAGTTGTTCAGTAAATCAGTGATATGCAACCGTTTGACCAACTCCTTCTGCAATAAGAAAGGTTTAATAAAAAAAAAACCTAAGCAACACAATGAACGGAGCTTCCCTAATTAAAAACAGGTTGGCTTGGGTTAGAACATGATCCAACCAGCACACACTGATTGTTATCAATTTTCAGTATTTTTTTTACCTTATTTCTATGATAACAGCATAGGCAATGGAATTAGTTTGGAGCATTCCTTTTACTACGGACGTTATGGAGACATGACCTACCTTAATTTATCCAAATATGTGGGGCCATCTGTCAGACATTGAAATGATGGAAAATTGGTTGGAACAGATAATGACACATACAGATACCCAACTCGACAAGTCTTAGGCGGCTCAGGTAGGGTCGAAACTTGAGACCGCTTGAGCCAGATGATCAACGGCCACCGGTATCTGAGACTGACACATAAATTCTTATCACATAACTAAAATTATCACAATAATTAGAGCATTTGAATTTATGCAATTTTTGTTTTGAATTAAAGAATGATATGTAATTTTGAACTAGTAGCTTCTGTTATTTACTTTTTTACGAAAGCTGTGTCGATGCCTCTTTGCATTTGAGAAGAAATTAGTACCACACAACCTGCACAGTATATGAGCAGTAACCACAAATGAAAAAACTAGCAAGTATTTTACTTGAAATGTGAATGAACAATTTTCTGACCTTGTAAGGAAGGCCGTCAAGGATGTGTGATTTTACCCTAGTAGTATCCAGAACTATAAAACTTATACAGAATCATATGAAAAATGGTACCACACATCTTAACTATACAAATTACCCTCTATGCTGTCATTCTCTGTCGGGTCTAACCTGAAAAACAGCAAATGCAAAAAAGAAATAAACACTCTTAACTGCATCATCATAATTGCAAGGACACTAACAAGATAGAAATTGAACAAGGATAGAGCAATACCTCCACTAATTTTGAAATAAGATAACTTCTTTTTACCAACTAAATACTTTTTATATAATTTCAACAAATTCTTTTAGTTCATTTACCAGAAGCCCTATATTCATCAAAATCCTTTTATATAATATTTTGTCAAAATTCTTCATTCTAATAAGCAACAGTAAGCATTCTTGGTTTCTTACCATTCATTACTTAAAAAATTGTAGGAACAAGAAACATAATCCTTCTTCTAAAACAACCATTTTTCTATTCAACCAGTAAACAAATTTGCAATGTTTTTTTTTTTTTTTGGTAAAGCTGCAACTCAAACCATGAAACTAGCATATCTAACCACTTATTTGATCTCTGACCTGCAATCTCTACCCGACCCGATAACACTTTATTTTACAACTTAGCCCTTGAATTTTATTGATTTTCGAGTGCTCAAGGAAAGCTGTCAGAAATTAACTAGCCTAACTTAACTAAAACCTTAACATGAGACAAATTGCAAAAATTTCTTCATCCCAAATTGACCCTTTATTCCAGATTAATACTCTACTTCCCAGAAATCTCTCTCTCTCTAAAATGTAGAATTGTGAAGAGCAGCAAGAGCATTTAAACCAGTAAAATTGTACCAGTATATGTGAAGATTTATACTCAAAACTGATTTTAGCATATAATACTCAAGATAAAACCAGTCAAGTATGTACAACACCACTTGTCTGGGACTCTGGGTATGCCCGGGACTCTCACAATGTTGTTAAAGGTAAAAAATTTCCTACATTAATATTCCCTAAAACGAATTCAGAGAGAAGCACAAACTGATTTGGGTGAAAGAGGTTCCTAATCTGATTAGGATGGGTAAGGTCTTTGGCTGAAATCCAAAAAATGTGGTGATATTCAATTAGAACTCGAAATGAAGAATATGATACCCATTTGAGTACCAGAGTTAGTAATAAATTTTATGCATTCATGATTTATTAATGATCCTACTTATAACCATGGTTCTGAAAATCGGAATCGAAATCGGGCTGTTAATTCAAGGAGTCAAATCGGGTGAATCGGAAAAATCAGATGAATCAGATCGGAAAATCGGATTTTTTAACAAAAATCATATTTTATGCAATTAAAATTTAGAAAAAATACAAAAAAATAGAAAAAAGTATTTTGTCAAATGTAAGCTAAATATCATCAATTTTAGTATAAAATTAATTAAAATATAAAAATTATATCATTATGGAAGCTATTGTGATACTTTCAAACTTTTCAGAAAATAAAATTTTGAAAATAATTAAAATATTTTTTTATTAATAAAAAAATTTTGATACGCAAACATTGGTTATAACACTTTAATGTCTCAGTTAGAATCTTAGAATAAAAATTTACAATTTTTCTATACTTTGGATCATTTTTTTAATCAAGCATAGTTTTGTTTAAATTTATTTTTTAATTCAAAAAAATCTGAGCTGTCCAAAGTCTAAAAAATGCACAAATGGAGAGGTCCAGTTCGGACCTTTCTTCCCCCAGACCCATCTTTCCTTTTCCCGTCACCTCACCATTGCTTTGCATCGCATTAAATAAAAAAAAAGGTCGCTGAACAACCCATCAGTGAGACGCCACCCTCCTCATGCTCCTTTTCCGAGCACTCAAGCGTCTCTCTCGCCTCTAGACACCTCAGGTCGCGTTCCCCACACCCCTTCTCCACAATCCGTTGGTGAAAACCACCATTAATGGCAGTTTTTGAAGATGTCGACCCGATTCCGCCCCAAACCACCTAAAATCGGTTCGGCCTCCGCCGATTCCGATCCGATTCAGCCGATTCGAATCGGAATCGGCCGATTTTTTGAACCATGCTTATAACTAGCATTGAATTTTTCTAGCTGACTACAAATCATGTGAGGAGAAGAGAGAAGTCGGAGTCGAGGACACCCGTCTTCAATTAATAGTACGGAACCGAACACTCAAGCCAGAAACTACAACCTTTATCTGGTACCTGAAAAACGATAAAGCAACTTACGAAACCTACCTCCTATCTTCTATTCTGATAGCGGAAACTGCGAAGCAAACCGAATATCTCACCTTCACCGCCGATCGGAAGGTTGCTCTGATTAGGGTTGATTAGCGTTCCCGAAGGAGATTAGGTTTGAGTAGCGTTCTCTTCTCCGCCGATCAAATTAAGTTGACGAAAAGAAACAAAGAAGGAAACGTTCATTTAAATTGACTATTTTGCCCCTCCAACAAAATATCTGTTAAACTTAACAGAGATTATTCTCACAAGCGAAACTTTTTCAAGGCATACGAGCCGTCTGATTTACAAGAAATGTACGGTCAATATTAAAAAGCCCGCATGCCAGAATTTCCCTAATAATAATAATAATAATAATTATTATTATTATTTATAACTACAATTAATATTATTATTTACTAATAATGAATAATGAATAATGGTAATAATAATTGTTATTCTCCTTTTCTTTTATTAACAACAACAACAATAAAAGTATTAAAATTATTTTTTTAATGTTGCAACTAATAATAATAATAATAATAATAATAATAATAATAATAATAATTTGCATTATGCTCATTACTTTGTTAATAACAACAACATAGATAATTAATTATAACAACAATAAAAGTTATGGTTATTACGCAAATAATAATAATGACATTAATTAATTTATTTTCGAAAGTTTGTCATGAGAACAAATTTCTCTAACTCACCATTTTGCTAAGTTAGAGAAGTAGAATGAAGTTAGCATTAACTTTATCTAACACTATGATGCCTGGTTGCATGATATTAGAAAGTAAGAATTCTAACTTGAAACTAGTACTAACTTAGCTCCACCAAACATGGCCTTTTAGGGTAAGTTGAAAATGAATGAAAAAAAAGGAGAAATGTTAGTGTCCATTATATAGGATGAATGGATCTGTCCAATATGATTGTTCTCACGATTCAAATTTCAAACGACCGATCTAAACTGTTCAATATGTTTTTCATATTGAAAACTTATATGAAACCAATTTTTATAATTTTTTTACTTTATTTTAGGTATTTTAGAAAATTCATGATATAAAAAATATTGATAGTCCAATAACAACAATTTTTTAAGATACTTAAAAAATAAGTAAAAAATGTAAAAAAATTTGTTTCGTACAATTTTAATAATGTTATAATTCTACTCAGATAATTTTGAGACTAGGTTTACCGTTCTAACAGTAAGTATCGTTACACGTTGAAACGATGAAAGTATATTATGTAGTACTTAAATTTAATGAAAGACATGGTCCAGATTCTGTCAAGTTCCAAGCGTTGGTACTTGTTGTTGTGGCCCCGGACTGCCTAGCTTGGTGAGTTGGAATCCTTCAAGTTGAGTTAGGACCATAAACTTTATACGTTCATCGGAACCGTTAATCAGCATTAACTTTCGTGAGAACTCAGATTTTATATCATTTTAACGCAAATTAATAATGGTTACATGGTCAAACTACATCAGAGAGATCAGGGATGTTATTTGATTTTCTTAAAAAAAAAATAAAAAGAAGGGAAAGGACGAAAGGACAAAAAGTATTCGACCATATAGTCATAGCCTCATACATAGGCCTGTCAAACGTGATAAGTGGTAACGGAACATGACGTTTATTTTGCCGTGTCACTAACGAAACGGTACAATTTTGACGTTTCTTAAACTGTTCTGTTTACCGTTTCGTTAAACGACATGTACAAAATACACGATTTCAAGGTTGCATGGGTTCGGGTACTAGCACCGTACCCGGTACGATTCGGGTATGGCGGTACGAAAATTTTCAAAAATCTTCAGTATGGATACGGCGATATATATATATATAATATAAATTTATTTATTTTTAATTATGATGACTTATGAGAATTTGACAATTTTTCAAGGTTTTAAAATGTGATTTGTGCGGTTTAGCGGTTGGATGGTGATTTAGCGTTTATCGGTGATATAACGGATAAAACGGTTGTGCGGTGTGAACAAAAATCTTGATAAAACGGCGATAAAACGGAAAAAACGGAGTTTTTTAAAAGCTTGCAACTTTTATATATGAAATATGTTTTTATAATGTGGTCTAAGTTCATATTTATTTTTTTTATTGCTTTGGTGCATTAACAATTAATGCAATATTGTGAGATTAAACCCGTTTATTGCAATAAATGTATGTGATATTCGGCCCAAGGTCCAGTACAGAATTGTGATTTTCCGGTTTTGAAATGCAACTTAGTCCCACGTAGAAAAATGATCTTACAAGAATAGTATATAAGAAAGGAGTAATGTTGGGGTGCTGTAAACTAATCCGGTACGTCACGGTACGCCACGTGGCATTCTCGGTTCGTACCGGGATCGTACCCGTACCCGGTATCGGTACTCCTCCATATTTGGAATACCGGGGTAACATAGATTTCAATAAACGACATGTGCTATTCCGTTCCACTATCCATTTCGTTTGCCATTTCATTATCGAAACGTTACAATTTTTGCTGTCACTTACCGTTTTACTTACCGGTAACGTGACGGCATAACGGCTTAACTACTGCCCGTTGACAGCCCTACTCATAGGTCTTCATACCTTTTTGTTTTTAGTGGTTTATTTATGTAAGAGAGTTGACAGAGTCAACTACTCTCCGGTACCATACAATGCTAGAACTGGAGAGTCAACTACTCTCCAGTTTTATTTATGCTGCGTGCGTTATTTAAGAGTACTAAGTACTAACTACCAAGATGTCAATATTTAGCATAATTTATCAAGGAGCAAATGTATCTTGAAAAAAAAAAAACCAAGAAGCAAAATGGATAATTGAGTTTGGTTTACACACTTCTATTAGGACAAGTGGATTAATCATTTTATCAAGATTTTCCTCTCCTTTTGTTTTTTATCAACCTGTTGATTTATTGCTACCGAAATTGTATTTAATCCTGAATTTATCATGAACATGAGTACATGACATAAAATTGAAGGATTTGAAAGAAGCATCAAATAAAATAATTTTGGAATTTTGTTGTTTGCTTGCCAGACTTTTTTGCTCATAAATGGGAATAATGATTAGGCGAGGAGGCATTTTCGACGACCCTCCTTTTTAAAAAGAATGGAGAAAATATTTGACGCATTGAAAAGGACAGTACAGGTGGAGGAAATAAATGTCCAGGATTCTCTTGGTTTATTGCCTCTGGCGTCTGGCCTGTGGGTGGTTTATATAATAACAGTGATCTTGTTACTTTATATTAGTATATACCCGTTGTTACTGAAATATTTTTATTCGGATTCGGGATCATCGACTTTTAACCGAAATCCATATTTTCTGATTTCAATGTGAAACTATGCCTTCATAAAAATAATAGCTGCAAAAAATTGACCCTTCAACATTAGCTTGCTTTATTTTATTTTGTATGTATAAAGCAGCCTATATATAAATTTGTATGAATGAGATTATGATACTATAGAAATGAGATTATAATTGATTTCAATGTATAATTGAGTTTGGAAAACATGGTAACGAGGACCTTCTGCTTAACATTTCAAAGGATGCAATGCCACACCACTAAAACTGAATTGCTTCATAGCGCTTGAGACTTTTATGCATTTTCTCTTTTGTGTTAGATGAAAGTCAAGCTTTAACTTATTGTTTTAAATTTTAAATGTTCGTAATGAATTGCTTCATAGCGCTTGAGACTTTTATGCATTTTCTCTTTGTGTTAGATGAAAGTCAAGCTTTAACTTATTGTTTTAAATTGGGATTTTAAATGTTCATAAAAGTATTTCACCGGATTTCGAATTCCAAACTTCACTCAAGTGTATTGATCAATGATCGATTCTTTTGTGATTTTTTTTAAGAAAATAGAATATTTTTATTTATCATAGGAAATTTTATTTCAGGATTAATGATTTTCATCATAATGAAAAATGAGTTAATTTTCCATAATATCTGATTTAGACATTGTTTATTTTAATTAATTAGTACAGTCGATGGGTGTTGTTGCTATTAAAAATGGTAAAAAAAACATTTAAAATCAAATCAATCCTACGGTCAATATATCGGAGCTGATAAGGGTCATCTCCAAGATCCATCATTCTCATCTTCCTAGTAACACATTTTCTATTTTTAGAAATCATCCTATCATCCCTGTGATCACGCGTTTTCTATTTATGAAAAATCCAGCGTTCATCTCTCTGGTCACACGTGTTCCTCCCTTCTGTTTCGCTCCCTCCCTAATCCAACGCTCATCATATTCCTCCCTCCTAATTGTTCTAGTTCTGAGAACAAACATTCTGATTAATATAGCAACTGTTCAAATTAATATATACAAATATTCTAGTTAATATAGCAACTTCTAGTTAATATGCAATAACTAGAACCTTTACTTATATTAATTAGAATCTTTACAGCATTAACTAGAATCTTTATGTATATTAACAAGAACCTTTACTGCATTAAATAGTTATTTTATATGCAATAACTAGAATCTTTATGTATATTAACTAGAACCTTTATATATATTAACTAGAATTATTATATATATTAACTAGAATCTTTATCGTATTAACTATAACTTTTATTGTATTAACGAGAACTTTTACTGTATTAACTAGAACATAATTGTTTTATTTTTCATCTCTTTGTTACACTCCCCCTCCCTCCCCTCTGATTTGCTCTCCTCTCTGAATCGCTCTCCCTCAACCTTCGCTTTCCTCTCTAATTCACGCTCCCTCTGATTTGCTCTCCTTCCCCTTACGCTCATCCTCCCCAGATCTAATACTCTCATCCTTGGACTTTCGAAAATGGAAGAAAAGTTATTAACACGTTTTTTAAAAATGAAAGGGGATGATGAGATGATGGAACAAGAGGATGACGGAAAAGCAATTCCGGCAATATATTTTTGTGAAAATTAAATATTTGCCACCTCAAAGTAAAAAAAAAAATAAAAAATTTGCCACTCCAAAATAAAACTTTTCAAAATTGCCACCCAACTACTTTTCATTTCTAAATTTTTATATTGACCAAAATGCCCTCTTCCTCCCCCCTCTCTTTGTTGGTATGACCTCCTGCCTAGCTAAGAACTTGTACGGTTGTACCGATTAGAAAAGAATCATCATATGCTTGTTCCTACTACTATTTATTTATTCTTAATTTAGACCAAATTCCATACAATAATAGTTGTATAATAATTTAGGGAAAAAAAGATATTGTATTTTCTACATAGCGTGGTCACTAACTTGTTGCTTAAGAGATTTAACCTTCATCCCAATTGTAAGCGACACGTTGGTGAAAACGTATCCAATTTGGATGACTGAAATCACTGAATGATATAAAAGGGTCGAAAATTTAACTATTCATGCATAATTTGCTCATCTCTGTAATCTTCACGTCGATGTGCTTCGTAAAGATGTGCTTCCTAAGATGAAAAACATTATTCAAATTCGATTTTTTTTTTAAAAAAAAAAAATCAGAAGAAATCCTTGGGCATATATAGGGATTTCAACGATGCTTTTTAATTCTACGGTGGAAAATATTATTCAATATTCATTTTTTAAATCGGTACAACTTAGGCAGAGGTGTTTTAATAAATAGAAGAGATGATGGAGAGAAGGAATAGGTATTTTGGTCAATATGAAAAGTGGCAATTTTTTTAAGTAAATTAAATTTGGAGTGGTAATTTTCAAAATTTTATTTTGGATGGAAAATTTCAAATTTTTAACTTTGAGATGGCAAATATCTAATTTTCCCTATATATTTTTTTGGAGAAATTGTCAGTTTAGCTATCAAACTAATATATTAAAAGGCATATGTGTTATCCCTTTGTTTGTCTTGGAAGCCGAATCATTTTCCTAAGAAAAATGATAAACTTCTTTCTGGGCCAACAAATCCGTAATCATATAAGCCCTTTTGTAATTCTTGTAGCGCAAAACACCCGAAAATTTTTAAAATAATATTAAATTAATATAATATATTAAAATAATATCAATATAATAATATTTTTTAAAATAGTGTCACAAGATCGTAATATGGGATTCCGACCGCAATTATGGAATTCCGGATTCCGATCTTAGCTAAAAATAATATTTAATTAATTTATTTAATTAAATATAAATTTAATTAAAATATAAATAATTATTTTATTTAATTAAAAATGAATAATTAAGTTATAAATTTTTAATTAATTTACATTAAAATTATAAATTTTGGAAGATAATAACGAATGAACAAGGGCATACATGCGTGAGAAGGGCCGGAGACTTCACGCATGATAATCTAACGGCTGAAGTTGTTGCCAACTGTATCAAAAATACAGTAAAGAGAGATGTCGGTATTTTCTTACCGGACGTGAAATCTCTATTGGAGAAAGAATACTTGAATGTGGTGCCCACTTATAACAAGATTTGGCATGGGCGAGAGAGAGAGAGCAGTCGAACATCTTTTCGGATCGTGGGAAGATTCGTACAACAAATTCCAGAGTCTTTTATTGGCTATACAGAGGACGACACCCGAGATGCAGATCAAATGGTTGTTTAAAAATTTATAATTTTAATGTAAATTAATTAAAATTTTTTTACTTAATTATTCATTTTTTAATAAAATAAAATAATTATTTATATTTTAATAACATCTATATTTAATTAAATAAATAAATTAAATATTATTTCTAATATTTAAATATTATTTTTAGCTAAGATCGGAATCCGGAATTCCATAATTGCGATCGGAATTTCAGATTCTGATCTTGTGATACTATTTAAAAAAATATTATTATATTAATATTAGTTTTAATATATTATATTAATTTAATATTATTTTTAAATTTTTCGGGTAAAACACAATAAAGGTTCAAGAATCATTGAAGAACCTTTTGTCGGTGGCTAAAAAATATTAAGCTGGAACAATAATTGACGGCAAAGAAGAAAGTAAGAAACAGAGATTAGCTGATAAGATAATTTATATTTGTCGTCTACTATATTACCTTATGTTGGTCAAGACTCAAGGGGTGCGTTTGGATCGTTAGAAGAAAGAAGAAGAAGAAGGGAAAAAAAAATTATGAACAATTCAAATTCTTCACAAAATTACACACTTTCCTGTACTTCTTTCCACTTCTTTCTTTCTTTCCACACCTATCCAAACGGAGCCAAGATTGATTTGTTTTATTTTGTGGGGTACATGTTTCGAAACTTACATATGCTGAATGCACCAAACGGTTTAGTTTGTTTTGCACCTGACGGATGAGTATCTCTATTAATTTGAAGTTCATCGATATGCGTATAAGAGGGGTTTGGGGTTAATGGGGGAAGACAGGAGAGGCTCTTCCTCTGTCCGAACTGTTAACTTGGTTCAGAAAAAAATCCTACAAGAGAGATGAGAATGAGGAGAACTACTCTTTAAAATTTTTATCAAATTCGTCACCTCAAATTGGGGATTAAGTTATGAGATGGGCTAAAATCAGCCACGATTGACGGATGCAACCGTCAGCTACGATCAAATCTCAATTTTCGAGATTTTAACAGTCGATCCAAACCGTTCAATGTATTCTCCACATTGAAATCTCATTGGAGACCAAATTTTACATTTTTCTGATTTTATTTACTATTTTTTTTAGATTTTTAAAAATTGTAGTTATTGAAGGGTCCAGAATTATTTAGATGAAGAATTTTGTAAAATATCAAACAAATACTAAAAAATTTCAGAAAAATATAAAATTTTGTCTCCAACAAGATTTCAATATGGAGAACACATTGAACGGTTTGGATCGACTGTTAGAATCACGAAAATTGAGATTCGATCATAGCTGACGGTTGCATCCGTCAGTCGTGGCTGATTTTAGCTCATCTCTTAAGTTATATATAGTTCCTCTAGCGCATATATATATATATTTTTTTTATCATGCCCTTCCATTCTCTTCCACTCAATCTGGAGCAAACTCTCATTGCATTTTATATGCAAAAATTAATTTGAGATGAGCACACTTAAAAACAGAGTTTCCGATGATTGCAAAGTGCCCTTTTATTCATTGTAATACTTAAATGAAACAAATAATTTCAAAAGCCTTTACTGATGTTACAGTTATTGTAAGTTGCCAAATGCGCCCTCCCTGATATAACTACTATTTTTTTATTTAAATTAAGGCTAGTAATACTGTGAATGTTTTTGAGGAATTGAGGTGACAAAAAGGGACTGATCGCAATACAATTTTTCAATTGATTGGATCAATAGTTCTATGACTTATATCCGATTTAATAGTTTATTTATTTATTATTTATTATTATTATTTAGAAAACCTGAGCCAATTCATACTAGAAATTAAAACATGGTTCATCCCATGGCACACAGATCCAACTAAAACCTAGCGTTAGCGTGCGACAATTTCAACCCAAATCCAAAGAGTTCGAATTTGAAATGACGTTGAACTTGACACAAACTACTAACTCGAAGTCGAGATACCGTCAATCACCTCGATCTACCTCTACATCTTTCTGTTCACTTTTTAGTTAATTTTCCCCGTGTGCTAATTCCGTTGAAAACGAGAATAAAAATGGAAGTAAAAAATGGAACTTGGATGCACACGGATTAAAGAAAAATAGACTTGTGCGGAGGGGAGACGCACATGCCTCCTCTCTTCTTTCCACACTGCCGTTCGAATTAATTTCTCAAAGATTCAAGCCATAACCACAACAAAAAATTGCATATACGGCCACAAAGAAAACAAAAAAGAAAAAGCGAAAAGAAAAGAAATGCAAGGAGAAGGAAATTGCACTCCACAAACAAGTCCTTCGGTAGTCTTACAGCACTCAAACTTCAAAACATGATTTCAATCCATTCTTAAAAGTTCTTCGATGATGCATAAGTTTGGCCAGGTGACCACCCAGCGGGAATCGCGTTCTCCACAATAAGAATATTCCCGTTGCCGGTAGTGATCCTAAATGAAAAAGGGCCCGGCATCGATGAGTCTGCTTGGTACTTCCAGACTGCACCCCAGGACGGCTGCATGGTGGCCCAGCCAGAACCTGGATGAGGAATCACTTCTAGTAGCGAGATGTCTCCATCCCCTCCTTCATACAAAACCAATACAGCTAAGTAATAGGAGTTCGAGCCGGAATCGACCTTAAAGTTTATGTTTGTGTCTTTATAGTTACATGGAATCCTGCACCGAAGGACAAAATGAAAAAGGTTAAAACATAAAGAGTAAAGAGTTAAAATTTAGAAATATAATTTGAATTTGTGCATTTGTAAAGATGAGCATATATATGAGGAGATTTTTGATGGATAATGCAGTATAAAATACAATCCTCTTCAAAGTTTGCTATCATTTTTTTTATTACCATTGTTATTGTAGCTGACTACTCGTTATATATTTCAAACGATCTTGTGACTTTGTTTTTTTTGCTCCGTTTTTTTTTTTTTTTTTTTTTTGAAGGCAGGATGGATGGCAATTGCCATTCGGCAAATCTTGTGATTTTTGTTAAGAGTAATATTTATAGTACTCCAGCAACAGTTGTGATTAACTTATAACGTTTATCATCTGTGACACATATGCATGCAAACTAAATTCAAATAAAACAGGGTCTTGGAAAGAGATCAGTGAGTCTGAGTCTGGCTTGGCATCCTTAATTATTAAACTAGGTTGATTTTGGTGTTTGGACATTAACCCTTTGATGACTCGCCATATACTTTATAGAATAGTTAGAATTAAAAGAAGACGCATCTGGTGATTTTGGATATATATGACCCCTTTGACCGTTCATACCATGATTTGAGTCCTATATGTCATACTGACAATTAGCTTTTGAATCTATTCTTAATATATATATAGATACTAATGCTGTTGAAATTTTCATGTTGATGTGTACATGAACAATAAAAAAATCAGTTCCATATCTACATGCATCCACCCATAGGTAATATTTATGACAGAAAAATTGCTTTTACCTTTTATATTGAACCGAGATTCGGCCAATATTGCGGAACTGATCGGCACTGAAGGATCTTGACATTAAACCAAATGCTGTCCCACTCATGTCAAAACGGAATTCGTTCTCTGTGCAGCCAGGGCATACATCGGAAACTATGACAGTCACAGGACTTCCAGAACATAAAGAATTTGAGCTGCATCTAACCTGCATATTTATTAGAAAGAAATTGGATGACAAAAAAAAAAAAAAAATCCGATTGATTTTGAAACACCAATATTCGTGAACCAGAGTTTCTTGGATGTTTCAGTAATTCATCTAAGAATAAAATTAAGATTAAGATTAGTTTGGACTCGGGCGTTTGGATCATCTAATAATAAAATTGAGATTAATTATTCCGGGTAAGAAATATTATTCCCAAACAATCAAGAATAAGTTTTTTGGAATCTAGAGTACCATTTTTAAGTGGTTCAACATCCGGATTAAATTTTTATTTCTAGGATGTTTGGATCATTTTTAAGTTTAGATTAAAAAGTGGCTCTAACTAATTCTTAATCCATATTTTAAGAAGATGATCCAAACATTCTAGGAATAAAAATTTAATCTTAATGTTGGATTACTTAAAAATAATACTCTAGATAAAAAAAATCATTCTTGATCGTTTAAGAATAATATTTTTAACTCCGAAAAACAAATTCTAATTTTATTCTTAGATGATCCAAACACACTAGCTAATAATTGAGCTCACTACGAATATTTGGGGCAAAGCCATCTTCTAATAGGAATATTATCAAATTAAATGTAAAAGTAAAATATGATTATATATATATATATAGAGAGAGAGAGATTGGCTAAAGTATACTACAGCATACAGATAGACAGTATGCTGGAGTCGTTTCTCAAAATCTAAAAATGTATACCGTCGTTTCTCAAAATCAAAATCTCAATATATATATATATATATATATATATATTCACATCACACACCGAAAGAATATTTACTGATGAACACAAATATGCTGAGCATATATATATTACTAGCTAGGCTTTACCTGGTAGCATGCACCACATCCCCTGCCATTTTTGTACAAAGATGGACCAACAGATGTAATCATTGAAGAGTACGGGGCTTTACCTACCGCTTCTGCGTACCCGCAAGCACAACCTACATAATGAAATTTTCGACATTAATATTGCTTATTGAATATATGCTAGTTTGCCAAGATCAACAAATAGCAAGACCAAAGAGATTAATTAAAACTATACCATCAGTTCCATAACCATAAGGGTTTCCATACCACGTGGCAACAGCATCTGTCCAGCCAGAGTCACCGCTACTGTAACCATCATCCAGACGACGGTTTGCTCGAATACACAGAGAAGGTGTGAAAAGTGACAGCAGTGACAATGCAATGACAAAATGTTTTAGAGAAGAGAAGATAGAATGAAGAGCAGAAGCCATTGCCAATATTTGGTTTTGTTTACCTTCACTTGCTTAGGAAATTCCATTGATGGGCTATTTATAGAAATGTAATATGCATGTAAGAAACGGTCGCGGGAAATGATGTATGGTTAGGCTGATTACGATTTCGTATGGACGTGCAAAGGTGTCTTAGTAAGACACAACATGAAGGCAGCATAGGGCTTGTTGCGTTTACAAAGTCCGATTCGATATAGTAGCTTAACATTTCCATAATATATATATATATAATTATATATACTAATTTAATTCGCTGGTTGACAAGGATGCAGAGTAATAATGAATATTCAACTCAAGAGAACGCAACTATTTAAGATTTATTTATTTAATTATTTTTATTGGATTGAAGAGTTAAAGAAAAATATAAAGCCACAAATAGACGGATGAATGAGAACTTTATATTGGTTGTTACATGGAAAAATAATAATAATCGAAGGTGGATGGAATGGTTTACAAATTATAATCGCAATGTTCTCGGCCTGCAGCTGATGCAGGTTATACACAATTCTGTGTCAAATTAAATAAACAATTAATTTTGCCTTAACATTAACCTTCCCTTTTTGGCATATTATAAATTAAATCGTATACAGTGTGACAGAGTTGAGTATATTAATTAGATGTATCTACTCAAATCCTGATACATGCTTCCAAGCATGCAGCCGGTACAAATCATTCAAACTTGTAGCAGCAAGAACAATTCAATAATGTATATCAAAAAGAATGTTCACTAATGCCATTTATTTCTGTGTCGAAGGGCAAAGTAGCTAGGTATCAAGAGCTAAACTTGTTACCCTTTATCGAAAGAAAAATTTATAATATTTGGACTGTTTAAATTTGTTTAGGTAAGCTGCTCTGCTCCGTTATCATGCTAATTTGTTCCCACTTATTTGAAGAAATAGTTTAGTTGTAAAATAGATTTCAATTTATGTGAGTAATGTTGACATAACAAAGTGAGGTTAAATAGTTTTTGTATAATGGTTATTTAATGAGTATGAAAATTGATAAGCCTCAATTAACAAACAATTTGAAAGGAATTTGCATTCGGTTTAACTTCTATAATATTATAACTAAACAAGCCAGCGATATTGTTTATGTTACATTTTCTTTATTATATCAATAAATATGATCAAGATATACATAAAGTGATCATACATTTTTATGACAAAAGTTTTGTGATTTTTCTGGAATAACAGAAAGTCCGCCTCCGACTCTGAAATATATCGTTTTCTTTTTCTCAATTGATAAAAGTCTCAATCCGACTTAAAATTTCTACGAGTTGTTAATTACAAGTGGCAACGTGCTGGGAGGACATTATTCGATAAAAAAAAATGTTAATCTAATTAACTTGAAAAACCTATAACTTACATGTCTGCCACAAATAATATTTGTTTTGTTACGAGCCGGCCAATTATTTTCTACTTTCGTGCTTATTTTGCGGAGAAATTTGGGTGTTTGGCTCGGTCCGAGTTGGGCCAAACTCGGACCGAGTTGAACCACATCCCTTTGGCTCGGTCCGAGTTGGCCAGAACTCGGTCCGAGTTGGACCGTCTGACTTTTCTTTTTATGATTTATGCATATATGGAAATGTAATAAAAAGAAATATTAGCCTACCTATTATAAAGGAGGCGCCTCCCTCTTCTTTTCTGACCTATTTTCTTCCCCAATTCTCCCTTGTACTCCATTATTATTGAAAAGAAATAAAAAAGTGATGGTGTGTGTGCGTGTGGATGTAGGTACGATTTCGTACTGAACCACGTTAAATATTGTGTCTTTATGTGATTGTTCTTTAAGTTTTCATGGTATCAGAGCAGTAGATCTTGACTACTGTGTGTTTTTTATCCCTGTGCGAGTTACTGCACAGTTGCTACTTCGTCTCTGTGCGAATTACTGCACAGATCTTACCGAAACCTCAACCAGAACCTTTAATACCTCTCACCACGATCTAAACCATGAGTAACCCTAATGATTCAATCCCTAAAACCCCTATCCCTGATCCTAATTCACTAGATCCGATGACCCTTATTCAAAGCTTGAATAACACCCTGTCCCAATTGCTTACACAACCGAGACCTCCATCAAACACTCAAAGCCAAGAGGGGTTCACCTCCGCGATGTCGATCAAGTTAGATGGGTCAAACTTCTACCTCTGGTCGCAGATGCTGCAGATGAAACTCAATGGGCGAGATAGATTGGGTCACCTTGATGGGTCAACTCGGCCAAAGCCGTCAGACGAGGAAGCTTATAAACGATGGTCGGTGATGGATTCTCAGGTGAAAGATTTCATGATTAACTCTATGGACTCATCACTAATAGGTACCTTCTTACCTTACTCTACTGCACAAGAGGTATGGAATGCAGTCAACACCTCTTACTTTGATGGTAGTGATTTGTCTCAAATTCTGGATCTCAAAAGAAAAATTAGTAAAGTCAAACAAAATGGTGAATTGGTCCAGAATTTTTACAGTACTCTACAAGGGTTATGGAAGGAATTAGACACTCGTAGACCTAATCCTATGGAATGCCATCATGATATTGAAAAATACCAGAAATTGGTTCAAGAAGATAGGGTACTGACTTTTTTAGATGGTTTAGATGATAAATTGGATCTGATTAGGGCTAGTGTTCTCCAAATTAATCCCCTCCCTACCGTAGAAGAGGCATTTGCCTTGGTAAGGAAGGAGGAAAGGCGACAAATGGTCATGTTGAATGGGGGTGAAGTTGGAGACAGTTCCTTGGCCATGGTAGCAAAAACTCAAACCTTGAACCTCCAGAAGTCTAACTATCCTCCAAAACCAAACAACAAAAAACCCGTACCACCTGGTGGGTGTACCCATTGTAAAAACCCAAAACACTCTGTGGAGCAGTGTTTCAAATTGATTGGTTATCCAGACTGGTGGGAAGAGAATAAGAAAAAAAGGCAAGGGAAGGGACACATGACAGAAGCCCAGGCCACAGAAGTAAAGACCCTACCAGCTGCAAATTTGGCCAGTTTAAGTTCTGGAACACCGTCTATTTTGCCCTCTGTCGAGAGGAATGAAGGTAAAGTTTTTTCATTAAACACTTCTAGTACTGACTGTTCTTGGATTATTGATTCAGGAGCAACTGATCACATGACCTACAACAGGGAAGACTTGGTAAGAAAATCTGTTCCAAGAAGAAATGAGATTGTTAATGAAAATGGAGAAGTTTATCCAGTCACAGGGGCTGGAGATGTTCAATTTTTCTCATCCTTAACTCTTTCAAATACACTCTTGGTTCCCTCTCTTTCATCCAAACTCTTGTCTGTAGGACAGTTATGTGAAGACTTAAATTGTGTAGTACTCATGTATCCTGGATTTTGTCTTTTTCAGGACCTCTTGACGAAGGAAATTATTGGTCGTGGTACTAGAAGAGGAGGACTGTATCATTTAGAAGACTTGGCTGCTGGACATGCCCATTTATCTGCTGGTTTACACTCAAGTAGGAAGTCTTCTATTTGGATATGGCACAGGCGATTGGGTCATCCATCTTTTGGGTACCTAAGAAAACTTTATCCTAGTTTGTTTTCTGGTTTTGAGAATGAGATATTTGATTGTGATGTGTGTATCAAATCTAAGAGCCATCGAGCTCATTTTGGAAAAATTTTGGATGATGATAATAATAATAGAGTTCCTTTTGATTTGATTCACTCTGATGTTTGGGGACCTTCCCCGGTTGACTCTCTAGTAGGAAATAAATGGTTTGTCTTATTTGTTGATGATAGTACTAGAATGACTTGGGTTAATGTGGTAAAACAGAAAACTGATGTGCCACTTGCCATTACTTCCTTCATTACCATGGTGAAAAATCAGTTTGATAATAATGTCAAGGTGTTTAGGAGTGATAATGGTAGGGAATTTGTCAACAAAACACTAGGAGAGTTCTTTAAAACCAATGGGATTATACATGAAACTAGCTGTGTAGGTACACCTCAACAGAATGGTAGGGCATAGCGTAAGAATAGGCAAATCCTAGAAATGACTAGAGCAATGATGCTAGAAAATAATGTTCCTCCTTCTTATTGGGATCATGCCGTTACCTCATCGGTGTATTTGATTAATAGATTACCTTCTGCTGCTCTTAAATTTCAAACACCATTGCAAAAACTCTCAACCTACCATGTGATTCCTTCAGTACTCAATATCCCACCCAAAGTGTTTGGCTGCGTAGCCTATGTCCACATACAAAAATATCTGCGCTCAAAACTTGATCCGTGTGCTGAAAAATGTGTGTTCATAGGTTATGGTCAACATCAAAAGGGCTATAGGTGCATGAATCCATCCTCTAGAAAAGTCTATACCACCATGGATGTGACATTTATTGAAAATGAAGGGTATTTCTGTAAAAACCAGACTCATTCTCAGGGGGAGAGTGTCATAGACAATGAACTCTGGTTCGATGCAGTAAGAAATGATGTTTTTGGTTCAAAATCTGAGATTTTCCCAAATGAATCTGTTCAACTCGGTCCGAGTTCAACCCATCTCGGTCCGAGTTCGACCCATCTCGGTCCGAGTTCGACCCATCTCGGTCCGAGTTCAACTGAATGTGAGCATTTGAATCTAGAAATGGACCCACTGGTTAACTCGGGTCCATCTGAAGAAAGTTTGGAAAGTGAAGATGAAGAAATGATACAGTCTCCTACTTCACCACATGATCAATTTCCTGAGTCAGAGGTAAGTAATTCTGAACCTGTTACTACTAATCATGGTTATCAGTTACCTTTCAGAATCAACAGAGGCAGACCACCTAAAAGATACAGACCAGATGAGAGTGGTGAAGGCAGGTATGCAATGGCAAATTTCATGACTATGTCTCACATGCCAGAATCTGTGAAGGAATTTGACAGAACTCTTGCATCAGTTCACATTCCAAACAACCTGAATGAAGCCCTTGCTGATGAAAAATGGGTAGATGCAATGAAGACAGAAATGGATGCTCTTGAGGAGAATAATACTTGGGAATTGGTGGACAGACCGAGAGATAGAAAAATAGTAGGTTGTAGGTGGATATTTACAGTAAAATGTGGTCCCACTGGAGCAATTGATAGGTATAAGGCTCGGCTGGTTGCAAAAGGCTACTCTCAGACATATGGAGTAGATTATCAGGAGACATTTTCACCAGTAGCCAAACTTAATACAGTCAGAATACTTTTGTCCAAGAATTTGAAATGAAGAATCTGGGAGGATTGAAGTATTTTCAAGGAATTGAAGTTACACGCAGCAATGAAGGTATATCTTTATCTCAGAGAAAGTATGTACTGGACTTACTAGCTGAAACAGGTATGTTGGATTGCAAACCTGTGGACACACCAACCAAACAGAACAACAAGCTAGGAATTTTTCCTGATCAGGTACCAACCAATATGGAACAATATCAAAGATTGGTAGGAAGACTTATCTACTTGTCACATACTCGACCTGATATTGCCTATGCCGTGTCCGTGGTAAGTCAATTCATGCATAATCCCAGTGAACACCACATGGAGGCTGTTATGTGGATTCTAAGATATCTCAAGGGATCTCCAGGACGAGGTATTTTTTTCAGAAGAAATGGACATCTTCAAGTTCACGGATATACAGACTCTGACTGGGCAGAAGATGTAACTGATAGAAAGTCTACATCTGGGTACTTCACTTTTGTTGGTGGCAATTTGGTTACTTGGAGAAGTAAGAAGCAGAAGGTAGTGGCATTGTCAAGTGCTGAAGCTGAGTTTAGAGGAATAGCTAAGGGACTGCAAGAGTTACTGTGGATTAAAAGGATACTCAAGGATCTTGGCTTCTATGAATGTGAAAAAATGAAACTGTTTTGTGATAACAAGGCTGTCATTGCTATATCACAAAATCCGGTGCAGCATGATAGGACCAAGTGTTGAACCGTAAAAAAAATGGTGATAAAAAAAGAGAGAATAAGCAAAATGGATGGTGGAGGTGACCAATTTCTCATAAAAAAAAAAGATTTATACGACATACACAGAGCCAATAGTACATATGCTCAATCCATGGATGTATGGAGTGTGAAATGAAGCGAGAAATGAAATTAAATGATGAAATAAGAATGAGTAAACATATCACACCAGAAAACCATGAAATTCCAGTGTTTACTACATGCCTCCAATTCCGAAATGAATGGAGAAAGACTCAAGAACAGGTTTTCAAATTCCCTCCATATTAAAAAAGGAGTTGGCCACACTCGGTCTACATACACCGTCACTGAGAAAAGGGAAAGTGAAGCGTGCGGCTCATAAAGAATAGGTGTATGGAAAAGGGGTGCAGCGAATGGCGCTGTGCTTCGATTGAGTTTAAGTGTCCCATATACAGGAGATAGGTGCACATGTTCTTTATAAACCACTGACTAACAGACTTGACAGTAGCACACAGTGTATGAAGCTCCAGACACACATGAAGAAGAAGGAGTAAGATGTCTAGGGCTGTCAAACGTGCAGAATGTACACGGAAGTAGCAACTTTCGTGTACGTTCCGTTATAATGAACGTAATTATATTAAGTTACGTTTACGTTTCGTTATTAAAACGTAACTAAAATTTCTTACGTTTTCTGTTCCGTAAGATTAAACGGAACAAACGTTAAAAACGTCAAATGTTTTTTTCCGTAAGCAACTGTTTTAAGGCTTACCAGTAAGCAAAAAAGTAAAACGTTTCAACTGGTACCAAGCTACTACATGTTCTACAAGAGTTTTTAAACAACAATTACGCCATCAAACAACAACCGGTACCAACTATGTTCATCAAGAAATATCAACTTGAGCAGAAAAACCCAGATAACTATTTAAGAAACAAAACAGAAATTAATTAAAGGAACATACAGAGTATTACATATCACAAATCCAAAATTATTACATACCAGCAAACTGGTGCCCACTAAAATAACTAATTTTGCTGACAAATAAAATAAGAACTAGTCAAAACAGAAAAAGTACTGGTAAATAACATTATTGAGGAGCTTCTGTAGCCCTTTGAAAAAAATCTGTCATCAATACCAGCAGTCAGCTGTGCAGCTTGCTGTAAAGCCAAGCAATTGAGGTAGCAACTTAGCAAAGACAGATCTCACAAGTTTAGAGCACCAATACAGCAAAAATCAAAACATAAGCAAACAAAAAAAAGAAATTGAGGTAAATTGAAAAAAGAATTGGAAATAATAAACTGACAGAAATCGAGGTAAATAAAATCGACATAATTTTTGAAATTGAAAAAGAAATTGAGGTAAATTGAATACCTGGCCTTTGCTTTCCCTTTAGAACCTTGCCAGTAGAAGGCCAGTAGGAGCAAATCAGCCATGTCACTCTTCCCTCTCCCATCAACCGAATCAGCCATTTCTCAGACATCTCTACACCTCCTCTTTCCCCTACCTTCTCTCCTCGCTCTCTACTTCAACTGTTTTGTTGTTTCTCTTGTTACACTAGCCGTCAGTCGCTTCTCTCACGGTGGAGAGAGAGAGAGACAAGGAACAAGAGTGAGAGTGTGCAACTGCTTCCAAGTTGATGCAGATCGGATTGGAGGTGAGTTGTGCTGTATCGATCAGAGAGGGGGAGCGTGAGTTAAGAGAGAGGGAAGAGGTCTGAGCGGAGAGAGGGAGGGGGTTTTGTGCTCAGAACCGTGCGAGGTTCTGAGGTTCTGAGCGGAGAGAGGGTCAGAGGGAGGGGGTTCTGAGAGGAGAGAGGGAGGGGGTTCTGCGCTCAGAACCATGCGAGGTTCTGAGGTTTCGAGTGAGGCTGTGAGGGAAGAGATCGGCGGCGAGAGCGAGAGAGAAAGAAAGAAAGCAGAGGAGAGAGAACCGTGCATCGACTAGGGTATTAGGTCTCCTCTACTTTTCCGCCTATCTTCTGCAATCTATCATTTCAAAATTGTGCAATTGGGCCACGGAATAACGTGGGCCGACGGAACGGAATCGATCAATTTCGTTTATGTTCCGTCCATACCAACGAAATCTGTTTCGCTTCCGTTTCTGTTCCGTTTCGGACGGAACGAAACAGAAACGTTCGAAACGGTGGTAAATTGACAGCCCTAAAGATGTCGCTGAAGGGAAAAGCCCAGTCAACATTTGACCATCTCATGAAACAAAGGCGAATACACCAAGGCTACTAAAACCAAATGAGATAAAGAACACTGGACCCCACTGTCAGAGCTTGGTGCACCATAAACCGAGAACAGCCAAGACATGGGAAAAGAAAAGAGAAGAATTCCCAGCTGAAAGTCGTTAGAGTTGTTTGTTACAAAACTGCCGGGCTTGGGAGGATGGTTCACCGAACCTAGATGAAAAGAGAGGCAGATGCTTCGTCTATATAAGGAGACCAAAGGAGAGAGAAAGGGGCAGTTGGAGGGCAGTTCCAAAGAGAGTTCGAAGGTAGTTCCCAAGAGTCCCTCTTCCAACACACACATATACACATTTAGGATAGAAATAGGTAGACAATTCCACAAATAGGGGGTGTGCGTAGCCAAGAACTGTAGTAAAAAGAGAAATCGCAAGTGTAATTGTGAAGACGAGCTGTACTGAGGTAAGGTAGGAGAAAAGAAAGGTAAATCGTGACTGAATTGTGTATGATGGTTTGATTCTTGAAAAGAAATTTGCAAATTTTGCTTTGATCGATGCTTGATTCCGTCTTTTAAGTGCTGATTAGATAATGTTTACTCAAATCGTTGTCTTTCTACCTTTCTTGAGATTTGGGAATTTAAACTACAGGTTCTGTAGCTTTGGATGATCAGTGAACATAGATTAGTCGTAATCTTGATTTCTTTAAAGAAGTTCTAGCAATTTGGTTATCTCTTTGGTCTTTCTTGATTGAATGTGGAAATTTGAGATCCTATGCCATGGGTTCCATGGTATTGGGTGATCAATTGATGGGGATGAAATCGATTTCAGTTTTGTCAATGAAGTTCTTGTAATTCAGTCGTCTTCTTTTCCTTTCTTGATCTCTCTGAAATACTTCCTCTTGTCCCCTAATCTCTGGTCTTTCTTGAGCAAATTTAGGAATTTGAGAGCCTATGCCATGGGGTCCATGGTATTAGGTGCTCAATTAGTAAAGAACAAAGCTTAATTTCGGTTTACAAGATGAAGTCCTGGTAATTTAATCACATTCTTTTCCTTCTGTTGATCTCTCTCGATTGCTTCTTTTTTTTTCCCTAATTCTTGATCCGATCATCGCCTATCTCCATTAAAGTCTATGCTAAGGGGTCCTTAGACATAGGCTGGAGAAGGTTACCTAGCTTGAGGGTTCCTCATGACTAGGTGTAGTCCAAGGTCTAAGCTGAGGGTTCCTCAGTTCTAGGCCATGGTTCTTTAATGAGAGCTTCCATAGCTCGAATTGGAGGACCTTTGTGTAATTCTTAGATATTTTAAGTCGAAATGCTGCCGAAATTTAGTTTCATGCTATTTTTCTCAATTTCTGGGTTAATGTGCATAAATATGACTTTTAAGAGTATTCTGATATGACCTAATTGCACCTGAATTGAAAACTGGTAAAATAGTTTAACTAAATCGTTTAATTAAACTGCCAAAAGTACATTAAGATTGAAATAGAATACTTGAATGTTTCCGGACTTTAATGAAAGATGCTCCCTGTATCCAGACTCTAACCTTCCCTTTTGAGTGTAATCTCAGTAGTAATCTTGGTGATTTTATGATTAAATATGCTATTATTCTTCGTAAAGTTCAATTTAGCATGAGAGACGTCAGTAATTTCTTTTGTTCAATTTCTGAGAAGCCAACAAGTATTACAAATCTTGTGGTGTCTTCTAGTAAATTTTGAGCAGTGGTGAAATACAAGTTTTGTTGTCCTACATTGGATGTGCCCTTGAATGTTTAGTTTCACTGTTACCCGACTGTTGAGCTTTGATATCATCATAAGTCTCTTTGTAACAAAGAAATATTTCTTGTTATCATAATTAGGCATGACTTTGATATGTGACTCAATGTCTTTAGAATTGTTATTTACCAGTATTTAGGAGGTATAAGTATGCCTCAAAATTGACAATATAACAGAGCCAACTTAATGTTGTATATGACATTCATGCCAAGCAAGTGCTGTACGGGTGTATACCATATATGGTATAGGCTTCTCAAGACTTGACCACATGTAGAGTTCAAGAAATAGCATGTTGTCTAGATCGTCAAAGGATAATTTCATGAAAAGATAATTAATTGATGAGCCTTGCCAACAATTACCGTGTGTATGTGAGAGATTTAGGATTAGAGAAGTCAATGTTAATTCTTCTTCAAAATCAAAGTGAAATAATTCCCTGAGTACCACTTCACATTACTTTCCCCGTACCATGCCGTACCAGTTAGTGGTCTCTTCACCAAATTAAATAGACACAACCTTAATCGAAGACATCTTCACGCTCTTCGCCATGTCGTGATTCTAACGAGACTAACCCCATCGACGTTGGCGGCGACGATCGTCGGAAACATAAAAATAAAGTTTACAGGGACCAAATTGAATTTTAACTGTTACATAAGTTCTCGACTTTCTCGTCAAGTGACGACGATGCGGCAGAAATGGAGGCTGCTATTGTGTTCCTTTCTCTTTCACGACGCCGAAGAGCCCTTGCCGACAAGTTACGATGGCCAGAGCAGATAGCGGATCCAAACCCATTCCGTCAGACCCATTAGACCACAAAATAGAATCCGTCTGCCTAGTTTAATTTCAGCGAGAGAGATGTTCAGATCTCCTGTGGCCAATGAGTCGCTAATTTGTCAGTAGCCCACTACACGAAACACATTGAAGAGGCCAGCGATCTACATGTGTCATCACGACATCATCAAACCCAGTCAGACTAAACCAGCGCCACCTCAAACACTCAGCTGACGTGGACCAATTAGAATAATGCCAAATCAACGGAAAACTTTAAAAATCAATTAAAAATAGTAAGAGACTCAGAAAAATATAAATAAAATATCCATAAAATCCTAAAAAAACAAAATAAACTTGTTTCACTGATACTTTGATGTGAAAATATGTCAAAGTAGCGGCCTTTTGTATTTTTGAAGCATTTTCACTTTAAAAATGAAATTTAAAAATATTAGAAAACTAATAAACCTACTTATAAAATTCTGAAACTAAAACTAAATACTTTTGAAATAAAAATTCTAAATATAATATCTTCGAAATCAAATATTTTCAAATAAGAATATTATTTTCACAAATTACAAAGTCAAAATAAACCAATCGTATCTTTAAAATAAAATTTATAAAATCAAAAGCTAAATACTCTCGATATCCAAGTAATTTCAAGAATAATATTTTCAAATATTAAAAGACTCTCAAAATAAGTATTTTCAAATCTAAAAAAGGAATTTCTAAAAGTGAAAAGTTCCAAAGGCCAAAGTGAATAAATGTCACCAATATCCCAAGCGAAACATCAAAATTAAAAGTCTAAACGCGAAACCCAAAGTCAAAGCCGAAACTTCTTCGTTTGAGGAAAAGTCCCTCACTAGGGTTGAGATCAACCTTAGATGATTTAGAAATCGAATTCTTACGGGCCCCTTCGTCCAAAGAATTCCATTTTTGTTCTCACAAGAAGACCGACTAAGATGGTCCCGAGAACCGACTCTTATTAAGAAGACCGATCAAAATGGTCCCTAGGATCGTTAAAGAACCAACTTTCGCTCAAAGGCGCCAAATGCCCCGAAGGTTGTAAAATCCCTTTCGTTCTCACAAGAGCCGCCAAATGGCCCGAGAGCCAACTCTCACAAGTGACGCCAAATGTCCCGAGGGTTGTAAAATAACCAACTTTCACAAGTGGCGCCAAATGCCCCGAAGGTTGTAAAATTTTCCTTTGTTCTCACAAGTGCTGCCAAATGGCCCGAGAACCAACTCTCACAAGTGACGCCAAATGTCCCGAGGGTTGTAAAAGAACCAACTTTCGCTCAAAGGCGCCAAATGCCCCCGAAGGTTGTAAAATCCCTTTCGTTCTCACAAGAGCCGCCAAATGGCCCGAGAACCAACTCTCACAAGTGACGCCAAATGTCCCGAGGGTTGTAAAAGAACCAACTTTCACAAGTGGCGCCAAATGCCCCGAAGGTTGTAAAATTTTCCTTTGTCCTCACAAGTGCCGCCAAATGGCCCGAGAACCAACTCTCACAAGTGACGCCAAATGTCCCGAGGGTTGTAAAAGAACCAACTTTCGCTCAAAGGCGCCAAATGCCCCAGAAGATTGTAAAATCCCTTTCGTTCTCACAAGTGCCGCCAAATGGCCCGAGAACCAATTCTCACAAGTGACGCCAAATGTCCCGAGGGTTGTAAAAGAACCAACTTTCGCTCAAAGGCGCCAAATGTCCCGAAGGTTGTAAAATCCCTTTCGTTCTCACAAGAGCCGCCAAATGGCCCGAGAACCAACTCTCACAAGTGACGCCAAATGTCCCGAGGGTTGTAAAAGAACCAACTTTCACAAGTGGCGCCAAATGCCCCGAAAGTTGTAAAATCCCTTCTGTTCTCACAAGTGCCGCCAAATGGCCCGAGAACCAACTCTCACAAGTGACGCCAAATGTCCCGAGGGTTGTAAAAGAACCAACTTTGACAAGCGGCGCCAAATGCCCCAAAGGTTGTAAAACTCCTTAAAAAACGACTCCAAAACGACTCCAAGTGAAGATTCATTCCTTTTCAACGAAGACCTCTTCGAAACCTCAAAGTCTTTTAGTAGTCTGGCGATCCTTAATTGGGTCCCGTCAATTAGGTTTGGTACCGTCAATTAAGGCCTCCTTGATACAAATAATAGCACTCCATAATTACCTTTTCTTAGCCCATTACGTCAATACCCTTTACGTCCCTTAATCAGAGGTTCTCGTAGGCAACTACGAGGTAATTAACAATAGGGGCTTGCGCCTATTGGAAAGAAAGGACCCGTTAAATCAAGAAACTTCTTTAAGTAGCGACTCTTTATAGGGTTCTCTTGTTTTGAGAGATTCCCGCCATAGAGATCGAAATCTTAAGGGAGGTGAATCTAAGGCTATGTTCTCATTGTTCTTCGAGGAATTCCTTCGAGGAGAATAATGACGAAAAAGCCGCGACACCAAGCACATTGAAGTGGATCGACATTTTATCCGACAGAACATTGAAGAAGGAGTAATTAGTATTCCTCATGTAAGAACGGAAGAGCAACTTGCAGACATACTAACCAAAGGTGTGTCTAGTACTAATTTTCATGAAGCAATTGACAAGTTGGGCATGCGAAATATCTACCTGCCAACTTGAGGGGGAGTGTGGAGAAAATTGGGTGTTTGGCTCGGTCCGAGTTGGGCCAAACTCGGACCGAGTTGAACCACATCCCTTTGGCTCGGTCCGAGTTGGCCAGAACTCGGTCCGAGTTGGACCGTCTGACTTTCCTTTTTATGATTTATGCATATATGGAAATGTAATAAAAAGAAATATTAGCCTACCTATTATAAAGGAGGCGCCTCCCTCTTCCTTTCTGATCTATCTTCTTCCCCAATTCTCCCTTGTACTCCATTATTATTGAAAAGAAATAAAAAAGTGATGGTGTGTGTGCGTGTGGATGTAGGTACGATTTTGTACTGAACCACGTTAAATATTGTGTCTTTATGTGATTGTTTTTTAAGTTTTCATATTTAAATGTTGTATGTTGTATACCCCGCCATACATAATGCTTTGATGGATGATTTGGTCATTATTATTGTATTAAAAAGCAATATTCTCTATGTACAAGGTATCTTAAATATTTAGCCGACGGTTGACATTATTCCTTTGAAATAAAAAAAATGCAAATACATACTCGTGATCCAAAGTACCGCCAATTATATAATTTCTTACTGAAATATTGACTTCTTTAGAGATTGTCAGAGTATATATAATTAAAGAGAAACATGCACATAGGGGTGAAAACGGTCACCGTTTCGACTGTCTTTTCGTTTCATTTCGTTCAAAATAAAACGAAACGGTTAAAAGATTTTGATTGCGTTTAAAAAACGAAACAGTTAACGAAAGTTTAAAATGATTTCTTCCATGTGTATTTTCGGGGTATTTTTGTGGTTTCGACCTTTTCGTTTTGGGCGAAATGATTAAGGCAAATGGATAGTTAATTTCGTTTTCAAAACGAAACGGTTAACAAAATCGACCATTTTCGTGAACGTTTTAGACGTTATGCAGCCTTACATGTACAAGTGATTTCTAAAACTCTTATTATTGTATTATACTTGGATTGAGTTTGGGCCTTGCTACTAGGCTTGCTTGTATCAACTGGGCCTAGTTTGAGTTCTTACTCAACTAGAAAAACTGGATCCAACTAGGCCATCAAACCAAATTTATGGCTAACCTAAACAAAAAGTTGGATATATATAGATTTTGGCTATTGTAAAAAAAATTATTATTATATATATATATATATATATATAGAATGGCTATACTAGAATGCATATACAAAACCTCTTGTAGGCTAGTTTTTTGGACCGTCCGATTTCTTCAAGATTTGTGCCAAGATGTTAAGTAAAGGCTGAGATAGATGCGCTGATCTGTTTCGTTGAGTTAAAATTTCCGTCTCTCTCGCAGTTAACTCCCGTCTCTTACGAAATTAAACCTCTGTACCTCCTCTCTCTCAACATATCGCCTCTCTCTCAAAATTGATCGGCTGAGGATTAGAAACCCTAGTCAACTGACCCCAAAATTGTTGCTCGCACTTCTCGCCTGTTTCACCTCTCTCTCGACTGATCCCAAGATTGCTGCAGTCTAAATCTCTCTTGTAGGTATCTATCTCTCTCTCTTGGTTTGCGTATGTATGAAAAAATTGCCACAGTCCCAAAATTGTTTCGTCTATAGAATTTGTATGTTTAACACAAAATGTTAGTTTTCGTCTTTATGTTGAATTTGTATGTTTCGTATATTACAAAATTTTCATATGTTACGAAATTTGTATGTTTCGTCTGTATGTGAAGGAAAGAATTTTAGTTTCCATCTCTTAGAATTCCGTCCCTATTTCAAAAGGAATTTTGTATCAGACTGAAAATATTCATTAGATGCACATTCTAAATTATGCAGTAAAGAATAAGAATTATGATAGAGCCAAATATTATTTTGCATCGGACTGAAAATACTCATATTATTTTTTTTGCATTGTATAGAGTACCTATGAATAATTCTGATGTTATCGACCCGCATGAGCATTTAGAATGTGCACCTTTTGTCAGAAAAGAATTTCTGACCAAAGATGATGCTTATGCATTCTACAATAATTTTGCTTATCGAAGGGGATTTAGCATTCGCAAAGCAGGCCGTTACGTAATATGCGGATAGCAGACAAGAAGATGAAGAATATGAAAAATATTTGTCTTCATGAATATGAAGATTTACTATATTTCATTTTGAAAATATGATTGTAGCATTTTCTGGTATTGCATTTTATAAGAATAGTTGACAGTGAAAGAATATGTAGTATTGCATTTTGTAAGAATAGGAGTCGCTGGGTCATGCTACTTGAGTTGCTTTGATCACTGGCTGTAAGAACATGCTATGTGGTATTTGATCACTGACCGTAAGAATATGCTATGTGGTTTTGATCACTGGCCGTAAGAATATGCTATGTGGTATAAGAACATGTGTTGCACTTTGTAAGAATATGCTGCTTTATCACTGGCTTTGATATACTATGTAGTATTGCACATAATTTGTAATTTTGATCACTGGATTTCAGAAAAGTTGCACATCTTGTTGAATGTTTGCACATGCAGGTACATGCCTGATACCAGCTAAAGTAGTCGTTTTTCTAGTTGGACAGAGTTGAACAGATTTTTTGTATGACTATTTGGCATCCCGAGAACTTCATATTTTTTTTAAAAACTAGTGGGGTCAACCACCACTTCTCATTACCAAAGTAATTAAGAAGTACAAAGTTATCGATACATACATGAAAAATAAAAGTAAACTGGCACTGGTACCGTATTAACTCAACTGGTACCAGCGCCTAACTTGCTATCTTATTCCCTTTAAACCCTGAATCCAAAAATCTGCGACAATAACGTTTTGCAAAATCAACACAGAGTCATATAGTTCAGCAATTATTACACACAAAAGGAATTTTAGCAGTTTACACAGCATGGATCAATTGCAGAGCCCCTTCATCCTCCATTCCTCCTGTCAAGTGAGCCGCTACAAGGGTCATTTCCAGAAGCAGACCCCATATTCCATCCTTGAGTGGGCTCTTCCACAGACCTGACCAATTGATCCACACCCGAGAACTTCATATGGATGGCACCATCCATTAAATTCTTTACAACCCAAATTATTGAATTCTTTAAAATACTTCCGATTCAGATTACTCGCAGATTTCGACACCTTCACTACTGTGTATGTACCGCATTTCCAACAAGAAGGGTTTCCTCGTTGATTCCAAGAGCTGTGACTTTGAGTGCTCATTCTAGTTAATAGAAAATTAACTCAAATTAAAACAAATTCCATAGAAAAAAATACAAGGCAGATCCATGGTTGTTCCATGGAAACAAATGTTACAGGGCTCCATGGCTGAATAAAAATACTTTCTGTAAAAACAGTATTCCTGGTTTGTAAAAACAGCTCCTGGTCTGTGAAAACTAATTAATAAAAATACTAACAAGATCACTTCAAAATCAGGTAGGTGTTGTGGCTAAAAATTAAACCCAAATCAGTTCAAATCAGTTCATACAGTTCAAAATCAGAGCAAAAAAATCAACGATAGGTGCTGTGGCTAAAAAAGAGAGAAATAACCTAGGATTTACCAGCATCCGAAATCAGTTCAAAATCAGTTCGAAATAACTCAAATTAAACCCAAATCAGTTCGAAACCACTCAAATTAGACCCAAATCAGTTCAGTTAAGAGGAAGATCGAGCTCTAGTTACCTTTTTGTGTTAAAGTACAGCTCGATAACCTGGGGTTTCTAATCTTTCGCGCGAAAGGTGTCGACGACGGTGTTGAGGCTAGGGTTTCGAAGAAGAAAAGACAGAGCAGAGGCAAGTCGAGAGCTTCTCTTGGATCAGGCGATCCCTTTTCCGTATATGGGGAGGAGGCGATGAAACGATCCTTTATCTCTCTTGGGAGGGAGGAGGATACGAAAGATTTTTTTAACTTTTACGAAAGAATTTTTATTTCTTACGAGGATGGAAGTTTTAAGAGAGAGACGGGAGTTAACTGCGAGAGAGACGGAAATTTTAACTCAACGAAAGAGATCAGCGACTCTATCTCAGCGTTTGCTTAATATCTTGGCACGAATCTTGAACAAATCGGACGGTCTAAAAAACTAGCCTACAAAAGGTGTTTGTATATGCATTCTTGTATAGCCATTCTCTCTCTCTCTCTCTCTATATATATATATATATATATATATATACACACAAGTGCGACAATTTCTTTAAGTACATCAGAATTAAAAAAAAAGGAGCATTATCTCACAGAAGCCATTAGTGGCTTCACTACTGTATTATGAATTTAAGATATTCAGCCTAAATAGATCGGTATATTAACACCGAAGACATAATTCTTTTGGCAATTACTCCAAAAAGATTGGGTTGCGTTCTTAATTTCGATAAAAGTGCCAGTTTGTAATATTAATGGGAATAAGTGAGAATTACTTGATATTTTAGCTAGACTCAAGTAGTGAAGCCATTTCATTTTTTTTTAAATTTAATTATTAATTAAACTTCATTCTGTGACTATTTGATACCAAGTGCATTGCTCTGTGGATATTTTCAAGTTATTTATAGGTATATATCTTTTATTTTCAGATCCTTGTTTATTCTTTTAGATTTTACTTTTTTTCCTTACAGTTTTTTGGCGTGTCTGATGCTGTCCTCGATAGACTAGAGTTCGTTAATTTGCAGATGAAAGAGGAAAGCTTAAAGTGATCGTAAACTAACAAACAAAAGAAGTAAAGAGAGCACAAAAAATTAAGAGGCGAAGAACTAACTGCTTTCATCTTCCCATTTCAATTCATTATTGTTGTTCAGACGTTGTCACCCCTATTTAAACCAAGCACGCTTTTAATTACCATAAAATGGGTCTTGTGCACCTAAAACAAGCAGACCCTTAGTTGCATACTTGCATGCACTACTAATAAACTATCACTTGTTATAATTCACCACGGAACGGTACATCCGGCCGGGCTGCCACCCTGCCGGGATCACATTGTTAGCAACAATTGTTCTACCAGAGTCAGAGGTGAGCTTGATCGAAAATGGCGCTCGCAATGTTGAGCCTGAGTTTAGCTTCCAAACTGCGCCCCAAGACTGTTGCATCGGGGCCCACATGCCAGAGCCACCCTGCATCAGGCTAACAGCTGACAGATCTCCATCCCCTGATTCATATTCGACCACGACTGCAAAGTAATTCGGGTTCGAGCCTGAGTCCACGTGGAATGCAATGTCGGTACCATGATAATTGCACTGAACACTGCGGCATGTAAGTAAAAGGATAATAATTAGTTGATAACAAGGAATTTGGAAAACGGTTTGGGTCATTTAGTGGGTGATTTGCACGAGATCTGTGTGTGTGTGTGCTAGTAAAGTAAGTTGATTTAAAAGATAAGAAGTGGACGGTTTGGATTTTTCTTGGGTGACCTCATTTCTGGTCAAAGTAGAATCGAAAGCTTTAAATGTCCTTGTAACGCTTATGATTGTCCATGCAGGCGCTAGCTTGTGCATGCATCCCACTTGGCAGTTTAATTATGGCATTTATATCTTGCTACATGTGTAATGTAATACTCCACATCCTATTTACTGTGTAAGGTTTATTTTTTCTTCGTACTTTTTTTAATGGCCATAAACTATGCATGACACTCGTACTTTAGCCAAAATGTTGCAAAATCAAATAATAAATATATATTTCTTAGGTAGATCACCAAATGTTAATCATTTTTAAAGACTTAATCAAACACTTTGAAATATTTTTAACTTCTTTAATTAATAATTAATAAATAATAATCACAATAGTCATGCATGCAGCTGAGGGTTTTCTGGATAAAAAAATGGTTTCTAGCTAGCTATGCCAAATTCTATATGAAAATCAAGCGGCAGCACTCACCGAGAGTACTGGACTTTGAGATATCCGGCATGTCGGAGTTGTTGGGCTTGTCCAGGTTTAGCCAATGCACCAAAAGAGGTCCCACTCAAGTCAAAATGGGCAGGTTCAGCAAGGCACGGTCCACCGGGGCACAAGTCAGTGATTACAACAGTCACTGGGTTACCAGAGCATGCAGAATTACCGGCACACTTAATCTGTTAATTTTCAGAACAACATCCATTAATTATACACTTGATTTTCATTATGAAGAAATTGCCTAATATTTTGTTTTCCTTACCTGGTAACAGGCTCCGCATCCCTTGCCAGACTTGAAGATGGAAGGGCTCCCGGCGGCGATCATGGATGAGAAAGGTGGTTGATCCACAGCATTTTGATAGCCGCATGCACCACCTTAATTAGTTATATATTTCATGATCAACTTGTTATTAAGACAAATTTTCTGGTTTCTAATTCAGGTGCATGTAAAACTGTAAATTGAAAAATCTGCAATATATAACAGGCAAAGGAATAAAAATGTCCTTCAATTAAATATTTTTTTCCTTTTCACTTGGTGACAAAATCCACAAAACTGGGTAGGCTAGGGAATAGAGAACTGTAAATTTAGACAGGAACTAGCTAGAGTGGTACTCATACCATCAGTCCCGGCACCAGTAGCGCTGCCGTACCATGTCGCACCAGCTGTAGACCAGTCAGAAGAGTAAGAAAGAGTGGTGTAGTTCATGAGCTTGCGATTGATACATGCACCAGGGCTTATTAGTGAGGCAGTAATTAGTAGGAGGAAAGCAAGGAGAGGGAAGGAGAAACGAAGACGGAAATTATATTCCATTATCTCTACTCTCTAGAGCTTGTGAGGATATAAGTGTGTGTTAGTGCCTTAGTGGAGCTTAAGATGGCTGAAGCTTTAGGAATGGACAGTTATTTATAGGCAAAAGGATCATGAAACAAGGTTAGCATACCGGATTTCAGACAGTTTCGGTCCTATTAATGGTGCTGACTCTGGAACAGAGATCTCTGTCAGAAATTTGGAGTGCTGGTTCGTGGTTACTTTATTTATCTTTTATTAAGAAAATATGAAACTAGATATTTCAGGCAACATAGGGTAAGGAAGATACCGATGAAAAAGGGAAAAGGAGGTTATAAAAAGAAGCAGATATATCAGTTGGTAGTGGGAAAAAAACAGTATACAAAGAAGTAATCCATCGGCAAAAATCCCACATTCCCACGGTTTCGGCCGAAATGGGGAGAAGCATATTAAATTATTATAATTAAGGTTAGTGCGCATTGCTCAGACCCCTAGGCTTTGTTTACAGATATTAGGAAACCCTTTGTTTATTAAGTGAATAATAATAAATAGCACGTATTTCTTACATAAGTAGGTTTAAAAGCAGAAATTTTGTTTTTTTTTTAAATTTTCCTTTATTTATATTTAAACATTTTATTTGAAGAATCAAAATAAGATCATTCAATTAATGAAATTTATATCATTGGTTTCTATGCATATAAAAAATCATGTCATTTTGAACCTATTTTATATTGACAACAAAATCATATGATATAAAAATTTACTTATGTGAACGACATTTTGGGGCTGTTTGAATTCCCCAAGGAATTTGGGGAATTTCATCTTCTTACCATAAATTTATTATAAATAATTCAAACTCTTCACAAAGTTACACACTTTCCAATAAATTTATTCGTAGGAATTGCAATTTCTCCAAATTCCCCAAATTCCTAAGCGATCCAAACGGCCCCTTTGATATTAACTTTTTAAATTCTTAGTTCTTGTCAAAATACGAAATATGATAACTTTTATGTACGTATATATAGAGTAAATGATTCTGAGCGACAAATTCAATGTAAATATTTTATGTTTTTATTTTATTTTGCATGATATTTGGTTGTTCTCTTTAAATAATTTTGTTAAAATCTATAAAATGGTTTTCTTTTTTAACTTGAAAGTAGAGAACTTGACGGTTGATGAGTGCTGACACTAATATGCCATTCATAATTAGATCATTGATAAAATAAAAGTGTTTTTTTTATTGATAACTATCAGTGAAATTCAATAGTGTTAAGTAAATTATCAACTGAAAGATACTCTCATAAATTGAAATTTAAGGGAAAAAATGGGCTGGATTAAAAGCTGAATAGACAATGTTCAAAGTTGATCCATTTTAAACGGCATTCTCTAATAGTGATAGTGTGAGCCCCATTGTAATTAATTAAGTCATATTCTCTTTGCTTTTAGACTTTTAGTAATAAATGTATTTATGCAAATATTTATCTCTTAAGGGTGTGTTTGGATAGTTGGAAGAAAGAAGAAGAAGAAGGAAGAAGAAGAAAAAAAATTATAAACAATTCAAATTCTTCACAAAGTTACACACTTCCCAATACTTCTTCCCATTTCTTCCCTTCTTTCCTTCTTCCCACACCTATCCAAACGCACCCTAAGAAAGGAAAGCATTAATCGGCGTTCGCTATTTTACGTCAAGATTTAAATGAACTAATGGCAACACTAAGGATTAGATTTTTCAAATTACACAGATAAGGGTATTGATGTAACATTCTCTTTCAGATTAAATTACTCTTAGAGTATGTTCTAGAAGGGGTAAACATGAGGAGGGTGATAGAAGAGATGAACTATATCATTTTTCTATTCTAGACCTTTACCTGCTCCAGAAACTTAAATTTAAAGAAAAGTCAAGGAAAATGAAGTTTAACTCTTCTATAAAAATATGAAGAGATGTGCACTTGTGATACACCCAAATTTGAGGTGTACTCATCTTCTCTTCCCATCCTTTCCCTTTTCTTTTCCTACTGGATTATGGAGTAGATCCTTAATAAATTAAAAATATTACAATGGTATTTTTTTCTTAACAATAGTACTCTCTTACTAGAATAATTAGAGATATTTTAGTCTAAAAAGAAGTGTTCACTACGGCTCCGTTTGGATGGTGTGGGAATAAGACGAATAAGGGAAGAAGTATTAGAAATTGTGTAACTTTGTGAAGAGTTTGGATTGTTTATAATAAATTTAGAAGTAGAAAGAAGCTATTTCCTTATTCATGCACCCATCCAAAAGGAGCCTACAACAAAAACAATTTTTAACAACCCCATATTAATAATTATTTAAAAAAATCGGTTTTAAAAATAGTCAGTGGAAATTTTATAATTGTCAGAATTTATTTTTAGCATCGATTAATAAGGAAAAAACAGAGCAAAAGGAAAAAAAATAGTTTATCTTTAGCACTGATTTACTTAATAATTAGCGCAATAATAGAGTCTTTAGCAGCGGTTAATAAGGATATAAAGATGAACCTGTAATTTTTTTTTTCAATTCTTTTGCAGCGGTTATTTAGAAAAACCACGGCTAAAGATAGCATTTTTTTTTCTCCTTCTAATTTTTTTCCCTACAAATGGAAACCATTTATTCTTATCCAAATCCACATAAAAAAAAACTAGTTAAAAAATAAAAAAAAATAGAAAAATTTTTAAAAATAAAAAGTAAACAAATCGCATTTCAGGTATATTCGATTATTTTTTAATCTTTTATTTATTATTTATATATTAATTAATTTTATGTATTTTTAATTATTTTTTTATTTTTATCTGATAAACTAGGAATATGAAGAGAAGGTGATTCTATTAAAGCGAGAGAATCATCATTTAGAGAGAAATTTAGTAATTTTCTAGTTTAACTCTCCATAATTTCACTTCGGTGAATTATCAATTTGCATGCATGATTAGTTAGTTGGTATTTGCACATATTAGTTGTATTGCCATATAGGACCAAATTACTATAATTTGAACTATTTTATGTGGCGCTCGCCCGAGATTAATCGATTAGGAATTAATTTCAAATAGTCCCAGTTGAGGACTGCTTTTTGGATACTTTGTCTCTTTTAAGATTAGCGAGTGGTACGTTAGATGCAAAATGTTGCCTGAGAAAAATTCGAGATATTTTCCATTATGTTCCCATGGATATATGTAAGCACGAGAAATTGTGCATTGGCGTATATGTTGAACCTATATTGAACCTATATATTGAACCTACGCGTAGGACCGTAGCATTCCTCTATATCTATATCTATAGTATTAATTAAATCCCGTGAGTGTCGGATCCCGTTTTTTTTATCGGTTTCGACACGGCACCGCATTAGTCGCGAGATTAATCTGAGTCGTCCAATTTCTTTTCGTAGATCGATTAATCTGAGCCGTCTATTTTTTTTCGAAGTTCGATCTGATGTCCCATCCCAACTACTCCTCCACGCGGCCCTCTTCTCCTCTTCACCGCCTCTTCTTCTACCAAACCATCGTTGGATCCATCGACCATCGCCTCTTCTTCTGCCAGGTGTCCTCCACCTTCACCTGCAGCCTCCTTCGCACCTCCACTTTCTCCCAACGCCCCTTCTCTACCCCTCCTCATCTTCCATGGCTCTTCTTATGTTGCTTCCTATTAGTTGATTCGCCAACCTCGTCACACCGCAAGCCCCTCCACCCGCCTGTCCTGTCGCTTCTCCTCCTCCTCTTCTAAGCCTAGCCCACCTTCTCTTGACGATGCACCTCCTCTTTGTTAGAAAGTGTGCTAATTTTCATTTTTATGCTAATTACCAATTAATTAACCAAGCAAACATAGCACACACAAGATCTAGTACACAAGCTATTCAAACACACGAGAAAAAGGGGAAATCGATACCTCCCGCGAAATCGTATTCGCGGGGCTCGACCAAGGCATGGGAATCGATGGCGTGCCTTCTCCACCGTCTCCACCACGTCTCGTAACCGCCCTCGAGTCCACCAAGGAGGATTAATCACGTTCTACAAGGTACGTGCTAGCATACCCAAAGAACAAGCCTAATCCCTATGGTTTTCTCTCTTGCATCAATCAACAACCTTGATTTAGTGGAGAGAAAATAGCTCAACACATGAGCAAAAGAGAGGGAGAGAAGAGGAAGGTGGCGGCCTAGAATGGGAGGAAGAGAGGAGAGAGAAAAGTCTAGGTGGAGGCTCTCATAAGTGGTCCTTATATAGAGCACAAAACCTAATTGACCTCTTGCATAATTACAACTATGCCATCCAACCTACCACTATAAATGGCTGCCACGAAATGGGCCTTTATGGGCCATTAAACCCCTTCATTTGGACCATTAATTCATATAATTAAGGTCCCTCAACTTTGCTCTTTAATTGGGCTATATATTTGCTATTTAAATAACGGCCCAATTAATCAATATAACCATTTATATTGATAAGTGTTGAACTAAATTAATTATTAACTCATTAATAATTATTTTAGGATTAGTTAATGCATTAATTTATTTCTATATGATCCATTGACTTAATTAATTATAACGGTTCGCAACGGTATATAATTAATTAATCAATCTTATCATATTTCCACAGAACCTACTGCTGTGAATAAATAAATAATGCACTGTGTGATTAATGTCCTATTTGTGTGACCCTTTGAGGATTTATGCTATGTTGGCCATGGAATTAAATCGTTATTTAATTCCAATAATCATAAGCGGTATCTAGCAACACGTTATGACTCCCAATTCGCATAAATAGTGTACTGCTACAATATTTCAATCCTGCATAAGAGAATAAATATGTTTCTCTATTTTGATTCTTATGTCGCACGATATCATCGTATAATCCAAGATAGGAATGTGTCATTCTTGCAGATTATACGTTTCTTGATCTAGAGATAATTGTATAAAGTTGCATGCAAACAATCTATCTCCATCAAGGGGCCCAGACAGATATCGTCACTCACTAAGTGAATTAATGAGGGACATACGGTTTTCTTGATGATTAACTTTTCCCCGCACAATTCAAGAGAACATAAATAAAGTCCGTATAGCAGCCCTTGTCGGGAATCAGCGGTAGACAGTATTTATTGAACCTATCCTCATGTGGAAAAGATAAACATCTCAAACTTAGAACCAAAATCACAACGAAATAAACAATGACACATAACACAATCCATATGTTTATTTCGATGGGTCAAGTCCTGTGCTATGTTCCATAACATACACATATGCAACTAAGTTGGTAACTCTTTACCTATGATTAGTAGAACTTAATCATCACTTAACTTGCATACTAATCTTTTATGATAATTAATGTTCCTTGTTAATTATCAAGATTATGGACCGTTTAGATTTATTATTGTCATTCTAAAGAATGATCAACAGAGATCTACAATTCAGATCCTCAACCTGAATGATCTGTCAATAATAAACCTAGGAACAGATGATAAAATCTCATCCAAAACATAAACTAATAATTAAGTCATTAAATTATTGACTTCTAGGACATAACTCTAACAATCTCCCACTTGGCCTAGAGTCAATCAGTAGTGACTTCTAGCCAACGAAGAATTGAGAACAATGTCATATATCTACATATATACATGTCTCGGACCTCAAAATAAATAATACGCTTATAGCTAGTTACTCATACGTCCACCACGTATGGATGCATAACTGCATCTCGTATACTGCTCAAGGTAGAGGTCGTGCTAGAGTGTTCGCTGTGTTCGCGAACCTATCCAAAAATTGTTTGACTATATATATATATATACTCCTATATATATTCTTGATCACCATCATATGATATCAAGTGATATCGTTATAGATCATATTTGAATCTCCAATGTAACATTGGGCTCTTAGGAGTAAGTTATGGTTCGAGATGCTTAGAACCATAATAACTCAACTAAGAAATCGATCCGAAATAAACTTCTTTTATTGCTTCACAAGTTGCTATGTATTTTGCTTTGGTGACGGAAACGGTTGTAATATTCCATTTAGAACACCTTCTAAATTTACAACACCACCTTTTAGCAAAATACGTAGTTCAACTGTGATTATATCAATCTTTCGAAAAACTAGCATTAGTGTAATTAACTTACACGAGCTCCTTTTAAGAGATGAAACATTATATCACTCTTTCTCATAAGGTACTCGAGGATATCCTTGACTATCGTCCAAATGTGTTTCTCTTGTATCCATTTGACAACTGTTTGTCATATCTTTTGGATACTACACATTGGGGCATATGCATAAATATGGCGTACGAAATGAGACTCATAATGAAAGAATGCTTGAACTATTTCATGCACTTTCTCGAATTGAGTTGCAATAGACCGAGTTAAAACACTCAAGTCATGCCATGTGACGTACAGTTAGACATCCTTTCTTGGAGTGTAACTTTCGTGTTTCTAGAACACTTCGTCAATACATGCATATTTGCTCAAACCTAACTTCCATCATAATCTATCTTTATAGATTTTGTTTCCTAGGATTAGGTGATTTCGCCTAAGTTCTCATTTGAGAAAGTATTCTCCAAAGAGATCTTGACAATATTCATTTTCTTAATGTTATTCCCAATTAATGAATTGTTATCTTGAACAATACAAGTAATACAATTATGCTCCCACTGAAATATCTTGTTTATACAAGATACTTTTGTCGAAGTTCAACTCCTTGACTTCCTTGTCAAAACTTTTATTCCAATCTCCACAACACTTGCTTTAATCCATTTATGGATCCTTGAAGCATGCGTATGTTTTTAGCAATACATAAAACCTCGATTTGTGTCAAATGCATAACATCATCCTTCATTCATACGAAGAAGGTGGTTTTATGTGTTTTTCCATATATCAATATATATGAAATACAACTATTGCTAGAATGATCTTTATTGACTTTTACATAGCCACAAGCAAGAGGTTGTGCTTTGTACGTAGTCAACTAGTCATCGACTTAGACATAGCTACAAGCGAGAAGCCGCGCTTTGTACATAGTCGATTTGTTATCCATGTCGATCTTTCCTTTTGAAGATCTAAAACGTTCTTGATGGATTGCTCCTTCATGAACGTCAACCAAGGTCTATACCTTGTTGTTATACATGGATTTTATTTAAAGATCATATGAATTCAAACCATATATGTGGAATCGGATCGTTCCATCGTTTTTCTTGTTTATCAACGGATTCTCATATGCTAAGTTTGAGAATGTCGTGAAGCCAATGCACCAAACAGCTTAGGCAATCAACTCTCGTTGATCTTTTGTAGGACTGGTACTTGAGGTTCATGAACTACTTCCACAATGAATTGTTGAACGAGTTCTTGACTCCTCATATATTCCATGAGTTTCTCGAATCATCATCAACTCGTGATATGGTTGAGTCCTCATTGGAAGGAGCGTACTATTAAACTTCTTTTCAAAACAACTTGTGAATGAAGTTCCGCTCAACTCCCACTAAGCACCATGTATGGAGTGACAAGTTTTCCATAAGAGTACTTCTTGTAGTGACGCATAAACTCCTTTAATGCTCACTTTACTCCCACTACTTCTTCTTGAGAATTTCAATTCATCAAGACTACATTATGATTAGCAACAACTACTTTGTTCTTATCATATTCGTGGAAGTAGTGCCTTTTAATATAAAGCATCCTACAAATATATAGTGTCTTATTTGGTTTAAGCTTACAAGTCCACAATACTTGAAATAAGCTTCTCAACACCAAATCTCGAGAAGTATTATACTTAGAGATCAAAATCTCGTAAGAAACCTTCCTCAATAGACTTTGATGGAACACCATTCAGTGTAAACAATATTGTCCTCAAACATAATTCCCTAATACGAGTCGAATAAGTCAATTTGATTTATTATCGATCGAACTATACAAAATATTGTTCGATACCTCCATTCTTGGACACATTATTCCATAATGTTCCTCATGGAGTGAGTTATGAAACTATTTTCATACTCTTAAGATAATATTTCAAATCATGTGACTTAACTATTTACCATGATTAATTGTAAGACTTCCATTTTTCTTGAACGGTCTTTTTAACTTCACACTTGAACTCCTTTGAACTAGTCAAAAGGTTCATACTTATACCTTATCAAATAGATATGTTAATATCTACAATGATCGTTGGTTAAGTAGTAAAGTATCAACAACCTTTCATTGCACAAGTACTTATAGGTCTTTATACATCGATATGTATAAGTCCTAATCAAGTCACTTGTCCTTAAACCTTTGTAGGTTAAAGGCGCTTTTGTCATTTAACAAACATGATTCGCATATCAATCGATTTGAAATCGAATTGAATTTACGAGCTCTATGTTACGTAGATTCTCGTAATGCGATTCTCGTTTGTGTATGTGACTAAGCGGTTATATATAACATGAAAGTCAAAATACTTTATGTTAAGCCTTACGCATCCTATTTGTCATTCAAAATTTGTTTATCTATTTCAAGCAAATTCTATCAAGATGTATGAAATCATATAAACAAATTCATAATAAAAGATCTTGTCTTTTACAAAACATAATCATCCATCATTGAATATGAAATGGAGATATTTTGAGAGGTTAGGATTAAGGTATACAACCTTCAATTCCTAAACAAACTCTTAATAAAGATAACTCTACGTATTCAATGGTAATGACTTAAACGAATAAGTCATCTCCTATACGGAGTTTACTTTATATCTCTCGAACATTCTCTTATTCTTCATTGCCAACACATTTCGTTAAATGCGAGCATATGAACTAGTATCAAGTTACTAGTGTAAATTAGAGATAGTGAGATAATTTTGAACGACAAATACACTTTAGGATTAGAATATTTCTAATCGTCACAATCATGGTACTTCGGACAACCTTTCAAATGCCTCCCATAAACGGCAAATGAAACATCTCATGTGACACATGGTCATCAATGAGAGTCTCGAAATTTCAACTCATACATTGGTGAAGTATTTCTTGAATACTTAATCAATTACCTTTTTCACCAACAAGTGTGCGTAAAAGGTAACGCCATATCCTTTAATACTAGAAAGAGATCGTATGACAATATCAACAATCCTTGATATCGGAGATTAATATCTCTAGTCATCAATTAGCTACTTCAATCTTTCGATTTGTGAGCCAATGAAACATTCATATAACTTCTTTTTAAAAGAATAATCTCTTGGTCAACTCATATTCTTTATACTCAATCATAAATGATGGAGTTAATATCTACTTTCTCCAAGAACACTTTCTTGAGTAAGCGGATGAGAACGTACGAGTTAATTTTAGTCCATATGAATTCGCTAATTCAAAGGTCTAGAAATTTCAAATGAGGATATTAGCCATACGCTTTATTGAATAACTTTTCGCCAAAAGTCAATCAATCATCGCTTTGCTACATTCGGGTAGTTTGAGGAAAGTTTTGGGAATTGACATACTCAAATTTCGCTTCACTAAGATCGTGTCTTAGGAATCGGTATTACTTCTTTAAGTGAATACTTTTAGAAACGAGTTTGTTAATTTTCAAAGATTGATCGCAACAAAATTAACAATTTAAACATCTATAACAAAATCAATTTACGGTCATTTAGTTTATGCAATTGTTTTATTTATAACAAATAAAACTCCCACTATATTTATTTAATGTCCCTAATATAGTAGGTTTTCCAAGATCCCTATTTTCGTTGAGATGGTGCTAGCGTCGGCGTGACACCAAGACAACTAGATAAGGTAGGTTCTCCAACCAATCATTCCATATGATTCTTGGTTTGTGAAATATCACATGTATATCCACAAACTTTGCCCCGATGCCCAATCCGATTAGAAAACATCGTTAAGTAACCTTTTTCTATTTGCTCCTAGTAAATCCGATTTACACCCCGACACGGATGATGGAACACGATGTCCCGCGTCGGCGAGAATGCATCAATGAACGATCATACACGTTAGAAGGGGATAGAGAGAAGGAGGGCGATTTAACTTAATCATGTTTTGTTTGGGACAATCAATTAAGTGACACTTGTATGGTGGTCATGTAAGCATACACCCATACCTAGCCTATGACAATTCATAGCAATCACAAGCAATCACATATAAGCATCTCATAGTTGTGGGTTTGTATGGCTCCCGCTTGCATTAGTTTCGCCACATCATCCATGGAGCAAAACTAATCTAATCCTTGCCCTCCCACTAAATTCTATAAGGATCTAAATCCTATATAAAATAAAGGTGCAAAATACATGTGAAAACATCCTATTCCCTTCCTATCCTTAGGGGCATGCAAGCCTCACAAGTTACATCAAAAATTAATCAAAAATTAATTAATGGCACCAAAGGCCGCATTACAAACATTCACACATGCATTTATTTACAACCACAAGGCATTGAGTCTTGAGCCATACTAAACCCACTATCCACCTACAAAACAAAGTTAGCACATACAAGAACTTTGTTTCCAATTAACGATTTTCAAGCATCTTTGCGTATCGTTTGCTATAAGTAAATTCCGTGTACAAATCCTCAATTTTAAACAACCAAACTTGTTTAAATTCATTTAGAAAGTTCTTTCAACATCTCATAACAGAAAGGAGATCAAACAAGGAGTTTTCTAATTAAATTCAACTAGTTTGAATACTTAGAAAAACAGTAATTTACCAAAAAACGTAACTAATGGAATCCAACAAAAACAACAGTTTTCGGTCTCCAAAAATTCTCAAATAAATTACTTAAGCTCCTTATCAAAGTTGTGACTACCAGTAAAAAATTCAAGAAGAGATCTTAAACTATCTGGGAGAATAAAAAAAGACAAATCTCTTACAAGTGCACGAAACACCGTTATGAGATTTTCAGCTTATCCTCTCAACCATTTGGTCTGTTAGACCACCTTCTATCCAGTTTTTATATATACAATATACATAGAAAAACTTGTTTAGACTACAGGCTATCCATTCATGAAAAGAAAACAAACAAGTTTAGTTCAATAATATTAAGTTACAGCCTAAACAATCAACAAATTCTGTACTGGGACAGACTGTCAATCGAAAGGTTTTAACCTAGTTGAAGGTCCAAACATCCACGAAAAATTACGAAATTAATTTTCCTAGAATCCTAACTCAAAATAGAACAACTCCATTTAAACAAAATTTTTAAAGGAGTTCTCAGTTGGTACAGTTTATTAGAACAATCGATTTGCTCAACAAACTGGATCTGACAAGATCTTCCTTTTCATACTTGAAAACCCACTAATTAATCCGAGTCATGCAACAAGTTATACATGCTCAGAAAGAGCTTCAAGTCCTCTTTATTTCTAGCCATAGAACACTGGTACTTATATTCAAAATATAAATCTTTCAAGCCATTCAAACAGGACAGTGCAAGCAAAAACTGGTTCTGCGCACTGTCGCCGTTTTATTCACAGTAAATCCATACTAATTCAGAAAAATGTGAATCCAACGACAAAAGAATCACAATCCACAGATCTACAACTTTCATGTAGATGGAAAGATCTTCCAGAGAACTTATCACATCCAAAAACGCGAAATAACACAGAAAAATACCATTTCCAGACAGCAAACAAATGCATCATCTCTACTAATCCATTAATTAGCCAATTTCTCTTAATTAAGTGTTAAAATAGCTTAAGTACGACCATGTGCTCTGATACCACTGTTAGAAAGTGTGCTAATTTTCATTTTTATGCTAATTACCAATTAATTAACCAAGCAAACATAGCACACACAAGATCTAGTACACAAGCTATTCAAACACACGAGAAAAAGGGGAAATCGATACCTCCCGCGAAATCGTATTCGCGGGGCTCGACCAAGGCATGGGAATCGATGGCGTGCCTTCTCCACCGTCTCCACCACGTCTCGTAACCGCCCTCGAGTCCACCAAGGAGGATTAATCACGTTCTACAAGGTACGTGCTAGCATACCCAAAGAACAAGCCTAATCCCTATGGTTTTCTCTCTTGCATCAATCAACAACCTTGATTTAGTGGAGAGAAAATAGCTCAACACATGAGCAAAAGAGAGGGAGAGAAGAGGAAGGTGGCGGCCTAGAATGGGAGGAAGAGAGGAGAGAGAAAAGTCTAGGTGGAGGCTCTCATAAGTGGTCCTTATATAGAGCACAAAACCTAATTGACCTCTTGCATAATTACAACTATGCCATCCAACCTACCACTATAAATGGCTGCCACGAAATGGGCCTTTATGGGCCATTAAACCCCTTCATTTGGACCATTAATTCATATAATTAAGGTCCCTCAACTTTGCTCTTTAATTGGGCTATATATTTGCTATTTAAATAACGGCCCAATTAATCAATATAACCATTTATATTGATAAGTGTTGAACTAAATTAATTATTAACTCATTAATAATTATTTTAGGATTAGTTAATGCATTAATTTATTTCTATATGATCCATTGACTTAATTAATTATAACGGTTCGCAACGGTATATAATTAATTAATCAATCTTATCATATTTCCACAGAACCTACTGCTGTGAATAAATAAATAATGCACTGTGTGATTAATGTCCTATTTGTGTGACCCTTTGAGGATTTATGCTATGTTGGCCATGGAATTAAATCGTTATTTAATTCCAATAATCATAAGCGGTATCTAGCAACACGTTATGACTCCCAATTCGCATAAATAGTGTACTGCTACAATATTTCAATCCTGCATAAGAGAATAAATATGTTTCTCTATTTTGATTCTTATGTCGCACGATATCATCGTATAATCCAAGATAGGAATGTGTCATTCTTGCAGATTATACGTTTCTTGATCTAGAGATAATTGTATAAAGTTGCATGCAAACAATCTATCTCCATCAAGGGGCCCAAACAGATATCGTCACTCACTAAGTGAATTAATGAGGGACATACGGTTTTCTTGATGATTAACTTTTCCCCGCACAATTCAAGAGAACATAAATAAAGTCCGTATAGCAGCCCTTGTCGGGAATCAGCGGTAGACAGTATTTATTGAACCTATCCTCATGTGGAAAAGATAAACATCTCAAACTTAGAACCAAAATCACAACGAAATAAACAATGACACATAACACAATCCATATGTTTATTTCGATGGGTCAAGTCCTGTGCTATGTTCCATAACATACACATATGCAACTAAGTTGGTAACTCTTTACCTATGATTAGTAGAACTTAATCATCACTTAACTTGCATACTAATCTTTTATGATAATTAATGTTCCTTGTTAATTATCAAGATTATGGACCGTTTAGATTTATTATTGTCATTCTAAAGAATGATCAACAGAGATCTACAATTCAGATCCTCAACCTGAATGATCTGTCAATAATAAACCTAGGAACAGATGATAAAATTTCATCCAAAACATAAACTAATAATTAAGTCATTAAATTATTGACTTCTAGGACATAACTCTAACACTCTTCTCCAGACACAATGAAAAGGGATCTGTTCTACGTAGATTCATAGAAAGAGATGAAGAGCCTTCAGGGAGATGGAAAAGCTTTTGGGTATTATCTTTTTCTATTTTCTACCGATTCTGATTTGTTTTGTTCTTTTTTATCTTTTGTACCAATTTTCAAGATAGACAAAATGGATTCATTGTTTTGTTTCAAATTAAATCTAGACCAACTCTAAGCTTGATTCGATTGAATACTGACTCTAAAATCGATTTATTTGTTTTCATCTTTTTTAATTATTCCCTTCTAATTTCCTCTACTCGCATGTCAGTGCTAAACCCAAGCGAATGGCATGTAGATCAACAGAAGGACTCAAGTCTCACATTGGCCTCTGAAATGTGCTAAACCCTAGCCCTTCCTCTCTACTCCAGTAGTCCCTCACGCGAGGTACCTCCTTTTCTCCAATTGGAAGCCTTAAATTCAGTAATGGTGTTTTACTTTCTAGACATTACCATCACCATTATCACCATTATCAGTAGAACATTCAAATTTGAAAAACATAGTAATGGTGTTTTACTGTCCATCTTATGGGGACTAATTTTTTAATTTCTTTACTCGGTAGCACTTTTGAGCAATGTCTAGCTTCGAATCCCTCGCTCACATGTCATAATTGTAAACAAATTGCAATAACGATTATCATTTTGAAGCTCTTTTTTTAAACAAAATAAAATCTCATTTTATAAACTTAATTTTCAATTTCAGGATCAGTCTACCCTTGATCTCTCTCACACATGTAATATTCCCAACTCATGATCAGTCTACTTATTATGGTTTCTCACTTTATCCTATAATTACAGTGTAGGTCTTATAGTAGACAGTCCAAAATTTATTAAAAGGCTAGCTGATTCACTTATTCGAAGAGTTAAGGTTAGATATGTAATTTTGCTTTGTGGTGACAAACTAAATGGAAGCGAAAGTGTTGCTATGACGAATATATCTTTTTACATGTACAATGAAATAATAGAACTTTTGTGAGAGAGAGGTTATTTTCTGGTAAAGTTTTTGGAAGAGGTACTATTTTTATCTTTTGCATTACTTGATTTCTTTTTTATGTTTTTTAATGCTTTTAATAAATCCATATTACTATTCGAACCATTTTTTTTTAAATTAACAATAAGTTTTTTCTCTTAAATAAGCGAAAAGATAGAATTTGAGCCCATAAAATCTGATGTGTGGCAACTCTGATGTATACCAGTGGTACAAATGGAATGCCAAGAGGGGTTATGCTCACTCATCAAAACATCTTGCACCAGGTTCGGTCATTTTTTTTATAATAATAATTTATGTTTCCATTTGTTGGAGCTTTCAATTTTACAGCATCACTCAGTGCAATTGGCCAATTGCACATAAACAAAACTCTTTAAGATCTGGTCAAACAAGATGGCTTCTAAGCACTGACTATTTACTAATAATTAAAAAAATATGTGCAAAGGGAATTAAAGTTGGTTTAGTTGTTTTCATAATTAGGAGAATGTGTAAATTGGCAAATTGTACAAATAATAGGGTGCCAACATGTACAAATAATAGGGTACCAGCACGTGTTCAAAACAAGCTTTAACAAAAATATATTATAAAAAAAGATTAGAATTTAAAAAAGAGTGGTGCTGGTAAAATATCATGTGGAGCGTGTGTCTGTTTTCAATGCAAATTGATAGTTGACAAAATAGTAAGAATATTTTGCAAATGAATGTTAGAAATTGTGGAAATGTTTACTAACCAATATTAGATAATGATATAGTAATGGCCTAAAATTGCACACTTAATTTACAACCAGGTGGCTCATCATAATGAAAATTCAGATGTTGGGTCTGACTTTGATAAAGAAGAGATTAATTTACTACAATTTTGTGATTTTTCTTCCTTCTACTTTTGATTTACGAAGATCCTTAGGACCCGCTTAGGTTCTTGAACAGTTGGCCATCATCTCCATACTCTTCTCCAAGGTACAGAGCTTGAGTTCCTATTGATATGATTTATGACCTAAATTATAATCCGAAATGTATTTGCAGTCAAAATATGTTTTCTCTCTTATAATTTATAATATATCAAAGTTCTCAATTATTTGTCTACCGAGTCTTATTAGTGAAATTTAAGCTAAAAATGGTTTACTTTATAGAATCACACACATGCTCATCAACAGCATAGAAATTAAATTGGTAGCAAGACAACTAGATGTCATTTGATTTCTTTTCAATGTTTATTTGAAAGAAAAATGGTTTTTCTTATATTTATCCTCAGATTATTGAGCGATAGTTGGATCTGACAACCTTTTTTCTTACCTTTTTCTATTGTCCAGGAAATAAAATTGAGACAACTTTGGAGGAAATATGAGAAATTATATTTAAAATTGATTTGATCATTACTACGAGCTTAGTCATAGAAAAGGTTTCTATCTTGCTTATTACGTCAATGTTCAATGTGCTTACTCTCCCTGGGGTTATCTAACTGGTAATGTGGTCAAATACTGCTGTATGTTATTTTATATGGTACATAAAGGTGACGGCAATTGCTGTTTATATCAAGGGCACTGAAACTGGTAAATGTTTATATGCATTCAAAGTTTACATCTATTTTTCTCTAATTCATTTGTCTCCAATTTCGAATCTTTTAAAAATTTTAGATCTTGACATTTAGGATTTGGATGTTTTGAACTATAACATAGTAAGAACAATAGGAAAAAAGAATATAATATTTGATGTTCAATTCTCTTTGTTAAAAACAACTTAGTTAGAGATAATAAAAAAAAGTTCTATTATGTCCCCGATGTAGGACAAAATGTGGGTGACTATTTAAGGGATATCACGAAGGCTCTACGAAGTTAATTTAAAATTCATATCTGATTACACAAAATCGAGTAGACAGAGCATTAATTTAAAATTTCATCTTATTTCAGTTTCAATGGATATAGATAAGAAAGAGGCATTGGTTTATAAATAAAAATTGTTGAAGAATAATAAATGCAAACAAAGTAGACAATTTCAAATGAGAATTGGAAAATGAAAAGCCACGATCAGATATACTTATATAGCGTCTGCAAAAAAACAAGCAAGGTGCAATTTAATTGACCAATTTATCTTTTTTATTTCTGGCTTGATAATAGATTTTTAGAAATTAAAAGGCGGCGAAGCCGCCTTCCCCCACCTAGTATATATAATTTTGTTATGGTGAGTTGCAACTCACGGAAGGTCCATGAGTCGCGTTCAAAATTTCAAAATTTAGTTCAAAATGACCGATCCAAACCGTTTAATATTATATTTCTATTGAAATCTCCATGCAGACCAAATTTTATATTTTTTTACAATTTTTTAAGTATTTATTTCGGATTTTTTAAAAAGAGAAAATCAGTTATGTACCCTTCCAATCTTATCTAATTGGAAATAATCCCTCTAATCTTTGAAATTGAAAATATCCCCCCATAATCACAGTTTCTATAGAAATTTACCCTTTAAGTTATTTTTAATAATATTTTAAATGTGACAAATCAATTTTTAGAAACATAGACGAAAATACCCTCAACCTCTCTGAGGAGTAATCTTTCCACGATTTTTTCTTGACTTTTCTTCTAATAGTACAATATAACCAAGAAGCAACTCCAAATAATCTGGTGTTACTCTCTGTTTTATCATTTTTGAGAAGTACTCAAGACCCAGCACCAGTTCGTACTTGTATTTTCCTTTTCATCTTAAAAAAAAATTGTCTTTTCTTTTATTTATTTATTTTTTGAAAAGTAAAAGGAAAAAAATAATCTGTACCTGATTCTTCTCCTTACTAGCAATATGCGCATTAAACTTTAAGATGTTTTACGTTTGTGCATTTTAGCTTCTTACTGAAGCTCCTTACTGAATCGAATTTCTTGGTCCATACTTGCATGACTGATGCACAGTAGAAACAATCCACATATTTGGCCCTTGAATTAATATCCTATCCTTAGGACCTATAGTCTTTTAAATTTCATTGGATAATGGACGAATGAAATGAAAATTTTCCATATGATTTTTCGTGGCATGGTTGATTTTTGTAAACAACACCTTGTTCTATCAATTAAATATAGAGAATAATGAAGGATGATTGCTTCAACATAAGCGTGCTTGAAGAGATTCCAATGAGTCGGAGAATAGTCTTTTTCTTATTTTAGAGGAATGAAATCAAGCAGGAAGATTAATCGTCAGAAAGGCTGGGGGTATTTTTGTGTATAATTCTAAAAACTAATTTTTCAGATTTAAATATTAGTAAAAATAATCAAAAGAGTAAATTTCTATAGTAGTTGTGATTAGAAGAGGATATTTCTAATTTTAAAGATTAGAGGGATATATTTTCAATTAGCTAAGATTAGAAGGGTATATGACTGATTTTCTCTTTTAAAAACTGCTGTTTTTGAACGGTTCAGAACTAATTAGATTAATGATTTTCAAAAACTTAAAAAAAAAATGTAAAAATTTCAAAAAAATAAAAATAAAATTTGGTGTGTATGGAGATTTCAATAGGTAGATCGTATTAGACGGTTTAGATCGATCATTTTGAACTAAATTTCAGAATTTCGAGTGCGACTTACGGAAACTTTGTGAGTTGCAACTCACCATAGCAAAATTCTATATATAAATATCTTTATAGATGGATCAGCGCCATAAATATACATGTACGTATGAGTATTCATGAATATCATATGAATTTGATAAAATAGCTAAAGAGATCATAAAGTAGACTGAAGAACATCAAAAGTTAAAAAAAAAATCCAAAATTCTATGTAAATTGTCTTAACTTTAATTTCAAGAGACAAAATAATGATGAAAATATGAAATTATTAAAGCGCATTTCGTAGTGGTTGTATCAATTTTGGGTTTGTACTCATCAATACCGACAGATAACTGCAGCGTAATCTCATAAAATAAAATAAAAAATAGAGGTAGAGTTGTAGAGCGTTAATTCGGTTAGATGGGGACCGCAAACTAAAATCGGTGTGCAATTTAGTTACTACATCACTACATGGGCGTCCCTGTTGGGTCAAAATCGGTTCATGTAGCGAGCCGCTGCAATTGCACGTGGCTGTTGAAAGTTGAAACCAAATCACATGCTGCACTAGTAATTTTTTCGTTGCCATCTGACTGTCAATATCTAATCCTTTAATTTCGACTGTGACTGCATTAATCTTTCACAGTTAAGTGATAAGCCGGAAATCTTTTCTAATTGATTTCAATCATCCTCTTGGTTCCAGCATTTTGGGGTTTCTTCGTCTTTTGAGTACAGTCCATAAGCAGCATTCCGTAAGTTGGATGGCATGGCAGAGCCATTAATTTATGAAAAAGAGTTGCATTAAATGAGTTAGGCAATTGTTCAAAATCTTTAGATTGTATATTTTATTAATTTTCATCCTAATATGAACAGCACAATGATAATTATTATAAACAAAATTAGGTACTTACTAAAGTGACACATACCCTTGAGTACGATATCTATTATCATATTTTTTCCAAAGGAAAAAAGTTGGCGTCATTGGAAAACTTTGTATCCAACCACGGATTGAATAAAAAGTTTTGTCAAACTCTGATTCTAAATATAATAATAATATATAATATTTTGTAAGAAGAGTATCAATTATTATGACACGCAGATTCTCTACTCTAATGTTTGAACTTTTAAGTCAATCGACTATATGACATCTATAATATTTTGTAGAACCTTTCGTTCAATTATTTCGGGTAAATAAAAGTTGAAAGGTTATAAAATAAGGAAAGGTAACAATACATTTGAAAAATAATTAAAAAATATCATAGAGTCCATCCACTATGTCGAGACATTATGTATGAGAAATCAATAAGGTCACACTAATATGGCCGTCTATAAGGATATGTCAAAAATAATTAAAATTATAGTACATCATCTCTATTCGTCATTATTATCTTCTTAATTTCTTGCATGCTTCAACTTTCTCTATACATTAAATCCAAAGCAGATCTAATTAATTCCATCTCCCAGCTATTTTACTATTTAATAATTTTTTATTTTTGGGCCGGGTGCATGCTTTGATAATTTGAATTACATCACATCTATTTACAAAACCTATTATTTTACCATACTGCATATTTAATTATTTATATATACTTGACAAATGCAAATAATATTATTAGGTGTTGTTGTGTGTATAAGCATAATATCATCTATCATCTATGCAATTTTTAAGGATATATATTGGGGGGGGGGGGGGGACGGCTGGCGAAGATTTATATGACATACTTGTTCAAAAGTTTACAAAATAGAATATATATATATATATATATATATATATATATATATATATATAGAGTTTTGCTATGATGAGTTGCAACTCACCAAAGCGTCCGTGAGTCGCGCTCAAAATTTCAAAATTTAGTTCAAAATGACCGATCCAAACTATCTAATACGATCTTCCTATTGAAATCTCCATACAGACCAAATTTTATATTTTTTTGAAATTTTTAATATTTATTTTGGATTTTTAAAAACTGCTGTTTTTGAACGGTTCATAACTAATTAGATTAATGGTTTTCTAAAATTTCAAAAAAATACTTAAAAATTTTGAAAAAATATAAAATTTGGTTTGCATGGAGATTTCAATAGGGAGATCATATTAGACGGTTTGGATCGGTCATTTTGAACTAAATTTCGAAAATTTGAGCGTGACTCACGGACGCTTTGGTGAGTTGCAACTCACCATAGCAAAACTATATATGAGTTTTGCTATGGTGAGTTGCAACTCACCAAAGCGTCCGTGAGTCGCGCTCAAAATTTTAAAATTTAGTCCAAAATGACCGATCCAAACCGTCTAATACGATCTTCCTATTGAAATCTCCATGCATACCAAATTTTATATTTTTTTGAAATTTTTAAGTATTTATTTTGGATTTTTAAAAACTGCTGTTTTTGAACGATTCAGAACTAATTAGATTAATGGTTTTCTAAAATTTCAAAAAAATACTTAAAAATTTCGAAAAAATATAAAATTTGGTTTGCATGGAGATTTCAATAGGGAGGTCATATTAGACGGTTTGGATCGATCATTTTGAACTAAATTTTGAAAATTTGAGCGTGACTCACGGACGCTTTGGTGAGTTGCAACTCACCATAGCAAAACTCATATACTATATATGAGTTTTGCTATGGTGAGTTGCAACTCACCAAAGCGTCCGTGAGTCGCGCTCAAAATTTCAAAATTTAGTTCAAATTGACCGATCCAAACCATCTAAATCTCCATGCAGACCAAATTTTATATTTTTTTTGAAATTTTTAAGTATTTATTTTGGATTTTTAAAAACTGCTGTTTTTGAACGGTTCAGAACTAATTAGATTAATGGTTTTCTAAAATTTCAAAAAAATACTTAAAAATTTCGAAAAAATATAAAATTTGATTTGCATGGAGATTTCAATAGGGAGATCATATTAGACGGTTTGGATCGGTCATTTTGAACTAAATTTCGAAAATTTGAGCGTGACTCACGGACGCTTTGGTGAGTTGCAACTCACCATAGCAAAACTATATATATATATATATATATATATATATATATATATATATATATATATATAGAGATTGGCTAAAGTATACTCCAGCATATAGATAGCCCGTATGCTGGAGTCGTTTCTCACAATCTAAAGTGCATACAGTCGATTCGAAGCTTTCAAATTGTTCTCCATATTGAAATCTCCTAGGAAACTAAAATTTATATTTTTTCGATTTTTTTTACTATATATTATGCTATTTTAAAAAAACATTGTAAAGGAGTTGTAAAGGAGTATTTCTGGCCCTTCAATTTGAAAATAGCATAATATATAGCAAAAAAATTAAAAAAAATGTAAAATTTGGTTTTGAAGGATATTTTTACATGGAGAACAATTTGAACGGTTTGGATCGACCGTTTGAATTTTAGATTTTCAGAAACGACTCTAGCATACGGGTTTGATCCGTATGCTAGAGTATACTTTAGCCAATCTCTATATATATATATATATAATTTTCGGCCGCATATTAACAAACTAAAAAACGTGCACATCCAATTTCTGAATAAAATTCTTTTTTATATTTTTCGATTGTCTTTTTTTTATTTTTGCATTAATTCAGATTGACTAAAACAAAGAAATTATAATAATGGGATGAAAAGAATTTTGCATTAGTATAATTTCTACTTTAAGATTTGGTGTTTTTTTCATTCTATACGAAGAGCTTAACATTTTCATTCTAAGATTAAATCTATACCGTTGATCAAGTTAATTATAATAATCAATGAACCATATTATTTGTAACAAAAATTTTAGATACTTCTTTGGATTCAAATTATAAGTAAAATAAGTAGGGATTTATGAACAATAATTAGCTAGGTACATGACAATTAATGTTTACATATTAACCAATGTCTTGATCTAGTTAGTAAGTTTGCTCTATAATAAATATTTAAATAAAAGATATAGATAGATTTTTTAACTTTAAATATTACAGAGCTTTCAGCTAACGTATTATCAGTAAATCTACTCAATTAAAAGACGAATATTTCACAGACAAGTAAAAATTACTTACATTGGTAACTATAAAGACATTGACCGAACCGATTCGTCATCAATGATACTAAAGAAACATGGCAATATGGCATAAGAGCAGTTAGGTACAGTTTCGGACGTAAGGGAGGTTAAAAAAAATATTTTTATAGATATTGTTAGATATATAAATATATAAGAGTACCAAGCAAATTTTGAACATCATTTCGTAATGTATTAAGAGCCTATTTTAAACTACTGAAAAATACAAATTACCTCGGTGAACAAAGAAACATTTATGGAATCTTATAATATTTTATAAGTATGCTAATTTATCTGATCTTACCTTTCATATTAACTAGATATGGCAGTCGCAGTTTTGCCGCGCCATATTTTTTAGATGATAATAATTCAATATGAACTATCTTAGATTCTAAATATATTTAATTTCTAAATTAAATAATGATTGGTATGACTATTTTTAAAATTTCACACTTTAATTGATATGCCATAAATTTCACACTTTACTTTTTTATTTCGAATTTCAAAATTTCAAATAAAATTGTCCGATCCAAACCGTTGATCTTATTCATTTTAAAGACGGATGCGTTGTTATAAAATTTTATGATTTTCAAAGTTTATTTGATACTGTCAAAAGGTCAAAAATGAACGAATCAAAATAACTAAAATAGATTAATTCTAATATGTCCATTTTTCAACCTCTTGATCAAGTATCAAATAAACTTTAAAAGTTATGAAATTTTAGGACAACGCATCTGTAGTTAAAATGATCAAGATCAACGGTTTGAATCGGACAATTATATTTAAAAATTTTATTTTAAAATAAAAAGTAAAGTGTGGCATTTGTGGCACCAAAAACGTATGGCAACGGTTTGGATATCGCTTCTGTGCGATATCCAATTTATGCCTATGAAATCCGAACGCGCGTGATTTTATTATATCTCTACTACTTATAAAATCACGCATCCAAAGACTAAAATAATTAGTCAAAGAATGTAAACAATTGTTTACTCTATATGGGGCCGTTTGGATCAAGTGGGAATTTGGAAAATTTTCTATTCCTAGGCATAAATTTATTATAAACAATCCAAATTTTTTCTAAAATTACACACTTCCTAATACTTTATGTCTAGAAACATGAAATTCCTCCTATTCCCGAGGGATCCAAACGTCAATTCCCGAGGAAGTACACGTAGGTTTTCCCGAGTAAGTATTATTCCCGTGGATAACACTATAAATTTGACCTTCGCATAATGCTGTTATTATATTTGTCTGTTTTCATTTTAGACGGTGCAGATCCTGAAACTAAAACCAAGATAAAACAAATAAAAAAAATCTTAGATCATCATAAAGTTGAATCTCACATCAGCTTAGCTCCGTCTGTCATTAAACTGTATGGGTGCGTTTGGATAGGCGTGGGAAGAAGGAAAGACGGGAAGAAGTAGAAAGAAGTATTGGAAAGTGTGTAACTTTGTGAAGAATTTGAATTGTTTATAATTTTTTTTCTTCTTCTTCCTTCTTCTTCTTCTTTCTTCCAACAATCCAAACATACCCTATAATAACTACCCGGACGTATCAAACTATAGCAAATTGGTTAATTCTTAGAAGGCTGCACAAATTCCTTAATGCACCGTCCTAATTAAGTTAATTTTTGTAAAGGTTAGCTCCTGTGCGATATCCAATTTATGCCTATGAAATCCGAACGTGCGTGATTTTATTATATCTCTAGTACTTATAAAATCACGCATCCAAAGACTAAAATAATTAGCCGAAGGAGTAAATAATTATTTACTCTATATATAATTTTAGTAATTGATTGTATAGACTAATGGTGAATTGTTGATTGTACATCATAAAAATAGAAATAAATTTATTGTTGAATTGACTATAGACCGTGCTTGGAAAGAGAGCACGACAAATATGAAAATTTTTATTAAAATAATAATAATTTTTTTATTTTGGAAATAGAACACATATATAAAATTTTCTCATTTGAAATTTATCCATCCATTTGGGTGGGCAAGTTTGCTAGTACTAGCAAAAGATGTTTCAATATGTGGACAAATAAAGAAATAAATAATTGATATTATTTTTGTTTTATATAAAATTGTACATGTTAAACAATAAAAATAGGTGACTAAATCTAATACATGCTTTTCAAAAAATAAATTGTTTTAACACTACGACCCTTTCTATCAAAGAGTTATCTTTTATCTGAAATCAACATCTAAACCAAAGATTAAATCAGAGCACACTAATCAATAGTCTATATATAATTGACACAAAGGTTATTTACATCCCTAGCTGCAATTGTTATTATATTTTTACAGATGCTTTTTGTAAGTATAGGATACAGGGATGAACAAATATGGACAAGTTTTACGCACATTTATTTGCATGTAATGAAATCCAAAAAATATTATTAAGTTGAATTTAATTTTCTAAGATGGTAGAAATGGACAAAAGGACTTATTCGTGAATATAAATATAAAGTGTGCTTGATTGTTTTCAAATTAGATAATATAGTCTTTATTTGCTTCATCTTATTATAACACAATCTAAACACTCCTATAGTATATTTCTACTAGACCTACAAATGTGCGATAGCACTTACGTTCAATGCATTCTGTTTGCATCATTGATGATACTTCGATTTAAAATCACGCACGTTCAAATGTTAATTTAACTCAAATTAACAATAATAGTTCATTTATTATTGTTAATTTGAGTTAAATTGAACATTTGAATAGGAGCGCTTGCATCTGCAGCTGGCGGTTTGAAAGTCCCAATCAGTCAAATTTCTTGGCTATAGGCAGTAAGGACGTATGTGGAAGGAGGTACTGATCGCCTGAGCAGGACTCGTTGTTCTATTTCAGATGAATTTTTGTTTAATTTTTCTTCAGCTATTATAACTTCATCACTAAATATATCATCCCTGTCATCGCTGCTGTATATTATAAATGTTCAATTTAATAATAATAAGTGTTCAGTTAAATGCGACAGAGTTGCGCCAGAGTCAAAGTTGCGCGTGGGTCAAGAGGTGCTCTAAGAGGCAGGGGTAGAGTCGAAAAAAATTTAATTTGAACCGGATCGATTCATGACCTCTTTTAATTTTTTCATGTGCTTTTTGTCCGGTTCGTGACCCTTTCGCTTGGTTTTTTATAACAGTTATATTTCCTGTTGCAACTAACTGAACATTTATATTTAAATAACTGAACATTTATACTTATTAAACTGAACATTCGTATTTACTAAACTAAATATTTATACTTAATAAAATAAACATGTTTGCTCATAACATTTATATTTTCTGTTGCAACTAACTGAACATTTATACTTAATTAACAGAACATTTGTACTTAACTAACTGAACTTTTTAGCAAAAAAATAATAATAAATAAAATTGTCACACCCCAAAACCGGGGTGTCGACAGTCGCCGTGAGTGTACGCTGCCTTCGCACACACAAACAAGGCGTACTCTACTTCCTGACTTTTAAGAATCACAATATACATAAACACACCACTTGAAAATTAAGAATGAAGTGTTTATTTGCAATCTCCAATCATATATAAAAGAAATAAATAAATACCTAATTACATAAGCATTTTAAAAGAAATTGTATGTACCTATATTTTATATTTGCCAAGAAGGTGTTCAGATAAAAATTAAAAGTAAAACTAATAATACAAGCATCCAAAGTATGTGCTCTAGATTTACAAATACAAAGACTGCCTTTACACTTCTCAAGACTTAACTATTGTTTACATACAAATATCACTAAAATATCGTGTGATCCAAAATTTAATTTATAAATTTCAGAGTTCTAGCTATAAGGGTGCAGCATAAACCATTATGTACAACCCCAATAACCAAATTCTAATATATGCACATAATTATTAGATTGAAGATCTAGCTATCTGCTTGCAACACAGTAGTAGATAGGCACGCCTAAAAGAGTATTTATTTATGTATATATAAAATATTTCTTGCACAAAGTCTAACCATATAGAGGGATATGCATATAAATATACAAGTAGACAAAAGTAGAAACGATGAGACTAACATTTTTAACTGTTTCAGAATTACGGATGCATGCAATTTCATATACCTAACCACCCTTACCTCACTTCACATGCTCCTAACATTCAAACAGAACTATCGTATGAATTGAACTAAACAATTTAAAATGAAATGAATGCAATTACGCACAAAATATAAGTTTTCTCAAAATACAATTACACAAATATCTTAGATGTGAAAATTACAAATTCCACATGAGTAACACTAGATATAGCAATTGTAGTTCAATATATATGATATAAAATAGCCATAATTTTCACAATATCCATAATCTAGATGCGCAAGACAACAAGTTTCATAGAGTAGATACAACTTACAATTTTCAAAATAAGCACCAAGCATGCATCTTTTAGCCAAGAAAATTACGGATTCATTATGTAAGTGAATGCCAAAGACAAGCATTCCAAGAGATATATTTCAGATTTGTCTAATTACTTTTACATGATTTTTTTTATAAATACGTATACTAGTTGAGCACATACTAGTTAAGCCACCAACGGATAATATGAAAAATTTACATAGTTTAAAACATAGAAGTTATATATAACATACGAGAGTACAAACTAACCAAACCATCATACCACAATTATGTAGTCAAATATAAACAATTGCTAATATACAAGTTTGGTCCAGGAAATAAAATAGACAATACTTGGAGATCACAAGCTCACCAAGTTACGACAAATGGCTTACTCCTTCACAAACGCAACTCGCTCGCTAACCCTGGAACCCACAAAGTGGAAGAGTGAGATAAATAAATTTATCTCAGTACGGTATTCAGTTCCAGCCACTTGAATTTCAATTTCAAGTTTAGAAACTAATTACATTACTGAGTCAAATTAAAATAACAAATTTATTAGGAAATCATTTACATATCATTTCAACGATCATAGCTATTTCAAATTCAGTCACTTAATGCAATATGAAACATGAGATCAGCAACCATTCCATGGCAATTCAGATTTTAAACAAATATAACAAATGCTGACTCCAATGTTTGGACATTCTAGTAATATGCAGGTCTGGTTCCATCAATCAATTCAAGTCAATAATGCTGCGAGCCACCTTCTTTGATGGCTACCAACAGCCAAATAATTCACACTCAATCCAATCAAATGAATATTCCAATTGTACATGCATGTTGGGAACACTCACCCTCTTGACCATTCTAGAATGGACCTTTAGAGTCCCGGTACATAAGCGCTTATTACACGGTGCTTGGTAGGATGGTTCATGACGCCACCTCCAAACATTACGAGTGTCTATCTCAACCACACAAGATGTACTACTCATCACATTCAGAACACATTTAAATGAAATACCATTCAACATGCCACTTAAATCATGCATCATTTATATATAAACAGATTTTCATGAATGCAACATTAATGAACACAACATGCAAGCTACTAATTAAGTCTCTATTTCTGTATATATATAAAAAAAATAATTAGATTAAAACTCAAGTGGAATCCGTACCTTAAACAGCAGCAAAAATCAAAGGAAAAGCAAGCAATCAACTAATTCTATAATGCCTCCATCATGCCAATTGCTCCTAAATTTCCACCCATAACCTCTTAATTCTAAACAACATAAATTTCCTTTTCAGTTTTAAGGCTCATAGAATTCACTTTTATATTATACCAAAATAATTCTATTACAACTATTAGTATGAACCAGTACCCTTAATCAAGTTTCAACAAAAATTGTATTTATTCTCTAACAAAAATCCAGCTCTACATTTTAAGTTAAGTTGCGCTCACAACCACAACCGTAGATAATTCTTGTATGCAATTATAACAAAACAGACCTCATTTTCTTCCCTTTTACGCTTACTGCCAAAACCCATAGAAAATTTAAATACCATTTAGATAAATCCAAACTATGTATACATATGCATCTTAAAACTTAACTATATCTCTTCTATGTTCAAGCTAGAATACATTTGTCAAGCCACAAGACTTCCTGTTAATTAATAGCACTAGTGAGTGATTTCGAGACTGGACAATAATAACAAGTAGTGAAAACAGGAACTCACTTTTATTCAGCTAAGTTCATTGATTTTAGCTAATCAATAAAATAAGAAATTATACAAATAACAAAAAGAATTTGATTTTTATAAGAAAAAATAAAAGAATTAATGAAAACTTGTACTTGGTACCAACCTTGTACCAACTCAGCTTAGAGCCAATACAACCCCTAAAAAAATAACTTTTACACATTAAACCCTACCTATTAGTATAGTTTTTGTGGCTGGTTTCCATAGTAAGAAGAAAAAAAATGAAAAAGTAAAGAATTCACATGAGCACTTAGGATTACAATTATTGATATCTCAGCCATATTAAAAGAAATTCTAGAAAAACAATTCAGTTTGCAAAAAGAGAAACTGAACTTAAATGTATTTTGCAAAGCTTTATGAAACCCTAATTTCGATTTAGAGCTAGTTTCAAGAATTTCATGAAAAAACTAATTTCAACTATGAAGATGCAACTGAGATAATTCATTTAAGATAGAATTAGGAAGCTTACTTCAAATTTCTGTAGCAAATCAACGGTGAGAAGAAAATTAAATCCAGCCCTCAACAAATTTCGATTTCAGCCACTTGACCCACTTGAGAAACTTGCTCCTAAATTGAATTCAGATTTTCTTTGGTTTTTGATAGAATTTTTATGAGAAGGTTTTGGTGCCGTACAGAAAGAGAAAGGATAGAACCCATGAGTTGAGGTGTGAACGGAAATGAAATGAGGAGAGAACCATCCAGAAAATGAAATTCTGATTTTTCTTTATTATTTTATTTCCAACTCCAACAAGACATGGTGCACTGATAACTCATTAAGACTACATACTTGTCTTCACAAGTGAGCCCCACATGTCACAAGTGGAAATAACCATGAACTAAGAGTATCCAATAAATGACATAAAATGAACTTTTCCCCTTTTTCTTTCTACAGCGGACAAAACAAGAAAGATTATTATTTTTTTTACTTAATTCTAAATATTAGTATTTTGCCAACTACGTCCAACAACTACATCTGTATAAAGTTAATGAATCCAACAACTACCATCCATATAAAGTTAATGAGAAATAGTAGAAACGTGTCATATCACTAAAAATTGAAATTGAGGATTTTTTTTCTAATTCTAATTACAACAACAGTGAGCATAAAAATGTTAATTTCATTAAATCAAATCATTCAAATTAGAATTTCAATCATGCAATATCAGAATTTCACTACAAATTCAGAATAGTTAAAATTCATGGTGTAACAAAAATGAACATAGTGAACGTAGTGAACACTTATAAAACAGTGAACAATTCTACTACAAAATGAACATTTGTATCTAATAAAATGAACACTTATAATAACGAAATGAACAAAGATGCGCGCTGGGTTAGTAGAGGGAATAAAGTGTTGGGTGAGTAGAGATGGCAGCGTACGATGATACTAATCAATTTCCATTTTTCTTTATAGGGATGTGAATTAAAAATGGTACTAATTAATTTCCATTTTTCTTTATAGGGATGTGAATTAAAAATGGTAGGGAAAAGGCTTAGTATATTGTTTAACGGGCCGGAGGGTATTGATTTCGGAGTTGACATGCATTACAGGGCCGGCATCGTGGAGTCGTAGTTTCCCCTTTCAGTCTAAATCTGAGGTTTATTATCTCAAACTAACACTATTTAGTACATTGTTAATTTAATTTTAATAAATAAATATATTTGCAGACTCTTTGTTTCAAAATAAATTTATTGTAACAGAAGTTCCCAAGTAAGAATTGCTCAAACAATCATAATTAATATATATGCACGCTGGCGGCTACAGGAGAACATTTCAATTGCCAGCATACTATTCTTTCCCTCTTTAGGCTTGTGAGTTATGATTTTGTGTGGTGCGACAAAAGAGATCAAATCCATGTTTCTACGACTTGTTTCTTGTTGGGACAAATAAAGAAAAATATCAAGATGCCTTAATTTAAACACCTTTTGCACCACATAAATATTAAATTGATTACGACTTCAAATTAAAAATTAGATAACATACACTCTGATACTCGCATGAGATCTAGCTGCCATCGGCAGAGGGGAGACTCGTCCGCCTCCTCCTCTACAACGCCAAAGTTATTTTTATTCTTTCTAACACATACATATTACTGTTGCGGTCACACTTAATAGGGATCTCGCATATTGAATATTGCTGACTGACCCTGACTATATATAAACGTACGTAAATTAGCTCAAACATAATTATATATAGTTTATGAAGGGATCAATCATTTGGTCTTCAGTAGTTTGCGTTTGACTTGTACGTTGCACCAGCCTGCCACCCTTGCGGAATCACATTATTCAGCACCAGGGTCTTGCCGGAGTCAGACGTGAGACGGATTGAGAAAGGGGCTTTAAGTGCTGAGCCTGAATTCAGCAACCAGACTGCACCCCACGAATGTTGCATCGAGCTCCATGAACTGTATCCTGATTGCATGAGATCAACGGCTGAGAGGCTTCCATCTCCTCCTACAAATTCGATCAGTACTGCAAAGTAGTTCGGGTTTGAGCCTGAATCCACACGAAGTGTTATATGGGTTCCTGAGTAGCTGCATTGGACACTACAGGTGTGGATATATGTTACTTTCTGTGGTACAAGAGTAATTAATTGCAATATTTTGTTTAAAACGTGTAGGTGTTATGAGAAACACTAGATTGTATTGTATGCACCAAAGTGGCTTTTTTGAGATGGCAACCCAATTAAGTAGCTGAGTTTTATTTTATTTTTGATGAAAGCCCAAGTACCTGAGTTATAGCAACAAGCATGACCTCAAGTACATTACAACTATAAAAAAACATTTTAGAAGGGTCTCATATTTGAGGTAGCAGATAAATTTTACTAAAATTTTATCCTTTGAACTTTTGTTGCATATCTGCTTGAGAGAGGAAGAAAAACTTACTAGGTACGAGCAATTGATGACAAGCACAATTCATAATCATATTATTTTTGTACATGCATGCTAAATTAAATATTTACCGAGAATATTGAACTTGAAGAACACCGGCGTTGCGAAGCTTATCAGCTTGGCCTGACAGAGCCATGGCACCAAACGCAGTCCCACTCATGTCAAAATGAACAGACTCTTGGACACAACCAGGACACTCATCAGTTAATACAACCGTCACTGGGTTACCAGAGCAAGCCGCATTACCAGTACACTTGACTTGATAACAAGCACCACAGCCCAACCCTGATTTGTAGATGGAAGGGCCGCCGGCAGCAATCATTGATGAAAAAGGAGCCTGATCAACTGCAGTTTGGTACCCACATGCTCCACCTATCACACAGAGTTGTTAAAACTTAAAAGCTATAAATCACATATCTCATGTGATATGTACTGTGCACGTTTCATATAAGTAAAGAATGTTGATTTGTTGTTTTAAATATCAACAAAATTTGTTTCAACAAAACCAGAACTTTCTAATTGCAACCGATCTGAACAGTTTAATTTATATACAGAATTTGAAGATTACTGCGTTCATAAAATCATAAAATACAATTGATCTAAATATTAAATTCATAATCACGTTTTAAGTACGTTACAGTTTTAAACAAAGGTAAATATTCATGTTTGACCTCAAATCTCGAACTTTATTATTGCATGCTTAAGTGTCCTAAAAATTTGAGCAAAGTTTAAGCATGTAATAAAAACTCCAGTTTATCACTTTTCCATAAAGAGGTATTAACAATAGTCATGTATATATAAGTATCTCGTAACATGAACAGATAAACACTCTAATAATTGAGATTATTAAAAAATTACAAGAAATAAATTTTATAACGATGACAAAGAATAGTGATGGCGATAATTAATCATGATACAAAACATGTTATTTGAATTACCATCGCTGCCAGCACCATTTGCGCTGCCATACCATGTCGCTCCAGCTGTGGACCAGCCATTGGAAGCAGCAACGCTGGAGCTATTCAAGTTCAAGAGTTTGCGGCTTTCGCAAGACCCTGGGCTGATAAGCATTGCTAGCACTAACCCAGCCGCAAAGAAAATATCAAACACAACAAAATAAGCCATTTTCACTTGAGGTTCTGAGGAAATGATCAATTAGTTAGCTCTATTGTAGAGGAGAAGAGTATGGATTGATGGATTAAGAGTAGTAAGATCGATGAGCTATTTATAGACAAGAAGGGAGGGTATAAGTCAGGTTATTACACATGGCTAAGAGAAGGCAATTAAGTGTCTAGCCTTTTCTTGTTAGTGAGGATTAGTAGGATGCAAGGTTGATAATCTCCGGTCAATGGTTCAGAAATATTGACTACTCCAAGTTACAGTATCAAATCAAAGCTCTCTTTTAAACCTCTAAAAAAAATTCAGGTTTTACTGGAGCAGATAGAATTTGAATCTTCATTGTCAATTTACATTTAGTTAATTATGGGAGATTGTGCAATATTTGTTTCCGTTTTGAACGAGCTTAACATAATAATGTTGTATTTTTTGTTGATTTAAGTTGATTCTTTCATTAAATAAATATGATTGGATTCCCCCTTTGATAATTGATTAATATATATTAATGTGTATTCACACAAGCATTTTTGTCCTTAATAGCAGCACCTCTTTCTATTAATTTCATACTGATTTACTAATTTTTCAATTTACCCGAAATGTCTCCTTAAATCTAAATGAAGAGTTAGAAATATTATCTCTTTTGTTATCTTTGGTTATGGCCTTGATATATTGCTGAGCAAGCACATAAAACAGTTAAGGTAATTTTATCTTTTCAAATAACAGTGAAGCGCACACTTCCGCCATAAAGATATAGGACTAGTCAAGAGCACACTACTCCTGCATGGCCAAGCCTGTTTAACGTTGATAATGGCAACGGAACTGAGCTTTTTGTTTTCAATTCCGTTCCAGTAACGGTATGTACTGAAACGATTCGTTAGCCGTTCTATTTGGACGGAACGTGGTGGAACGACTCAATTTGCACTATATTTCACACAAATGTATGCCGAAATCTATTATGTACTGTTCTGTTTCGAATACGTATGTCGAAATCTGTTCCGTTATTCGTTCTGTCCCGAAAATACGTTGACGAATGCTCCGTCGGCACCCCTATGCATGGCTGCGGTTCGTGTTGTCTCATGTGGGCACATATTTTCTATTAATTACGTCTCATGTTGGGTACTTGCGTGGAGGAAAATTTGAACAAAATAAGATTTTTGATACGGTACGAGTCGGCATGTTTAGTTGTGTCGTGAATCGTGATATGTTTTCGTATCAACATGGGTCAAGATTACTTAATTTTTTTCGGCTGAAAAAATAATAAAATGTTAAAATAATAAAAAATTCGGAATATTGTATCAAAATTCAGAAAACTTATCATATAATTGGATGGAAATTTTTTTCTTATAATAAAAAATAGTGATTAAATTAAAATATTAATAATATGATGTTGCCTTGATATTAAACAATGCGGCTAATTTTCGTTACTATGTTTTATGATAAAAATATAATAATTAAATGCTTTTTTATGATAAATGTAAGAATATTGTTTGCCTTTTACAATTAAATATGTATTAATTGAATAGAAAAGAATGTAAAATTATATAGTAAAAGAAAGGGCGAAACAATCATATGCTCATTTGCACATCACATAAGTTACGTATATAACTACATAATTACATATATATAAATGTAAGAAAAAAGGAAGTTCAATTAAAAAGTTGCTATGCAGAAGGGCGAAAAAAAGGCCAGGGTACAATTAATTTACATCCATTTCTTAGTTATGTATAGGCGTATAGCCATTTTGATGATTTCATCAATTTACATATTAAAATATTAAATTATAAAGTACATTCTTCACATTTTAGATAGGGTGTGTATCAAATTAAGTTGAAATTTAATTGTCAACAGTGACAAAAGATTTAATTATTTTATGAATATATATCAAGTTTTAATTGGGCTTAAAAATAATAAAAAAATGTCTAAAACAATGAAGGCCATTTTTATCATTTTTTATTTTGGATATTTAAAAATAATCAAGAGGTTTTATTATATAAGATGAGTGTTTAATAAAAGTATATATTCACGTTAATATCATGTCAAAATAAATACTAGCAAAACAATAGGATCGTATGTCTAAAAAGTAATCCTATGCCCAATTATTTATGCGAAAGACCGTTATTAATTTCAGTTAAAACTTAAAAGGGAACCCATCGCCGACCAAGGCTCACTATGCGAAATTTTGGTTTCTGTAACGGTTAATAAAAGACTTCTGTAACGGTACACGAAACGTTACTGTAGCCCCCGTTACAGAATGTCTAATAACCGTTACAGATCTATAACGGTTATTAGAAAACAACCGTTACAGTAGCCCCCTCTTCTGTAACGGTTATTATCTAATAACCGTTATGGTATACGCAAGGGAAAATCTGGTACAGTTTTTTGTAGAACATGTGTAACGGTTATTAGATAATAACCGTTACAGAAGACTGGCTTCTGTAACGGTTATTATCTAATAACCGTTATGGTATTGTGGACGGAACGTGTGGTGTTTGGAGAACTTCTGTAACGGTTATTAGGTAATAACCGTTACAGAAGACATGATTCTGTAACGGTTATTATCTAATAACCGTTACAGATAATATTTATAAATAAAAAAAATGAAATTATAATATTCTGTAACGGTTATTATCTAATAACCGTTACAAAAGTCTTTATTTTTTTTTTGAGTTTTGCCTGTTTGATTGGCTAGCCCCAATTTGCTAGCCGAATTGGTACCAAATTGGTACCCAATTTACATTAACAAATGCAGCATATATATATATATCACAAAGCACACATATATCAAACATATATAATCATGCATATCACTCGCTGAATAAACAAAGTATTTACATATATCACAAGTATAATCAAACATGACAAGTCATCAAATAACACATTTTAATCAAAATAATACCCCTTGCATGAAGTCCATAACTTCTGTCACGACACCATCAATCATTTCTTTGTTGTATGGTACTCCAACCGGCTCGATCATCTGCATATTATGATAAACAAGTCAAAAATATTATTAGTTAGATCATGAAATTCTAAAATCTAATTGTTTGATCAAATGTTATTAGTTAAAAGAATAAGTTACTTACATGAGGTATTTCCTGAATTGCTATCCAATAAGATAATACGTTTTTCATGACGAGCATTGTGAAATATCCACATTCTGTGCAGCCCTTTTGTATCGGACACTAATTAAAGATCCAACAAGAAAGATAGTTAAGATTTTGCACAGTTTCAGAAACCCTAGGTAGCTAATATATTTTTTTAAGTCTCGTACCTGAATTTTGTACCAATCAAATGTTGTTCGGGTCCTTGCATTATATTTTCCATTTTCCATAAGGTATCGCTTGTATATCCTGCATACAATATCATTAATAGCTTAAATAGAACCGTACTTAGTCCTTATCTCAATATCAAAATTTCATTTAGAAACGAAAACTTACTGGGTTATGAATCCCTTAATCAATATCTTTGGATTCTTGCGCTCGATAGAATCTGCTATTTGAACGGTGCGCTTCTCGACATTAATAACAAGAAGGACCCAATGAAAGCTGCAAGAATAGAGATTATTGTTTTCATGAAAATGAAACAAACATGTAAACGAGATAATTGATATTTTATTAGTTATAATTGTCCTTACTCTTGTAAATAAGGCAGAACCATATAATTGGATGAATATTGCGCGAATGACTTCATCAAGTAGTCCGCAGCTTGGTTTTGTTCTTGTTTGATTTTAGGAGCAGACAACATCTCTGGATCTAATACGGTGATGTTGTTTTCTCCCTCTGAAAGTTCATTCATCCAAAACCTACACTCACGGATATTAATCCATACATTTTTCACCTCCAATTGAATACGGTACTTTAAAAAAATATTTTAAAGATTGAAAATTCATACCAAGAGTACAACTTGACGATCGACACGTTTAGAGATTCTCTTCTAAAGCATTGGAGGATGTCGCACAATTCAACGTTGAACTTAACCTCGCCGCTGTGTGTACCCCAAACATCACATTGGTGCAACTCAAAATTTTTCTCAAGCTCTGGTTGGAGCATCAATAGTTCATACAATTCTCGTTCGGATGGGGTAAGCTTTTCAATTGCATCCTGCTCAAGTAGCGGATCGCGAGCAACAATCGACCCTGAAATAATCAGACACAAAAGAATAGATTATTCGACGTTGAGCAACAATCTACCCTGAAACAATCAATTGAACTAATTAGGTTTTGGATGAACCTGCACTTGGAACCTTTGGACTCTCGATCACCTTTTTCGCCACCGCCTTACTCGCATCTGGCTTCTTTTTTATCAAACTCTGCATTCAATGTCATCACATAATTAATTAGTGAGTTCTACTAGAGATGGATGAAATAAATTATCATAATTAAATAAAACGATACCTTGTGGCCTATCTCCACCAAAAATGACGGCCATGGGAATCGCCCTCCTATATTATTTCCTAATAGCTCATCTGACCTACCTGGGACTTGCCACTGACGAAAATCATCGCCTACTCGGAGAAGATGGATATAGAGTTGTTGATCAGTTAGTGGCACGCCGTGTACGATCTGACCAACAACACTCGGAATAATATTTCCCTCGGCCACCTTAATCTTCTGGTTAAGATGATCAAGGGAAAAGAGATCGCACGGCGTTTCTTCCTGAAATTCAGTTCGATCAGAAACCCTAATGCTAAGCCAAACATAAATCTAAATAGAAAAGAGAAAAGTGATCAATATGAACCTGAACAACGCTTCTCGGATCCGGAGGCATATAGCTTGAGGCAACCGTTCGGAATAACTGCTCGTTTGGCATTCCTGAGTCTACCTCAGCTTCAACGAATGGCTGGTACGGCGTCACAAATTGTTGCGGAGCTTGAAACTGCAATCCGCTACTGGCCAACCATTGTTTCACCTCCTGAAAATTATCAAGCAACCGAATGATGAATAATAGTTTTCATTCATTTTGATTACATTTTGACTGTCAAAAAGGATTACCTGAAAAGCTTCTTGTCTCGCCGCATTCATTATCTCCTCGGAGTGAATCAAGTCCCTTTTGGTTTTCTCAGCGGCTTCAGCTGCAACCCTGCTCATCAATTCTTCAATCTGGTCTGGTGCCATCCATCCTTCATGCGCATCCTTTCTAGGCTTTCTTTTATACACATCTTCCTTCTTGGTCCATAAAGGATATCCCCTGATTCTTCCTGGATGTTCTGGCCTGTCAACCGCCCGATTTAAGATTTCTTGTTCCGGTATTGACCCGGAATTGATTTCACCAGACATGGCACTCAACCGACTGAATGCCTCAATAGTCGACGAATCAGAGCTATGGAACGTGTAAGTATCTAACAAGCAACAAACAAATCTTATTAATAATCACAAAACAGAATTTGAAGTTAGCATATATAATAAGTATTTACATGTGTAAGTACCTTTATCCTTCGTAGCCACAGTCCTTCCCATGAAATACCTTTGACTCCTCGGTTCCAAATCGCCGATGGTAATGCTCGTGGAACCGGCCCCTTCAGAATCTCCGGGTATGACAATCTTGTCTGTAGGTTTCCATGAACCTTTTTTTCCTCTATAGCCAGTGGAACCCATCCTATGAGGCTCTTTCCATTTATTTCTCAACTCCTTCGCTTTGTTGCTCTTTTGTACAAAATCTGCACCCGTCCTTTTGTTGAAAAATTCTTCCCATTCCTTTTGTGAGATTGGGTGTTTATCGCATGGATTTTTTGGATTGTTTGGATCGGCATTTGTGATGTACTCCTCAGCAATCCTACTTCTATAAGCCCTGTGACTTATGCCCATCGCTTTGAGAGTATTGTTCATGGCTTTATCATCTTCGATGTTGAACATTTTCTGAAACATAACGAAACGTTAGTTAATTGGTAGCATAGAAATTTAAATTAGATGATTTAAGTGAAAAATTATTCACCTTGATGTCCAACCACAACTCAAGTCTGGTTTCCTTTGAAACGTCCTTCCGCCAATCATTAATTGTGATTGGCACTCTTACTCTAGCCAGATACCCGCAATATGATGCAAATTTGTTCACCGCCTCTTCAGTACCAATTGGCACTCCTTCTTTGTCAAATTTAATCTCATACTTTTCCCCAGCAGCTTTTTTTCTCCTAAACTCTTCCATTGTCGTTCTGCTCCTTTTCTTTATTTCGAACGTTGTGACCTCCTCATCGCCGGATTCTGTACCAGTCTGTTCACCCTGTAAATCTCTTTCTTGATCTCCAGACATATCTATTAACAAATAATTAACAACAATGAAACATTAAACGACAAGTTCAATCTCAAATAACAAACATAAACAAACATAAACATAAACATAAACAAACAAACATAAACATAAACTTGGTAGCTGGTCATCGCCTTTTTTCCTGCAGTCAGCGTGCCATCTTAACAATTTGGCATCCTTCGCGTTAGAGAAAAGCCGCTGAAATCTTGGTATTATTGGTAGATAAAACACCACTTTTGCAGCTGGTCCCTTACTACCTTCATCTTCAATTTGATCGTCCCTCGGTTTATACCGTGACGCATTACACTTTGGACATTTATGCAAGTCTCCGTACTCATTCCGGAATAATATGCAGTCATTTGGACATGCATGAATTCTCTCAACTCCAATTTTTAAAGGACATAACATCTTTTTAGCCTTATAAATTGAATCTGGCAACTGGTTATCTTTTGGAAGAAATTCTTTATGTAATAGTTTGAGCAAAGATGTGAAACTCGCATCACTCCATCCATTTTTGGCTTTAAGATTGAACAGTTTGAAAACAGCATTAAGTTTTGACAATTCACAACCAGGATATAAAGCTATTTTATCTTCTTCACGTAACATACCAAAAATTTCAACATTATCAACAAAATTTTCATCCACATTGTTCACAATTTCATCTAAATCGGCATTAAATTCTGAGTTATCTACATTTCTATCATCATCTACATTCTCATCATCAAATACATTGACATCATCAATTTCATCATCCAATGATACATTTTCTTCCTCATACACAGAATCCAATACATTTGTGCTAGTACTATCCCCCCCATTCTCTCCATGGAGTGTCCACCGACTATAATCCGGTTGAAATCCATTTATAATCAAATGAGCCTTCACTTCTTCAAAATTAGACCACTTCAACAAATTCTGACAAACACGACAAGGACAATACATTTTATCATCTTCTTTCATTTTCAAATTCTCTTTAGCACAAACCATAAATTCTTCAAGTCCTCTCAAAAATGTAGACGAGCATCGATTACTTGAGTACATCCACGTCCGATCCATCTGAACAATAAAATTTAGGCAAATTATTAGGGTTTCGGACCAATTTGTCATATTAGGTTTTCGGACCGGTCACCATCCTAGCCCGCTCTTTGGATACTCTGCCTCATTAGCGAGCGTACGTTAGATGCAATGTGCTATCTGAGAAAAATTCGGCAGCATTTCCCCTTATGTTCCCTGAATACGCCAACACACGATTGCTCGTGCGTACGTATCCGTGGGAACACATGGGAAATGCCGCCGAATTTTTCTCAGACAACACATTGCATCTAACGTACAACTCGCTGTCCTAAATGAGACAGATCGTATCCAAAGAGCAGTACTCCCGACCGGGAGTACTATCCGAGATTAATCCCTAATGGATTAATCTCGGACGGGCAATGACCTAAATTCAGTTGAGTTCCGGTATTTGGTTCCTATATGACAATACGAAATTCATGCCTATATATATATATATGCAAATTATTAACGAAATGCAAATAATTTAAAAAAAGAGAAGTTCATGAAAATATACTTTCAATTGTGTGCCTTCCGATCCGTTGAATCGTGCGACTTATCCGGCCGATGTAAGATCTTCTCCTATTCAATGATATCTTGAAATATATAAAAAAACAAAAATAACCATTAAATTAATGAAAAAATCGAAATAAATAAGAAAAAAATGTAAAAAATAAATTACGGTTCAAATTTAATTTTTTTTACCTTAAATCTGCTCTCCTTCTTATTCTCTTTCTAATTATTATTTTTTCAGAATTTTTAGAAATTTTTGGCTATTTTTTTGGAGTGAAGCCACCACCACAAATTCGCAATAAATGAGAAGATCAGAAAAGAGTTAAGTGATGCGGCGCTCTAGCTGTGAGTTTGTTGGGATGGGGAGAAGACCTAAATACAGAACAAACTATTCAGTAACGGTTATTAAAAAATAACCGTTACAGAATCATAAAAATATAAAAAAAAAAGCCGTTACAGAATCTTAGATCCCTTAATAAAATTCGTGCTAAAATATGTAACGGTTATTAGAAAATAACCGTTACAGAATCATTAAAAAAATAAAAAAAAACGTTAAGCTACTGTAACGGTTATTTGCTAATAACCGTTACAGAAGATGGTTGATATTAATATATTTCTTTTTTTTTTCTGTAACGGTTGATAGATAATAACCGTTACAGAATATAAGAAATCTGTAACGGTTCTAATCCAACAACCGTTACAGAAGGTTGATGCATTTTTTTCCCTGACCATGACGGAAATGTTATTACGGTTGTTTAATAATAACCGTTACAGATTTGTGGCGCCAATTTTCCCGCCTAATGCCTCACTATTCTGTAACGGTTATTTCAAAAACCGTTACAGAAGTGTCGTTACAGAAGGTCCTTTTTCCCGTAGTGGCTGAGGGTCTAAATCAATTTCCTATTTGTAGGCTCAACGAAAGCGCCGCTATAACAAGAAGTCGTTGATCTGTTTCTTCAAGAAAAAAAAGTCGTTCATCTGATGGCCATGATTTCATCTTGACTAAACCCTTAAATCTGGGCAGATTTAGAGCTTCCATCCCCCCTTCCTCTTGAACTTGGCATTTTGACCTGAGAATATGGCGATTTCTTCAAGTAATTGATTTTATGTAGGCTGAGGTAAACGATGATATCTCTATGAGGTAGTTGATTCCATGTGATGATGGATACCGCTTATTATAATATAAGATGCCCTCACGTATGCAAATAAAAAAATAAAATAAAATATTGATATTATTATTATTTTCATATAAAACTTTACATGTTAGACAATAAAAATATGATAAAATCAATAATTTAATCTTTTCTTTTAAATAAATACCTAATTTGATAGTAATTTAATTTTTTATTCTAATAAAATAAATCTGACCTTGATCTAGACCACTGATCATATCAAATTACACAAATCAATGGTCCATAATTAACAAAAGAATTGTTTACACTTTTTTATAAGACATCTTTATTTTTTTATCTGAAATAAACCCTTTCTCTAGGTGCTTTTATAAGTAGTAAGGATAAGGATAAGAATTTATACATACAAGGAGGTGCTTTGGGCAACCAGAATTTTTCTTGGAGCAACATATTTATTTTTGAAATGTCTAAATTGTCCTTAGTTAGTATTAATAAAGATCTATTACCTAATTTATTCTTTAATGGTGCTTTTAATTTATTTCCTTAACTGCATTTTTTTGCCTTTAATGACATCTTGCAGGTCGCTATTTTAAAAAAATTGCATTTGCTTTTAGTGACATCTTTTTGAAATGCACTTTTTTTGAATTCTATTACTGCAATGATAAGTATATGCAAAGAAAAAAATAAAAATTGATTCATATTATTGTATTATAGTTATTAATTTTTTTTTGTTATACTCAAAGCATAGAAACAAAAACATGTCCAATAAATAACCAATAATCTTTTCTTGGAGCAACATATTTATTTTCTAAATGGAAAATTAAAGACCTATTTCCCATTTATATATATACTCATGCTACATGCCAAATATAACCTAAGTACATGATGATCACAATTTGCCATATGTGGAATAATAACAACAATGTGGCCTTTTGGAATCATATACTCATTTTGCTTCCTTTGTAGTTATAGTGAACTTCTTTCGGCAAAATATATATTTGACAATGTCTAAAATGATTTTGACATTCTAAGAATGCGCACATTTCTGGAACAGTTCATAATTGCAATGTTTCGCACTCAAGTCAATCTAATTACTGAAATTATGAAATACATAATAGAAGGGTTTGACTGATGCAAAGAGGTGACAATATATAAAATATGGACATCTTCTTTTATTTCACATAAGAGGGAATAGTCAATAGAAAAGATAGATGAACATTAGCAAACGAATCCATTCAATGGATGGTAAATAAAAATTTGAAAAAAAAATATTTATAATTCAACAAAAATAAAAGTCGACATCTTAATAAAAAAATTAATAGAATATTTATATTTCTTAAAATAAAATTATGTGAAAATTTAACACATGTGCCCTATTTGTAAAATGAAAAAAAATAATTATTATTTTAGGAAAAATTTCCATATGTGTTGTGTTATTTTACCAAACACAGTATACAACTAATCTATCGACAAATTTCTTTCTATTTGAATTGAAGAGTCCATAAACTTATATATGTCAATAATATCTAGCCATAGAGTAAATTATTATTTACATCTTTGGTTTAATTATTTTAGTCCTTGGATTGATGTTTTGGTAAGTAGTAGAGATAAGCACGTATGTATAATTAAAATTTACAAAAATAAGTAGATTCTCTCATGTTGCCCATTGAATGCAATTAATGGAATGCAACATCTCTGTCATTGGAACTCGATTATGTAAACTTTAGAATTGATAAAATTAGATTTTCCAAAAATTTGAATCGTACAAGTAATATTTCATTAAGATTTCGTACAGATATCATTCTTTTTTTCTCCATAAAAAGAGTGGACTATGTATAATATTTCAAACCTTAATTTATTTTTTTGTGCATAGAAGAAAATATTTATATCCTGGATTCCTGGACGAAATTTTCTTGCTTGTAAAATAACAGTTTTCTTTCGGCTTTCTGTTTCCAAGTTTCATGAGGGCATGCATAAGAGATAATTTGCAAACTAATTCTTGATTATCGTATTTTGTAAGGGCATGTATGAAATTATTACCAAGAATAAAATATTCCCTTCTTGTTGTAATTGTAAACCTCCAGTGAGGCACTAGGCAGTAAGCCAGTAACCACTTCTTCCCTTCTCTTCTACTGATTTCGCTTCTCTTCGATTTCGCTTCGTAGAAGGCTCGCATTCTGGTGAGCATTCCTCCTACTGATTTATTATACATGTATACCTTTTGATACTTTACACATCATTTCCCAGTTGAAGTACCAAAACACATACAAGGCACAAGTTAGTGGTTAGGGTTTTCTACATTGTACGGTTACGGAAACAATTTAGGTTCTGTCGACTACTAAAATTTCTGAAAGTATCAACTTTTGGAGGGATTGCTTGACAGTTCCACAGTGTATTATCAGTATGATGTAAACAGTTTATCAAATCAGCCCAACTGATTATGATTATCAAATTAGTTGTTTGGGACAAAAGGCTTAGTTGTTGTTGTTTGAAAATCAGAAAATATGGCTATACGTGCTGTGGTGTGCTTAAATTAAATTTCATACAGGTGATTAGTCTAATGATGCAATAAGGATTTTTTATTCTATACTGGTGAAAAATTCAGATTGTCTAATAAACAATATAAAATGTACCAAATCTCATCAATTTTCTTATAGGCTTGACATATATAGTATATAAACTTTGTTGCTTTTAGTGGTAGATTTTGAATTTGGACATTATTTTTTAAATTGTCAAAAATTACCAAGATAATTGGTTGTCAAGTGTCCTCTTCCTCTTTCAATTTAATCCCCATTTGTGTTTGATGTTTTCTTTATTAAATTTTTCAGCTGAACTTTGGTCTGATACTTGCACCATTCACAACCAACACAAAAATAAAAATAATAATAATAATTGAAATATCCAATTTCCCAATTTTCTTTTCTTTTCTTAAGCCAAATTTTCCAAAATTTCTGTGGGGAGAACTAGACAATCAAAACTCAAAATACATTTCAAGACTGAGACTACCAAGATTTTCAATATCCAACCCTTGTAGCTATTTTGGCTGACAGATTTTTTTCTCTTCTTTTCCAAATCTAGGTTTATCTTTTGTACCTTATGCCAACTAGTAGTTCTTTACAAATTTTCCCATGTGCAGGTGAAATAAAGGTTAATTTTGATATCATGAAACACTCTACTCCTGTTCACTCCATTGCCTGGAAAAGGATTACCCTTCTGAACTGTTTGTCTGATCCAAAACAAATGGAATGGACCTGTCCAAACTACTGTTGATATTTCAGGGGAGTTTCTTTTTGGAGATCTATCCATTCATTATAGTTGGGAAGAGGGGCGCTCATTTTCATGGCATGAGTAACAAAGAAAATGAACCGTACAGTAGGCTCTTGGTATTGTCACTTGTCACCAAAATCTACTTTCTCCGACTTTATTATCCTTCCCTTTCTGACACAGTGCATGACAGAATTTTGGTCCTTTAAAATAAACAGTCATAAGTTCATCTAATTACATCATCTTACTCACTATACTACTATATACCAATGCTTTAAAGTTAAAGTGATTAAACCTCTATTTCGCATTTACTTCACTTGCCAAACAGAGGGAATTATAATGTTTTGACCACAGTAAGTTGCTGTCTGAAATTTTTGGACTTTTCTAATAATCCCTTCAGACAGGACCCTAAGACTGTCACTGTAGTCAGGTGCCTCATTAATAAGTTTGTAAATAGTGAATGAGTATCTTTAACCAATGTTAGAGCCTTTAATTTAATAATGTAACTTTTGTTTGTCATGTACGTTATGCACCATACTCCCATGCAATTCTTATTTTTCTTGTCCGTTCCACTTTTTTTCTGTCAATGTTGCCTCTACTAACAGTAGAGACCTATTTGTTTTGCTAGCTGTGGCACACCATGTCTGACCCAGCAAAGATGGCCTCTGTTTGTAGAATGGAGATGTTTAGTGTTGTTTACCATGTTAATATTATTGGCTACTCCCTGGCGAAAGATTTCGGCAGCACCTGTATAGAAGCTGGTAAATTTGATCTGGCTGGACACACTTGGGCTTTGTGTTATCAACCAAGTGTAATTGAAAGGGATGTACGTTATAATTTAAAGCCTGAGTGTCTAAATTTCTCTCTGGTGCTTGTGACGCAACCCGAAGTACCTATTGCTGTTTCCTTTGAACTCAGCCTTCTTAATCAGGATGGTAAAACTTCTCTAGAAGCAACCAAATCGTTGCAGAAAGTCTTCACTGAGAAAGGAAGTCTTGGTTTTGCGAATTTTATGGAAATATCTAAACTTGTGGCCTCTGAATACCTGAGAAATGATTCTCTTCTGGTTCAGTGTTCTCTGCAAGTGAAAAAACCGTCATGCACAGAAAAGACTAAGAAAATTGTGGCACCACCTCCGGACTTGAACCAGCACCTTGGTTGTCTTTTAGAGAGCAAAGAAGGAGCTGATGTTTCCTTTCATTTAAGCGAAGAGACATTTGTTGCACATAAAGCCGTGCTGGCAGCCCGCTCACCAGTTTTCAGAGCTCAATTTTTTGGCTCTATGATGGAAAGTAAAACTGATTCTATTAAGATAGAGGAAATGGAGCCTGAAGTTTTTAAGACTATGCTTCATTTTATATATATGGAAAAACTGCCACCTGGAGATGATATCTCATTCGAGATGGCTCAACATTTACTTGTAGCTGCAGATCGGTACAGGTTGGAGCGACTGAAGGTGATTTGTGCTGAGAAATTGTGTGCAGGAATTGATGCAAAGACGGCCGCAGCCACCTTGGCTTTTGCTGTGCGACACGGCTGTCGCCTGCTCAAAGATTTCTGTGTTGATTTTGTTGCTTCTCGTGAGATGCTAGATGCAGTTATGGCATCTGATGGATTTGAGCATCTCATGTCTAGCTGTCCAACAGTATTGAAAGAGATCTTAGAGAAGGTAAAGAGAACATTTTAGATCATGTTACTTATCTTGGAAGCATTTGGTTAGTAGTAGAAATGAAAGTATGTTAGAATAGAAGACAGAAGGAAATTTACTTTTTGGTGGGATATGCAGGGATGACATTTCAAATGACAAAAGAAAATATCTTTGTTATTAAATTTTGATCTTCATGATGTTTTATGTTTTTATGCAAGTGATGTTACCTATCTGCATAGTGTATATATATTATATTAGCTCAGTAAGATTGACGGTAATGGTACTACAATTGCTTGATAACTGATGTAGGACCAGTACTAATCCGATATGTGCGGTTGTAGGGCCAAGTGTTTCCTTATTTCTGGCCCTTTTTTTCTCTATTGTTGATTTGTTTGCTTTTTAATTTCTCTAATTGATCAGCAGGATTTGCATACTTGCATATTTAAGCGTTAAGTGCAGAGTCGTACCAACTACCAAGGTTTTTTCTTTTTAATCTCAGCTCGTAGGCACTCAACACCCCACACACAGAAAAAGCTGCCTTATGATAATTAGAATTCTAGAAATTAGAAGGCCATACAAACATTTGGACGTTCCAAATACTGTAACTCTCACACGTGTTGAACAAACACACACTGAAGCTGCTGATCCGCTTAATATTGATACTGTCAATGAACCAACTTAAACATCAGTTGATATAGCTTTGGAGGATCAAACGGCCCACACATTATCATCTCACCCCCGTGAGGTTCGAACCCTGGTCTTTCCGTAGGAAGACTCACGCCTCTACCAACTACCAAGGTCGAAATAATTTGCAATGTAATTTCAAATACGATAATGCCTCAATAACATAACTCAAAAGGGAATTATGCTGAAAATCAACATGCCGAGAGGTCACATACTGAGACACCCTTTTCTGACGTCTCTTTTTTACAAACTAGGGATGGACATCGAGCTTTGCTCGATATATGAGTTCATAATAAATTTAAAAGTTCACACACACACACATATATATATATATAATACATTAATACTACTTAGTTATTTTGTACTAAGTTATTTTATTTATAACCTATAACCTATTTGTGTAAAACTAAAAGTTAAAAATTTGGTTATTTTAGTTTTTACTGAATATATAATCTAGATAGTCACTACTAACTTGTCAAAAAAAAGTCTACTACTGCAGCGCAAGGAGATTATGCTGGAAGTTGTGCTGGGTGTGGGTTTGATTCATCAATATATATATTTGAATTTTGAAATAGATTCATATAATCATATTCATCATTCATCACTACAGTTAGGGCTGAAAACGGTAACTGTCTAAACCGTCCGATACAGAATTATGATTTCGTTTCATGGGCGAAATAGATGACGAAAATAGATACAGTTTCGCCATTCAAACGAAACGATAAGCGAAACGTACTTGTTCCGTTACCGTTTATTCCGTCTGTTTCGTCTGATATTCTTTATTGCAGAGAGGAAATGATAAAGAGTACGAAGGCGTGATGAAATTAGGATTAGAGGCGCCGCTAGGGCTGTATACGAGCCGAGTTCGAGCGAGTTAGTCTCAACTCGAACTCGAACTCGTCACAACTCGAGCCAACTCGTGACTCGACAGTAAAGCAGTTCCGAGTTATTTGAGCTAACTCGAACTCGGCTCATTTTAACTCGAGCCAACTCGTGACTCGGCAACAAACTCGTGAGAAGGTGTTGAGGTACTAGCCGCCTTAGAATTTTGCTCGAAAATAGAAAAAGAGGAGCAATCGTGAGGGTGTAAGGGAGGAAAAAAAATCTGGGGACTTGAGGACTAGGGTTAGTGAACGAGTTATTGGACTGCAAATCAATAAAATTATTGGAATGTATATTAATATGATAACATTTTATTTTTTGCAGCCTGTATATTCTGACTCGAGTTGGGCCGAGTCGAGTTTGACCCAACTCAAACTCGGCTCGTAAAATTAACGAGTTGGCATAACTCGAGTTGTTAGAACTCGAGTTCTTCTAACTCGAGTTTTCATCGAGCTTTTTTCGAGTCGAGTTCGAATATCTCACGAGTTACGAGTTTTTTGCTCACCCCTAGGCGACGCTCCATCATTTCTCCGCCGTTCTCAAATCACCTCTCTCTCTCTCTCTAACACGCTCTCATCTCTTCTCTGTGTCTCTCTCTCAGAATAAGTTTCTTCACCTCTCTTCTCCTCTTCTCCGATCAGAGAAACCCACCCTTCTTCTCCTCTCCGATCATAATAGGATTTCTCCGACTAGAATAGGGTTTGCACCTCTCTTCTCTGACCACAGTACCTCTCCTCTCCGACCATCGCATTTCTCTTCTTCAACCACCCACCTCTCCGCTGCCTCCTCTTATCCTCTGCCTTTCGCTTTGTGCCGGAACCCCTCTGCAACGCCCCTTGAGTTGGACGTGGTTGACATTGGAAAAGGCTGACGGCTGGTGGCGCTTGGTGGTGGCCGACGGTAGAAACTGACCTTCTTCTGTGAGAGCACTTGTAGATGCAATATGGAGCATGTCCAACGGCTGGTGGCGCTTGTAAATGCACTTCGATTCTCAGTTTGTGCTGATTTAAAGACATTTGTTATAAATGTAAGTTTGATTATTGTGACAATATTAATCGCTTCTTTTTGTAAAGTTCCTTAAGTTTGATTATTTTGCAAATCAAATTTGAAGCTTTTAATTTGTATGGTTTTAATTTAAACAACTGATTAATTAAAAGAGATGTAATATGTTGGAGCTTTTAATTTAAACACCTTTTAATTTGTATGCTCTATCTCACTGGCTTGATTGGTGGTGGAGATAATGGATGCTTCAGAAATTGTATTTTCAGTGATGCTGTTATTTTTTGATGAGTTTGATTTATGTTGTAAATATTGAATTTTTACTGTATATGTTGAAGTATGTAATAATGGGGTCTTTTGGTATCCTGGGGATTTCTTTTTTTAGTCCCTTGATGAATTCTTTGGTTTACTGAGACTTGAATGGGATTTCTTATTTGCTTTGGTTTACTGGTACATGAGAATTAGAATGGTACTGGACCTATTGGTACAAGCAACTAGTATTGGTTTTCTGGCTTTAGCTTTGTAGCATTTTTCTATTCTTTGCTAGGGCAATATTTCTTATACTGTTTTTTGAAAAAAATTTCGAGATTTTATTATTTGTGGCTCTGTAGTTAATGAAAAACGATTAAACAGTTGAAACGGTTAAACCGTTTCGATCGAACGAAACAACCAACACAACAAAAAATCCTTGCGTTCAAATAACGAAACGCAACACGCAACCAAAAAAATTTGCGTGACACAGGACGAAACGATCAACGCAATAGGTCATTTGCGTCATCGTTATAACCGTTTTGCAGCCCTAACTACAGTTCCGCGAGTTGTTGAATTGAATTTGGGCAATTGGGCTGGGCTGTGCTGGGTTTTTCTACTAGATTTGCAGGTTACGCAACAACAGTCTTTCTACTAACCGTGTAGGCCGGATTACCTTAGTTTGAGCTCGTGAACAAGAAAAAGTGGACCTCAGAACAGAACTTACAGGTACTTATGCTGAGTTATGCGATTGTGATGTCTTAATATTGGAGACGACAAAATGAGTTGTATAAATATCACTACAGGAGAACTTCCAAAATTATGCACATTATAAGTTCTCTCTTTTTTCTTTCTCATTTTGGCTTGTCACATAAAGAGAAAAGCCACGTTTGCACGAATTGTTTGCATTGGGACAAAATGAAAATAAAAAAAGAAAAGAAGAAGAAGAAGACACATAGAAAGTTGCTTTAATTTAAACATCTTCTCAACAGACATTATTATATCAATGATCATGACTACAAATTAAATACTCGGTATATATAACATACTCTGATACTCGAATGTATAATATCAAGCTGACACTGGCGGTGGGGAGAACTCGTCCGCCTCCTCCTCTTCCACGCCGTATTTATTTTTATTCCTTCTAACACGTATATATTATTATTATACTACCGCACTTAATAAGGGATCTTGCATATTATATCTGCATACCCTGACTACTGTGTAAGCACGAATTAGCCTTTAGTAGTTTGTGGTTGACTTGTACGTTGCACCAGCCTGCCACCCTTGCGGAATCACATTATTCAGCTCTAGGATATTGCCGGAGTCTGACGTGAGACGGATCGAGAAAGGGGCTTGAAGTGTTGGGCCTGAGTTCAGCATCCAGACTGCACCCCAAGAGTGTTGCATTGGGGTCCATGAACTGTATCCTGACTGCATGAGATCGACGGCTGATAGGCTTCCATCTCCTCCTACAAACTCGATCAGTACTGCAAGGTAGTTCGGGTTTGAGCCTGAATCCACATGAAGTGTTATCTGGGTTCCTGGGTAGCTGCACTGGACACTGCAGGTATGGATTTATGTTAATTTTTGTGGTAATTAAAAAGAGTAATAATTAATTAAATGCTTGCTTGCTTAAAGTTGAAAGGTGTAGGTGTCATGATGAGATACACGAGATTTTTTTTGCATGCACCGAGCTGGTGAGTTTGAACAATTGAAGGCAGAGAAGGTTGTTCTTTTAAGATGGCCAAGCATTCAAGTGCAAAAAGGACCGACATTTGGGTAGTTAATTAATAAATTTTACCTGAACTTATTATTAGTTTTACACTTTTACTTACTAGCTAAGAGAATTATAATATAAACATAATTAAGAACAGGAAGTATATATTTATAGATTCATAATCACATTTAATGTTACATGTATTCTTAATTCTTAAATATAGTAATATACTAATATACCCTTACCGATTATATTCAATTTGGAGAACACCAGCATTGCGAAGCTGATCAGCCTGACCTGACAGAGCCATGGCTCCAAAAGCAGTCCCACTCATGTCAAAATGAACAGGCTCTGAGAGGCATGGACCCCCGGGACACTCGTCAGTTAATACAACTGTCACTGGGTTACCAGAGCACGCCGCATTACCAGTACACTTGACCTGATAACAAGCACCACAACCCAAGCCAGATTTGAATATTGAAGGGCTGCCGGCAGCAATCATTGATGAGAAAGGAGCTTGATCAACTGCATTTTGGTACCCACATGCACCACCTACAAAGTCACAAAGAGTAATTAAAAGCCATGTATCACATATCTCATGTGATATGTACAATGTACTGTGCACGTTTCATATAGGTGAGCAAAGAATGTTGGTTGCACTTTTAAAAGTCAGAAAAGTTTGTTTCAACAAAACCATGGTAGCAACTGATTTGAGAGTCTCCATATATAGATCTTGTTTCTTGCTCCGTTCATAAATAAATACATACATACAATTGATCTGGAAATTGATTAAATTTATAACTATTTTTTAAATATATAAAAAATCAGTGTTTGTTCAAGAACTTGACCCTATATTATCTTTAAAAAAATAAAATACGTAAACAATTTTAAAAGAAACTAATATTCATGTTTCATGATGATCTTGAACTGTGCATACAGTTATGTTCTTAATTTCTGAAATGGACCAATGGCACCTCAACCTAAGAACCTTTCCGAAGCTTAAGCATGTATTAAAAATTTTGTACGTTTTATTTACTGTGGATAAAGCGGTATTAGTAACAGTCATGTATTTATAAGTTTCTCATCAGCAACATATAAACAGATAATATATACTGGTAACAGGCATAATATTTGCATTCTGTAGTGATAAAAGAAGCAGTAATAACAAGGATAAACAGTAGTGATGATGACGATGATTATGATAATTAATGCATGACAAGTGATTCGATTTACCATCGCTGCCAGCACCATTCGCACTGCCATACCATGTCGCTCCACCAGTGGGCCACCCAGATGATGCAGCGAGGGTGGAGTTATTCAAGTCCAAGAGTTTGCGGTTTTGGCACGCTCCCGGGTTGATAAGCAATGCTGCTGGCACTAACACAACCATGAATAAAAAGTCGGGCACAGCAAAACGAGCCATTGTCACTAGAGATCCTGAGCAAATAATCAAGTAGATATCTCTCTGAGGAAAAGAAGAAGAGTGTGGATTGATGAACTGAGAGTGGTAAAATGAGCTATTTATAGAGAAGAAGGAAGGTGTTAGGTCAAGTAGTTACACATGGCTAAGAGAAGGCAATTAAGTGTTTAGCCTTTTCTTCTTAATGACGATTAGTAGGATGTAATTAAGGTTGTTAATTTCTGGTCAATGGTTCAGAAATTTTGACTCCAAGTTGCAGGATCAATTCAACACTCTGTTTAACTCCAACAAAAACAAAAACCAATACATTTTACTGGATGTGATAACAAAATATATATGGGGCTTCATTGTCAATTAAGTATGTAATATTTAACAATATTTATTTCTTTCTAAAAATGAATGTATTATGATATGATACGTTTTTTTATTTTTTTTTCCATTCAAGTTGATACTCTCACAGTCTCACTAAAACAGATATCATTGGATTCCCTTTTGTTATTTTTCTACTTATGCATATGCAAACATTAATTGGTGCCGTATATTTCTATTCATATTAATTTACTAATTTCGCAATTACCTTAAGTGTCTCGTTATCTGCATCATGATAAAACATCTCATCGCATTCTATGTTTTTGTTGCGGACTCCAATTGCGGACAAGCATGGTAAATATTTAAGATTATTTTATCTATCTTTGCTAAAATCATTGAAACACACACCTAGGGGTGTCAAACATATAAGGAGAAACGGAACGAAACTGGTATGTTCCGTTTTCGTTTTGTTTTTTATAACATACCAAAATACCATTTCGTTTTCGTTCTGTTTCGTTAGTTGTTCCATTTCTCATTTTATATTGATTTCAGTCTATTTTTTATTGATTTTAGACATTTTTCGATAAAATGGAACACTAATGTGCAGAATAACTCATTCCATTTTTGAAAACACAACTCATTTTCCATTTCGTTTCTGTTCAAACGGAACGGAACGGAACGGAAACGGTCGAAACGGAAGACCATTGACACCCGTGCACACACCTATACCTGTCTAACGTGTTAAATGGCACGGTATCACTCTATACCGTTATCGTGCCATTTAATAACGGTATGAAACCGGTATTGCCACTTACCGTTCCACTAATTAAACGAAACGGATTTCTGTGCCATCAACTGTTCCACTTCACAAATTACACATTAAATGGTTTGAAATGAGATTGAAACAGTCGAAACGGTATAACTAGTTGTGCCACATACCGTTCCATTTAGAAAACGGTATATATTTCTATGCCACAAACCTTTCCGTTTAAGCCGAAACGTGGTGGCGAAACGGCAAACGGATGCCGTTGACAGGTCTACACACACCCCTGCTTAAGAGATAGGACTGAATTTCTTTTCAAGACCAAGAGGTCAGGGGTAATCGCTCCTTCATCCTCAATTTGTCTTACAATATGCCACATTTATATTTTGAAGAATTCAAGAATGCGTTTTGAGTTTCCTGAATTTGACCCTTTTATTAAAATCGTTTTTCTACTTGAGATGCTAATGATATGTCCCTTGATATATAGCCACTTTAAATTTTTTTAAAAAAAAACATATATGATATGCCGAAATTTTCTTCCTCGATTATGTACCTTTGCGATGCGCATTTGTTATTTTTTTTATTAGATTACATACTAAATTATCATATAGAATATATTTAGATTATTCTAATCATAACTATAAATCACTAAAGTGTTACAAAAAAAAGTTGTAAATTTAACGACGTATGTGTGAAAGGAAAGAATATACTCGAACTTTTGCCATAGAACAAAGAGTCCTCTAATTGTTGTATACTGGACAGAAATGAAGGCAAGAAGAAATTTCTCATGGTGCTAGATTAGTTCCTAAAGTATGTTATTGGTTTTTACGGTCGGTACAATGGTCAGTGTCATTGTAATTTTTTAAAACTTCAGTTTACATTTTATTTTTAAAAATCAGTTTACATTTTCGTTAGATGTGTACGTAATAGTTTTGCAAAATTTTTTTATAAATCATTGTTTGTTAATAAACAAATAGCATGCTCACAGCTTACTGACACTAGGGCGTCCTAGTAAGCTTATACAGCTACAAAAACACAAAGTTAAAAAAAAAACAATTAAAAATGAGCTGTCCCCCCTCCCCAAAAAATAATAATAATAAATAAAGAAAAAATAAGTTGGGTAGAACTAATATGCATCCATCTCTTACGGGAAAACCATTTAAATGACTTCATCTATTAACTTAAATAAAAGATTAAATGAAATTCTATAATTTTAGGAGTATATCAAATTTAAGTTGACTTGAATGATCAATATTTGAATTTTATATTATTGCAATGAAACTTACCAACTTTTGCATTGGCTTAAATTTGATGCAAATTGTGTTCAATATTTTATTATGCAAGACGTGAGTGCATGGTTTTTTTTATTATTATTTTAATGAAAACTTCCCAACTTTCAAGTTTGATGCAAAAGATGAGTGTTAAAATTATCTAATTACGTAAATTACATGTCTAAAACAAAAAAAGGACCGCGTCGTTATCTGTGTGGAGGTGATTATTTTTTCGGAATTGCTTTCCGTCATCCGTCACTTCTATCATTCTTCGTCATTCTCATTCAAACGCGTTAATAACTGATTCTCCTCTTCTCACCCCATCTCATCCCCTCTTCGCTAATCCTTTCCTCTATTGTTGATTCTCATCCAATTTCCTCTGGTTCTAGAAATGTTAGTATGTATTATATAACTAGAACTATTAGTATGTATTAACTAGAACTATTAGTATGTATTAACTAGAATTGTTAGTATATTGAATAAAATATGCTATTAAGTAGAACAGTATGTTCTAGTTAACTAGAATAATTGCTATACTAATAGAACTATCATATATATTAACTAGAACCTTTAAATATATAAGTAGAAAATTTATATATATTAACTAGAACTGTTATGTATATAAGTAGAACATTTATATATATTAACTAGAACTGTTATGTATATAAGTAGAACATTTATATATATTAACTAGAACTGTTATGTATATAAGTAGAACATTTATATATATTAACTAGAACTGTTATGTATATAAGTAGAACTTTTATATATTTTAAATAGAATTGTTAAATATATTAAGTAGAACTGTTACTGTATTAAGTAGAACATTTATATATATTATTAGAACTATTAAATATATTAAGTTAAACTGTTAAATATATTAACTAGAACTGTAACAATTGTATATCCATTTCTTCTGTGTTCGCTCTCTCCTCTCTGTGTCGCTGCCTCCTCTCTGTGTCGCTGCCTCCCTCCTCTCTGTGAGACGCTCATCTCTCACCTCTGAGGGAGAGAGGGGATGACTCCAGGGAGGATGATGGATGAGTTTTCGAAAATAAATGAGCGCTATGTTTCCAAAAACAGTTACGATAAATTTCTAAAAAATGAAAACGCGTTTTCAGGAATGATGGAATCGGAGATGATCCTTATCAGTCCCGTTATTTTTTTTATTGTGGAATGCAAATGTCTAATAAATTTTCTAATTAAAACAAACAGTAATTATGCCCAAATTTCTAATGTGAAAGGCCGTTATTTCAGTTAATAGGGAACCCCCACTGCCGACCAAAGCTAAGGGACTAAATCAATTTCCCATTTATAGACTCAACGAAAGCGACGTATTAGAAAACGAACTCATTGATCTGATGGTCGAGATTTAATCTTGGCGAACAAAAGCCTTAAATCTGGGCAGATTTACAGCTTCCATCCCCCCTTCCCCTTGATCTTTGCATTTTTGACCGGAGAATATGGCGATTTCTTCAAGTAATTGAAGTTGTAGGCTGAGGTAAACATTGATCCATTTCCAGGAGGTATTGACCTTCTGCTAGTACCATGCGATGTGTATCCTTTTATATTTTTATATATTTTTTGTTCGATTAACAAGGATCTCAACCTTTAATTACCTACTTTGTGGTTGGTGAAGAGTTTATTACATTTATGAATTAAATACAAAAGTATATATTATATAGCGGGGTGATAAGGATCATCCCCATCATCCTCACGCGTTTTTTTCTATTTTAGGATTTACGCGTTTTCTATTTCTGGAAATCACTTTGTTTCCCTCCCTGCGTATGATCGTCCCTCCTCCCATTCCTCCTGCGTACGTACGCTCCCCCTCCCCCTCCCCTCTCTCACAGACACCCTCCCTGTGTATGCTCGTCCCTCCTCCCATTTCTCCTGCGTACGCTCCCCCTCCCCCTCCCCCTCCCCTCTCTCACAGACACTATATATTGATTATAATTGTTGAAGTTAATATATATAACTGTTGAAGTTAATATATATAACTGTTGAAGCTAATATATATGCCAACTTCAATAATTTAAATATATCCACTTCAAATATTACCTTCAACATTTAAATATGCCTAGTTCAACAATTATATATATTAACTTCAACAGTTATATATATTAAATTCAACAGTTACATATATAACATATTATACAACAGTTACATATATAACTTCAACAGCTACATATATAACTTCAACAGTTATATATATTAACTTCAACAGTTATATATAGTAACTTCAACAGTATGCTTTCGGCTAACCAGCCCATGGGTACAGAGCCCGTAAGACTCCCACCTCAAAAAGCCCGATAGAAGCACGAAGACGGAACGAGCAGAACAAAGAAGAATCGAGGATTAAATCCGCTACACACTTGATTTATATTCATGAGAAGAGCAAAGCCGAGAGCACACCAGGATAGCCATGTATAAAGCATATGCACGTAACTAGATACATTGACTCTACATCTTACTATGAAATGAGAGAGCTATAACTTCAACAGTTATATATATTAACTTCAACAATTATATATATTAACTTCAGTAGTTACATATATAACATATTAACTTCAATAGTCACATATATAAGTTCAACAGCTACATATATAACTTCAACAGTTACACATATAACTTCAACAGTTATATATATTAACTTCAACAGTGACATATATAACATATTAACTTTAACAATTACATATATAACTTCAACAGTACATATATTAACTTCAACAATTACGATATTGCCTTCAACATTTAAATATATTAACTTCAACAGTTATGAAGTGTGTAGAGAAAGAGGAGAAGGGTGGAGGGGACGGTGTACATGGGAGGGAGGAGGGGAGGAGGGGGAGGGGGGACGATGTATGTAGGAGGGAGGAGGAGGGAGGGGGACAGTGTACGTGGGAGGGAGGAGGGGACAGGGGCGGATACAGAGGAGGGGAAGGCGAGAGAGTGTATGCGTGAGGGATGAGTTAGTTACGTACGCGAGTTAGTTACGTACGCGTGAGGATGATGGGGATGATAGAATCTGAAGGATGGTCCTAAGCAATTCCGTATTATATAGTATATAAAATTTATAGAAGTGCATATTTTTATGAGTAAAAGAAAGAAAATGAAATAAGTTAAGATAGAAGGACAAAATTAAAAAAAGATAAGACGATATATCACAGAAATGGCATAAAATCTCTTTTTGCAACCAATGAATCAAACAATGTCCTTGACTCCTTTCCGTCCAAATCTACAATCGTCAACCTGAGATTTATAATCCATTGGGTATCTTTTAGCTATTACAACATTCTAAAAATTACATTAATTCCTCCATTCGAGGGATTTATTTGAGAAATGTTAGTATCTAATATATTGGATGGATGGGTCCGTCTAATGCGATCGTTTTCACATTTTTAAATTGTAAATGATCGATCCGAACCGTTCAATATGTTCTTCATATTGAAAACTTATAAAAAACCAAATTTTACATTTTTTTTACTTATTTTTTTGTATTTTAGAAAATTCCTGATATAAAAATTCCGGATCATCTAATAATAACGATTTTGTAAATATAAAAAAATAGTAAGTTTTCAATGTGGAGAACATATTGAACGGTCGGATCGATCGTTTGAAATTTAAAAATATAAAAACGATTGTATTGGACGGACATCATCCGTCCAATATATTAGACTCTAACATTTCTCGATTTGTTTACATCAAAACAACAATATATAAAATTAGATTAATATACTAAATTGTAAACTATGATTGTATGAACGATCGTATTTCAATGCCGAAATTTGAAAGTCCAGCCAGCGTTTAACCAAAAAAAAGTTAATAAAATATGAATCGGTCCTGTTCTGTAAATTTGGGTCCTGTTTTAATCTTAGGTTGGATTTTTCAAAGAACGAACTTTTGCATTTAAAAAAAATTGAAAATTTCACTCATCAATATTTACTTTCGTAATTTTTATATTTCAGATATAAGAACCCTCCCTCCAATATGTTAGACTCATGCAAGCAGGCAACATAATACAAAATCTCATACCGCACATTTGCTATCTAATCGGACCAGTATTCTCCATAGAACTCAAAAGGTCTGCAGAGTACAGATCTTCGATCCGAACCATCCAATTTAATTTCAAACAGAGATTTTTAAGGATTGTACGAATCTCAACAGATTTGATATTAATTATGGAACATCCATTATTGATCGGATGGTTTGAATAAAAAATCTGATCAGACCTTAAAAGATCTGCACACGATGCGATTTCCAATCTAATCTAGTGCCAAAACTTTAGAAATTTTAGTTGCAAACTTCAGGGACATTTTTATCATGAAAAGAACATCAAAGATTGGCCCACAGACCTATAAAAGGCGATCAAAAGTACAAATATTGACCCGTTAAAATTTAAGCCATCTTTCAATTGGGCTTTAATACAAAACGAAGAAGGTTTTGTCTTGAAAACTTAATGAAAGCCTAAAAATTGGATCGAAGCAGTAACCCAATTGTGGACCAATGAATAGCCTAAAATGCAGTACTATTTTTTTTCGTCCATCCTTTTGACCAGATTCTCTGTGGTAGTACTATGCTATCTCTATGTAACAGCTCAATAAAAGAAACAGTCTGCAACTCGCCATGTAATAGGTCCTGAGAAATAAAACTCATTCTTAGGGCACAGAAAAACTCATTCTTAGGTCCTGAGAAATAATCATTTTTTTTTTCTGAGAGGAGATCTTAATCACTTGAGCTAACCTTCCTCGCTCACCATTCTCCTCCACTTGACATGGATAATTTCGTAAATTTTCTAAAATCCCTACCCATTTATTTACCTACATTCCTCGGTGGCCCCACAAAACAAGTTTGTTTTATTTTGTTTAGTTTCTTCTATTCTATGCATGAATCCAAATCCAAAAAACTAAAACAAATTCCAATTTCCAAGTCCCACCTCCCTCCCGCTCGTTCAAACTTCCCTCGTCATTTTCAATCCGTTGCCACCTCAAAAATAAAAAATAAAAAGAAAAAAAAGCAATTTCTCATTTCCATTTGCAGATTTTTCTATAATTAGCTCTCTCAATTTAGTAAGCTCAATCCATTCAAGAGAAGAGAGAACTCCGGTAGCACACACACTCACCCACTCACTGCACACACTCGGCCATTCCTCACCTGCCGGAGCCGGAACCAACTCGCCGGAACCCTAGATGCGCCAACACCGTCGCCTGAGCAGCTGGTCCGAGCTCTGGCTCAAGAATGTTGTCGTCAACATGCCTCCTAAAACCCTAACCCTAGACGACGGCCCCACCTCCTCCTCCTCCGGCGACCTCACTTCCCTCCTCTCCGACCAACTTCTCCTCCTCGTCTTCTCCTTTGTCCCTCCTCCTCTCCTCTTCTCCTCGGCTCCTCTCGTGTGCCGCCGCTGGCTTCGTCTCTCCGGTCACCTCCGGCACCGCCTTACTCTACTCGACTGGTCGTTTCTCCATCAGCGCTTGCCGTACCGCTTTCCGAACCTAACCGAACTAGATCTCCTCCCGGCTTCCTTCGTCTGCCCCTCCTTCTCCACAGCTCTTCTCTCCCGGGGCACCGTCTCAGTTTCTCTCGACCTCTATGTTGATCCACCCGTTGGCGATGCACAATTTATATCATGTGAATCCATTTCGGTCGGGCTGGAAACTATCGCCAGCAACTTTCCCAATTTGCGCAAGCTCTGCACTGTGGCTCCCACCGTATCGGACTCGGGCCTGTTTGCAATCGCCAATTCTTGCCCCACTTTACAAGAGCTAGAGCTTCATGGATGCACCGACCTGGCATTGCGGCCCATCTCAGTCTTTGAAAATCTGCAAATACTCCGACTGGTGGGGTCAGTCGAGGGGCTGTACAGTGGACCTGGGGTGACCGACATAGGTCTGACTATCCTGGCCCATGGTTGTAAACGACTTGTTGAATTAGAACTCTCGGGTTGTGAAGGGAGCTATGACGGTATCTCTGCAATTGGTCGGTGTTGTGTAATGCTAGAGGAATTGATCATTTCTGACCATAAAATGGATAGTGGATGGATTGCAGGGTTGGCATTCTGTGGGAACTTAAAAACATTGCGGTTGCAAGGGTGTAGTCGGATTGATGCAGATCCGGGTCCTGAGGAGCACTTGGGTTCATGCCCAGCAGTTGAAAGTGTTCAATTGCAGAGATGTCAGATTAGGGATAAGAGAAGCTTACATGCTTTGTTTATGGTGTGTGAGTCTGCACGGGAGATTGTTTTCCAAAATTGTTGGGGGCTTGATGATGAATTATTTGCCTCAGCTGCTATTTGTAGGTAATGATATTTCTGCTGCATGTTATGTTATATATGGTAATTGGTTCTGGGTTTTGTGCATTTTAGATGGTAACCTTACTGCATTGATCAATTAGTTAATTCTATATTAAATTACCAAGAAACATATATTTGCATTAATAATCACAACAATATCAAACTAATTGCTTTCTTGTTAGCTTAGCTAATTTTTTTCAGTCCATATAAATTTGAACCCTAAGAAATTAATCCAAGCTCCTAAAGTTAAGGACTAATTTGTCTATATGCTATTGAATATGTTGTTTTCATCTAACAGGAATTGGTCTTTTACAGTTTCTCTAAAATGTTGAATGGCACTTGTACATTTATTGTATAATGACCTGTGTTGAAATTTTTGTTTTGTTTGACACATATCCATCATTTATTGGTAGGAGATATTATAATTCCTTTTTTCCACCTTTCGCAGGAGAGTGAAGCTCTTAAATTTACAAAGTTGTTCAGTCCTATCAACCCAAGGTCTTGAGTCAATTATCTTGTCTTGGCCAGACTTGGAAAGATTAACCGTCATTTCATGCAATAACATAAAGGACGAAGAAATAAGCCCTGCCTTGTCAGGCCTGTTCTCTAGCCTCAAGGAGCTCAAATGGCGGCCTGATACCAAATCCATGCTTGCAACCAGTCTTGGTGGTACTGGCATGGGCAAGAAAGGTGGGAGGTTCTTCAAACGGGTATGTACTTGTTGCCTCAATTCACATATTTTGGTATGTTATTTTACGGGTGTACTCAGTGTATTATTGGCAAAGGTCAATATATGCTGATGTTGATCTGAGACCAGCTGATGCCAATTTAGAAGGCCATACTGCTTTTGCCTGTACCAGTAGTAGAATTGGAAGTGAAAAGACTTATTTTAGAGAAATGCTGATTTTAATCATTTTAATTTGTTGATTATTTTCCAGAGAATATTACCAGGTCAGCAGCGTCTAAAAGGGAAACCTGATGAAGAACCATCCTGAGTAGGGAGGGATTTTGTTTTTTGGAAAATTTGTTAGATTGTTTAACTAAGCTCCCGTGTTGTACTTCTGATTTCATGTAACGAGGATATATTCTCCTGTAATGGAAATTGCAACTTTACCATTTCTTTATTTTTTTTTATTTTAAAGTGCGCTGTGTCCTTACCAGGATTACTTCAAAAATCATGCAGAAGAATGTTGTAGAGTTTGACAGGTGTGTGTTTTTGCACGTTTTCTAATTTCCTTTTTTTTGGGGCAAAAGTACAATTATTTTTTTATTTATTTCGAGCCATAGAATTACATTAACGGGAAAACATATAACATAACATGAAAATTGGTCAGGAACAATATTTTTTTCCTTTTAACTCGTGTGGACTTTTAACTCGCATAGACAAAAGGGGGCGGAAAATAATAAAAAAAATTAGAAAGAATTTATATAGAAAAAAAAATGATAGGGCTCAACTCTTTTGCGAGTTTCGTTTCTTTGTACCGGATTAGCTGTAAATGGACCGTTGCTTGCTATAAATAAAGAGGTAGCACCTATTGCCATTCTCTCAATCTCTCTTCTCGCTCTCGCTCTTGCTCTCTCTTTATTTATCTCGCTGAGAACAAAAGACTCCAAGAAACAAATACTAAACATCATCTTCAAAAGAAAGAAAGAAACTGAAAGGAAAAGAAAGGATAGCAATGCAGCTTTCAAGAAAGAGAACGTACATTGAAGATCACCTCTCCTCCTCAAGCAGCAACTACCAACCCCAGCAGCGACCCCGTCAGGCCATCCAAACTCCTGACAGGAAGTTTCTTGAAGAACAGCTCCACCTCCTTCAGTACATGCAGGTATACCGCTCTCCTTCTGTAGAAACCAACTTGGAGACCAACTCCATCACGAGCCCTCTGTTGCACCACCAGCCAAGGCCCTGGTTACCAGTTCCCAGAGGTGCAGATAGATCTTTGGGCATGGGATCGCTTCTTGAGTGTTGCCCTATGTCTCCCTCTCCTGTTTGTAGCCCTACCATCTCACGCATGTCAAATGCCGGTTCACGAGTGTCGAATGTCCATTCGCATAGCTCAAATGTCTGTTCACACATGTCAAATGTGCATACTGATGGTGCTGTCTTTGTCACTGCCAAGGTACTGTCTCTTTTCTTATGTCTTCTTTGTCAATCTTGATTTTAGTTATTTCCCTTCTTAATTTAAAGAAAACCATACACTTAGACTTTCAGCATTCTTCCTTTATGTAGTATTGAAATTTTTTATCCGTTGTTGGAAGTCTTGGATTAAAAACTGCCGTTTACACTCTTTTGTATTCTCTCTTTCTTTTTTTTTTTTTCTAGTGGTTGTTCCCAGTATTACCAGTAATTTTGTCTTGTTTAGAGCTCATACCACATAGAGGCTGATACTAGGAGATCAATTTCATCTGATGAAATTCAAGAAGAAGAAACAACCATTAGGCCTCCTGAGTCAACCTTCTCACAGCCTCAAGTGCAAACAAGAAGCCGAGTACAAACCCCATACAGGCACTCTCTTGACATGCAAAACAGAAGAGGTTTCTTAATTTTCTACCTTTTCTGTTTTTGTCCTTTCATTTACTATTCACAAACAAATTCTTGTTTTTTTCAGCAGGATTATTTGGGAACCGAGGAATTTCCCATTGGACAATACCAGGAAGGCATATAATCCACCGGCACAATGTGCGTGAAGCACGTGGCCTGCCAGAAGAAAGGACTTATAGCAGACAGCTGCACTGGCCACATACCACAATGTCTTCTCAACGACCATCTGGTAAGAACACACCATGTTGTACCATACCATGTTTGGGCTTGAATCACAGTACCACATTATTCTAGCATAAGAGTTGCATCTTGACTTTCTATGATTAGATATGATAAATTGATGTGCCATTTGCAGTTGGTGCGTGGAATCGAGGATCAGTTGAAGGATCTTATATGGCTGATGATGAGAACAGTCTGGCAAGCAGGTCCCAGCAGTTAGGCCACACCAAGCTAGCTGGGTTGCGAGGGGGGCAGATGGAGGCCAAGCTAAAGGCATTGAAGGAGGAACACGAGATAAAGCTTTTGACAAGGTTAATAATAGTATTTATTTCTTTCTATATCAATGCATGTAGTGTGTTTCATTATGCTTGCCTGAGAGGTGCTGGTCTTGATACTTCAGTGCTGAACATAAAACTTTCCTGGAATAGGGCATATCCAGTGAGAGTAAGGCAATTTATTTGACAGCAATTAAATTTGGAATATTACAGATTTAAACTTTATACTTTCATGATCTCTCTATAATATGAAAAATACCAATTAAAAAGGAAAATTCTCCTTGAGGGAAGAAAAAGAATCAAAAAGGAAAAGTATAACAGATATCTAGCATTTTTCTCAGGTTAAGGCAGCAAGAAGATGCCATTGATAACTGGGAAAGGGAGCAAATTCTCAAAGTTAAGAAGAAGATGCGAAAAACTGAGGTACCATGAACCATTTATTGAGTAGAAATTCTCTCTTTGAATTATCATATCACATTTCCTAATTTGCCATGCTTGGTTGTGCAGATAAAACTGGAGCTTGAAAGAAGGATGGCACTGAAGAAGGCAAGGAATGATATAGAGAAAACACAAAGGAAGGCTGAGAAAAGGAAGATCCAAGAGCAAAATGAGACTGCTAAAAAGATAGCCTGCTCCAGCAAAGCTGTTGAAAAAATCTCCTTTGTTGGGAAGGTCCTCTGGAAGCTTGCTTGCTTCTGAAATTCTTCATGCCTGAAGCTGCTGACAAGGGAACTGGTTGACATTGAAAGCCTCGAATACATTATACAAGTGGCTACTGCATGTCAGCAAAGTTGCTACTTGCTTCTATGTCTTTTATATTCTGGTTGTCTAGATATATTTTATTTCTTTAATGTTCCATTACCAGCTCATGACAAAGGATACTACCATTTGTTGTAATTATGCAATTTGGTAGAAATGTTTGGTAGTAAATATTGTAATACATTTCATGATTTTATAGATTCATATAATAACTTTGTTGGCTTCCAAACGAAATTTGTTTATCTAAGAATTTTGATGATTCCAATCTTTAGAAGTGGCCATACAAAAGTTTAAGAAATACATAGTAACCCAAGGACATGGTATTTAAACATATGATGAATGATAATGATTGCCAGGGATCCACTCGCCCCAGGATTGCACACCAATGGGTGTAGACCACATCCGCTGCAAGTGCCAACCATATTTATGTTAACACAAGAAAGGTTGGCATTTGCAGGTGACATGGAACCATTGGCAGGTGAGCTGGGCAAGCACAGCCTTGGTGAGCAAAAGCTTTCCTCTAAACATATAAACTTTAACAGACTAATTTCTTGACTTTAGATTTTCCGACGAGAGTGAGCATTGGATGGTCCGCTTTCGGACACAAATTTTGCGTAAGTTACTTGAAAAAGAATACACCTAAGCTCATTTTGTCAAGTAACTACCGCAAATTTTGTTTCCGAAAGTGGTTCATCCAATGGCCACTGTGGATGGAACAAAAGAATGGAACAAAAATTGTGAATTATTAATGGCATTTGTGGGTTCGTCAACTAAGAAAGATGAAAGAAGGCATAACCACCAAGGGGTTCCAGGAAACTCGTATAACATAAGATAACAAATAAATATGCTCAATACAGTCAACAATTATGTTTATAAGTACTCTAGTAAATCTTATGCATTTAATGTATTAAAACAATATGCATGAATTAGTCATTTAGTCTACTGGTCTTATCTCTATAAGACCAGTACCACTATCAATTTTTCTTAAGTCTACCTGTATTAGATTCCGAGGCATTGAGGAAAGCAAGGACAAAAGAATTTCATGTATACTTTGCCTCTCTCCTTAGATTCTGTTAAACAAAACAAGCATATTGAATAAATGTAAGACAGAGCACAATACTTAACAATAACACAGAAGTATAAATATTTCCCTGTGTCTTGGCTGGGAAATTGTGTCTATATTAAAGGTTAAATTGGGACAAGGCCTCTCAGACAAAACTTCAAACACTTGGCATGCATAAAAAGATACAGAAATAAATTATCTGGTAAAGTAGCGGCAAGAAGTCCTCGGTTAAAAATATCTATCAACCCCCAAATTATCTTCTATTAAGAGCGTGAGAAGGGAAAACAATTTCAAACAAGTGGTAACTACAATACATAGGATAAGATTTTACGGGTGTGTTATCAATTAAAGCAGTGCTCAGATCAATTCCCAGTAGTGGACTATAGCAGTATAGTACATAGTACATATCTGAACAGTCTCTCGTCATCATTCGGTTGTTTCTGAGAGAGAAGAATTTAATAGAGGACAATTTCGTTGTGATTAATTTTTACTAGTTTGTGTTTATAGAAGATCCTTACGAGGTCACGAAGCAGCTTAATTTTCTTCAGGTTTGGCATTATTTCTAATTTAGGCATACCATTTGAGCTCTTTGAAATGAGCACATTAAGATACTTCAAAGGCAAGTACACATTACAACTGTGCAATTAGGCTATTTTTCTGAATTTAAGTTGAATTTTAATAGGATGGTATCACTTCTTGGACCAAGTGTAGCTTTATCATGATTTTCTGTTGCTAGGGACAGTCCTCTGGAAGCTTGCTTGCTTCTGATTCTTCACGACCGAAGACGCTGACAAGGGGACCAATTGACATTGAAACAGTGTAACATTCATACCTTGAATACATCATACAAGTGGCTACTTCATATCAGCAAAGTGCAGAACCTATCATCATTTGCATTTGCCTCTTTTATTTGTAAACTAGCGCTTGTAGTTTGTAAATGATGATAGGCCAAGCTAAAGGAAAATGTATTCTGGTAAACTAGCGCTTGCTGTTGGATTAAATGACTTTGCCTATTGGCCGGTACTCAAAAATAAATAAATAAATAAATAAATAAAGATAAAAATGTGATAATATCTTTTGCATTTTGGTTGACTAGATAGATATATTGTATTCCCTTTTATGTTCGATTACCAGCTCATGACCCAGGATAGTACCATTTGTTGTAATTATGCAATTTGTTAGAAATGTTCTGTTGTAAATGTTGTTGGCTTTGTTGGCTTCCAAATTTTGTTTGTCTAAGAATTTTGATGCCGATCTTTAGAAGTAGCTAGAAAAGTTCAAGAAATATATAGTAAAACAAGAAACTTTTGAGGTAGCATACACACTCGATAGGTAGGAACAATATCAGAATGAACCATAATGAGTTCAGAGATAAAATGAAACAACCCTCATATTCATTAAACAACAGCCTTTCAAAACAAATAAATATAAATAAGTGTGATAAAACAAGCATTGAGCTCCTTTGTTATTCCAACAAGGGAAAAAAAAAATAAAGTATGAGCTGATCTCTCAAAATGTGTCCAGCTATTACATAACATCAAAATTATTTGTTAGTTCTACAAAATTCATACCAAATGTATAAGCAAGACACCATGATGTTTTCAGCTTTAATTTCACCTTCGAACAGACAGACCCATCTCTAGACAAGACAAAAAAAAAAATTACATCAGAATTAAAACTTAATCCATCAAAAAATAATGCAACTTAAGAATCTCTTTACATCTCAGGTGATAAACAAAAATTTAGCACAAAAAATGTCATTTTCTTTAGTTCACAACACCAGCTTGGCAGCAAGAATTGGAGCCCAACTTCAAGTAAAAGCAAAGAGATGAAGCAATTTTTATCACGTGCCATCAGAATTATCTGAGAAAATAGCATAATTGATTCATTAAATACTATAGTTGCTTAAGTTGCAAATCTTTAAAAAAGAAGCCTATGCTACCTAACTTACTAACACCTGATTATGTTGCTGTTCATTCATTATTTCTTGTTTTTTGTGTTTTTTCCTTTATCTTTTTATACATTAGCCTAAGTAAATCTCTAAGGGGATGCTTGTTACCAAAGCAGGTTTAGCTTATCATTAGGAACTGTACAGATGTAGTACAGAGGAAATTCTAAAGCAGGCTCAGTGTGAGTAAAATATTGATAAATAAATGCAAGAAAAGAAAAAAAAAATGACATATCATGTATAAATATAAACCAGAAAGGAATGCGAAATTGATCAACTATAACAGGAAAGAAAATCAAGTGCAAAAATATGACCTTCAAGCAAAACAATTAATGGAATTAAGAAAATAAAGAAAAAGTACTGAACCTATCATCATTTACATTTGCCTCTTTTATTTGTAAGATTCATTACGCAAGAACTAGAAAATATTGCAGTCCTTTCTAGATAGAAAATTCAGATAATAAGGAAAATACATGTATTGTTTAATAATGAAAAATCAATCATACTTGATTAATCAGTGAAGATAAAACTGGAAGTAGAAAGCTCCAATCAATCACTAGCAAAATTCATGTGCCTGCATGCATGAATTACATTTTTTTCAACATCCTATCAAAGACCATAACCAAACACACTATTCTATCTCCAAAACAATTACTTCTACAGAAATACACTACATTTGTTCTTATTTTTTCAATGCAATTACAACTTATTATATGCAGATGAACACATGAAAGTCGCATTTAGCCTCAACGGAGAAAGGAATTTATATCATACTAACTGCACATGCATGCTATTTTTATGAAAGAGTAGAAAGTACATTAGTTAAAGTCCGGGATAGGTGCAGCAGACGATACCCTGTGAAAGAGCGCGGCAGCTCCTAGACGCATCGCTCAGCCGTGACGTCAACCTTGCCGCTGCCACCGCGCTATGTAGTGGTAGAAGTGATCCTCCCGCCAGCGCTCCAAGCTCCACTGGCATCCTTTAAACAAATTAAAGAATCCCAACTTAATAGACGGACAACAGAGTCTGAAAACGAAGAAAACTATGAGAAGAGAGATTGCTTACCGAGTTAATGACGCGATGCGACGAGTTTTGGAAGGAGACGGCGCTGTGGGGAACGAGAAAGGGCGGGAGGAGGTGGGCGACCGAGCAAGGAAAGAGCGCAGGGATCGTGAAACGGATCTGGCGCCGATGGACGCCATGGGAATTGGGAGGAGAGATGGAGGTGGCTAGCTAGGGTTTCAGAATTCAGAGCGAATGAAAAGAGAACAGAGAAGGTTCGTGCTGTGCGGCGTAGGGTTTTTTCCTTTTCCAGAGGCGTTTCGCCGTTTCTCGGTCGTTGATTTTGATAACGGCGTGAACTCGTTCTAATTGGGCCTCAATATTGGGCTACTTAGTTGGTGGATTGGGCCATATGTTATTTCCTTTTTCCAACAATTCCGTACAAAATCTAGGGCTGTCAATGAAACCCGTTCACCCGTTTACCCAATCCGTACCGTACCGTATAAGACGGGTATGGATAAAGTTTTATTTTCGTTAAGTTAACGGGTACGGGTACGGGTAAGGAAATTTTTTCGTTAATTTAACGGGTATGGGTACAGGTAAAAGATATTTCGTACCGTTTTCATAACGGGTAATTGCCACAATTAAAAAGATACAATTACATGATACATATGGCATCTTATATTACATGATTGGTAAAAAAATATTGCTAGATTTTATTTAAGATTTATAATTCTTTCCATTCAGTGTACGAAAATATAAAAAAGCATAAACCTAAAATATTCGCCACCATTGTTGCACTTTATTAATATACTTATTGATATAATTTATTTATACAGAGTGTACAAATTTTATTATTATTATATTCATTTTTTACCGTTACCGTATCCGTACCGTTAATTCTTAACGGGTACGGGTAAGGTACGGGTAAAGCTATTTTTAACGGGTACGGGTAGGGTACGGGTAAAGAAAATTTTAACGGGTACGGTAATGAAAATACCTTCTACCGTACCGTACCGTACCCATTGACAGCCCTAACAAAATCTAATAAAATACAGAAGAAAATAAAAAGAAAATTGAATGGTCTCTTTTTTGCTAGCGCCAAGAGAAACATATCCACTCACCAGCCTATGGCTACTATCCGTTACAACGCTGGTGCAAGTCTCAGACCACCTAGCAGCCGATTCCGATCCCCAACTTGCATCCTTTCATTTTTCCGGCCAACCAAATCCAAATCAGCACGTGCCAAGTCCGACCTCCTCAACCTGATCTCTGATCAAGATCGTGGCTTGAAGACACAATCTGACCCATCAAAACGTTCTGAGATCATATCAGCTATTGACGCGCTTGAATTGCTTGGCGAGGGTTCGGTCACGACTGGGAAATCACTATCTGCCACGTGGCGGATGCTATGGACTACTGAGAAGGAGCAACTTTTTATTATAAAAAATGCGGGTTTGTTTGGTACCAAGGCAGGAGATGTGTTACAGGTGATTGATGTGGAGGAGATGAGGTTGAATAATGTTATTACGTTTCCTCCTACGGGTGTCTTTTTTGTTCGATCAACGATTGAGCCAGAGCCACCACAGAGAGTTAATTTTAAGTAAGGTTTTAAATTCTTTTCCCCTTTGATTCACGTTAAGTCTTTTGTTCTGTATACTGAATGGTTTTACACTTAATTCATGACAATTATCTCCAGATTCACTGGCGCCGTGCTAAGGAGCAGTGATCGGGAGATTCCATTGCCACCTTTTGGTCAGGGATGGTACGATTCATCTATTACAAAATATTCATTTGTTTATATCATATTATTAAAGACTACAGTGTGATATCTAGTAAATAGTAATAAGCTAAGGAATAGCTTGGTGCATTGATAAAATGGTGAAGGAATATAGGAAAATGCTCCCCTTTATTATGATTTATTTGCTCGGTTTAGATTTCTATGGTCTATATAGAATAAATCGGACCCAGTTTTTATTAAAATTTTGAAACTATAAACAAAAAATAAACTGATCTGTTAAATTTATCAAACATCTTTTGCTCATAGGTTTGAATCGGTATATCTCGATGATGACATAAGGGTTGCCAAGGACATAAGAGGGGACTATTTGGTTGTAGAACGTGCTCCATATTCTTGGACGGAATGAAGTTTGGAAGCACACGTATATAGTTATGCTTGCAGTTTTCTGTAAATGGTTTATCTATTAGATATGCAAAATCACAAGCATTCATATGTTTTTGTTCTCCTTTTTACACAGTTAAACTTTACAAGTATCTTTAATGCATGACTAATTATTAGAATTTCTTGTATTCACTTTCCTCTAAACTAAAGAGGACTCGATAATAAACTCAAAAGAAAAAAAAAATTGACTCAGAAAGAAAAAGGAACTAATGAGAATCCAATCTTCGGATTTCTAACGATCTAGGCCCAACTCAGGAATTCACAGATTTATCCGTAGAATGGTGGACCGTAATTGCAACCTGCCCTCTAGGCTTAATAGGCCCAAAATCAATCATTTCAGTTTCGGAGTTTCCTACTTATTTTTTCTGTAGATAAAAAATTGGTTGAACCGACTTAACTGGGTCCAAGTTGCTGATGAAAGTTCAGCTGCCTAGTCAGGTTAATCAGTTATTTTGAGTGATGGAGTCCCCGCAATATAATGAGGTCAAAGTCATTTATTCACAAATTCATATAATTGGACCAATTTGACAACACCAGCACCAGTTAACATTAACTTCGTACAAGAAAGGGACCAATTAAAAAAAAAGAACAGAGAGGGACCAACCAATTTGTCTAAGAAAGAGGTGGTTCACATTCAATTGGCGCAACCAAGATCGCATTCGATCCAACGACAAGGACGACCCATGGAGTGACTGGTACATCCCAGACCCAGAACCCAGTGCACTTGTATTGTATGCTTTTGGTGTCAGTCAAACTGTCAAATCTGTCCTTCTGCTTTGAGCTTCTAAATCACACACACACAGAGAAGAGAGAGAGATACAAGAGCAATCAGACGAAGAGGGATGATAGCCGGCCGCATATAACCATGACAGGTCCAGAGATTTTATGTCTGTCAGTTTAATAAGACCTAGCTGGTTACTATTTTGGACCTGTTATGGCCTTATGACTTAGGTTGGTGTGAACTGTGAAGAGATGGAGAGTGGAGAGTGGCTATCCCTATCACATATGTAAAAGGGGGCAGTAGTGAGAAAAGAGGTTGTAATGCTGCTCAGACGCCTGCAGAGTGCAGTCACGTACAAAACCTGCAAAGAACAGTAGAACACCCGAGATCACTCATGAAAATGGAAGACTGAGAAACAAATTAAAATAACTGAAGTGGACAAAATATAACCAACCAAGAGTATATATATAAGTATATAACAAAACAAATCATAAAGAAGTTTTTATCAGAACATAAAGAATGAAGGATAGAATTTTATCATTTTGAAAGTTAACTTTTTAATTTAGTGGTCAAGGACTTGGTATTTTGGATAGAGATTACGGATTTGAATGTGAATAGAGATTTCTTGCTGATATTAATTAAAGTTCAAACGCCTGATTTTTTTTTTCCATCTTTATCCTTCCTAAATTATTTTTCACCTTCAAGTTGCGCATCACCTATATATATAATAATATATATCTCAATGATATTCTGCCCAATACAAATTCAAAATTAAATATTGTATAAATTATTAAATATAAAACATGTATTAAATAAGATATATACAACTTAAAATTATGAAATATACATTCAAACCTATTAACTCTCTCAAATATTTATAAGAAAAAAAAAACACACCTACCTACCCAAATTAATTGTAAAAAGAAAGCAAAAGGAACGATTGTTAATTATTGTGCGATCGATGGCAAAGCAATAAATCCTGGTATTATAATAGGACAAAATAGATATAGAATACTAAATTGACCAGCAGTGGGACTGGGGGACAATAAATGGATCCACCTCGGTCCCCAACCAAGCAAACTTGTGGCCATAAAGGCCTGCCCGTACGCGTGACCATGATCGACGTGACACACACACCAAAGAAAAGATCAGCAGTTGCTAACCTCTCCTGTCCTTCCTAGTGTGGCGCCACCTCCCTCCCTCAAAACAGATAGGAATAGCACACAATCTGTCTCTGCACCCTCTATAATATTATTTTTGTTCTGTTAATTAATTAAGGGGTTGCTTTTCTTTCCTTCCAAGTATCTATCTTTTAATAAATAACGGACAGAATAAGTGCAGCTTTGGTCCCTACTCCCTAGGTAGTAGGTAGTAGGTACACAACCCTGGCCCCTGGGCTTGGTCTTCTCATTCAACCAAAATCTCTGTGTTGAGCTGCTGACTGGCTACTGTACTGCAGCATCTGTAACTTGGCCTGCAAGTAGATTTTCCAGAGACAAGATGTATGATATATCCATTTCCATGCAGCTGGAACCTTCTACTTGCGTGCTTGGTTACACCTCCGAGTTAATTTTGCATTGGCCATATCAGTAATTGGTTCTTGATTGTGGTGAAATAATTATGTAATATACAAATATGGATACAACCGTTATTTTTTATAAAATAATAAATGTCAGTACTATATATATGTGAGGTTTACCGACCCTTGGTTTCCAAAAATAACAGTAGTGACCGGCCATGTGAAAGTAAAGGTCACATCAGAAAACATAATAACCAGTCATCAACCATTAAATTCTACATCCTATTTAAGGTTGCATACAGGAACTAATTACTTAACATATACTAGTTAAATAGAAGTACCGAGTCTCTTATAAATTAACAGCCCCATTACTTTTCCAACTTCAACCAAACTTATATTCACAGCTTAAATTCCTATCTAGATATGACAATCTAATAGTTCGGATCAATCAGAATAATTTGATTTTAGGATTTCTTATGAGTTTGATTTGGTCGGATCAGTTTTAATAAAAATCAATTTCGGATCATGTGCAATTTTCAGGTAGGATCAAATAGGGTTCGATTCGATTTTGAATTCGGATGGAATCGGATCAAACAGAATCTTTAAGTCGAGTCAAATTTTTTTCTATACTTTTCACTGGTAATTGGACGGTCTGATCTGGTTCAACACAGGATGGGCATTGAACTTTAAAACAATGGTTGAGTGACGACGATTCAGATTTAGCCGGATCAAGTCTAACTTTGGTCGTATTGTTTTGGAATTATGCCTTGACCATGGATCGAATCAAGTCCAATTGAATTGCATCCGACCACATTTGACCTTATTAAAATTAAATGTATATATCAAATTAAATATAATTTTGTAATCGAATCATACTTGTCACCTCTTTATCTACAACGGTATTAATTTATATCTAATACTAGCTAAATGAACAAGTTTCAATTTTCATGACAAATTAAGCAATATAGTTAATTTTCCAGACATGGTGACATGTGACGGAATTTTGCACAGCACATGAATCTGTCGCAGGGTATATATGAGCTACCTAGCCAGCATGATATAAGATATATTCAGAATATTCCAAGACTTTTTCATGGATGATATATATGCTCGTTGTGTGGTTGCGGTTAGATGTTGGATCCGTAGTATAGAATATTCGTTACCATTCAGCTTCTTCTTATTCTTTTTATCATGAAAATTTAATTAGCAATTCCAATTCCAAATCTTTAGGGTGTGTTTGGATAGGCCGGGAATAAAAAATTTCGATTTGCGTGCTTATTTTTATTCTTGTGCAAAACAAACGGTATAAGAATAAGAAATTTTGGCCATTATTCCTATACTAACAAAACCATGGTATAAAAATAAAAAATAAGAATAAGCACGCAAATCTAAATTCCTTATTCTTATACCCTATTCACGGCTTATTCCGTTGCATCCAAACACGCAATAACATACGAACCTCACACACACACAAGGAGTCTTTTTTATGTTCCTCCATGGCGTCTTTTTTGTTATATCGTTAACGAAAATTAATTACTAATAAAAATTTGAATGTCTCAAGAAATATTTCATGTCCGAACAGTTTCAATAACAAAATTAATGCCGTTTCGCTTTGAAATAATAATAATAATAAAATTGTCGTTTTACTCCAAACAGATCTGTTTGAAGAACAAATTAATGTGTTCACACTTTTCCTCTTTCTATTATTAATTTCCTTTCTATAGAATACTACAACAAGGGTATGAGCCGTACTGATGATTGATAGGCCGGACTGTTCAAAATTACATCACCGGACTTCGAAGTTAAATAGAGAGAATTAATAAGATGATCGTAATTATACAAATCTCTATATCTCTATTATCTCTACTACTTATAAAAATCAAAGTATGTATCCAAAGAATAAAATAATTAGGTGAAGGTGTAAATAATTGTTTATTCTATGCAATTTTAGCCATTGATCGTTTTAAATTTTAAATCAATGGCTGAATATTAGCGATGGATATAAATTTACAAGCTCTTCATTTTTAATAGAAAGAAATTTTTTACTGGATTGGTTATGCACTCATCAAAATAAAAAAAATATTGCTAGATTGATTGTGCACTGTGTTTGGAAATAGAGCACAACACATTTGAAAAAACTTCATTAAAATTTTTTTCATTTTGGAAATAGAACACATATATAAAATTATTTCATGTGTTAATTACCCACCTTACTCATAAACTCACATATCCAAAAGGTGTTACATGATAGATCTAGCATGTAAACACATATTTACCGTTCAATCAATTTGCTTTGTGGTTGGATATTAATCGCTAGACGAAGAAATAATATGTTTTGATTTTTCGTGTAGTAAAGAAATAAATTGAGCAACATATCTACATGTATTGCTGATTGATTAAGCAAAATATTTGTATTATATAACATTATTTTATTTCTTTATTTTATCCACGTAACGAGGATATCTTATGCAATTAAAATGGGTGCAACAATGCTCAAAAGAAAGATTATTTGCGGCCTATCCGTAGTCATAATTGTGGTCTAGATAGAGACTTAATGAAAAGTACATATACAAATTCTACAACTTGATCGAACATCAGCAACTCCTGTATGAGATTTTGTTAAAAAATTATTTCATTCTTCTTTAATATAAAGTATCCTACTTCCTTAATAGTTCCTAAACTTCCTATATATATCCTCATGCGGATCTAAATAACATCGATTTTAAAAAAATAATAATTAGGAATTTATTGTTTTAAAATAGCAACAAATTAACATGATAAAATTGTACGAGAACCCATCCAAAAGACCAGAAGGTGAAGAAATTAAACAGGATGCATGTCACATCCATTTCTATTTCTTTTTTGTTGCTCTTGAAATTATTCTTTTTTCATCCACCCTCTCGTAGCGAGTGTAGCGTTTGTAGCAAGTACTGACCTCGAAGATGGGCTGTTCTGTTTCAAAGAATTATTGCTTCATGAGCTGTGAAAGTCGGTCAAACGTGGTAGAGAAAGTGGGAATGATACAGTTCTCACCATTAGTGCTTCCCGGAGTGTGCATGCATAGTGCATTAGAGTATTAGACGGGAACAAAAAATGCTGGGAAGCATATGTCCTGTGGACCAGGTCTATATTGTTCGATGCAGTCGGTAGATTGGTTTGTCATTCCAACTCGAACTTGCAGCTTTTGCCTCTCTTTTTGTCTCAACAAAAGCAAATCAATTTCCAAAAGGAAAAAAAAAAAAAACCATTACAATTATACGTGTGTGCACAGCACACCGAGGGACTCGTAATGGTAATGGTCTAACGCAATGCCCCAGCTGATGATCTTAGGTTCCATGTGGGTACGTACGACAAACATTTTTGCTTATTGTGCGTAGCAGTGTAGGGCTGTCAATATACTGCCGTTTCGAACGTTTTCGTTTCGTTCCGGAAATAGAAATCTGTTTTTTCGTCCGCGGAACGCTGAAATGAGAAATTTCAATGTAAAATGAATGTGAAAGTGAAATATGAAGGAATTTTCGTTCCGTTTAACGAAATGGAACGAAAACGAAATAGTTTTCTGTTTCGTATTTTGAAACGGAATGGAAACGGAATGATGAATTTCCGTTCCATCTTAAACGTTTGACAGCCCTGATTGTGTGTTTAGCACACTACAAGAAATTTGATATTTTAGTATAAAACTATATTATTTTTTTAATTATCCGCTAAATATTCTACAAATTAATTATCTAATTAAACATTTTGTTAAAATCCTAATACATATATCGGTAGACGAGATCCTCTGTGATTTTTTAAAATCCGCAATGCAAGTTTTTAATTTGTGACTGTTCGATTAATGATGAATGTCCCGTGATTAATATCAGATTCGTCAAAATTCGTGTGGTCCATAAAAATCTACCCGTCAAAATTAAATCGGATGACCATGAAAATAGCACAATTTTAGATTGATTTGAAGCAAAATATATTTTGAAACTCAATATTTTTATTTTTAAACGATCTAGAATAAAAGAGAATTTTTTTTTCCGTGCCATCTAAAACTGGAGAAATTATAAGTTTGCCTCCCAAAACAAAATTATTCCATTTTTGTTATCCTAAAATAATAATTTTATTGACACTTTTTCCTTTTTTAAGGATATATTTAATTGTAAAATAATAAAAATAAAATTTCTGCCCATTATACACCAATCCGGGTGTGCAATCCCATAAAATGGAGTGTAGGAATTTGTGAAGGAGGCCGATTGGATCTTGGGTGGAGACGAAGGTCGAATGGTACTGGAGTGGCAATCCGACTCTGCTGTTGCGCGACACAGCGTGTAGCGCATTACGAGCCGTCTGATCTTGATCGGACGGTTCACTTTTTACGGGCCTATCAATTTAGGTTACATGCACGGGGCTCCCTTGTCCATTGGATCTTAATCAGACGGCCAGAGTACCGCGCGACACGCTGTGTCGCGCGGCAGCGGATCTGAATTTCTGGAGTGGAGATAGAGGGAAGGCTAGGATTCGTGAAGGAGTTCATGTGAGAATAGGGAACAGGAACAGTCTGGATTAATCTGACTAGATTGGAGTATAATGATTAGAATTTTATTTATGTAATTTTACTATTATATATTATTAAAAAAGAAAAAGTGGTTGTTTCGATGAAATCAGTATTTTAGGTGGAAAAAAGAAAAAAATTCGCTTTGGGTGGAAAATCTACAATTCTCTAGGGCCGTTTGGATAGCTTAGAAATTTGGGGAATTTTACATTCCTAGGTATAAATTTATTGGAAAGTGTGTAACTTTCTAAAGAGTTTGGATTGTTTATAATAAATTTATGCCTAGGAATATGAAATTTTCTAAATTCTTCAAATTCCAACTTCTATCCAAACGGACCCCTAGTTTTGGATGGCATAGGAAAAAAAATTTCAAAATAAAAATATACAATAAAAAATTATTTTATTTAAAGAAACTTTTATACTCATAAATCAGTTTTATAATATCACTTTAAATTAAAATCTATTATATCACGAGCTAGCTCACGAGTCGACGAGCTGAGTTGTACCTAACTCAAGCTCAACTCATGAGTTAATCGAGTTGGTTGAACTTGATGAGTTGTACCAACTCACGTTCTTCTAACTCGAGTTATATCCGAGCTTTTTATGAATGGAGTTTGAGTAATCTCAGGGTTAAGATTAATTGTAAACTCATTAGTTAATCGAGCTTTTGCTCTCCCCTAATAATTAAAAATGTCCTAACAAAACTTTTAACAAAATTCTACTCGATAGTTGCAAGTTGGAAAATTTATTGAAACCAAATTGCAAAAATTTGATATATTTTTCAAAGTTGATAAAAATAGTTAATGTACAATTTAGAATATTAACTCGGTAATATTGCGTTTACTTTTAAAATTGTACATACTATTAGTTGAATTAATGTCAATAAAAAAATAGTCATAAAAAACTTGTCACACAGTAAGATAAGGAAATGAATGTATATATATCGTTAAAAATACCTCATGTATAATTTTTTTTTTTTAGTTTTATAATTCAATTGATGAAGATGGGAGAGTACAAATATGGTATGATCACGTTACGTTAGACTGAGATGTATCAAATAATTTTCTTTCAGCAAAACTGTTGTAATAAAGTATGTAACCATAAAGAGTCCAATGGTGTACTCAAACCACGTGCACTACATTAACATTTCACTGCTAACTTTCCCTTTGGGTGTGTTTGAATGAGCATGGAATAAGGAATAAGAATAAGAAATTTCGATATGCGTGCTTATCTAAATTCCTTATTCTTATATCATAGTTTTGTTAGTATAGGTATAAGGGTCCAAATTCCTTATTCTTGTGTTGTTTGGGTTGCACAAAAATAAGAATAAGCACGCATACCGAAATTTCTTAATCTTATTCCTTATTCCATGTTCATCCAAACACACCCTTTATAAATACCCCCACTTTCTCGCCTCTCCCTTTGGTCTCATCATCTCAGACTCTCCATCTCTCTCTCTTTCTGTCTCTCTATCTCTCTCACGCACACAAATACACAATCCATGGCAAAATCCAACGATATTGTTTGTTCTATGTGTGGCGATATAGGCTTCCCGGAAAAGCTTTTTCAGTGTAGCCGCTGCCAATTTCGCTTTCAACACTCGTATGTATATTTTTCACTTCAACATATCCTCTAGTTTCATTTGGTTATTATTCTTCTCATTGTGAAAGAGGTTTACTTAAGGAGGTGAATTAGGGTAGAAGATGTCAGTGAGCAAAAACCTTAATCGATTTATTCTAGCTACTTGTGCAGGGTTTAATTGGCTGCATGTATGCATGTGTTGCTCGCTTGGACCTCTCGATTTTCCGTTTTTTCCTTTTCTTTTTTTTTTTTTTTTTTTTGGCATATGCAGCCTCAATAATATAAAAGAAGATTGTCATTTGTATGATATACTAAGCGACGAATCATTCCGTTATTATCAATCATAGTAACCAAAATTCTCCTGGAAAGAGCTCCAAAAATTACCCATGCCTCTTCAAAAAATTTGATGTAGAAAAAGTGAGGAACCACATCTCTAACATTATTGTATTGAGGGCCAATCAAATTGCTGGAAATTTTCATTATATCTCTAACATTGTAAAATTGTTATAGCATTTTGTACATAAAATGCTACTAACCTAACTTTTTGAAACCCAAGGTACTGCACCAACTATTACAGCCAAAAAGATGCTGATGCTGCTGAAGTATGTGACTGGTGTCTCACTGAAGAACAAAGGAACTCCAAGCAGGGAATTACCCAGAACAAGAAAATTGTAATTTCTACCGATAAGGTAAAACAAATTAAGGTTGACCGAGAAGAGACCGTTTGCCGTGGTAAAAGCATCAATATCAACGGTGCTTCTAGTTCATCTTCGAAGACGGCTGGTCGCCGATACAAGCTGCTAAAAGATGTTTTGTGTTGAGCAACAGACACCAGAGATTAGTATGCAAGTTTATGTTAAAAGTACGTAGTTATAACTATATATGGTGTGCTTATATTTTGAGCTTGTTATGGTAGCTACTGCATGCATTTTAAAATGATATGAGAGAAAGGAAGTTTGTAAAATAGATAGTTTTATATTAGATCATGTATTAGGTTATGTACATATATAATAGCTGCCGCCCCTATGTTAAACAAATGTTTGACGTTTTGAACTGTCCTTGGAGTAAGAAAGCTTGAGATTTTATGCTTTGCGTTGTCACCTATGAATATTGTACTGACTATTGAGAGAGGGAGAGAGGGAGAGAGAGAGAGAGAAAGAAAGGGAGAGAGTGGCCGACAAGCACATGTTCTTCCATTGAACAAAATCCTATATATGGCTACCATTGTAATCTTGTATAACTCAAACTTCTGAAGTTAAAAAAAAAAAAACTCAAACTTCTATGAGGCACGGCTTTTTAACTAAGTATCAGAGTAGTTTAATGATTAACACAAGATGAAAAGGACACTCCCACGTTATTTTTCTCCTTTATAGGGAAACATGAAGATTGCAATTGTTGGAAGCAAATAAACAGAACTCCCTTTCCTCTCCATTTGATCTTCGATTCTGTTCTCCTTATCAAAATACTAATTAATTAATTAAAGCTGAGCACGTGACCATGCATTATACTGCCACGCAAACACCTGATTTCTATTATGGAGAAGTAAAAGAGGTAGGTCTGGAAAAGAGGATTCATCCATTTCACGTTCAAAATGGGGAGGAAAGAACGAGAAGGTGCATAGTTAGGTGCCCCATGAGTTGACCCTACCATGCAAAAATAGAGGTAGTCCTTTTTTAGGTGTCATGTAGCCAAAAAGACCAAACAATGCGTTGCTTCTTTCGAGCGTGGGGCAACTTCTCCTCTCCTCTTAACAGCAACAAAAGCCTAGATCTATCTACATGGATAGATATGTAGAGGTAACTTTACATGCTTTAAATTTAGAGAAAGAGAGCCCATCTCATCTCTATCTACCCCAATCCGAATCCTGTGGCGCGCGACACAGCGTGCAGCGCGCCACACGGACCGTCCGATCAAATCTGGACGGGTTATATTTTTTCGAGCCTTACAATCTGTTACATGCACGGGGCTCCCTCATCCATTGAGATTTGATCGGACGGCCTATAGTGCGCTGCACGCTGTGTCGCGCGCCACAGGATTTGGATTTCTATCTACCCACATTGAATGGAAACGGATAAGAGTCGCTCTCCAATAGTGGGCCCCATGATGAAACACTTAGTCCTTCTCCATTGCGGGCTTACAGTTTCCGAGTTCAAGGAAACATCTTATTTGCTCTTTTCAGATTATTCCTAACCATCACGTAGTTTCGATACATGACCGTTTTCGCAAATTTCGACAATCGAACTTTGAAATCTGACATTAGTTAGAAGTTAGAACGCTTCTTTATCAATATATACTCAAATCTTCCAAGTCATATTTGGTTGGACACAAGAAATAGAAGTTCTTAATCTTTAGCCAAACATTAATATATTGAGCATTTTCATCGATCATCATCATCACCGTTACCATCACCATCATTAGTTATTGTATAATTATTAATATTGTTGCTATAATTCAATTACCATTATTATTATTATTATTTTAATGCAAATCGGTTCATTTTCTCAACCAATTAAACATATGGCTAATTTATGGAGGCATAAGCTTTCATAAAAAAGTCATGCTTGCATACTTTATGTCCCCTGCAAAAACATGTATGATCCTTATGTACGTGTATATCGTCAAACCATATGCTTTTGTATTGTAAATAATATTCGTACTTACAATTTTTAGTCAAATGCATCCAATTAGTATGAATACGCGTCTCTAAATCAATTATTGTAATTGCAAGCAAGCAAAAAAAAAAAAAAAAAAAAAAGAAGAAGAAGCTTACCTAGTTAATTAGTAGGTAGGGAAAGAAAGATGTGTTCGCTTACGTACCTCATATTTTGAGTACAGTGCTCTTTCAAAAATTTGTATCTTGTACTATTTTTTTTTCTCAAAGGCCCGTTTGGATCGTATGGTAATAGAAGAAATAATTTCTTCCTAGACGTAAATTTATTATAAACAATCTAAACTCTTCACAAAGTTACACACTTTCCAATACTTTTCGCCTAAAAATAGACTATTTCTCTTATTCCTAAGCAATCTAAACGGAGCCAAAATGTAAAATAGGAAAATGTCCCAGATTTGTCTAGATACTCTTATCAGAATTCCCACAGTTTCATATATATATATATATATATATATAGTGCTCGGAGAGGATCCAAGCTACAAATCGAGTTTATTTTACCATATTTAAATAATGTTTTGAAAGTAGGCCATTCAATTCATCGGAAGGCCCCTAGCTCTCTTGTCATTAGGCCTGCCAACGGAAACAAAAAAAACGTTATGCCGTTCCGTTTGCTGAAACGGAATGGTAAACGATACAGATATTTGTTTCGTTTCTTTAATGAAACGGTAAACGGAACATGAAATGGAACAGTTTAACGTGTTTTAACGTGTTTTTGTACATGCCGTTTAGCGAAATCATTTCGTTTAGTAAGTGGAACGGTAAATGGTAGCGAAATCCATTTCGTTTCGTTAACGGAACGGTAAACGGAACACCCCATTCCGTGTCCGTTTACCACGTTAATCAGGTCTGCTTGTCATGGATTATGGACGTCGGGTGTGTTTGGATAAGTCGGAAATAGGGTATAAAAATAAGAAATTTCGATTTGCGTGTTAATTTTTATTCCTTATTAATCTTATACCATGTTTTTGTTAGTATAGGAATAAGAGCCCAAATTCCTTATTCTTGTGTTGTTTGGGTGCACAAGAATAAGGAATAAGCACACAAATCAAAATTCCTTATTCTTATACCCTATTCCCGGCTCATCCAAACACACTATTACCCAAGACACATACAACTACAAGTAGGTTGTCAACGGATTCTGTTTCGCACGTTTCCGTTTCGTTTCATTCAAAACAGAATAGCTAAAGGAATGGAAATAGATTTCGTTTCTGAAAACGGAACTGGTACCGGTAAACGTTAGTGTTTCGTTTATAAAAAATTAGACTAAAATCAATGAAAAATGGAGAACGGAATAGAAAACTGTTACGTTTTATGAAATGGAACGGAAACGGAATGGATTTTATTTACGTGTGCTGGAACGAAATAGAAACGAAACACCAATGTTCTGCTTCTGTTGTTAACGTTTGACACCCCTAACTGCAAGGGATGTATCTTTCCACCTCGACGTGCCCATTCATTAGCTCTGATCAAAATCTCAATTTTTTTATCATGGGATCTCATTTCATTTTATTTCATTGAAAAATTCTTAATCAAAATGAACGAATTTAGTGTCATTTAGTTAGAATTCCCATATGATTAGATCCAACGAAATCCTGTAAAATCAATTGAATTGGGATTTCAACAATTGAAATGGAATGAAATCCCAAGTACAAAACATTTTGATCAGGCCTTATTAATTTGTTCCCGTTTCCGTGATCTCTTTCAATCCCTTCCATTCTCTTAATTAATTATTTTGCCAATTTCGGTGCATATTATCTTTTGTCATAAAGTACAACAGATGTGACAAAAGATGTGTATGCCACGGCATGATGCATATCCTTAACAACATTATTACACTGGTGAAGTAAATTAGAGAAGCTTATGTAACTGTTTTAATTATGAGGTACTTATCATAGTAATGGAGGTGGAAGGCGATCCAACGTGGGAGAGGAAAATGAGTTCCTTGATGGGTATTGATTCTATGTACATTGATGTTGATTGAATATATGTACTGAGTTTTGGATGTGTCTTCAGTGTATTTACGAAAAGAAAATAGTGCCCCCAGATTACAACATCCCAACCAATATATGCTTCCTTTATTTGGTCGAAATATTTAGCTAGCGAATGAGCCAACAGCTGTCAGCTGTGGGAAAAATGAGAGATGATCGAAATATTCCTTCCAAGTCACTTTTTACATTTGAAGTATCTGGTATAGATATAATCCTAATTATACTATTTATTCTCCATTCTTTCGACCGTGTACGATCTAGCTATCATGATTCAATATAATTAAAGTAGAACAGTTTGCCAATTGTGGTGTGAAATTGGAGATGTCCAATAAACTTGGCCTAGTTAAAATGTCTAAATGATGTTCCCTATTTCAGCTAAGTACCACTGCCAGCTAGGCAGCTACATGGTGAACCGTCATAAATATAAGTACTCGCTGTCTAGGGCATTCAGTTTTCTGTCTTCCTTTTGTTTGAACTCGGACTAACTGAAAAATGGTCCACTTTTCTTTTCAATTTTCTACAGTAACTTATATCTTTCCCGACCACACTCTTTTATTTTTAGGACAGGTGGCAACTACGGACAAAATTTTATTAATAAGAAAAATATTTACATAGTGAGGATCAGTAAAAAGAAAAGAAAAGATAAAACAAAATAAAAAAAAAAAACTACAATCTGCAGAGGAAAAAAAATAAAAAACTAAAAACAATTTACCATGAATTTTTCTGGAGCGAATACATGCACAAATATTTTTGAGTAAGGAATGATGAAGTGCCGATGGATAAAAAGATACGATTATTGCGAGCCTTTCAAATATTTCATGATGATGCTACCCAAATGATATAAAAATCTTTAATAGCGGGATTCTGAGAGAGCCAAAAATCACCTATATATGTCAAGGGTAAAGTCAAGTAGTGGGAGTTCATATCGAATCTGTATCAGTGACCATATGGATGTTGTGTAGTGGCATTGCAAGAAAAGATAATTAGCAGTTGATTGTAGGGATCCATTGTTACAATCAGTGTTTTCAATACCCTACCGCTTATCGGAAAATTCCGGTAATACCGGATACCGGAATGGTGGGCGAAATGACAGTATCCGATATTTAGATAGGAAATATCGGGAAATTTCGGAAAAATACTAGATTCGGTCACTGACCGGTATGGATGCCGGTAGGGTATTGAAAACCATGGTTACAATTAGCGTAAGGCGTAGAAGAGGGCCAACCTCTCACAATAAGTTTCGGCTGAGTAAGAAGTCGGGAGCGTATCCTCTGGATGGTTGTTATTCAACCATCCAGTGGACGTCTTTCGATACGAGCCGTCTGATTTAATCTAAACGGTTAGATTTTTTCGGGCCTATCAATCTTAGTATCATGCACGGGGCATTTATAGCCATTGAGATTAAATCAGACGGCTGAGATCGAACCATCCACTGGATGGCCATCCAGAGGATGCGAATTCGTAAGAAGTCGGCCTTGGTGCAAAAGTCAAAGGAAGATTTTGACTCTGGAGGTGACTTCACTCTCCATAGGAATGGGCGAAATCTCAAAAGGATGTCGGATGCCTGTGTTAGAAAGATAGTGGTAAACGCTAGAAGAGGAGAAAATTTCATCCACTGTCCATCTCCAAGTAGTGGCGAGGTTTTCACTTGAAGTATTCAAAGAAAAGTTGAAAAAGGTCTCTATTGAAGAATATTCGTCAAGCCATAAGAGACTCTCAGGAATTCAAATCGTTGATTTCGGTGGTTCCATAAAGGAGCTGCACTGTGGACACTGGACACTATTATAATTTTATTAATATTTTTGTATGGAAACTTTACATGGGTATGTATGGAATTATGGATCCATGATTATAATAAGAAAATTCCAATAGCAGATGATCAGCGAACAACTTTTTCATCCGTATTCCTATGATTTTTTGTACGCATGATTATAACATTCTACTTTATCGTCATAGGTGTGCTAGATACACCCATGTTAATATTGAAATGTGGACCTACGTGGAGTAGTTAGACAGCTCATGATCGAATTAAGCACTCTATGATACGGATACCCATATAAATACTGACTTGTGGGCCACATAATATTGCCAATGGTTTTAAATATTACATTTATGGGCTGACACATGTAAATACAAACATTACAATTACTCAATGCACATTTGTTTTATATCTTATACATTACAATTGCCCCGTAATATTCCCTTATATAACTTATACATGGCACTGGTAGCTAGTGTTTGTACTAATCAATACCAGTGAATGAAAAAATACATCCACATGCACTTACTATATATATATAGTGCTTGTACAACTGAACATATTCAACATATTTTATTAGGCTACGTTTGGATAAAGTGTGGAAAGAAGGGAATAAGAAAATAAATTTATTATAAACAATCTAAACTCTTCACAAAGTTACACACTTTCTAATACTTTTTCTCACTTCTTTTCTTCTTCCCACACCTTATCCAAACGGAGCCTTAATGAAGCCATTGTGCCGTGAAAACCATGAACTGATAAACATAAGATCATAATTAAAGGTTTTGTATGGTTCCTAGATCAACGAGTAGTTCCAAACAAGAACTAGATTTATGAACTAGAGAAGAACAGCTAGTTAGTTCATGTTTTAATTTTTGTTCCCACAAAACTAGCTAGAAAACTAGAACAACTAGTTAATGCATGAGTTGTTAACACTATATTCCAAACATATCCGATCAATAAATCATAATATAAATCAGAGGATAAAATCACACGATACCTGTTGACCCTAAAATATGTTCATAATTATCGGATGACGGTAAAAAAAATTTGAGACTTTTCACAAGCGAAAGTGTTGGGCTTGTGATGCAAAAAAAAACAAAAAAAAAATCTCAGGGTAGCCTGAAAATTATCCTGAATAAATCGGAAGCATATCTCCATTCAAGCTGAGTGATTCTGGATTTTGGCGCCTATATTGATACTAATATTAACATAAGAAATAAAATTATGTTGATTTAGTTTGCAGTATTCAAATTCATGAATATGTGATGCTTATGGATTTCTGGTTTTAGGAGGAGGAGTTCCCGGTTCAGTTTTCGGACGAGTAGTTCTTGGTTCCGTTTTCGGACGAGTAGTTCTTGGTTCCGTTTTCGGACGAGTAGTTCTTGGTTCACTTTTAGGAGGAGGAGTTCCCGGTTTAGTGTTAGGACGAGTAGTTCTTGGTCCAGTGTTAGGACGAGGAGTTCCCGTTTCATTTTTAGGACGAGACTTGGATCCATGGAAAGGCAAACCTCAAAACACAGTAATAATTGTATAATTTCATGTATATCCCTGTGTGGGATTACATAATCATACAAATGTGAAATTAGCATATTGGATGATAATGGATGCATCAAGATTTGCGCAAACAAACAAATCTATGATCAAATCATAATTAGCTGCCCGTATGGCCGTATTTTGTCTCGGCCTAGCTAGTTCACTTTAGCCCACTTCACAAACATTATCAAAACGAATTAAAAAAAAAACATTAGCCCACTTCACAAAAATAAAAAAACTGAAGCCCATAAAGAATGAGGCCCACGCCAAGGGTCGGCTCATTGGTCGGTTCATCTTGTCATTCTTCTTCCCTGTGCTTCCCCTCTTGCTCGTATACTTAAAATCGAAGGCAAGGAGCCACCTCTCTTTTGTTTGGTTGAACATCATGCCACATTGTCCCCCTCTTCCTGGCTAGCCACGTAGGTTCAAGACCTCCTCTCTACCCCATCACACCGACAGAACATTGAATTACAAGCTGGTGATGAAGGAAGAATCGTGGTACTCACCACGAAGTCCCCCCTTCTGTTGGCAAGCCACGCAAACTCAAATTTTCTCCTCCGTTCCTTTATTCTGCCAGTGCATTTAATTAATAGTGAAGTAATGGCATTGACCACAAATCAACAAATCTTGAAGAACACTTATGCATGAGAGGTTGTCAAGTGTCAACCAACACATGCTTCATTTTCAATATCAAAGCTAAAAACAAAAAAAAAAAAATAATAGAGAGACTTAGCAAATCAAAACGCATTCAGAAATTTCAGACAATCTAATTCTAAGGTGTTGTTTGGATGAAGTTAGACAATCTAATTCTAAGGTGTTGTTTGGATGAAGTTAGGCTCTTTCGGAAGAAATGTTTCATCCAAACAAGAAGGGATAACGCAAGGAAGAAGGATTCTTCCACCAAATTGTTGGAAGAAGAATTGGGAAGAAAGAAGAAAGAATAAAAAAATATTTTTCACTTCTCTCTTACTTTATTTATTTCATGTCTCAAATAATTAGATATTTATTATTATATTAACAATAATAATAATGCTAATAATAAATCAATATCAAAATATTATTATTAATTATTTTATTATAATATTACAATATTAATTATTTTAATTATTCTGATTATTAAATATTAATAAGTGAACATTATGTCTCAAAATAAGTGAATATTGATATTTATTATAATATTAATAATATTATTATAATAATATTAAATTAAAATCACAATATTATTATTAATTTATTTATTATAATAATATTATAATATTACAATATTAATTATATTTATTACTCTGAATATTAATATTAAATAATTATAAATATTTTTATAATATTATATAATATTATTATTTTTATTATTATTGTTATTATTATTAAATAATAATAGTTGATTTTTTAATATTATTATACAAAAATTATTTTATCAATTATTTTATTACAATATCATAATTTAAACAATTATTATATAATATTATAATGTTAAATTATTAATTATTTAGTATTATTATTACTTATTTTATTATTCGGATTATTAGTATTAAAATATTGTTTAATGATTATTTTGCATAAGAAGCTATTAATTCATATCACGTATTTGATCTAAAATCCAGGTCGAATATTATTTTAGGATATTAGCATTATTTGGATTAAGACCGAATTTTATTAATTCAAATCACATTATTAATATTAAAAAATATTAATATTTGACCTAATCATTTACTTAAATTGATATAAAAAATATTAGCATTATTAATGAATAAACTACAACAATACAAATGAATAAACTACAAATAGATAAAAAAGACAATTGATTATTTTAATTCATTTCTTCCATTTTTTTTCTCAACTCACCATCCAAACAACTTTTTTTCTTCCCAGAATAACACTCTTCCCATTCTTTCTAGAATAACACTCTTCCTAATTTTTCTTCCTAGAAAAGTTTGTCCATCCAAACAAGGCCTAAAAGAAGCTTGCACAAAAACAAACACACAAAATCTTGAAAATTAAAATAAATGCAAAATAGAAAGGAAACAAATAACTAGAAAATTGATGAACAAATATAAAAACATGAAAATAAGGTAAACAAACCTGATGAACTAAGAAAGAGGGGTCACTTTACCTTATCAGTATTTTATCATAGGTTTATATGACTAAAATAAAAGAGGGTGCTACCATATCCATATGGGCGTATTAGAAACGTATACAGGTTTTTCAGTATTTTAGCATAAGTTTCTTCAACACATATATATATGATCAGCGAAAGAGAAAGGGTCATACCATGGGCTGGCATTCTCTCACCTCCTGGTAATCAGCAAGGATCACCACCATAAAAACAAAAATAAACAGAAATTAACTAAGAAACAAAACCTAAAATGAAGAATGTAAGAAAAATTTAAAAGAAAAATAAGGTAAAGTGAACCTGACGTCGCTTAACCTCATGCTTCGCGTTCGTAATCACGTAGACAAAAATGGAAGAAAGAAAGAGGTAATGTGGTACTCATTTGAAAGAGGACGAGCCCGGGAATCACGTAGACAACCAAGGAAGAAACGTAAAAGCTAATTGAAAGAAAAAAATCAAGTTTTTACCCAATTGAAAGAGGAGCGGACGAAGAAGGCGATGGTGAAGGGAGTCGAGATCGGCCGTGAGGAGTCTCCGAGATATGTCCTCTCTTACCTAGAGAATCATGTAGAGAACCAAGCATCTGAGAAAATGAAGAGAAGTATCGAGAAAGAAAAAGAAAGTGTCTTTATGCAGGGAGAGAAATTGGACGGTAAGATGCGCTCAAATAAGTTTCCATACGGAGCCACGTGGGCAAGCCTCTCTATCTGGTCCCTCGAGGGTATCATCGAGAGAGAAGGAAAGAGAGTCAAAACGAAAGATCCAATCGAGGGTAACTCTCCAGGAAAAGAGATCAAACAGACAAAATGAAGCCAATCGGATGGCTAGGGTCGATATGAAGAGACGACGAACAGATCGAGTGCTGTACTACCAAGAAGACCTGACCTGTTGGCCTCACTGTACACCAACAACGCTTAGGAATAATGCCTGAGTGGAGCCGAAATTAACATATGTTTTGATTTGATCTGATAAATACATGAATGAACCGTAGGCCGCAGCAGCAGATACTAAAAGATGTCGTGATTTGTAAACCGACAAAAATCTGAGACGAAAAGTTAATTGAAATATTAATAGGTATTGACGTATTGTTTTCGATCTTAGATAAATTTTGTTAATTTTACAATAAATATTAAAATTACATTATTGTCTATATAACTTTCACAAAATTAAATAAAATATTTTTAAAAAAGTAATACACATGTTTATTGGTCTTTTAGAATTGTTGTATATCAAATTTTATGTGATTTTGATATAAATTGGTTTTTTATCAAAATTTCACTTATGCAAAATTCAATTCTTTTGTCAACGACAAAACTTATGCAAACTTTTAATTTATTTGTAATATATGAATAGTAAAATTTTAAATGGATTTCGAAATTTACAATTTTTAACTATTGTGAAAACTATTAAATCAATTTATTATGAAATAATTCACTTATATAATAATATTATATCCTAGTTAGCCTTTATTCTGTGCCGTAGTAACATTCAACCGGCCCACCATTCTAGGCTTGCTCGGTTTTGGGCTGACATGCATGGTCCCCTATTACTAAGATAGTTGAGTTCAAAGTACCCGAGATGTAAATGGAAAAGGCCGAGTGGATAAGCACGAAATGCATGGATCAATCGGAGTTTATTACCTGGACCACAAAACAGCAAACATGCACATGCGGCTCCTCTTGTCCAGTTCGGACTTGTCAGGAGGTTTTAAAGAACGATATTTGGGGTAGTAAAACTTTTTGAGCTCATAAAAATTGTTCTTTATATACAATCAATCGATCGTACGTTGATTTAAAGTTATTACATTTTATAAAGGGGATCTGTTATAACAGTATCACAGACTTTTCACAGACCTATTTTTTTAACGGCTTTGCTATTCTAAGTTTGACATTCACTATTAAAATGAATTTCAAATTCATAACCTTTACTTACAGTGCCAATATTTAGACGTAAAAATTAAAGATTGATATTTCAGTTTTTGTCCACGACAAGCACTCCTTCCACTCTCCTCACATTCATATATATTGACAACTATTTCATGTTAAGATCATGAAATTTTGATACTTATGTTCTCATAAATTGTTATACCATCTTGCTACTTTTCAGATACTATATTTATGTTATTATGAATTTATGATTCCTCTGTTTTTTAAATTTTAAGTATTTGAATCGAATACAAGAACTTTGAAATCTCTTAATCTCCTTCAGGCTGTTGGGAAATTAATAGAAGTCTGTCAAACTAATTAAGTCCGGGGTACCATTTTTTTTTCCTTTACGTACTATGGCAGTCAAACTAACTTTCTATGATTATTCAGATCATACTGAAAAACGAGAGGATCCATCTGAATAAATATTGAAAAACGAGAGGATCCATAGGGGCGTAGCTAGCAGTTTATATCAACATAGTCTATAATTTTTTTTCTTTTTTGCTGAAAAAGTATGTACGACATAACGTTTAATATAGACATAGTAATAAACAAAACCTCGTAACACGTGAGTTAATTCGAACTCAGCTCGAAAACTCGGTTGTAACTCGAGCCAACTAAACTCGAGTTGGCAGAACTCGAGCTAAACTAACTCGGTTAGCTGATGAGTCGAGTTTGAATTGGATTCAACTCAGCTCGCAACTCGTGACCCGACTCGTGAATAATAAATTTATGTTTCATATAGTATTATCAATATGATCTAGAAGTACTAAAATTTTATAAATTAATCACAAAATTTTTTTTCTTATATATTTTTACTTAAAATAATTGCAATATTCGACATATTTGAGTTTCAATACATATTTTATTTCACATCAATATAAATAATATAAAAAACAACAATTTTATGTTTTAAAATATTATATATGTCAATAAATTTTAATACTAGAAGAACATATTAATTATATAAATACAATTTTAAAGAATATATGCTTATTTCAAGTTAGCTTATGAGCCACGAGCTAGCTCGAGTTAGAGCTGAGTCGTGTTTGAGCCAGTTTAAAAGGCTTGAAAGTATTTCTAGCTCGGATCAAGTCAACTCGAGTTACGTCTGAGCCTAGTTTGAGTTGTTCCTAACTCGCTCGAACTCACCTCATATACAACCCTATATAGACATAGCATAACAATAATTTTCAAATAAACAATACTAAAACAATATAACATATAAAGTTTATGAAAAATTAAATATATCTCTAATAATAACAAAAAATATATTAATATTCAAAATGATAATTCAAGACAATAACAAAAATAAAATAATACCATAATTCTTTATGAATTTTTATTTTCTGACAATTTTGCATAAAAGATTTATCAGATAGCTATACAATTTTTGAGGATTCGCTATGCGATTCAAAGCAAACACAATATGTCCACCAAGGTCTTTCTAATTTTTGAGCTGGGTTCCTATCTCATTGTGCATTATTTTTATTTACAAATTATTATTATCTTATGTATTTTTTTAAGGTGGACCCACCAAAACATATGTCTTCGCCCTGCTTCTGAGTTCGAATCATCGTTTTTTTTTTCCTTAAATGTGTACGATTACAATTTAAACTTTATATTTTGTTGATTATCAAAATTATCAAACTAATTATTCGATAAATTAGAACTCTTAAGGGTGTGTAGCAATACCATAAGTTAGTAGAGTAAGGAATTAATTAAAATTAGTATTTTGGAGTTAGTGTCCGTGATTAAGTTAGTAAATTTTTTGGAGAACTTTATACAACCACGTTAACCTCAAACTTATTTGACAATGATAGATTAAAAAGTTAGCTTACTAATCTAAAAGTTAGACTAGATTAATGCATGCCCAACTATTCCTTAAAAAAATTAGCATTACACTATACACGGACTATTGAGAAAGATAATGGAAAAAAATACGAAAAAAAAATATTTTTGACTTTTGAGATCATACAGATTCTCAAATTTTTTATATAATTTAATTCTCAAATATAACTGCCTCACCGAAAAATGATGGCAGTCCTAAATTCCTAAATAAGAAATTACAAAACCCTAAAAGGACAACATACATAAAATTTGGTAAAATAACCCTAAAAAGCTCAAAAATTATGAAGAAAGGCCCAACAGTCCATGAAGGAAGATTCCGATCACGAATCTGAGCACACGATTTCGCCAAAACGAATCATAGATTGGTTTCTTTTCAACTTTGGGTCACGGAATTGCTATCAAAATTTCAGCCCGATTCGACAGTCAGATCAAAAGTTATGCCCCTTTTTGTAAAGTGTACTTGGGACCATATTGCATCACACTGTTGGGGAGACGGTCTGCATAAATCCAATTTAAATTATCTACGTTTCATAACAAAAATATAATATTATTATTTTGAAAAATCCTGGCAGGGCAGCGGGCTATACTTAAAAGTTTTGTCATGCCAATTGGCACCTAATTTATAATTTTGTCATGCCAAACCTTGGCAGCAGCTGCCAATTTTGTATATATTCATACTGGCATATATTTCAAAACTCACAATCCATAGCCCATGTAGTACACTATTTTTCTTGTTTTGAGGAATGATGTAGTACATTATTTGAATAAATACATTAACCACTTTCGCTTTAAAAATAATTGTTTTAAAATTTTTTGACTAAATTATGTCAAATAAAACAAAATTATAAAACCATCCGCAATTTCAAAGTTGTTTCCCAAATTATACCAAACAGTGCGCAGTGCGTATGGTGTTAGTTCGTGCATTACCACAAAAGATGCCGACTCAGAATTAAACTCAATACATAGTTATACGGAATACCGGTACAGTAGGCAAGATCTTCCGTGAAAAGGGACTAGTACAGAAAGATACAACCGTATCAACCAACTGCAGCAGCAGATTGCCCAAAATAATACGCTTCGTACTGGCTACTGTCGCTCCATCGACAACTTGTTCCCCTCGTTAGATGGAACCTTTTTTTCTTTCATTTAAGACAGGTTCGTGCCGCCTAGAGAGAGAAACTTGAGGGTTAAAATCGCTTGGAATCTCCACCCAATTTGGGTCTCATTTGCAACTCTCTTTCCTGTCAACCTTCCAAATTCTACAAAATATTACTCAAGAAATTTCGGCTTTTTGAAAGATGTTCATTTGATCCGTTGATTGTTTTTTTTTTATTATTATCATTCCAGAGTCATATTTCGAATATACAAAGAAAGTAAAATTTAAGTTTCAAAGTTTCAACTTGGTTTAAATATATACAGCAGATTTGCTTGGATATCAAAAATATTAAGATTTTGGTATGTTTCCAGTTGTGCCAACGTTAATATTCAAATTGCACCCAGCAAAAGCGTTTAAGAACGTCTGGATTCACGGGTAGTGTTAAATATACTGAAATTATCGAAGTACCCCCCCCCCCCCCCCGGCCCCCCCCGGGCCACCCCCCCCCAAAAATTAAAGAAAACGTTTATTTGGAAGATTACAGTAGATACTAGTAATTATTCGCATGAAATTTGATCGTACACCCAAATTTCTCACGATTTTTGTTTGAAAATGCGGAAAAGATTATGTGGTAATGGACCGCTAGGGTCTAAGCGACAAACTGAGTCGTGAAATGAAACCACAGAAATGCATCTATTCCGATTTTATCAGTTACAGACCTATATATTTTCAAATTCAGGATTCTGTTTCTTGCCGATTTCATCAACAAACTTCTAGAATCCTAGAGATATTTGAAAGAAAGGACGAAATCTTCTTCTCCTTTACATGATGGTTTTTCACGTATGAAAGAGAGATACGACAGGTCAGACTTTTGGAACTGAAAAAAGTGATGCTAGGTCCCAATCTAAGGTTGTAGTGTATCAGTCGCATATAGAGAGAGACGATGACCTTATGCGAATCGGGGCGTGGTGGTGCAGATAGTTTGTGGTGCAGCTTACAAGATCAAAGTGTGACATATTCGATCCTTCCGCACTAGTATATCTAATCCCTATAGATTTACAAGAATCATGAATAGCGGTAGTAATTCTACCTACTAGTTAAAACCTACATTATTATTAGAGTCATCAGGGCATTTTTCCATAGGTTTTGTACTGCTAAAGGTATAACCATCATTGTCGTGATGTTTTTGTCCTTGTAAAATTATAGACCCACAACTCATCAATTTTTCAATTTTTCACAAATTCATCTCCTTGAGAGTAGTTAATGTGAAATATTATGGTTGTGTTCGAGTATGGATTTGTTGGAGGATAGATTAGGGGAGAAGAGGTAAAACTAGGATAATCGAAATGATCGAACTCTGTTATTCTGCTCCACAACACAAATAAAACTATAAAAGAGAGGTGAGCTAAGGGGTGACGAGGTAAACTCAAATCTATATTATTTATAAACGTAGATGTGTTACACCCTAGGTCTAGTATGTAAACAGGTGTTTCTACCGTTCAATCGATTTGATCTGGTTACATATTAATCGCCATATGAAATAGCAATATATTTTGATTTTCTGTCTAATAAATTAATTAATTAAATAACATATCTATTTGTATCAATGTTAGATTAAGCAATATATTTTTATTATCTAATATTATTTTATTTTTTATTTGTCCACTCAACATCTTAAGATAGTTTATATAAAATTTACTCGGGTCTTGTAATGCCCGATTATTTGGGGGTGAGCTTATGATCGAGGTAAAGTAGCTCATCCCTCTCTCCTCACCTCCCCTAATCTCCTCTTATCTCCACCAATTGGTTGTGGAGCACAAATGTCGTACTAATTTTTGCATTTTTTTTAAATTGTAATAATCTCGGAATATCAAATAGTCGAGGTCTTGAGGATGAGAATAATATGATATAGCAAATTTTAAAAAAGAATCTAGAAACTTAATATTGATGTCTGACGCATAGGCATTTCTAGACCATTGAAACAAATTAATCCTAATTAACTTATTAGTTATTTTGAGAATTGAAAACAGTACGTAAAATTTTATAAAAAAAACAATAGGTAAAAGTTTATTTTACAATCTCAGAAAATTGACGTAATATATTGAAGGCTTGATTTTTTCCTTATACCAAAACATGATCAGTAAAAGACTAAAAGTAATAAAATCTTTATAAGTGGCTCGAAAAACACATTTAAAATTTACAAACATTATTAAATGATAAAGTAGTGATGTGTTATTTTATTCCGTAAATGTGAAAAAAGGAATATTTATAATGGCAATGATTATGGTTTAACATAAAATAAGTAAACACGTCTGCACGCCGTTTGAAATGGTAGTTTTGGACAAACCATTTTAAATGGCGGGCCCAACGCGCTATTTCGAATCATGTGCTAAGATCAGTTTACATTAAAACGGACATGCACATGCACCTGCAAGTTAATTAACGATGTAAAAAACAGTTAATGAGTTGATTGATTTTAAAATTTTTACTATAAAAATGAATTGAGCCACATGTTCATTATTTTAGTTTGTCTAGCTATTAAAACAGAGAAAAGAATTGAGCCACACTTTGGTTAAAAAAATATAATGTTGTAGGACCATATAATGTTGGCGACTAAATTCTTTCCGAGGAGCCTTACTGTTTTGCGCACTCCATCAAAAATCATATCATGGTATGTTACTCCATTAGAAACCAATCGACTCTTGACAATAAAAAGCGTGAGATCAGTAGTTCTACAGTGGGAAGAACCCTACCCTACCCAACCTATAAGTCTAGCTATAACCACAGTTCATGTCAGAATCGCGCGTTTAATTTCCTTTAACCACTCTGTATCTCAACGCAGCGCACTGCGGTCTTGTCACTTCACTCACTCACTCACGACGCAACCACTCAATGACAAGGCCCCACGCGTCAGGGCCCACATCTCCCTCCACGTGCGCTGCGCCGGGCATACAGTTCCTTGTCACGTGACTCCATCCTTATTTTTTATGCCCCATTTCTGCTGTACATGTGTACACTCTTTCTCACCGGTCGTACCGGTCACAGACTCACAGGAGTTCTCTTCTCTCTGTCTTCCTCATTTTTCTTCCCCCTTTTGGGAGACAACTATATCCAGTTATCCACCTGTAAAGAAAGAAACAAAGAAAAGATGGAGAATGGTAATGCAAATACAAGACCTTGGGATGGCTTCTATGATTTTGGCAATTCTAGTTACAACAATTTTAGCTGTCCCTCTTCATCCTTGGCAATGCATCTGCAAACGCCGCAACTGCCGCTGCAGAATTACCACCTCTCCCAACATCCAAACCACCACCACTTGACCTGTCTTAAGTTGGGAAAGAGGCCATGCTTCAGGGAGGAGGAGGATGCGCCAGTGATCCATGTGGCGAAGCGGGACAAGCAATTGCCGTTGCCTCCGACTTTGGTACCCAGATGCCAGGTCGAAGGATGTAACAGGACTCTCTCCGATGCGAAGGAGTACCACAGGAGGCACAAGGTGTGCGAGCTTCACTCGAAGGCGGCGCGTGTCATTGTACAAGGCGTCGAACAACGGTTTTGTCAACAATGTAGCAGGTCAATTAAGCAGCATTTTTTTCTCTGAGAAATTCTCTTTAAGTCTTTTTAATTTTGTATAATTTTTCATTGCGTTTTCCCTGTTTGTAATTGATGGCAGGTTTCATGTGATATCTGAGTTCGATGATGCCAAGAGAAGTTGTAGGAGGAGGCTAGCGGGCCACAACGAGCGCAGGAGAAAGAGCAATGCGCATGAATCAATCATGAGAAATGCAATTCATCCTCTTGCCATAGGTTTGTTTCTATCTAGCCAATTGCTTTGTATAGAATTTTGGATTTTGGATTCAGTTCTTCTGAATTTTGAAACTGCTAAAACCAGTAAAGAAGGAGACAACATGACCTATAATAAAATAGTGATAAAGAATTATGATGGGGTAACCGAGAAACAGTGAAAAGGAGGCTGATTGGACATAAAGCCGCGCGAAAATGGCTTTGTTGTTGAATAATTTAATATAGGTGGAGTAGAATAGGTATATGTTTTTTTGCTAGGGTTAGGGTTGCTGCTTCTGTTGGAAAAAAAGAATAATAAGAAAGGGGTATATTTTTTTATTTTGGTTAGTTGGAGGCCGTTGGTTGTCAAATCATGGCTGTCCAATCAATGTCGAGCAGCACAGGCGGTGCTCCACGCCACGCATCTGTAGTTTCGATTTGACAAATTTGCTTTTGCTCTCTTTATTTCATTTTCCTATTTCATTTACCCAGTTTTTTCTTAAAATTTAGCAACTTTATTTATGGGTCAAGTCCGCTTTTGTAGTTTTATTGACTGCGTTTGTTTTAGATATTGCAAATTACTTTAGAAAATTTATCTATTATATTTATTTAATAATTAGTATTGAGTTCGTAATTTTGGGTCTATTCCGATAACTGAAAGTTTTCTCTATTTAATTTTTAGAAGTTCAGTTGCATATTTATTGATTTTGATTAGACAGAACCTACACATGCAATTGGTTATAAACTTATAATTCTAGTCATCTCGTATGGGTAATTTCATTCTATTAACTAAATTCTGATCGATATTCTACAGTTTGACGATGACCTGGGTTTTATTTGATATGTTGATTTAAAATTTGGGTCTCATAAACATGTCCTTTCTAGTAGCTCTACCATGTCGCGAATTTCCCTTGTTAATAAGATATCATATTAATATTTCTGATCCTAATCCGAGGCATTTGTACACTTTCTTTGTGTGTACCGTTTGTTTTACCCATATTTGTGAAAACTTTGAAGTATTTGAGAAATTTAAAAGACACCACAAATTGGTTTTTGTGAAATATTTTGTATTAATTGAAATTGTCCATCTTAGAACTAGCGCCTCTATCATTCTCTTATACAATTCTCTACAGAAAAACATAGAAACAACAAACAATACCAAAATTGACTATTTCCTATACAGTAGATTGTTTCTAAGTATAACACAACTTGACATCTATGAAGCAGATCTTTGAAATCGCTAACTTTCTTGAAATCGCTAATTGCCTTGACTAGCCAGGCTCTGGCGTTGATTGCCTTAAACCATCACTCTGTACATTGCATGTCAACTGACCAATCTCCTGATAATTTGCGTGTTTCATAATCGAAGAATAACCAAACCTTAAATTTTTGCCTCGATAAATATATCTAGTTGATTTGACGTTCCTCGTAAGTTGTAAGTTTATTGATCTCAATTGAGTGCAATTTGATAGAGAACATTGTAGACCCCACAAAATGCTTAGCTTGCAACTTAGCAAGTATACAGGCTTCGCTGGATGACCAGCTTGTCTAATTGCCCTCAAATAATATTAGAATTACTGAAAGGATGATTCATCTCTTTTATTTAAGTGAATATATAGTTTCCATAAACAAACAACGATGTGCTATTTTATATGTTGCACAAAAGGCTCTACTAATTTATTTGGGGGAAGTCGGCATTATAAGACTCAAAAGTAGAACTGTTAATTTATTGTAGAATACTCTACAATGTGCCTTCAAACTATTTTCACTGTCATTTAAAAGAAAAGCCTATATATAGTGTTCTGTCATTGACCAACTTGAGAGTTTTTTAAATTACCTGTCTTTTGGTAGTTTTCTTCTCTGAAAGAAAAGAATCTTCTCCTTTATTTCATTGGAATAAGTATGCAAATATACATCAATATGCAATTTTGTATGTGTTGCACAGAATTTAGCTTCTGTACTGACGACTGTAAATATTTAAGCTGGTCTATATTTAAAAATTTCAAGGTCCAATTGTTAGTTCAATAATTTGGAATAGTAACTGCAGATGCATGTTGTTCCAGTACTTGTTTTTTAAATAATATGTATAGCGAACTCAGGTAAATATAATATAATTTTTTAAAAGTATCTCATCAGAATGTAGTCGCCAGACCAGAGACAACCCTCAAGTTGAATTTGACTTTGTCAGGATTTAGCTGTTCAGCTCATGTGATGCGTCATCAATTTACATCTCCATTTGTTTGGGTTCAATTAAATTTTAGTAGTAATAATCTTCTGTATTGACCTTTTCTGGTGAAAGTTTGGGCTTTTTCTGTGGCACGAGTTTTGTCTTTCATGTATGATATATAAACCACTTAAAAGTAGTTATACTGTGTTAAATAATTTTATAGCTTTGACTTTTGGCTTTGAGATGCAGTTTTTGGGACATAATAAAGACAATCAAAAAGTAAAAAAAATTATATACTTGTTATAGAACACTGTCATATGACCCACTTTTAGAATAATTGGCCAATGTCCCACTATATACTGTTTTTTTGCATACTTTTCATGAACCTATATACTCTTATAGTAGATCTAGAATGAAGAATTGATCTGCTCTATTACCAACTGTCAAGAGTAGATCCTATTTCTGAAAATCTCCTGCAACCTGGATGCAACTGCTGTCAATTATGGACAGCCTTTCCCTATGCTAAGTAACTCATCTGCACATATACATGCAAATGTTAAAATTATAAGCTCCAAACTTGTTAATTATTTTTATTGCCATAGAACACCCAGAAATATTACAAATTGTACTGACATCCTTTTTTAGGAAAAGAGTATATGTTTCTACGTAACTTCATGGTTACGTTACAGTACTGTTACCTCAAATAATCTTTATTGTCTATGATTTTGGCATTATCAGTACAATTTCTGTAATCCGCATATACAATTTGTATTCTATTAAAAACATGCTGTGTTTTTGCTGTGACTATTAGGTTTTGAATTTTAAATTGCATGATTGTTATACCATGAGGATAAAAGAATTTTATTTGCATTTGTGGATTGTAAAAGATCCCCTACCCTATATTTGTATTCTATTACTTCGTTTTATAATATGTCATCCGCAGTATAATTATGTAAATATTGAAAATTCATTTACCGATGGTGTATGTTGACTGACATTGTTATTTTTTCAACTATCATGACAGATCTTTTATATATAGCCAAGTCTGACACTGTTAGCTTTTCCTTTTGTTGCCATATTATTATTATTTAAATTGACACTAAGATTTGCTTGATCAATATTTAAAGTTCCAAATAGAGGACAAATGCAATGATATACCTTTTCTATAATAATTTGCATTTCATAGACCAACAATTCTTGCTTGGGCGTTTTGTAGGAAAGTTTTCTTGACTTAATTAATTAATGTTTGAAAGAGTATGTTATATTGAGTTAATTGTGTGAGGACCTATGTTGAAATATCTTATGTTCGCACCAAGATTTTAGACCATCCGATCAACTATGAACTAATTTTTGGTTCGTTAGCAGTAGGTGTTTCATGTTCCAAATTTAGATGTTTTTTACTTTTAAAATTCACCGTATCAGTATACATAGATCTCTCGCTTGATCTGTGGTTTGGTTTACATAATGGGATAAATAGATTTCAAGATAGCTAGGATCTATGAAATATGGAATGTGCTTATGATATTTATGTTAAGGATATGATTTTAAATTGTTGTACTTGTTTTAGCATGGCTTTCATCTAATCATTAGGGGCGTAGCAGGTTGAAATGCTTTTCATTTAGTTCTTATAAAACTAAGTATAAGTATAGTTTGGCCAATGCACAAATATTAAATCAAATTCATAAAATTCTAAATCAATCTTATTAGTTTCACATCATATAAAACTGGAGGTAGAAAATCTCACTGTCAAGAAAAAGCTATAGTTTCCTATGATATATTCATGAAAAGAACAAATTGTACAATTTCTTTCTCAAACTAAAGACTACATCTGTAGCATTTTCCACGAGGGTGAGAAAAGATAAAACAAAAAAACTAAATTTAAATTTCAGAATTTAGGGTGATCTAAGTCTTTCTCTAATGCAACAATTGCACTAATTATCGCAGGTGGAGCAGCTGGTTTGAGGTTCCCAAATGTGTCAACATCACCAGGCCGTGCTCTCTCTCTTCTGTCATCCAAGGCCTCGCCTTGGGGGTTGACACCTGACCTCTCATCCTGCTCCAGTGCCGCTTTATGCGAGCTGATTGCTGAAAATCGTGCAGCTGTTCTCACACGCCAGATATGTTCAGACCGTGCGGTCTGGCGAAACAATGGTGCTGGGATACATTCATATCCACCTCAGCATTGGCCGCATCAGCAGCCCACTGCACAACCACGGCATTTGGCTAATGGCTGGGCTCATTTAAATGATGCAAATGACCATGTGACCCTTAACCTCATGCAAGCACCGGGGACTTCACTTGAGAGGGTTAGGAATGATGAAGAGGATTGTTCTGATATTTGGAAGTCTATAGAGGGTACGCATGTTGTGTGATTGAAATTATTCTTTGTTTCCATTTTAACCTTTTGGTTGTTAGGGTTGATTTGTTTCTTTCTAGGGGTTGATTTTGTTTGGGGAATTAGATGGATTAGCGGTACAAATTTTTGTGGGAACTGTTAAATTGGCCAACGTATAATGCAAGTACTATTATCGTACCAGCTATGTATCAGCTTTTAAATTATTATGCTAGTTTATTACTGCAACTACTATAACGTACTATGGTTCTGTTTTGGATGGATAAAAATAAAGGTGTTATTCGGGAGTAAATAGCTATTTCTGATTAAGGCACAATCCAAACAGTTTAGATAAAGATTTATTTCGGTTCGGAGACGGATTAACTAATCTGACAAAACGGTAGAATAAAAGAGTGAGATTAAGAATTAAAAAGGAGAAAAAGGACACAATTCATTATTTATTCTTTGTATCATCTAAACAAAAAACTTTAATCTGAGATTAAATCTTACTCTTAAGAATTTACGATTAAGAACTTTAATCTTGTTCATTTTTTTTTGAAGAAAGTCTTTTCAATTTGAAAATATTATAATATATAGGAAAAAAATTTGAAAAAAAATGTAAAATTTTATTTCTAAGAAGATTTAAACATGGAGACTAAGAATTGGTTGTTTAAATTTGAATTTGGACGAGCGAGTGGAGACTGGAGAGTACAGGGGACAATCCGTACTCTCCAGGGTACATCATCCAACCTCTGTATGTAACTATTCATATTGGTGCCGTTTGGATGGTATGAGAATAAGGAAGAATAGTTTCTTTTTAGGAATAGTTTCTTCATAAGCATCCAAACAAGTTGGGAATAAGAAAAAGAATAATTTCTTCTTAGAAATTGCTTCTTCTAACAATTATATATACATAATTTTAACAAAATTAGCTAAATACTAATAGCTAAATGAAATTTTGTGTGCTCTTTAATTAGTACTTTATTTAAATGTTAAAATAATAATTTTTAATAATTTATTTAAATTAATATTAATTCCTAACTCACCATTCAAATAACATTTTTTTATTCCCGAAATAACACTTTTCACACTCTTTTCAAAATTACACATTTTTCTAATTATTTTTTTCCTAAAATCGTTATTCGTTTCTTATTCCCATATCATCCAAACGGCCCCAGATGAAGGAGAAGATCAACTGTCGCAGCTGTAAATATTTACAAGAAAATTTTCAGACGGGTTAATTACAAATTCGTGTCATTTATTCAGATGCGTGGTCTCAACCATTACACCATAAAATCGGTTCTCTCTGTTGAAAATTTAATTTGACTAAAACAGAATGATACTTTTTTGGTTATTTGTATAACTACACGAAATGATGGAAATCGCAGATATTAGTTAGGCCTTGTATACAAGTATATGAAATCTTAAAGAAGGTCCCTCAACACTCTAATTTTTGAAACTACAAAATCTAGAGGTTAAAGGAGGTGACATGTTAGATGATGAACATCGTCCTTATTTATGCACTTTGCATTGTTTTTGGGCCCGAAAAAATTAACCGTAACTTAGTATGGGCCAACTGTGCACGAAATCCCGGGTTTACTGCAATGATTAAACATTACTCAAAGATGTTTTGTATCCTATATGTGTTTGACTCCACAGTTCTAATTATACGTCAAACTAAAGGTAATTTCTTTTTTTTTTTAATATCCAAAGCGGCAAAAAAGGACGTAAACGATATCATACAGAGAAATCAAACTATTATAAACTGGCATCACAGAAATATTATTCATATTTCAGTTTATATTACAGAAACTGGCACATATATATAAACTAGCAGTTACATAGACACAATAAGTATGTAGTAGTTCTTAAATTTAAAGTTTGAGCTTATCTACGACGCTCTTTCCATCTAATTGCTTATCGAAAAATGCTTTCATGAACTCTTGGTAACTGATGCTTCCATAATTCGGCTAACCATCTCCAATGACCTCAGCTGGAAAAGGCTGTGGCATAATGGAATTGTCCGGACTATGAAATGATGCGAGGGAGATCCGTGCATTCTCGGTATTTGTCATAACTCTGTGCTCTACGCTTTTGTATAATCCATTGCTCAGTATCTTGGAAGAGAAAAAATGAATAAATTAATGATTAAAAACTACTACAATTTAAAATTTTATCAATCTATCCAAAGTCCGAACCCATCGCATTATATAAATACCCAAATCCAATCCAATTTAGGAAGGTAGACTTTTTCCATAAAAAGTATGATTAAAATATTTTGATCAGAGTTGCTAAACTTAATTACCTCAGTGATATCACCCAAATTAACAACGAAAGCATTAGGTAGCGCTCTAATGTTAATCCATTCTCCATCTTTTCTGATCTGCAACCCTTGTACATCATTTACATGTAGAACACATGAAATTCCGGTGGCATCAGAATGTGGTGAGTGGCCGACAACTTTATCGGGCTCCAGGCACGGTGGGTAGTAGTTGAATCGTATCACTTGAGGGTGATCTTTGAACAATTGTGCGAAAACCTCTGGTGCAACACCCACGTTTTTGGCAATGTAATTCCACAGACAACTTGCCAGTTTGGTAAGTTCAAGAGAGAATCTGTCGATATTATCTCTGCAAGGAGATGTAATTTATATAATGTTAAAAAAAATCAAAGGGAAAAGAACAGTTATTAGGTTTTTTTTATGTACGAAGTTGATTATTGCTAATTCAATTTTATACATTGAACTTATAGATATTTCTGAGGTTTTATGACAAGATAAACCGAACCTATAATACAATTTAAGCTATATAAATTAAATTAGGTGGGGAAGCACGGCTTCGCCGCGCCTTAGCGAATTTTTCGCATTTCAATTTTAAGAACCACTAATAATTCGTTATTAAGTCTAAATTGTGTGCGACATGCATATAAGTGCAAAGGCAAAATGTCATAATTTTTCTTTTCATATGAGTTGTAAAAAATTATGTGCATAAACATCATACATGAAAGCAGCTTTAGCATTCATACACATTGAATTTAAAAAAAACATTTAAGCAATTGAAGAGACCCAAAAAGAGCCACGTATTTATAAATCTAGCCATTCCCTTAAGGCAAAAAACAAGGTAAAATTTTAATTTTCTGAATAAATCAACAGAAAAATACGCATGTTTAGTCTAGGTACTTGAAAAATAAGCTGGGAGAGATAATTCATGATTCCGCGAATTTAAATATCTGAAAAAGAATAAAAGATAATGATTAGATTATCATTTTTATGGATATGTAATATCGGAACTCACAAAAAAAAAAAAACGTAACCTCTAAGAATTTTGCACTTGCTCAACGTAAAAATTGAACTGTTAAAGGTTTATTTAGGCTCACCAATAAAGGGTACAAAATAAACTTTTAGAGATTTACCAATAAAATGTAAATAAAGAATATGATGTAAACAATAAATTGTAAATCTCACTTAAGCATACGATAGTTGAAACATGTGATGAATAATAATTTTAACATCATTTTTTTGCAATAATTTTTTTGCATTCTCTTTAGTTGTTAATTGTTAATTACCGAATATTTGCATATTTTTTTAACAAAGACCTTGTAAAAAAAACATTAGAAATAACTTTATAACAGTAGCTGAGTAGAGAGGTTTTTTCATGTGAACTGGATAGTTTATTGTATCTAGAAGATTAGAGCTCAAGCTGGGATATCACATACCATTGCAAGTAGCGGCTCCAATGGATGATGCCAACATAAGTTTTAATTTTCTTCTTGGTGCAAGTAGCGACCTTCACATACCATTGAAGGTCGTAGTTCTCTTCTTGGTGCTTCGACCATGGTTGTAGATTTGGCAATAGTCTTAATTTTCCATAGGAGACGTATGGATGACGGGCAGGGGATGAGGTGGGGTTGGCAGAGAAGAAGGCGACGGAAAGGAAAAAATAAGGGTTAGGGGTGAGGTAGGGTTGGTGGCGGAGGAACCGAAGAGATGAGAGGCGGAGGATCAGGCGACGGCCAAATCGACGGAGCGGAGGAAGGAGTTGCAGGGGTGAGGTGGGGTTTGCGGAGGAGGAGAAGAGAACGAGAGGCTGGAGGGAAGATACGCGAAATAAACTGATTAATGGATCAGATCGATTGATTGATCGCGAAAAGAATATAGAGGGCTCAGATGCCGTGTCGCTGACGGAAAAAAAACAGACTACGACACGCACGGGTTTTAATTAGTATATATATATATAGGCTCCGTTTGGATGGATGCAGAAATAAAAAAAAATAATTTCTTCTTACTTCTAAATTTATTATAAACAATTCAAACTCTTTACAAAATTACACACTTTCCAATATTTCTTCTCTTATTTCTCTTATTCCCACCCCATTCAAATGGAGCCATAGATTAGACTATTCGTATCCATGTCACCTCTATTTTATTCTTTTTACTGAATTGAATAGGCGAAAAGCCTCCATGAAATCAAACGTCTTTGTATTTTTTTATTGTTGTTTTGTGCTATGTTGTTTGTGCTGGTTTAGGGCTAGTGCTTTGTTTTTTATTTTGATAGTCACTTGCTGTGTGACTTAACATTTATAGCTACTTTGCATATTTTTAATAGGATGCAGACGCCCTTGCTTGGGGTGCTTTTATCAAAAAAAAAAAAAAAATCAACCGTCTTGTACTAAGCTTCTGCACCATTTTTACACTTTGCCTTATTTATAAAAGTACCAATATAACAATCTCTTTTCTTTGTTTCTTTTTTTTTTTGATAAAATAGGGGATGTTTGGATGTGTTGGAAATTTGGAAAATTTCAAATTCTTACATCCAAATTTATTATAAACAATCTAAACTCTTCACAAAGTTACACACTTCTCAATAAATTTATGTCTAGGAATAAGAAATTCCTCAAATTCTCTAAATTCCTAAGCGATCCAAACGATCCTATAGAGAAGGTCTTTTTATATTCCTACTGTAGAGGATTAATGTTAAGGATGTGGCTCTGAATTCTAACACTGTTAGATAGGTAAAAACAGAAGAGGCCATTTGTGTGTACCAAAATTGGGCCTAAGAACCATCACTCGTACCTAAAGGTGGGGGTGGGCTAGTGGGCCAATATTTCATGTTTCGAAGCGCAACTATGGCTGCATAACGTCTAAAACGACCACGAAAACGGTCGATTTCGTTAACCGTTTCGTTTTAAAACGAAATTGATCACCCATTTGCGTTAACCGTTTCGTTTTGAACGAAACGGTCGAAATCACGAAAATACTACGAAAATACACATGGACGAAACTGTTCTAAGCTTTTGTTAACCGTTTCGTTTATAAAACGCAAAAAAAATCTTAACCGTTTCGTTTCATTTTGGACGAAACGAAACGAAAGGACGGTCGAAACGGTGACCGTTTTCACCCCTAAGCGCAACCGGTCACGCCAATCAAGCTTTTGTTCCACTCCGTTTGAATTGGTGTGGGAAGAAGGAAAGAAGGGCAGAAGTGGGAAGAAGTATTGGGAAGTGTGTAACTTTGTGAAGAGTTTAGATTGTTTATAATTTTTTTCTTCCTTCTTCCTTCTTCTTTCTTCCTTTTCCCTATATCCAAACGCATCCTCAGATAAGACGAAGGCCTGACCATAGCCCTGTATAGTTCCATCATTATTTTGTTTATATGCCATCTTCTCCTCCAAAGGTTTGCCGAAGAACTCTGCGATGTCAACCTTCAATCCCTCCATCAAGTCTTCTGGCACCCCATGGTTCACCAGCTACAGTCATCTCAGGATCAGAGGTCATCAGTTTAATTATTGATTTCAGATGCACAAAATAATTGTTTTTTTTTTTAATTTTGTGGGTAGAGTGGCGATTGTCACATCTACTGACCTAAAATACTTTGATTGATTAAAAATAAAAATCATTAACAATTAGTTTTATCAACTTAATACAAATTATTACAAATCCTAATTAGTACTATATTATTAGTTTTTATGTGAAAGAAATAAATAAGCATTATTATAGTGATGTTTTGTTTTTTGTTTAGAATTAAAGTGACTATCTGCACGTACATATATGCATTCCAATATAAGAATTCATTAGGATTCATACAAATTTGAAATGAGCAAGAAAGGAAATTTTTTATCAAATTTATAATTTGGTAAACATGAACGCCGTTTATTTTTAATGAGGATTAATTTGGTCATTGAAAAAAAATTAATGATACATTTGGTAATGGCATTTTTATAAGTTAGTATGTTTTTGGAGAAATAATAGCATAGAACTAATTTTAACGATTCTATAATGACATAAATTTAATTAGCAATTTAAGAATGACAATTTTCTAATTAACAAAATTCACAATTACATAAAATTAATTCTCTTATTGAAAATAGAAATTACTTGAGACAATATAATAAAGGGCCGTATTTCTAATATTGTTTTTCCGGTACGCTACGTACGGATACATGTATAACCCAATTATGTGGCGCCACGTGTCATGTGTTTTATACCACAGCCACAATCCAGGCACATGATGATCAACTTCTTGTGAGAACCGGATATATACACTCACACTTAACATGCAACTCACACCTAATATATACACTACTATCTATTGAGAACTTGATTAAACAATGTGGGACTAAAGAATTTAACATGAAAACCGGATTGTATGTCTAATGGCAAAATATTGTAGTCTTTTTGCTGACAGTGAGAATCGAACCCACATCATGAGCCAAAGTGCTCTCCTCACAGCCAATCCATCATCCACTGGCCAATTGTATTTTATGATATATTTGTTATATCCATATGTTTATTTGAACACCTACCCTCAACATATTAAAAATAAATATATAATATAATATATTTATATATATATATATCGCCGTACCCGTACCGGAGATTTTTTAAAATTATCGTACCGAGTATGATACTTGTACCCATACCCATGCAACATAGGTGTGCGCAAATGTCTACGGTTGTACGTTTCATTTTCAAGTAGAATCTTCGCTTATTATACTCCATAAAGGGGGGGGGGGGGACAACGTATGGTGGTTCCAATATATATTAATTGAAATTGTATTATTTTTTATCGGTTAATCAAGTGCCAAATCTTCAGGAATTCCATAACATCAATGTAACAAATTACCAATAATGCACTTTGTACCATAGAAGACAAGCCTAACAGTTCTTGTCCCCCCCCCCCCCCCTTTCTTTTATCATCATATATGTTACACATCTTTGGAAGAGAATATTAATATCATAGATTCTCTCTTGAGCTTACCAGAGTGGTAAGTTGCCTATACGTGGCAGTATACAGTCAAAAATATCTAGGTGTTGCACCAGAGGATTTCACACAATTTTTCAGAAATCAACATCAGTGATGCGAGAATAGGTCATATTGAGTAGCTTATATAGCATGCAAGAGTGATGTCCTGGAGAGGAGAACTCCAGTTAACTGCATCTTTTCTGATAAAGAGGTTGTGAGGTTTCGATATTTATCATACATTTGATGTTAAGATAATTTGTTACTATCATTTTTCGGTGCTAAACAAGTGTACTTGAGTTGTTCATTAGATGTTAAATTTGATGTTGGCAGTTCAAATAATAGAACAAGGTTTAAAAGAAGAGGAATAGGTCAGCGAAGAGATTTTAATTGTGATTTATCAACATTGCCCATCAGTTCGAATTATTCTACAATTGAGGTTGAAAATAAATATGAAACTAATAGTATGTGTGTAATAGGTTCTGCATGTTTGCTATCTTTCTGTATTGGGGACATATTGAAAATGTTTGATTGACCAGTACAGGAGAACCAGCAATATTGTGGCACATCACTACACCATATTTGACTTTGCCGATCACAGTTTGATTTAAAATAGCTGAATGTATCTGATAATTCTTACTATTGTTCATATTTGCATTCAGGTTCCTGGCATTGTCAGAGCCGCATTGGTGGAGACAAGTATGCTGGTATCGACTTTGGAAGTGAGTTGTGCTATGGTGCCAGTACTGGTGCAAGTCTGATTGCCACAGCACCCGGCTGTTTGATAAAATTCCTGATCTGACTGATTTTGTCTGGTACTGAGAAACTTGAGCCTAACAGAAAAACCTACCAAACGTATGAAGATTGTATGGCGCAAAGTACCCCAGTTGATTGTGGTGGCACTAATATTCAATTTCTGATTATGGTGGCACTAATAGAAATTATGCACATATTACTATTCTGGTAACAAAATTAACAGAATACCTAGCACATACCATTCTTGATCTCCTTGACCTTCAGGTAATGGAGCTTGGAGGGGTTTTGGAGTGGCACATCCCGGTGGCGTCAGCCATGAGCTTCTTGAGGTCGCCTTTGATGCTCGAGTAAAGGAGAAGGGAGAGATTGAGGTCGAGAGCGAGAGAGGCAGAGAGAGGGAGACTGGGGTGGTGTGGTGTGCGAGTGAGACGAGGAGAAAGGTCCTTCATCCTTCGAATTTGATGCTTTTTGGATCCGTCGGAGAAGCAGGTAGAGGAACAGACTCGAAATAAAACCCGATAAGAGCTATATCGCGTGGGAGAGGAGAGGAAAGATTTAAGACCATCAGATTTTACAAACGGTCCAGATCCTGTGCGCTGGATGGTCCCGCGCGGCACAGGATGTCAGGATCTGGATCTAATGTGCTTTTATTAGTATGCGATGGGTTTGGTAGAATTAGGACTGTATACGAACTGGTTCGAGCGAGTTATAACTCGAGTTAGCTCGACTTGAGTTGGAAATACTTTCGAGTTTTCTGAGTTAGCTCAAACTCAACTCGTCTCTAACTCGAGTTAGCTCACGAGTCACGAGCCAACTTGATATGAGTATGTCTACTTCAAATTTTTATTTTTTTAATTGATACATTATTTCAAAATTAAAGTAATTGATATATATAATAATATAAAAAATAAAATTTATCATCAATTTTATTTTTTTTCATTGATTTGTAGCAAAATATATCTTGAAACTCAACATCAACCCTCATAAATCATGTTGATAATCTTCAAAAATTAAAATTTATTACGTCACGAATCAGCTCACGAGTCAATGAGCTGAGTTGAGCCTAACTCAAACTCGACTCGTCGATTAACCGAGTTGGTTCAACTCGAGTTATGCCAACTCGAATTTTTTTAGCTCGAGTTATAACTAAGTTTTTCTCGAGTAGAGTTTGAATAACTCACGAGTTACGAGTTTTTTGCTCACCCCTAGATAGAATGCCGCTTAAATTTCCTCTTTATAAATTGCCCACATTTAGAATTTTTCATTTTTTAAAATTTGTCATGTGTTCTCTAACCACTGGGTTCTCTTTTTTTTTTTTTTTTTATACGACTGTCTACAAGTCATCAGTATAGGCTCTTGGTTCATCAATTTCGATTTTCAGGTGGTGCAAGTCACTACAGTATTATATATTAATGTTGATATAATTTGTATTTTTATAAGAAACTTAGATAAAATATGAATGTCTCTTTGCTTATTTCAAGTTTGTATGTATGTTAAATTGGGATGTGTTTAGTTTGGAGTTGTATTACTTTATGTGGATACTAAAACAAACATTATGCAATGATTAGAAAATAGCTAAGGTTAAATTGGGATATCTTAAGAATAAGATCTACTCAAATTTTTTAATAATATTTCTAAAATTGAGTGGTTAGTTCTTTCTATTTGGAGGACGATTAATATGAAAAATTGTCATTGTTTTGATCGCGCAACGCACAATATTAGAACTAGTTTAAATAAAAATGTTGCTTACAATGACAGGCGACAGATAGTAATTAAAAATATTATTGTATATGAGTTTGTTTAGATTCAATTAATATTATGCATACCCTCAGTCTCTTTGTTAAACACCCGCATTTTCAATTGTAAAAGTATTTTTTGTGATACCACTCAACAACAAGCTGGCATGAAGCAACTAAACCAATAAGATAAGAGTAAAGTTAGAGAGAAACACGTTTGACAATTGACCCCTCAAACGTAATTGGATCTCAATTTTCAATATTACAATAGCTGATTTGAATCGCTCAATTTGTTCTCCATAATGACACATCCTTAGAGTTCAAATTTATATATTTTTATTTTTTATTATTTATTTTGAATTTTAGAAAATCTTCAATAAAATTAATTTTGGACACTTCAATTTTAAAAAATCTGAAAAATAGTTACAAATTTTCAAAAAAATATATAAAAAGTTTGGTCTCTATGAATATTTCAATATGAAGATCACATTGAGCCGTTCGGATCGGTAATTTGAAATTTCAATGGTTGAATCTAGAATCGTGTTTGACGTCAAACGTGTTTGAATTAACAAAAAGAAAAACTTATTGATTGAGAAATAAATAACATGACGAATAGTTAAAAGATATATTGCTATAGTTGATTAATTAAATTGACTGATGAGGATAAGTTTTGTTCATCTAATAACTAGTGGAGTCTCGCGCGTTGTGCGATCTATTTTTTTTCCATATAATGCCAGTGTATATATTTTTTTGCTGAACAAAAAGATTTTATTAGTTTATGTTTAGTACGATAGAAAATGGAAATTGATTATTGCCATCTACAATTTTGTCATCCCTGCCATCGCTAAATATAAAGTGAACATATAGACGATCTAAGTGAACACATACAAACAAAAAAGTCGATGAAAATAAGTTGAATATGCATGTAAAATTCTGAACAAATGATGATAATACTTATTTGTTTGTAAATGTTCACTTAGATCGTCTATATGTTCACCTTGTTTGCTATATATGTTCACTTTATATTTAGCGATGGCAGGGATGACAGAACTGCAGATGGCAGTTATCATTCTTGATAGAAAATAGTATTGAATATGAAAAAACAAGTACTAGTTGATTATTGTTTCTTTGGCGTCAATCGAAAACAGGATAAGGGAAATCACTGAAAAATAGTATAAATATAATGTTTTTTTTTTTTTGAAGAAAAATATAAATATAATGTTCAGATGAGCACGATGGGTCGTGTATTTTCAAATTGGTAATAATTTATATTATATATAGAGAGATAGGCTAAATTGTGCTTCAACATATAGAGGGTCTATATGCTAGAGTGTTTAAACCGTTGGATCTGAATTTATTAGATTAAGTATTCAAAAAAATCTGAAAAAAATAGTAAAAAAATTAAAATAAATGTAAAATTTGGTTTCCAATGAGATTTCAATATGAAGAAGATAGTGAACGGTTTAGATCGGTTGTTTGAAGCATGAAATTCAAAAACGAATCCGTAGCACGAACACCATCCGTGCTATGTATAGCATTTTAGCAATCCTCATAATTTATATTATATATATAGATAGAGATAGGCTAAATTGTACTTCGAGGGTCTATATGCTAGAGTGTTTAAACCGTCAGATCTGATATCCAACGTCTCAGATTAAAGCGCTGAGGTTGAGTACGAACTCTCGTTTTCTCTGCGTTTTCCGTCACTTCTCTTCGTTAGGATATTTGATCGGAAATAAAAAAAAACCAAGGGGCCGTTTGGATCGCTTAGAAATTTAGGAAATTTGGAGAAATTACAATTCCTAGGAATAAATTTATTGGGAAGTGTGTAAATTTGTGAAGAGTTTAGATTGTTTATAATAAATTTACGGTAAGAAGATGAAATTTCCCAAAATCCAAAATCCTCCGTTGATCCAAACGGCCCCCAAGAGACTCTTCGTCTCTTCACTCGCTCTCTCCTCCCTTTTTCCGATCAAAATCAAGACACCTCCTCTCTTTGAAAAATCGGCCCATTAACCCTACTAAATTGGAGTTGCTTAGAGGTGAATTCGAGAACTGCTGGTGATGCACCCCTCCTCGCTTCGTCTCTCTCACAATCGCAATCAGACACACAAAGCACGGAAGAAGCCCGTCGGCCTTCTCTACTCCTCCGATCTCTCAAAAACCCTGACCTCCGCTCACACGGAGCTCTCTCAATCGAACGTAGGCTGATCATTATAGGATGCAGGCCGAGCTCTCTCTACATCTTCTTCTAGCCAAATGTACGTATCCTGCTCTCTCTCTCTCTCTCTCTCTCTCTCTCTCTCTCTCTCTTCATATCATAGTTTAGTTGAAATTACCATTTTTCTCTTCTTGAGCACAGCAATTGTTCTGCTATTAGCTAATTTTGCTTCATAGAAGAAGAAATATGTATATGGTTTTGTAGTTAATTTCGATTTAATTATGGTTAATTTGTGGTCAATTTCTTATTATTTTGGTTAATTTCTTTTTAATTTCTGGTTTAATTTCTTTGTATGTACTAAATTTGGTAGTTAGCCTAATATCCAATTTAATAGTACCATTGTACATGGTTCCGTTGTCAATTTTTTGAGATTGTGATTTTGTAGCAATACTAATAACTCTCTTTCCTTCTCTCTGTCTGTACTCAATTCAAGTTGGTTTAGCTAAGTATGAGAGTGAAAGCAAGGATCCATGAGCCCCACCTATTGCGAACTTAGGCGCTGAAAAGTCACCATGTTAGTCTCTCTCATTTTTCCATGCAAATTAATGTGCTAAATTTGGTTAATGTTTCAGTTTTTTCTTCAAACTGATTCTCAAGTGGTCTGGCACATAGATGCTGGTAAAATTACAACCAACATGTTTTGATTCTATGGAAATTTGAAATTTGAACAATATTGATTCATATTTTTGTATTATTGTTTTGTTTAATCTGAGATTTTATGGAAAAGTTGCTTGTGAATGTATTTGTATTTATAATTTGATTTTTTATTTACAGTTGAAGGAAGGAAAAAGTAACAAAAATAAAAAAGAAGAATAGGTCTTGGAAGTGTTTCTGCTGCCGTGACTTGCTGTCAGTGTTGTGGATCTTGAGAGCAATTATCATTCGTTTTTCAACTTTTACACTAATGTAATCTTGTCGTCTTCTTGGGGCCGTTTGGATCCCCATGGGATTTTGGAGAATTTCATTTTCCTATCATAAATTTATTATTAACAATCTAAACTCTTCACAAAATTACACACTTCCCAATAAATTTATTCCTAGGAATTGCAACTTCTCCAAATTCCTCAAATTCCTAAGCGATCCAAATGGCCCCCATTTGTTTTTGTTTCCCATGTACATGTACCTGCCACAAGCTTTTATGAGCTTATTGTTGTTTACTATTGCTTACTCTTGATACAATGGTTTAAGTAAAAAGTTTGTTGTTTAATTGGTGTTGTTTCATCTAATAACTGTACCAGTAGCATGATACGGCAATGTTTATTTAACTACATTTGCTTATTTAACAAATGTGTCAAAGTTAGATAGCTTGGAGTCCAGTGCGTTTTATTTTTCCTTGAGCTTACTGGCAAGATGAACTTCCATGTACTGGTTCTTTTATTAATGAAGTTGGCCTATGGACGTTCAATCAAAAGAAAAAAAAATTAACTAAATATCCAAAATAAGCACAACAGAAAAATGCAAAATAGCATAACATTAATAGATGAAAGCCGAAACAAGCTCCAGTTAATAAAAATGCTAGCTAAAGTCATAAAAAATGGAATCTTAAATAAAAAAAAAATGCACATTCATACCAATATCAGATCATGATATACAAACTAAACGGTACCAAATTCAGTCATTCTTTACAAAATTATACTCCAATATGATATCCAATTTCAAAAAAAAAAATATATATATATATTTCCTCAGCCCTAATCTTCTCCATGGCAACCCTGGTATAGAATAAAAGTCTTGGTACAACACTGGTACCAAATTCAGCAACGCATCTTATGTATGGCAGAGCCTACAAATGCATAGAAAAAAGGAATGTAAAGAAAATACTGTGTAAGAGAGCTCTTAAAAACAGTATGTTCTTATACTAGAAGGTAATCAAACAAAATTAAATAATTTGTTGTAGAAAGAATATCTACGCAACTCCTTCCCACTTGATGCCAATTGATGTTGATAATGTGCAGTGCCTTACTATGACCATTTAATGTATAATAAGATGATGCAACACTAGAAAAATAACTACATTTTCAGTGACTAAGTAGAGGGACCATACACATTTCATATACAAATACTAAGTCTAGTTGCATTATACATGGATCTCAGCAAGGAAACACAAGTCATTAAAACACACCAGGCTCTTTAGTTTCAACTAGAAAAATTCAGAATTCAGTTAACTAATCGATTCCCACCAGAAAAATGAAAATCCCATTGAAAGACACAGTAGTGTTTGTACCTCAAAGTTCAAACCATAAGCCAACCATCAAGTATAAATAAAAACAGAAAAAGAAAAACCTACATCCCAAACTGAAACCCTAATAAGTTTATGAAAAAATGAAACCTATGATAGTGCCATAGACAACGGTCCCATTCTTGAGCTCAATCGTCATTGTCTCGTTGTTCAGCTTCATCAAAAACCTACATATTCAGCTCACAAATCAGATCCAGTTGAAACAACTATTAATGTTCAAAGAAGAGAGAAAACTGACAGAGAGAGAGAGGGGAGAACCTGACGAGCTTCATAATCTCCACACTATTCCAATCTCTATAGTCTATTCTCATCTCTTCCAAACCGCTCTCTCTCTCCAAGACCAGAACCAGATCCGATCAATCTTGTTGCGTTGTCACCATCGTGCACCATCGGTACCACCTCACTTGATCGATGTTGTCATGCCTCCTCGCGTTGCTTCGGATCCGAGATCGTCGGACCACTAAGCTCAACCTCACTCCGAACCTCAAGTCCCGATCTGCCTTGAGGTCGCCTCTCCGCTCTCTACAATCTCTTCCTCACTCCATTGCGTCGCAAACAATATATGCTCAAATCGGGTTCAAGATCAATTTCAATATCTAACCCGTTTCAATCCGTTCCGGCTCCTCTCGTTGCCGATTGTCACAGTGGAATCTCAATTCGGTGTTGACGCGAAAGGACGAGTAATTGAAAGTTCGGTGAAAAGAAAAACAAAAAAGAAGATTCTGACAAGTGGGATCGGATTTTTAGGTCTACTCAAATGCTGACTTTCTCTTTGTGCTTTAATTTTCTATACATGGCTTTGATGTGTTTTGCTTATGTGTTGTTGTAAGCCATATTCAAAATATGGACAGTCAAACAGTGTGTTTCAATAAGGTTGAGTAGCACAATAATCATGATGTACAAGTGTTCAGTTAGTATTCATACATGTTGTTTTTATTGCATATAGGAATCAATTACATCAATTGATGACATACACTCATTTTTCTGACACAATTGTAAAAGTGTTCAGTTAGTGTTCATATTTGTTAAATTAAATTACATTTAGGTGAGTAGCAGAATAACAATGTGTACAAGTGTTCAGTTAGTGTCCATATATGTTTACTTTTTCTTATTACATCTAGGGATCAATTACATCAATTACAATAAACTACATGGTATTTATTACTTTTTTTCATTATTGTTCAGTTAATTGTAATTAATAATCAAATGACATGAAATTAATGCAAAATCGATTGAAATTCACCAATTCCTTCCAGAACGTGCATTATTTGCACTATATGCGTGTAATTGCCAAGTATATTCCAATCATTTTGAATTTTTAATATTATAAACTTACTCTCCTTTATATAAAGAGTTTAAATATAGATTATTGTTACCAAATGATTTGAAATGAATGCACAATCGCGCGAAAAACTTCAATTCTGTCCAGAACGATATTTATTTGCACTTTATGTGTGTAATTATCACGTATAATCTGACCATTTTGAATTTTTAAGATCATAAACTCAGTCTCAACTGTATAAAGATCTTAAATATAGATAATTGTGATCAAATGACATGATATGAATGCACAATCGTTTGAAAGTTCTTCAATTCTGTCCAGAATGCACAATAATTGCACTATATGTGCGTAATTGCCGTGTATAATCCAATTCATTCAAATTTTTAAGATTACGAACTAATTCTCCACTGTATAAAGAGATTAAATATAGATTATAGTGATCAAATGACATGAAATGAATGCACAATCGCGTCAAATTCACCAATTCTGTTTAGAACGCTCATTATTTGCAATTTATGTGCGTAATTGCCATGTATAATCCAATCTTTTGAAATTTTAAGATTATAAACTTATTCTACACTGTTTAGAGAGCTTAAATATAGATTATAGTCATCAAATGACTTGAAATGAAGGCACAATCGCGTGAAAATGCTCCAATTTTGTCCAGAATGCTCATTATTTTCACTTTCTGCACATAATTGCCATGTATAATCCAATCCTTTTGAATTTTTAAGATTATAAACCTATTATGTACTGTACAAAGAGCTTAAATATATATTACAATGATCAAATGACTTAAAATAATGCACAATCGATCGATATTATCCAATTCTGTTCAGAACACTAATTATTTACACTTTATGTGCCTAATTGTCATGTATAATCCAATCCTTTTGAATTTTTAAGATTACAAACTTATTTTCCAATGTACAAACAGCATAAATATAGATTATAGTGATAAAATGACATGAAATGAATGCACAATCGTTTGAAATTCTCTAATTTTATCCAGAACGCAAAATATTTGCAATATATGTAAGCAATTGCCATGTATGATTCAATCCTTTTGAATTTTTAAAATTATAAACTAATTCTTCGCTGTATAAAGAGCTCAAATATAGATTATAGTGATCAAATGATATGACATAAATGCACAATCGTTTGAAATTCTCCAATTCTTTCTAGAACGCACATTATTTGCACTATATGTGGGTAATTGCCAAGTATAATCCAATCATTTTGAATTTTTAATATTATAAACGTACTCTCCACTGTATAAAGAGTTTAAATATAGATTGTTGCTATCAAATGATTTGAAATGAATGCACAATTGCGTGAAAATGCTCCAATTCTTCCATAACGATATTTATTTGCACTTTATGTACGTAATTTTCATGTATTAATCCGACCATTTTGAATTTTTAAGATCATAAACTCATTCTCAATTCTATAAAGAGTTTAAATATATATTATTGTGAAATGAATGCACAATCGTGTTAAATGCTTTAATTCTGTCCAGAAAACTAATTATTTGCACTTTATGTGCGTAATTGCCATGTCCAATCCTTTTGAAATTTTAAGATTACAAACTTATTCTCCACTGCTTAAAGATCTTAAATATAAATTATAGTGATCAAATTACTTAAAATGAATGCACAATCGCTTGAAATTCTCCAATTCTGTCCAGAACGTGTATTATTTGTATTATATGTGCATAATTGCCATGTTTAATCCATTCCTTTTGAATTTTCAAAATTATAAACTTACTCTCCATGGTATAAAGATTTTAAATATAGATTATATTAATCAAATGACATGAAATGAATGCACAATCCTTTGAAATCTCCAATTTTTTCCAGAACGAACCTTATTTGCACTATATGTGCGTAATTGTGAAGTATATCCCATTCATTTTGAATTTTAAATATTATAAACTTACTCTCCACTATATAAAAAGTTTAAATATAGATTATTGTCACTAAATGATTTGGAATGAATGCACAATCACATAAAATGCTCCAATTCTGTCCAGAACAATATTTATTTGCATTTCATGCTCATAATTGCCATTTATAATATAATCCTTTTGAATTTTTAAGATTATAAACTTATTATCCACTTTACAAAGTGTTTAAATTATAGATTATAGTGATCAAATGACTTGAAATAATACACAATCATTTGAAATTCTCCAATTCTATCTAGAACGCTCATTATTTACACTTTATGTGCGTAATTGTCATTATAATCCAATCCTTTTGAATTTTTAAGATTATAAACTTATTCACCACTGTATAAATATTTTAAATATAGATTATTGTGATCAAATGAAATGAAATGAATGCACAATAGCTTAAAATTCTCCAATTCTGTCCAGAACACACAATATTTGCACTATATGTGCGTAATAGCCGTGTATAATCCAATCCTTTTGAATTTTTAAGATTATAAAATAATCTTCCACTGTATAAATAGCTTAAATATAGATTATAGTGATCAAATGACATGAAACGAATGCACAATCGCTTGAAAATGCTCCTATTCTTTCCAGAACGCACATAATTTGCACTATATGTGCATAATTGCCAAGTATAATTCAATCATTTTGAATTTTTAATATTATAAACTTACTCTCCATTTTATAAAGAGTTTAAATAAAGATTATTGTCACCAAATGATTTGAAATGAATGCACAATCGAGTGAAATGCTCCAATTCTATCCAGAAAGATATTTATTTGTATTTTATGCGCGCAATTGCCATGTATAATCCGACCATTTTTGAAATTTTAAGATCATAAACTCATTATCAACTGTATAAAGAGTTTCTAGTAGCAACCACATTGTGGGGCATCTGGTTGGAAAGGAACAACATAACCTTTTGCAATCATAGTAGAAGGATAGGAGCTATTCATCAGTGGATAATTACGGAATCAACCATATTTTTCAAGCACTGTTAGCTCTGTTTTTTTTTTTTCCTTTTTCTGCTTTTCTTAGCTCTGTACTTTTGCTGTCACAGTTTTACTTTCTTTTCTTTTTCTTTTCTCTGGGTAGTCACTACCTAGGTTGTCAAAAAAAATGTATAAAGAGTTTAAATATAGATTATTGTGATCAAATGACATGAAATGAGTGCACAATCGTTTGAAATTCTCCAATTCTGTCCAGAACGCACACTATTTGTATTATATGTGCAAAATTGTCATGTTTAATCCATTCTTTTTGAATTTTTAGGATTATAAACTTACTGTTCACTGTATAAGGAGCTTAAATATAGATTATAGTGATCAAATGACTTGAAATGAATGCACAATTGCTTGAATTTCTCAAATTCTGTCCAGAACACTCATTATTTGCACTTTATGTGCGTAATTGTCATGTATAATCCAATCCTTCTGAATGTTTAAGATTATAAACTTACTCTCCACTGTATAAAGAGCTTAAATATAGATTATAGTGATCAAATGACTTAAAATTGATGCACAATCGCGTGAAATACTCCAATTCTGTCCAGAACGATATTTATTTGCACTTTATGTGCGTAATCGCCATGTATAGTCCGACCATTTTGAATTTTTAAGATCATAAACTCATTCTCAACTGTATAAAGAGCTTAAATATTGATTATTGTGATCAAATGACATGAAATGAATGCACAATCGTTTGAAATTCTCCAATTATGTTCAGAACGCGCAATATTTGCACTATATGTGCGTAATTGCCATGTATAATCCAATACTTTTGAATTTTTAAGATTATAAACTTATTCTTTACTGTATATAAAGAGTTTAAATATAGTTTATAGTGATCAAATGACATGAAATGAATGCACAATCGCGTTAAATACTCGAATTCTGTCCAAAACACACTTTATTTGCACGATATGTGCGTAATTGCCAAGTATAATTCAATCATTTTGAATTTTTAATATTATAAATTTACTCTCCACTGTATAAAGCGATTAAATATAGATTATTGGCTCCGAAAGATTTGAAATAAATGCACAATAGCGTGAAATCTTCCAATTCTGTCCAAAACGATATTTGTTTGCACTTTATGTGCGTAATTACAACGTATAATCCGACCATTTTGAAATTTTAAGATAATAAACTCATTCTCAACTGTATAAAGAGCTTAAACATAGATTATTGTGATCAAATGACATGAAATAAATGCACAATCTTTTGAAATTCTCCAATTCTGTCTACAGCGCACAATATTTGCACTATATGTGCGTAATTGCCGTGTATAATCCAATACTTTTGAATTTTTAAGATTATAAACTAATTTTCCACTGTATAAAGACCTTAAATATAGTTTGTAGTGATCAAATGACATGAAATGAATTCACAATCGCGTTAAATGCTCAAATTTTGTCCAGAACGCTAATTATTTGCACTTTAAGTGCGTAATTGCCATGTCCATTCCTTTTGAAATTTTAAGATTATAAACTTGTTATCCACTGTTTAAAGAGTTTAAATATAGATTATAGTGATCAAATTACTTAAAATGAATGCAAAAACGCTTGAAATTCTCCAATTCTGTCCAGAACGTACATTATTTGTATTATATGTGCGTAATTACCATGTTTAATCCAATCTTTTTGAATTTTTAAGATTACAAAATTACTCTCCACTGTATAAAGAGCTTAAATATAGGTTATAGTGATCAAATGACTTGAAATTAATGCATAATCGTTTGAAGTTATCCAATCTTTCCAGAACGCTCATTATTTTTAGAAATTAATGCACAATCGTTTGAAGCATGTATTGATATTCTTTTGAAATTTTAAGATTATAAACTTATTCTCTACGGTATAAAGAGAGTAAATATAGATTATAGTGATTAAATGACTTGAGATGAATGCTCAATCGCTTGAAATGCTCCAATTCTGTCCACAATGTTCATTTTTTGCACTTTATGCTCATAATTTCCATGGATAATCCAATTCTTTTGAATTTTTAAGATTATAAACTAATTATCCACTGTACAAGGAACTTAAATATAGATTATAGTGATCTAATAACATGAAATAATGCTCAATCACTTGAAATTCTCCAATTCTTTCTAGAACACACATTATTTGCAATTTTTGTGCGTAATTGTCAGGTATAATCCATTTCTTTTGAATTTATAAGATTATAAACTTATTCTCCACTGTATAAGAGGTTAAATATTGATTATAGTGATCAAATGACATGAAATGAATGCACAATCGTATGAAATTCTCCAATTCTGTCTAGAACGCAAAATATTTGCAATATATGTGCGTAATTTCCATATATAATCAAATCCTTTTAAATTTTTAAGATTATAAACTAATTCTCCACTATATAAAGAGCTTAAATAAAAATTACAATGATCAAATGACATGGAATGAATGCACAATCGCATGAAATACCCTAATTCTGTTCAGAACGCTCTTTATTTGGAATTTATGTGTGTAATTGCAATTTATAATCCAATCATTTTGAACTTTTAAGATTATAAACATTTTATCCACTGTTTAAAGATCTTAAATATAGATTATAGTGATCAAATTACTTAAAACGAATGCACAAACACTTGAAATTCTCCAATTCTATCCAGAACGCACATTATTTGCTCTATAGGTGTGTAATTGCTATGTATAATCCATTCCTTTTGAATTTTTTATATTATAAAATTACTCTCCGCTGTATAAAGAATTTGAATATAGATTATTGTTATCAAATGAATTTAAATGAATGCACAGTCGTGTGAACTGCTCCAATTCAGTCCAGAATGTTTATTATTTTCAATTTGTGTGTGTAATTGCAATGTATAACCCAATCATTTCGAATTTTTAAGATTATAAAATTATTCTACACTGTTTAAAAAATTTAAATATAGATTATAGTGATCAAATTACTTAAAATGAATGCACAATCGCTTGAAATTCACCAATTCTGTCCAGAACGCACATTATTTGCAATATAGGTGCGTAATTGCCATGTGTAGTCCATTCCTTCTGAATTTTTAAAATTATCAACTTACTCTCCACTATATAAAGAACTTAAATATAGATTATAGTGATCAAATAATTTGAGATGAATGCACAATCGCGTGAAATTCTCCAATTTCGTTCAGAACGCTCATTATTAGCAATTTATGTGCGTAATTGTCATCTATAATCCAATCATTTTGAAATTCTAAGATTCTAACTTATTTTCCACTATTTGAAGAGCATAAGTATAGTTTATAGTGATTAAATGACTTGAAATGAATGCACAATCGCATGAAATGATCCAATTCTGGTCAGAACGCTCATTATTTGCACTTTATGCTCATAATTGCCTTGTATAATCCAGTCCTTTTGAATTTTTAATATTATAAATTTATTCTCCACAGTATAAGGAATTTAAATATAGATTATAGTGACCAAATGGCATGAAATGAATGCACAATCGTTTGAAATTCTCCAGTTCTGTCCAGAACGCACAATATTTGCACTATATGTGCGAAATTGCCGGGTATAATCCAATACTTTTGAATTTTTAACATTATAAACTAATTCTCCACTGTAGAAATAGCTTAAATATAGAGTATAGTGATCAAATGACATGAAATGAATGCACAATCGCTTGAAATGCTCCTTTTCTTTCCAGAACGCACATTATTTGCACTATATGTGTTATTGCCTAGTATAATGTAATCATTTTGAATTTTTAATATTATAAACTTACTCTCCACTGTATAAAGAGTTTAAATATAGATAACTGTTACCAAATGATTAGAAATGAATGCACAATTGCATGAAATGCTCCAATTCTGTCAAGAACGATATTTACTTGCAATTTAGGTGCGTAATTGCCTTGTATAATCGACCATTTTCAATTTTTAAGATCATAAAATTATTATCAACTGTATAAAGTGCTTAAATATAGATTATTGTGATCAAATGACATGAAATGAATGAACAATCGTCTGAAATTCACCAATTCTGTCCAGAACGCACAATATTTGCAATATATGTGCGTAATTGCCAAGTATAATCCATTCCTTTTGAATTTTTAAGATTATAAACTAATTCTCCACCGTATAAATAGCTTAAATATAGATTATAGTGATCAAATGACATGAAATGAATGCACAGTCACTTGAAATTTTCTAATTCTTTCCAGAACGCACATTATTTGCGCTTTATGTGTGTAATTTTAAGGTATAATCCAATCCGTTTGAATTTTTAAGATTATAAACCTATTCTCCACTGAATAAAGAGCTTAAATATAGATTATAGTAATCAAATGACATGAAATGAATGCACAATTGTATGAAATTATTCAATTCTGTCCAGAACACGCAATATTTATATTATATGTGCGTAATTACCGTATATAATCGAATTCTTTTGAAATTTTAAGATTATAAACTTATTTTCAACTGTATAAAGAGCTTAAATATAGATTATAGTGATCAAATGACTTGAGATGAATGCACAATAGCGTGAAGTTCTACAATTCTTTTCAGAACGCTAATTATTTTGTAATTTATGTGCGTAATTGCCATGTAAAATTCAATCCTTTTGAAATTTTAAGATTATAAACTGATTCTTCACTATTTTAAGAGCTTAAATATAGATTATAGTGATTAAATGACTTGAAATAAATTCACAATCGCGTGACATGCTCCAATTCTGTCTAGAACGCTCATTATTTGCACTTTATACTCATAATTGCCATGGATAATCCAATCCTTTTGAATTTTTAAGATTATAAACTAATTCTCCCCTGTATAAATAGCTTAAATATAGATTATAGTGATCAAATGACAACAAATGAATGCACAATTGCTTGAAAATGCTCCTATTCTTTCCTGAACGCAGTATTTCCACTATATGTGAGTAATTGCCAAGTACAATTCAATCATTTTGAATTTTTAATATTATAAATTTATTCTCCACAGTATAAGGAATTTAATTATAGATTATAGTGACCAAATGGCATGAAATGAATGCACAATCATTTAAAATTCTCCAGTTCTGTCCAGAACGCACAATATTTGCACTATATGTGCGAAATTGCCGGGTATAATCCAATACTTTTGAATTTTTAACATTATAAACTAATTCTCCACTGTAGAAATAGCTTAAATATAGAGTATAGTGATCAAATGACATGAAATGAATGCACAATCGCTTGAAATGCTCCTTTTCTTTCCAGAACGCACATTATTTGCACTATATGTGTTATTGCCTAGTATAATGTAATCATTTTGAATTTTTAATATTATAAACTTACTCTCCACTGTATAAAGAGTTTAAATATAGATAACTGTTACCAAATGATTAGAAATGAATGCACAATTGCGTGAAATGCTCCAATTCTGTCAAGAACGATATTTACTTGCAATTTAGGTGCGTAATTGCCTTGTATAATCGACCATTTTCAATTTTTAAGATCATAAAATTATTATCAACTGTATAAAGTGCTTAAATATAGATTATTGTGATCAAATGACATGAAATGAATGAACAATCGTCTGAAATTCACCAATTCTGTCCAGAACGCACAATATTTGCAATATATGTGCGTAATTGCCAAGTATAATCCATTCCTTTTGAATTTTTAAGATTATAAACTAATTCTCCACCGTATAAATAGCTTAAATATAGATTATAGTGATCAAATGACATGAAATGAATGCACAGTCGCTTGAAATTTTCTAATTCTTTCCAGAACGCACATTATTTGCGCTTTATGTGTGTAATTTTAAGGTATAATCCAATCCGTTTGAATTTTTAAGATTATAAACCTATACTCCACTGTATAAAGAGCTTAAATATAGATTATAGTAATCAAATGACATGAAATGAATGCACAATTGTATGAAATTATTCAATTCTGTCCAGAACACGCAATATTTATATTATATGTGCGTAATTACCGTATAGAATCGAATTCTTTTGAAATTTTAAGATTATAAACTTATTTTCAACTGTATAAAGAGCTTAAATATAGATTATAGTGATCAAATGACTTGAGATGAATGCACAATAGCGTGAAGTTCTACAATTCTTTTCAGAACGCTAATTATTTTGTAATTTATGTGCGTAATTGCCATGTAAAATCCAATCCTTTTGAAATTTTAAGATTATAAACTGATTCTTCACTATTTTAAGAGCTTAAATATAGATTATAGTGATTAAATGACTTGAAATAAATGCACAATCGCGTGACATGCTCCAATTCTGTCTAGAACGCTCATTATTTGCACTTTATACTCATAATTGCCATGGATAATCCAATCCTTTTGAATTTTTAAAATTATAAACTAATTCTCCCCTGTATAAATTGCTTAAATATAGATTATAGTGATCAAATGACAACAAATGAATGCACAATTGCTTGAAAATGCTCCTATTCTTTCCTGAACGCAGTATTTCCACTATATGTGAGTAATTGCCAAGTACAATTCAATCATTTTGAATTTTTAATAATATAAAACTACTCTCCACTGTATAAAGAGTTTAAATAAAGATTATTGTCACCAAATGATTTGAAATGAATGCACAATCGCTTGAAATTCTCCAATTCTAGTTAGAAAAGATATTTATTTGAAGTTTATGTGCATAATTGCCTTGTATAATACGACCATTTTAAATTCTAAGATCATAAACTCATTATCAACTGTATAAAGATCTTAAATATAGATTATTGTAATCAAATCACATGAAATGAATGCACCATAGTTTGAAATTCTCCAATTCTGTCCAGAACGCACAATATTTACACTATATGTGTGTAATTACCGTGTATAATCAAATCATTTTGAATTTATAAACTAATTCTCCACTGTATAAAAAGCTTAAATAAAGATTATAGTGATTAAATTACATGGAATGAATGCACAATCGCGTGAAATACTCCAATTCTGTTGAAAACGTTCATCATGAAATTACTTAAAATGAACGCAATCGTTTGAAATTCTCCAATTCTGTCCAGAACGCAAATTATTTGCAATATAGGTGCGCAATTGCCATGTATAATCCATTACTTTTTTTGAATTTTTAAGATTATAAACTTACACTCCACTGTGATCAAATGACTTGTGATGAATGCAAAATGGCGTGAAATTCTACAATTCTGTTCAGAACGCTAATTATTTTGCAATTTATGTGCGTAATTGTCATGTATAATGCAATCCTTTTGAAATTTTAAGATTATAAATTGATTCTCCACTATTTGAAGAGCTTAAATATAGATTATAGTGATTAAATGACTTGAAATAAATGCACAATCGCGTGACATGCTCCTATTCTGTCCAGAACATCATTATTTGCACTTTATACTCGTAATTGCCATTTATAATCCAATCCTTTTGAATTTTTAAGATTATAAAATAATTTTTCATTATATAAATAGCTTAAATATAGATTATAGTGATCAAATGACATAAAATGAAAGCACAATCGTTTGAAATGCTCCTATTCTTTCCGGAACACACATTATTTGCACTATATGTGCGTAATTGTCAAGTCTACTTTAATCATTTTGAATTTTTAATATTATAAACTTACTCTCGACTGTATAAAGAAATTAAATATAGATAATTGTTACTAAATGATTTGAAATGAATGCACAATCTCGTGAAATGCTCCTATTCTGTCCAGAATGATATTTATTTGCAATTTATGTATGTAATTGCCATGTATAATCCGACCATTTTGAATTTTTAAGATCATAAACTTATTTTCAACTGTATATAGAGTTTAAATATGGATTATTGCGATCAAATGACATGAAATGAATGAACAATCCTTTGAAATTCTCCAATTCTGTCCAGAACGCACAATATTTGCACTATATGTGCGTAATTACCGTGTATACCAATCCTTTATAATTTTTAAGTTTATAAACTAATTCTCCACTGTATAAAGAGCATAAATATAGACTATTGTGATCAATTGACTTGAAATGAATGCACAATAGCAAGGCTTCAATTCTGTCCAAACGCTCATTGTTTGAATTTATGTACGTAATTGCCATGTATAATCCAATGCTTTTGAATTTTTAAGCTTATAAGTATATTCTCCACTGTATAAAGAGCTTAAATATATATTATAGTGATCAAATGATATGAAATGAATGCACAATCGTTTGAAATTCTCCAATTTTGTCCATAACGCACAATATTTGCACTATATCCGCGTAATTGCCGTGTATAATCCATTTCGTTTGAATTTTTAAGATTATAAACTTACTCTCCAATGAATAAAGAACTTAAATATAGATTATGGCGAACATTTATTTGAGATGAATGCACAATCACGTGAAATTCTTCAATTCTGTTCAGAACGCTTATTATTTGCAATTTATGTGCGTAATTGCCTTGTATAATCCAATTCTTTTAAAATTTTAAGATTATAAACTTATTCTCCACTATTTAAAAAGCCTAAATATAGATTATAGTGATGAAATGACTTCAAATGAATGCATAATAGCGTGAAATGCTCCAATTCTGTCCAGAACACTCATTATTTGCTGTTTATGCTCATATTTGCCATGGATAATCCAATCCTTATGAATTTCTAAGATTATAAACTTATTATTCACTGTACAAAGAGCTTAAATATAGATAATAGTGATCAAATGACTTAAAATAATGCACAATCGCTTGAAATTATCCAATTCTTTCCAGAACGCACATTATTTGCACTTTATGTGCATAATTTTCAGGTATAATCCAATCCTTTTGAATTTTTAAGATTTTAAACTTATTTTCTCCACTGTATAACAGCTTAAATATAGATTATAGTGATCAAATGACATGAAATGAATGCACAATCGTATGAAATTCTCCAATTCTGTCCAGAACGCACAATATTTGCACTATATGTGCCTAATTGTCGCATATAATCCAATCTTTTTGATATTTTAAGATTATAAACTATTCTCCTCTGTAAAAGAGCTAAAATATAGATTATAGTGATCAAATGACATGGAATGAATGCACAATCGCGTAAAATACCCCTATTCTGTTGAGAAAGCTGATTATTTGCAATTTATGTGCGTAATTGCAATATATAATCCAATCCTTTTGAAATGTTAAGATTATAAACTTATTCTCCACTATTTAAAGAGCTCAAATGTAGATTATAGTGATCAAATTACTTAAAATAAATGCACAATCGCTTGAAATTCTCCAATTCTGTCCAGAATGCATATTATTTGCAATATAGGTGAGTAATTGCCATGTATAATCCATTTCTTTTGAATTTTTAAGATTGTAAACTTACTCTCCACTGAATAAAGAACTTGAATATATATTATGGTGATCAAATGACTTGAGGTGAATGCACAATCGCGTGAAATTCTCCAACTCTGTTCAGAACACTCATTATTTGCAATTTATGTGCCTAATTATCATGTATAATCCAATCCTTTTAAAATTTTAAGATTATAAACTTATTCTCCACAGTTTAAAAAGCTTAAATATAAATTATAGTGGTCAAATGATATGTAATGAATGCAGAATCGTTTGAAATTCTCCAATTCTGTCCTGATTCCTGAACGCTCATTATTGGCACTTTATGTGCGTAATTGTCATGTATGATCCAATCCTTCTGAATTTTTAAGATTATAAACATATTATCTACTATAAAAAGAGCTCAAATATTGATTATATAGATCAAAATGACATGAAATGAATACACAGTCGTTTGGAATGCTCCAATTCTTTCCAGAACGAACATTATTTGCACTATATGTGCGTAATTGCCAAGTTTAGTCCAATCATTTTGAATTTTTAATATTATAAACCTACACTCCACTGTTTAACGAGTTTAAATAAAGATTATAGTGATCAAATGATTTGAAATTAATGCACAATCGCTTGAAATTCTTCAATTCTGTTCAGAACGCTCATTATTTGCAATTTATGTGCTTAATTGCCATCTATAATCCAATCCTTTTGAAATTATACGTTTATAAACTTATTCTCCACTATTTAATGAGACTAAATATAAATTATAGTGATCAAATGACTTGAAATGAATGCACAATTGAGTAAAATGCTCCAATTCTGTCCAGAACGCTCATTATTTGCACTTTATGCTCATAATTGCCATGTATAATCCAATCCTTTTGAATTTTTAATATTATAAAATTATTATCAACTGTATAAAGAGTTTAAATATAGATTATAGTGATCAAATGACTTGAAATAATGCACAATCGCTTGAAATTCTCCTATTCTGTCCAGAACGTTCATTATTTGTACTTTATGTGCGTAATGTTCATGTATAATCCATCCTTTTATATTTTAAAGTTTATAAACTTATTCTCAACTGTATAAATAGTTTAAATGTACATTATAGTGATCAAATGACTTGAAATAATGCACAATCGCTTGAAATTCTCAAATTCTGTCCAGAACGCTCATTATTTGGAATTTATGTGCGTAATTATCATGTATAATCCAATCCTTTTATATTATTAAGATTATTAACTTATTCTCAACTGTATAAAGAGCTTAGATTATAGTGATCAAATGACATGAAATAAATGCACAATCGTTTGAAATTCTTCAATTCTGTCCAGAACGCACGATATTTCCACTATATGTGCGTAATTGCCATGTATAATCCAATCCCTTTGAATTTTTAAGATTATAAATTAATTCTACACTTATAAAGAGCTTAAATATAGATTATATAGATCAAATAACATGAAATAAATACACAATCGTTTGAAAAGCTCCCATTCCTTTTCAAAACGCACATTATTTGCACTATATGTGCGTAATTGCCAAGTTTAATCCAATCATTTAGAATTTTTAATATTATAATCTTACTCTTCACTGTAATTGTTATCAAATGATTTGAAATGAATGAACAATTGCGTGAAATGCTCCAATTCTGTCCAAAACGGTATTTATTTCGACTTTTATGTGCGTAATTGCCATGTATAATCCGACCCATTTTGATTTTTTAGGATCATAAACTCATCCTCAACTGTATAAAGAGCTCAAATATATATTATTGTAATCAAATGACTTTAAATGAATGCACAATCACGTTAAATGCTCGAATTCTATCCAGAACGCTAATTATTTGAACTTTTTGTGCGTAATTGCCATGTCCAATTCTTTTGAAATTTTAATATTATAAAATTACCCTCCACTGTATAAAGATCTTAAACATAGCTTATAGTGATCAAATGACCTGAAATGAATAATCGCATGAAATGCTCCCTTTGAATTTTCAAGATTATAAACTTATTCCCCTCTGTAAACGAGTTTAAATATAGATCATAGTGATCAAATGACTTGAAATGAATGCACAATCGCGCGAAATGCTAAAATTCTGTCCAGAACGCTCATTATTTTCACTTTATGCTCATAATTGCCATGGATGATCAAATGACATGAAATCCATTAACGGGAGCTTGCACCCCAGCCATTGCCGGTGGGCTCCTTATGATAGCGATCTCGAGCAACGCGTCTCTGATGATTACTCTGCAGACCGATTTTCAGGCGGTTCTGCGGTCACTTAGTAGTTATTTATTATTGTTAGGATTTGTATGTGATCGGATTCTTTTAGAGTTGCTTGCCAGTATTAGACTACCTCTCGATCTCCCTCGGTCAGGAGCACGGTACCGCAACTCGCTGCCTACACCTCGACGGGGGTGCAGGATTGGAGACGGCCTTCGGGGCTCATCGAGGACGGCCTTCGGAGGGCTCTGGCATATCTAGGCAGAACCCATGACCTTTTGGTTTATGTGAGATGTGATTATGGATTTTGTTACGTTTATATTTGACTACCGAGTGAGGGTGCTTGATTCTCGTATTATTATTATGATCTGTATCTTTGTATATTAATATCCGTCTCTCCAGAAATTTTTATATTTCTTTTTGACATGTCATGTTTGGTAGATTATTTTCATCATTATAATTAAATCACACTTAGCCTTTGCACTAATTATAGGATTTTAAAAATGTTTAAGTATGGTTTAGTTCTAGCTTTAGTTTAACCAGAATCTTTGGTTTATCCTGTTATTGCACTGAGTATTCATGTACTCATCCCACATTTTATTTGTGGAGCAGGTTCAGGTCTGACTTTGTGAATAAGAGAAATAATATTGGGAAGTGTGTAACTTTGTGAAGAATTTAGATGGTAAGGAATAAATTTATGCGTAGGAAGAGGATATTCACTTATTCCTAGCGCCATCCAAATAGAGCCTATAAGAAACAATATAGGATTTTAAAAATGTTTAAGTATGGTTTAGTTCTAGCTTTAGTTTAACCAGAATCTTTAGTTTACCCTGTTATTGCACTGAGTATTCATGTACTCATCCCACATTTTATTTGTGGAGCAGGTTCAGGTCTGACTTTGTGAATAAGAGAAATAATATTGGGAAGTGTGTAACTTTGTGAAGAATTTAGATGATTAGAAATAAATTTATGCGTAGGAAGAGGATATTCACTTATTCCTAGCGCCATCCAAATGGAGCCTATAAGAAACAATATATTTAATATGCTGAATTCTTTTCATTCTATTTTCTTCTCGAGTTGAAACTAGGGATGAAAACGGATCGGATGTTGCTATTTTCATATACGCATACATATTTTTTTTCGGATATGGATACGAATACGGATGCGTTTAGATACAGATACGGTTTGAATATTAAATAAATACGAATACGGTTCAGATATTATCGGATATGGAGTTGAATACGAATATATTTTGTCGGATACAGATTGCATTTTAATCTTTATTATTTATTTACAATAGTAGTTTCTATAAATATAATAATATTCAATATACTCGGTGTCTATGTTAGTACTTTGTCAATGTTAGTATTTTGTCAAAATTAGTAGTAGTGCTTGAGAATAAATATATATTATTTTTCATAGTTTAATAACATTGCCATGGATCATACTCTACAATTTTAAAAGTGAACTTCCTTAAATTCGAAGTAAGTAAATTAATTTGTTGGGTTCCAATTTTGAACACATAAATACATAAGTTCAAAACCAAAAGGAAATAAAAGACTAAAAGTGAAAGCAAATAAGATGCGATCTAAAATTGCAAGCACCACATAAGCACAAATCTAATAGGATTGAACAAGAAATTCAGTTTTTCCACATTTTGAATTCCAACAGTATAGTCACCTAGTCAATCTCAAATCATATCATGTTACCTTAAATGTTATCATACATTAAAAAGTATATTAATCATATGTAGTCATCATGGTTAGAGGAAAAAAAATTAATTTTAGTGTTGTTACCATATAAATCTACTTAATAATAGAAAGTAAAAATAATTTTATGTTACCAGTCCAAATGAAAATATTATTGCAAGAGAATTTATCTAATAAAAATTAAGTATTATCTAATTAAAGTACTCTCTAATGTAGAGAAGTAATTATATTAATCATCTTATATTGTTGAAGATACGGATAAACGGGTTAATATCTATCAGATACGAAAAATATCCATATTTTTTCTTCGGATACTGATACGGAGCGGATGTTGGTCTTCCCATATCTGCATCCTTATTTTTTTTTTGACGCAAGCGAATATGTTCGGATACGGATATGATTCGGATATTATACACATTTTTCGGATTCGAATTTGAGCGGAGCAGATAAAATCTGCTCCGTTTTCATCCCTAGTTGAAACGCATCTCTTTTAGTTTTATTTAATTTCGATTGTATTTGCAATTTTGATTAAATCTAATAACGATAAATTGCCTCCGCACAGGATGCAAGAAAATTTCGTGCGAATTAAATTATTAAGTATTATAAATAAGCACTTGTTTTTGGAATGAAACAAGAGTAATGCTAGAATCAAACATATAGGACGTCAAACACGATCTAAACGTAGCACATTAAAATTTCAAACGGTCGATCCAAACCGCTCAATATGATCTCTATATTAAAATATCTTTGATAATCAAATTTTATATTTTTTCATATTTTCTAATTATTTTTTTCGAATTTTCAAAATTGAAGGGTTTAGATCTTTTTAGATTAAGCATATTGAAAAATTCCAAAAAAAAATAGTAAAAAAAATTGAAAAAAATTATAAAATTTGGTTTCCATGAAGATTTTATAACACATAACAATTTGAGTGGATTGGATCGGCCATTTCAATTTTAAAAATTAAAATTTCATCGCGTTGGACAAGTGTACGTGTCCTATATGTTTGACACTAGCAACTCCCATGAAACAATTGGCTGGGAAAGGTCTCTCTCGTGTGCCGTGTCTATAAATCCAGATCCACTGCCGTACGACACATGTGCAATAAAGATCCAATGGACAAGGGAGCTCCGTGCATGTAACTTAGATTGATATGTCCGTAAAAAATTAACCCGATCAAGATCAGACGGCTCGTACGTACGCTACACTATTTGTAGCCTAACAACAAATCCGGATTGCGTGTCTATTATGAGAGAGAAAAGTGGGACCATCTGACCATGTGCGATGAGTCTTTCTTTGGTCCCACATGCACGTCACCTCCTCTCCAAAATGTCTATTTCATATTTAGATTTCCTGTGGCTCACTCTGATTTTAATGATGGTCACGCGGTAGAACAGCAGCGGGGGAGAGAGGGGGTCCACGTCCACGTGGTAGTTACATCCAATAAATGTTGGTGGGCCCACCAATCAGAGTGACGGATCGGAACTAAATAGTGCATATTAATATATGTAGCAGAGGGACTTCCACGTTGCAGGATCTATTTTTTTTTATTATAATAATATTGAGTTAATAGAAAAACATTTGTTATAATAGAATTAGTAGTGCGAGAGAATCGCACAATCAATTTTATTTGAATCTACTGTTTATTTGCGTCAAATATTCGCGCCATCAGTAAAATGAACATTTAAAATATAAAAAATTCAGAGAAACAACCAAACATTTTATAAAGGTAAACAAAATTTGGCGCTATTTTTAAAATGGTAGAAATCACATGAAATAATTCGTGCTATTTTTCAGTGAACGGAACCCACTTCAATTTTTTTTTTAGTGTGGAAATAAAATTTCACGCACAAATAAATTTACTAATGATTCGAAATAATAAAAAAACTAATCATATTTATGTAACCATGGAAATAAAAATATTACGAAATTTGTAAAATTATTTAAAATATTTTCGGAATGGATAATCTGAAAAATTTATATGAATTAATTCCTCATATATCATTCAGCGTCTGCATGGCCATAAATTTTGAAAGATCCTTTAACAATTAAAAAAACCAAATCTTTATTTTGCTGAAAATGTTAAAAATGAATGTATCCATTTTTGCCTGAAATTGGAGAATTGCATGTGGACAAAATTTTGGATGAACGGTAATGGAAGAGCACGTGGAATAGAAGAGCACGTGGAATAGGCATCTAGATTCTTCATTTCTTCATCAAAATTATCATCCTAAGTTCTTTGAAAATGGAAAATATATCACTGGTTTTTTTTAAGTCAAAATATATCACTGGTGAGGAACCGAAAAATAATTAATTAGATATAATACCATTTTCAAGGTTCCGTTTAGATTGTTTAGAAATAAGAAAAATAGTTTATTTCTAGGCGGAAAGTATTGAAAAATGTATAACTTTGTGAAGAATTTGAATTGTTTATAATAAATTTATATCTAGAAAAAAATATTCCTCCTATTCCCTTACGATCCAAACGGGACCCAAATTGATAGATGTTTTTCCAATTTCACTTTTCATCTCCTTGTTCTCATGTTTATAGAGTAATCATGGATGTAAGAGAACCAAATGATAACTATTTTTCAGGACATCATTCAACAATCTATTTCTCAAAATGAAATCTCATTAACTAGTGAAGAACCAAAGAAGAAGTTGAAGCAAGAACAAACGGTAAAGAAAAAACTCAAGATGGTTTAAGGTAAAATTCCACATTGATTTTCTTTTCAGCGTGTAAATTGCTTTTGTTAGAATCATGAATTGCTTTTATTTAAAAGATAAATTTCTCTTCATTAAGTGCCGCACTAGTCAATAATAGGAGGAACGAAATGATGAAAATAACTTTGCATTTATTAGAATTATACAATGTTTATATGAATTACATGCCATGAAACAAAAAAAATAAAATAAAATCAAAACAACAAATTCTGAAACATAATAGTCAATACACTGTATATATATAAATGTCAGAGAAAATATGAAGTTAACCCCACAAACTTATGTATATCCCTGGAATTGAAAACACAGCAATGTTCCCGCAATGCAAGTCCAGTCATAAATCCATGAATGATAACGCAAACATTATTCCAAAATCTATTTATGTATTATTTCCGTCATTCGCTGTACTCAATTAGACTATTGGCACAATCATAAAACATCAAATTCGATCAAATAATGTGGGGGTGAGTGAACGTGATTCATTCTTCTTTCTTTTGCTCAAATAATGTACTGCTGCTACCACATAAAATTCTATAACATCAGTACTTTTGAATTAAAAATCAGTTTAGGCTGCTACAAATAAACGGGAGATGAAAGTAGTGTTGTAAATACGTGTCGTGTCGCGTCAAATACGCTGTGTCCGGATCATCTATCGTGTTGTGTCTAAATATTTCACGTGTTGTGCCGTGCCATGTCTAAATTCTAAGGGATGGACACGACACGCCTAAGGACACGCCACGCCTTGTGTCCTCGTGTCGTGTCATGATGTGTTCAAACACGTTTAACTTTTTAACATAAATTTAATTTGTTTATAAAATTTAAGAAGAAAAACCTTATATTCGCCGGAATTATCATGTGAGCAGACTGAACGCGACAGGTACACCGTTTGCTTACTTGCATTTTAGAGTGGTCTTTAGTAGTGAATGTACCGATCCTCACCAGACCAGTGCACATAGAATCACTCAGCATTTTTTTTGCTTCTAGCCGTGTTTTTGATGATTTTGCTTGTTTGCTTGTGTTGGGGCAAAACAGATATAATACTTGGGGTACATAATAGAAGAAGAGGGTGTGGCGACGGATCCAAGTCGGATAGATAATCATGTTTGATAAAATATATTAAAAATTAAGAAAAATGGCATGCTTCACAGTTGAATTAAAATATAAATTATTTTTTATTTATAAGTTTGATGTGAATTTTTCTTTATTTTATCGTAATTTTTCTTTTTCGGACATAGGACCGGTCATGTTTGAGAAAACATAAGAGTTGCTAACTTAAAATTTTGTTAGTATACTTTTCAGACAAATAAAATTAAAATATGAAAATTAATGAAATTAAACTAAAATAAAATATACCTTTGATAATCTGCTAATCAAGATCTGAATGTATCAATCTTTCATTAGTAATTTTATTTTAACTAATTAAAGTATTATATTTGAAATTAATTAAGTCTATTCATAACTGTTGATTTAAGATTGAAGGTATATTGGACATGATTTAGGAAAAAAAAATTTATATCATGTACATAAATGAGAAATCCATCATCCATGTATAATACGTGTCGCGTTTTTCGTGACATGTCATGTCGTGTTTCGTGCCGTGTCGTGTTGTGTCTGGAAAATTCATGTGTCGTGTCTTTCTATTTCATAAAAGTTGGACATGACACGCTTTAGACACGACACATCTAAGTTCTTGTGTCGTGTCCGTGTCCATGTCTTGTCGTGTCGTACTGCTTTCGTGTCGTGTCGTGCCGTGTTCAGACACGCCGTGTTTTTTTAGAACACTAGATGAAAGATTTTTTAGGCTATCACAAGAGAGGAGTTTTGAGAAGGACAATTTCGTCATAAACTATAAAATGGGTGTAACTTTTAATCCGACTGTCGGATCAGGTCAAAATTTTGACAGGAAATCCGTGACTCAAAGCCCAACCAAAAACTTGGCCAAATCGTCAACTTCGATTCGCGATCTGAGTCTTCTATCATGGACTTTTTTAGGCCTTTCTTTACTATTTTTAGCAGTTTTAGAGTTGTTTTAGAAATTTTATGTATTTTCTCTTCTTAGAATTTCTGTATTAGCTATTTAAAACAGCCATCATGATTTATGGAAATTTAGTGAATTTTGAGAATTAAAACTTTATTAAAAAATCTTAGAATCTGTGTGATTTCTCAACCAAAAATCCCTCTTTTTCGTACTTTTCATTATCTTTCTCTATAATTCGTGAATTAGCTAAGGTGTGTATATTTCTAATTTTATCAAGAATGAAAGTTTATGAGATCAATTTAAAAAATTTGAGTGGTAAATATCTAAATAAGAAAAATTTGAGGGGTATGGGGCCGATTTTGCCACCAGCTGTTCATGTATAAATATGTTGAATCATTGCCCAATATTACACCGTGCAGGAAAAGAGAACTTCTCTCTTTTAGTCTTTTATACCGTAAGTGGTGAAACAGTACTAGTGAGGATTCATACAGCAACTAGCTAGTACCCTAGATGGCAAAAAGGGTAGTTCGCTCTCAAGGGGGTTACACTCTCTCGGTACCAAACGTGCAAAACCTTGCTACATCTCTTGATAAATCTACTCATATTCCTGAAAGATATGTCCGGCCTGAAGCCAACGTGGACCCAATTGCTCGTACCAATGAGATTGAGTTGCCTGTCATAGATTTGGCAAAATTAATTGATCCAGAGTTCTCCAAAGAAGAAGCTGCAAAGCTGCACCGAACCTGCCAAGAGTGGAGTTTTTTCCAGGTTGGCTTTTTCTTTTTTTCTAGTTTTTTTTTCAATTAATTTCGTTTTCTATGTTACACATATAACTGCGGTTACTAATTTTTTCTTGTGAAGTGACATTTTGTAAAAATTTGGGGGAGTTTAATTCATTCCATTATAACAAATTTTCATGCAGTTTTACTCATGTGTTGACTTTTGGATGAAACATTCTTAATTTTGTTCTGTTTTTTATTTCTTTTAGATTTTGTATAGACTCTAGATTTTGCTTTCTTTTTCTTTCTCTTATGTAAATATTTATATATTTTTTTTAATAAAATCTTGCCGGTGTGGTGCTTTGTCATCCGACCCTCAAAAAAAAAAAAACTTTCATGCCAATTAATTATTCCGTGCACCTAAAACTCCATGATCAAACTGATAATTTCTATCCTGAGATACACTGTAGCTGGTGAACCATGGAGTACCAGAAGAATTGATCAAGGGATTGAAGGCAAATACTGTGGAGTTCTTTGACAAACCCTTGGAAGAGAAGATGGTATACAAGCAAGATAATAATGGAACTCTGCAGGGCTATGGTCAGACGTTCGTCTTGTCAGAAGAGCAAAAGCTTGATTGGTCTGACATGTTTTATGTGACGACCCGACCAGTTGCGCTTCGAAACATGAAATTTTGGCCCACCAGCCCCTCCACCTTCAGGTATGAGTGATAGATCATTGCCTATTTTTTGGTAAAATTGAAATTGTATCGAGTAGAGTTGTCCTTGGATAAACATGAAATTTTGGCCCACCAGCCCCTCCACCTTCAGGTATGAGTGATAGATCATTGCCTATTTTTTGGTAAAATTGAAATTGTATCGAGTAGAGTTGTCCTTGGATAAACATGAAATTTTGGCCCACCAGCCCCTCCACCTTCAGGTATGAGTGATAGATCATTGCCTATTTTTTTGTAAATTGAAATTGTATCGAGTAGAGTTGTCCTTGGATAAACATGAAATTCTGGCCCACCAGCCCCTCCACCTCTGTTTTTATTCCTCTTTAACAGCGTTTGAACTCATAACCTTTCTTTTTATAGACTACTATGAACCTTCTCTCTTTTTATTCCTATTTAGCAGTGTCTGAACTCATAACCTCTTCTTTTTGTACTACGATGAAGGAATAACAAAACAAAAGAAAAATTCTCCATATATTAAGGAAATAAAGCAAAGGGAAAATAAAATTGGAACATATTTTAAAGAAAAGCCGATAATTATAATTGCCACGGAGTTCCACTATGGAAATTTGATTATAAGTAGGCTATCATCACCCTTTGAAATCGGTAAATACTAAACCAATGTATGATGGATATTAATTTTAAAATTTTACAAAAATATAAATTTCTATTTCCATAAACTAAACAAATCCTCTGTTCTATAATTTATATGTAAAAAGTTAGCAATAATGAACTTACTAGTTACTACCGTAAAACGAAAGTCTAATAATTGGTCCTTTGTTTAAACATTATATAAATTACATTTGGTTGCAGAGATAATATGGATAGATACTCTCTTGAGCTTACAAAAGTGGCAAGTTGCCTGTGGCATTACATTGCCACAAACCTAGGTGTTGCACCAGAGGTTTTTGAACAACTGTTCAAAGATCATCCTCAGGGATTACGATTCAACTACTATCCACCATGTCCGGAGGCTGATAAAGTCATAGGTATCTCGCCACATTCAGACGGGTCTGGATTTTCAATTCTTCTCCAAATAAATGATGTACAAGGTTTGCAAATAAGAAAAGATGGAGAATGGATTGCCGTTAGTGCGTTACCTAATGCTCTCATCGTCAATTTGGGTGATGTCACTGAGGTAAAGTTTGAGCAACTTTAAATAAATCGTTTAATTTTATGTAGTGCAAGATGTTTCTAAAGAAATCTACTTTAACTTCCAAAATTTAAGTATTTGGATAATCTTACTATTGTGAGGCGTGACAAAACAAACATTGACCCAACGGGAGTGATTTATATAATGGAACGGTCCTCGTATATTGATAAATTGTACATTGTAGTAATTTCTTACCAGTAATTTGTTTTACCCTTCTTTAAAATTAGGTCCTGAGCAATGGAATATACAAAAGCATAGAGCATAGAGCTATGATAAACACCCAGCATCCCCGGATATCTCTTGTGGCATTTCATGGTCCGGACAATTCTGTAATGCTTCGACCTTTACCGGAAGTTGTAGGAGAGGGCAAGCTGAATTATGGCAGCATGAGTTACCAAGAGTTCATAAAAGTGCTTTTCAATAAGAAATTAGAAGGAAAGAGCGTCATAGAAAAGCTCAAACTGTAAAACAATGAATAAGAACAAATGAATAAGAGCAAGCTATTTCTTGTTTGGCATCGTTTAGAACAAGGAGAATAAGAACAAAATGAACCTTATTTTTGTTCCAACAAAAACATGAAACTAGAACAAGAACAAAAATAAACTTGTTCTTGTTCTTGTTCTTATTCCACACCACTTCCATACATACCCAAATTTCTATCACTGCTGCAGTGACGCTATTTTTACCTTAAACTGTTGCATATGTTCTCCTTGTAACATAACGCATGATGAATAAATAATAATTCTTCTATGATACCAGTTTGTACTAGTTAGACTTATTTTTTTCATGATATCTCGATTACAAGTTTCATTTCGCCATGGTCAATTAATTTTTTAAATTTTCTGTATAATGTATTTTACGTCCATTTGTGTTACTTTGGTTAATGGTTATCACAAAAAGTTTTCTTCTGTTTGATGTATGATTAACTCTTAAAGGAGAAAAATACATATAACTTGAAGTCTCAAAATATTTACCAGTATTTATAAATGCAAGTACTTTAGGCTACAAATAATTTTAAACAGACTATTTCTAAGAAAAAAGAAAAGGGACGAAATATTGAAAAAGTTGAGATAGAAAGAAATATCATTTTGTGCATTGGAGTATATGTAGACTAAAAGAACATGGAGGGTTAGATAAAGCCCAAGATTAAACTGAAACTCTCTGATCCTGGGATGAAATGTAGCTGGTGAGCGTTGAACCATGCATGCATGGGGTACCAGAAGAGTTGATAGAGAGATTGAAAGCAAATATTGTGGGGTTCTTCAACAAATTAAGCTTTGGAAGAGAAGATGGCTTACGCACACACAAGATAACAACGGAACTCTACAGGGCTACACAGTCCGGCATTTGTCCTATATGAGTAACAAAAGCTTGATTGGTACGACACGTTTAACATTATTGCAGGACCGATTGCGGCTACAAAACATTTATATTTGAGTAATAGCTATGTTTTGGTATACACAAATCTCAGCAACTTATAAAAGCAATTAGAAAAGGTCGTAAGAAAAATCAGATAAATATTGTATCCAACTCCTAACATCAATTATGAGTCATTAATTTTATTGATCTGATATGATGTACGCTATAGATGTAACTATCAAACAAAATGCAAGCATTTTATCTGAAACTGATATGGTGCTGGGATGGTGTTTAAGCGAAATTGTTTGTTGCACTTCAGCTGTTCGATCCATGCGTTTATGTAGGGTTAGTACTTTTCATTCAAAATTTTCAATTAATTTCGAATTTTATTTACCGCTCACAATTATTTCCCTATTTACTGTCACGAAGATGAAAGCAATAGTCCAATTTTAAATTTTCGTTTTGCCGCTCTATTTGATTTTGTAATCTGAACACGGTTTCCAATTATTTCCCTTTTTTCTTTCTTTTTCGATTCTTTATCAATTTACTGGTCAAAATAGGTTAAGAATGCACATGTGGCAGCAGTATTCTAGCGATTTCATGTCTGTTTCATTTTTTAATTTTCAGTTTCTCATCAATTGGTCCGTGTTCGAAGAAAGGTAGTGGCTTAATTTTGTTAACTGATAACTAGCAATAAGTCTATCTTATTTGATTTAACTTCTAATCGTTTTTTATTACTTGTACAACAAAGATCATTGAGGTCAAGACTATACTGATACCGTTTCTGTCAGGTACAGACCTTTTGTTTGATAATTAATTTCATACCTCTGTTATGTTTTGCATTTCATTGCTGTTTTGTCTTCAAAATTCATGTTTAAAAGGGGATTGAGAATTTATAGAATCAGGCGGGATCCGACCTCCTGTTGCAGATTGTAAAAACTTTTATATAATTTGTACGTGATTTAGGTTATTCTACTATAGGTGAAGATACCGGTAAACAACTTCTACATACTTGTATCTGTTTATTCATATTTATTCATATGGTAACATTGTTAATTTCAAGCTTTGGAAAATCTTAGTGGTATCAGGCTCAAATTTTAGAAATTTAGTGGGTTCTTCAAGCCAGTAGAAGTACTTGCATTATTTTGATGCATTCAGGAGTTCAGTGAGTTAGTAGCTTGGTGAGTTAGTGATTGACACTTTACTTTTTCTTGGTTAAATTGTGTTAATTGCTCCAGACAGTATCATGTTTAGTTCATAAAATCATTTTCTTTTCTTTTATGTTTGCATTTGACTCATGTCTTTGTAATCTTTTCTACAAATTTAATTTTGCAATTTATTTGTATTCTCTTACGGGAGAAGTGGGAAGAAGACGTAAAAAGTTGCAGCACAGTGGTCTCATAGCTAAAAAAGAGGTACTTTAACAAACATAAAAGAATCGAGATTTTTCCTGGACAGGAAAATTTTGCAGCTTATTTATATTCTTGAGGAATGGTTAATTTTAATTTTTTGCATCGTCATTGAGTCGAGATTTTTCATCATAGAATCATATTTTTCTTGGTTTATTCCAGTTGCAGAATTAACCCAGTGGTACTAGTTGAAGTATTATTTGCAGAATTTATTCTTATTTTTTATTTTTTAAATATCATGACATTCTATTTCGCTCTTTTTCACATCTATTAAATATAAGAAGCGTTCTCCTACCACCATTTTTTAGTGCCACAAGTTACCATAATTTCATATTTTTTCAATATTTAAGATTTTTAAAATTAAAATGCTGAATCCAAACCGTTTACCTTGTTCAATTTAATGAACGATATGTTTCTATATAAATTTTATAAAATTTGGAGTCCGTTTGATACTCGATCAAGATGTCATCAAATGAACGAATCTAGTTTATTATGACAGATTAATTCTAATACGTTCATTTGTTGATCACTTGATCGATTATCAAACCAACTTTAAATTTTATAAACTAATATAGAAACGCATCGCTCGTTAAATTGAACAAGATTAATAGTTTAGATTCAACGTTTGAATTTAAAAAAAATTAAATGTTGATAAAATATGAAGTTGAGGCAACTTATAGCACCAAAAAATGATGGCAACTGAATGTTGCTCATATATATATATATATATATATATATATATAGAGAGAGAGAGAGAGAGAGAGAGTTTAGCTACGGTGAGTCGCGACTCACGGACCCTCCTGTGAGCCGCGACTAAAACTCCTAGATCTAGATCAAAATGACCGATCCAAACCATCCAATATGATCTCCCTATTGAAATCTCCGTGCAAACCAAATTTTTTATTTTTTTCGGATTTTTAAAAACTGATGTTTTTGAATGGTTCAGAACCAATTAGATTAACGATTTTCTAAAATTTCAAAAAAAATACTTAAAAATTTCGAAAAATGAAAAATTTGGTCTACATGGAGATTTCAATAGAGAGATCATATTTGACGGTTTGGATCGGTTATTTTGATCTAGATCTAGGAGTTTTGGTCGCGACTCACCGGAGGGTCCGTGAGTCGCGACTCACCGTAGCTAAACTCTATATATATATATATATATAGATTGGCTAAAGTATACTCTAGCATACGGATTAAACCCGTATGCTAGAGTCGTTTCTCAAAATATAAAATTCAAACAGTCGATCCAAACCTTTCAAGTTGTTCTCCATATAAAAATATCCTTCAACTCCAAATTTTACATTTTTTCGAATTATTTTGCTATATATTATGCTATTTTCAAATTGAAGGGTCAGAAATACTCCTTTACAATGTTTGTTTAAAATAGCATAATATATAGCAAAAAAATTTGAAAAAATATAAATTTTGATTTCCTATGAGATTTCAATATAGAGAACAATTTAAAAGGTTCGGATCGACTGTATGCATTTTAGAGAGAGAGAGAGAGATTGGCTAAAGTATACTCCAGCATACAGATCGTCCGTATGGTGAAGTCGTTTCTCAAAATTTAAAATTCATACAGTCGATCCGAACCCTTCAAATTGTTCTCCATATTGAAATCTCCCAAGAAAATAAAATTTATATTTTTTTGATTTTTTTACTTTATATTATGTTATTTTTAAAAAACACTGTAAAGTAGTATTTTTGACCTTTCAATTTAAAAATAGCATAATATATAGCCAAAAAATTCGAAAAAATGTAAAATTTGGTCTCGAAGGATATTTATATATGGAGAACAACTTGAACGGTTTGGATCGACTGTTTGATTTTTAAATTTTGAGAAACAAGTCCAGCGTACGGGTTTGATCTGTATGCTGGAGTATACTTTAGCCAATCTCTCTCTCTCTTAGATATAGTACACTAAATTTGCATATGGACCTTATGCACAACATTTTTGTGCTGTCGGATCTCTCCAAAATTCGTGCAACACATTTAGATGAGGGGTTGAGATTGAGTTGCTGATAAGCTTGATCTCTCCGTTATTTTCTAAATTTTTCCATCTATCTTCCATCTCTTAGGGTTTGCTCCAGAATTTGGTGGGAAAAGGAAAGGAAAGGGGTGGAAAGAGAAGAGGAATACACTTCAAATTTGGGTGTGATGACATGTCCACCTCTCTTTTTATTTTTACATAAGAGTTACACTCCATTCTTTCTCATTCTCCTTGAGTTTCATTCAAAATTACATTTCTGGAGCAGGGTAAAGGTCTTGGGCAGAAAAAAGACAATTCACCTTCTCCCTCACGCTCTCCCATTCACCCCTTCTAGCTGCTACAGAATTTAGTGGGAGAAGGAAAAGAAAGGGGTGGGAAGATAAGAGGAGTACACCTCAAATTTGGGTGTAACCACAAGTACACCTCTCTTCTTATTTTTACATAAGAGTTAAAATTCTCCCTCATTTTCTTTGATTTTTCTTCAAATTTAAAATTCTCGAGCAGGATAGTGATCTTAGACAGAAAAAAGACAGTTCACGCACTCTCTCACCCTCTCCCATTCACCCTTCTGGAGCAGACCTAGCACAGTCTCTCTCTGTCTCTCTCTCTCCATACAAAATCAAATCGACTCCCTTCGGGAACAAAAAAACCCGTAAGGCTTACTCGTTCGACGCCCTCCTTTCTTCTCACAGAAACTCACCTCCTATATGCGCTGCCCCCTCTCCGCCGCTTTCTCTAGCGAGACCAGTAAATACCTCGATCGGCAAGTACTCGACTCGACTCTAGCGAGAACAGCAACTATGGCTACCCCGACACCTCTAGCGGCTGCAGCACATCTATCGACTCAAGTTAATTTCTGAGCAATTTGGTAGGTAAGCTCAATTTGGTTGTTAATTTCAGAGCAATTTCGGTTAATTTCCTCAATTTGGTAAAATTAGTGCTGCATGATCAGTGTGAGCATGTGAAAGAGGAAATCAGCCATCAGGTACTGTTTGATATAGAGGAAATCTCAATTTCAGTTAATTGTTTGATATAGACAGATCATAATAAATAGGATGATCATAATTTCAGATACTGTTAAAAACCTATAAATTTCAGATGCTAGGAGGTTGTTTTTTTTCATTTACGTGTTCCTATAATTTAAAATTAATTTGTTAATTTGGTTACTGCCAACCTTAAAGCAATGTATGCAAACCAGGACGCACCAGCATGCACGAGTACCTAATTGTATTAGAGCCAGGGAGAACCAATAAATTTTTTTATTAATCAAATCATTATTGTTGTGCAGGTAATATGAGGGCTTAAAAGAGAGTTGATCTGCAATATAACTTGCTATTTCAACATATAACTGAGATGCGACAACAACAAGAGTTTTGGCAATAGTTGTTTCATTTTAGTTCAGGAATTTTCATTTCCATCAGCTATTATTTTTTTGAATACTTGTAAGAATGTAAAGGATATTGTACTCAAGTTAATTTTTTAGGTAAAAAGGATGTTAGTTCGGAATTGTCTTTTGTTTTAGTTGTTTGCTTCAGCATGCTTTAACTATTTAGTTTTTGTTTTTACCAGCATTGAATTGCCTTGTTTTGGAGATGGCCGTCAATAAAATTTAATGATTACATGGTCGTAATTTTACCAGTATTGAATAGCCTTGTTTCTCCAACACAAATCACAATAGTCATAATTTTCTTTGGCATGATCAGAACTATATCAATACAGGAACATAGTAGAATAAACAAATAAAATTTGCCACAATTAAAACCATAACACCAATACTAAATTAGGTACTGATGCAGCATTTCTAACTATCCATTTTACTTGAATCAATAACTCATTGAGGAAACTACATTGCATAACAGTAGACCGAAAAGGGAACATGTTATCTATTGGAGGTAGGGCTACTCTTTTAAATGCAGTTCTTAGTAGCATTCCCATTTATGCTCTCTCCATCTTTAAGATCCCTGAACAGGTTAGAAAAAAAATAGATAGTCTTAGATGTAGATTTCTTTGGCAGGGACAGATTGGGGAGAGAAGAAAGTACGCTTTAATGAATTGGACTAAACTTTGTCAGCCAAAGCACCAAGGAGGGATGGGTATTTTAGACCTTAAAAGTATGAATATGGCTCTCCTTCTCAAGTGGTGGTGGAGGTATTATAATCCACACTACAAAGCAGAATGGAAAGACATTATTCGTTATAAGTATCAAAATAGTAATGTCAACAAATCCTCCTTCTGGAAAGCTATTCTAAGTTTACATAGTTTAGGCAAGTGTTCTAGTCAATATTATGTAGGAAATGGTAATTTCATTAGTTTTTGGAATGACATTTGGCACGACAACTGTACTTTAGCTACTGTTTACCCCTATCTCTATCAAATCTGTGAAAACCAGCTTTGTAATCTTGGGGAGGTGATTGAATCAAGGGGTTATGTCCTGTCTTTTAACAGAAATTTAAGTGGAGTTCTACTTCAAGAGTGGTACAATTTACTTGATTTGATTAGCAAAACCCATACCAATACAGAGGAAGATCGATTGATCTGGAGATGGGACACTAACGGGCTATTTACCTCTCACTCTGCTTATAACTTTCTTGTTCTCAGAGGCACTTTAATACCTACTGCAAAAATCATTTGGGAACTTAAAATACCTTACAAGATTAGAATTTTTATTTGGCTTCTAACTCACAATAAAATTCTGACCAAGATTAACCTTCAAAAAAGGGGTTGGCAAGGGGACATCTCCTGTGTTTTTTGTGGACTTGATGGAAGTCATGACCATTTATTCCTTTTATGTCCCTTTGTTAAAAACATTTGGTATTGGCTAGGCGATTATCAGAATTGGTATAATGAGTGGCATTCTATTAATGACCTTATAATCTTTGCTATGAACCTACCAAAAAGAGATAGAGAAGCTTTTCTAACTGACTTTAGTGCTAGTTGCTGGAGCATTTGGAAAATACGTAATGATTTTATCTTTAATAATACACCCCTAAAAAATATGAGACAAACAATACTGATTATTTTTCATTTGGTTAAATACTGGCTAGGTCTTTGGAAGGAGACAGAGAAGAAGACGGTGGAGAAGTGGCTACCGCAAGAGTGGGACCTGATTCCACTTCAAATGGTGGCAGCAATGCAAATGGAGAGCACTCAGATGGAGGCAGAGCTGAGGACAGAGCTGCTGGCCCATTAAGTTTATATAACCTTTATTATGTTCTAGGAATTTTACACCTATGATCATTCTTTGTAATGATGTTTTGGTTTAGTTTCGTACTGGTACATAGAAGTTAGCCTTTTCTACTACATAGAAGTTCTTTGCTGTGAGTTGATAGGAATATTGCTTGGTCATTTACTTTTCCTTGTATTCTGTTTCATTTTATCAAAATGAAACTGGGTGGCGCTCCCACTTTTTTTCAAAAAAAAAAAAAAAACAGTAGACCGAAAAATGAGAAAAAAAATATAAATGTACATTAACAAATTTTGCACACATAAAAATTTTCTTGTAAAACCAATAGGATACCAAGATCATCTGTATCATTTCTATACAATCTACTGTCGTCATTTCTCAAAAAAAAAAAAGGAACACAAAAAATGGGAATCATCTTCATCAGGTATCAGATCAACCTCATCCTTCAACAGTTCAGTGACTTCCTGCACATACATGAAGCACGCATTGATATCATAATAAAGACCAAACAGTACGAATTGATGTTTTGCTATCTGATTATACTTAGAGATATGTGCAATTTGACTTTTTAAACTAAAAGTGATAAAGTAATTTGACATCATAATAAGAGCATGGCTCTATAATTTCCTATACTGGGTACATGGTAACACGCATATGTTTTGCATATTTCTTATAATTTTGAATCGAAATCTTAGTAGGGAGAGATATACCTGAAGCTGTTCTTCGATCAAGAGAGACTTGAGGGAGGCCCAGCAGTTGATCCAGCTGCTCTAAGAGGAGGTAGAGGGAGTCAGCGACGGATATTGAGCGAGGCTAGGGTTGATAGAACAGTTGATGGAGATGCTCCGATATAAGACAGCGGTGGAGGGTGGAGGCAGCGGGAGTCTAGGTTGCTCCGATAGGAAGCAGCGGCGGAGGGTTGATCGAGCAGTCTAGGGGTTTTGTTTTTTTTTTTTCCGTAGTTAGTCGATTCGATTCTGTGTGCAGTGAGAAAGAGAGAGAGAGTCTGTGCTTATAGACAGAGACGACAGACGGAAAAAAAATTCTCTTCTATCGGAGAGATGAAGCCTTTCAGCGCCTCAATCTCATCCCTTGATCTAAATCGCAGCCCGAATATTAAAGTTAATCCAACAGCACATAAATGATGTGCATAAATATGCACATTTGTGTACTATATTTTTTATGTGCTGTTGGATTAACTTTAATATGTGCTTTAATATGTGCTGTTGGATTAACTTTAATTTGTGTACTACATTTGTGTACTATATTTTTCGGATTTTTAAAAACTGATGTTTTTGAATGGTTCAGAACCAATTAGATTAACGATTTTCTAAAATTTCAAAAAAATACTTAAAAATTTAAAAAAAATGAAAAATTTGGTCTACATGGAGATTTCAATAGGGAGATCATATTGGACGGTTTGGATCGGTCATTTTGATCTAGATCTAGGAGTTTTGGTCGCGACTCACCGGAGGGTCCGTGAGTCGCGACTCACCGTAGCTAAACTCTATATATATATATATATTATACGAGATTGGCTATTGTCCTTTGGATAGGACTGAGAGGCTTTCCTATCTAATTTTTGACTGTCAGATTGTTTCAAAATTCGTGCAAGATTAAAAATATCCGGTGAGAATGGCTGCGCTGAGAATCGGTTGTGAGTTAAAAATTTCCGTTACTTCCCTCTCCCTACCTCCGTTACTCCTCTGTCTTCATCTCAAAAAATCGTCTCTTTCTTCCCACGCTTACTACGTACGCCAGATCTAAATCCGTATATGGAAGAAAGAAAGAACTGAAATTCGTCGGGCCTCTCCTCTCCAGAAAGCGCGCCTCCATCTCGCTTTCCCTATCTCAAAATCCGCAAGCGGAACAAAAAACTTGATCTTGCCCTCTCTCGGCTCCGTTTGGATGCAAGAAGAAGAAGAAGGAAGAAGGAAGAAGGGAAGAAAAAAATTATAAACAATCCAAACTCTTCACAAAGTTACACACTTCTCAATACTTCTTCTCACTTCTTCCCTTCTTCCCTTCTTCCCACACCTATCCAAACGGAGAAGACGATTTTTTCATTTCTCAAACTCGATGGATTCCCTGAATTTTTCAACTAAAATCCCAAACTGGTCTGACTGGCCTTGAACCACTTGCCTTAGTTTGTTGGTTTAGTCAATTTCTAGTGTGCTTTTCTCCTTAGTTTTCTGGTTTTTTTAGTGCAATTTATCTTTTGTAAGTAACAGTGGCTCCGTTTGGATGACTTCTTCCCGGAATAAGGAATAAGGAATAATTATTTTTACCAATAAATTTATTTCTAACCATCCAAACTCTTCACAAAAGTTACACACTTCCCAATAAATTTACCCCTTCCCAATAAATTTTTTCCCTTCTTCCCAATTAATTCTGCATCTTTTTTTAACATATGTAAATAAGTAAAATTAAATCTATAATTTATTATTTTTCACTATTAAAAGTATAAAAGTTAAAAGGGCAATAAGCCCCGGAAATAAGTCTACTTTTTTCAGTTTATAGATTGAAAAATAAATGTATTGCGCAATGAATGTAGTGTGGTATCGTCAGATTTTTGGAGGTCCAGTACTTTTGATATGTAAATTAGGGATGAGCAAAAAACTCGTAAGTCGTGAGCTAACTCGAACTCGATTCAGAAAAGCTCGATTGCAACTCGAGTCAACTGAACTCGAGTTGGTAGAACTCGAGCTGAACTAACTCGGTTAGTTGACGAGTCGAGTTTGAGTTGAGGTCAATTTAACTCGCAACTCGTGAGTTGACTCGTGACATAATAAATTTATATTTCAAATATATATTATCAACATAATTTATGAGTATTAAAAATTTATAAATTAATAATAAGAATTTTTTTCTTATATATTTTTATTTTAGATAATATTACATATGATTTATTGAGTTTCAATACATATTTTGTTTCAAATCAATAAAAAAATATAAAATACAACAATTTTATTGTTTACAATATTGTATATGTCAAAAAAATTTAATACTAGAATAACATATGGATTAAATAAATAAAATTTGAAGGATATATGTTTATTTCAAGCTAACTCATGAGTCAATGAGCTAGCTCGAGTTTGGGATGAGTCGAATTTGAGCTAGCTTAAAAAGCTCGAAAGTATTTCTAACTCAGCTCAACTCAGCTCGAGTTACAGCTGAGCTGAGTTTAAGTTATCCCCAACTCGCTCGAACTCAGCTCATATACAGCCCTAATGTAAATATAAAATAATCAATTAGCAATTATGTTAACGTCCGGTTCATATAAAAATGAGTAAATAACAAAGTACTTAACCACTACTGTACATAGAAATCAAAATTAAATCAAGCATGATCCTGAAACCTAAGTTGTACCCATCTCCACCTCTCAACTGTACCTCTCTCCTCTACCAATCGCTTCTTCACATCATACTAAACCCCCGGTACTTCAACCAATTGGAATCGACAAACCCAAAACTGACTTTGGTATTCCCATTGCCTGAGGCCGACGCAATCTAAAACGGCTTCACCATAGAATTTCTCTCTCTCATACGATGATAGATAACCTATACCCATGGCTTGCGGTAGCCGGAAAAACTAACGGGTTTAACCCGTCATCAGACATGCCCGTTAACAAAGGAACGAAGCCCGCTGTCATCCATCGAGTTTCAGCGCCATGTCCCCTTTGATTTTCTGTCGCCGATGGAGGTTTGACAACGTCAGATGATAATTTTTGTCGCCTACGAGGAGCGAGGTGGGAGGTGCTGGGTCGCCGGATAGTTTTTCCTTCGACTTCAGTGTTCTTGCTTTATAACGTACGGAGGGAGACGTGAAGAGGGGAACAGAGAGAGAGAGACGGAGAGCATATCATTTAACAGAATGATTTAACGAAGATGTGTAATGTGATCGCATCCCCAGCGTCTAAAATCAAACCGTCAGACTTCATCCTTGCACGAATCTTAACATTATCTGATAGTCAGAAACTAGATAGGAAAGCCCTCAGTCCTATCCAAAGGACAATAGCCAATCTCTATATTATATATATAAGAGAAAATATATTGTGCATACTAAGAATAAGAATAAGCACGCAAACCGAAATTTCTTATTCCTATTCTCTATTCCCGCTTATCCAAACACACCCATAGAGTTTTGCTATGGTGAGTTGCAACTCACCAAAGCGTCTGTGAGTCGCGCCCAAAATTCTAAAATTTAGTTCAAAATGACCGATCCAAACCGTCTAATACGATATCCCTATTGAAATCTCCATGCAGACCAAATTTTATATTTTTTCGAAATTTTTAAATATTTTTTAAAATTATAGAAAATCATTAATCTAATTAGTTCTGAACTGTTCAAAAACAACAGTTTTTAAAAATCTGAAAAAAATACTTAAAAATTTCAAAAAAATATAAAATTTTGTCTGTATAGGGAGATCATATTTGATGGTTTGGATCGGTTATTTTGAACTACATTTTAGAATTCTGAGCGCGACTCACGGACGCTTTGGTGAGTTGCAACTCACCAAAGCAAAACTCTCTCTCTCTCTCTCTCTCTATATATATATATATATACAGAGATTGGCTAAAGTATACTCCAGCATACAGATTAAACCCGTATGCTGGAGTCGTTTCTCAAAATCTAAAATTCAAACAGTCGATCCAAACCGTTCAAATTATTCTCCATATATAAAATATCTTTTAAGACCAAATTTTACATTTTTTGAATTTTTTTGTTATATATTATGCTATTTTAAAATTGAATGGTTAGAAATACTCCTTTATAACTCCTTTACAATGTTTTTTTAAAATAACATAATATATAGTAAAAAAATTCGAAAAAATATAAATTTTAGTTTCCTAGGAGATTTCAATATGGAGAACAATTTGAAAGGTTCGGATCGACTGTATGCATTTTAGATTGTGAGAAACGACTCTAGCATACGGGTTATCTGTATGCTGGAGTATACTTTAGCCAATCTCTCTCTCTCTCTCTCTATATATATATATATATATATATATATATATATATATTCAAATGGCCAATTTGAACTGTTTAAATTGTTCTCCATATTGAAATCTCCTTAGAAATCAAATTTTACAATATTTGTCGAATTTTTTTTGCTATTTATAATGATAATTTCAGCCTTTCATTTTTTTTTTTGAAGAATGTCTTCCAATTTGAAAATATTATAATATGTATGAAAAATTTGAAAAGAATGTAAAATTTTATTTCTAAGAAGATTTTAACATGAAAAATAACTTGAACAGTTCAAATTGGTTGTTTAAATTTGAATTTGGACAAGCGAGTGAAGACTGGAGAGTACTTGGGACAATCCGTACTTTCCAGAGTACATCATCCAACCTCTGTATATATTCATTTGGTTCCGTTTGGATGAGGTGTGGGAATAAAGGAATAAGAGAATAAATTTATTATAAACAATCCAAACTTTTCACAAAATTACACACTTCTCAATACTTCTTCCCACTTCTTCTCTTATTCATCTTATTCCCACACCATCCAAACGGAGATGAAGGAGAAGATCAATTGTCCCAGGTGTAAATAGTTACAAGAAAATTTTCAGACGGGTTACAAATTCATGTCATTTATTCAAGATGCGTGGTCTCAACCATTAGACCATAAAATCTGTTTTCTCTGTTGAAAATTTAATTTGACTAAAAACAGAATGATGCTTTTTTGGTTATTTGTATAACGTTACGAAATGATGGAAATCGCAGATGTTAGGCCTTGTATTGATGTACGAACAACATAGAAAAATAATAGAAGAATACGAATAAAAAATATTTTGATTGAGATCACACATATTCTCAAATTTTATCTATCAATTTCAATTCTATTGGAAAAAAAACGATAAACAAAAAAATAGCAGCTGCCGAATTTTTCTTAATCCATTCTGTCTCTTTTACATTTTACGCTTCGCTTTTTTTTTATATTAAACAATATAAGGTAATTATTGTTTATAGAAATAATTAACCTAAATCATAAAACATTCATAGTTCACTGATCCAATCTACAGGAACCTCCAGATCAACGCTAGCCGTTAAATTTGTGCATCTTTGCGATGGATTTCATCAAGTCCATCCGTCTCCGCTATTAGATTTGTTGAGTGGATTTTCTGCGCTTTATTTGTTGTTTCCTTCAGTGTCGCACGCAATTTCTTAGCTGCCTTTCTATTTAGGTTCTTTCAGTCGCGCGAACGGCTATAGGGACGTCCCCACTATCGATCTATTCTGTGAATTTTCTTAGCGTTGTCTGTTATTTCGTTCCGTGTTGCACAAATTCCTTAGGTGGCTTTCTGAAACCCTTGCAGACTCACGAACGGTTACATGGATCAAGGCATCAAACAACTTACTCTTCAGTGCATGTGCTTCTGGATCCTTCTTCCATCTTTGCCTTTTTGCACGGAGCCAAAAAGGAAACCGGAGAGAGAGACCTCCATCCTTCTCCCGTTCAACACAAACACTTCTGCACCTTTCTTCGTTCTGCGTAGAGCTAAAATGGAGAGGTCGAGAGCTATACAGTGGAGGAGATAGGGATCGTTCCCACCAAAGAAAGAAAAAAAATCGATCCTTTAGCCTCTGCGAGGGATCGTCGATAGCTGGGCTGGCGTGGGGTCAATCGATTGCTGGCGATCGAGAAGTGATGGAACTGCCAGCGATGCCAGATTTTCTTTCCATCTCTGGTTGCTTTGCTGTTTGTTTCTTTACCCTTGCAATTGGAAGAGAGAAAACCCTAGCTGTGCCTCTACTGCATCTCCGCCATGTCTCTCTTTTCTAAGTCAGTTATGCTCCTCTTTCGCTTCATTGTTTTGGGCATTTCAATACTTTTTTATTTTTTTTTACAAACTGTATTTGCTTTTATTTGCTAAAAAATGGTGGTACATCTATAATAAATAGGTGGCCAGATTGTTCTATATAGTTTTCTTTTTGTAGGTGAAATTGAAGTTCTTTTGTTTGCATATGCATTTCGATTTTGAGTGCTTTCAAATTCTTGACGAATGGTCCGCCAATTTGAAGCACCTCAAAATTTCGGTACTTGTATGTTTCAAATTCATCTTGGTTTCCAACTAAAGACTCTAGATACAATAGAAACGAAGATGGTTTAATCTTCTCTTATTTCATTTTGGAACTTTTTCTGGTATTTGGGTTACACATCTATCTATCTTAGTTTGTTAACAGTAATGAACTCAATGCTATGAGAAACAAAAAATCAGTCATTATTAAATTTGCCAAAAATTCTGTCGGTTCTTCAGATCAATTGTTTATGGCTTATTTTTATTCTTAGGCCTAGGGCACCAGCTACAAGGGTTGAAGCAGTAGCCTCAAAGGAGATGAGGCATTTTTAAGACCTCTGAACTTATTCAAAGTCTTTCGTAGAGGTATTTAAAATTGTCATTACTATAAATAATTTACTATGTAATAAATTCATAATTATGTTAGGCTGTGGTAGTACTTGGAAGTGATTTAATTTATTGTGTTTATGGTTTAAATCTATGATTGCAGCTGAAACACCATAGTGATAAATCTGAACTTTGCTGCAATACAGACGACATAGGTTTTAGACCAGCAAGAGCTAACTGTGAGGCTGACTAATACCTACGGCTTCGCTTAGAGTCGCATTGATTGATCGATGCATCACCTCGCTTGATGTATTCGACTAATACCTACGGGTCCAGCAAGAGCTAACTGTGAGGCTGATTAATACCTACGGCTTCGCTTAGAGTCGCATTGATTGATCGATGCATCACCTCGCTTGATGGATTCGACTGCTCCGTAGATTCCTGATCTCCTCAATACTAGGTATTTTTCTATGCAGATTCACATCGGTCTTAAAGTTTTTTAACTCTGTGATTTAATATATATTTTTGACTTAATATTGGCTTTTTGGATTTTTCCCATTAGTATTGACTCCAAAATGGATGATGATTTTAGACAAAATGGCGGTCAGGAGGTGGGGTAAATTTTAGTCTTTCTGGGTTTGATTACTAATTAGCGTTGTTCTTTAGTTAGTATTTCAATTCTGAATTCATTGTTGTTTACTCAAATTCATAGGAATCCTCTCCTTAGCCTGATTGTGAACCATATAGAATTGATGTATCTTCAATTTAACTTCAGTGTTGTTCATGTTGCGTTCTTTTAAGTGATTATTACTATGTGCACATATTCTCAAGTACTTTTGAGATTATGGTTCAGTCAATACACTGACATGGTTTCCTCTATCTAATTTCAAATTTGGAAATGACCACATCCAATCTAAAAAATGTTTGCATAGATGAATGAGATCATATTATTTTCTTCAGGGAGTCCTTTTAGTTAAATGGGACGACCTTTTTAGAGTTTTCATTTTATTTTTAAAAAAAATTGTTCTCTATAGATCAAAGGACCGCACAAAGTTCATGATGGACCTGCCGTGGAATGCTTCAAGGGAAAAGAATGTTTCATATAGGATAGACCGGACTGGATTGTACAACATGACCAAGTACTCATAAATAAATAGATTTAAATTTGCAAATATACCTATCGTAAATGAAAATAAAATTATGAGCTATAGGGCTTTGAGTCAAGTTGAAAGTAGAAAATTCTATAGGTGTATAATTTCGGTCATGAGTAACAAACATGATTGCATATGTAACAAGTTTTTATTGCTATGTGTATACATTTACTGCCTACTTTTCTCTCAATTTGTAGTATTATTTTTAGGTGCAACGAAATTTTTACATCTACATATGATAGTTTTCTCATACATGTAACAGCATTGTGGTTGATATTGTGGGAGATGAAAATATGTCCTCATCTTGCTTACAGGTGGCTTTGCATTAATTTATATATTGGGAACCAGGATTGCTGCATCGCTAACAAAGAAGTATAAAGGGGTATGATTATACTGACAAGGTATTCTGAGCCCCATAAGAAGTTTATTAGATACCTAATTGTATTATGCAGCTTCTATGTAAATGGCAGTTTTTTCCAGTTATATGTTAGCAAACCTCGCCACATGCAACATGCGGGCTAGGTGAATCAGTGCGGTATCATGATTAAGTAATTAGTCAGTATGTCAACAATCTAAAGTCTGCAGATTAATCATTGTTGAATGAAAATATACACCAATTAATATTAGGTCTGCAAGTTACATGGGCTCTTTTTGGAATTTTGGAGCATATATCAGTTTTTTCAAAGTAAGTGCTGTCAACATGTCTTTTATACTTGCATGCAGATTTGTATAGCTAACATCTTATGCGCTCATTGCTTTATATCATCGGTACCTCTAGAGCTCATCGTGGGCTGTCCAATCTTTGTGTTGTGTAATGGATTTTATCATGTTTGTCTGCCTCCTCACCACTTCTCGATCCTTCTCAACCTTTTCTACACGAAACCAGAAAGTAAAAAAGGGAGGCAAAAGAGAGACTAGGCATGGCAATGAGTATCTACGTTTTAACCAGTATTCTCTATTCAGATGTTTATTGGTTCTGTTTTAAAATTATTATCTTCTCTCTCCTTTTTTATTTTCGAAATAGTTGATTTAATACCCAGAATTATCTTATCAATGTAGTTCGTTAAGTATTGTTATACTGATAAACAGTTAGTGTTTCATTTGGACTCAACTATAATTGTGTGATCATTTCGCTTGCTTTTTTTTATTGAGGTCCATTTATTATTACTTATTTCTTTCTTCATAGTTTTGCCAAGGATTAATGTTTCTTGAAGCATAGAAATTCTGGGACATACAGTTCACAATTTATCAGCACCAATGTGAACCAGGTTAGCTTATAAAATAATCTGAATGTGCTATTGAATTGTGTGAATATGTGAAATTGAGCAAATGTATTATTTTCTGCCTTGGTCCTAATTGTTTAATCTTATTGAATAATGATGCTTTTGACTGAACATGTTATATTTTGGAAATTATTATGGATATTTCAATTTTTGACATGAAGGACTTGAACATATTCTACAAGACCTGTTTCGTCATAAACTGCAATCCAAACTTCATCGCGCGAAGCGCTTCGCGCGATGAGATATCTAGTTGATTTAAAAGCTACCGTGCACAAAAGTAAAATAGAAGGCCCAATAATCCAGCCCATATTACGTTCGACCATCATGTATGCTGGTATATGAAATCTTAGAGAAGGTCCCTCCACACTCTAATATTTGAAACAACAAAATCTAGAGGTTAAACCGTTAAAGGAGGTAATGAAAATCGTCCTTACTTATGCCCTTTGCATGGTTTTTAGGACCGAAAAAACCATAACTTAGTATGGGCCAACTGTGCACGAAATTACGGGTTTACTGCGATGAATTATTTGGAAAATTAATTACTGTCATATATCATATTCAGTTTTGTCATCGCTAACTATAATGATCAAAGTGAACACATATAAACTAATAAGTTCAATAAAAATAAGTTGAGAATTCGTATAAAAATTTGAACAAGAGATGACATCACTTATTTATTTATAAATATTCATTTTGATCGCCTATATGCTTACCTTGTCTATTTTATGTGTTCATTTTCTATTTAACTATGACAAGTGATGACAAAACTGTGGATGACAGTTAATTATTTCTGGCACGTTTCGTGTAAACCTTACCTGGCTGTTTGAAGTGCTTTGTAAATGTACTAATGATATGCGGACAGTGGCTTGCAACTTCTCAGCAGTCGGAAAAGTGTTCTTTTATGAATGTTAACTGTGTATAACTAAATGTTATACGTGAATCTATCCATTTTAACAATAAAAAAAATAAAAAATTCTTAGCAGAAATTAATAATTGATAATGGCGATCGTTGTCTTATATGGACTAAAATGTTACTTATGATTTTTTGTTTTTATTTGCCAGCATTTTTTTTTATCATGCAAAGTTCTACGGAGATGTTTCTGACAGGTGTAAATGCTTAGAAAATTTTGAAAAATGCATATATTTGAAAAACAATCTTATCTTTCGCCACCAGAGACGATCAAGAATATAATTTATTCAACAATTGCTTGCTTCCAACCTATCTGTTAGTAATTATTTATTCCTGTAACTAATTGCATATAAAATTGTTGATAATTGTTGTAAACATTACTCAAAGATCGATGTTTTGTATCCTATTATGTGTTTGCCTCCACGTACAGTTCTAATTATACGTCAAACTAAAGGTATGTTCTTTTATTTTATTTTATTTTTGTTTAAAACCAAATCGACAAAAAAGGACGTAAACGATATCATACAGAGAAATCAAACTATTATAAACTGGCATCACAAAAGTATTATTCATATTTCAGTTTATATTACATGCCTTCAACAGAAACTGGGACACATATATATATAAACTAGCATTTACATAACCAAAATAAGTATGTAGTTCTTATATTTAAAGTTTGAGTGTATCTACGACGCTCTTTCCATCTAATTGCTTATCAAAAAATGCTTTCATGAACTCTTGGTAACTGATGCTTCCATAATTCGGCTTACCATCTCCTATGACCTCTGGCAAAGGCCGCAGCATAATGGAATTGTCCGGACTTTGAAATGATGCGAGGGAGATCCGTGCATTCTCGGTATTTGTCATAACTCTGTGCTCTACGCTTTTGTATATTCCATTGCTCAGTATCTTGGTCGTTTGGATCGCTTAGGAATAAGAGAAATAGTCTATTTTTAGGCGAAAAATATTGAAAAGTGTGTAATTTTGTGAAGAGTTTGAATGGTTAGAAATAAATTTCTGTCCGAAATTTGCTTATTCTTTATCCGTACAAACAGCCCAAAATAATTAATGTGAGCGGTAACGTTATTAATAATTTTTTCGGGAAAAGTATCCTCCTTGCGGCCTTTGTATGTGTTGGGCCCAAACAACAAATATCTCAGTAGTAGCCCAGGTTTACTGATAAAAGATCTTTTGTGGCACGTTACATGTGAAACCTGCAATGGGCCAATGGCTGAATGTAAATTGTTTAGAATGTGGCAAGATGCCGACAACTTTATCATCCTTCTGGCACGGTGGGCAATAGTTTAATCGCATCGAGTAAGGGTGATTTCTGAACATTGTGTGAAATATTCTGGTGCAATCGTAACACTTACATTTTTGGCAGTATACTGCCACGTACAGGCAACTTGCCACTCTGGTAAGCTCAAGAAATATTCTATGATATTATCTGCAAAGAAGGGACGAAGAATAGTTATCAGGCTTCTCTTCTATTGGTACAAAGTGCATTATTGGTTATTTGTTACATTGATGTTATGGAATTCCTGAAGATTTGGCACTTGATTAACCGATAAAAAAAAATACAATTTCAATTAATATAATATTGGAAGAAGAAAAATCCACCATACAATATTTATTTTTTATTTTTTTTTTATTTTTGCTTTTGCGGAGTATAATAAGCGAATATTCTATTTTTAAATGAAATGTACATCCGTAGACATTTGCAAATACGTTTTGATTTGTTTTTTCCCTTCTTTGAAAGAAAGTCCCAATTTTACATTCCCTTTGCTTTGTTTCCTCTTTTGATAAAAAGAAAAGTTTTTTTATTTGTTTCGTTTCCTACACTGATATATATAGAGGAAAAAACAGAGAGAAAAGAGAACACAAACAGAACGTTTTTTTTTTCTGAGGACATACCTATTAATTAAATACTATTTGCGTATACAAAACATAGCTAATACTCATGAAAATTACTATCTATCATTTTTGTGTGCGTCATCTCATGCAACCGTATTTGTATTTGTTCATTTTATTTATTTATATGTCCAGTTTGTTCATCTATGTGTTCATTTTATTCAATTAAGAGTTAGATTTTATTTTTTGTATTTTTTAAAAAAAATTTTATATGCATATTCAACTTGTTTTTGTTGAATACATTTATTTATATGTTCATTTTATATACAGATTACAATTATCATTTATGATTATTCATACCTAAAGGTGAAAGGGCTAGTGGGCCAAAATTTCATGTTTTGTAGGCGCAATCAGTCCAGCAAAAATTAGACCTATCAATTTCGTATCGTTTCAAACGTTTTCGTTATGTTCCGTCGAAACAGAACGTTAAATGAAAGTGAAAATCAGTTTCGTTTTTGAAAACGAAATGGAAACGAAAATTAAGAAAATTAACGGAACGTTAAATGAAACACGAAAATGGGCTGGAATAAAAAAGGAATATAAAGGACGGAACGTTAAACGAAACAGAAATATATTTCGTTTGATAAAACGGAACGGAAATAAAATAAGAATTTCGTTCCGTTACAGTAATGGAACAGAAATGAAAATCTCTTTCCGTTTCCGGTATACATGTTTGGCAGGTATAGCAATAATGTTAAACATGTCGTGCCAATCGAGCTTTTGTTACTCAGATAGGACAAAGACCAGACTATATAGCCCTGTAGAGTTCCGTTGTTATCTTGCGTGTAAACAATCTTCTTTTTTAAAGCTTGGTCGAAGAACAGCACAATATTTGCTTTCAATCCCTCTATCAAGTCTTCTGGTACCCCATAGTTCACCGCTCACAAGCTACATTTCATCCCAGGATCAGAGATTACCAGTTTAATCATGGGCTTTATCTTACCCTACATGTAACATGTTCTTTTGGTCTACATATACTTATCCAATGCACAAAATGATATTTCTTTCTATCTCAACTTTTTCAATGTTTCGTCTCTTTTCTTTTTTCTTAGAAATAGTCTGTATAAAATTATTTGAAGCCGAAATACTTGCATTTATAATTACTGGTAATTATTTCGAGCCTTCAAATTATATGTATTTTTCGCCTTAGAGTCAGTCATACAACAAACTGAAGAAACTTTTTGTGATAACCACTAACCAATAAACCAAAGCAACACAATGGACGTAAAATACATAATACAGAAAATTAAAAAATCGACCAAGGCGAAATTTGGGCAAATGATCAGGATAATTCTAGACAACGGTTACTTGTGGCAGCCAAAACAAATGAAACTTACAATCGAGATATCATGAAAAAGAAAAATCTAACTACAATAAACTAGCATCATAGAAGTATTATTATTTATTCATCATGCGTTATGTTACAAGGAGAACATATGCAACCGTTTAAGGTAAAAATAGCGCGTCACTGCAGCAGTGATAAGAAATATCTATATAGCGCATACATCTAATTCTTTGCTTTACAGTATTTGAGCTTTTCTATGACGCTCTTTCCTTCTAATTTCTTATTGAAAATCGCTTTCAAAAACTCTTGGTAACTCATGCTACCATAATTCAGCTTGCCATCCCCTACGACTTCCGGTAAAGGTCGAAGCATTAAAGAATTGTCAGGACAATGAAATGCCACAAGAGAAATCCGGGGATGCTGGGTGTTTATCATAGCTCTATGCTCTATGCTTTTGTATATTCCATTGCTGAGTACCTAATTTTAAAGAAGGATAAAACAAATAATTAGTGATAAGAATTACTAGAATTTAGAATTTGTCAATATATATGTGGAGCCGTTCCATTATATAAATCACTCCCCTTGGGTCAATTACTGTCTGTTTTGCCACACCTCACAATAGTAAGATTATCCAAATCCTTAAATTTTGAAGGTAAAGAAGATTTCCTTAGAAACGTCTTGCACTACATAAAATTAAACAATATTTATTTAAAGTTGCTCAAACTTTACCTCAGTGATATCACCCAAATTGACAATGAGAGCATTAGGTAATGCACTAATGGCAATCCATTGTCCATCTTTTCTTATTTGCAAACCTTGTACATCATTTATTTGGAGAAGAATTGAAAACCCAGACCCGTCTGAATGTGGCGAGATACCTATGACTTTATCAGCCTCCGGGCATGGTGGATAGTAGTTGAATCGTAATCCCTGAGGATGATCTTTGAACAGTTGTTCAAAAACCTCTGGTGCAACACCTAGGTTTGTGGCAATGTAATGCCACAGGCAACTTGCCACTTTTGTAAGCTCAAGAGAGTATCTATCCATATTATCTCTGCAAGCAAATGTAATTTATATAATGTTTAAACAAAGGACCAATTATTAGACTTTCGTTTTATGGTAGTAAGTTCATTATTGGTAACTTTTTACATCTAAATTATAGATCAGAGGATTCTTACTTAGTTTATGGAAATAAAATTTCGATTTATGTAAAATTTTAAAATTAATATCCATCATACATCGGTTTTATTTTTATCGATTTCAAAGGGTGATGAGAGCCTACTTGTAATCAAATTTCCATTGTGGACCTCCGGGGCAATTATAAATATCCGTTTTTCTTTAAAATATGTTCACATTTTATTATCGTTTTGCTTTATTTCCTTAATATATGGAGAATTTTTCTCTTTCTTTTGTTATTCCTCCATCGTAGTATAAAAAGAAGAGGTTAATTATGAGTTCAAACACTGCTAAATAGGAATAAACAGAGAGAAGGTTCATATATAATACTATAATAGTATACAAAAAGAAAGGTTATGACTTATGAGTTCAAACGCTGTTGAATAGAGCAATAACAACAGAGGTGGAGGGGCTGATGGGTTTTCATGTTTATCCAAGGACAACTCTACTCGATACAATTTGAATTTTACAAAAAAAATAGGCAATGATCTATAACTCATACCTGAAGGTGGAGGGGCTGGTGGGCCAAAATTTCATGTTTCGAAGCGCAACTGGTCGGGTCGTGATATAAAACATGTCCGACCAATCAAGCTTTTGTTCCTCTGATAAGACGAACGCCTGACCATAGCCCTGCAGAGTTCCATTATTATCTTGCTTGTATACCATCTTCACTTCCAAGGGTTTGTTAAAGAACTCCACAGTATTTGCCTTCAATCCCTCGATCAATTCTTCTGGTACTCCATGGTTCACCAGCTACAGTGTATCTCAGTATAGAGATTATCAGTTTGATCATGGAGTTTTAGGTGCACGAAATAATTAATTGGCATGAAAATTCGCTATAATGAATTTCTTAATCCTAGATTCCTGAACTAGATTCTTCTCAAAGTAATTGAATTAAACTCCCCCAATTTTACAAAATGTCACTTCACAAGAAAAAATAATTAGTAACCACAGTTATATATATGTGTAACATAGAAAACGAAATTAATTGAAAAAAAAAAAGAAAAAGAAAAAGCCAACCTGGAAAAAACTCCACTCTGAGAAGAACTCTGGATCAATTAATTTTGCCAAATCTATGACAGGCAACTCAATCTCATTGGTAGGAGCAATTGGGTCGACGTTGGCTTCTGGCCGGACATATCTTTCAGGGATCTGAGTAGATTTATCAAGAGATGTAGCAAGGCTTTGCACGTTTGGTACCGAGAGAGTGTACCCCCCTGAGAGCGCACTACCATTTTTGCCATCTGAGTACTAGCTAGTTGCTGTATGAATCCTCACTAGTACTGTTTCACCATTTATGATATAAAAGAGAGAAGGATCATATTTTCATGCAAGGTGTAATATTGGGCAACGATTCAACATATTTATACATGACCAGCTGGTACTAAAAGATGGTAATTTATCAATTGTCCGCCTTTCGCACTGTTAATGGATAGGTTACGATACGATAGATATATTTTTTATATCCATACGACCATACCTATTAAATTTTTTTTTATCCATACCTTATTCTTATCCGTTAAAAATTGACTTTATCCGTACCCTATCCTTTCCGGTTAAGAATTAAGGCTGTGCTTCAGAAACTTGAATCGGAGGGAGAAGAGAGGAGAGTAACAAAACTATCGGAAAAGTTTACTCTGACCGAGTGTTTACTCGCTCTGCTCAGAAAAAGAAGGCAACGGAAGGGAAGGGAAGGGAAGAAGATGGAAGAGCACGCTCAAATTTTAGAAAAATTAGAGTAAACTTCTACACCCCAAATCAAGAGTAACAAATTCCGGTCAATCCTTACTCTCCTCTCCGTTCCTCTCCTTTAATATTGAGTTACTAGACCACAGCCTAAAAGTAATGACAGGGTAACGATAGAAAATAGGTAATATTGTTATTAACTCAATGAAAAATAAATTGTACAATAGAGATAAATAAATAATATCAGCTAAGAAAATACAACATTGAATAATACTTTAAATATAATAAAATCATACAATATCTTCTCATGTCAATTGTCAAAACAAAAATTTCATAATTAATTATTAATTATACAAATTTTTTTTTTCAAACGACAACGAAGAAGAAGGGATCTTCTCAAAAAGTTTAGTATTTTTTAATGTACATTGTGAATGAAAGATGTAACGCATGAATGAAAATCAAACAAAAATAATTAACATATAAATTGAATCTTTCCATAATATATTAAATTGTGTAGTATTATCTCAATCTAATCTTACAATTTAATTGCCTAGTTTAATTATTAACATATCAATTAAATCTTACGATCATATCTTTATTTTACAATTATATTTTTTATTATGATAAAGATTATAAACTATATATATAACGTACTGGTACGGGTAATTAACAAATATGAAATAGTCTTATTCATATCCTTACTCAATAATTAATGAAATTTTTTTTATTCATACCTATATGCAATAACTTAAAGTAAAAAAAAATCTTATCCATACCCGTCTTATTGAATACAATACGGATAAAATAAACAATTTTAGCATTGGTGCATGCTTGTGGTCGATAAGTATTATGATGGTATGGTATGCAGCTAGCCAGCTATATGCACTTATTTTCTTTTTTATATTAAGGGTTCCTAATTAGCGGTGCAAGCGGTATACTATTTATCGTTTTCTGTGCACTTCCGTTCAAACGGAACGGTAAATGAATATAAAATTTTAATACATTTTAAGGACATAATAGTAAACGAAATGTGTTTCGTCATTGGTTTGGGTGAAATACATTACAAATATACACGTTGTGTTACGTTCCGTTTAAACGGAACAGTTAACGAATCATCCGGTAAATTTCGTTACCATAAACGGAACGACAAACGAAATAGGCCATTTTGTTTCTGTTTGAAATGTTAAAAATGACTATTCCTAATTGATTGGTTGCCTCTAGGGCTGCAATTTTCATCTGTTTCGGATATTTTCATTCTGTTCCGTCCGAAACAGAACGAAAATAAAAGGAAAAATGGGTTTCGTTTCTGAAAAAGGAACAAAACGAAACAAAATTGATATTTGTGAACGTTATTGGACGAAACGGAATACAAAAAACGGGCTGAAATCAATAGTAAATGATGGACGGAATGGTAAACGAAACAGTTATCTGTTTCATTGAATGAAACGGAACATGAACGAAACTCTTGACTGTTTCGTTATATGGAACAAAACGAAAACACTAGATTTCGTGCCCGGTTTGCAGAGGGCAGGGGCGGAGGCAGAAATTTGAAATAAAGGAGTAAAGAATTGTGAGGTAGACAAATTAGCCCGGTTTGCAGAGGGCAGGGGCGGAGGCAGAAATTTGAAATAAAGGAGTAAAGAATTGTGAGGTAGACAAATTAAATAGACCATATAGAATTATATGTAAATTTAATATTTTTATGGAGTTATTTATAATTGATAGAGGGACAAATGCCCAAATTTCATTACAGGTCGATCCGCCCTGTTGCACAGTTGACAGCCTGGGTTGCCTCACAAGTTCACGTCTAATTATTAAATGTCTCAGTGATATAGCACTACAGGAAATTGCAGCTGGCTGTAGCATTTAAGGATGGAAGATTTTTCACTAATCATACATCATACAACTATGCAGTTTCCAAAAATCTTTAATACTCATACAGTATATAACTATACAATTAGACAAAGGAATCGAAAATGACGTATAAATTTTTGAAGAAAAGAGACGAAGAAAAGAGAGCTATCTGAGAGCGAGATAGAAAAGAGAGCCTAGAAGAAGAGTCGTTTCATATTCTGGTAAAATGAAGAAGAAGAAGCGGTCTACGGTCTACGAGCTTTAATTATCAGATTTAATCAGAGTCGTTGATCCAAACTAAATCAGATGGTCGACAATTTGTGACAAATGGGGACAATGAATTATGTTGGCAGCAGAACCATACTCTTAATAAAATTATTCATTTTGTAGAAATAATAGATATTATTCTTTATAAATAATTAGTGTTCAAATTATGGATACATTTTACTGAAAAGATACACAATTTTAATTTAACTCTTAAATAGTTTAATTGAACACAAAATTACGAAATCAAATTTCTGTCGCAACTAACTGAACACATAAACACATTAAATTTATTCTTTAATGTGTTTAACTGAGCAAAATAAACTACAAAATCAAATTTTTACTGTAACTAATTGAACACATAAAAACTTTAAATTCATCCCTTAACGTGTTTAACTGAACACAAAAATACGAAAATTCAATTTTGAGATGCATCTAATTGAACACATAATTCATGTAATTAATCCCTTGAGTTGTTTAACTAAACACAAAAACCTAAAACTTTATATTATCACTGCATATAATTGAACACATAATTAGTTTAACTCATTTCTTGACCCAACTAAATGATCACAAAAATTCATCTATTTGATGAAGTCAGCGCGAAAAAAAATTTCAAAATTTTTTTGCGAAAAAATTTTGATAATGTCATCACGTGAAAATGATGACGCAGCGAGGGAAAAATGGGCCTAGATGCCTACAAGGCCCATGTTGAGGGGATGGATGGTTGGATGATAAAATGTTGGATGGTTTATATCATTTCTGATGAGAGAGAGGGGATAAGCGAAGACAACTATCTCAGAACTCTCGAGAAGGAGAAGTACAATCTAATCTGACGGTGAGGATTCTGCATGGAGATTGGACGGTCCAGATCCAATTACTATTCTGCAACAGTACTTATGAATAGTAACGGATCACCGGTTAATATATGTTTCGATGGGCCACGCACAACAAATACCATAGAGCCCAAGAGAAAAAGCCACATGGACTCAACACAATAGAGATGCCCAAAAGCTATGTTATTTGAATACGGATGCGGGTATCGTGTCGAATATGATACGAGTGCAGGAATACAATATTTTTTTTAAAAAAAACTCGGATACGACTGTATATATAAAATAATAAAAATCACATTATATATCAAATTGTATGTTTTTTTTATGCATGTAATAACTTATTTCTCTTTATTTAAACATATCAACCTACGGGTTTGTTTAAAATTTTAAACAAAAGGATGTATTTTTCTAGTTTTATTCCTCTATAATATTGAGAGTACCATCTAGCTTTGCTCAATGAGTTTTATTAAATTATTTTTATTTTATTGAGAGTACCATCTAGGTTTGTTGCACGTGACAGCTCAATGAGTTTTATTAAATTATTTTTATTTTATTTTTATAAGAAATTTTCCCATTACAAATAAACAGGAGGAGAGAGGATAAAAAAAAACTTCACTTTTGGTCTCCGTCGACATCACGGAGCAGTCATTTTCATAAAAAAGAAACATTGAGCTGTCACGTGCAACAAAATATCTACGACGCCTGCGTTAGGAAATTGCCCAATTTTAATTTTGTGACTAATTACTATTAATTAATCCAATTAAAACACAAGCAACACGAGATCTAGAACTTAAACCATTCGACACAAAGAGATAGGTGGAAATTTTACCTCCCGCGAAATCGTATTCGCGGAGCTCGATCCTACGGCATAGAAATCGATAGCGTGCTCTCCTTGCGTCTCCACCTCCATCGATGGCCGCCTCGAGTCCACCAAGAGATTAACCACAATCTCTCAAGTTATGCTAGTAACTTGGAGATCAAGGCTAATCACCTAGCTTTCTCTCATCTTCAATTAACCAATTTAAGTGGAAGAGAGAAAGAGCTCAACACATGAGCAATAGGGAGAGAGGGAGAGGGTGGCGCCGGCCATAGAGAAGAGAAAGGGGAGGGAGAGTGGCGGCTAGGCTAAGGGGAAAGAGAGCAAGTCACAATTTGCTTCTATGCACCTCCTTATATAGTGCTCCAACCCTAGGGTAGAGTTCACCAAAATTACAAGTCATGCCACCCACCTACCACCCTTTCTATGCTGGCCACACATGGGCCTAGTTGGGCTATGTGTGTTGTGTTAATTAATCCATATAATCTATATTAAATGGACCTTTGAAGTTGCACCCAAATCGGATCTCTATTGGACTTTAAATTTAACATTTAAATTAAAGCCTTATAATTAAAATATGTGTTGTATAAATAATTATTAACTAATTAATAATTATTTGGTGATTAGCAAATGCACTAAAATATTTCTATATGATCCATTTGACATAATTAATTATAACGGTCCATAACGATATAATTAATTAATCAACTCATCATATTTTCACAGAACTTACTGCTGTGAACAAATAATTAATGCACTATGTGGTATAGCTCTATTTGTGTGACCCTTTGAGGATTTATGCTAAGTTGGACATGGAATTAAATCGCTATTTAATTCCAATAATCATAAGCGGTATCTAGCAACACGTTATGATTCCCAATTCGCATAAATAGTGTACTGCTACAATATTTCAATCCTGCATAAGAGAATAAATATGTTTCTCTATTTTGATTCTTATGTCTCACGATATCATCGTATAATCCAAGATAGGAATGTGTCATTCTTGCAGATTATACGTTTCTTGATCTAGAGTTGATCGCTTAGTTGCGCGCATACGATCCAACTCCATCAAGGGGCCCAAACAGATATCGTCACTCACTAAGTGAATTAATGAGGGACATACGGTTTTCTCGATGATTAGCTTTTCCCCGCACAATTCAAGAGAACGTAAATAAAGTCCGTATAGCAGCCCTTTGTATGGGCTTTTTCGTCATTTCCCTCAAAGGATGGAATGGGTTCCCTCGAGAAAAAGGAAAATGCCTTAGATTCACCCCCCTTAAGGTTCGATCTCTGTATGAGACTCTCTTGACAACAAGAGGACCAAAACCAGAGTCGCTACTTAAAAGGGTTTATTAATTTTGCGGGTCCTTTCTTTCCAATAGGCGCAAGCCCCTATTGTTAATTACCTCGTGATCGCTCACGAGAACCTCTGATTAAGGGATCTAAAGAATTATATGCAATAGGCTAGGAAGATCGTCTCTAAAATAATTTTTGTGTTTAGGCAAGGGCTTATTCTTTTGGCTTAAACCATACTCAATTAATGGTACCAGACCTAATTGACGGGACCTAATTGAGAACTTTGAGAAATTTAACTTGGCTTGGCTTTATTTGAAAGGGATTTGGTTTAAGTTTCAGGGTTTTGGCTTTTGAGTTTCAGGTTTCTGGTTTTTGCTTCAAGCCTTTATTACTTTTAGGTTTTTTTAGATTTATTATTATTTTATTTTATTTTTATGAAAATACCTTCTTTTCTCCTTTTTATTTCTTTTAATTTTACTCTTTTAAATTTCTTTTCACTTTTTTATTTCTATTTTTAAAGATATTAATCTGAAAATACTTTATTTGGAAATATCCTTTTGAAGTTCATTTTTATTTTATTTTCGCTTGTGTTTCATTTCTTTCTTTTGAAATCCCTTTTCTTTTTATATAAAATTTCCTTATGAAAGATTGATTGTACTTGGTACTTCCATGATATTTACTATTTTAATGATGAGGTACTTCAAGAGTTCACGAGATTGCTAATTTAATGATTTTTCATATCGAGACTTTAAAATGTTAAAAATATTGAATCAGAATAACAAAATATTTGATTTACTTTAGTTTTCAGAGTTCTAAGGTTATTTTGACAAATTTTCTACTTTTGATGCTATTTCAGAAAAATTGTTACTTTATTTTGTTTAAGTTCAGTTTCCATGGGTTTAAGATTTCGAGTAAGTTTAGCTATGTCTCGGCACCAGCAAAAGGGTACTATTTGCATATATTTTTTTTTGTGTTAACAAATAAATACTTAATATATGTGATTGAGTTGAGCTTTCATACTGGTACAAAAACAAACCGGTACAGGGATGTAAACTTTAATTTTGAGAATCGATACAGTGAAGGCTAGAGATGTAGCATTGATATTGTCGGTTCAGTATAAGGAGTGAGGCAAGTATGGGTTTAGGCAGTGGTACCAGTGATGGGATTGAGGCGTCAATGACAGGCCAGTATAAGGTATCAAACCTTAGCATTGGTTTAAGCGCAGTTATTGAACTTCTGTATAATGAAAGTATAAGTACGGAGGTAACATGAAGTGGTACGGGAGGTGACAGGTACAGTAACCAGTGAAGGATCAGTATAAAAGAATGGATATGGGGATTGGGTTTAGTTCCGGTATAGGGATCATGTTGAAGTCTTGATACCGACTAAAAGTCTATTGATGGCTCCGTTTGGATAGGTGTGGGAAGAAGGGAAGAAGGGAAGAAGTGGGAAGAAGTATTGGGAAGTGTGTAACTTTGTGAAGAGTTTGAATTATTTATAATTTTTTTTCTTCTTCTTACTTCTTCTTCTTCTTTCTTCCAACGATCCAAACGCACCCGATATAAACATGGATGAGGTGTAGGTACCAGTGAGGGGTGGTACAAGCGATATTAGGTACAATGAAAGGACAGACACAGGAATTAATATAACCATTAACTTTGGCCTTTTCTTACCAAGTCTGTATATTTTCTTACATATGCATTTATACAACAATTGTCATTCGGCTGCTAACTTGAGTTCTCAACATTTCAACATATCACATTTGAGCATGGTTGATTATTGCATACACCTAAGGTTACATACCCTTTGGGTCTGACATATAACACTCATTGGCATAAAACCGACAGATAAGAACAGATCATAGGTATCAAGCATCAACATATATTTATAACATCTTTGATGCAGCATTTATATACAAATTTGCACATGCAGCCTAGGAAAAAGGAAGAATTAAATTCTAAACTGACTTAGAGTCTTTACAAATTTATATCATGTCAAATCCCTATTATTCAGATTTTATTATTACATGCAACATAAGTCAAAATCTTCAAATGCCTTGTGAGTACCTATTGTAACAGAAAGAAAATCAGTTAGTAAATTAATAAAGGAGCTAAGAGTCTTGTTTATAATTCTAGTTCAGTTTTATATTTAACATTGAAATTGCTGCATCTACACTTTATACTCAGCATTCATTTCTCATCTCATAAAAAAAAAACTGAAGATTTGCACCCCACAGGTCAATACTTTACTGGTTAGAATCATAGCTTTACCAACTTGACTCAATGACATCAAGGGCACCACAGTGAGTCAAGCTTTGCTGAACTTTATTTCTGTACGGTGGAGGTTATATGTTTCTCTAACTTTGTACACAATACTCATGTATTACCTGTAAGGGTATATAAACTGAAAACCCTTCTAGCATTTACCTGAAATCACCTAGATGGGTATCTATAACATCTTCACAGCATTATCATTTAATCACATCTTTAATATCATCAAAAGATAGGCTAAAACAAGTATTCTCTCATGGGTTTCCAGAAATGCCCCCATCATTGTCATTTATTTGTTGTTTCAGGTTAAGGCAAAGTTTTTAAAACAAAGGGAGGGGTCTTATGAAATCATATGTACAGCCAACAAGCTATCCACAGTACTCCGAGAACACTTTTTACTGCAGTCCAGAATTTTATCATTTTTCACATAGAACTTAGGCATAAATTTCACTGTTCCTAAGTTCGTTTCAGTTTACCTGATCCATGCTATCTTTCAACAGATCAAACTAAACTAGTTAAGCATCCTTTAAAGCTTAGTTAGGTAAAGAATGTAAAGTATTTAACACAACAGTTTTTGTCTTCATAAGGTACTATACAAAGCTATTACTAAACTCTCATTTAAGACCTAACATTCTTTTTAACATTAGACTTTAATTTATACAGAACTTAGACTTTTAATTTACGACCCTGATTCCTATGAATTAAAGCACACTACTTAAAGAAAGAAGGTAGTACCAGAATATGAGGTTTTGTATTTTCATAGTAAACCCTAAAAATCTAATTTATTCATTATTTATTTATGCACAATTTCTGGGGAGAATTGGACAGCACCTCCCCTTGTTTTTGCCTTAATTTTTCTTTTACTTCTCATCAAAATCTGACTGTATGAGACGGCGTCTCAATCAGACTTTGATGGTGGATAGCAGGGAAAGACAGAATGGCATTCTGTCTTGTGACATTATGCGAGAAATGAAAGATATAATGACATTCAATAGTCAGTGCTACTTTAATGTACCTATGTGACCTGACTATGCCAATTCCTCTATTTATAAGACGAACACAACTTCATATTTGATGCCTCAAAGCCTAATCATGTTTAATTTGAACATAATACCATAATAACTGACTTAACTGCACCTCATGTCAATTTTGAGAAACTTTCAATTAAATTCTGACTAACTTAGACTTGCAAGTAATTGGCCTCAATGAAACTTCATCTAGCTGATTCACACACATATTCAAACAGCAATTAACATGAATGACCAGATATTGCGCTTTATCAAATCTAGACCTATTCAAGCAAGAAACAATCAGCTTACGATTCTGACAAGAACAGATCAAATCAAGGTTATACTCAAATGTCACGATTAACACAATTCACCCAGATTCTATGCTCAATCATGAAACTGACTCTTAATTAGACTCATTCTCTATCTAGAATCTCAAGTCTGTGCATAGGAACCAAATTCAGATCCTGTACAGAGAGGAGAAAAGGAACTTAACCGATTTTAAACCACAGTTGGCATAAACCAAGAGTCGATTGTTCTACTTAACTGTTCAATTGCTAGCAATTTAAGATCCTATCAAATTCTTGACCCAGATTATTCAAGATCGGGATTCGCACACAGAATTTAAACAAGAATGATCAAATTCAATCCTAACCAAGAGAATCAGATCAGCATATCGAATTCATGCAAGAAAATCCGAATTCACTCAACAATTATGCAATTAACACAGCAATACAGCAATCTTTGACTTTCTTTACAATTACCTTGGTGAATCAAATCACAATTTCTTGTCTAGTTACTTGAATTCACTGCAAGCCCCAATCTGACACACTATTCTCTCTCTCTCTCTTTACAAATTTAGCTAAGCCTAACTCTCCCTCTCAAAGCTTCAGCCTTCAATGGAGAATCGCTCGATCGCTTCTCTTCTTGCTCTAAACCTCGGTCTTCTTCTTCAATTTCGCCTCAATTTTCTCTCGATTTCTTTTCCAATTGCTCTCCGAAATTTTCCAATTCGCTCCTCCCCTTTTGTCCTTCGATCCTTCCTTTTTTAACAGAAGCAGTTGGGAGAGAAGGCTCCTCCAGCATCTTTTCCGTGCTCCTGTTTTTCGGTAGACCAACGCAAAGAAAACATAGGAATGGCCTTTCGGTTCATACACCAGGTCTACCCAAGATGTTCTACAGGAAGGGATTTCAAATCCCGTGCTTACTTTCCTCTCCATTTTCTTTGAGCTGCACATCTCCATTTATTCACTTTTAATTGTATTTTTGAGGCTGCTGATCCAAAATAAATTATTTGGACCCCTTTCTCTTGTCTTTTTCACCTCAAATTTCATGTGGCATCTCAAAAAAATATAGAGAACCCAGTGGTATCATTTATTTTGCAAAATCACCCTCCTATTTATTTTATTTATTTTGTGGACTTCTAGGGGGTTTTATGAAAAATTGGAGGTTTTAGTTGATGGTTTTGGGGTTTTGATGCCTCCATAATTTCCTATAAATCTTGGGAATTTTTTGGGTATTTTTGTGGAATTTTTGGAGCTTGTTTGGTATTTTTCGTGGTTGATCGAAGGTTTATCTGATTTATTCGGTATTTGTGAAATTATTAAAATCTATCAATTGGCATAAAAATTTAGGGTCAAACACCCATAACGGGAATCAGCGGTAGACGAGATTTATAGAACCTATCCTCATGTGGAAAAGATAATCATCTCAAACTTAGAACCAAAATCATAACGAAATAAACAATGACACATAACACAATCCATATGTTTATTTCGATGGGTCAAGTCCTGTGCTATGTTCCATAACATACACATATGCAATTAAGTTGGTAACTCTTTACCTATGATTTGTAGAACTTAATCATCACTTAACTTGCATACTAATCTTATATGATAATTAATGTTCCTTGTTAATTATCAAGATTATGGACCGTTTAGATTTATTATTGTCATTCTAAAGAATGATCCACAGAGATCTACAATTCAGATCCTCAACCTGAATGATCTGTCAATAATAAACCTAGGAACAGATGATAAAATATCATCCAAAACATAAACTAATATTTAAGTCATTAAATTATTGACTTCTAGGACATTACTCCAACAATCTCCCACTTGGCCTAGAGTCAATCAGTAGTGACTTCTAGCCAACGAAGAATTGAGAACGATGTCATATATCTACATATATACATGTCTCGGACCTCAAAATAAATAATACGCTTAAGCTAGTTACTCATACGTCTACCACGTATGGATGCATAATTGCATCTCGTATACTGCTCAAGGTAGAGGTCAAGTTAGAGTGTTCACTGTGTTCGCGAACCTATCCAAATTTGTTCGACCCTATATATATATACTACTATATATATGTTCTTGATCATCATCATATGATATCAAGTGACATTGTTATAGATCATATTTGAATCTCCAATGTAACATTGGGTTCTTTAAGAGTAAGTTGTGGTTCGAGATGCATAGAACCATAATAACTCGATTAAGAACTTGATCCCAAATAAACTTTTTTTTATTGCTTCACAAGTTGCTATGTGTTTTGTTTTGGTGACGGAAACGGTTGTAATATTCCATTTAGAACACTTTCTAAATTTACAACACCACCTTTAAGCAAAATATGTAGCTCAATTGTGATTATATTAATCTTTTGAAAAACTTTTATTAGTGTAACAACTTACACGAGATTTCTTTCATCTTAAGAGATGAAACATTATATCACTCTTTCTCATAATGTACTCGAGGATATCCTTGATTATCGTCCAAATGTGTCTCTCTTGTATCCATTTGACAACTGTTTGCCATATCCTTTGGATACTACACATTGGGGCATATGCATAAATATGGCGTACACAATGAAACTCATAATTAAGGAATGCTTGAACTATTTCATGCACTTTCTCGAATCGAGTTGCAATAGACCGAGTTAAAACACTCAGTCATGCCATGTGACGTATAGTTAGACATCCTTTCTTGGAGTGTAACTTTCGTGTTTCTAGAACACTTCGTCAATATATGCATATTTGCTCAAACCTAACATCCATCATAATTTATATTTATAGATTTTGTTTCCTAGGATTAGGTGACTTCGCCCAAGTTCTCATTTGAGAAAGCATTCTCCAAAGAGATCTCGACAATATTCATTTTCTTAATGTTATTCCCAATTTAATGAATTGTTATCTTGAACAATACAAGTAATACAATTATGCTCCCACTGAATATCTTGTTTATACAAGATACTTTTGACGAAGTTCAACTCCTTGACTTCCTAGTCAAAACTTTTATTCCAATCTCCACAACACTTGCTTTAATCCATTTATGGATCCTTGAAGCATGCGTATGTTTTTAGCAATACATAAACCTCGATTTGTGTCAAATGCACAACATCTTCCTTCATTCATACGAAGAAGGCGGTTTTATGTGTTTTTCCATATATCGACATATATGAAATACAACTATTGCTAGAATGATCTTTATCGACTTATACATAGTCAACTATACAAGCAAGAAGTTGTGCTTTGTACGTAGTCAACTAGCCATCGACTTAGACATAGCTACAAGCGAGAAGCCGCGCTTTGTACATAGTCGATTTGTTATCCAAGTCGATCTTTCCTTTTGAAGATCTAAACGTTCTTGATGGATTGCTCCTTCATGAACATCAACCAAGGTCTATACCTTGTTGTTATACATGGATTGCTTTTTAAAGATCATATGAATTCAAACCATATATGTGGAATCGGATTCTTCCATCGTTTCTTTGTTTATCAACGGATTCTCATATGCTAAGTACGAGAATGTTGTGACAACCTATGCACCAAACGGCTTAGGAAATCAACTCTCGTTGATCTTTTGTAGGATTGGTACTTGAGGTTCATGAACTTCTTCCACAACGATTTGTTGAACGAGTTCTTGACTCCTCATATATTCCATGAGTTTCTCAAACATCATCAACTCGTGAGATGGTTGAGTCCTCATTAGAAGGAGCATACTATTAAACTTCTTTCAAAACAACTTGTGAATGAAGTTTCGCTCAACTCCCACTAAGTACCATGTATGGAGTGACAAGTTTCCCATAAGAGTACTTCTTGTAGTGACGCATAAACTATTTTAATGCTCACTTTACTCCCACTACTTGTTCTTGAGAATTTCAATTCATCAAGACTACATTATGATTAGCAACAACTACTTCGTTCTTATCATATTCGTGGAAGTAGTGCCTTTTAATATAAAGCATCCTACAAATATATAGTGTCTTATTTGGTTTAAGCTTACAAGTCCACAATACTTGAAATAAGCTTCTCAACACCAAATCTCGAGAAGTATTATACTTAGAGATCAAAATCTCCTAAGATATCTTCTTCAATAGACTTCGATGGAACATCATTCAATGTAAACAATATTGTCCTCAAACATAATTTCCTAATACGAGTCAAATAAGTCAATTTGACTTATTATCGATCGAACTATACAAAAATATTGTTCGATACCTCCACTCTTGGACACATTATTCCATAATGTTCCTCATGGAGTGAGTTGTGAAACTATTTTCATACTCTTTAGATAATATTTCAAATCATGTGACTTAAACTATTTACCGTGATTAATTGTAAGACTTTTTCTTTCTCTTGAACGGTCTTTCAACTTTACACTTGAACTCCTTTTAACTAGTCAAAAAGTTCATACTTATACCTTATCAAATAGATATGTTAATATCTACAATGATCGTTGGTTAAGTAGTAAAGTATCAACAACCTTTCATTACACAAGTACTTATAGGTCTTTATACATCGATATGTATAAGTCTTAATTAATTCACTTGTCCTTAAACCTTCATAGGTTAAAGGCGCTTTTGTCATTTAATAAACATGATTCGCATATCAATCGATTTGAAATCGAATTGAATTACGAGCTCTACGTTACGGAGACTCTCGTAATGCGATTCTCGTTTATGTATGTGACTAAGCGGTTATATATAACATGAAAGTCAAATACTTTATGTCAAGTCTTATGCATCCTATTTATCATTCAAAACTTGCTTATCTATTTCAAGCAAATTCAATCAAGATGCATGAAATCATATAAACAAATCCAGAATAAAAGAACTTGTCTTTTATTAAACATAATCATCCATTTCATCGAATATGAAGTGGAGATGTTTAGAGAAGTTAGGATTATGGTATGCAACCTTCAATTCCTAAACAAACTCTTAATAAAGATAACTCTACGTATTCAATGGTAATGACTTAGACGAACAAGTCATTGCCTATACGGAGTTTACTTTACATCTCTCGAACATTCTCTTATTCTTCATTGCTAACACATTTCGTCAAATGTGAGCATATGAACTAGTATCAAGTTACTAGTGTAAATTAGAGATAGTGAGATAATTTGAACGACAAATACACTTTTGGATTAAAACATTACAATCATTGTATTTCGGACAACCTTTCAAAATGCCTCCAATAAACGATAAATGAAACATCTCATGTGACGTATGGTCATAAATGAGAGTCTCGAAATTTCAACTCATACCATGGTGAAGTATTTCTTGAATACTTAACCAATTACCTTTTTCACCAACAAGTGTGCGTAAAAGGTAACGTCATATCCTTTAATACTAGAAAGAGATCGTATGACAATATCAATAATCCTTGATATCGGAGATCAATATCTCTAGTTATCAATTAGCTACTTAAATCTTTCGATTTGTAAGTCAATGAAACGTTCATGTATCCTTTCATAAAAGAAGAATCTCTTTGTCAACTCATACTCTTTATACTCGATCATAAATGATGGAGTTAATATCCACTTTCTCCAAGAACACTTTCTTGAGTAAGTGGATAAGAGCGTACGAGTTAAATCTAGTCCATATGAATTCTCTAATTCAAAGGTCTAGAAATTTCAAATGAGGATATTAGCCATACGCTTTATTGAATAACTTTTCGCCAAAAGTCAATCAATCATCGCGTTGCTACGTTCGGGTAGTTTGAGAAAAGTTTTGGGAATCGACATACTCAAATTTCTCTTCACTAAGATCGTGTCTTAGGAATCGGTATTACTTCTTTAAGTGAATACTTTTAGAAACGAGTTTGTTAATTTTCAAAGATTGATCGCAACAAAATTAACAATTTAAACATCTATAACAAAATCAATTTACGGTCATTTAGTTTATGCAATTGTTTTATTTATAACAAATAAAACTCCCACTACAATTATTTAATGTCCCTAATGTAGTAGGTTTTCCAAGATCCCTATTTTCGTTGAGATGGTGCTAGCGTCGGCGTGACACCAAAAACAACTAGATAGAGTAGGTTCTCCAACCAATCATTCCATATGATTCTTGGTTTGTGAAATATCACATGTACATCCACAAATTTTGCCCCGATGTCCAATCCGATTAGAAAACATCGTTAAGTAACCTTTCTCTATTTGCTCCTAGTAAATCCGATTTACACCCCGACACGGATGATGGAACACGATGTCCCGCGTTGGCGAGAATGCATCAATGAACGATCATACACGTTAGAAGGGGATAGAGAGAAGGAGGGCGATTTAACTTAATCATGTTTTGTTTGGGACTATCAATCATATGACACTTGTTTGGTGGTCGTGTAAGCATACACCCATACCTAGCCTATGACAATTCATAGCAATCACAAGTAATCACATATAAGCATCTCACAGTTGTGGGTTTGTATGGCTCCCGCTTGCATTAGTTTCGCCACATCGTCCATGGAGCAAAACTAATCTAATCATTGTCCCTCCCACTAAATTCTATAAGGATCTAAATCCTATAAAATAAAGGAACAAAATACATGTGAAAAATATTCTACTCCCATCCTAACCTTAGGGGCATGCAAGCCTCACAAGTTACATTAAAATTAATCAACAAATTAATTAATTAATGGCACCAAAGGCCGCATTACAAACATTCACACATGCATTCAAATACAACCACAAGGCATTGAGTCTTGAGCCATACTAAACCCACTATTCACCTATAAAACAAAGTTAGCACATACAAGCACTTTGTTTCCAATTAACGATTTTCAAGCATCTTTGCGTATCGTTTGCTATAAGTAAATTCCGCGTACAAATTCTCAATTTTTAAACAACCAAACTTGTTTAAATTCATTTAGAAAGTTCTTTCAACATCCCATAACTGAAAGGAGATCAAACAAGGAGTTTTCTAATTATTTTCAACTAGTTTGAATACTTAGAAAAACAGTAATTTAACAAAAAAAAAACGTAACTAATGGAATCCAACAAAAACAACAGTTTTCGGTCTCCAAAAATTCTCAAATGAATTACTTAAGCTCCTTATCATAGTTGTGATTACCAGTAAAAATTTTAAGAAGAGATCTTAAACCATCTGGGAGAATCAAAAATGACAAATCACTTACAAGTGCACGAAACACCATTATGAGATTTTCAGCTTATCCTCTCAACCATTTGGTCTGTTAGACCACCTTATATCCAGTTTTTATATATACAATATACATAGAAAAACTTGTTTAGACTACAGGCTATCCATTCATGAAAAGAAAACAACCAAGTTCAGTTCAATAATATTAAGTTACATGCTAAACAATCAACAAATTCTGTACTGGAACAGACTGTCAATCGAAATGTTTTAACCTAGTTGAAGGTCCAAACTTCCACGAAAAATTATGAAATTAATTTTCCTGGAATCCTAACTCAAATTAGAACAACTCCATTTAAACAGAATTTTTAAAGGAGTTCTCAGTTGGTACAGTTTATTAGAACAATCGATTCGCTCAACAAACTGGATCTGACATGATCTTCCTTTTCATACTTGAAAACCCACAAATTAATCCAAGTCATGCAACAATTTATACATGCTCAGAAAGAGCTTCAAGTCCTCTTTATTTCTAGTCATAGAACACTGGTACTTATATTCAAAATATAAATCTTTCAAGCCATTCAAACAGGACAGTGCGAGCAGAAACTGGTTCTGCGCACTGTCGCCGTTTTATTCACAATAAATCTATACTAATTCAGACAAATGTGAATCCAACGCCCAAAGAATCACAATCCACATATCTACAACTTTCATGTAGATGGAAAAATCTTCCAGAGAACATATCACAGAGAAAAATGCGAAACAACACAGAAAATACCATTTCCAGACAGCAAACAAACGCATCATCTCTACTAATCCATTAATTAGCCAATTTCTCTTAATTAAGTGTCAAAATAGCTTAAGTACGACCATGTGCTCTGATACCACTGTTAGGAAATTGCCCAATTTTAATTTTGTGACTAATTACTATTAATTAATCCAATTAAAACACAAGCAACACGAGATCTAGTACTTAAACCATTCGACACAAAGAGATAGGTGGAAATTTTACCTCCCGCGAAATCGTATTCGCGGGGCTCGATCCTACGGCATAGAAATCGATAGCGTGCTCTCCTTGCGTCTCCACCTCCATCGATGGCCGCCTCGAGTTCACCAAGAGATTAACCACAATCTCTCAAGTTATGCTAGTAACTTGGAGATCAAGGCTAATCACCTAGCTTTCTCTCATCTTCAATTAACCAATTTAAGTGGAAGAGAGAAAGAGCTCAACACATGAGCAATAGGGAGAGAGGGAGAGGGTGGCGCCGGCCATAGAGAAGAGAAAGGGGAGGGAGAGTGGCGGCTAGGCTAAGGGGAAAGAGAGCAAGTCATAATTTGCTTCTATGCACCTCCTTATATAGTGCTCCAACCCTAGGGTAGAGTTCACCAAAATTACAAGTCATGCCACCCACCTACCACCCTTTCTAGGCCGGCCACACATGGGCCTAGTTGGGCTATGTGTGTTGTGTTAATTAATCCATATAATCTATATTAAATGGACCTTTGAAGTTGCACCCAAATCGGATCTCTATTGGGCTTTAAATTTAACATTTAAATTAAAGCCTTATAATTAAAATATGTGTTGTATAAATAATTATTAACTAATTAATAATTATTTGGTGATTAGCAAATGCACTAAAATATTTCTATATGATCCATTTGACATAATTAATTATAACGGTCCATAACGATATAATTAATTAATCAACTCATCATATTTTCACAGAACTTACTGCTGTGAACAAATAATTAATGCACTGTGTGGTATAGCTCTATTTGTGTGACCCTTTGAGGATTTATGCTAAGTTGGACATGGAATTAAATCGCTATTTAATTCCAATAATCATAAGCGGTATCTAGCAACACGTTATGATTCCCAATTCGCATAAATAGTGTACTGCTACAATATTTCAATCCTGCATAAGAGAATAAATATGTTTCTCTATTTTGATTCTTATGTCTCACGATATCATCGTATAATCCAAGATAGGAATGTGTCATTCTTGCAGATTATACGTTTCTTGATCTAGAGTTGATCGCTTAGTTGCGCGCATACGATCCAACTCCATCAAGGGGCCCAAACAGATATCGTCACTCACTAAGTGAATTAATGAGGGACATACGGTTTTCTCGATGATTAGCTTTTCCCCGCACAATTCAAGAGAACGTAAATAAAGTCCGTATAGCAGCCCTTAACGGGAATCAGCGGTAGACGAGATTTATAGAACCTATCCTCATGTGGAAAAGATAATCATCTCAAACTTAGAACCAAAATCATAACGAAATAAACAATGACACATAACACAATCCATATGTTTATTTCGATGGGTCAAGTCCTGTGCTATGTTCCATAACATACACATATGCAATTAAGTTGGTAACTCTTTACCTATGATTTGTAGAACTTAATCATCACTTAACTTGCATACTAATCTTATATGATAATTAATGTTCCTTGTTAATTATCAAGATTATGGACCGTTTAGATTTATTATTGTCATTCTAAAGAATGATCCACAGAGATCTACAATTCAGATCCTCAACCTGAATGATCTGTCAATAATAAACCTAGGAACAGATGATAAAATATCATCCAAAACATAAACTAATATTTAAGTCATTAAATTATTGACTTCTAGGACATTACTCCAACAATCTCCCACTTGGCCTAGAGTCAATCAGTAGTGACTTCTAGCCAACGAAGAATTGAGAACGATGTCATATATCTACATATATACATGTCTCGGACCTCAAAATAAATAATACGCTTAAGCTAGTTACTCATACGTCTACCACGTATGGATGCATAATTGCATCTCGTATACTGCTCAAGGTAGAGGTCAAGTTAGAGTGTTCACTGTGTTCGCGAACCTATCCAAATTTGTTCGACCCTATATATATATACTACTATATATATGTTCTTGATCATCATCATATGATATCAAGTGACATTGTTATAGATCATATTTGAATCTCCAATGTAACATTGGGTTCTTTAGGAGTAAGTTGTGGTTCGAGATGCATAGAACCATAATAACTCGACTAAGAACTTGATCCCAAATAAACTTTTTTTTATTGCTTCACAAGTTGCTATGTATTTTGTTTTGGTGACGGAAACGGTTGTAATATTCCATTTAGAACACTTTCTAAATTTACAACACCACCTTTAAGCAAAATATGTAGCTCAATTGTGATTATATCAATCTTTTGAAAAACTTTTATTAGTGTAACAACTTACACGAGATTTCTTTCATCTTAAGAGATGAAACATTATATCACTCTTTCTCATAATGTACTCGAGGATATCCTTGATTATCGTCCAAATGTGTCTCTCTTGTATCCATTTGACAACTGTTTGTCATATCCTTTGGATACTACACATTGGGGCATATGCATAAATATGGCGTACACAATGAAACTCATAATGAAGGAATGCTTGAACTATTTCATGCACTTTCTCGAATCGAGTTGCAATAGACCGAGTTAAAACACTCAAGTCATGCCATGTGACGTATAGTTAGAATTTGAAAACATATCCGTATTTTGTTCGTATTCAGGACATATTCTGACGAATCCTGATCGAATTCTTTAGTCAAACGTATTAAAATAATCAAATACGTCACGTGGAGCGTTGGATTCGTATTGCACGCGAATCCGCGTAAGATACGGGATTCGAGTATATTTTGAGAATTGGTATATAGAATCCGCTCTCTTAGCATCCATTGCATCCACGGGCTTCCAACAGACTCTTTATGGGCTCAGCACGAATCCAGTCTATTTAAACTTTTCTCTCTTACCTCTCACCCCAAACCCTAGTCATTATCTCTCTTCTCATATCTTCTCCTCTCCATCTAGACCAGATTTCGAACTCTAGCCGACCTCTCTCCTCTTCTCTCTTCTCTTCCTCTTGCGTCTGTCGCGGCTTTTTCGTCATTCCCTCGAAGAATAGAATTTGGGATTCCTCGAGAAATGGGAACATAGCCTTGGATTCACCCCCCTTAAGGTTCGATCTCTGTTCGAGTATCTCTTAGCGATAAGAGAACCAAAACATGAGTCGCTTCTTAAAGAGGTTTGTTGATTTCTTGGGTCCTTTCTTTCCAGTAGGCGCAAGCCCCTACTGTTAATTACCCCGTGATTGCTCACGAGAACCTCTGATTAAGGGATCTGAAAAATTTTATGTAAAGGCTAGGGGAATCATTTATTTCATGTTTATTTTGGGTTTATTTCTTTTGGTTTAGACCGGACTCGATTGGTGTACCAGACTTAGTTGACGGGACCCAATTGAGGACACTTGAATAATTTTGTTATTTGAGACAGACTCTATTTTCATTTCTTGGTGTTGGGGCGTTATTTTAGATCCTTAGACTATTTTGGGCCTTTGGACGATTTAAATTTGGATTTGGGTTTTCAAGGCTATTTTGGGCCTTTCGATATGATTTGAGGTTTGATTTGAATTTCAAGGCCATTTTGGGCCTTGGATTTGAGTTTAATTCGAAGGCTATTTTGGGCCTTTCGAGTTGGATTTAATTTGAAATTCCAAGACTACTTTAGGTCTTGGATTTGATTTGGATTTGATTTGAATTTCAAGTCTATTTTAGACCTTTCAATTTGATTTGAGATTTCAAGACTATTTTAAGTCTTGGATTTGATTTGGATTTCTCGGGATTACTTTGGACCGCTTCTTGAGAATTTCCAATCTTGTAGTTGCTTGAAGTTGATTTCGATTTGTTGAAGAGATTTCGTTCTGTTGAAGAGGTTTTGGTCTTGATTTAGGGTTTTCGGGTTTGGACTTTTAATTTCTTGAGTTTCTCTTTGGGTTTTACCATTTTCACAATTCCCTTTTATTTTTATTTTTAATTTTAGACTTTTAAAATATCTTTTTATATTTTTAGTTATGTTTATTTTCAAAAATATTTGTTATTTAATAGATTCTCTTAAAATTCTCAATATTTATTTTTTGAAAATTTGTTAAAATAGTTTAGTTGAGTTTTGAGATCATTTTGGAATTCTAATCATCATTTTAGGATTTTATAAAATTTATTTAATATTGAAAATACTTCAAAAATAGAAATACTCAATAATTTGACAGATTTTTATATCAAAATATCAGTGGATTTGGTTTATTTGGATTTTTAGGATTTTATGGATATTTTATTTGAATTTTTCTGAGTTTCCTACTATTTTTAATAAATTTTTGAAGTTTATGACGATCTGGAATTTTCTGGTTGGTCCACGTTAGCTGAGTAGTCTGACGTGGCTGCTGACTGGGCCTGACGTGGCTTGCTGACGTGACAGGGCGCTGACTAAGCTTTGATTTGTTTTATTTAATCTGTGTAGCGGGTCATTATCGTGTCAGTTACCCGCCTCAAACTGTTCCGCCACAGAAGATCCATAAGAACATGGGTTTGAACCCGTCTTCTCCAGCGGGAGATGGTGTTTTTTGCAGTTTGGTCCCTCCTTCTTCTCCGACGAAATTGGGGCTGCTCCAGCCATCATTTCAGTTGATTTTGGATGCGTCGGAATCGTGACGACGGGGAGAACACGTAGGTGCCATCGATTGGGGAAATGGAGGTTTCTTCGGCCTTGTGGCATTTAAGAAATCTCGAGTTGCCATTAATGGCACCTGAAACTTTTTGACTCCTTCTCTTTGTCAGTTTGAGGTTTTCTGCACTCATGGAAGAGCCTTGAAGGTATTTGTGAAATCAATTTCGAGTGTAGGAGCTTGGAAGGAGGTGTTCTCGACTGAGATTTTTCGGCCTCAAATTAAGCAGATTTGGGTCTTGGTAACAGGGCCCACATGGAGGCTTTCTTGTGCCAGCAACAAGTTGGGGACAATCAGGAGGTCAATCTCGGCTTGTCCATGTCTTTGTTTCGGCTTGAGACACCATGGTTAGATGCGAGAGTCAAATGGGGCAGATTGCACATTTAAGTCAATTTTGATTTTTGCATGTAAGTGGAATTGCAGCAAATGGGTTTGATTTAATGCCTATTTTAGACCCATTTGAATTTGTTTTGTACGCTCAACTCATCACAGGAAGTGAGAGCAAGTGATTTGACATTTGTCCACATTTTTAAATTTTAATTTTAAATTCTTTCTTCACTGTTTTGGGATGATTTTGCTTGAGTTGCTCCAATATGCCGGAAAATGAATTACAAAGATCATAATGAGAGAAATACTTGGAATTACTGCAAGTGGCTTTGACACATTACCTTTTATTGTAACCATTCATTTATGATTTTTAGTTCTTCTTTGACAATAAGTAAAAAGGCTCCATTATACTTCACCAAAAAATTCTAGGTTGTGAAACCATTCTTTGATATGTTCATGAGTTTTCTATGCAAGCATTCTTACAGAAAGGTCCAAGCTTTTGAAAAATAACATTTTTTTTATTTCATAAAATGACTCTGCTGCCCCTTATTGATTGGTATAAAATTGTGTAAAATTCCAAAAAATGGAAAATTTTATTCCTGTAGTCCATAAGGCCCTATACCTGATGTCCATGTGCATTTTTATATTTTTATTCAGATAAAACCCTATACTTTTATTTATTTCATTTCTGGCCAGATTTAGATACATATGCATATATATTTTTATTTTATAAGAATGTGAAATTTAACTTAGGGAATATAGAGCATATATTGTCCTGTGCATTTCAGTCCTAAATTTTAAGTAAATTGCAGAGATAAGGGCTGGTTGAGGTTTAACATGACCTTCACCATTTTTTTTGTGTTATTTTTGAATCATTTATGACTTGAACATGGCTAGGCCAGAGCTAGTGCTCTGGACCTATGCCAAGTCAAGTTGATACTGCCATGAGAGACTAAAGCTGGGCTAAAGACCTCTACATGGCAGCCATGGTGTTTTTCACATTTGGCATGATGATGCCACATGAAGCGAAGAGCCACGCTCTAAACCTTCATGAGACACCTTTATTTGAACCCCCCTTTGGCCATGACTGATGTTATGCTTCAGACCATGGCTCAAAGGAGCTTTATTTACATGGCTCGAGCACACCATTGTTTTGGTGGCTGAGCTAGAGAAGGAGAAGAAACAAAACAGCAAAACGATGGATTGACACTTCAAATTGATTTATTTGATCTAGAGACAGAGAATTACACACTTTCTTTACTCGATTTCACCCTCTTCCTCCCTTTTACAAAGTGCTCGATGAAATGCCCCTTACTAATTTTCTCTATTTATGCTTAATTGCAGTAATTACGCTATAGCCTAACCTAGCCCCCTTCTTCCTCTTCTCCTCTCTCTTTTTTTCCCTTCTTTCTGCTTCAATTGGGTCTTTATATAGCCAAGGGACTAGGGCAACACTTTTGAGCCGTGACTTGGTTCATGCCCTCTGATCTCGATCCAGTGGTCTTCAATCAGCTGCGCCTAGGGTTCTGGTTTCGCAAAACCGTGGGCGGCGTCGCTGGTTTTGGGTTGGTGGTGCTGGAGGAGCCACGTCGACGATCTCCATCGATTTACCTGGCTTCCCATGGTGAAATCGCATTTTTTCACCTTCTGTTTCTTTTTACCAGCGGAGAAGAAGGCCCTTACAAGTGGGCCATGACTGTAAGGTTAAATGAGAGAGATGGAAATAGGTGGTCTAGGCTCACAGTGTGCCAATAGAATCCAGAAAACACAATATCCTTTCGGTCCATGAACCAGGCGTATTCAATACCTCTACAGATGATAAATCCTCTTCCCCTGGGCAGCGATGTGCTAGGCCCCCTCTGGATCCGCTGCAATGGTATGCACGCGCCAAACATTTCGATTTTTCTGGAATTTCCATTTGATTTTCATAATTTCCCTTTATTTCTTTAAGGCCAAACTAAAATAAATTGTTTAGAGGCCTTCCCTTGGGTATTTTCAGATGAAATTTTATGGGTAGGCTTAGAAAAATATAAGGAATTTAATGGTTCAACTGGTTTTTCTAAATTCCTAATAGAATTATTTTGGTAATTTTGTAAAGTTTTTGGGTTTGTTTGCAAATTTTGGAGTTTGTGTTGCTATTTTTGGGATTTAAAAATTATGATAATTCATCATAATTCTAAAAGAATTTTTGCGTATTTTTTGGTGATTTTTGGAGTTTATTTGGTATTTTTAGTAATTTGATTTTGTTTTTTGGCAATTTGGGAATTTGGTTTTTTCGCTGTTTTTGACGTTTGATTTTTTTTTGTTTAACTTTGCATTTTGACTTTCATGGAATCATCATTTTTTTAAGGGTCAACAGCGTCGCTTTAGATCTCCTCCGAGACTCCGACCAGATCGCCATGGCTTCTCTTTTCCTTGGCTTCTTTCGATCCAGACCATCTCCTCTCCTCTCCCTCCTCCATCATCACCAACCAGATCAGATCATATCAGATCGCCTCCGTCGCCACCAACTAGATTAGATCTATCGTCTACTCTCCTGTCCTCTCTTCTCCTCTACCACCTCCGACCAGATAAAACCCAAGTTGCCTCCAACCGGATCGCCTGAAATCTTAGTCGCGTCTAAGCATATCGTCGCGCTCTGACAACCAGAGGAGTCAAGAAGCCACACAAGTACATGTACAGTCTGATCTATTTTTCAGATTAAGGGATGATGTTGTTAACTTAATTCAAAAATTGCACAAAGAATGAGTTAGATATTGAAAATTTTATGTTAGTGTTTAGTTAGTTGCTTTTACATGTTATATTGCATACATCTAGGGATTAGATTATTGTTTTTTTACCTACACACTATTATTCATGTGTAGTATTACAAGTATTCAGTTAGTTTCTTTATATGCATAGATGGATGAGATTATATTAATTGGACATGTTTAGTATTGTTGTCACACAAATTCATGTGTATTTATACAAGTGTTTAGTTAGTTACTTCATTTGTTATATTACAGGCATCTAAGGATTACTTGTGCAAATGTTTCCTTAATTCAAATTTTGCACAAATAATGTATTAAATACTGCAAATGTTAGGTTAAATGACATGAGAGATCATCTTATGTTCTATTGTCGAAACTATTTATGCAATTGCACAAAAAATATATTAGATACTGCAAATATTAGATCAAATGATATAAGGAATCATCTTATGTTCTACTGTCAAAAACTATTTCTATATATAGTTACCTGAAATGATTATATTATAACACCCAATGAAATTTCACCAGCTTTGACCAATTTAATCTATTGACCAAAAGTTGGACCTTTGACTTAGTTGACCGAATAAAAAAAATTATTTCCTAACCGCCACTGATTTTTTTTGCTGTACCGATTTGAAAATAAAGGAGCCATGTTCTTGTGCCACATAATCCATGCCTCATGCCCACGTTGCTGTACCGCTTTATTTCATTTCATGTTGCTTATTACTCAAAACCCCATCCCCTGACATGACCCTTCTCTCTCGTTTTCATTTCTCACCGAGCAAAAACCAAAAAACAAAGAAAAATTGAAGGTCTAATGATTATTTTGAATTGTCGGCCGATTGAAATTTCTACGTGGTCGCCCTCCATTGAATAGTTATTCCGATTTGTTTATGATTTTTGGATTGTTTAATCAGGTAATCGGGCTTCTCTATATTTAATTTCGTACTTGTCGATTGATTTGATTTATCGTTTGATTTTGATTTAATATGTTTATCGAATTGTGATTGGTATATTTTATGGGATATCGAGTTTGGAATTAGATGTGAATTTAAATTTGAATTTTGAACCCTGATCCTTCTGAGTTCGGGGAGGGATCGGTCCTGATCCTCTTGAGATCGAGGTGAGACCACTATGACTGACTGACTGGTTAGATCCGATTATCTCCGTAAAATATATTATTTATTTTGTGGATTAATCCGATCTAGTTGAATTTTGTTATGTAATAATTAAATGCGGAGAAACTGCGTCGTTAAATAATCGGTTACTGAGAATTGTACCTGACTCTGTTTTGTTTTTCTGTTGCGACGTAGGTTGACGGCCGTCGGATGAGTGCAGAAGATATTGTTCTCAGTTTGCGCCCAGCGACCCGTCGGTGCGGGACGTGACAGATGGTATCAGAGCATTCGTTCCTCAGACTGTGTTTGGGTCCATGTCATTCCATTTGAAATTCGAATTTTCTTAATTGTATTTGATTTGTTATTGTTAGAGATATGTCCTAGAAGTCAATCAGTTGGTAGCTATTATATTAGTTTATATTATTGATAATGCTTGATCATTTGTTTCTAGAGATTATTATTGACAGATCATTTAAGTTGAGGATCTGAATTGTAGATCTCTGTGGATCATTCGTTAGAATGACAATAATATCTCTAAAGAGTCCATAATCTTGATAATTAACAAGGAACATTAATTATCATATAAGATTAGTATGCAAGTTAAGTGATGATTAAGTTCTACAAATCATAGGTAAGGAGTTACCGACTTGATTGCATATGTGTATGTTACTGGAACATAGCACAGGACATGACCCAATGAAATAAATATATGGATTGTGTTATGTGTCATTATTTATTTCATACGTGTTTGATTCTGAGTTTGAGATGATTCAATTTCTCAACATGAGGATAGGTTCTATAAATATCGTCTAACGTTGATTCCTGATAAGGGCTACTATACGGACTTTATTTATGTTTTCTTGAATTGTGCGGGGAGAAATTGTTCATCAAGACAACCGTATGTCCCTCGTTAGTTCACCTAGTTAGTGATGATATCTACTGGGCCCCTTGATGGAGTTGGATCGTAAGCGCGTAACTAGGCGATCAACTTTAGATCAAGAAACATATAATCTGCAAGAATGACACATTTCTATCTTGGATTACACAATGATATCATGTGACATAAGAACCAAAACAATAAGATACTTTTTCTTATGCAGGATTGAAGTATTGTATTGGTACAGTATTTATTTATGCGAATTGGAAATCATTACGTGTTGCTAGACACCGCTTATGATTATTAGAAATAAATGGTGATTTATTTTCCATGTCCAACATAGCATAAATCCTCAAAGGGTCACACAAATAGGACTTTAACCATACGTGCATTATTTGTTTATTTGCAGTAGCGAGTACTGCGAATATATGATAAGTTGATTAATTAATTATATACCGTTATGAACCGTTATAATTAATTAACTCAAATGAATCATATAGAAATAATGTAATGCATATGCTAATTCCAAATTAATTATTAATATGTTAATAATTAAATTCGTTCAATGTAATTTTATTATACTGAGCTAATCGGTCTTTTGTTTAATCAGTTAATTAAAAGTTCGATTTGAGATTGATTAATAGAGTGAATTAATGGGCCATTATATCATATGGATTAGCCCACAAAAACTCTGAAAATTTCGGATTTTGAGGGGTATTTTTGTCCAGACAAAAATTGAAAAAGAGAAAGACTGCATATATATTGATTGTTTCTTTGGGAACAAGTCGGTCTTGATCTAATTCTCTTTCTCCTCCTTCCTCTAGTCAACGGCTCAAGCAAGGGCAGAAATTTGGTTCTCCTCTTGCTTGTGCATCCATCCATCTCTCTTGCTCATGAGTTGAGCGCTTCTTCTTCCAATTAATCGGTTAATCGCGCGAAGAAGAACAAAAGGGAATTAGCTATCGTCTCGGACAAGATAGCACTTGTCTTGAGACTTTGGTTAATATTCTAGGTGGACTCGAGGCAACCGGAGGCAGCCGTGAAGAGATGAGCACGCCACCGACTCCAAAAGATTGGATTCGAGCCTTCCGGATACGATTTCGGAAGAGGTAACCTCCTACTGCTTCTCCTTTTAACGTGTTAACTACTTAAATGACTAGACCCGTTAATCGTGCGTATTAATTCTTTGTTAAATGTTAATAAAAATTAAAATTGTACAAGGACTTGAGTTCCTAACAGTAATCGTCCGTTTGAATTTCGTGGACGAAATTTTTTTGGAGGAGAGAATATAACACCCAATGAAATTTGACCAGCTTTGACCAATTTGACCAAAAGTTGGACCTTTGACTTAGTTGACCGAATAAAAAAAATTATTTCCTAACCGCCACTGATTTTTTTTGCTGTACCGATTTGAAAATAATAAAGGAGCCATGTTCTTGTGCCACATAATTAATCCATGCCTCATGCCCACGTGGCTAGTTTCTATAATAATATAAAATAGCTAAACCGCTTTATTCCATTTCATGTTGCTTATTACTCAAAACCCCATCCCCTGATATGACCCCTCTCTCTCGTTTTCATTTTTCACGGAGCAAAAACCAAAAAGCAAAAAAAAAATTGAAGGTCTTATGATTATTTTGAATTGTCGGCCGATTGAAATTTCTACGTCGCCCTCCATTGAATAGTTGTTTCGATCTATTTATGATTTCTGGATTATTTAATCAGGTAAGCGGATTTTTTTATATTTAATTTCGTATTTGTCAATTGATTTGATTTATCATTTGATTTTGATTGAATATGTTTATCGAATTGTGATTGGTATATTTTATGGGATACAGAGTTTGGAACTAGATGTGAATTTGAATCTGAATTTTGAGCCCTGATCCTCCTGAGTTTGGGGAGGGGCCGGTCCTGATCCTCCTGAGATAGGGGAGGGACCACTATGACTGATTGGCTGGCTAGATCCGATTATCTCCGTAAAATATATTATTTGTTTTGTGGATTAATCTGGTCTGGTTGAATTTTGTTATATAATAATTAAATGTGTAGAACCTGCGTCGTTAAATAACCGGTTACTAAGGTTTGTACCTGACTCTGTTTTGTTTTTCTGTTGCGACGTAGGTTGACGGCCGTCAGATAAGTGCAGAAGATACTGTTCTCAGCTCGCGCCCCGCGACCCGTCAGTGCGGGATGTGACATATATAGTATTAAATTATAATTTATTTGTCAAATAAAGGGATCATGTTGTTAACACTTTACATATGTATTTGTCTTCATATTACGCAGGTTTGGACTGTGGTTCAATCAAGTTACTGTGGCGTTAGTGTTCGTTCTCCACCAACATTCATATTTCTAGCAAACTAAACACGTGTTGTAATATTTATATGAATTGTGTTGTTATTATCTTCTGGATTGGTTAAAGTTTGTATTGTTTTAGATTGTTTAAAACTGATTATGATGTATTAGGGATCATATTATTGTTCTTTTTTATGGATCTTATTAATGTTTTATTTTAGTACTAATTGTTGTGTTTTTTTTCGTTATATTACAAAGCTACCAAATCAAACATATAATGCATGTTAAATCATCTCTTGTGCTAACAAAATGAATCTTAAATTTATGTAGTGTACTTAAATTTGTCTGCTGAATGCATGAAAAAAAGAATATAAAATCATTACTATAGGTTCGGGAAGCAAATCTGAACCCAAACCAGAAAATGAAATCCGACCCACTAATCTATGTTTTTACACAACAGACCCTGGATTTTTATTCATAGAAGTATTATTATTTATTCATCATGTGTTATGTTGCAAGGAGTACATATGCAACCGTTTAAGGTAAAAATAGCGTCACTGCAGCAGTGATAAGAAATATCTATATATATAGGGCATACATCTAATTCATTGCTTTACAGTTTGAGCTTTTCTATGACGCTCTTTCCTTCTAATTTCTTATTAAAAACCGCTTTCATGAACTCTTGGTAACTCATGCTGCCATAATTCAGCTTACCATCCCCTACGACTTCCGGTAAAGGTCGAAGCATTAAAGAATTGTCCGGACCATGAAATGCCACAAGAGAGATCCGGGGATGCTGGGTGTTTGTCATACCTCTATGCTCTATGCTTTTGTATATTCCATTGCTCAGTACCTAATTTTAAAGAAGTGTAAAACAAATTAGTGATAAGAAATTACTACAATTTAGAATTTATCAATATATGTGGAGCCGTTCCAGTTCCATTATATAAATCACTCCCCTTGGGTCAATGTTTGTTTTGCTACGCCTCGCAATAGTAAGATTATCCAAATACTTAAATTTTGGAAGGTAAAGAAGATTTCCTTAGAAACATCTTGCACTACATAAAATTAAACGATATTTATTTAAAGTTGCTCAAACATTACCTCAGTGATATCACCCAAATTGACGATGAGAGCGTTAGGTAACGCACTAACGGCAATCCATTCTCCATCTTTTCTTATTTGCAAACCTTGTACATCATTTATTTGGAGAAGAAGTGAAAATCCCGTGGCATCTGAATGCGGCGAGATACCTATGACTTTATCAGCTTCCGGACATGGTGGGTAATAGTTGAATCGTAATCCCTGAGGATGATCTTTGAACAGTTGCTCAAAAACCTCTGGTGCAACACCTAGGTTAGTGGCAATGTACTGCCACAGGCAACTTGCCAATTTTGTAAGCTCAAGAGAGTATCTGTCCATATTATCTCTGCAAATAAATGTAATTTATATAATGTTTAAAAAAAGGGACCAATTATTAGGCTTTTGTTTTATGGTAGTAAGTTATTATTGCTAACTTTTTACATCTAAATTATAGGTCCGAGCATTTGTTACTTAGTTTATGGAAATAAAAATTTCAATTTGTGTAAAATTTTAAAATTAATGTCCATCATACATTAGTTTAGTTTTTACCGATTTCAAAGGGTGATGAGAGCCTACTTATAATCAAATTTCCATAGCGGACCTCCGCGGCAATTATAATTATTGGCTTTCTTTAAAATGTGTTCCAATTTTATTATCTCTTTTCTTTATTTCCTTAATATATGGAGAATTTTTCTTTTTGTTTCGTTATTCCGCCATCGTAGTATAAAAAGAAGAGGTTATGAGTTCAAACACTGCTAGGAATAAACACAGAGAAGGTTCATAGTAGTATATAAAAAGAAAGGTTATGAGTTCAAACGCTGTCAAAGAGGAATAAACGGAGTCAGACTCACAGAGAGAAGGTGGAGGGGCTGGTGGGCCAGAATTTCATGTTTATCCAAGGACAACTCTACTCGATACAATTTCAATTTTACCAAAAAATAGGCAATGATCTATCACTCATACCTGAAGGTGGAGGGGCTGGTGGGCCAAAATTTCATGTTTCGAAGCGCAACTGGTCGGGTTGTGACATAAAACATGTCCGACCAATCAAGCTTTTGTTCCTCTGATAAGACGAACGTCTGACCATAGCCCTGCACAGATCCACTATTATCTTGCTTGTATACCATCTTCTCTTTTAAGGGTTTGTTAAAGAACTCCACAGTATTTGCCTTCAATCCCTCGATCAATTCTTCTGGTACTCCATGGTTCACCAGCTACAGTGTATCTCAGTATAGAGATTATCAGTTTGATCATGGAGTTTTAGGTGCACGAAATAATTAATTGCCATGAAAATTCGTTATAATGCAATGAATTTCTTAATCCTAGATTCCTGTACTAGTTTCTTCTCAAAGTAATTGAATTAAACTACCCCAAATTTTACAAAATGTCACTTCACAAGAAACAATAATTAGTAACCACAGTCCACAGTCATATATATGTGTAACATAGAAAACAAAATTAATTGAAAAAAAAGAGAAAAAGAAAAAGCCAACCTGGAAAAAACTCCACTCCTGGCAGGTTCGGTGCAGCTTTGCAGCTTCTTCTTTGGAGAACTCTGGATCAATTAATTTTGCCAAATCTATGACAGGCAACTCAATCTCATTGGTACGAGCAATTGGGTCGGCATTGGCTTCAGGCCGGACATATCTTTCAGGGATCTGAATAGATTTATCAAGAGATGTAGCAAGGCTTTGCACGTTTGGTACCGAGAGAGTGTAACCCCCGCACTGAGAGTGCACTACACTTTTTGCCATCTAGGGTACTAGCTAGTTGCTGTATGAATCCACACTAGTACTGTTTCCCCAGTTATGGTATAAAAGAGAGAAGTCCTCTTTTCCTGCACGGTGTAATATTGGGCAATGATTCAACATATTTATACATGAACAGCTGGTACTAAAAGATGATAATTTATCAAGTGTCCGCCTTCAAAAGAAAATATCCACGTAAGAGTTATATCAATTTTGACTTGGTGGCTTGGTGCTTGTGGTCGAGAAGTATTCTGTTGCGTATGGTATGCAGCTAGCTAGCGATATGCACTTATTTTCTTCATAGATCGGTTGGCTCACAAACCGACCTCTAATTAATAATTATTAAATGTCTCAGTGAGAAATTGCAGGCTGCAGCATTTAAGTTTGGAAGATTTTTCACTAATCAAAACATCATACAAACTATACAGTTTGAAAAAAATCTTTAATTAATATTCATACATCATATACAACTATACAATTAGACAAAGGAATCGAAAATGACGTATAAATTTTTACAACGTATTATATATGATGTATTATAAGTTTCATATATTAATTAATCTCATACTGGACTAAATATATTTTAAAAAAAAATGATCGTACAACTACTTTATGTACTCCTGGTAGATAAAGTTTCATATATTTTTAGGTCAGCTAGATTTTTTTAATATTTCCAATCACTTTTATGTACAACTTTCAAGGCAGACATGAAATTCATTCAGTGCATATTAAAAGGAAAACCTTTAAAAAAATCTTTAAACCGAATTTCGTGCGAGACAGTCGATTTTTATTGTTTAAATGTTTCACCACGGCTCAGAAATTGCCAAGGCAATGCACTTTGAACCAATTATTGCCACTGTCAATATTATAATACTTTATTTATCTCACCCGTATTTCCAGCATAAAAATAATGAAAGGGTATTGTAACAATTATTGTTTATAATTAGAGTATTTTTGGTCCTTCAATTAGACAATATTATAATAAATAGTAAAATAATTTTTAAAAAATATAAAGTTTGGTCTCATATGATTTTTCAATATGGTTATTAACTTGAACCGTTTGAATTGACCGTTTGAAATTTTTATCTTGAAAAACGACTCGATGGCGCATGCTATCGAGATGAGATCACATGGTTCAGATTCTTGATTCTGTCGCTGAGAGATGGATTCGTTTATTATTCTCTTTTTCGTTCCCTTTTGTTAACTCGTCTCCGCGATCACATCTCGACTCTCGCTTATTTACTTTAGAGATGGCATTTGACTAAACCTGATACACTGGTGCTCTCCAAGGACCAGGGGTACATATTGAAGTGCGTTAATGGCAATCCTATTAGAGGAGAAGGTTGTTGAATCAGGAAAAAATCATTGCGGAGGTGACACCAGTAAAAGATGGGAGAAAAGAAATCCAATAGTGGAGATAAGAGACTAAAAGTGAGAGCAATTAAGAGCAACAGCTAAAAGTTGGACAAAAGAAACGCAAGCATTAACTAAGGAGAGTAAAAGTTAGTGAGATATGTAGTGTTGGGGAAGAGACAAACTCCATAAAGCAAATTTTCTGGTTTCTACACGGTTTCTCTCTGAGGCATTTCATCGAACAGGACCAGACCTATCCCATCCTTTCTTGGGCCAAAGAATGTTATTCTTCTCAAAATTGGACTTTTTTTCAACAAAACCTTACTCCCCCTAATTTCTTTTGTTCCTTATAGAAAAAGCTTGTTCATAATTATTCTCCAATAAGCAAAATGCAGAATTCGAAATACAGTTCTGTTTAAAACTCGATGTGCACAAAGATTGTGTTGCTACTTTTAGAAACATTTTTGTTAGAGTTTATGAAATCAATGTGTACAGAGTTGTGTTTGAAGGCTCTTATACGTCCAACTACGACGGCATTACATTTAATTTGGTTTAGAAAAACGTTTTATTAGTTTAGTTATATTTCTAACAATGTATTATTCTTTCTAAAATAAATGTTACGTTATTTAAAAAACTTTTAAATGAAAACCAAAATAGGAAAACATAGTTTATTTGAACTTGTTTTGGGATCATATCATGTTCGAATATACCATTGCATCTGTTTTGAAGATTATTTTGCGGACAATATAATCATTTTTCATTTTAAAATCCGACATCTTTAATTTCGAATCCGACATCATTAATTCTAGGCCGAAAGCTTTTATCTCAAAATCCCAATCAATCATTTTGTGAGACATAATTAATCTATTAAATAGATTAAGTTCTGGTTTTATTTCAAAATCCAACTGACCAACCTAATTAGTTTCGGAGCTGATATGGGGCATCCCATAAAAATGACATCCTTGACATCCCACATCCAACCGTGGCCCAAAAAATACGCGGCCCACGCGACCGCACGCGACGCACGCGACGCGACCCACGCGACCCACGCGACGCCACCCACGCGACCCATGCGATGAATTCTGGAATGCTGACGTCACGTAAAAATCGGGAGTATATAAATTTGAATATGGGAGTACATAATTTACCATTTTATTTTTGAAAATAAAAATAATCCTATGAAAATTGAAATATTAAAAGAGTAAAATGTGCAAATAAGAATTGAAAATATTGTATATACTTTTTCTGAGAGGAGTATATACTTCTTCTGAGAGGAGTAAATATTTTTCCATATGGGATTATATAATTTTTGGTCGAAACGTTCAAATAAGCATTCAATATTTGAATTTGAATTTAAGAGTAATCAAGTTGAAATATTAAGGAAGTAAATACTTCTCCGTAAGAGAGTATGTAAATTAGTGTAAAGAAGTATATAAATTTGAATATGGGAGTACATAATTTACCATTTTATTTTTAAAAATAAAAATAATCCTATGAAAATTGAAATATTAAGAGAGTAAAATGTGCAAATAAGAATTGAAAATATTGTATATACTTCTTCTGAGAGGAGTACATATTTTTCCATATGGGATTATATAATTTTTGGTCGAAACGTTCAAATAAGCATTCGATATTTGAATTTGAATTTAAGAGTAATCAAGTTGAAATATTAAGGAAGTAAATACTTCTTCGTAAGAGAGTATGTAAATTAGTGTAAAGAAGTATATAAATTTGAATATGGGAGTACATAATTTACCATTTTATTTTTGAAAATAAAAATAATCCTTTGAAAATTGAAATATTAAGAGAGTAAAATGTGCAAATAAGAATTGAAAATATTGTATATACTTCTTCTGAGAGGAGTACATATTTTTCCATATGGGATTATATAATTTTTGGTCGAAACTTTCAAATAAGCATTCAATATTTGAATTTGAATTTAAGAGTAATCAAGTTGAAATATTAAGGAAGTAAATACTTCTCCGTAAGAGAGTATATACTTCTACATATTGAATATCAAATTAGCATTTAATAAGTAGACAAATTGTGCAAATAAGAATTCAACACAATAACAGAGTATATAATTCTTAAGAAGGGAGTATATACTTTTCATCCAACCATGTTCAAACAAAAGTTATTCCCCAAACGAAATTCACACAACAAAAAACAAAATGACAAAGTTTTGTAATCTTCTCAGTTAGCCACCACCAAGTTCAGCTTTCTTCATCAAGATCAAAGAGAACACACTCACTTGCAGATCTAAAATTCGGCTTCACCTCATTGATGGGATCTAGTAGTAGCCGGTAAGCAACAACACGTTTATCATCACTGACATTAATCTGCAAAATATAGAATTGTCCAATGTTAGAACAAAACAGCCAAGTTATTGATATGTACTCCCTTGTTAAATATTATGTACTCCCTTATCCCATATGTTGTACTCCTTTAAGATTATGCTAAAATACCAAACACACCGGCCAGGTTCTTGATATGTACTCCCTTGTTAAATATTATATACTCCCTTATCCTATATTTTGTACTCCCTTATCCTATATTTTGTACTCCTTTGTTAAATATTATGTACTCCATTGTTAGATATTATATACTCCTTTGTTAAATATTATGTACTCCCTTATCCCATATTTTGTACTCCTTTAAGATTATGCTAAAATACCAAACACACCTGCCAGGTTCTTGATATGTACTCCCTTGTTAAATATTATGTACTCCCTTAACCTATATTTTGTACTCCCTTCTTAAATATTATGTACTCCATTGTTAGATATTATATACTCCCTTGTTAAATATTATGTACTCCCTTACCCTATATTTTTGTACACCTTTGAGCCTATATAAGAACAGCAAACAAAACGTAAACAAAACGCTTAAAGGAGTAGAAAAATTACCTGAGAAGATGGTACTGGCTTGTTAAGTAATTTGCAAATGAGAATCCTCAGGATGAGCAGACCACTATCTTCTGCTCTAATTTGTTGTGGGATGTTCTCAGGCCATACACAAGCCATGTCATTCCACCTTTGATCGCCTAATGTCCGCCAAACCAGAAAAGCCTTGATGTACTTGAGATCTGATTCAATCTTCTCCAAAAAGGCATTTACATCCACTGTTGTGCAATATACTTCAGCCAAATTGGCTTTCTTATCAACAATGTACATCCACCATTGTACATTGTTGCTTGACACAACAAAGAGAAAATCAGATTTATCAAAAGCAGGTCCCAGAAGATCAGGATTTGATTGGTCCATGTAGTTAATAGAACCAGTAGACATTGCTCTCTGCATATAGAAAACATATGAAATTATGTGTCATTTCTTTCCATTGTAATAACAATTATCTAAAGAGATATAGATCAAATTTAATTACCAGAACAAATGGGTCAATGCAAATCCATTTCTTCTTGCTGTTTACTTCTTTTTTAACAACCTTCAAGATAGATGACATGACCTTAAAAATATAAAAAGATTTACTCTTATTATATATTATAAACTTCTTTCAATAACAAAATTTACTTCGTTATTGCATAACAGTTACATAACTATCAACACAGATACAAGAAATAATACTAAATTAATATAAATATTGGGATGAAAACTTACAGAATCTGCCACTTCTTGTCCCTTCAAGAATTTGATCATTTCCCCAGAGGTCACAACACAGTTACCAAACTTGAACACACATGAAGGCTCAGTTTGTTGTTGAAGATCTTTTAAGAAGACAGCAAGCACCTTACTTAATGCAATAGATATAGCTGGCTTTTGAGTAAAGTCAAAGTTTGGCCAAAATTTCATTCTAGCTTTTTTGCATTTTATCTCATCATCATCTTCTTGAAATGGGTCCCCATACGGACTCCCGTAGTATGAACTCTTGATCAGTTTTCTACCTCGGGAACTTTTTTTTACACTACGGAAGTTTTCTTCCCAATCTTTAAAACTCACATAATTTTTCCCATCAAATGGTGCATCAGCAACAAGAAGAGCAACAGGGTAAGCATAAAGAATAGAAGATGGATCTTCTAGTGGTATTCCTGACAAAGGTATACTTGTCATGACTGAAAAAAAAGATAGTGTTTTCAATATAAGTAGGGAGTTCAAAAATATTTTATTTCATATTGAAAACTTCCAATGATTACACTTATAAAAAAAAATATATACATATATGAACTTCTAGTGACTCAAACAAATCCTTTCACCTAATTACTATGACAATTCTATGTTAATCAAACGATTTAAGAAAACATTCAATTGAATCACACACATCAGCAGCAATCTCATAAAAATTGGGAGGTGTGCAATTAATTGCATCTTCTGCCTCATCACTATTAGATGACAACCCTAGACTAAATGATGGGAATGATTTTTCATCCCATCCGAAAGATGTGTTAGGAATTTCATTGCTAGGCTTAGTGGATCCTGCAAGAAGAAAAAACGAGAGATATTGTTCCTGCTTTGTATCTAAATGGAACAAATCATTTACAAAAGACGTACTACTCCCAGTCAAACAAACAACAAAAGTTCTTTATATATACTCCCTTGTTAGATATTATTTACTCTATTATGTCACATTTTGTACTACTTTAAGCCTATATTAAAACACCAAACAACAACAAAGGTTCTTGATATATACTCCCTTGTTAGATATTATTTACTCCCTTATCCTATATTTTATACTCCTTTAAGCCTATACTAAAATATCAAATACACCTGCCAAGTTCTTGATTTGTACTTCCTTGTTAGATATTATATACTCCCTTATCCTAGATTTTGTACTCCTTTAAGACTATACTAAAATACCAAACACACCTGTCAAGTACTTAATATGTACTCCCTTGATATATATTATTTACTCCCTTATCCTATATTTTGTACTCCTTTAAGCCTATATTAAAACTTCAAGATATAAAATATATAAATTACATTACAAGTTTGATAAACTCACCCCTGACATCTCTTCCTTCCTTCCTGCCTCCATCCATTGGTTGCTTCCCTTTAAGATATGCTGTTTTCTTTTTTTCAAGGCCACCATTGTGGCCTTCAACATCATCAACAGGAACTTTCCCTTTTCCTTTCTCTAGATCTTTATCAGTGGAATGATGCACAGCTAAAATTACAAAAAATGCAGACGTGATTACTACCTTAATAATGTACATACACATCTAATAACTACATACTCCTTTTGATCAAATTACATACACATCCAATAACTCTAAATAAACTGAATTATTTAAATAATTTGATTTGAACATAAATTCTAACATAAATTCAGAAAGTCAGAATATTCTTTATAAGGATAAATTCAAAAGTCACCATTCTGTTGTTTTATAAAAATTAAATAAAAGTATTTATTAACATTTCTAGAACACAAGTAGATACTCCCTAGCAAATAACTACATACTCCTTCTGATCAAATTACATACACATCCAATAAATAACTGCAAATAACTCTAAATAAACAGAAGTACATATTCTATTGTTTTGTTCAAATAAAATCAAAGTATTTATATAATTCCATAACATATAAATAGATAATTCCATTATTCAAAATAAATACTACCTATGATGAAATGACATACACATCCAGTAATTTAATCTAATAAACTCAAGTATATTACTAAAATACTATTTATAAAAATAAATTCAGAAAGTGAGAATATTCTTTGTAAGGATAAATTCAAAAGTCACCACTGCCATCTCCATTGCTGCCATCTCTATCTCCACTGGCACCATCTTTGGCATCAGGTTCCTTCTCACCATTACCGCTTGCTCCAGACCCACCTAAAAAAACAAGCAAAGTATGTATAGTTACTCCCTTATTGATTGATAAATACAATAAAAAATTTTGAGTTTTTAAGGGGTATCTGATAATACATAATGTGATGTGCATACTATAAAACTACTCGTTAGTACAATACTATATAAATTGACAAGATGAAAATAAGAATATTCTTTCTAACATAAATCTAGAAACTCACCAATGCCTTGTCCAGTCAGATCAGTGGGTTCTTTCTCAGCATTATGAGTTCCTCCTGACAGACCTAAAAAAACAACAAATGCAAATATAGCTGACTATATACTTTACAATAAAAAATTTTGAGTTTTTAAGGGGTATCTGATAATACATAATGTGATGTGCATACTATAAAACTACTCGTTAGTACAATACTATATAAATTGACAAGATGAAAATAAGAATATTCTTTCTAACATAAATCTAGAAACTCACCAATGCCTTGTCCAGTCAGATCAGTGGGTTGTTTCTCATCATTATGAGTTCCTCCTGACAGACCTAAAAAAACAACAAATGCAAATATAGCTGACTATATACTTTATAAGGATAAATTTTGAGTTTTTAAGGGGTATCTGATAATACATAATGTGATGTGCATACTATAAAACTACTCGTTAGTACAATACTATATAAATTGACAAGATGAAAATAAGAATATTCTTTCTAACATAAATCTAGAAACTCACCAATGCCTTGTCCAGTCAGATCAGTGGGTTGTTTCTCAGCATTATGAGTTCCTCCTGACAGACCTAAAAAAACAACAAATGCAAATATAGCTGACTATATACTTTATAAGGATAAATTTTATAAGGATAAATTCAAAACTCACCACTGCCATCTTTATTGCCAGAATTTCCACTCTGAGTAGTGGAATCTTTCTCACCATCACTGCTTCCTCCAGACCCACCTACAAAGCAAGGAAAGTATATATAGTTACTCCCTTATTGATTGTACTCCATTGTTAGATATTATTTACTCCCTTATCTTATATTTTGTAGTCCTTTAAGCCTATACTAAAATGCTTACTCCCTTATCTTATATTTTGTACTTCTTTAAGCCCATACTAAAATACCAAACAAACTTGTTAAGTTTTTTATTAGATATTATTTACTCCCTTATCCTATATTTTGTACGCCCTTATACTAAAATACCAATCAACAATTGCAAATATAGTTAATCCCTTATTTACTAAAAAATTACAGACTATATACTTCCTTGTTAACTAAAAGATACTCCTTAATAGCTGACTATATACTTCCTTGAAATATACTATATACTACAATATAAAAAATAGAGAAAGTCACCAGTGCCACTGCCAACATGACTGCCCTTCAGACCACCACCTTCCTCATCATCTTTCCTGCCATCGTCACTTTCATCATCATCATAATGGTCGTCATCGTCAACCTCAAAATGCTCATCATCTTCTTCTTCATAAGATTCCTCTGGTTCAGTTGTTCTATCTTCTTCCCGATGTGAGGTGCCAGTATGAAGAGGTTGATTCTCAATAATAGCCTCATCGACAGTAGTACCCGTAGCTTCTCGAGCCCTTTTACGACTAGGACGACGAGGTGGAGGAGGAGGACGAGAAGTTTTAGGAACATGCTTCTTTAACATCTCAGCTCTGCATCCTTCTGCCAACATTACTTTTTCATCACCAAAGAATGGCAGATCATTGTTTGGATCCGTCACTGACAAAAGGCTCTCATGAATGTTTCGAAAAAGAGTTTCAACTGCTTCATTTGACAACCTTTTCTTGATATCCCAGTTGTAATAACGGGGAATCCCAGCACTCCTCACCTTGTATGTTTTCACATAAGTGCGCTCCAGAAAACAGATCTAACAAAAATAAATAAATAAATTCATAATTTAAATACACCACTGGAAGAATAAAGTATTAAAATTGCCTTCAAGAGTATTTAATTGCATAAAGTATTAGAATTAACATAAAATTGCCAGTGAGAACAATTGGGATTACAATGTTAAATCCAATATATACTCTCATAGTGATAAATATATACTCCCCTGATCATAAATATATACTCTCCAGTGAGAACAATTGGGATTACAATGCCAAATCCAATATATACTCCCGTAGTCATAAATATATACTCCCCTAAACATAAATATATACTCTCCAATGAGAACAATTGGTATTACAATGTGAAATCCAATATATACTCCCCTAATTATAAATATCTACTCTCCTAATCATAAATATATACTCCCCAGTGAGAAAAAACTTACTATAGCTGCATGAACACATCCTCCAATGCAGTTATATTTGATCTGTTTTGTGACTTATGTGCCATCTTTATTCTTAATAGTTGTAGTTGCTGGCTTCAATTTTGCTTCTGTGAATTGTTTTACTATAGTGCTGTGCACTACGGTTGCCCAATCATACTCCTTGAGATTGTCCAAGTCTTGAACAAGCGGAAGAAATTTCAAATTGACACGACCATGTGATGTTGGCAGCAAATGTAAAGAGAAAAGAAACAGCAGCATCAGTGACACAAAATCATCGACTTTGTCATCTTTGCCCACTACATTCAATATGGCCTCCTCCACATCACGGTAATAAACCTTGCTTTTCCTACCAAAGTACTCTTTGTAGAATTCAGAAGAACTGTCACCAATTTTTTTTATCCTTCCTTCTTCATCAAATTCCTGGACATAAGTACCCTCAGCCTTCAAACCTAAAAAAATTCAACAGAAAACAAACAAAAAGTAGATCAATGACACGTAGCTTAAATAAATGCACCCACATGTATAAATAATAGCTTAAATAAATGCACCCACATGCATAAATAATTACTCCTTTAATACTATTTATATACTCTCTGAGAGTTAAACATTTATGTACATAAATCTTAAATAAATGAACCCACACATGTAAATATTTACTCCTTCAGCATTAATTATATACTCTCACATAGTTATATCCTTCATCCAAAAAATGATATCAAAAGTCATATAACAATTGTACAGTAAAGAAAGATAAATGCAACCACATGTATAAGTTTTACCTAATATTTTAGCCATAAAACAATTGTACAGTAAAACAATTGTTCTTTTTTATTGTCAAAAATAAAAAGGCAAAGAACATAATGTTACCTAAGCAAAGACCAACATCAATGACAGTAAAAGGCAGGGACATATCACCAACATCAAATTTTTTGGTGTAGATATTGAAACACTCCAAAATCTTTGACACTAATGAATTTGATATGTAAGCATCTGACATTTCAAAAAGATGTGCAAAACCCGTTTCACTTAATCTTGCTCTCTGAGCATCTGTAATTTTGGGCTCAACATCTCTGATGAAAAAGTCAACTATATGAATCGGATGACACCGAATGATAAGCTTTTTCCCATCTGTTTACACAAATTCAAAAAAGTTACATTAGTTTGTAACAGAAAAAAAAGATACTCCCTTACTAAAAAAAAGATACTCCCTTACTAGAAATCAAATACAAACAGAAATGACAGAAAATGAAAAATTATGAAATTATAGATAATGATATCAAAAGATATAATATCTGAGACTTATGACTTCATGTAAGAAATGATATGAAAACAATAAGGCATTTAAACCTAATATTTTAGCCATATAACAATTGTATAGTAAAGATAAATAAATGCACCCACATGTAGAAATAATTACTCCTTTAATACTATTTATATACTCTCTGAGAGTTAAACATTTATGTACATATTTATGTTATGTAAATAAACCCGCACATGTAAATATTCACTCCTTAAGCATTATTTATATACTCTCTGACAGTTATATCCTTCATCCAAGGAATGATACATTAGTTTGTAATATCAGACTGCAACTATAAAATATCTCAAAGATACTCTTTTACTCCAAAAAAGATACTCCCTTACTAGAAAAAAAAATAGTTCTCAAAAGTATAAAACTATGTACTTATACTTCTAAAAAGTACTCCTTCATATAAAACTATGTACTCACTTGTTACACATTAGAAAGTAAATATAAATAGAAATGAGAAAAAATGGAAAATTATGAAAAAAATGCAATGGAAAATTATTAAGACTAACCAATTGCAGAGGAGGAGGAAGCATTTCTGTGTCCACGTCCACGGCCACGACCCTGGCCCCGGCCCCGGCCCCGGCCCCGGCCCTGGCCACTTCCTCCAGCAATTTCACTGCCAGGTTTATTAATTCCACCACGAACACCACTTTCACTGCCATGTTTACTACTCTTAGAATCACGCCCTCCTATTTTTTTTCAATGAGTACAATATCAATAAAGGTTAAACATTATAAACTAACAAATTTGTTAAAAACTATTTAACATGAAGAAACACTAATTTCACAAAAATAGATCGTGCATTCCTCTTGCTGAAACACAGTAAGGCGTTGAGTTGAAAATAAGGGGAAATAAACAACAATAAACCCTAATTTGACACAATTAAACCCTAATTTGACACAATTAAATCGTCTATTGCTGTTACTGAAACACAAAATGAGGGGAAATAAATAACAATAAACCCTAATAAGTAATATACTGAACTAAATCCGCAAAATAGGAGTACAAATAAAAAAAGGAACAAGTAAATCGTGGATTTAGTTGAAGGAGAAGTACCTTTTTGAAATCGATGTGGTACAGTTACTTTCGTCTTCACCATGGCGGAAAGAGAGATAAGACGAAGGCGTCTGTAGAGCACGAAGTGAGAGTAATGGATTTCCTTGACAAATCCAAAACCCTAACTCAGATCGATTGCTGATCAAATCGAAAGAGAGAGAGAGAAACGGAACAAATTAGAAGAAGTGGAGTCTAGAGTGAAGAATTGGTCGAATAAGTGAGACAAGAGTGAGAGGTTCGGGGTTTGAATATAAGATTTAGACGAAAAGTTGGGTTGAACCGAAATAATGCGACATTTTATTACGAAAGAACGCATTCTTTCATAGTCTATCTGTTCGCACTGAAATGTTTAAAAGGCGTAATAGACAACTATTGATCAAAATACTCCCTTCAATGAAATTTGTTAAACCCTTACGACAAAATACATACTTATTTTAATACAACAGTTAGACTAGTTAATATATTGAAATTTATAATATTCCTATTATAAAGTAATGTAATGAATATATATGAAATTTTATATCACAAGTAATATAGTATACACTATTATTTGAGAAGTAAATTTCATAAAACGTTTGATGTCTTACAATTAACATGCAAAATCAAATTAACAAATTAATCACTTCCATCAAATTAAATAATCCCTTTCACACAAATAACTACTTAGTTTGATGAAATTAGATACTTCCAAGTATAGAAAGTAAATAACAAAATACTCCCTTCAATTGAAAAATATAAACCCTTTTTAAACATTAGACACACTGTGAGAATTGAATTATCTATTAGACGAAGAACAAAATTAAACATCCTTTTAAAAAAAATTATTATAGCCACAAATGAACATAACGTCCAGTTACATGAATTACTCACAAAAGGAAAAGATAAAAAAAATGAAAAGTAAAATAGAACCAATTTGTTTCAAAAACATATTATACCCACTGTTCAACGTAAAATCACCAATTACATCCATTACTACCAAAATATTATACCCACGGTTCAACGTAAAATTACAAATTACATCCATTACTGCCAAAGTAGAATATTAACAGAAATGAAATATCAATATTACAATACAATTTGAGCACTATAAATGGTATAATTCCTCTTTTTTCTATAGATGGTATAATTCCCTTTTTTTCTATATAAAAAGGAAGTTAAAAAAAATCTGCAAACGAATGATTAAAAAAGTTCATTTAGCAGCGTCATTGTTACTTGCATCCCTCTTGTTTGAAAAGCATGCCTTCTTGAACTTCGAATCTGCAAAAAATGTACTCTCCTGTTACCAAAAAAGTAATTCAATCTTTTCTGTATAAGTTAAATTCTTGAGTTTATGTTAATAAAAGTCATCAAACCACGATTTTACGTTATTATTGAATTATATACTCCTATGAATAAATAAATATACTCCCATAATATATATTATATACTCCCATGAATAAATATATATACTCCCGTAATGTATATTAGTTACTCCCGTTATACATATTAATTACTCTGGAAATAAAAATGATTTCAGAACAATATTAGTTACTCCCATGTATAAAGATATATACTCCTGTAATATAAAATTGCAATTCTGGTTGACTGTCCTTACTTGTCTTGACCCGAGAGCAGGAGGCATCAGTTCCACTTTTTATCTCAGCTTGTTCCAACTTCCTCTTCTTTGCATTTTTTTTGCGGATCTTTTCAACAACACCTTGCATCCTCTTTGTAGGATTGCGGCCCCGTCTACGCTTGCAAACTGGATCTTGCACAACAGATTGGTTTGAATTGGAATTGAGACCCATCAGATTAGAATCAACATGTGAAGTTTCATTGCTAACACCATTCCCAGCACCTTCTGATCTACTGTTTGCAATAGATGATTTAAATGCATTCAATCCTTCAGCAACAGTTTTTAAGGTTGATTCATCCAACAGAGCATACTCTACCAATTCAAGGAAGGTTGAATGCAGGAACATATATGTGCTATCATAGGCTTGACGGCTTTGATTGATCTTCACAGCAATGGCCTTGGCATCCAAATGATGCCTTTTGAAAACTTTGTCCTTGCACCACCTTTTTAGAACATACATATCTGGAGCAACTTGAACCTTCTCTACTCGAAATATTAAAAGGCCGTGTCTGCAAATGATACCATCCGTCTCAAACAAGTGGCAGTCACATATGTATGACTGATTTTCAGTGTTGAATGTAACATTGTAAGTCATGCCATGTTCTTCAACTTCATACACTCTTCTAACACCCAAACGCTCTGAACAAATGTATGTCAAACGTATGGTACCAAGCAACTCAGCTTGCAACTTGTAGAACATTTTGTGGGTGTATAGACATGAAAACTGGAGTTCAATAGGATCTTCTGTAAAAGTCTTCGGGTCTCCACGAATGCAATTGTAATCTTCATTTAGTTCGTTCCTCTTCAATCTTGCCAGGCCAGAATCAAAGGACTTCACAAATGCACTGAGACAATTTTAAAATTAAATAATTAATTACTACATGAACAGTAGTGAGTAAAAATTGGTGTTTGTGTTAGAACAAACACACCTGCCAGGGTGTTGATATGTACTATTTTAATAGATATTATTTACTTCCTTATCATATGTTTTGTACTCCTTTAAACCTATGCTTAAATACCAAACACATCTGCCAGGTTGTTGATATGTACTCCTTTACTAGATATTATTTACTCCCTTATCCTATATTTTGTACTCTAATATAGCCTATATTAGAACAACAAAAAAACATAAAATTGTCCAATACTAATATAACCTGACAGGTGTGTTTGTTCTAACATTTGACAATTCTATGTTGCTGCAGTAACATGTCTTTGTGTTGACAAACTACACAGTTTTCATTGAAATAATCCATCAACATAATAAAATAAATCGTTAATTATATTAACAGTACAAAATACCTCAAACATGTCTTTGAGTTGACAAACATATCCAAGAAAGCATTCATGCTTTCACTCCTCTGTGTAGATGACATGCCAGCCCAGAAAAATTTGCTCAGGTAGGCAGGTACCCACTTTGCCCTCTTTTGAAACATTTCTGTAAGCCATACATTTCCTGCAAAATTAAATGTGCAAAAAAAAAATCAGTAACGTTACTCCACCTACCTATATATATAAATACATAATCCCTTTGAAAAAAAATATGTATTTTTTCTATAATAGTACTCACAAAAAAAAAGAGTACCTTGAAGAGAATATTGTGTGATAGTAGATTCCCATCTGCAATCAAATTGCTCTTCTGTTGTTGAATCCCATACAACACTACGGATGTCCTTCCCAGCATCTTCATTATGGCCAATTTTCTCATCTAATTTGGACATTATATGCCAAATACAGTATCTGTGAATTGTATTTGGAAGTACATGCTGAATAGCAACATTCATTGCTGCTGATTGATCAGTAACAATGGCAGAAGGTGCTTTACCACCCATACAATCTAGGAAAGATTGCAGGATCCACTTATATGTGTCACCATCCTCAGTCGTCATCATCGAGCAACCAAGAACAATGGTCTGGTAATGATGATTAATGCCAACTATGGGTGCAACTGGGAGATCGTACCTATATATAAAATAACAGCGAAAAAAAATATTATCCTGTAAAACATTATAGTAGTACAGTCCAGCAGGTAAAACTGCAAAATTCTGATAACATAGAACATAATACAATAAAAAGTTACATACTCCACTACAAGGAAAAATGTACTCCCCACTAATTCAAAATATACTCTATTGTTGTGAAATGCATGTTATTGGTAGACTGCAAACACAATTTATTACTCCAATACCGTAATTTAAATACTCCCATAATTGAATTTAAATACTTCATAAGTACATCCAATTAGAGACAAACTGAAAATTAATTTGCAAAGTTCAGTACTCACTTGTTTACAATATATGTCGCATCAAATGGCACTGCATCCCCAAAGTATCTGTACGCTGCTCGCGACACTGAATCGGCCCAAAACACAATCTCCAGTCGGTTTTCTTCACTGAACTTGCATGCATAGTAAAAATCTGGATCATCTGCTTTAGTTTGTCGAAAGAATGACATCATGGCCACTGCATCCCCATTTTTCAACCCAGATCTTCTTAGTTTCTCAAGAACATTTCTGGCATCTCTTTCAATGAATCCACACACATCCTCTCCTCCACACATTTGCATCACGACATTGATATTTCCAATGGTAGGCAAACCAGCATTCTCATTTATTTCCAGCTGCTTTTTCACATAGAACTTCATCGATCTGTGGCTCTTGATTTTGTGTGAAAATTCGGGAGCAAGTTCATGGTTGTGTTCAGTGACGAAGCTTGAGATGAACCACAATTCTTTCAAGGGGTTAAAGCAAACATTTATATTAGCTAGACAGCCTGTTTTCTCTTGAACCCGTTTCTTCTCAGGAACTGGTTTCACTTTTCCACTACGTGAATTACGGGCCTTGTGGCATCTGTAAATCACGCGTTTCTTCTTTCCATCTGCAGAGGAACCACCATTTGAGTATACACCAAACCCATGCAGATAAGAATACTTCTTATAGTACTCAAAAGCAGCTTCCTTCGATGCAAACTCTAATCCAACACGCAATTCAGGAATAAAACTGGTTGAATTTGCACCACTGCTCTCTTCATTTGGTCCAGTTGAATTTGCACCATTGCTCTCTTCCACTGGGAGACTTGATTGCACCGAATTTTCACCGGACAGATTTGGTCCGGTTGAATCTGCACTAGCTTCATTGGATACGGACTGATTTGATTCCTGCGGAGTCTCTCCAGTAGAATAAGATGCAGCAACATCACCTTGGGTGGCCATCGAGTGATAAAAATCAGTCAGTAAATCGTACCCTGCATATCACAAAATTTATATTATATCACAACATATATGAGTTATCTGGTTGCATAATTATAGTACTACAATATATATAAAATAACAGCCATTCATTAAACAAAGTACATAAACTTAAAGAAAAGATTAAAATGAACCTGATAATGCCATTCTCAAAAGTGCATACAATACCCTGAAAAAGAATTGAATCGCATTATCAAAAGCAAAATTAACTGTAATATATTTTAGTATTTTAACATCCAATTATCTGATTTGAACAATATAGCGACAAACTAACAGTGAAAGATCATCCCTAGCACATAAATAGATACTCCCTTTCAACAAATTATATACACCTGCAATAAATCACTCTAATAAACTGAACAATATACTGTATTGTTGCTAATAAATAATATCAAGATACATAAATACATCCCCAGAACACAAATACATACTTCCTTTCATTACACTAGAGTGAAAGATCATCCCTAGCACATAAATAGATACTCCCTTTCAACAAATTATATACACCTGCAATAAATCACTCTAATAAACTGAACAATATACTGCATTGTTGCTAATGAATAATATCAAGATACATAAATAGATACTCCCTTTCAACAAATTATATACACCTGCAGTAAATCACTCTAAAAAACTGAACAATATACTGTATTGTTGCTAATGAATAATATCAAGATACATAAATACAACCCCAGAACACAAATAGATACTCCCTTTCAACAAATTATATACACCTGCAGTAAAACACTCTAATAAACTGAACAATATACTGTATTGTTGCTAATAAATAATATCAAGATACATAAATACATCCCCAGAAAACAAATACATACTTCCTGTCATTACACTAGATACAGCTCAAAATAATTTGAAACCTTGAAAAATCGCAAATTGATGTCGAAATTGTCGTGTAAATGGCAAAAAAAAAGCTTCGATTCTGATCTGATAGCAAATTGAACACAACAAAAGTATAAAATCAAACAAGTTAAATAATATTCCAGTTTCTAATATCATAATCAATAACAGAAATGCAAAAACGATGAAGAATTGTCATTTAAAGAGATAAAGATAGTAATACACGAACCTGATTGATATTTCTGTCAAACTTGTCTCTTAGAAGCTTGAAATCTAGCCTAAATAAGAAATCAACCGATATAGTTTCAAAATTGCGAAATTCATGAACAATTTTGTAATCTGAATTGTTCAACACTAAATCTAGCCATAAGAAACCTTCAAATCAAACCTCGTTAAGACTTGAACTCGAAAAAAGCAAACCTGAAAGAGAGAAAGAGAAAGAGGCTAGAGAGAGAGACAAACCTGAAAGAGAGAGACAAACACACTGGAGCGCGAAATCGGCTACAAAGAGAAAGAGGAAGAGCGCAGGCGTAGAGAGAGAAACACGTGACCTCGCCGAGAGAGAGAAAGAGAAAGAGGCTAGAGAGAAACAAAAACTGAAATCAGATCGGAGAACGAGAGAGAAAGAGAGGTTTCGACGATTTTCAAAAATTGGAAATAACGACGTCACGTGCCTCACGTGCTACGGAATAGATAATGGGCTTTATTAAAGCGCCAGCCCGTAAGAAAGTAGGATGTCACCGGATGTCAATAAATTAGGATGGTATATAGGAATTCCGAATTAGTTTGGTTCACAAAATCAGCAGCTAACAACAATATATGGGCCACGCACAACAAATACCATAGAGCCCAACCCCAGGGAACATGGACTCAACACAATAGTCAATAGGGATGCCCAAAAGAAACAGGCCGATTAGGCCAGAGAGGAAAAGGCACGCAGCCTAGAAAAGGAAAGGCCAAGTTGGCAGTAATTAGGGACCCCACCTGTCGGTCCTGGCGGATCCGGGTACAACAGGTTCTGGAATCAAATCTGAAACCAAACCACAAAATGAAATCCGACCCACTAATCTATGTTTTTACACCATAGAACCTGGATTTAATTTATTTATTTAGAAATTACATTAAGGACTCTAATAACAGAACAAATTACAGACAAGTGCTAGGAAAGTTCAAAAATATTTATGAACAAGTCCCTAGCAACAAAAATATTTTGAGAAATGCTAGTATCCCATATATAGGACGGATGGATCCGTCCAATATGATCATTTTTACGTTTTTAAATTTCAAATGACCGATCTGAACCATTCAATATGTTCTCCATATTGAAAACTTACAAGAAATCATTTTTTACATTTTCCCGAACTTTTTTACTAATTTTTTGGTATTTTTGAAAATTCATGATATAAACATTATGGATCGTCCAATAATAACGATTTTCTAAAATATCAAAAAAAATAAAAAATTCGAAAAAATGTAAAAAGTTGATTTCTTGTAAGTTTTCGATATGGAGAACATATTAAACGGTCTGGATCGGTCATTTAAAATTTAAAAATATGAAAACGATCATATTAGACTGTTAGAGATATGTCCTAGAAGCCAATCATATTTGGCTACTTCTATGGTTTTATGTTATGGATGATTTTATATCATTTGTTCCTTCATTTATGTGTTGACAGTTCATTCAGGTTGAGGATCTGAATTATAGATCACTGTGTTTCATTTAGTAGTAATTGACAACAATAAATCTAAAGCGTCCATAATCTTGATAATTAACAAGGAACATTAATTATCAATAAGATTAGTATGCAAGTTAAGTGTTGATTAAGTTCTATAAATCACAGGTTAAGAGTAACCAACTTAATTGCATATGTTTATGTTAATTGAACATAGTACAGGACATGACCCAACGAAATAAATATATGGATTGTGTTATGTGTCATTATTTATTTCGTTATGATTTTGATTCTAAGTTTGAGATATTTATCTTTTCCACATGAGGATAGGTTCAATAAATATCGTCTACCGCTGATTCCCGATAAGGGCTGCTATACGGACGTTATTTATGTTCTCTTGAATTGTGCGGGGAAAAGCTAAATAGTCAAGAAAACCGTATGTCCCTCATTAATTCACTTAGTGAGTAACGATATCTGTTTGGGCCCCTTGATGGAGATAGATTGTTTGCTGGCAACTGATACAATTATCTCTAGATCAAGAAACGTATAATCTGCAAGAATGACACATTCCTATCTTGGATTATACGATGATATCGTGAGACATAGGAATCAAAATAGAGATATACCTTTATTCTCTTATGCAGGATTGAAATATTGTAGCTGTACACTATTTATGCGAATTGGGAATCATAACGTGTTGCTAGATACCGCTTATGATTATTGGAATTAAATAGCGATTTAACTCCATGTCCAACGTAGCATAAATCCTCAAAGGGTCACACAAAATTGGTGTTTTAACCATGCTTGCATTATTTATTTATTTGCAATAATTGGTATTGCAAAATATGATAAGTTGATTAATTAATTAAATAGCGTTGTAGACCGTTATAATTAATTAAATCAAAGAGATCATATAGAAATAAATTAATGCATTATCTAATCCCTAAATAATTATTATTAAGTTAATAATTATTTATTTCAACACATATGCATATTATAGGGCTTTAATTAAATAGTTAATTAAAGGCCCAATAGGGATCCAAATTGAGAGCAACAAGAGAGGCCATTTAATGGTTGATTAAGTGGACCCATGAGGCAATGCAATTGGCCAATAAAGGCCTTTATTTGTGGCCGGCCATGCATGGAGGTAGGTGGGGTGGCAATTTGGTAAATAGTTAGTGTGAGGTAGGTAGGGTTTGCACACTATATAAAGAGGTGTATGGTTGCAAATCCCCCTCTCTCTCTTCCCCACTAACCTTGCCGCCCCCCCTCTCTTGGTAGGCGCCTCCCCCTCTCCTCTCTCCCTATTGCTCATGTGTTGAGCCCCATTCTTCCACAAATTGATTAGTTCATTTGCTAGAAGAAAGGGAAAGCTAGGGATTAGTCATCTCCTCCAAGTTACTAGCATAGCTTGTTGAGGATTTGGTTAATACCAAGTGGACTCGAGGAGCTTTCGACAAGGAGGCCGAAAGAGCAAACACCACCTTCATCCTAGCCGCGGTTCAAATCTCTTTGGTTACGATATCAAGGGAGGTACATCTTTGAACTCTTTCTCTTGTGTGAATGGCTTGGTACTAGTTCCTATGTGTGTGCATGCTTAATTATGGGTAATTAATAGTAATTATCTTTGAAAAATTAAAATTGTGCACTTAACTAACAGTGGTATCAGAGCACATGGTCGTACTTAAGCTATTTTGACACTTAATTAAGAGAAATTGGCTAATTAACGGATTAGTAGAGATGATGCGTTTGTTTGCTGTCTGGAAATGGTATTTTCTGTGTTGTTTCGCGTTTTTCGCTTTGATAAGTTTTCTGGAAGTTTTTTCCATCTACATGAAAGTTGTAGATCTGTGGATTGTGATTCGTTTGGCGTTAGATTTACAGTTTTCTGAATTAGTATGGATTTACTGTGAATAAAATGGCGACAGTGCGCAGAACCAGTTTCTGCTCGCACTGTCCTGTTTGAATGGCTTGAAAGATTTATATTTTGAATATAAGTACCAGTATTCTATGGCTAGATTTAAAGAGGACTTGAAGCTCGTTCTGAACATGTATAAATTGTTGCATGACTTGGATTAATTTGTGGGTTTTCAAGTATGAAAAGGAAGATCTCGTCAGATCCAGTTTATTGAGCAAATCGATTGTTCTAATAAACTGTACCAACTGAGAACTCCTTTAAAAGTTCTGTTTAAATGGAGTTGTTCTATTTTGAGTTAGGATTCCAGGAAAATTAATTTCATAATTTTTCGTGGAAGTCTGGACCTTCAACTAGGTTAGAACATTTCGATCCACAGTCTGTTCCAGTACAGAATTTGTTGATTGTTTAGCTTGTAACTCGAACTTTTTGAACTGAACTTGGTGGTTTTCTTTTCATAGATAGTTAGCCTATAGAATAAAATAGTTTTTCTATGTATATTGTATATATAAAAACTGATTAGAAGGTGGTCTAACAGACCAAATGGTTGAGAGGATAATCTGAAAATCTCATAACGGTGTTTCGTGCACTTGTAAGAGATTTGTCATTTTTTATTCTCCCAGATGGTTTAAGATCTCTTCTTGAAATTTTTACTGGTAATCACAACTATGATACGGAGCTCAAGTAATTTATTTGAGAATTTTTGGAGACCTAAAACCTTTGTTTTTATTGGATTCCATTAGTTACGTTTTTTAATAAATTACTGTTTTTCTAAGTATTCAAATTAGTTGAAAATAATTAGAAAACTCCTTGTTTGATCTCCTTTCAGTTATGGGATGTTGAAAGAACTTTCTAAATGAATTTAAACAAGTTTTGTTGTTTAAAATTGAGGATTTTTACACGGAATTTACTTATGGCAAACGATACGCAAAGATGCTTGAAAATCGTTAATTGGAAACAAAGTGCTTGTATGTGCTAACTTTGTTTTGTAGGTGGATAGTGGGTTTAGTATGGCTCAAGACTCAATGCCTTGTGGTTGTAATGAATGCATGTGTGAATGTTTGTAATGCGGCATTTGGTGCCATTAATTAATTAATTTGTTGATTAATTTTTTATGTAACTTGTGAGGCTTGCATGCCCCTAAGGTTAGGAAGGGAATAGGATGATTTCACATGTATTTTGCGCCTTTATTTTATATAGGATTTAGATCCTTATAGAATTTAGTGGGAGGGCAAGAATTAGATTAGTTTTGCTCCATGGACGATGTGGCGAAACTAATGCAAGCGGGAGCCATACAAACCCACAACTATGAGATGCTTATGTGATTATTTTGTTAGGTTAGGTATGGGTGTATGCTTACACGACCACCAAACAAAGTGTCATATGAATTGTTTGTCCCAAACTAAAACGAATAAGTTAAATCGCCCTCCTTCTCTCTATCCCCTTCACGCCGATTGTCACTCATGGCGCGGTCCGCCCAAGCGGACGTCATGATTGCCAATTCGGTAGTCGGGGTGCAAATAGCTAAGATTTGCAAGGAGCAAATAGTGAGAAGTGACTTTTCGATGGACCCAACTAGAGTTTGGACATCGGGGCGAAGTTCGCTTATGCGAACCAAGAATCATGGTAAGATGATTGGTTGTAGAACCTACCTTATCTAATCATTTTGGATGACGTGCCATAGCAGGTCCATTTTGATGAAAATAGGGGTCTTGGAAATCACTATGCTTAGGGACTTTTAAAAGTATAGTGAAAGTTTTACTTTTGTTAAAACTAAAAATATAAAACTAATTGACCTTTAATTCGATAATTGTTGTAGATGTCTTCCTCCTCTTTAACGCTTCGTTCTCTTCTTGAGAAAGAGAAACTCGCTTTTAACGGTGCTAATTTCTTGGATTGGCACCGCAACCTAAGGCTTGCCTTTAGGCTTGAGAAAAGAGAGTATCTCCTTTCCACTCCGATTCCCTCTGCTCCTAAGGACACGGATCCAAAGGATAAGAAAGAGGCATATGAAAAACACGTCAATGAGGACATGGAAATGTCCGTCTTGATGGTTGCGGTCATGGAATCGGAACTCCAAAAGGAGTTCATTGATAGTGGTTATGGAGTGTTCGAAATGATCACTCGTCTCAAGAACATGTTCCAAACCAAGGCCCGCACCGAAAGGGCCCGTCTCATCAAGGCCGTCGCCAACACTCGCTTGGCGGAGGGTCATGAAGTCGGGCCACACGTCATGAAGATGGCGGGGTTGTTTCGGCAGCTTGAAAAGCTTGATACGCCCTTTCCTTCGGGTGCAATTCAAGATTTCATTCTCAACTCCCTCCCTCCAAGCTTCACCGGTTTTGTTGTGAACTACCGGATGAATGGCATGGACAAGAGCATGGATGATCTCCAAAACATGCTCATTGAGACGGAGGATAGTCTCAAGAAGGAGAAGGGCCCAAAGGATGTTCTTGCCGTGAATGACAAGAGCAAAAAGATCAAGAAGCGAGGCCGTAAAGCCAAGAAGGGCAAAGGCCCAGTGACGCCCCAAGGTCCGGCCAAGGGTGCTCCCGTGGGTTCCAAGAAGAAGAAGAACCCGGCCACTCCCGAGACCATTTGCTACTATTGTAGCAACAAGGGTTATTGGAGGAGAAACTGCCCCAAGTACCTTGCCGACAAGAAGGCGAGAACCGTCCAACCTTCTTCTTCAGGTATATTTGTCATCGAAACCCTTCTCGCTACCTCTAACACCGATTGGGTATTCGATACCGGTTCGTGTGCTCACATTTGTCGAAATGTGCAGGTCCTAAAGAATAGGAGGCGGCTCGAGAAAGGTGAAGTTCAACTCCGCGTCGGGAATGGCACGTGCATCTCCGCTATGGCCATTGGGAGCGTGGATTTAACTTTACCTTCTGGTTTTGTGTTGGAACTAAAGGATGTATTTTTGGTTCCCTCTATCACTCGAAACATTATCTCTATCTCTTGTTTGGACATGGATGGTTTTGATGTTGTAATAAAGAACAAGTTGTTGACCTTGTTTCGAAATGATGTTCGTTTTTGTGATGCGCATTTATTGAATGGTCTTTATTTGCTTGACTCTAGCGGACTTATCTTGAGTGTTGAGAATGATAATAGGAAACGTAAGATTTCACATGAGAATGCAACTTTGATGTGGCATTGCCGCTTAGGTCATATCAATGAGAAACGCATCAAGAGATTACAAACCGTTGGTCTCTTGGATCAATTCGCTTTCGAGCCAATTGACACATGCGAATCTTGTTTGATGGGAAAGATGACCAAAGCGCCTTTTTCTTAACAAAGGAACAAGGGCAAATGACTTATTAGACCTTGTACATACCGATGTATGTGGACCTATGAGCATTTGTGCGCGTGGTGGTTATTCATACTTCATCACATTCACCGATGATCATAGTAGATACGGGTATATCTACTTGATGCGTCACAAATCCGAATCCTTTGACAAGTTTAAAGAATTTAAGAATGAAGTTGAGAACCAACTTGGTCGAAAGATCAAGGTCTTACGATCCGATCGAGATGGTGAGTACTTGAGCCATGAGTTTGGTAACTATCTAAAGGAGTGTGGAATCGTTCCACAACTCACTCCACCCGGAACGCCACAATGGAATGGTGTATCCGAAAGGAGGAATCAAACTTTGCTTGACATGGTTCGATCAATGATGAGCCAAACCGATTTACCTATGTCCTTTTGGGGATACGCACTTGAAACCGCAACTTTTACATTAAACCGTGTTCCATCAAAGTCCGTTGAGAAGACGCCCTATGAGCTTTGGTTTAAGAAGAAACCAAGCATGTCGTTTCTCAAGATTTGGGGTTGTGAAGCTTATGTGAAAAGGCTAGTGAGCGATAAGGTTGGACCCAAATCGGACAAATGTCATTTCGTAGGATACCCTAAGGAAACAAAGGGTTACTACTTCTATAACCGCAACGAGAACAAGATAGTTGTTGCTCGTTATGGTGTGTTCTTGGAGAAAGAATTTCTCTCAAGAAGAAGTAGTGGGAGCAACGTGGTGATTGAAGAAATTCAAGAACCGCAACAACAAAGCATGCCTCAAGTAGGCAATGTAGTTGTTCCCGATATGGTGCCAAATGAGGTTGCACAAAATGTGGATGCACCGAATGAGATTGTAGCCGAACCCATTTCACAAGTTGTTGTGGAAGAAGAGGTTCACGAACAACCTCCCTCAAATAAAAACTCAAACATATCGCGAGTCGATGATGTTGAGGAAGCACCTTAACTTGAAGTTCAAGAACAAAGTCCACAAATCGTTGTGGAACAAGTTCAAGAACCTCAAGCATCTACCCTACGAAGATCGGCAAGGCCAAGTCGTCCACCTATAAGATATTTAGGTTTGCACGACGTTCTCGTCATGGAGAACGATGAGCCTTTGACCATTGATGACATGAGAAAGAAACCCGACTCCAAGGAATGGCTAAAAGCCATGGAATCCGAAATGCAGTCCATGTATGACAACAAGGTATGGACCTTGGTTGACCTTCCCAACGGAGTAAAACCCGTTGAGAACAAATGGATCTTTAAGAGAAAGGTCGACATGGATGGCAACTTGACCATTTACAAAGCACGACTTGTAGCGAAAGGGTACAAGCAAATTCATGGTATTGACTATGAAGAAACCTTCTCGCCCGTCGTCATGTTCAAGTCAATTCGGGTCATGTTAGCAATTGCCTCATTCTATGATTATGAGATTTGGCAAATGGATGTCAAAACCGCCTTCCTAAATGGAAATTTGGAAGAGGATGTGTATATGACACAACCCGAGTGTTTTGTGGATCCAAAGAATGCTAACAAAGTATGCAAGCTTCAACGATCCATTTATTGATTGATGCAAGCATCAAGGAGTTGGAACAAGCGCTTTGATGAGGAAGTCAAGAAATTGAACTTCTCTCAAAGTGAAAAGGAACCTTGTGTCTACAAGAGGTTTAGTGGGAGCGTGGTTGTGTTTCTTGTTCTATATGTTGACGATATACTCTTGATCGGGAATGATATTCCCGAATTGAATGCAGTCAAGGATTCATTGAAGAAAGTGTTCTCAATGAAAGACTTGGGCGAAGCCGCCTACATCCTAGGAATCAAGATCTATATAGATAGATCAAAAAGGATGTTAGGTTTGAGCCAAGATGCATATATTGACAAAGTGTTGCAAAAACACAACATGGCGAATTCCAAGAAGGGATTCTTGCCTATGTCACATGGCATTTACTTGAGCAAGACTCAATGTCCGACAACGGAGACAGATCGGGAGTACATGAAGCGATTCAAGTATCCATCTGTAGTCGGATCGATTATGTATGTCATGCTATGCACTCGCCCCGATGTGGCACATCCGATTAGCGTGACTAGTCGATACCAAGCCAACCCAGGCATGGCACACTGGACCGCAGTCAAGAATATCCTCAAGTATCTCAAGAGAACCAAGGAGAGCATTCTCGTATACGGTGGAGACCAAGAGCTCGTTGTAACTGGTTACACCGATTCTAGTTTCCAAACCGATCGAGATGACTCCAAATCACAGTCCGGCTTTGTATTTCTGCTTAATGGTGGTGCCGTAAGTTGGAAGAGTTCCAAGCAAGATACTACGGCCGATTCCGTCACCGAAGCGGAATAATTAGCGGCTGGCGAAGCAGCAAAAGAAGCTGTATGGATCAAGGAGTTCTTGACCGAGCTAGAGGTGGTTCCAAGCATCTCGGGACCAATGGATATCTACTGCGACAATACGGGAGCCATAACTCAGTCCAAGGAACCTAGGTCTCACCAGAAGACTAGGCACATTCTACGACGATTCCATCTCATTCGTCAGTTGGTCAATGACGGTTGGGTCAAGGTCAAGAAGGTGGACGGTGCCGCGAACACAGCGGACCCTCTGACAAAGCCTTTGTCTCGAGCCGCGCATGAGTTGCATGTTGCATCCATGGGGATTAGGCGTATGCCTGATTGGCTTTGAGTTGTATCTTTTATTTAGGCGTTAGTATGAGACATGTATATTTGGATATTACATTGAGTACTATACACTAGCTAGAAGTCACTATTGATTGACTCTAGGCCAAGTGGGAGATTGTTAGAGATATGTCCTAGAAGCCAATCATATTTGGCTACTTCTATGGTTTTATGTTATGGATGATTTTATATCATTTGTTCCTTGATTTATGTGTTGACAGTTCATTCAGGTTGAGGATCTGAATTATAGATCACTGTGTTTCATTTAGTAGTAAATGACAACAATAAATCTAAAGCGTCCATAATCTTGATAATTAACAAGGAACATTAATTATCAATAAGATTAGTATGCAAGTTAAGTGTTGATTAAGTTCTATAAATCACAGGTTAAGAGTAACCAACTTAATTGCATATGTTTATGTTAATTGAACATAGTACAGGACATGACCCAACGAAATAAATATATGGATTGTGTTATGTGTCATTATTTATTTCGTTATGATTTTGATTCTAAATTTGAGATATTTATCTTTTCCACATGAGGATAGGTTCAATAAATATCGTCTACCGCTGATTCCCGATAAGGGCTGCTATACGGACGTTATTTATGTTCTCTTAAATAGTCAAGAAAACCGTATGTCCCTCATTAATTCACTTAGTGAGTGACGATATCTGTTTGGGCCCCTTGATGGAGATAGATTGTTTGCTGGCAACTGATACAATTATCTCTAGATCAAGAAACGTATAATCTGCAAGAATGACACATTCCTATCTTGGATTATACGATGATATCGTGAGACATAGGAATCAAAATAGAGATATACCTTTATTCTCTTATGCAGGATTGAAATATTGTAGCTGTACACTATTTATGCGAATTGGGAATCATAACGTGTTGCTAGATACCGCTTATGATTATTGAAATTAAATAGCGATTTAACTCCATGTCCAACGTAGCATAAATCCTCAAAGGGTCACACAAAATTGGTGTTTTAACCATGCTTGCATTATTTATTTATTTGCAATAATTGGTATTGCAAAATATGATAAGTTGATTAATTAATTAAATAGCGTTGTAGACCGTTATAATTAATTAAATCAAAGAGATCATATAGAAATAAATTAATGCATTATCTAATCCCTAAATAATTATTATTAAGTTAATAATTATTTATTTCAACACATATGCATATTATAGGGCTTTAATTAAATAGTTAATTAAAGGCCCAATAGGGATCCAAATTGAGAGCAACAAGAGATGACATTTAATGGTTGATTAAGTGGACCCATGAGGCAATGCAATTGGCCCATAAAGGCCTTTATTGTGGCCGGCCATGCATGGAGGTAGGTGGGGTGGCAATTTGGTAAATAGTTAGTGTGAGGTAGGTAGGGTTTGCACACTATATAAAGAGGTGTATGGTTGCAAATTCCCTCTCTCTCTTCCCCACTAACCTAGCCGCCCCCCCTCTCTTGGTAGGCGCCTCCCCCTCTCCTCTCTCTCTATTGCTCATGTGTTGAGCCTCATTCTTCCACAAATTGATTAGTTCATTTGCTAGAAGAAAGGGAAAGCTAGGGATTAGTCATCTCCTCCAAGTTACTAACATAGCTTGTTGAGGATTTGGTTAATACCAAGTGGACTCGAGGAGCTTTCGACAAGGAGGCCGAAAGAGCAAGCACCACCTTCATCCTAGCCGCGGTTCAAATCCCTTTGGTTACGATATCAAGGGAGGTACATCTTTGAACTCTTTCACTTGTGTGAATGGCTTGGTACTAGTTCCTATGTGTGTGCATGCTTAATTATGGATAATTAATAGTAATTATCTTTGAAAAATTAAAATTATGCACTTAACTAACATAGACGGAGTCCATCCGTCCAATATATTAGACTCTAGCATTTCTCAAATATTTTACTAGAATGGTAGGGAAGGGCGCCTATTTTACTGCGGTACTTCAGGTACGGAAAGTACCAGAATATTTTAAATATATTTGATCTTCCCGGCACGGTATCCAGTACGTCCCTGGTACGTTTGACCATGTTTGAGTACCGACTACCGAGTGTACGTTTAACCATCACATGACACTAGGGGTGAAAACGGTCACCGTTTCGACCGTCCTTTCGTTTCGTTTCGTCCGAAACGAAACGAAACGGTTAAGATTTTTTGTTGCGTTTTATAAACGAAACGGTTAACGAAAGCTTAGAACAGTTTCGTCCATGTGTATTTTCGTGGTATTTTCGTGATTTCGACCGTTTCGTTTGGACGAAACGATTAGCGCAAATGGATGATCAATTTCGTTTTAAAACGAAACGGTTAACGAAATCGACCGTTTTCGTGGTCGTTTTAGACGTTATGCAGCCATACATGACACATGATTATTTTTTTAATGCGGTTGCATATTTTTCTTTTGAACATTAAAGGCCCAAAATTGTTGGTGCACATGGGAAGCCATCATGGCAAGGACTTTATTATTTTCCCAACCTATATTGTTTGGACTTCATCGTGGGACAAAAGAAACTTTCAAACCGGACAACCAAGCATCCCCAAATTCGTATAATCTCCTTTGCTCAAATTAATTGACAAATCCATTTTCCATTTTTAAAGAATAGTTTTTTAGTATTTTAATTATTTGGAAGCCCCCTAAAACTCGTGTTGGTATAAAAAATTGATATGAATTCTTGCAAAAATATATTTTAAAGATCTAAAATATTTTAAATATTTTTTAAATTACATAATATTTGTGTATGATTAAATATATTTAGGTCCTTACTTGTTTTAAAGATTTTGTTTTTGAATATTTAAAAAATTTATAAAGAATATAATGTATAAATTGTTTTCAACATGTACTTTCAAAATATTTTGCATGTCTTTTTTTTGCTAATAATGTAGATATATAATTGATATACATGCAATTCTTATCATATATATATATAGAGAGAGAGAGAGAATGACTAACGCGTCATCGATGGCAAGTGCCATCAATTTTCTATCGATTCGTTTTTCGAAATTCGAAAGTCAAACGGTCGATCCAATCCGTTCAAGTTGATCAAAATATTGAAATATCTTTGGAGACCAAATTTTATATTTTTTCGAATTTTTTTGCTATTTATTATGATATTTTCAAATTGGAGGGCCTAAAATACTCTAATCATAATATTTTTAAGAATATCATAATAAATAGCATAAAAATTCGAAAAATATAAAATTTGGTCTCCAAAGATATTTCAATATGGAGAACAACTTGAACGGTTCAGATTGACCGTTTGAATTTTGGATCTCGAAAAATGACTTGATGGCACGGGACCCTCCGTGCCATCGATGGCACGTTAGCCATTCTCTCTCTCTATATATATATATATATATAGATATGCTATGGTGCATCGAGATGTATTGAGGCTTTTGTACATTGCGATCATTATCCGTCAACCGTTTTATAAATTGAAAAATCTAATTAAACTAATCCAATCTACACATTGAAATATCCTTACAAACCAAATTTTATATTTTTTTAAATTTTTTTACTATTTTATTCGAATTTTCTAAAACTTTCCTTTTTTGGAAACCAATTAATAATAAAGAAATTCTAAAAATGGAAGGTTTTAAAAAAATCGAAAAAAATAGTAAAAAAATTCAAAAAAATATAAAATTTGGTTTGTAATGAGATTTCAATATATATATTGAATTTGTTTAGTTAGATTTTCAATTTGTAAAACTATCGGCAAATATGATCGTGATGTACAAAAGCCTTAATACATCGCGATGCACCATAGCATTTCTCTCTATATATATATATATAATATTTAATATATATATCGCCATACTCGTACCGTTGATTTTTGAAAAATTTCGTACCGTCGTGCCCGTACCGTATCGGGTATGGTACTCGTATCCGTACCCATGCAACATAGCTAGACATGGTTCATGTCATTATTGGGATATTGTGAGCATGATTTGATTTAGAAATTTTCCAGCTCAGTTTATGTGATTAGCTCTAGATACTCCAGTTCAGTTTCGACAATCGCGAAATTATAAATTTGTTTGTTGAGTGATAGAATTTTTAGGCTCCGTTTGGATGGGTGTGGAAAGAAGAAAAGAAGGGAAGAAGTGGAAAGAAGTATTAGGAAGTGTGTAATTTTGTAAAGAGTTTGGATTGTTTATAATTTATTTTCTTCTGTCTTCCTTCTTCCTCTTTTTTCTTCCTATATCAAAACACATCCTTATACATCTTATACTGTATTGTACTAAATAATTTAAATAAATATTAAAAAAAAAACTTACCTGTCGTTGCGTCAACCTCGCGAGGAAGAAGAAGGCAAGACGAGAAGAAGGATGAGATTGTTCTTATATAGGCGGGCTTGGGCTATTATCGTTCTTTTTCAAAGAACAATGGCTGATATCAGGTTTCCAAATAACGATACTATTATCGGACTTTCAAAATCAGATATCGCGATACTATTTATATCATTCAGATTATTTAAGTAATATTTTTTAAATTCTAAAATATTTTAATACGAGGAGAGTTTCGGTGCCCATATTTTGGATGCCCCAAATGCCTCAAAACACACTTTTTTTTTACTACTTTTACAAAATATAAAATTCAAATTTCAAATCCAAACCGTTAATCTTATTCAATATAACTAGCGATGCATTTTCATATAAATTTTATAAATTTTGAAGTTTATTTGATACTTGATCAAGAGGCTAAAATATGAACAGATTAGAATTAATCTATCATATTTAACTACATTCGTTCAATTTTCAATCTCTTGATCAAGTATAGATAAACTTCAAAAATTATAAAACTTATATGGAAATGCATCACTAGATATATCGAATAAGATCAACGGTTTGGATTGGAAGTTTGAATTTTATATTTTGTAAAAGTAGAAAAAAATGTGTTTTGGGATATTTGTGGGCATTCAAAATGTGGGCACCGGAACCAGAACAAAATCTTCTACAGTCCTTTTTTTGACTGCACCAAGCAGTCTTTTGTTTTTTTTTTAATATTTCAAAATTTAAAAACTCAAATGGAGAATCCAAACCATTGATCTTGTTAAATTTTACGGGCGATGCGTTTTCATATAAATTTTTAAAATTTGAAGTAGATTTGATACTAGATCAAGAGGTCAACAAATGAACGAATCTGGTTAGATTAATTCTAATACGTTCATAATCTTGTCACTTAATCAAGTATCAAATCGATTTTAAATTTTATAAAATTTATATGAAAACACATCGCCGATAAAATTTAACAAGGCCAACGATTTGAATTCTCCATTTGAGTTTTTAAATTTTGAAATATTAAAAAAAAATAGAAGACTGCTTGGAGCAGTAAAAAAAAAAGACGGCAGAGGATTTCGTTCGCACCGGACCCCTCCTCTTTTAATATTAATTTTAATTTTTTGGGCTGTTACTTATACCTGAAGATGGTAGGGCTAGTGGGCCGAAACGTGTGGCGCCTATATTCGAGCTTTTGTTCATTAGATATGACAAAAGGCCTGCTAGCCCTGTAGAGTTCCATCACTATCTTGCTTGCAAGTCATCTTCTCTTCCACAGATTTTTTTTAATGTTTCGTCACTTTTCTTTTATCTTAGAACTAGTCTAGTATATAATTATTTGTACCCTGTATCTAGTTGGATTTATAATCTTTGTAATTATATGTACTTGTCGCCTTTAGTGTTAATCATACATCAAACTGAATTAAGCTTTTTGTGAAAACCAAAGCAACACAAATGAACGTAAATAATACAGAAAATTCAAAAATTGACCACCCCGAAATTTGGATAAATGATCAAGATAACTCTAGACAACAGTTACTTGTGGCAGCCGACAAACGAAACAACTAGTAATCGAGATATCATGAAAAGAAGAAAAAAAAAATCTAACTATATAAACTGGCATCATAGAAGTATTAATGTATTATTATTTATTCTTCATGTGTTATGTTACAAGGAGAAAATATGCAACAGTTTTAAGGTAATATAAATAGCGACACTGCAGTAAATTAAAACGTATATACTAGGAATTAATACCTATATAGGGCATACATCTAATTCATTGCTTTACAGTTTGAGCTTTTCTATGATGCTCTTTCCTTCTAATTTCTTATTGAAAAGCGCTTTCATGAACTCTTGGTAACTCATGCTACCATAATTCAGCTTGCCATCCCTGACGACCTCAGGCAAAGGTTGGAGAATTAAAGAATTGTGAGGACCATGAAATGCCACAAGAGTGATCCGGGGATGCTCAGTGTTTATCAGAACTCTATGCTCTATGCTTTTGTATATTCCATTGCTCAGTACCTGATTTTAAAGAAGGGTAAAACAAATTAATGATAAAGAAATTACTTTAATTTAAAATTTATCAACATATCTGGACCCGTTCCATTATATAAATCACTCTCCTTGGGTCAATGTCTGTTTTGGCACGCCTAACAAAAGTAAGATTATCCTAATCCTTAAATTTTGGAAGGTAAACAAAATTTCCTTAGAAACATCTTGCACTACATAATTTTAAGATAATACCTTTTTTTTATATAAAGTTGCTCAAACTTTACCTCAGTGATATCGCCCAAATTGACAATGAAAGCATTAGGTAACGCACTCACGGAAATCCATTCTCCATCTTTTCTTATTTGCAAACCCTGTACATCATTTATTTGGAGAAGAATTGAAAATCCCGTGGCGTCTGAATGTGGCGAGATGCCTATGACTTTATCAGCCTCCGGACACGGTGGGTAGTAGTTGAATCGCATTCCCTGAGGATGATCTTTGAACAGTTGTGCAAAAACCTCTGGTGCAACACCTAGGTTTGTGGCAATGTACAGCCACAGGCAACTTGCCACTTCTGTAAGCTCAAGAGAGTATCTGTCGATATTGTCTCTGCAAGTAAATGTAAATTTATATAATGTTTAACAAACGGATCGAGTATTAGTCTTTTGTTATATGGTAGTAAATTCATTATAGCTAAGTTTTGACATCTAAATTTTGGATCAGAGTATCTATTACTTAGTTTAGAGAAATAAAATTTCAATTTATATAAAATCTGAAAATTAATATCCATCATACATCGGTTTTTAGTTTTTACCAATTTCAAAGGGTGATGAGCCTACTTGTAATCAAACTTCCAGTATTGGACTTCCGGGCCAATTGTAATTATCCAATTTTCTGTTCCAATTTACAATCTCTTTACTTTATTTTCTTAATATATAGAGAAAATTTTTTGGTTTTGCTATTCCTCCAGAGTAGTATAAAAAGAAGAGGTTATGAGTTCGAGAACCAACTTTTGGTCTAGTGGTAAAGAGCAATGTATCTCAAGTGAGAGATCGCAGGTTCGAAATTTGGTTGAAAGTTTTTTATAGACATTTAATTTAAAAATAATTTAACCTTTAAGAAACTTCGGCAGCAGGTTCAGATTGAGATTATGGTGAATGCGCCAGAGATTAAGCACATTTGAGTGTGTTATCTAGCAATACCAGATCTGATAGCTACAGAATTCTCTATTGCTTTACAAGATCAAAAGGTTTTGAGGGGATAGGCGATTTATCTCCAAGAATTAGGGATGGCCAGGCGATTTTTCTCCACTGGCTCCGATGGTTGGACAACCATCACCAGGTGACCTCGACGCAATCACCAAGCTGCAGCATCGAAGCCATCCCATCATCGCTTGCCAAAACAGCGCCCAATTGAACGGCTCTTCCCTAAACCAATCGGATTTCCTTCTCCAGATCCCATTCCTTTTTCTCAAAACAAATCTTCAGCCACAATTAAAACCAACCGTCCTTTTTCCTCTACTACCAACACCAAACCAACCTATACCAATCCTACCTCTTCTACTCTCACCATGCCTAACCGTTGGACCCCTACAGATCAAGACGTGGCCTGGTACTCCACTGATCCAGTTACTAAGAAAGCTTATGAAACGGATCCTTGTCTCACAGGTAAGGTATTCCTTGACCCGAACCCTCATGCAACTGGTATTGGATGGAATAATCGCTGCTACAAATGTCTAGTACGCGGTCATTCGGTTGCAACTTGTAGGGCTCCAGTCAGAACTTGTGCTCGTTGTTTCAAACCAGGTCATGGTGCTAACCTTTGTCACAAGTTACAGCGCAATTCTGATAAGCCTAACCTTCTTCCTCGTGGTAATCTTGGTCACGACAAATTGCCTAGAAATCGCTCAAACTTTATAGATGTCTTTATACCTCAATCTGCTGGTAACATTCATGACCTCCGCTATCTTTCCAAAGGAGTGGTGCTTGATGGCCGGCTAAAACCGGGTAAATTTAACTCCTCTTCGATTCAAGCTGCATTGTTGATGATTACAGATAGCACTGAGGATTACCCTTTAATCCATCTCAATGCTGACCGCTACCTCTTCCTCTTACCTGAGGAGAAGGACAGACCCATTTTTTTAAGTTCCTTCAGATCACAGTTTGAGTCTATTGGCTTAGTTCCTTATCCTTGGAGCCCGGCGATAGATGCAAAACCTATTGAATACCGTTTCAAGGTTCTGATCGATCTTATTGAGGTACCGGTTCAAGCTTGAAATTCTGAACACCTCATTCCCTGTATTGGTCAATTTGGACTCTTACTTCAACATACTCCTTTTGAGGGGGTAACAAGCCTTGAAAGGCTAAGAGTCTTAGTTGCTGTTCGCAAGCTTGAGGAAATACCACATGCTGCCCGTCTTTATGACAAAGTCCTCCGTAAAGAGGTACCTTTGGAAGTGGTTAGCTGGGTTGAAGAACCTTTCACCGCCATTACTCCTCAGGACACTACACCAACTGTTGCTTATTTCCAAGAGGTTGACAAGCGCATCCGAAACCTCCCCCCTCTTTCTACAGATTCTGTCCAAGATCAGAGACTCTCTAACACAGTTTCTGTAGATTTTGAACTGGCTTACAAAGCCTGGGATTTACTCCCCCCTTCAACTCATAAATCGGATTTTCGTCGTAGTCTCGAGAAATCTCCTTATTGGGAATTGTACCACAAGGCTGCGGTTCTTGCAGCTCAGCCAGGACCAAGCTTTCCTCTCAATACTCAGCAATCTGACAACACCAAATCTTTCATCCTTCTTGGCCAACTTGCCACAAATAATCCAGACCACTTGGCCACAGAAAATCCGATTTGGTATGCAGGTGATTCAAATTCAAACAAGGGAGATACAGAAACCGAGCCTTCAAATTTGCAACCCTCAAATTATGCTTCATTTACTGTCCCTAGTTCCCCTCCAAAACCTCCTCTCCTTGATTACTATTTGGCCAGATTAAGGAAGGAATCTCAGGTTCTTAAAGGAAATATTATTTCGGGTGCCAACTCTTCTTTGTTGGAGCCTACTCAAACAAATCTGGCTTCTGGCTGTACAACAACTTCTCTTACTGGGCCTACAGCTTCTCCTTTTCGACCTGTAACGTCACCAAATGTCGGGCCTCATCCTATTCCCTCTCAGCCTATTAATATTCCACACCAAAGGCCCGCCTCACCTATAAAACCAACTGTCTCAAAACCCAAACCGTTATATCCTTCAACCCGACCCGACAAGCGTTTGATTAAATCCGCTCCACCTACTATCCTAACCCGACCCAATTCTTCTCCCCCATCCCCTCCTACCCAAAATTTTCTCTTTTCTCAAACCGTAGGCCAAAACCTTCATTCAACAGACCTTCATACCTCTGACATGGCTCTCAATGACAACTCCCCCTCTTCTCCTTTTGATTCTGTCCAATCCATCAACTACTCTTTACCTCAACAGACTTCTCGCTTCATCTCTCCGGCAGATCGTCGGAACCCTCGCAGTAACAACACCTCGGCAATGGAGCCGTTCATTGCCTCACCTATTAACCACACTCCTTTGGCCGTGGACACCACCAATGAACTCTCTTTAGTTCTTTGGAAGCCTCCTTCCCCTTCTCCTTTTAATGCTCAGCCCACCTCAGTTACTGCACAACATTCTCCAGTTGATTCTCCACCACCTGCTGCCGTACCCCAAACTCCAATTTTTTCTCCGACTGTGGACGATACTGGTACACCCTCTCCTATCGTTTATCGCAAAGACCTTAATTTGCGTGATAGGTATCTCTCACCAGATGATCGTCGCAACCCGAGAAGTGCGAAGAAGCTACTTTTCCCTGCTTCATCTTCTACCTCTTTGAGGATATGCACGACAAGGCACAGCCTAGACGCAGCATCCGCAATCCAAAGCCTAACAAATCTCTCCAAGGATTTGAAGTCGGTGTAAAGAAGAAGGCAAAACATGCAGGAAATGCTTCTAAGAAAGCTTTACAGGCGGCCATCAAAGAGGCTGGCCTAAAACGCTCTCTCTTGTCTGATGCACCGCTTTCTGAAAAGGAACAAGAGTCTTTAAAAGAGTACTGTGGGATACTGCCTTCTACTGAATTGGTTTCTCAATTAGTAGTGGGACAGGATCCTACTAAGACTGCCTCTTAGTTTCTTAAAGTTTTTCTTTTCTATTTTGTTTTTGTTAGCTTTTTGTTAGCTGGCTGTATGTCTCTCTGTTTTATGATGTTACCTTCCTTAAAATTTTTATGTTGGAATGTTCGTGGTTTGTCTGATTCCAAAAAGTGCTCTGTTGTTAAAGAAACGATCAAAGATTGTGGTTGTAATATTGCTTGTTTGCAAGAAACGAAATTGTCCTCTTGTGATTTTTTCAAAGCACTTACTATTTGCTCGTTTCGTTTCAATTCTTTTACTTCTCTTGATGCAATTGGCTCAAAAAGTGGTATTTTATTAATTTGGTCCGACATTTTTTCTTGCTTAAATGTCCTAAATCTCAACTACTCCTGCACGGCTATTCTCAAAGTTAGCTCCTTCTCCTTCATGTTGACTGCAGTTTACGGACCCATTGATGATCGCCTCAAACAAGCCTTTCTGGACGAGCTCACCTATATTAGAACCTTCTCTAACCTCCCTTGGGTTCTACTAGGGGACTTCAATTTAATTCGTGACATCTTTGACTCAACTGCAGGCTCTCCAAATCTCTCTTCAATCTTTCGTTTTAATTCTTTTGTTGCAAATTCCAATCTCTTCGAAGTCCCCTTGATTGGGCGTCAATACACATGGTCAAACAAACGTCCTACTCCTTGCTTTTCACGTATTGACAGAGCTTTTCTCTCTCCGGATTGGCTCACTCTCCCTGCTCATATCTCTTTTTCAAATCTACCGGCCACGACTTCTGACCATGCTCCATCGTAATAAAACGAGAAGGCCTTTCAGACTCGAAACTTTTTGGCTCAGGGCGACGGATATCACTCAAGAGGTTTCTGATGCTTGGCAAGGGGTATTGAACCATCCTAATCCTTCAAAAAACCTCGTTCTTAAGTTCAAAGCTGTTAGACTGGCACTTTCCAAATGGGCCAATCTTAAATATTCCAACTGTAACACGTTATTGAAAAGAAGTAAGCTTGTTATTCAGTTTCTTGATTTACTCGAGGAATCAAGAACTCTTTCTTCCTCGGAATTTTCACTCAGAATTTCCATTAGAGAACATATTTTCTCCTTGATTCAAGACCAAGAAGAGAAATGGAAACAGAGAAGTGGAGTTACCTGGTTAAAACTCGGTGATAAAAACACTAAGTTCTTTCATGTTGTTGCCTCGTCCAGACGCATAATCAACACTATTAATTCTGTTAGTGTAGATGGTAACGACATCAATTCTCAGTCTGATCTAATTTCAGCCTTTTTTAATCACTTCTCTTCAATCTTGGGAACGAGTACCCCACAACCTCCTCCTTACGATCTTACAGGCAAACTTGGTTCCTCCCCTAATCTTTCGGCATTAGGAATTCCTTTCTCTGAGTCTGAAGTTCTTCAAGCCATAAATCAGCTTCCATCGGGTAAGGCTTCGGGTCCTGATGGTTTTCCAATTGACTTCTTTAAGAAATTTTGGGAGCTCATAAAGCCGGATATTATGAGAGCTTTTCAGGCTTTTCAGTTTTTCTCTCTTGACCTATCTGAACTTAACAAGGCTAATATTTCTTTAGTCCCAAAAAAAGATTCTTGTTTAGAGATATCTGACTATAGGCCCATAAGTGTCATCAATTCCTTTGTCAAAATCTTAACCAAAGTTTTGGCTAACCGCTTACAACCCTATATGGTGGATCTCGTAAGCCCTTTGCAAACTGCATTCACAAAAGGTCGGACTATCATGGAATCTTACATGGTTACTAGGGAGGTCATCTCATTTTGGCATAAAAATAAGATACCTTCCATTCTCTACAAGATTGATTTTGCTAAGGCCTTTGACACGGTTTCTTGGACTTTTCTGACCAACGTTCTAATTGAAAGAGGTTTTCCTCCATCTTGGATTTCTTGGACACTTCAGATCCTGAAATCTTCTTCCTCTGCCGTTAAAATTAATGGAGAATTCTCGACCTTCTTCTCTCACAAAAGAGGATTAAGACAAGGTGATCCTATATCACCACTTCTGTTCATTATTGTCACAGATGCCCTCCAATCCTTTTTTAATAATGCTTCTCCTCTCATCTCTGGTTCTATCTTGATCCCTCCTCGAGCTCTTCAATATGCAGACGACACCATTATTTTAATGGATGCTGATTCACATTCCTTCCTTGCTGTCTCTGAGGTGCTTTCAAATTTTGCATTACTGTCTGGGCTCCGAGTTAATAATGCAAAATGTCTTTTTGTGCCAATTTCCATCAATGAATCTGTCCACCCCCGCATTGCTTCTATCCTTAGATGTCAGTTGAAGGAACTCCCTATAACTTATCTTGGACTGCCTTTATCTATCCGTCGACCGAAGAAGATCCACTTTCAACCTCTGATTAATGCTTTTCAGCGCAAGCTCGATGGCTGGAAATCTTGACTCCTATCCATAGGGGGACGTCTCACTTTAGTAAAGTCCGTGCTCACTGCTTTACCTCTGCATTTTATGCAAGTGTTGAAACTACCTTCGTGGTTGATAAAGCAATTAGAAGGTATCAGAAGGAGATTCTTTTGGAAAGGTAAGGACAAATGTCTTGGAGGTCATTGCCTCGTAAATTGGAAGAAATGTTGCTTGCCAAAATCTAATGGCGGCTTAGGTATTCTTGACCTTCATCGACAAAATCAAGCCTTATTATTGAAATGGCTCTGGAAACTCAAACATGAGCCAAATTCAATTTGGTCTTCCACAGTCCAACTCTTGTATGGTACTTCAGATGTAATCGACCTAGTCTCATGCGACATTTCTTACGGTCTGTCGGACATCCTTCAACAGGGTCCCTTCTTTAACCTTTCTTGTAATTTCTCAAACGGAAGCCTCCCTACATGGAAATGGACGACCACTGGAATCTTCTCTTCTTCCAGTGCCTACGGTTTACTTTCCAATACCGGTGTTCTTTCTAGATACCATCTGTATCTATGGAAAGTGAAATCTCCTCCAAAAGTTCGAATCTTTCTGTGGTTACTTCTACAAGATCGATTACTAACTCAGCATAACCTTATGCTAAGGGGTTGGCCCTCTCCCGCTTCATGTCCTTCATGTACATCTATGGTAGTAGAAACATCTGATCACCTTTTTCTGCATTGCAATTTTGCAAAAATAGTCTGGACTTTGATACAAATCCGGTTTAGACTACCCTTACTCAACTTCACACTCGGATTAGATGATTTTTGGTTGTCTCAAAGGAATCCTGATCTCAAACTGTGGGACACCATCTGGGCTGCTACATCTTGGAATATTTGGAAGGCACAGAATAGGAAAATTTTCTCTGATTGTTCGACTTCGCCGCAGATATTGTTTAAAGAGATCTGCTCATGCGTACACTCTTGGACGAAACATGCCTAGTTTTTATTTTTTAATTTAGTTTTTTTCTTACATCTGTATAGGCTTTGGTTTTCTCTCTTTTTTCTTTTTTTCTTTTTTGTAATTATTTTAATTAATAAAATTCGTCGGTGTGGTTCTTTGCCACCCGACTCTCAAAAAAATAATTTGGGAGGCTTAGACCCCAATTTATCTTCAAAAAAGAAAAAAGAAGAGGTTATGAGTTCAATGTTAAAGAGGAATAAATAGAGAGGTGGAGGGGTTGGTGGGCAAAATTTCATGTTTATCTGAGGACGACTTTTAATTACTCAATACAATTTAAATAATACAAAAAATAGGCAATTAATGATCTATCACTAATACCTGAAGGTGGAGGGGCTGGTGGGCCAAAATTTCATGTTTCGAAGCGCAACTGGTCGGGTCATGACATAAAACATGTCAGACCAATCGAGCTTTTGTTCCTCTGATAAGACGAATGCCTGACCATAGCCCTGTAGAGTTCCATCATTATCTTGCTTGTATACCATCTTCTCTTCCAAGGGTTTGTTAAAGAACTCCACAGTATTTGCCTTCAATCCTTCAATCAATTCTTCTGGTACTCCATGGTTCACGAGCTACAATTCATCTCAGAATAGAGATTATCAGTTTGATCATAGAGTTTTAGGTGCACGAAATAATTGTTTGGCATGAAATTGAGTTAGTTGAATGAATTTCTTGTTACTGCATTCTTGTACTAGTTTCTTCTCAAAGTAATTGAATTAAACTCCCCCAAATTTCACACAAATATCACTCCAATTAAAAATAATAGTAACCTCAGCTTAGGTGTAACATAGGAAACGAAATTAACTAAAAAGGAAAGATCAAATAGAAAAAGAAATAGCCAACCTGGAAAAAACTCCATTCTTGACAGGTTCGGTGCAGCTTTGCAGCTTCTTCTTTGGAGAAGTCTGGATCAATTAATTTTGCCAAATCTATGACGGGCAACTCAATCTAGTTGGTACGAGCAATTGGGTCGATGTTGGCTTCAGGCCGGACATATCTTTCAGGTATATGAGTCGATTTATCGAGAGATGTAGCAAGGCTTTGCACGTTTGGTACCGAAAGAGTGTAACCGGCACACTGAGAGTGCACTTCCCCTGTTGCCATCGAGTGTACTAGCTGCTGTATATTAATCCTGATCACAAGTGCTGTTTCACCACTTCTGGTATAAAAGAGAGACGTTCTCCTATCTTGCAGAGTAATATTTGGCAACGATTCAACATATTTATACATGAACAGCAGGTACGAAAAGATTATAATTTATTGAGTCCGCCTTGAAATGAAAATTTATTAAGTATCGAGTCATCAATTTTGACTTGGTGCTTCGGATCGAGAAGTATATTCTGTGGCGTATGGTATGCAGCTAGATAGCTATATACACTTATTTTCTTTATTAACCTATAAAGGTTCCTAATTGCTCGGTTGCCTCGCAAGTCCACGTCTAATTATAAAATGTTCTCAGTGATGTAACACTACGGCAAAATTGCAGCGTTTAAGGATGGAAGATTTTTCATTAATTAAGTACAATTCTAACCACCATAATATAAAATTTGTTGTCGTTTGCGGCTTTTTGTTAGTCTTTTAGTACATCAATAATTAAGTAGCAGAGTTGAACACTTAAAAGTTAAAGTAACGGAACAACATCCAATTCCGTCAAGCTGCAGTTCATACTCGTTCTAGACATCTTGATCTTGGCCCTTCTTCGCTCCTCAAAGACCATATGGTTTAGTTTAATTTTTTTTTTTTTTGAAGCAACGGTTTAGTTTAATTTTGCCTTTTGTATAGTTTTCTTCTCTTTTCGGTTTTTATTATCTTTTTTGTGTAGCTCTTTTTACTTTTTTGCTTCTTTTGCTTTCTACTTTTCTATGAAAATTCCTGTCAGTCGTGGTAACATGACCCTCAAAAGAAAAATTAATTCAAAATATGAATAATAGAAGTTATATATACAAATATAAATTTTGATAAATTGACATTGTGCAAATAAAAAATATACATAGCATATGCGCTATTTTTCGGGTTCAAATAATCCATTTTAATACAAAAAAAATATGAATATTTTTTTTCCAAATATAGATCACAAGTTTCTGGAGGATACACTGTAAATATGCATATAGGAAATGATGAATCAGAAAAAATTCCACTTCGTTTACGTTTCTAATAATAATTTAGGGATGGTAGAAGATCCAAAATTCGTTCCTGCCAGCTCAGCAAGGCCAAGGCAGTTGGGACTTGGGACTTGGGAGGCGGGGCTAGAGACCGTATCAAGAACTGTACCAAGAAAGGAACTGGGTTAGGCTCGCTGTCATTTTTATCTAGAATTAATTAAATGCTGCCGCCGAAACATATTCAGTCATCACAAATTCCAAAACCAAAAAGACCTTTTTTTTTTTTCCTTGCGTGAAGGACCCGTTAGCTAATTTTGTTTTTGTTAGCACTTGGCTAACGACGGCCGTCACTGCCTCGTCACTGTATGCCAATCCGAATTCGCTGTAGCGCGGGACATGGTGTAGCATACGTACGAGCCGTCTGATCTTGATCGGACGGTTCATTTTTATGGGCCTATCAATCTAGGTTACATGCACGGGGCTCCCTTGTCCATTGGATCTTGATCAGACGGTCAGGATGACGCACGACACATACGGTTCATTTACATGCACAGAGCTACTTTGTCCATTGAATCTTGATCAGACGGTCAGGATGACACGCTAAATCATGTGTCGCGCGGCAGCGGATCCCAATTTACTGTATGCAGTCGCCTGCTTTTTTTTTTCTTTAAAGAATCCTAACATGACAAAGTCATGTTGCATTGCACATCGTCATTCATCCGGCGCATTATTATTATTTTTTTTTTCTGGATCAAACACTATAAGGCTTCTCCAACTCGTTCCTTTCGTTATACTGTTCATGTTACATAATCTCAACAAAAGAAAAAAGAAAAATACTGTTTACATATGGTGATCTACTGATTTTATTATGCAATCTACGGTGTGCTTGTAGTAGATTTCTGATGCATCCGCGCGGATTCTACATGAAGAAATTAAAAATTTTATATTCTAAATCTTAAACAATTAAGCACATATTATAATATGATTATTTCAATAAACCATAATATCTAACTGACCATGATAATTGATAAAGGTGATACATCGGAATTCATAACCATAAACTCTGCGCATAGGTTTTGTGAAATCTATCAGATTTTCTTTTTTCTTTTTCTTTTTTTTTTTGGAACTATCATACTAATAAGTAATAACAGAACTGTGCTCTTATTTCAAGCTCTAAGTTATGATCCCATCCATTCAATTTATTCTTCATTTTATAATATACTAAGTTTTAATTTTTCTAAATTTTTTTATTATAATTATTCGGATTTAAAAAAAAAATCACTGTTATTTATGGTTTAGGATTCTTCATGGATTATCTATAAATTAAGAATAAAATAGTAAACATTTAAATAAAATGTTGTCCCATATTACATCCTAAAAATTTATATCCAGTTTGTAGGTCCAATTAACGATAGTACTAACTACAGTGAATGAAATTTTGCTCGAATCATCGAATGTTCGGAACCTTTAACATTCCGAATCGGGAAATTGAATCCTGCCTTTGTTTACTTCCAAGACCTGCTGCACAACAGTGAAGACACTTAATTGGAACAAAGCACTTTATTTCTGCTTATGTCAATGTGCCTTGGTTTAGAGAGATCAATGGAAAAAACAGCTTTAAGGCGCTCTTGGTCTCGTATGAAGTAGACGTTGTTCTGTCGCTCTGTTGGGATTGGTTTAATACTTCAACTCCTTGTGCTTCGTCTAATCTCGCCTTCAATTGGGCATATCGAATCTGATCTCCATTGTTCTCAGTTCAGGCATCGGCTTCGGCTGAAGTTAAAACTGTAAGATTGAACTCCTGATTTTTAAAATGTTCTTTACTGAGATATTCAATATAACTTTATGTATGGAGACTTTTTAATTGAATTATATACTTAAATTCTCAATATTTCATAAAATAATAAAATATAACTATATCTCATGTTGTTAATATTTTATATTTGATCCGAAAATTGGTACAGAATTCTTGCTACACATGAGCATGTCCATCTGTAATTTAAATCATATTTTTATTTTTAAAATTGAAGTCTTTTGTAGCTGCATAAATCAATTTTTTTCTAAGAAATGATATAACAAAAAAAAACTAATTAAAATAGACAACAATGATTGATGAATAATAATATATTTTACTTGTGTCTGCCGAAATATGAAACAATTTTGAGACAGATAGTACTCTGATATCACGCGAGAATCGAACTGTTATAAATTGGCATCATACAAGTATTATTCATAGGTCAAGTTTATATATTACAATAAGGATAAAATATAAAACAGTTTTAAGGGTTTCGCAGCAACAAGGCTTTCCAAAGAAATTGGGGACGTATAAACTAGGAAATACATAGGCAAGACATCTATCTAATTCCTAATTTAAATTTTGAGCATATCTAGAATGCTCTTTCCTTCTAGTTTCTTTTCAAAAATATGCTTTCATGAACTCTTGGTAACTCATGCTCCCATAGTTCGGATTACCATCTCCTACGACCTCCGGCAAAGGCTGAAGCATATCCAAATTGTCAGGACCATGAAATGCCACCAAAGAGATTCGTGTAGTCTCAGTATTTATCGTAGCTTTGTGCTCTATGCTTTTGTATATTCCATTGCTCAGTACCTAAGAACAGTAAAAATAAATTAATGATGAAAAATTACTACAATTTAGAATTTATCTTAGAGGACCCATTCCATTAGATCAATCACTCCCCTTGGCTTAATAGCCGTTTTGGCAAGCCAAACAAATATAAGATTGCCCAAATCCACAAATTTGAAAGGTATACAAGATTTCCTTTAAAATACCTTGCACAAAAATTAAGAATTTTGTTTCAAAGTTGCTCAATTTACCTCGGTGACATCACCCAAATTGACAATTAAGGCATTTGGTAATGCATTAACGGCAATCCATTCTCCATCTTTTCTTATTTGTAAACCTTGTTCATCATTTATTTGAAGAAGAATTGAAAATCCAGTTGCATCAGAATGTGGCGAGATGCCTATGACTTTTTCTGCTTCTGGTTCTGGGCACGGTGGGTAGTAGTTGAATCGCATCCCTTGAGGATGATCTTTGAACAGTTGCACAAAAACTTCTGGTGCAACACCTAGGTTTCTCGCAATATATTGCCACAGGCAGCTTGCCAATTTGGTAAGCTCAAGAGAGTACCGGTCGATGTTATCTCTGCAAGTAAATGTAATTTATATAATGTTAAAAGAGACCACTTATTGGGTTTTTATTTTATGGTAGTAAGTTCATTATTGCTACGTACTTATTTACTTCTAAATTATGGATCTGAGCATTTGCCAATTATTAAAGGAAATAAAAGTTCAATTTATATAAAATATTAAAATATATATGCTTGATATTCATTATACCTCAGCTTTTAGTTTTTACTGATTTCAAAAAGGTGATCGGAGCCTACATGAAATCAAACTTCCAGTATTTGACCTCTGTGACAATTATTATTTTTCTCTTTCTTTAAACTATGTTCCAATTGTACAATCTCTATTCTTCATTTATTTAATATATGGACAGTTATTGTTTGTATTGATACCTCCCATCCGCAAAAACAATTGTAGCATAAAGATTCCGAGTCCAAATACTGTTTGAGATGAATAATCAGAGAGACAAGAGAATACAAAAACTAGTGTTTTTCTGAGGCCAAACTACTCAATACTATTCGAATATTACAAAAATTGTCAATGAATCTATAACTCACCTGAAGGTGGAGGGACTAGTGGGCCAAAATTTCATGTTTCGAAAGGCAGTTGGTCGGGTCATGACATAAAACATGTCGCACCAATCAAGCTTTTGTTCTTCTGATAAGACGAAGGCCTGACCATAGCCCTGTAGAGTTCCATCATTGTCTTGCTTGTATGCCATCTTTTCTTCCAAGGGTTTGTTGAAGAACTCCACAGTATCAGCCTTCAATCCTTCGATCAATTCTTCTGGTACTCCATGGTTTACTAGCTACAGTTCAACTCAGGATCAGATATTATCAGTTTAATCATGGATTTTCAGGTGCACGAAATAATTTGGATTGAAAATGCATTAAATTGAATGAATTTCTTATGTCTGTATTCTTGTACTAGTTTCTGACTGAAGCACATTGAATCAAACTCCACCAAGTTTTATACAAATGTCATTTCAATTAAAATTAGTAACCTCTGGTGGCGGTTATAGATGTAACATGGAAAATGAAATTAATCACAAAGGCTCCGTTTGGATAGGTGTGGGAAGAAGGGAAGAAGGGAAAAAGTGGGAAGAAGTATTGGGAAGTGTGTAACTTTGTGAAGAGTTTGGATTGTTTATAATTTTTTTTCTTCTCATCTTCCTTCTTCCTCTTCTTCTTCTCTCATCCAAACGCAAGCAAAGGAAAGATCAAATTGGAAAAAAAAAAGGATTACCTGGAAAAAACTCCACTCCTGGCAGGTTAGGTGGAGCTTTGCAGCTTCTTCTTTGGAGAATTCTGGATGAATTAATTTTGCCAAATCTATGACGGGTAACTCAATCTCGCTGGTACGGACAATTACGTTGACCTCGGCTTCAGGCCGGACATACCTTTCTGCTCTGGGATCTGACTTGATTTATCAAGAGATGTAGCAAGGCTTTGCACGTTTGGTACAGGGAGTGTATAACCGGCGCATTGAGAGTGCACTTCCCCTGTTGCCATACTAGTGTACTGCGCCTGTATTAAGCCTCGCAGGTACTGTTTCACTATTTTTGGTAAAAGAGAAATTAACGTTTTCTGTTCATGCACGGAACAATATTGGGCAATGATTCAACATATTTATACATGCTCTAACAGATAAGGTTAATCTAGTAAGAGTCGTCAATTTTGTTTTAGTACGACTCTTCAATTTTGTTCAGTACGAGTCGTCAATTTTCTACCGATAAATTGGCAAAAGGCCCAAAAGTCGTTCCTGCCAGCTCAACAAGGCCTAGGAACTCAAGCACGGCACCGAACCGAGTAAGGACTAGGAATAGGTTCGTTTCCATTTTTTTGTCGAGAATTTCATTAGAAAGGGTGCCGCCGTTTAATTAATTAGAAACATATCCAGTCATCAAAAGGACTTTTTCCTTGCGTCCAGGACCCGTTAGCCAAATTTGTTTGTTAGCTGATAATGGATGTACAGTCGCCTGATTGATTGTGTGTGACAAGGTCATGTTGGACGTAATGAGGCGTATGATTTTCTTTCATTTTTTTGTTCTTCACATCATCAAACACTTATGAGGCTTGTCCAACTTGTTCGGTTGTTCCTAGCTAGCTATTTGTATCGTTGTCAAATCTACGGTGTCCTCGTGGTAGATCTACGATCGATGCTTCCACAGTCGAATTAAAACCAAGATACTAAAAAAAATTTTATATTTTAGATGTTATATATAGTTAAGTAAAGAATATATTTTGGTTAGTTCAAATTCAGTTCTTAAAAATTGTTTCATTAAATCATATAAAATCTCGTTTAGATTGATTACAGTGGTGCCTCAATTAAAATTCATTTATTAACCATATAAACTCTGCGCAGAGGTTTCGCATTTTAGATTTCATTTATGCAAAAATTACATTAATAATAATTCATATCATATTATCGTCAAAAAATAATGCCTGTTGCTTTATTTGATTAACTGTTCGTAAATTTTTAACTGATAATGCTAGCGCGAGTAAACATGTAACCTTGGAATTTTAGTTTTACAAATACAACCTGCGATAGATATAATTACATCGAGTATATTATTTTTATTTATTTATTTTTGTGAATATCTATTTTTATTTATTTATTGTTTGCTCATCATATAAATTTTTTTTTAAATCACTGAATTCCACTTAATCAAACCAAACTAAAAATAAAAAAAAAGTTTGTCAATACCTTTGACATCTGACAAAATCCATTTACTTATTGTGATCGGAAATTTAGAATTAAATATTGGAATAAAGAAGATTGTTTAGTCCAATTTTGCAATTAATCTTTTAGGATTTATTTATATGGGTGAGAAATAGTTGCTCGTATCATTATTATAAGAGAAATACAACGATTAATTGGAGTTTTGCTATGGTGAGTTGCAACTCACCAAAGCGTCCGTGAGTCGCGCTCAAAATTCCAAAATTTAGTTCAAAATGACCGATCCAAACAGTCTAATACGATCTCCCTATTGAAATCTTCATGCAGACCAAATTTTATATTTTTTCGAATTTTTTAAGTATTTTTTTGAAATTTTAGAAAATCATTAATCTAATTAGTTCTGAACCGTTCAAAAATGGCAGTTTTTAAAAATCTGAAATAAATACTTAAAAATTTCAAAAATATATAAAATTTAGTCTGCATGGATATTTCAATAGAAAGATCATATTAGATGGTTTGGATCGGTTATTTTGAACTAAATTTTGAAATTTTGAGCGCGACTCACGGATGCTTTGGTGAGTTGCAACTCACCATAGCAAAACTCTGATTAATTGTATTTCATGGATGGTTCATCAAAATGCAACTCAAATCTTCACTAAATTTTTAACTTGAAATATATATAACCGATTCGTATATATAGTTCAATATGTTTTTTTATCTTAATATATGAATAGAGACTATTTCTTTTCCCTTTTCAAATTTGTTAATTTCATACTTTTTTAAAATATATATATATATATATATATATATATATATTTTATTGAAGGATTCATGATAAATGAAGATTTTTCTAAAATTCTGGATAAAATAGTAAAAAATTTAGAAAATTTGGTTTCCGTTAAGATTGTAATATGAAGATCATCATATTGAACTGTTTTGGATTATTCATTTGAAGTTTTTTAATTGATACGAGGTGTTTGACGAGAAATAAAATGCAAAAATTCTTTCGCTTGTGTAAGTCGAAAGATGAAACAGCCTTAAGATATAATAATCATTACACGACGAATTACTATATGGAAATAAAATTAATGTCACTCCAAAATATAAAATTTGAAAAATACCACTAGAAAGTTGTGTCTTTGAAAAATGACACCGCAAATCCACTTTAAGTTAGAAATTTATTATTTAAATGAAGAATAGCGCTAACTCGCGAAATTTTACAAAAAAAATTTCTTTGAATTTCAAAACAAAATCCAATACAAAATATGCCAAGATCTCATATATTAATTAAATTTAATATTAAAATTTGTGATAGTTAAAACAAAATCCAATACAAAATATGCCAAGATCTCGTATATTAATTAAATTTAGTAACAAAATCCAATACACCGATCGATATTACATACCCAATTTTTTTCATTTTGACCAAAATACTTCTCCCATCTAAATTTTCCAAAATAATTGAAAATTTCAAATTCACAAAATCAAAATATTCAAAAACTTGAATTTTGAAAATTTAAAAAATTTTAGTAGCATAATTGAAAAGTTTTGGAATTTGAAAAGAGAGGGATATTTTAATTAAGAGTAAATTTTTTTAGAAGTCCCTGAACTTTGCCTATAGTCCAATTTTAGTCAGTAAAGTTCAATTTGTCCTTCCATAGTCACTAAACTTTCAAATAATCCAATTTTAGTCGCTTTTGTTATTTTTCCGTCGAACTCTGTCTAATTTAAGTATTAACCGACGGAAGTCGAAATCATCGTTGCGAACATACACCTTTTTTTTATGGGCCCGGCCTAATAGATTATACGGTGATATAAAACAAAAAAAATGAAAAAAAGTTGTCCCTTCTCTCTCCTCTCGTCTCTCTGTATTCCTTTAGCTGCCATGGCCACGAGCACCTCCTCCTCTTCACCATCGCCATCAGCTTTGCCGCTGAGATCTCTCCTCCTACTTTCCTCATAAATGCCTCATCCTCCTTTCTTGAATCATAAAACTTATAATAACTCTTACGTATTGCAATTGACAAAAAAATGTAAATAAAACAAAGGCAAAAAAAAAAAAATTACATAATACCTCATCCTCCTTTCTTGGAACTTCCCTATTTTTTCTTTTTAATTGGGAGTCAATTTACCTTTTCGATTCTACTTCATGTTCAATTTGAGGGATTATTTGGTGCTTAGGGACTTAAAATGGCGAGCAATAAAATAGACATAATAGCTTTTGGGGCCGTTTGGATCGCTTAGAAATTCGGAGAATTTGGAAAATTTTTTATTCCTAGGTATAAATTTATTGAGAAATATGTAACTTTGTGAAAAGTTTGGATTATTTATAATAAATTTATGCCTAGAAATAGAAAATTTTCCAAATACTTCAAATTTCCACTCCAATCCAAACGGTCCCTTTGCTCATTTTCAAACCAAAATAAAAAAAAGGAAAAAAATATTATTAAAACGGGGGAACTTTGAAACTTGCCTCAATATTGTTCAAAAACACAAATACTAATTTTGTGAAGCAGCTACGCAAAAGCAGCAAAGAGGAATATCATAATTTAGCTTAAGTATATATGCTTAAGCTTGCCTCGTCTGATTTTTAGTCAGGTCAAAATCAAATAGCTGTCAAGCTGATTTAAATGGACTTAATTGGATCAAATTTATTATGTTTTTAGTATGAAGAGGAGCGATCTCAGCGGAAGATGTGGCGGAGATGGAGAAGAGGAGACGATGGTCGTGGCCATGGCGGCCCCATGCGGCCATAATGGAAGAAAGAGAGGGGGATCGTTTGTGGGAGAAGTTATCAGTATATATTTTTTTGTTTTATCACCGAACACTCAATTAGACTGGGCCCACAACAAAAAAAGGTGCAAGTGCATAACGACGATTCTGAGTTCCGTTGGTTAAATTAGACGGAGTTAACGGAATAGTAACAAAGCGACTAAAATTGGATTATTTGAAAGTTCAGTGGTCATGGGAGATCAAATTGAACATTAGTGATTAAAATTGGACTATAGACAAAGTTTAAGGACTTCTGAAAAAATTTACTCTTTAATTAATAAAAAAAATTAGGTAGGAAATGAATGTATAAGTGACAAATCTTAGGATGACATTTTTCCAAAAATGTAACTATAACAAGAACCAACTCTTGGTCTAGTGGCAAAGAGCAATGCATATCGAGTAAAAAGTCGCTGGTTTGAAACCCGACTAAAAATTTTTTATAGACATTTAATTTAAAAATAAGTTGAGAAACTTGACCCCTTATTTATCTTCAAAAACGTATATAGCTATAATGTGAAATTTTTCAAATTTCAGAATTTTAGAATGAATTGGAACAAATTTTCCAGTAATATTATTACTGGTATTATAGAAATATCATTCATATATATGCGAAATTTATATTATTACATGCTTTTTACCCAAAATGGGATGCACAAACTTGGAAATGCATACGTAGACTAAATAAATATATATATGTAATCCTTAATTTAAATTTTCAACATATCTACGGGCTACGGCTCTCCTTTAATTCCATCCATTTTCTATCAAAATATGCTTTCATGAATTCTGGATAACTCGTGCTGCCATAATTCGGCTTACCATCTCTTATGAGCTCAGGCAAAGGCCCAAGCATAATGGAATTGTTAGGATTATGGAAGGCCGCAATAGAGATCCGTGCATTTTCGGTATTGACCATACCTCTGTGCTCTGACCTTTTATATATTCCGTTACTCAGTATCTGGGAAGAGAAGAAATTAAATTAATGACTACAAACTATACAGCAATTTAGAAATTATATATCTATCTATAAAGTGATTGCATTATAGCCAGTAACAATCATCTTGGGTCAACGTTATTTTAATTTGCACGTCCAACATAAGTAACATAATTAGCCAAATCTTTCAATTTAGAAAGGTATACATTTCCGTAAAGGCTTACATTAAGATTAATTTAAGATTAAAATAATGATGAAAAATTTTAGTGGACTGAATTTTTAAGCCAAACTTAAAAGAACCAAATTATAAATAACTTTGATTGATATATAAAGATTCATTACCTCAGTGGTTTCACCCAAGGTGACAACGAAAGAATTTGGTAGCGGACTAACGGCAATCCATTCTCCATCTTTTTTTATCTCCAGACCTTGTACATCATTTACATGTAGAAGAATTGTAAATCCGCTGGCATCAGAATGTGGCGAGAGACCTATGACTTTATCAGCCTCCGGGCACGGTGGGTAGTAGTTGAAACGCATTGCCTGAGGATGATCTTTGAACAGTTGCGCAAAAACCTCGGGTTCAACACCTAAGTTTGTGGCAATATACTGCCAAAGGTACCTTGCCACTTTGGTAAGCTCAAGAGAGTATCTGTCGGTATTATCTCTGCCAGTACATGTAACTTATATATATAATATTTGAAAAAAGGATATATTATAGGCTTTTATTATATGGTAAGTAAATTCATTATTGCTAATATTTTACATCTAAATTATAGATTAGAGGATTTCATATTAACGAATGATGCATTGTGATAAACTTTTATAATTTTTGGAGTGCATTTGATTCCTCATCTATAAGTCGAAAATGAACAAATATAGTTAACTAAGATAAATTAATTCTAATATGTTCATTTTCAACCTGTAGATCAAGCATCATATAAACTCCAAAAAATTATAAAATTTTATAATAACTCATCCGTCATTAATATCAATGGTCCCATTTAGATCGTATGATAGAAGGAATAGGTTCTTCCTAGGTGTAAATTTATCATAAACAATCCAAACTCTTCACAAAGTTACACATTTCCCAATACTTTCCGCCTAGGAATATGTTATTCATCTTATTCCTAAGCAATCCAAACGGAGCTAATAAGAACAACATTTCGGATCAGATATTTCCATTTTAAATTTTAAATAAAAATAAAATAACAAAGAGAGGTTTGGCATTTTTAGCACCAAAAAAGCATGGCACTACAACCCTCCTCTTAAATAAATTGGAAAAATTAGTATTCATTCTACCAATATTTTTTTTGTTTTCACTGATTAAATAGGTGAGAGCCTATATGATAACTTCGACCAGTATTAGACCTCTGGTGCAATATTTATTTTTTATTTCCTAAAACATGTGCAATTTAAAAATTTCTATGCTTTATTTCCTTGATGAAAGGAGAAACTATATATATATTTTTTAATATTTTTTGGCATTCGTCTCGTTGGAGGATGCAATAACTGGCTCTCAGGAAAAAACAGAATACAAAAATTATCAACATTATTTGCATATGCTTGTTACAAAAGATAGCCAATCAATCAATCAATCACCTGAAGGTGGAAGGGCTAGTGGGCCAATATTTCATATTTCGAAGCGCAATCGGTAGGGTCACAACGAATCCGATTCTGCTGTTGCGCGACAAGCCGTGTCGCGCGGTACATCGAGCCGTTCGACAGATCCGATGGCTCAAATTTGTTTTCTCCCACTGCCCCCTCGATAGCAAGTAATGGGTCGGGTTTTATTCGACAGATCCGTGCGATAGAATCCAATAGTCATCAAAAATCAAACCAAAAAAAAAGGAATCAGAATTGGAGGGAAAATTGGAGAGAGGCAGGAGCATCGCGAGAGTGCGAAGAGAAATTGCGAGAGGGGCACGGTCCAGTCTTGTCCAGCGATTTCTTTTGTCCAGCATTTTCCGACGAATTGAAGAAGTAGCAGGAAGGTACGTTGAGTTTCGTACTTGTTTGGTTTCATGGAAGTTTTATTTTGATATATAACTCGTCATAAATCATTCCTTACCAATTTTGCTGTACACTGGTACACTGGTTTTTGAGTCTGGCAAGTTGGAAGTTGAATTATCAGATCCCAGCCCATTCTTTCCTTTTGTCTCGAGCATGTGAATTTCTTCAACCATGGGTTTCCAAAGCCTAACGCGGGCATTGATAAACCAATTTGAGACCTATAGTTAATTTTGTACTTGTTTCGTACTTGTTTGGAACCACATCTATAGGCCAGTTACTCATACAAGAGAATTGCAAGCCAGTTACTCATCTGGAACCACATCTATTAGCAAACCATGCTAGAATAATCACATGCGTGTTGGCTTTCTTTTTGTGAATGTTTTGAGTTTATGTACATATCATGTCTTAATTACATATCTGGGTTAATTATTTGCTTCCTAATTGCTATAATACAAGCCCGATGGGACCAAAAATGCATATGTGAATGATTAGAATAATTATTTTTAAGGTTCTCTTCTCTGGAGTTTTATTTGGACTATTCTATGTCTCTCAATAATCTTTAAAGTAAAATTAATTGCCTCAGATAATCCATTATTTGCTATGGAACAACCTATAAGCCTTGATGGAGAAGATATTCAGAATGAAAAGGTATTTTTATTTTTTCAATTTCAGCATTTTAGCATCTCAAGCATCCCCTGACGAAGAAATATCTCTATTTGTTAATGGCGTATTGGAAAGGCTAGAGCATCAAGTTGAAGAGAAGATACAAAAGAAAGCGACCACTGCTATTAGTCATCAAGCGCCTCATGTGCCTGACTTCGTTTCTGATAGTCAACCTCGTCTAAAGAAAAAGAATGGTACAAAAGGTAGTAAGAGACATCAAAGTGGGGTTGAAATTGTTAGAAAGAAGATTCAAAAGAAAGCAGCACGAAACTCTACGACAAAGGTTAGTTGTGCACTTGCATAATATCAGAAAATCAACACTTGCATAATACCAGCACTTTCTTTATTGTGCACTTGCATAAAATCAGAAAATCAGAAAATCAGCACTTGCATAATAATATTTAGTGAAAATCAGCACTTGCATAAACCCTAAACCCTAAAATCAGCACTTTCTCATTAGACGCCTTTATTGGTGTCCATGGCATAATGGTATTCAGTGAAATCTTTTTTGTGGTCTGGATTTGTAAACGTGGACTCAAAAGTAGAAACCAGAGCAACTTGCATAATATCAGCACACCTACTGAGTTATGCTCCAGTGAATTTAAGATTAAAATTGATTAGTGTTTACACCTACTGGTATTAGGTCTAGAGGACAAAACTGGATAATAAATCTTATGTGACAATTTTGCCCTTTTTCCTAACTCTCTTTTCCTTCAATTTCAGGAGATATGCAAGGATAATTTAACTCCTACATTGACCCAGAATTTCCAACTTGATGACAACGCTAGTTTTTTAACACTGGAGTCACAAGTGGATGACTATGTTAGTTATGCACGATTGTTAACGGTTAGTACTTCTAGAGACAAAATATATAACTTTTTGCATCAATATTAATAATTTTGTTAATGTTAGTCTTTTTTTTAATAGGAGAATTCTTCATTTGCTTTGCCTTCGCCTCGTTCTGAAATCACCTCTACAAGTCAAACTATGTCTCTATTTGACTAGATGAATAACTTATTGTTATAGTCAAGAAATATTTCATTTTGTATAGCTTTTAAAGAAAAAGCTTTATTTTGTGATAGTTTAGTGTTATAGTCAAGAAATGTCTCATTTTGTATAGCTCAGTGTGATAGCTTATTGTTAAACAATGTCTCATTTTGTATAGCTTAGTGTGATAGCTTAGTGTTATAGTCAAGAATGATGTAATGACAAGCTGTTACTTGGCATGATTTTAGTTCTGATACAAATGTCGCCTGCAGTTTATTGGATTATGTAAATATTTAAGTCCAGAAAGTTTAAAACAATTTTGTTTTCTGCACCCAGTATCCCATTTATTCCTCATCATATCAGCTGGCGATCCAGGGATGGTGTTAAGTTCGTGTCCAATGATGTTCTGGTAATGACAAGCTGTTAAACAATGTTAAACATATAGCTAGTTACATCCTTTTATTTTCTGCTACACATGGTACACATGGTACAGGTACAGGTACCATGTTAATTTGCTTGTACACATGGTCCGTTGCATTCTTGGGACCTATGTCTCGCCTTGTCTACTATGTGGGACCATTAGTTCCGTATAATTGACTGCTATATATATCATCACATGGTACAGGTAGGTACTTCACATTATTAAGGATATTAACGGTATAGGTACACATGGTACCTGTGGTACATTACCTAAGGAGGTACTTCACATATTTAAAAATGATTAACAAGCAAACTGAATTTACAAAGCATGAGTTTTAAATAATGGTAACAAGCATATTTACAAATGATTAACAAGCATGAGTTTCAACCATAATTTAAAATACATAGCAAAAACACAAACATCTAAGGTAACATAAACAACAAAAACACATCTTATAATTAAAAATGAAATATCAATACAATTTAAAAGTTCATGTCAAATATCCATAGCAAATACTCAGACTAGATCAATACTAAAGATCTATAGCAAATACAAAATACCACCAAATATATTTTTTCAACCTCCAAATTGCAACTTACAAATTACAATTATCAAAAGAGAAATAAAAAACAATACAAGGTATTGAATTATTTGGCTTCTAAGTTCTTCCAAACGCTTATCAAATCTCTTTTCAAGTTCCTTAAACTTCCTATCAAATTGTTCATTGAAATCCTCGACTTGCCTTTCTAATTGTTGCTTCAATGATTCAATTTTATTTTTAAGGTCTATAGGACTGAAGCACACCTCATCTACCCATATAATAAACTTATTACATCGTCGACACAAGTAGAAAGATTGACCCTTATTCCTTGGTGTGTTTGCAACCAGGATAACTACATGCTCATTGTCATTGCATCTACTGCAGTAAGGTAACACTCCATTCAATTTACATCCATTGTATGGGCTATTTTCAGAGTTCATTGTTATCTAAAAAAAATAGCATCAAACATCATTGCTATCTGCATTTTTAAATTTATTACAAATAATTAAAGTGAAAAAGTAAAGATACTATTTTCATACAGACTCTAAACCTCAATATAAAGGGTCTGGTAGTCTAGTTCCATACTTCCATACCAATAAAATGATAAATCCTCAGAATTGGAAAACTAGCAGCCTAACAAACACTTTCAATTGTTGAAATATCTTTCGACATTGTAAATTAGAAAATATGCAATACTTGAATACAATTGATAAGTACAAAGATAACATTTTTCCATATTCAAAAGATATTTCAACACTTTCAGTTTCAGCACTTTGTACAAAGTGACTACTGATTCAGCAACTGAGAATGCTTTTAAGATATAAAAACTGCTTTTGAATATAACTTAATTATTCATATGCAGAGGCAATTTTTCTAACAAATGAAGCAAAATCAAAGAAAATAGGGTTGCAAAGAGGTTACCAACAGAAGGGAAAAAGGAGAATCCTGCAAATTGCTTCGATCGGTAGAGAAGAGGTGGAAGAGGAAGATCGGAAGAGAAAGTTCGCTTCGATCGGCTTCCACGACGCCTAGCACCCTCGATCGCCTCCGTTCTCTCTCTCTCTCTCTCTCAAACTCAACAGAAGGGAAAAAGGAAAATCCCGCGAATTGCTTCGATCGGCACAGAATAGGTGGAAGAGGAAGATCAGAAGAGAAAATTCGCTTCGATCGGCTTCCACGACGCCTAGCACCCTCGATCGCCTCCGTTCTCTCTCTCTCTCTCTCTCAAACTCACGGAGAGAAGTATTATTTTTAATTTTCATGGCTATTGGATTTCTTTTTGATGGCTCACGGAGAGGATCCGAAATAAAACCCGATAACAATGCGTAACTACACGATTCGTACAGAGGAATAACATCTGAGCCGTTCGATCGCGCGAACGGTGGGATGTACCGCGCGACACGGCTTGTCGCGCAACAGCAGAATCAGATTGGGGTCACAACGTAAAACATGTCGGACCAATCAAGCTTTTGTTCTTCAGAGAAAACGAAGGCTTGACCGTAGCCCTGTAGAGTTCCATCGTTATCTTGCTTGTATAGCATCTTCTCTTCCAAGGATTTGTTGAAGAACTCTACGGTATCTGCCTTCAATCCCTCCATCAATTCTTCTGGTACCCCATGATTCACCAACTACATGGTTCCTCTCAGCATCAGAGATTACCAGTTTACACAGGAGTTTTAGATGAACGAAATAATTGTTTGCCATGAAAATCCTTTTAATTGAATGAATTTCTAATGCCCACATTAATTCTTGCACTAGTTATAAGCGTACCATGCATGGAAAACAAAATTAGCTGCAAAGGAAAAATCAAATCGACAAAATGCTCACATAAAAAAGACTCCAGTCTTGGCAGGCAAGGTGGAGCTTTGCAGCTTCATCTTTGGAGAATTCTGGATCAATCAACTTTGAGAAATCTATGACCGGTAACTCAATCTTGTTGGTACGAGCAAATTGATCGACCTTTGCTTCAGGCCGGACATACCGTTCAGGGAATTGACTCGATTTAGAAAGAGTAGCAGCAAGGGCTTGCACATTTGGTACCGGGAGGGTACTGTACCCAGGGCCCTTAGAGTGCAATTCCTTTTTTCCCATCTAGTGTACTGCTGTAGTAATTCTCACAAGTGTCTCCCTGTTTTTGATAAATGAGAGATGTTCTCTTTCTTGCACGGAGTAATTCAATCACAAATGAACTCTTAAGTTTTTTTTTTTTTTTTTTTTTTTAAGTGGAGAATAGCATATTATGGTGCCGTATAAACAAATTTTGGGCTCCTAGTTGCCCAGTTGACTACGTTCACGGCTAATACATGTTGTTATTAATTAATGGCCCGGTTGCCTCACGTGTTCACGTTTCGTCCACCTAATGCGTTGAAAAATTTTATTTAAATATTATTATGTTTCAATCGATGACTAGTTCCAATGATAAAGATGTTAAAAATAAAAATGAAATGAGGAATAATATGTTACAGTAAAAAAATATTAATATATATATACATAGAAAGAAAATCTATTGTGCATACTAATATATTGGAGATTCAATGCATACTAATTCAGAACGTTGGATTTGCTTTAATATCCGTGCAGATCAAGTCACTAGATCAAAAAATTAACTAATTAACTTGTGCCTTCTCTTTAGTTTGCTCCGCTCCTCCGTCAACTAAAGTGTCCCCCTCTTCGTTCTTCTATCTCTCCCGAAAATGAAAACCTAGGACTCACTCCAGAATGAACAAATTGTTGGAAGTTTCCTCTCTCTTACCTCTTTTGACAAATCGATAATGAATCGCGCCGCGATCTGACCTCTCCGACGAATCGCTCAATTGAATCGCTGACGAATTGCGTCGCACTCTGACCTCTTTGACGCAAGCAAGTCAAGGCAACCATCGAGCTCAGAATACAGCACAATTTGTCAACGATTCTCCTAATCTCTGATCGCGTCCTTTACTCTCTCCTTTCATCTCTCTTGTGCCCTTCAACCTCCAGCGCCCTCTCACGCTCTCGATGGCCCTTTGCCCCTCTCACCCTCAATTTTTGCATACCCTTTCATTTTTTTTCTCGTCGTACCCTCTCATCTCACTCCTTCACCTCCAACTCATTTTACCTCATCACTATCCTCTCAAAAATTCTTCTCCATCAAACTAAAAAAAATGTTCGACAAACGAACACATAAAATGAATAAATGAACAAATATAATATAAAAACAAGTTGAATGAATACGATAAATTATGTGAACATATACAACAAGTGTTGAATATATATACTAAACAAGTTGAAAAAAATATAATAAATAAAATTAACAATTGCAATAGATAATTCAAGCAAAAAAAAATAAATAATTGAACTAATAAATAACAAATAAATTGAACGAAAATATGATAAACAATATAAATAGATACAACAAATAAATTGAACAAATAAAATAAATAAGCGAAAATATACAATAAATAACTTGAAGAAAACGCCAAAACAAGGTAAATGGATATAAAAACAAGTTCAACAAAAACAATAAACAATGTGAACATATATAATAAATAAATTGAACAAATGCAATATAAAAAGTTTAATAAGGATCATTTGAATATAAATATAAATAAGTTGAACAAATAAACAAACAAAGTGAACAAATACAGAAAACAAATTGAACAAACAAAATTAACAAGATAAACAAAAAAAATAGAAATTTGTGGAACTAATACCTTGAAAAGAAGCGACCAGATTCAAGAGAAGAGAACGAAAATTAGTGAAAGAAAAAGGAAAATAAGTGTTTTGAGAGAGGAAAATGCTAGAGCAAAGGAGAGAGATGAAGTCCTAGGAGAAAGGAAGAGGAGGCAAGAAAGATGCAGAAAGAGAGAAAATGCGCTAGATGAGAGTGAGGAGGTGCGGAAGGGAAAGAGGAATAAGGGAGGGGAGCATTTTTTTGGATGGTTGAATGGATATTCACTGGGGATTGAAATCGCGTCAGCGATATGCAGCGTCTTTGGTCTGCGACAGAGAATTTTGGTCCAACCCATCTAGATCAGGATTCTTTGGTTGTTTTAAAAAAGCGTCCAGTGAACGTCATTTAATCTAAGTCGTCTGATTTAATCTGAACGGATAGATTTTTACGAGTTGTACGAACCTTGATAGATCAAGTATTAATCACGAGATATCCATTGAACGGCGGGATCAAAGACGTCCGCCGGACGTCCCAGCAAAGGACTCGTTCCCAACCCATCTGGCCTCTAATTCGACGTCGGACCCTTCGATAAACCAACCCTGGTTACTTCCAAGGGGAGCGTATCCTCTACCAACTTTTTTAGGTTGATAGAGGGCCAACGTTTGATCCGAGCCGTTAGATCTAATCTCGACGGTTAAAATTTTTCAGGCCTATCAATCTAGGTTACATACACGGAGCTCCCTTAACCATTGAGATTAGATCTAATGGTTTAGATCAACCGTTGGCCCTCTACCAACCATAAATGGTTGGCAGAGGATGTGATTCCACTTCCAAGACCTGTTTCACAACACCAAAAGCACTTAACTGCCCCCCAATAGGAAAACCGGGTCCAGTACACCATCACCTTTCTTCCTTCTCTCGGATGAGTCGGATCTGAACACGCTAGGCTAGACGAATAGAGGCAACAGCGACTACTGTCGACTGTGGCAGGGCGCTTCTGACAGAACAGAATCGCGCGATGAGAAGAACAACATAAAATTTTTAATCGTAGGTTTTGTTTAGCTTATCAACCGAATCGGGGTTGGCCTTTACTGGGCTGAAATAATAACCCAATTCGCGTTTATTTCTGCTTTTGATGCGCCTTGGTTTAGCGATCGATGGAGAAGAAGCGCTTAAGGCGCTCTTGGTCTCGCACGAATAAGGCATTGTCCTCTCGCTCTCGCTCTCGCTCCTTGGCGGTTGGTTTAATCCTTTTTGGACTCGGTCTGGTCTCGCTTTTCATTGGGCACGTTGCATCTGATCTCCATTGGTCTCAGTTTAGGCATCGAATTCGGCCTAAGGTAAACTGTTAGATTGAACTCCTGGCTTTTCATTTTGTGCTGAAATGAGATGATTCCTTTTATCAGTGTACCCAGTTTTACTGATTTATAAGGTACAAAAGTTACTAGCTTTTCTGTTTTTGGTTAGAGCTTTTTTTTGTTTTCTTGAAAATTTTCACTCACTGTAGTGAACTTTTAGACTGGAATGTAGATTAAGTTTATGTTCAAATTTAATTCAATTTTATTGTTTGTAAACACTGGTTGCAATCTAAAAAGTTCTTTTTAGGAGCCTGTGTGTGATGATTTCATTAACAAAATCCATGGTGCTGTAAATCTAAATATGTTATGAACTCCAATTTATGCAGAATATGGCCCTGATCAAAATGTTTTTTTACGCGGGATTTCATTTCATTTGAATTGATTTCTCAAGATTTCGTTGGATCTAATTACATGGAAATTCCAACCGAATGACACCAAATCCTTTCATTTTGATTAGAAAATTTCTGATGAAATGAAATCCCATGTTAAAAAAAGGGATTTTGGTCAGGGCCGTGTTTCTCTTTAAATTCATAAAAATGTTGTCCCAAAGAGGTAGAATACGGTCTCCAATTATCACATCAATGATGATGTCTTTTCAATCCTTTTTTTATCTTACAGCACTTATGGTGAAGAATCTGTAAATGCTGAACTTCGTAGGTTTTTCACAACAAAAGACTTGACATATGGAAATCAAACTATTCAGATTTTTACTATGGCTGCAGTACTAGAGGTTCCAATTTCAGATGTGAGTTTTGCATTTTTTTCAGCCCATAGGTCTTGAGTTTATTATTATTTTTTCAAAGAGCTTTGGTCAATCTTAAAGGAAAGAGCTATAACAACTCCTATTTTATATTGATTAGATGCTGTGCCTGAAAACAGATCTAACGGTTACTTGCTGATTGCAACAAGTGGAGGTCTAAATCAACAAAGGGTTGGGGTGAGCTTTTTAATCATTTCTTTTTAATTTTTAATTCTGAATGAACTTTTAGTATTTTTAAGCTTTGTGCCAAAGTTGTTCAATCATTACTTATTATTAATGTATTCAGTTTCTTCTTTTATCAAACATTGGGAACCTTTTGAAATTTGATTAGTTCTCATGTCTATGAACAGCCCTCTGAAAAGGTATATTTTATAGCCATCTCGTTTCTGTATAGTTTGTTTTTAGTAAATAGTAGGCAAACAATATTTGTATCCATTTTCAATAAGGGGTGTGCTTCACTTGCTACTAGTTGTCCATTCTTTCTTTTTATTTATAGAACATAGATCACTACTCCGTTCACACCTTGCTTCGCTCCGTCGTAATTTCCATTTTCTAGTCATTCTTCTGATAAAATCCAGATATGGAATAGACTTGGCTACGATTACGGTCAAGTAATTATAGGCTGTAGCAGCATGAGTTTATGGTGTTAGAACAAAATTTAGAACTAACAGAACAAAGATGAGTATCACGCATGACTGAACTACTATTGTTTTTGTGAAGTAACCTTATTTGCAATTTGCCATATCCAGTAACAAGAAACTAGATCATATTATATAAATACTTTTTAATTTATTAGGGCTATATTTAATAGTATTTATATCTGCATTCAATTTTCAAAGGATTCTTCATATGCCTTCATTTTTTAGTGCTTGTATGCTCCTTCCATTTGTAGAAGTTTAATATCTTCACCTAAAATAAGTTTAAAACTAAACCATCAGTATTTCAACTTTGTTTGGATAGTCTTCAAGGTTTGTAAAAGTTCATTGATGTGAATAATTTCTGTACGTTGTTTCATTCTCTTGGCCTCCATCAAAATGAAGTTGAAATGCTCTAATTTAACATAAGTTATATTAATCTACTATAACTGTATATTTTTTGTTGTTGAGCTTTCAGGTTTCATTTTTTATTAAACTTATAAAAGCTGAAGCATCATGGTGGCATTAAAAAAAATGAAGGCATAAGATTCCTCCTTGTTTCTAAGTTTATATATCTTTTCTATGTTCCGGTCTGTTTTGACCTTCCTAGGAACTTAATTGTTAACTTGTCCTCAATTGAATAAATTGAGTTTGTTCTTGTGTCTAATGAAACCTTTCTTTTTTGCTCAGATTTCTGATGCTGTTGTAGTAGCCTGGATTCTGAACGCAACTCTTGTAATTCCTGAGATGGATCACCACTCCTTTTGGAAGGATGATAGGTTGATATTATTGTTCTTTTTGTTTGTTTTAGTCTATAAACCATGTCACCTTTGGCAACCCTTAGATTAATCTGCAAATATAAGTGGCAGGATTGAAAATATGGTTTCCACTATTTCTAAAAGTTTGTTAATTACCTAAATATGCAGCGATTTTCTGAATATATTTGATGTTGATTGGTTCATCTCCTACCTTTCGGAAGATGTGCGCGTGGTAAGGAGAATCCCAGATAAAGTTATGAGATCAATGGAGAAACTGCCTTGGACAATGCGTCCACCACGTAAATCAGTGCCAGACTATTATCTCTACCAAGTGCTGCCCATACTAAGACGAAGGCATGTGAGTATTTTGTAAACAAAAACTTCATTTATTTTGTTTTCATTAGATAGGGACCTGAATTTTACTGCAAATGTCATGATACCCCATCTCCAATCACTGCACTCTTCTTTTCTTCTTCCTATTTTTACTCAATAAAACTTTTTGTCTCTGGTTAAATTTGTATGTGCTGATTTGATTTTGGCCTGTAAATTGTAATATACATTTTTCATTTTGCGGATGTTGCCCCCTATGCTAATGTTGACAAAGAATGGTTTTTAGTAATAGTATGCAAAAATGGAAACTAAAATCCAATCATTGGATATCCAACTTTTAGACATTTATGTTAAAAAGGTAAGGTTTTATCTCAAGAGTGCAAGAAACTTGAAAAATCCTTGTGCCAGCTGATTAGTTCTCAATTATGGGAGTATGGCATTTAGCATTTTGAGAGGATAACAGACCTACATAACAATTGAATTTTGTACTTCTGCAGGCCTTGCAGTTGACAAAGTTTGATTATAGGCTTACCAACAGACTTGATGATGAGCTGCAGAAGTTGAGATGTCGTGCTAATTTTCATGCATTGAGATTTACATCATCTATTGAAAATATGGGCCAGAAATTAGTGCAAAAAATGAGGAATATGAGCTCACGTTATGTCGCTGTTCATTTGAGGTAATTGTTATGCCTGTTTTTGAGCAAGTACTTTGAAGAGGCTTAAAACTGTGTCTTTCAAATCGACAAACAGGTAATTGTTATGCCTGTTTGTGAGCAAGTACTTTGAAGAGGCTTAAAACTGTATCTTTGAAATCGACAAACAGGTAATTGTTATGCCTATTTGTGAGCAAGTACTCATCTGCTATTTCTTTTTCATTTGATGAGGTAAGGTTTGAACCTGATATGCTTGCCTTCTCTGGTTGTTACTATGGTGGTGGTGATAAAGAACGTGCTGAGCTTGGTGAAATTAGGAAGCGGTGGGCAACATTACCAGTACTCTCTCTCTCTCTCTCTCTCTCTCTCCCCCCCCCCCCCATCTCCCCCTCCCTTACCATGAATATTATAGAAATAAAAATGTATCTTGTAGGTTTACAAGCAATTAAAAGGTTGTAACCGAATGATTCATTTCCAATAAGACCTAGTACTCATATTTGCAGGAAAACCATCAAGCCTTGGCATAGATATTGATCATACCTCTTATTAGGATAGTCTGATGGAACAAATGTATACTTTTTAACTATTGTCAGTTTTGCTTATAATTCTACATACTTTTTTTTTCTTAGAAGCTCAAACTGAACTAAGCTTATAACTTATATTCTACATTCTCCTTTTTGCTTATACTTTAAACTCATGGGTTAATGTATATAACTTATATTTAGAAAGGGTTTGGTTTAGGTACAGGAAGAAATTGAGGGGCATTTTAAGCCATTGTTTGTGCTTGGGTTTAGTAGCTAGCAAGAAATTATTGTGTATTGATAAAATAGAAGAACCGTTGCATAGTCACATTTATGTCCTATTAAAGGTAAAGTACTTGTAAGTTATCTTCTTCAAAAAATGGCTACACTAATCAAGGAGAAAAAAAATTTTCTGTCAGGATTTGAGTGAAGAGGGAGAGAGAAGCAGGGGTAAATGTCCCTTGACCCCACATGAGGTTGGCTTAATGTTAAAGGCGCTTGGGTTCCAAAATGACACTTATGTCTATGTGGCATCAGGAGAAATATATGGAGGTGAGAAGACACTTCAGCCCCTGAAAGACCTCTTTCCAAACTATTACACCAAGGAAATGCTTGCAGATGCAAATGAGTTAGAGCCTTTTCTTCCTTTCTCTTCCCGGCTTGCTGCTCTTGATTTCATTGTGTGTGATGAAAGTGATGTTTTCGTTACCAATAATAATGGGAACATGGCCAAGATACTTGCTGGACGAAGGTTTGTATACCAAATGTTGTTATATTTCATGCTTTGATTAAACATTTGTTCTGTCCTTTTCCTCTCCTGCTTGTCCTATTTAGGCTTTTCATAAGGATATGACAAACACACTAAATGTTGAGGTGGCAAAAAGGTGGGTTGGCGCTTAAGTGAAATTGTTTGTGATGGTTTTGGGTCTGGGTTAGTCATATTCAGTTTAGATACAGTTCAGATCATGGAACTACTTGATATTCTCAGCTTGGGTGGTATTTGGTCTAACTGTGATCTGTAAAACCTCTGCAACACTAGGCAAATCATTTGGAGTTTTATTTTTTATTTGTGGCTTTCCGGTCACCAGGTAAATTTGGTTCAGGTCTGTTTTTTGTGAGTTAGTTTTAAATTTGTGCAAATCAAGGCCATTGAACTTTTCAGAAACCTTTGGTTGAGTTGGTTTTGGTACTGCTGTATTGGCAGGCCCCTCTGCTGAGGTCAAAACTATGCCAGTTTTAATATCATATCTTGACCTTTTTAGGAGGTACATGGGCCACAAGAGAACAATCCGGCCCAATGCGAAGAAGCTCAGCATGCTTTTCAAAGCAAGAAGCCAGATGAAATTAGACTGGGAAACCTTCTCGACAAAGGTAAAGTATGCTCAGAGCGACTTTATGGGTGAGCCTGATGAGATGAGGCCTGGGAGAGGTGACTTCCATGAATTCCCCTATTCCTGTATTTGCAAAAAGGATGTTGTCAGTAGCTCTTAGAATTAGTCTTCCCATCCTTTAAAGATAATCTTATAAACAAGGTAGCATAGATGAGACCGAGTTCTCTGAATGAGAGGCTTGTTTGTTTGAATTTCATTCTTTGTGAAACATTAGTTAAGGTTATTATTATTATATTAATATAATGAAGCAAAGAAATGAGTACCATCTTTATTTATATACCCCCTCCCCCAACACATACACATGGTTCTTTTTTTATGTTTTAGGGTATATTAGGTTTAAATAACACCATTAGATAGTCGCTTAATTAGTTATATATATATATATATATATATATATATATATATATATATATATATATATATATATATATATATAAGGAGCTCTGGATATTAATTGTTCAAGAGAGATCATAAAGAGAAGCATTTGTACTGAAAGTCTTAAAGCAAAGGCTAGCCTTGTAAATCAGTTCTTTCAATTTTATTTTGGGTAACGCATAAAGGTTTTATGGAAAGCTAGTGCGATTGATTTGTTTTCACATAATGTGGTTGTATCTTCAAGTTCTTTCCAAGGAATCATAATAAATCATTTGTATTCACATGAAGTGGTTATATTTTCAAGTTCTTTCAAAGGAATCATAATATATCATTTGTTTTTCACATGATGTGATTATCTTCAAGTTCTTTCAAAGGAATCATAATACATCACGGCTTTTATGAGCCTCCGTTTGGATGCGTTGAGAAGTAGGAAGAAGGAAGAAGAGAAGAAAAAAAATTATAAACAATCCAAACTCTTCACGAAGTTACACACTTCCCAATACTTCTTCCCACTTCTTCTCTTCTTCCCACACCTATCCAAACAGAGCCGAGATTATCGGTGATGCATACTAATAAGCTGAGAGTCTTGAGACTGAGAGAATAAGGAACGGTATCAGCACCAAAGTTCCTTGATGTGATTAGTAAAACAGTCATTTCAGTTTCTGAAGTCATAAAGAAGTGTGCATCACTTAACAACCAACTGGAAGTCTGAATGTAATTTTATTTAACACGAGAGCACAGAAAGGGCTCTTGCATCTTTATACAACTGACACTTCAGTAAAATCCAAACCATTTATTTAGGAGCGTAAATAATACAAATTATGTTGAAGTGGTTCAGGTCCCACCCTATCCAGAACATAAATTGCAACTCTTTTTCTACGAGTACAATTCAGTTAAGACATGAATATGCTAGATTCTTCTCTACAACAAGCTCGTTTGCTGTGGCCTCCATCTTTGCACGAGAGAACTCATCAATTTTAAGTCCTATAATAATAAATTTTATAAACCATTAGAAAGAAACTCGTTGCAGCATTTTAACAAACCAATTAGTCTAAAAAGACTGAAAAAGCATACCTTGTACTATGGACCATTCTCCTTTGTCACAATTAACTGGAAAAGAGTAGATAATGCCGGCTGGTATACCATAAGCTCCGTCAGAGTATACACCCATGGATACCCATGTCCCCTGGATAAACAAATCGACAACATCAAAACAGAACTTCCAGAAACCAAATGTTCAATGTGCAATCTTTCTAAATATAAATAAAATAAAATAAAATAAAGGAACATAGAAAAACCTTAGGAGTGCCCAGAATCCAATCGTGCATGTGGTCACAAGCAGCACTTGCAGCTGAAAGAGAGCTAGATTGCTTGCGAGCTTTTATAATAGCTGCACCTCTCTGTTGTACAGTAGAGATAAATTCTCCCTTCATCCTGAACCAAACAATAAAGAAGCATAGGGAAAAGGTGTTGTCAGGGTAAATTGTGTTCCTTTCCTAAACCTTCTGTCACCAAGTGAAGGAATATATCATTGAGTCTGGTCCAGGTGAGTTGATTTTCTTTAGTTCAAAACAGGATTCAAACCCTAAATGCCAGTAGGTTCTAAGGTTCAAATATTGACCCATCTCTACAAATTGTCAAATACAACATTATGTATATGTGTTATCAGTTTTCTTCTATTATTAGGTTTTTAAAATTTCAGTGAAGAAACATTAGGCAAAGTCAGAGCTCAGTATTTCTATTTTTAAAAGAAAGTACTGCAGTTTGGCCCAACAATTACCATGTATCATTAGCCACAAGTTCCTTGGCAGGTTTCTCGCCAAATTCAGTTTTGACAATAGCATGATTGGCATCTGGATATTGAGTCGAAGAGTGGTTGCCCCAAATGATCACATTTTTCACATCACCAACATGCACATTGAGCCGCTCTGAGAGGTGACCTAGGGCTCGGTTGTGATCTAGCCTTGTGAGGCAGGTAATGTTCTTTGGTTGTATTGAAGGTGCAAATTCTTTCAGAATCAGTGCATTTGTATTTGCAGGGTTGGCTACAACCAAAATCTGAAGACAAATTTTAAAATGATTAAGTTGAATTTCTCAAATCAAAGGTTTCCATCTCTTTTTTCCCCCTTTTCCAATACCATTTGTTTTGTTGTTTAATAGAAAAATTTTATTAATTTCAAGAGGAAATAAAACAGTAATATAGGTCACACTTTACAGTTAGGAGCAGCATGCTGCTCCAATGCTGAAGCTTGAGCTTTGTAAATGGCAACATTTTTTGACATCAGTTCCTTCCTTTCCATCCCCTCTTTTCTAGGGAAGCCTGCTAGCATTATGACAAAGTTCACATCTTTACAAGCTTGTGCCACATCAGTAGTTGCAATAACTCCTACAAGACCAAAAGATAACAACTCCATGATCATTCCCACGATCTGAAATTAACAACCAATAAATAATAGCTGGACTGGTGAGTACAAATAATACCTACCTCTAAGAAGGGGTAGTGCTGAGTCAATTAGCTCCATCTTCAAGCCCCCTAATGCTTCGGAAGCTGAAGGGATATCGAGCATGTGAATTATTACAGGCTGGTCAGGGCCTAGCATTTGCCCTCTTGCAATCATGGGCATTACCGCGTATCCTATTTGACCTTCAATCAAGAAAAGAATGAAAAAAAAAAGAAAACAAATTGAGCCATGATTCATGAATAGGTTAATATTTATATAATTGTTTGTAATCAAATGATTTATAAGTTTAAGAGGATCACAATGAAGTAAAAAGAAAAATTATAAGTGCAAAGGACCAGTGAGAGAAAGAGAGAACATATACCAGCAGCACCAGTAACTAAAATTTTGACCGGTGGCTTTAATACAGACGCAATAATCCGAGACGAGGTTTGCCAGCATTTTGTCAGTCGCTGGAAAAGTGGAAGAGATGTCATTAGAAAAGGAGATACTAAACTAAACTTTACAAGTGTTGGTGTGGAATCGGAGAAGTACAATGGCAGTTTTATAGATGGTTTAAGGGAAACTAAAAGGGAAGAGAAGTTATACCTTTCCCTTAATAGAGGCGCAGAGAGTACTTGCACTGGTAGGAGATACTCTACCTGCTGTGTCAAGGAAGGAAAAGAGAATGTAATCGATTGGATTCAAACTTTATTGCAGAAACCAGAGCAAGAGATAGAGAAAATAAGGCAAAAGAAAGAAAAAAAGGAATAAAGAGGAAAAAATAAAGGAGAAGAGAATAGAGTAAGAGGTATGCTATGCTCACGGCCCTACCTGTTCTTTTCTGCACTATCCGACGATTTCATGTAATATTTGGTTAGCCCTTTTTTAAAATTCATTTTCGCCAACTACGATTGTTTAAAAGTTTAGCTCTGGTAAGGCACGTAAGGTTTTTTATTCAAACGTGAACATGTATCACACTAATGTGATTCTATATTTCGAGATTTTTAATTTCCTAATAATTATAATAATTTTCAAGTTTCAGCGAATATCAACTTGTATTTCTTTTATAAGTGAAACGGCGATTTATGTTATTGACTTATTATTCCCCATTTGAAGAGGGTTGACAATGGAGACGTAAATAATTGACAAACTACTATCAGATATTAACATAATAATATTGTTGTATTATTGGATCGTAATTATACAGTAGCACAAGTTAGAATACGTCTGCCGGTCCAACTGGCTTGCGATGAATTTTCCCGCCAAAACTATTCTAATATTTGAAGACATCAAATCAGATTACCATGTCATGGAATGTGATGTTAATAGAAAAGCCACTATATCATAACAGATTTCATGCCCAAGTCTGTCTTTACAAAAGCGGTAAAGCCCAACAATTTACACGTTTAGCAGCAGCTTTTTGTTCCAGACTTTTATGCAAATAACAATGTACGTAACTACCACCTATGTCTTTTCAATAAGGTCTTTGTTAAAGATATACATGAACCGGGTATTATAAGGTAACCACTCAATTAACTGGGAAGTCTTCTTTCTTTTATTCAACTCCATGCACCTCGCCATTGCCTCTCCCAAATCAGAATCCACATTTTCAGATACAATTTGGAGCAGATCCTGGGTACTGACAGAAGCCTCTTTGGCATATCTTTCAAGAATTCTTGGTAGAAGAATTTTCTTCTGACTCTTAACCACGACATTGGCTTGGATATATTCTCTTTTAGCATTCTCCAACTCAGTTGCTACATTCTTCACCGTATACATTCTCACCTGTACCAATCAAAGGTTCGCATATCACCACCGATATGATCTAGATAGTTCTAAAAGATTTTTTTCTTTAAAAAAAAAAGAGAGCGGGAGATAGTTATAAAAGAAATACAAGTTTTGGATATCTTGTACCATTGGATCAGAAGAAGCACCAGTGCAAAGTGTGAACAAAACACGCGGATCTGAATTAAGGAGGCAAAGCTTTGATTCCAGAATATGTTTTTCATCTTTGGATCTCCTTCTCATGGCACTAGAGAGAATATTCTCAAACCACTGGAAAAGTTACCAACAAGAATATAAATTAACCTTATAAAATTAATAAATAGTGAATACAGAGAGGATAATAACATACACGGCCTACGCGTGGAGTGCGGAAGCCAAGGAAAGAGCTTTCTATGGAATCCGCTGTCACCATGTGCCCTCCAATGTTGTATGCTGCCTAAAAAACATGTATAAATAACAAACATTCCTAAAGCTTGTAAAGCTTAAATTCTGAACTTCTGTTAACAAAATTTAGTAATTTCTCTAATAAAATTAGTAATAGACATGTGATTCAAAAGAAAAGATAAAAGTTTCAATAACCTTATGAAATACCGCTGTTCTCCTCAGAGGACTCTGGGGAGTACCATACACTAAATATGCCTGCAAAAGATATTAACAAAATAAATTTTTGTGCATTTCAGAACATGAGAGAATAGTAAAACAAGCTCCGTAGATTTACATGCATAATGAGAGAGTTGTAGACATTGATCCAAAATGCTGTTTTAGCACCGTCCTGAAGCAAACAGAGATCCACTCCTTCTAATTGTTCAACTAGCATCCTAAAATCAGAAAATCTATTATTAAGTGATGACTGGATTTACAGAGGATGTAGATTGAGTTGGTCCACTTTGTGCAAGTACCACACACAATATTGAATTGTAACAGTACAAATATGGTAATACCAGTTAACTAAGTGATCTATGACCACCATTTCCATCTAGAGGAAAACAAAACAAAGTATATTAAATTAATTATATCCACTCTCAGATAAACCCTAAATCTCTCATGCACGCACAGACACACACCCTCCAAGACTCCAACCATGCCCATGCCCCCCCCCCCCCCCCCCCCAAAAAAAAAAAAACCAACAACCCCCGGCATTCAAAACAAACTGCCCAAACTGATAAGAAGACATGTTTTATTTTTTGGGAGTTCTTTCTTTGGTGTTTATTTGCATAAATGCAAAATTATTTCACCTGTAGCTGCTCAAAGAATGTGATGCATTTGGGGGTTGGTACTCTCCTGAAGGTGCCTTGCCAGAAACACTACTAGAGAATAAACAGAATTGTTCGCCTCTGCTTCTCCTAGGAAACGTGACACTTGTAGCCGATCTTGATAAACTGGCCGGAAGTGCATTTGACAGACCTTCCTTTGAGCTATTGTTAGGTGAAACTTTGCAATACATTGCTGCCAAGCACTTGACCATTTCCTCTGAAATTTTGTTCGGACATTGATGAAGGTGATCTTTCAGCGTACGACCAATGCTGCTCCTTCCAGAATTACTTCCACAATTAGACAACTGCTCACAAAAAGATATGAACTATTTCAGTTTTACGTTGATCATTGAAAAATAATACACAAGGAAGTCAATCTATGCTTTTGCTTTAACATGGGCCGTGAGAAGCAATATCTTATGAACCTCACTCTTATGGAAGAGAAATCACTTAGAAGTTGCAAAAAAATTATTGTTTTTTGTGGGTTATTATTCCACATTCAAAAGAATATCTTTCGTCTGGATTAGTGGTCCTCTCAAATATTTGTCTCATGGAGAACAAGTTATTATAAAAAAGTACTAAACCTTTTAAATTCCCATAATGTGTGATAAAGAACTAAAATAACGAACATTCTCCCTCCATAATTTCCACAGTACCCCTTAAATATCGTACAAATGCATCTCCAATAATACCATTACCTTAGCAGAATCAGAAGATTCATCCCTAATCTTACTCTTCACAGAACCAACACAACTACCACTCCCACCTTTCCCAGACTCCTTTATCGATGTCAGAACCTGGAGATGCTGAAGTGGGAATTTCTTCGAAGAGCAGAATGCACTTGATATCACAGTCGGGTGCTTTCGCACCTTGGCATGAGCTGGCGATGTTACACCTGAGCTCTGCGAAGATGATGGAAGACTCATGCATTCATCAAAGATGCTTCTATAAAGAGAGAGGACATGCTGTTCTCGGTTGGCAATTTCTTCTTCAAGCATCTCAATCTCTTCTATCAGCTCCCTTGTCTGTCAAAAGAAGGAGAGGAGAATAATGCATTATATGGCTATGTTGTGTAGCAGAATTCTCTTTTAGCCCAATCTAAAGGAAATTGGTTAAATCTTACCCAATGAGTTTACAAAAGAGGTGGCTACTTTTTATATTTTACAAATATATTTACATGATAATTCCCATAAAATTTGTTCAACACCATATCAGAAATTTGGCAAGAAAAGTGAAAATAAGTAACAACAAAGAGTAGTTATCTTCCAAAAGATGTTTACAGCTGGTTCAACAAAATAGAAAGCCGACAACAACAGATCCCCTGGCTATTTAGGTTAATGCCTTTTAATTTGGGGCAAGTTTATGCATATTTCTATAATTTTTATAAATTTCCACAGAACACAATGCACGAGCCTTTTGGTAGATATATTGCAAAAGCAACAACAGATCCAGCCATTCAGGTTGCTGAGGTGCCAGTATACAGGCAGTACCAGTATATGATTTGTACGTCTGCTTTGTCTGATCTACACAGGTTAAAGTTTGTAAAGAAATTAAACCTGAGAAGAGAAGTTCCTATGGCCAGGAGACAATGTACAAGATCCTCGACCAATCGCCTTCTCAAGCATATACCGTGTTGACTTCTCCTGATGCAAGTCTGATTGAAGCTTTTTGATCTGTTGACAAAAATTGCACAAATATTTATGCCAAAGTTTTAATCCCGACCTTGATTAGACTGATAAGGCATTACACATGGTATGGTCGTGTTTCTTACATCATTCTCCAATGATACCCGGTGGTTAGGTGAAGCATTAGTTGTATTGCTGCCTGAATCTTGATTAAGTGATCCTCCAGTGCCATTAGATCTCATAGTATTTAACGAGCTCTGAAAAATCATATATTTTAAAACTGAATTCAACTACGCATGACACTTCTCAGTTTTTCAAATAGACAAGCTTTGTATAAACTATAATTCTGAAACTTGCAATTATCTTAATTTTAAAGATAAATTGGAGGTCTAAGCCACCAAACTTATTTTTAAATTAAATGTCTATGAAAGACCCCCCAACCAAGTTTCGAAACTTGCAATTATCACACAGATATAACCCAATTTGGTTTTTATTATTTCTTAGTTGAGCAAGTACAAGCCAATCGAAAAGAAGAGGAAAAAAGGAAGCTATAAAGAGGGAAGATGTGAATGCACAGTACCAAAATTCTAGGAAAAAATAATTCTAAACTATAGAGAAAATTAGAGAAACTGGTGCTTTCTACTTGAGATTGAGATTCACATAGTTCTGCTTCCATGCTCTGAAAAGCTTCGTGTCTGCTCAATTCTGAGTTCCTATCAGAGGCACTACAAAATCATAAAATAAGAAGTCAATAAATAAGACAAGGAATGAGAACGTTCTATATGATATATAATTGAAGCTATAGTTGGCAACGACTTCCAGTGAAGAAGACTCCAAAATATAGAGCCCTTTTATCGGCTTATCTGGTGATAGGATTCCGACAAAATATTGCCGAAGAGACTGATAGCCTATTTATTCTTTTAATAGGTCAATAAATTATTTTTTGCTTCAAAGAAAACCAGAGATTACAAAATAGCTGAAGCTTACTTGAGCCTCAAAAGCACTATAAAGGTTTCTTGGCATTGGTTTGGTATGGCTAGATACTGCATCGGTACTTGGCAATGAGGCAGGGCTGAATTGGTGAATTGTAATTTATATATGCGTAACAGCATTAAATTTTGATTTACTAGAATTACTATCAGTATGACCATCCAAACTACAATATACAGCAATTAATGCAAAATAAGTTTTGGTTGGGAGTAATTAATAAGTAATTAACGACCATACGTCATAAGCATATAACCTATACATTTCGAAGATGGGAAGGTGATGAAACTATAATGATGTATATTTTAGCAAACCTCTGAATTTTTTTTTCTAACACTCAATAATTATTTGATTATCACATGATAATGTTTTAAGGGTTGTTAAATTCAGACCGTCAGAAAGGTAAGCAAGTATCATATAGATCATGCCTAAAATGTCAAAATGTGAAATTAAAATTTATTTATGTGAATTTAACAAAAGGTAAACACAGTATAATATAGATCATGCCTAAAATGCCAAATTTTGAATTTAAAATTTATTTATGAGAATTATAAGATTGCCAAGTTATATAAATGGATTTCAACCCTACAGCGGTCTCCAAAATTTAAAAAAAAATGCATCGTTTTAGTTAGTTAGGATAAGTTATGCCAATAACTCCACAAAAAAAGAAGAAAGAAAAATGATTCTTCCCTTACAAAATAAATGCATACAAAACGCACACCAAATTTCATTACCTAAAAGGCATGTTTAACACAAACAAGCAAGACTCCAACTTTAATAAATTTAAAATAATCCCGGCATTACGCTAATCACCATTTCCTAAAATTTAAAAAAAAAATGATTTCCTCTTGTAATAAAATGCAGGAAAAAAAAAAGCAAAAGAGCTCACCTTTTTGAACGCCTATGGTAAAGCGAGCAGGAACCAGCGTTCTCTCCATGCTTCTTTACTTCTCTCTCCATCTCCTTACCCATTTTGCACGCACAGCTCTCCCAAAACCAACCCCCATGTACCTATTTATTTGCACCCTCGTACGAAGGAAACAGGTGGCTAAGCATAAAAGAGACAAAAGTACGCCATGTTCTTGTGCGAGGAAAGCGAAACTAGTTGTACAGAGGTGACCCCAGTGGCGATTAATACTCCAATTGGCGCTATGAAGAGGAGTAGGGTTAGCAATGTGGAGAGAGTGATTGAGAGAGGAAAAGAGGAAAGGAGGAGAAGGAACAGAGAGGAAGGAAGTGAATGCAGTGGGGACAGGGATTCGTTGGAGAATTCAATGGTGCCATTGAATGTCACTGATGCCATCTGTTCGGCGCTTGTACTACTGGTCTTACTGCTGTTACCAGTAGTCCAGTACTCTCTCGCTCTGTCTTTCTCTGTGAGTGGGAAATCAGAAAGACCAAAAAGAAGTGGGAAGTAACTTCAAGTAAGTACTCGGGTGTGAAAGAGTCAAAGAATGATGTATACGGATTCGCTTTTTGGTGGATTTTGACGTATATCGAGTAAACGCTGGACTACCTCCAAAGTCCAAACTCAACCAAACGATAATAAGATACGAAACAAGCCGTCATCGTTAACCGTGTTATTTATGGCACGAAATAAAAATTAATTTGTCTTAACTATTTTGTTTCAAAATACAATAAAAAAGATCGAAACAATCGAAATGATCAATTAACTGACAATTAATTTTTATATATGTTCTTCTATTTCGAAATGATCAAAACGTATAATTGTGTTCAATTCGCTGCTTTAAATATTAGTTTACATATTTTTTTCTATTTCACATTCATAACTGACCAATTTGATACTGCAATATTTTCAGTTTATAAAAATTTATTTATAAATACTTAAAAATGCATAAAAATGACACAAAAAGATTAAACAAAAATAAAGGAATTGAAAGATACCAGTTTCGTTAACTATTTTGTTTAACAAACGAAATAGAAAAATAGTTTCTTTAATTGTTTCGAGTGGGACAAAATGAAATGAACAACACTTAAACAAAGTTGCGTTTGCACCTTACGATGGACTCAGCAGTTGAGATATGAGAAGGGATGTAGTATGGAACTGGTGGGCTGCCTTTGGATTGGGCCATGAAATCTGATCTTGGGTTAAAAGTAGGTGGACATAAAGGTGGGTCAGCCTGGCTGAGGAGAGATTAATTAAGCTCAGGGTCATTATGACAAGGACCCTAATAAGTGATGAAGTCAAATTGTGGTAGCATTTTATGTCATGATTAATGCACTCAGCACAGGTATAAAAAAACATAAAAAGTTACAATATTTTAAGACGAGAAGGATGAAAAAATGACTAAAAACCACGTTAGTTAGTACTTTCAACACTCATTCTTACACTAAGCAAACTCCAAATTTTTTATAAGCAAATATTGTTGTGGCAAAAACAATGCCAATAGTGAAGATATATCATTTAATATTAAATACAATATAAAAAGTATTCTCATAATGTATGCACGAAAAATGGCTGTTTCCATTTAAAATTTTCTTAGTTTACCCCTAGAAGGATATAAAATTAAAAAATAATAAGGGATAAGAAATATGTGCCGATATAATTTGATTTTGCCGTAAACTAGCATCAAAGCTTGTATTAGATTTCAGATATGACTAGTGTTTTTAATACCGTACCAGCATCCCTACCAGCTAATTGGCCTAAACACAGTATTTTTCGAAATTTTCCAGTATTTTGTCTCACAATACTGAAAACTATTATTTCTGTCACTGTTTCGATTTCCGATATATGGTATGGTATTGAAAACACTCGATATGACATTTAGAATGCTTTTTAAAGTTTTACTAACAATTTCAATTATGCAATTCTTACAACCAACATGCAGCGGTAGCTATGGTTTTATACAAGAGTGGAAAAAAATGCAGTGATCGAGCACCCATGGCAGGCTTTGCAGTTGCGTCTCACACGAGTAGCTGTTCGATCCGATAATCGAACGGTTCAAGTTTAATCCTGATTTTTTCAATTTTTCTACTTCAGTACAACCAAATGTATAGTAGGCATTTTGTATTAGACAGTCTGACTGACTGACTTACTTACTGTAAAAGAACCTGCAATAGAAAAATTGTTTGGTTGAAGATCGAATTGTATTTTATCCCTCCTTTTAAGAGTTCTCTATGACACAAAATGATAAAGAAGAGATTACACAGATTTTAACGTGGTATCGCCTAAAGCGCACTCCACGATTACTCAACACACCCGATTTATTTATTCATCAAAGAGAGGAGTTTACAACACACACGCACGTTTTTCATGTCTTAATACATGTGCAGTCTTTTCGATTTTAACAGAGAGAGAAGGAATAATAAGGAAGTAAAATAAAATAGCAAGGAAAATAAATAGAAGGAAACAATCTCAGCTAATGAAAGCACACGATCCCTTCTAGGAATAGCAAATCTTTCCATACTCTATTTGTTTTGTTTAGCTAAGAGAAGTAATTAAGAAATAGGAATGTTGCTTGTCGAGAACCAGCTCTTGGTCTAGTGGTAAAGAGCAATGCATCTTGACTCCTTGAGTGAAAGGTTGCAGGTTCGAAATCCAGCCGGGGGTCTTTCATAGACATTTAATTTAAAAATAAATTGGGTGGCTTAGACCTCCAATTTATCTAAAAAAAAAATGTTGCTTAGTCATTTTCAGAAGTTACTTGTGGAGGACTTACCATCATATTTTAGTTTGTTCATTTGATGATGAAATTTTCTTCCAAATCATTCGGACCCATGTCCGATAATCTCGACATTTAAAAAAAAAATGGTTCTCTTCTTAAATTTTCAAACAGATCGTTGGATATATATTTATATTTTCTAAATTAATTTGTTGGTCTAATTGTAGGAAATAATTATTTGCTACTTGCTCTGTACAACAAATGGGTCTAAAGAAAAATCAATACTACTAGAAGGTGGCTTCTCGTTTATAACTGGGCTGTATGATTGTGTCCTTCCATCTGATCCAACAGTTGTGACTTGTGAGAGTTATTCCAGAAAAGTTACTTATTTTCTGCTATAATAGAATTGTACTTCGTTAAAATAGGAAACGAGCAGGATGGTAGACTGCATATTGCATTTCTTTTATATGAAATAATTGCAGGTCTTATTCTGTCAGTCGTGGCAGTTGTTTCAGCCCTTATTGTCAAATGTCAACGATGCATATAATTCATCTGCAACTTTTTTGATGGAAATTAAATTAGTATGAATTTTGCAATTAGATAATAAGTGTACCAAGTTTTCTTTTGTTGCTAATAACTCACCCATAATTGTAAATATCAGATCAGATTTGTCAGATGAAAAAGAAGGCAAAATTATAAGAAGTCTGTGACAAAGAATACTGCATGTCTAATGGAGATTGCAGGTTCAAAATCTAACCGAGAATCATTTGTGAGAATTTCATTTTTTTTTATATATTTTTATTATTATTATTTTTTTTTTTTGAGAAATTTGACTTTTACTTTCTTTTGGATGAAAATTTTAAAAATAAAAAACCACAAGGAAAAAAAATACTGAGTGGATGACTTGGATCACGCCATGCCAGCTCCACTTAAGGTAATTTTAGAAGTAGTGAAGTTCATTAAATTGCCTTAATAGTTACGCTAAGTGGTTTATCGCTGGCATAATATGGGCCACAGATATCCACTTGTTCCCAGACTAACTTGTTTTTTAATGATCAATGAAGCATTCCAATAGTCAGTTGCTGTGCCTGATTAGTGTTTTGATCAAACTAATAAATAATCCCTCACTAACCACTCCAAAAGATTCCCTTCTTTTTGTGGCTAAGAACTTTCTGGGGGGCATTTGTATATTATACGTATATGTACCAATAATATATACACTTGATCCAATCGCTGCAGAGTATGAACTGACCTGTTAATACTTTTAATACTTAATACCGCCAGGGTTTAATACTCCAATCAATTATGCTCTTAACATTTTTGTCCCAAGCGGAATAGCGGATAGCAAGACAAGTCCAAGATCATGCCTGAAATAGTTTGTGGTCCATGACCACTTCAGTGACTCCACACATATAATATTTCTCTTTTAGCCACAGAGGATCTCTATCAATGAAACAACCTCCTTTAAAAGGCCAAGTGAACTATAAAACCTATGAATTTTAAGATTAATTGCTGTCAAAATTAGTTCCACTTTAAGACACCTAATATTGGACCTTTTGTCGGAATGTACAATATAGTTAAAATTGGTACAAGTCTCTAATTAATGCTTTAGATGGGCATTCATACAGCAATCACCTACCACACTAGGCTCATATGAAACAGACTTAGGACTATTAATATCAAATTATCGATAACATTTATAGTTGATTAATGAAATAAACATGCAAAAGAATCGGTTTTTAATTTTTATAGCTTGTCCCACTCTAACGGGAAAAAGACAGAACACACCATGTTAGTGTTAAGTGTTAACACCTTAATTAAACAAATTGAATATGATGAAGATAATGTTTGCAAATTCGTCAAGGCATAAGGCAGTGCTTTGCATGTGACCCTTGATTGGAAACCAATGTGCAATAACCCAACCACCACAAAATGCCACCTCACCTTGTCAAAGTCTACGTGCCAAAAAAGGGTACTTATCCTTTTGCCTCTAAATTCTTGTCTGTAAATCTGTAATGACTTCTTCGGGTGCGTTTGGATAGGTGTGGGAAGAAGGGAAGAAGGGAAGAAGTGGGAAGAAGTATTGGAAAGTGTGTAACTTTGTGAAGAGTTTGGATTGTTTATAATTTTTTTTCTTCCCATCTTCCTTCTTCCTCTTCTTCTTCTCTCATCCAAACGCACTAGGCTATGTAGAATCTGTAATAACCCGGATTTGCTGAAGAGCATGCAGAATCTCTACCGTGCAACATATTAGTATATTACTGGCACTAAAAGGATTTCTACGAAAAGTTGCCAAAAAATATATATAAAAATAATAATAATAATTAATAAACAACGGAACGGTCTCGCTTTTTTTATTGTGACTGTTCGTAATTTATTTATTTATTTTCCCTTTTAAGATATAAGTGCCAGAGTTCTTTGTGACTAGACAAATTATGTTATACACCCTCCTTGTGAAATCCCCAGCCCTTTTTTTTTCTTTTGATTAATTTATTATGGAGCTTCAATTAAACTAGAGATAGATTGGCAAAATTTTAAAAAAAGTATATATATATATATATATATATATGAGAAATGCTATGGTGCATCGCGATGTATTAAGGCTTTTGTACATCACGACCATATTTGCCGATAGTTTTATAAATTGAAAATCTAACTAAACAAATTCAATCTATATATTGAAATCTCATTACAAATCAAATTTTATATTTTTTAGAATTTTTTTACTAATTTTTTCGAATTTTTTAAAACCTGCCATTTTTATAATTTCTTTATTATTAATTGGTTTCCAAAAAATGAAAGTTTTGGAAAATTCGAAAAAAATTTCAAAAAATATAAAATTTGGTTTGTAATGATATTTCAATATGTAGATTGGATTATATTAATTAGATTTGTCAATTTATAAAACGGTTGACGGATAATGATCGCAATGTACAAAAGTCTCAATACATCGCGATTCACCATAGCATATCTCATATATATATATATATACACACACACACACACACACTAGAGATGGATTGTCAAAAAAAAAAATAAGATAGAAATTATACTAGAGATGGGTCATATTTATACCTGTCACTGTCAAACGTTGAAACGGAACACAGAACAGGCCTGTTCTGTTTCCGTTCCGTTCCAATCAACGTAACTGAAATTGATTCCGTTTAACGTTTCGTTTCGTCAAACGTAACAGTTTTCCATTCCGTTTAACGTTCCGTCCTTCATTTACCATTGATTTCAGCGAAATTTTGTTTTCCATTTCAGTAACGTTTATAAATTTCAGTTTCGTTTTCGTTATATTTTCAAAAACAAAACTGAAATCTCTTCTATTTAACGTTCCGTTTGAATGGAACGGAACAGAACACCGTCCGTGGTGGAACGGAATTTTGACAGGCCTAGTCATATTCTTCCGCTTGTTGTCCCAGCTTGCTCTTGCAAACAGTCCATCATACAAGACAAATGATAGTGGGTCATTTTCTTCGGTAATTTGTATGGCTTCGTGACAAATGTAACTAGTGGAACATCACTAACATCATTTGTACAAGAATGTTATAACACAAAAGTGAAGGTGACGAAGATAAAAGAAAATATGAGGTGAAATATAACATTTCCATTGGGAATATCCATATATCAAAATATCGTAATGAAAACTTTACGAAAATTTTGTCAAATTCATCACTTTTATTTATCGTAATAATAATTGTTATATTTATTATTGTTGTGTTCCTTACACTTTCATGAATTCACTAATATTAAAAAGCAAAACGTAAAAGGTCGATATTGTTTTGTGACTTCATTACTTCCGGGCATAAATTTACGACAATCACTGAGCTTTGTCTTATATTTGATTTTGATCACTAGATTTCGAGTTATAATGGCACTAAGTTTGGTATTTATTCATTATATTATTTTTTTATTAAAATGAATTATTTCCGCAATTGTTTTTTTTTCCCCTTTTTTTGCAAAATCAAGAACATTTGTAGAAAAGAAAATGTACAATTACGAATTTTACTCTGACGTGGACCCTTTGAATAGTGGACCCTGAAGAAAGTTCATGGAAAACAAGAAATTTAGTTCGAAGACAGAGAAACAGATCGCAAGTTTTGTATAACTTGAGGAACCAAAATTTTTTTTTAAAAAAAAAGAAAAAGAAAAACCTGAAAAATGAAAAGAATTATGGGATAGTTTATTATTTGTCATGATGCATTTGGCCTTCTACGAATCATGATATTTTCTTTCGGTATTTTTCTAATTTAATTTACATATTGAAATATTATAGCAAACTAAATTTACATTTTTTTACTATTTTTAAATTTTTTTACAACTGACCGTTTTTTAAAACAATTATAAAAATATTCCAAATTCGATTTTAAAACATTGTAAAAAATAATAAAACAATTTTTTATAAAATATAAAATTTGATTTGATAAAAGATTTCAATATGTATGTATATTGAGTTGATTAAATTAGATTTATAATTTGTAAAATTATTAGTGAAAAAAAAACATCATGATGTATAGGACTTATATATCATGATTCACAGTAAACTTACTCAAGAATTTTTTTTCCTCTTAGGGATGTATAGGACACAAGTAAAATGCCACCATTTTTTTTTTTTTTTGATAAACTAGACACAGACTATCTAGACTAAAAAATGTCACCATTGGCGGATAAGAAACCGCCCGATCTTTTTAGGGGCCGTTTGGATCGCTTAGGAATTTGGGGAATTTCATATTCCTAGACATAAATTTATTGAGAAGTGTGTAACTTTATGAAAAATTTAGATTGTTTATAATAAATTTGGATGTAAAAATTTGAAATTCTCCGAATTCTCAACACATCCAAACAGCCCCATATGTTTCTCAGAAGTTATTCAACTAACGTAAGTCACGAGCTATACAGTATCTAAATCTCGGTAACTAAAACAAAGTGCTGGATCCATGTGGCATCATTTGTGAACATGTAGCTCCGTTTGAATGCGTTGAGAATAAGGTAGGAAGAAGGAAGAAGGGAAGAAATTTATTGGGAAGGGGTAAATTTATTGGGAAGTGTGTAACTTTTGTGAAGAGTTTGGATGGTTAGAAATAAATTTATTGGTAAAAAGTGATTATTCCTTATTCCTTATTTCGGAAAGAAGCCATCCAAACGGAGCCGTATGTATATATGCGCATAATAAAAATGAACAATTTTACATAGCGACAATAATAATTGGGATCAAATGTATATGTAGGATTTTGGCCTGGTATGTTGGTGGGGAAACAAAATACGGGAACATTGGACTTGTATGTTACATTTAATCCGCAAATTGTTACCGCGGATTGATACGTATAATATATCAAATTATCAATATCATATGATATATTGTTTCTTTTTTAAAAAATGGTTGCCTACCCGTATTGAAAATGAAACAGAGTACAAGAAACATATCATATAATATAGTGTTGATCATCATCATCATAGCAATAATTTGGATGAACCCGGAATTTGCAAGAATAGCAAATTCCGGAATTTAATTTATTATAAACAATCCAAACTCTTCACAAAGTTACACACTTCCCAATAAATTTATGCCTAGAATTGACTATTCCCCCAATTCCCAACCCATCCAAACGCCCCCTTTAGTATTGTTGTCGTTATTGTGATTTTCAATACGATTTGTTTTTCAGTTTTTCCAAAAATAAGAGGCAACTTGCAATTATTTCCGCTTTCATAAATAAATGGTATGATTTTTTGTTTTAAGATAAATTGGACGTAAATTCTTCCAAGTTATTTTTAAATTAACTGTCTATGAAAAGACTCCAGTCGAATTTCAAACCTGCAACCTTTCATTCAAAATACAGGTACCGCTCGATTAATTGGTTTGCTGAAACTTCAACTTCTGAACTCTGAACCAATATACATTTGTCTGGAAGTACATAATTATTCAGTCCTATCATAGCATACATATACATGCAAACAACGTTCTAAAAAGCAACTAATTAGGCAAAAGGAAGGAAAAGGAAAAGTTAGTGTGGATTGAGCATTGTCTTCAAGCTCATTAATCCCTCAACTTAATGAAATTGGGGGCGGTTGGCCGGCTCTCAATTATCACCATGATTTTTCCATTTTCTTATAGCCTCCCCTGCTGTCATATTCCACCGTCAATCATATTTTAATCTTTTAAAAAACCTCATCTACACTCTTCTATGACTGGGCCTATTACCTGGCCCATGTACCTACTGCGCAAAAGCCCAATTTCGTTTGTGTATATAAGGCGGAGTTAATGACCTTGATTAGTGTGCAAGGATCAAAATCAATTAACATAGAGAGAAAGAGAAGTGTTGGCACTCCTGCTTTCAGACACTAGCAAAAATGGTGAAGCTTGCATTTGGGACTGTTGGTGATTCCTTCAGTGCGACATCCATCAAGTCATACTTGGCGGAGTTCATTGCGACGCTTCTCTTTGTTTTCGCCGGTGTCGGCTCGGCAATCGCTTATGGTAATTAGATTAATGTAATTTTTTTTTACTTAATTGTATAAAAGAACTGTCGAGTTTAGGATGTTGAAGAGGTTGAAAATAAATCATATATTGTGACTGAGCCAAAGTGGAATTACATGTTAAATAACATACATGAATGCTTCCAGGCTGAGTGGGGCTGCCGCAAAATTTTTATGCAGAAGTTGATTCATCTGCAAATAGAAGAGCTACCATAATATACAATGTTTATCCAAAATAAATTAATAATAACACACATCCAACTTCTAAGCACGATAAAAAAAAGTCATACCCTACTTGATCTATTGTCTGATTAGAGAACTGTTCTCAACTTCTCATTCATTTACTATACCATATTCAATTTATTAGAGAACTTTGACCAACTTAATTATCATGATGCATAGAGCAGTCAACAAGTACTCCCCTTCTAATAATTATTTTCAAGCAGCAACGAACAGTCACGATCAAATTAATAACGCAAATTGCTAAACACTCATTACAGCCAAGCTAACATCAGATGCGGCCTTGGACCCTGCCGGTCTTGTGGTTGTGGCCATCGCTCATGCTCTTGCACTGTTTGTTGGAGTCTCCATGGCTGCTAATGTCTCCGGTGGTCACCTCAACCCCGCTGTCACCTTCGGTCTAGCCATTGGCGGCAACATCACCATCCTCACCGGAATCTTCTACTGGATCGCTCAGTGCCTCGGTGCCTCCGTTGCATGCCTTCTCCTCAAGTTTGTCACTGGCGGTTTGGTAAGTTTGTGCATGGCTATTTCAACAAATCGCTTGAGTTATTAATTGTTGTTTGCTAGCATATATGCGGTTGTTTAATTTAATAATTACCCAGCTGTTATTAGCATTTTAATTAATTATGCAGATATATATGTTTTTTTAGAAGTTCTAGTAGATTTGGATAACTCAAACGACATGCTTGCGTGCCAATAATGACAACTAATCATTACTTTAAGATAATAATCCGAATTAGCTATTCAAAAACCTGGTCAATGTGAACTTCTAGCTAGATGATCAATAAATGAATATATTAGTTGCAAGTGCATGCGCATATATACTTATAAATAATTGTTCATTTCATCCATTATTTTCTTAATAAATAATTGAACAACTTGAAGTCCCAATTATTGATATGAAAAAATACACCTCTTAATAATGTATAAATATCTGCAAAAACTAAAAAAATTCTAACATGCTCAAGTAACATGTGAATTGGTACAAATTGTTGACAATTAAACTCAAAATTGTTCACATGCAGGCCATCCCAACCCACGGTGTTGCTGCTGGTAGTGAGATTCAAGGAGTGGTTATGGAAATCATCATCACATTTGCACTTGTGTACACTGTCTACGCAACTGCTGCTGACCCCAAGAAGGGCTCTTTGGGCACAATTGCCCCAATTGCGATCGGTTTCATTGTCGGTGCTAACATTCTGGCTGCCGGACCCTTCAGTGGTGGTTCCATGAACCCTGCTCGCTCCTTTGGCCCTGCAGTTGCGGCTGGAAACTTCGCCGGCAACTGGATCTACTGGGTCGGTCCTCTGATCGGTGGTGGCCTTGCCGGGCTCATCTATGGTGATGTGTTCATTGGATCTTATCAACCAGTTGCACAGGAGTACGTTTAAAGCGGTTGATTGGTGGTGGTGTTTTTTTTGCTGGCATGGGTCTTTCTTCCTTTTAAAATTTGATCTGGTGCTTGTGTTTTAATTAATAAATGTACATATATGTGTACCTTATGTTGTTCTTGCGCTATCGATCTGTATAATGCATGCGTAATTATATTATGTATTTTTTGTTCTTTGTTTAATTGCATATGAGCCTTTTTTTCATGACATAAATTTAATTCCTCAGCCTGAAATATGTTGCTTAATTTATTGTTAGCACATAATTGACTGGTAACCTTGAATATTATAAGTTTTAGGATTTATCAAATTAAGAAGTTGACAATGACTTTGTCTTTGATTTGTTTAGTCTCTTATTTTTGTAATATCTTGACACGGATTAATCTGTTTACACGGTCAAAGCTCTGATACAAGATTTACATGTAGATACAAGGTATAGATTCAAGCGTTAATGTCAGTTACTGCCCCTCCCAATTAAGTAAAATTTAGATCCATACCTATATATTTATAAAATACATTACTTTTGATCTTTAGCTATGCAGGGCCATATTGTGTCATTTTATTTCTAGAGGAAAAGTATATACTGACAATTAATTGATATAATAATCAATTTATCAAATAAAAAAATAGAATTGCAGTCAAATTTTCAATAGTTTAGATTAGCGCATCAAATTCGATGCTATTTAAAAATTTAAGTTATTGATCAAGTGACTAATCCTAAACTTTAATTTTGGATATTGCATAAAATTTCATACTCACATAGAGCCTATTTGATTCATAAAAAAGAGCTCGTAACATTTTGTTTTGATTACTGTGTAATTGGCTTGTCAAATAAATTTGTTGTAAAAGTCACCCATCTCTTCTTTTTAAATCGGCGGAAGTTGTATTTGAAATTGAAGACATTATCGGTGAATAGGTGAACATCAACTATGATTCTTTTTTTTTCTTTTTATAAACAAACTACAAAGTTTACTTTGTTGGAAATTAATGATAACAGTTTCCTTCAACCTTCTTTTTTTAAGGGTTGATGATTAAATAATGAAGTGAATGATTAAACATTGCTGAATGAATCTCTTAGTTTTATGTTTCATTTAGACAATTATTATGAGTTTATGTTTCTTCATTTAGTATTTAAAGGTTGGTGTAACATCTAGAATGGACAACTCATATGCTTGAAAGTTTAATACCCATTTATCATTTAAATAAAACATTCATGCATTTAACACAAATGGTAAGTTGCATTGACACTTATTCATCAGATACATTTCTATTGTGTATTTGGCCTGTTATCATTCATTAAAAATCAAATATATATGGCTTATGTTATTGATGATAATTAAGTTTAATTAATACAAACTTAATGAAAAATGTGATAGAATTTTGATGGAAAATTTTGTAGATCTATTTTAACGTATTGATCCCAAGAGTTGCCTTAGAGCTATAAAGTACCTCTTACTCTCCAAAGTTGATACTCACTTTATTTTTACACATAACTCAATGAAGAAAGCAGAATTAAGCTGAGAAAAAATGTCTAAAGATGACCATCATAAAGTCTAAGGAAAACTACTTAAGGTCGATACTTGTGCTTTCGCTAAATATGTCTACCCTTCAAAATTGTGAGTTTTTCAATGTATGTTTAGTTCTTTTATATGAATTGTGAATTTCTTAGCTATTAGTAAATATCACAATCAATGTGATTTATTAAGTTTTATCTAACATTAACATACTTTAGTTGTTGCTTCCATTTTTCTTTCTAAATGAAAGAAAACTGCATTTCTGTATACTTTAGCCTAGCCCAATTTGTGGAAGATCATTAGATCAATATTAGAAAATGGAACGAACGATCCATATTAGAACACCAGTTGGCCCGCAGGCCTTTCTATCAAGGTAGAGAATCTGTAATTGCCCATTATATTTGGATGCACGCTTTCGAACTTTCATTGTTTATTCATATATATTTTACTTTTTAACAATATAAGGTTATAATTTATTTTTGAATAAAAGATTTTATTTGTTAGCGCAGCCGGTATAACTCGCGCCTTCTCATTCAAATCCACCCATGTAATCCCTCGCTTCTATATATTCTTCGCACTCTTTCACTTGATTATTATTTCGATCCTGCAAATACATCTTTGTGCCTGCCATTTCCATATACACTTACCCTTGTTGAGTTTCAGCCCTCTTCTCGTTTAGATTTGGCAAAAATGGCCTCTGACATGCAGGCCATCTTTCGTCAGTGCTTCGCTGCCCCGGCCCTCCGCTCCTATGCTGCAGAGTCTATCTCAACCTTCTTCTTTGTGTTCACTGCGGTCGGCTCTGCCATCTCTGCTCGTATGTCCTGTTCTCTAAACTTTGTAATTTGTTTTCTGTTTCCGTACTTAATTATATGTTTGGTTTTAAATTTGTCTTCTACAGGGATGCTTACTCCTGATGTCACATCTGATGCTTCTTCGCTTATTGCAACGGCAGTCGCTCAAGGATTTGCACTCTTTGTCGCTATTTTTATGGCGGTTGATGTATCTGGTGGTCATGTCAACCCGGCTGTGACCTTTGCCTTTGCACTAGGAGGTCATATCGCTGTCCCGGTTGCTATCTTTTACTGGATATCTCAGATGTTGGCTGCTACCTTCGCTTGCCTTCTACTGCGAGTTGCCTCTGCTGGTCAGGTTAGTAACTTAGCATCCTATTATTTCTGTATAGGATTACATCAAAGTTTTAATTGAGATAAAAAATATCAACCATCAGTTAAAACCTTCAAATAGGAAGAAAGTACATAAGATTATAAGTACACAATGCTGAAAAACTTGGGTTGATTATAAATATGCTTGGGTAAGACTGAGTTGAGACTAATCTTCACTCACAATACAAAGGAATAACGAGTGAAAGGAACATAAGGAATTTAGATTTTGGCATGAAGCAGAGAAGGTCAGCATGCATGTCAAGTTTACTATGTTCATCACAGTTTAATCATTTGTAGAGTTAAATTGACCCGGATTAATTATTAATTAATTGAAATATTTTATATTTAATTCGATACTATGCACATATGCAATAGTATATACTTGTTCTCTGTTCCTAGTTATTAGGATCATTAGTATGGTTTATTTTATGGATGTAATTGTATGCCAATTATTCTTGAAAAATTACTGCTGACAACGGTAACCTCTCTTATAGTTCAAAATAATGGTAGATGGAAGTATATAGTTTATTTAATTCTTAAATTATGAATTCAGGGTGAGTTTAATAATACCTCTATGTTAAAATATTTATTCAGGCCATTCCAACAACGAAGATAGCAACACAGATGACCGGATTTGGTGCGGCTGTTATTGAATGCATTACCACTTTCATGCTGGTCTACACAATTCATGTCGCATGTGATCCGAGGCTGGTAAGCAGCAGGAAAAAGTCACGGATTGGAGGTATTCTTGCCATCGGTTTTGTAGCAGGTGCTGGGGTGCTTGCAACTGGTTCACTGACTGGTGGGTCCATGAACCCGGCTCGGTCTTTCGGTTCAGCTGTTGTTAGCGGTGAGTTCCAAAACCAGGCTGTGTACTGGGTTGGTCCTTTCCTTGGTGCTGCTTTTGCTGCGCTAGTGCACCAGAATTTGGTGTATCCAAATACATCTTCTCAGTTATCTGATACACAGCCTGGCAACGGTTCTGGAGAGGTGATAGTGTGATCTTTATTGTGCTGCGTACGTTAGGTGGTTGTTTTCTATTTAGATAAATATAGTGGTAATGATTTAGGTTTTGTGCTTGAGTTAATAATTTTGTATTTGTAATTATGTCGTTATAGTGTTTTGTGAGATTTTTATAGATAATAACAAACATGGAGTGATGATTTAGCGTTGTATTTGAGTTAAGATTGCATCTGATAATAACATGGTATGATGATTCAGCGTGGTATTTAAGTTGTTGTTTTATTTTTAGAATAAGTTTTTCTGATACTCTTACTCAGCTATGTTAATTTTAACCCTAATTCGATTATAAATGTCGCTTAATTGTAGATAATTTAATAGATTATCGCTCAATTTTGTCATACTTTGTCATCGTTAAACAGAAAGTGAACATATAAAATCGACAAGATAAACATATGTAGTGATTAAAGTGAACACATACTAATAAATAAGTGGTACATTGGGAGATATTATGACCGTGTTTCGAGTTCATGCTATTATAAGGTATAAACTCTGTTAGAGGTTTTGTTGTACCAATTTTTATATCGGTATTGATTTTGAGTTTTTATTATACTTTTGTATTTTTTTATGAGAGTGGCTAGTGTCAAACATATAGCACACATACTCTTATCCAACACGATAAAATTTTAGTTTTAAAGATTGGAATGGCCGATCCAAATCGCTCAAATTGTTCTATGTTATAAAATCTTTATGGAGACCAAATTTTATATTTTTTCAAATTTTTTTACTATTTTTTTGAAATTTTTCAATATGCTCAATCTAAAAAGTTCTGAACCCTTCAATTTTGAAAATTCGAAAAAAATAGTTAGAAAATATGAAAAAATATAAAATTTTATTATCAATGATATTTTAATATAGAGATCATATTGAGCGGTTTGGATCGACCGTTTGAAATTTTAATGTGCGACGTTTGGATCGTGTTTGACGTCCTATATGTTTGATTCTAGCCTTACTCTTTTTTTATTTAATTTTATGAAAATCGCTATCAGTTTGGTGCCCCCCCCTCCCCAAAAAAAAACAAAAAAAAAATCCATGTATGTTAATATGTTATTTATTAGCAGGAGGTCTTTTAATTCGACGGCTCAAATCCCAAAATAGTTTTCTTTGATGTCTGTCAATTAAATTTTATACAACTAAATAATAAAATGTTTATTTACAAAGGAAGAAAGGGTTTTTTTTCCCAGAATTCCAGAAATTGTTTAAATCTTTTCGACGCAACACATTGACCAATTCCTTTCTATTTTATTATCCTAAAATGTAAAGTTTTCTATAAATTCATACTTGTAAAGAGTTATATTTATTAAAAAAACTTATAAGGTGTGTTTGGATGACTAAAGAATAGGGTATAAGAATAAGTATTTTCGGTTTGCATGCTTATCCAAATTCCTTATTTTTATACTATGGTTTTCTTATACTATGGTCCTTATTCCTTATTCTTGTGTTGTTTAGTTTGCACAAGAATAAGAATAAGTATGCAAATCGAAAATCCTTATTCTTATACCCTATTCCTTAGTCATCCAAACACACCCCTATAGAATTATCAATATTTTTTTGAATACATCCTGGTTACTGTTTGAGTACGAAATGCACTTGGGAAAAAAAAAAAAAAGCATCTTCCAATATAAAATTCAAACAATTGAGCTGTCACTCTGTCAGTCTAACAGTGAAAGCGTCTTAACTTTTATAGCCGTTAAGAAAAGAACTTTTCCAACTGGAATTAAGTCTGATATAAAACTAAAGCGCCTTTTCTTTTCCTTATTACATGCGTATACAGTTATACATTGCCGGGTAAAATCAATAACTAGTTTTCGTTTCCCAGTTCCCACCAGTTCCGTTGCCGAACTAGTAAATGCTAATACACAGTCTCAGTTATTGGTTGCTCTGCTCTTGTAGTCATAATTCAGGGAATTAAAAAAAAAAAGGAGCAGGCTAGCTGAGCGCCTGAGGGAACAAAATCTGCAGTTTGGTCCTGCCTTGTGGCCATAAGCGTGACCAAGATGTGATGATGCCATATTTTGGTCCCCTTGCTACTGTTTTTCCTTACGTTATTTACTTAAAAATCAAGCAAAGATTCTGAAAAAGAAAATATTTTTTCTGAAACAACAGTTTTATTTTATATCACACTGAAGTGATATAGAATTAAAATTTCACTACAAACTACAAAGAGACACTATTCCAACAGAAATGTGGCCCCGCTTGACCACCGAACAAGGAAAAATTGGCATACAGCATAGACCGGAAGGAGAATAAGATAAAGTAAATTGTCCGGGCCATATCAAGACCACGCCAAAAATACAAAATGGAGCGACCATTATGCCACCTCAACAATCTTTTGTTTCTTTGTTGGAGGCTATTTCTGACAAAATTTAATCCTATTTCAAAATTACTATTGAACCACTTGCATTGTCTTTAGTTGAATTTTACAAATTAACGACCAGCAAATATTACATATGTATACTGCGGAGGCATTTGGATTAAGAATCAAATTATAATTAGTTATTCATGATAAAAAATATTATTTTAAACGATCAAGAATAATTTTTTTTTAATTTAGAAAGTTATTTTTTTAAAAAATGGTTGAAAATTTAAAATAAAATTTTATTTCTAATGTGTTTAAATCATCTTCTTAACTCGGATTAGCAAGTGATCCCAACTTCTTCTTAATGTAGGTTAAAAAAATGATCTAAACACACTTGGAATAAAAATTTATTCTGGATGTTAGATCACTTATACTGTGTTTGCTTCAAGGGTAAAGAGAGAGAGGGAATGAGAATGAAGGTGAAATTTAACAATTTTGTGTGTTTGGATGGAAGAAAATTATTTGCACAGGAGAAAAGTTTCTTTCATAATTTTCTTTTTTGTTTAAAATCATTCTCCTCAAATTGTTGGAGAATGGAGGGGAAGAGAAATTACGGTAATGTGATTGATAAAAAAAACTTATTTTTATTCTTCTTCGTTATTCATCCAACAATAAATGTAAATTTATTTTACTTTCCATCCCACCATTTTTCTCCCCTCTTTATATTTTTCTTTTCTTTCCATTCTTTACCCTCCAACCAAACATAGTGTTAAAAAAAATCGTATTTAAAAATATTTATTCTCAACTGTCTAGGAATAATATTTTTTCAAATAACTAATTTAAATTTAATTCTCAAGACATCCAAATGCACCCTTCAAGAATAACAGTATGTCTCGTAAATTTCCGTATAGTCTTTATTAGATTCACCGAATTCAAATTTAAATTTCATTTGAAACAAAAAACAAAATTTATGAAATAAAAAAAAAGATTAGGATAAAAATGTCAAACAATTAGAAACTTGAAAAAGGCATTTCATCGAAAAAAAAACATTGTAATAATCTAGAGATAAGTATTGAAATGTCATCATTTTTCCATTTCAAAGGTATTAAACATGAAATAAGTTACGAACACTAAAATAAATGTACGTGACAATAAGAGTAAAGTAAAAGAAGTGCTATGTACCAGTACCAGTCATAATGCGTCGAACACATTCATGAGTTTAAATAATAAAGCTAGCATGCACATGGAATGAAACGATCTATGAAAGAAAAATAAATAAATACATAAATTCATGTAACACATGCACGTTCATAGTAAGTAGATACAGGATAGCAGAAAATTTCTAAATAAATATTATATGTCTTCTTGAATTGCTCATCCTGTGTGCATTCATTGGCACAACGTTCATGCATTGATTCAATACTCGCTCAAGAAGTGTCTTTAAAAAAAAATGCATTGATTCATTATACTCACTCAAGTGTGTATTTTAAAGAGTTGAAAAAATGTGTTGGAAAGATCAAAATTCTTGTTTAAATTAGCAACTGTCAAAATTTATTTCGACTTTGTCAAAATAACATAACAGCTATCAACAATTGTATTTTGATTGTAATAGACAAGCGTGCACCGATACAATAAATAAATTTGTATTTTCATAGGTGCGTAAAAAAGTATATTAAAGTTTTTACATGTTTGTTCAAAAAAGTAGTAATTAGATCCGATTGTAACATATACCTCTCATAATAATTTTATTTAAAAACCTTGCATTGCTTTGGAATAATTAGCACTAACCAACCACAGGAAGCAACACACAGAATAAAAATCAAAAGATTGAAAAGGGAAAACCAGCCTTTGTCCCCATTTTGCCCCCCTACAAACCCCACCTTCTGGTCCTTCTCTGCCACCTCGTGCTATGTAAAGCTGGAGCCTCCTTCCCTATATATTCAGTAATTCGGACCATCAATCCACTTGCAGTAGTGAAGGAATAAAACCTGTCAACAATGGAGAAGAGATACTTCTTTGGGAGAAGAAAGAGGAAAGAACTTATGATGATGACTTTAGAGAGTGTGGAGGAGGAGAGGGAAAGAGATATGAACAAAGTAATGGTGCCGGAGATACCGCTAGAGCCGATGAAGTTTCTTGCGAGATCCTGGAGTTCGTCGGCTGCGGGACTATCAAAAGTTCTCATTTCCGGGAATCGAAAGAGGAACTTTGTGGTGGAGAAGCTACCAGAGATGGTGGTGCCGGAGACTGTTATGCTTGCTGCAGCAGTTTCCGGTGACGATTGGAACAGTCATCCAAAGAGGGTAACAATTTATTATATCAAATAAATGAGTAATTTCAAATTAGTCATTTTAAGTATTTATGAAAAAGTAACTTAATGCATGCATAATTGCATCTTTTGCAGACTTGCAGGAGTTTGAATTCACCACATCATCACCACTCAATTGGAGACTGGTTCCATTACAAGGATCACTACAGGAAAGGTAATGAGAAGAATAAGGAGAGAGCACGAGCAGAGCAAGCGCAACTGCATGCGGCCATTTCTGTGGCTGGAGTAGCTGCGGCTGTTGCTGCAGTGGCCTCAAACACCAGTGCTGATACCGAAACTGATACAGAAAATATGAATGCCGCAATGTCCTTGGCCACAGAGCTGCTTGCTTCGCACTGCATTGAGATGGCAGAGCTCTCTGGGGCACACCATGAGCAGGTGGTGGCAGCCGTTGAATCGGCAGCCGTTGAATTCACCACATCATCACCACTCAATTGGAGACTGGTTCCATTACAAGGATCACTACAGGAAAGGTAATGAGAAGAATAAGGAGAGAGCACGAGCAGAGCAAGCGCAACTGCATGCGGCCATTTCTGTGGCTGGAGTAGCTGCGGCTGTTGCTGCAGTGGCCTCAAACACCAGTGCTGATACCGAAACTGATACAGAAAATATGAATGCCGCAATGTCCTTGGCCACAGAGCTGCTTGCTTCGCACTGCATTGAGATGGCAGAGCTCTCTGGGGCACACCATGAGCAGGTGGTGGCAGCCGTTGAATCGGCAGTAGATGTGAGCACTCCAGGTGATTTGATGACTTTAACGGCTGCTGCGGCAACAGGTGAGAATGCCACTCAGAAAAATGTGTTATACCAGAATCAATGCAATTAAAAATTTTGGAATTTCAATTTTGATAAATGTTATGAATTTCTGAACGAGGAATGATTTGTTGTTGTTGTGCCAGCATTGAGAGGAGCTGCTACAATGAAACAGAGAATGCACAGAGAAGGGAGGAACAATGCGGCGGTAATTCCGTATGAAAAGAGTACATGTTGTAGCCCGGATATTTGGTGCAAGGAAGGAGAGCTACTGAAACGAACAAGAAATGGTAATTTATTGTCAGTTAAACAATTGCTTCAATGTCTTATGTTGGGCCAGTTAAATTTTTCAATATTAAACAATTTCAACATCCATGCAGGAACATTGCATAGGAAGAGAGTATCTGTCTACATAAACAAAAAATCACAGGTAAAAATGGCAATGCAGAATTTTCAGATACCTGAATTTCAAGTTATATTATTGAAATTGCCAGCTTAACTGAAGAATTACTCAAATGGCAGGTCATTGTAAAGCTCAAAAGCAAGCTTGTAGGCGGCGCTATCTCGAAGAAGCGAAAAGGTATGTTTTCCCTGATTAAAACTTAGTTTCTGCAGTTACAACTAATAATACAACCAAGTAAATTTCTAATGATTGATTTGGTTCTTACAAGAAAAATAAAAAAATGAAAGATCACAAGAAGGTTAAATTAACATCACAACAGAAGACGACTAAAATATTGGATTGCCAGAGGCCCAGAACCAGGCTCAATATTAGCCCAATATATTTTTTGAGGGTACAATCACCACACCAACAATTTATATTGGGCCAATATTATTGGTCAATACAGAGTTTAATATTAGTCCAATATAAGATTGTAAAAGATTTATAGGGCTTTTTTGGACTTCGACTAGCCCTTAAAATACTTTTCTTTTAGTCCACATTTTGCCCCAAAAAGTGACAACTGACGAGATTATACCTAAGAAGAACAAATTATATCATAACTAAACAACACATACAAGAGGTAAAACTGATATATTTTTCTATTTTCATATGTAGGTGTTGTTTATGGTGTGTATGAAGACCTTCCACCATGGCCGGGGCAGGAAAGAGAGACGGAGAAAGGCAGGTGGAGCTTTGGCCTGAGAACAGCACAAGGTCTCATACAATTCCAATGCGAGAATGGGAACAGCAAAAGGAAATGGGTGGATGGAATCCAAAACTTGCTCAAACAAGTAGCAGCACAGGGAGAATTTCCTGATTCCTTGGAACACTCCTTTGAATCTCTTAAACTCGCTTAATGTAGTTTGATGTTAATGTTAGTATGTGTACATCGGCAAGTTAGTCTTGTTTGTGAGCAATATTGTGTTGTTGCACATATTTTCTGGACTACAATGTAAAAACTAGTGGAAATTTTTCGAGCAATCAACAAGGACCTGTAATAGAATTTAGGTTGCAATTTTTTTTTTTTTGCCACCAATTACGACGACGAGGACTTTTAATTTATACTCTAAAATTTAAATTCTAGATTGATCTTACTTTATTTCACAATACACCATAAAAAAATTATTCTAGAGTTCACTAATTATGTGCTGGCGTTAAAATTAATATAGAATAACTTTTTTTAGATACTTTCAATTATTGGTCTTTCGTCATATTCAAAACCGAATCAAAAATTAAAAAAAATAATGTACATGTATTATTGTGACAAAAAAAAACGACTTTTGAGTGCTTGAATCCAAATACAATCTTGATAAGATAAACGTTCACTTTTGAGTGCTTGAATCGACCGTTAACATTTCAGTCAACATTAACATGTCAATTGAAATGCTAGTTGTCTTAAATTATATATATTTTTTTGATGTCCGAATAGTCGATCTAGACATTTTTAATGTGATTTTTCAAAAACTTATAAAAATGTTATATCAAAACCAAATTATTTTTAGAAATTTTATATTTTTAGATTTTATAAAATCAGATGTCGGGTTCCAGGCATTAAGTTTAGTGGTTATATTAAGAATTACATAAAATTAAAAATGCACGAAATGACAACCGTCTTTTCAGCTCACAGCGGAAATTGCTTTTTTTTTTTTCTTCATGGAGTTGTTAATCATTCTTATTAGATTCTCATTTCAAGAAGTGACAATAATATTATGATATTTTCTATATATATTCCCGTTAAATTGCATAGAATTTCAAAAACAGCTTGCTCTTAACATCTCGAGTAAACCATAAAAATTACACTTAGAAAAAAATCATTTCTTTTATTATCAGTCATATATTTATCATTCATTAAAAAATAGTATTTTTATTATTAAATTATATATTTTTTTAGTATTGGAAATTACGCTAATATAGGTACAATAAAACTAACGTGAAGCTAATAAGGTCAGCCATGGCATCAAATCAAATATCAATTAAACTGATACTAATATTGGTATTCATATCACTATAATTTAGTTGTAAAAAAAATAAAATAAAGATGAGTGGAGCACTGAAGCTTTAAGGATCATTTGTATAGTTTCCTCTTAAATCTTTATAGAAATTAAAAAAGTGATTTTTTTTCCTGCGTCATCAACGACTCATTAAAAAAGTGATTTTTTAAGTCGCAGATAATGTCAAATATCTTTATTAATTTCTGTAACGTGCTCTTTGGTTTAATTTGTAGATCTTATCCAAAATTCTACTTATCTTATTCGATTTTTTTAGTTTTCGTCATTAAAATGGACTCTGCAATTTCTAAATATTACAACAAGAAAATTGCTAAACTATCAATTTTGCTACCGTCATTGTAAATTTTATATAGATTAACGGAATTGCTTAGGACCATCCTTCAGATTCTATCATCCCCATCATCCTCACGCGTACGTAACTAACTCGCGTACGTAACTAACTCCTCCCTCACGCATACACTCTCGCGCCTTCCCCTCCTCTGTATCCGCCCATGTCCCCTCCTCCCTCCCACGTACACTGTCCCCCTCCCTCCTCCTCCCTGCTACGTACATCGTCCCCCCTCCCTCTCCTCCCCTCCTCCCTCCCATGTACACCGTCCCCCCACCCTTCTCCTCTTTCTCTACACACTTCATAACGGTTGAAGTTAATATATATAACTGTTGAAGTTATATGTGTAACTGTTGAAGTTATATATGTAGCTGTTGAACTTATATATGTGACTATTGAAGTTAATATGTTATATATGTAACTGTTGAATTTAATATATATAACTGTTGAAGTTAATATATGTAACTGTTGAAGTATATATGGATCTGTTGAAATTATATATGTGACTATTGAAGTTAATATGTTATATATGTAACTGTTGAAGTTAATATATATAACTGTTGAAGTTAATATATGTAACTGTTGAAGTATATATGGATCTGTTGAAATTATATATGTGACTATTGAAGCTAATATGTTATATATGTAACTGTTGAAGTTAATATATATAACTGTTGAAGTTAATATATGTAACTGTTGAAGTATATATGGATCTGTTGAAATTATATATGTGACTATTGAAGCTAATATGTTATATATGTAACTGTTGAAGTTAATATATATAACTGTTGAAGTTAATATATGTAACTGTTGAAGTATATATGGATCTGTTGAAATTACATATGTGACTATTGAAGTTAATATGTTATATATGTAATTGTTGAAATTAATATATATAACTGTTGAAGTTATATATATGTAATTGTTGAAGTATATATGAATCTGTTGAAATTATATATGTGACTATTGAAGTTAATATGTTATATATGTAACTGTTGAATTTAATATATATAACTGTTGAAGTTAATATATATAATTGTTGAACTTGGCATATTTAAATGTTGAATGTAATATTTAAATTGGGCATATTTAAATTATTGAAGTTGGCATATATATTAGGTTCAACAGTTATATATATTAACTTCAACAGTTATATATATTAACTTCAACAATTATAATCAATATATAGTGCCAATATATAGTGTCTGTGAGAGAGGGGAGTGGGAGGGGGAGCACACGCGGAAGGAATGAGAGGGGGACGAGCGTACGTAGCAGGGAGAGAAACAGAGTGATTTCCAGAAATAGAAAACGCGTAGAGCCAAAAATAGAAAAACGCGTGGGGATGATAGGGATGATGAATATCGGAGATGATCCTTATCACCCCGAAAAATTAAGTCAAATTAATTGTGAATTCATACCAAGCGACTTGGCTACAGAGATTGATTCTAAAAAAAAGGTTAAATTGGTTTGGATCATGTACAAATTTAAATATATACTGAACATACACATGATTGATATTTTTAATACATTAAAAATAACATTGACGAGTACTAGTATTTTTCTGCTGATATTGTTAGCAAACGTCTTAATTTTATATATATTTTATTATTTTTTCAAATCACTATATTTTCAATGACAATTACTTTGCAAATGTATAATTTAATATCCAAACTTTGCGTCTCTTTAAGGCGCAAACCCGAAAACATTGCATTTATGTAAGAATTTAGGAAGCCGTAAAGAGGCATTCAAAATTTCAAAATGCTGCAAGACTCTTCAATGGCACATCTTTCAAATTATTTATTGATCCATTGAGCCCACCAAAACTAGGATGCCAATTCCTTTGTAGCCTCTCCTAAACACACATCAATGTAGCAGATAGCCGACATAAGTACCTCACCAAATATCGGACACCAGTGACCCTCCACACAGTTACTCTCACAAACTAACCACAGAGGAAAAAATAAAGAAAAAAACTAAGTAAACCGCAGATCGCTTGTTACAAAAGGCAGAAAACTAGAAAAAGAGAAAACAACAGATTCCCACTTCCTCTGTCGCATCAGCTTCTCTCCCTCCCTTCACTTATCCACTTATCTTATCCATCCCCAACATTTACCCCTTCAGAATCAAAACAAAACAAAGAACTCGATAAGGCGAAATCTCAGAAACCAAACCAAACTAAAAGACACTTACTTCGCCATACGCCATGATGAGGTCGCCACGAATGGGAGGAGGAAGCATGTATCGCGCCGCCAGCCGGGTCGTCTCCGGCAAGGAGGCATTCTCGTTCGGCGCCGCCGGAGGCTCCACGGCGAGGGATGGCATTATCGTTAGTGTCCCGTCTCCACCTCCGTCAGCTTCCGCCAGTTCGACCACCTTCGCTGACGTGGCGGCCGTGTGGAGCGATTGGGAGAGCGTTGATCCTGAGGAGGTGGAGAGAGAGGAAGGAGAGATGGAGCGAGAATTGGGGTTAGACAGAGCGCCGAGTCCGGATGAACTTCGTGCTGCTATGTGGAGTCTTCAACAGTTAGTTTTATTTCTTCTATTTTAGTTTTTGTTTAAAAAGAAATTAAAATTTTAAAGTAGTTTTTTTGCGATAAATATCTTTTTTTTTTCTTTTAAAAGGTTAATGAGTAGTTACATATACGCAAAAGAAAACTTTTTGTAGTATAAAAGCTTCCACTTGTAGGGGGCTAGATGAACTAATTTTATTTATTTAATATTATACAAATTTCAATTCAAGCTCCAACCCCTGTAGTATAAAAAACTTTTTGAGTATGAAGTTAAAAGCTTGCAATTTTCATGAACAGTGTCAATGAAAAGTTGGAGATGAACGGTCATGCTAATTAATTTGATTTTCTGTTCAGGAAAGCGTGGATATGAAGAGTTCTTTGTAGTTTACAAAAGAGCTTTGGTTTAAATGTTCTTTAAAAGTAATGTCATAGTAATTAAATGAGTAAAAGGTGTATAATCATCATGTTTTTCCTATCCATGGTACTAAAATTGGGGTCTCTAATCATTAAATCTTTCTAAAATCTCATTATTAGTTATAAAACTAAAAAGTAAAAAGTAATATCTTTCTTCTTAACTTTCTCTTTATTTGAAATTCTATGTGACATACTTCCTCTAGACATAGGTTAGGAGTTTTTGTTCCACAAGATAGTTTAGGATTACCGAGTATAGATGCAAAATCTCATTTCCAGTCTAATTCCCAGGTTTTACATGTTTTACAGACTTAATCAAGTTCATTAATAAAATTTTGTATTTTTGCTGATTTTGATAAGCTCTAACCCCTTTATAGCCAAAATTTCTTTTAATCATATATTCTCTTTAGCTATAGTCCTAGTGGGGATCAAAGTAAATGAATGAATGCAATCTGTATCAATTTCTCTACTCGTATGTGAAATTACTGCATTTTTCATTTTTATAAGAATTATGATTGCTAAAAATTCTATAAATTAACCACATTGATATACTTTTACAAGCTCTTGATGCGTATCAAAACAAAGTTGAAATGTCATATTTTTATGAGCAACTTGTGCGCATATGTTTTGTTTTGATATTTGGGTTTTAAATTTAAGTTAACTAATCTTTTAAAAATGAAGACCTAGTCACTTAGAGGATGCAGAAGAACAGAGGCATTTGAACCCATCTCTTTTCTAATATTATTGTTAACATTTGGTATCATGAATTTTTGGAAACTTAATTTGGGCTTCAAAATATTAACTTCTGCTTGTGATTAAGTTGCTGGTTGTCTCTTTCCCCTAAAGGTTAACTGTCACCAAACATATAAACATCCTTTTGTATTTTAAAATGTTACTGTAAGACTTATAGTATTCTTGTAGGATTTCAATACTTCCTCAAGAAAGAGATGATGATGAAAATTCAGATTCGGGCACTGCCGAGATGGACGTCTCAGTGCCGAGGATGTTATCCTCAGCGGAGTCAGAATCAGATTGGATCGAGCCTGCAATTCATGCATGTAGCGAAATATCCTCTTCATCAAATAACCGCCAGAAAGCTCTTGAAGCATTTCACCAGCTCAAAGTCAACCCATCAATTCAGGCAATTTATCTGTATTTTTCGAAATATACTTTGTAACTGTTGCTATATGTTTTTTGTTTTTCTCATTTGTCCTTGGCGAAGGTGGGAATTTTCATCCACCTGGTTTGGCTTCTAACTTGTAGTTATATAGATTTGGATTATTTTGGCCACAACTGTTTTTGAGCTTAGATGGTTTGTTATTTGTTATAGTCAAAAAGCAACGGCAGCATTGAAAAGGAAAAAAATGAAATCATGAAAAGATGGAAGCTGAACCAGGATAAAATTAGTTCCTAGATGGGGTAAAGGTGGCCTATTGGCATCAACATTCCCTTTTAGGTATGGAAATTCAGTACCGGCAATTCTCGGTAAACATAAAGAAAAGCTTCGGGGTCCACACCTTTGTCAAACAGCATATATTTCAGATGGATTTCTCAGTGTTCCTTTGTGTATAGTGTCAAGATATTGAAGTTCTTTTCCTCTGCAGAGAATGGTGGCCTCTCTTTCATCTGACCAAGCTGTTTGGGATGCCGTGATGAAGAATGAAGCAGTACAAGAAATAAAGAAATCATTCTGTGAAGGTATCTTTACTTTGATTTCTCTGTTGTTTTAATTTTCTTTTTGGAAGATAAAGTTGGTTGCCTGGCTATACAGTTTGGTGTTTAAGTCTATGAGAAAGGTGATAATTTGTCTCTTTCCTATGAAGATTAATGCCAGATAGATTAGAACCTTTTTCTATAATTAGCTGGTTCAAATGCAATGTTGATCAAATCAGGGAATTTTGGCAAAAATTTATTCCCTAGTTGCATAGTTTAAGTGAAAATAATGTGCATGTGCCTTATCTTATTTGAATATATGACTTGCATCATTAACAGAGCAGATTTGCATCGTTTTATACTAAATTGATTGCATGATTTGCTTCTAATTCATTATAATGACTATTAAATGGAACCATTTATAGAATAACAGAGAAACATTGTTGATTAAAACTTTATTCATTTGCCTTGAGCTACAGGAATTTCTGATGCAAAAATTCCAGACTCCACTGGTCCTGTTGAAAGCATCTTTTCAGCTCTTGGTAGTGTTTTTAACAACACCAAGACCACTGTGATGGAATTAGTTGAAAAGGTGACAACATTTGTGAACAATTTAGTTCATTCCTCAGAGAAGGGAGACGAGAAATCAGGGTTCTTTGCTGATGCAGTGAAATCTTCACTAATGCTATCTATCTTCGTCTTTCTTATTGTCATTGTGGGCCGTCTCCAAAAATAATTCGTCGACATGATCTCTAGGAGATGTACTTATGTTCTGTTGTGCATCTCCTGAACTGTTGTAGTTGTAGTTGTAGTTGTAGTTGTAGTGTGTGGTTATTTTGGTGCAAACTGATGGTGGTTATCAAAAGACAAAAAAAAAAAGTTTAGTATTTTTGTAAATTTCAGGAAACTTGCTTTATAAATTAGGTTTTGTGGAAACAAATTATCACATAACTGATGGTTTAGCATGTAGTTTGACACCTTTTTGCGTATGTATCAACAAGATACAATGTGATTATTTTGTGGAAAACATGCATGGAATTATACAACCATTTAGACACATGACCCATTGGTGTTTAGTATACATTTATGCAGAGGTCTGTTTGCCCAGAATCCATGAAATCCAAGTGGGAACCTCAGCTCTTTTGGCACCTCATATTTCGCAACTATTGCATCTTTCCCTCCTATTTTCCTTGCATCCAGGACAACAAGGTAGCATGTTTGCTTTGACACTGCATACTGTAAGGGAATAACAAAAGATGTATTTGCATTACATAGTATTTTGTATATAACACTGGATATTGTTTTGGTCCTCTTAAATTTTCGAGTTTGCTAGCTCCAGATGATTTTGTCACCTAAGAGAATCCTTGGTAAATAATCAATTGAATTGCTTACCTCGACAACTAAAATGTAACCATCGTCCTCCGTATCCCCACTGTAGATGCTTTTGGGAACAAATATAGGCTCTCCAAAAAATGTCCTGCTGCCTGAAGACCATGATCCAACTTGACCATTATTCATGTTAAGTTTAATAACGCTGTCAAATGGAAAATGTGGCAATAACCTCCTTTTTCCTGAAGCAGCACTACTGTAAATGTAAGTGTTCTTTCGGCCAGCAAACGCTGGATTGATTATTGTGAAGTCGGCTGGTCTGTTCCATTTCTTTGATAAATTTTCTGCTGCGCAACTAACACATTTACCTCTTGAATCTAACTTAATTGTCACCTACAAGAGTTGATAAGAACTCAAGGATTAACATCATGATAGAGGAAAGAACTGTTATATTCGGTGAATAACGAACTTACCTTCACTAAGTGAGGCAATAAATCCTGACCCCTGGCAACAGTATTCATGAAAGAAGGATCCAGCTTTGCATTACGCCAATTGTACCCTACAAATTTGCAATCTTAGACAGTTTTACATGCCTTATCCTTATTAGAATAAACAGAAGAACACTATATCATCCATATTACGATTAATCAGCTGATATACCAAACATTCTGTGGAAGTCGAACCACTGGTACGAACATGCTGACAGTTGTAAATGGATCTCCACATTGCCCAGGCCATCTCTTTCTTCAAAGGCATTTGCAGCATGGATTGCCCAAAATTGTTGAGGGGCTTCAATGGGCTTTCTCCAATTTGTAGTATTTCCATTTCTCTCATCTGTAAAACGGGGTAGGATGTATACCGGTGTAGAAGGTCTAGTTGGGTTCACCGCTAGAGCTGATATCATAGGTTGCGTACCAGAGAGTGCAAGGACTGATGCTGTTCAATTGATTGAAGATTAAACATAGAAATTGGAAATACGATACAAAATTAAAAGAATTAACTGAAAGTTCCTTGATTATGATATATTGCAAGTTACCAGGGATATCGAGTCTGACACAGTTCCCGACTAATATGTAGTAGCTATCAGTGAAAGTCCAATCATGAATCATTAGATGGTCAGGAATGATAAACTCTTTCTTCTGCTTTAGCTTGAAATCAGAATCAAATTCTAAAAACCAGAGGAGCAAGAAAAGTTTTACATTAGTTTGTTCCAATTGTTCTATAATGTCTTTAAGAAGAAACTCTGTTCAAAGAATAGGTTCTCTTCCTATACAATATAAAAGACAGTATTCGAAGTATTTAATATACAGACTATACTTGATTTCTAAACATCTAATGACCCAGTTACAAAAAAGACATCAAAATTCTGGTCAGAGTGCTAACCATAGAAAGTAAAGTTGGAGCGTGGTAGAAGCATGTCTTCTGCGTTACATGAAAGCATCAGAAGCCTGTTTCTCTCAGGGTCAATCTTATAGTGAGCCAGCAACCTTTTCACCGGCATGTTAAATACTCCTATATTATAAGTTAGACCAATTACTGGAAAAATTTTCATTTTCTACAAGAAAAAATAAGTATGTTATGACATTCCAAATGCACTTACCATAAAGAATAGGCTTCAACAAAAAGGAAGCAATATCAACTCCAAGCTCACTAATCCCATGTCGGAACAACTCTTTCCTCCAATCTTGATCCTTTACTACCTGATCAGCATCAACCCCAGTTAGATCAACAAGCCCAAATGTATCTAATGACCGAGGATCGATCTCGTAAGGCTCCCCTCCTTCCCAGAGACAAAGCAGTCGACCACCCCAACACACGACACTGGTATTGGCAACATTTTTCATCACTTTCACATTTCCTATCCTTCTTCCTCCTCTCAAAACTGAGAAAGGGCCTCTGTGTGTAAACCTCCACTCTTTCTTTCCCTTTCTCTCCTCCTTTTCTGCATCAGTCGAAACATACCTGTTTTACATAACACCAATTTCAAGGAAAAAAAAGTTGCATTTATTTATTGTTTTCAGTTCTTTTAATACATAAAAAAAGGAAAGGTTAATCAGTAATATGACTGCAACTATAGGTGGTGGTCCAACCAAAATTACCTTAACAATGAGAAAAATTACTTCATTATCAAATTGAAATGTTGGGAATTAGACAATTTAGAATTATGTATTAACAATACCGTGCTGAGTACTCGACTATGTCATTGGAGATATCAAAAGACCGGAGATAACCATGTCCGTCCAAAGGGTGCACAGTTGATCCATGATCATCAGAGAATAGTCCCGGCCCAACCAGGTAGTATGTACCAGAAGGGAAGTCCTGTGGGATTTTGCCAAATATCGATTTTAGACGGATCGGCCTATGCAGCTCAGAGCGCTGGGAGAAGAAGAGAAGGTTGTAGTCCCAGAATGCATTTGATGGCGAGTCGGCAGTCGATAATGCTGCTACTGTTGATAATTTTGATTTGAGACTAGGAAGAGGAAATGCAGAGGACTTGAATCCCAAATGGAAATTGATGCTGTGCATATGGTTTTTAAATATGTTTTTCTTCCTCTGTCTGAGAATGAATCTATTTGTATATTTCTGTTTGAAGAAAATGAAGCAAAGTGAAAAAGCCGCTTGAAGTAAGTAAAAAAAAAGTTGCAAGTAGAGAGCGTGCAGGAGATACCAGGTACGCGGTGGATTAGTGATTCAATGACAAAGAAAAGTTGAGAATTGAAAACGACACATTCTTCAATTTGTTTTATAAACAAGGTGCAATATGGCAAGGCAAGCATTGAAACTTGAAAGACAAGAATTAATAGTAGAGGAAACAATTGTAATATTAAATGGCAACTTGATTAGAGCACTGCCAGCTGAACCTTTATTGCTATTCACTGCACTGCTCAAACTCATTGTGGTGGATCCCCTGCCGATCTCAAAGAATATAGAATCCAGGTGCTCCTCATTCTGTTAGTTAAATTAGATATATAATCTTAGCATCTTCTAGGACTGGTTTTACCTTGTACCAAAAGCCTGAAATATAACAAAAGAATTTATGTCAAATCGTGCTGCATATCTTTTCTGTATCCACGTCTGTTCCCAATATTTGTTGATTTTTCCGAGCCGTTGAAAGTGGGCTTTGAAAGACCGCCATCATAATTAAAGTCACCGACTCACTGGGGAGCAGACGAGCAGTGACTAAAAAAGGTAGCATATCCTATGAAGAAACTATTAGGCAAAAGTTGAGAATGTTTAAAAAATTCTTAAAGACTTTTAAAGTGATTAAAAAATTTGCGCCACTTGTCAGTATTTTCAAAGTGATTAATTATATTTGGTAGAGAAAATTATTTATATTGAATGATAAAAATGTTTATATTTACTGACAAAATTTTTAAAGACTTTGTAACAGAGTGACGCAAGTTGAAAATCTATGAAACTAGAGGTTATCTTATAAACAGCTTGCTGTAAATACCATCTTGTACAAGTTTATAGATATTTTTGTATGCGATACAACTAGTTTTTACCTGAAAATGTATGTACGGTACCTATAGGCTTTCAGTTAGATGAATGCAATATAAGGATGCAGTTATCACCCTCCAAAATTTCAAATACAACTATCAACAAAAAACTATTATATATAAGTTATATTTTTTTGGGCATGTTTGATTGTTATTAGGAACTCAAATTAATAAACCGATATAATAATTTTGGAAAGTTAATATTTTTAAATTAATTGTTTTCTAAATATAAAATGTCATAACTACATATATCTAATGAATCAACTGGAAACTGATAAAGGAGATTATTGTTCCTTTAGGAATATTGAATTTATGTTATTATCATCATAGATATTTTGAATCTAACTCTCTTTTTCCTTAAGAATCATTTTAAGAATGCATTTTAAGAATCATCAATTAGTCAATCAAATACATGCCTCAGGAATCCGCCTCAGCATAGTTGTTTAAAATACGTACGTCTGGTCCTGAAACCGAATCCTTATCTAGTCCCACGCGGGACGGTCTAGCACAGCCATCCAACCGTTCGATTTGATATGGACGGTTCAGACCTATAGATTTGATATTATGCACGGAAATCCTTATAAATTGGTCCCGCGCGGACTAGATCTCAACTCCCTCGTTACTAGGGGTGTCAACGTGCACAACGTACAAGGAAATACTAATTTCCATGTACGTTTCGTTCTCATGAACACAACTGTATTGATTTCCGCTTATGTTCCGTTGTTAGAACGGAACTAAAAATTTTTACGTTTTATGTTCCGTCAGAATAAACGGAAAAAACGGAAAAAACGTTAAATTTTTGTGCCGTTTCAAATGGCATTGATCGATTCTTCTAAGTTCACAGTACAAATCACAATACAAATCATGTATTACATATCACAAATCACAAATCTAAGTATTAGATATCAACAAATACAATTTCTATTCCAATGAGCTAGCAATTAATATCAACAAATGTAGTTACACCTTCTCGATCAACCATCAGAGACAGCAAAGCAAATCCAAAACTAAAAAATAAACAACAGTTCATGCTTTCAATTAGTAATCCAAAAATTAGACAAAAAAAATTAATAAGGCACTTATCTCTATATATGGAGATGCATGGAGACAGTCAGATAGAGCATGTGCTAGACAAAAATCTGAATTTAATAAGGTACACGATAAAATCAGAAAAGAAAATATATACTGGTATTTTGCAAAAAAAATTTTGTTTCACAAATTTTAAGAAAAATCAGTTCAGTCATGCAAGATAACATCGAAGAAATTAATAACCAATCAAAATTTGTAGTCCAAACAACCAATCAAAACTGATAAACCAAATTCCTAAATTTGAAATAGTCCAAACAATTGTTAGAAAATCGCTCAATTTTAATTTTGTGACTAATTACGTTTAATTAATCCAATTAAAACACAAGCAACACGAGAATCTAGTGCTAAGTCAATCGACACAAGAGATAGGTGGGACATTTGTACCTCTCTTGATATTGTAATCAAGAGGCTCGATCCTACGGCTTAGAAATCGATGGGGTTGCTCTCCAAATGCCTCCAAATCGTCCGCCTCGAGTCCACTAAGGTATTAACCAAGTTATTCTCGAATCGTGCTAGCGATGAGAATAACAAGTCTAATCTCAAAGCTTTCCCTTTCTTCAATTAATTCACCAATTAATTTGTGGAAGAGAGAGCTCAACACATGAGCAATTGTGTGGGGAAGAGAGAGGGAGGCGCATGGCCAAGAGAGGGAGAGGGGTGGCGGCTAGGAGAGGAAGAAGAGAACCTCACAAGGAGCCTCCACTTAGGTCCTTATATAGGCTCCAAACCCTAGCACCAAGTTGTAATAAATTACATGGTGTGCCACCCCACCTACCACCTCAATGAGGCCGGCCTCTTTATGGGCCTAAATGGGCCACAAGCTTATCTCTATAGGTCCTCAATTCTATTAATTGGCCCAATTCAATTGCTATTAATTGGACATTTAATTTACCACTAAATAAAGGCCCAATTTACTTAATTAAATTAAGTGTGTTGTTTATAAATAATTATTAACTTAATAATAATTATTTAGGGACTAGACAATGCATTAATTTATTTCTATATGATCCTTTTGATTTAATTAATTATAACGGTCTATAACGGTATTTAATTAATTAATCAACTTATCATATTTTGCAATACTCACTGTTACAAGCATGTAACATAAACATTTCTGAGAGTTCGTTTCAACTTACAAACGAACATTATCTTTACTTCCATATCTGAATTGGTGAAACTTACCAAGAGAAAAGTAAGGTTTAACATTGTGTTAAGCATTCGGATCTCCCAAATCCCTTATTTGCAGAGACCAAAACACAATAAAAACGTCGGGCCAAGTGGCTTGCTGAAATCCTACTCGACCATAGACAGCCCTCACTAAACCAACTTGGATCTGAACTACGATTCAGATCAAGTCTGACCGAAATTGGATTTTTGAAGCTCTTGATAATTAACTTGCGACTACCTACATTATTTTTAAAATATACACAACCATATATGATGCTTGCTTTCTTGCATGTGCAACAGTCTTCTAAGCATTTTCCAGCAAGGGCGTAGCTTAGGGCTGAAGGTCAAGGCGATGTGTACTTACGAAAAAGAATTCCTTGCGATTTTGTTGGCAATTGAGAAATGGCGGCATTTTCATTTCAAGGGGAGAAATTGGTACAAAATAAATAAATAATGCACGTATGGTTAAACACCTTATTATGTGTGACCCTTTGAGGATTTATGCTATGTTGGACATGAAATTAAATCGCTATTTAATTCCAATAATCATTAGCGGTATCTAGCAACACGTTATGATTCCCAATTCGCATAAATAGTGTACTGCTATAATATTTCAATCCTGCATAAGAGAATAAATATGTTTCTCTATTTTGATTCTTATGTCTCACGATATCATCGTATAATCCAAGATAGGAATGTGTCATTCTTGCAGATTATACGTTTCTTGATCTAGAGTTGATCGCTTAGTTGCGCGCATACGATCCAACTCCATCAAGGGGCCCAAACAGATATCGTCACTCACTAAGTGAATTAATGAGAGACATACGATTTTCTTGATGATTAGCTTTTCCCCGCACAATTCAAGAGAACATAAATAAAGTCCGTATAGTAGCCTTTATCGGGAATCAGCGGTAGACAATATTTATTGAACCTATTCTCATGTGGAAAAGATAAACATCTCAAACTTAGAACCAAAATCATAACAAAATAAACAATGACACATAACACAATCCATATGTTTATTTCGTTGGGTCAAGTCCTGTACTATGTTCCATAACATATACATATGCAATTAAGTTGGTAACTCTTTACCTATGATTTGTAGAACTTAATTATCACTTAACTTGCATACTAATCTTATATGATAATTAATGTTCCTTGTTAATTATCAAGATTATGGACCATTTAGATTTATTATTATCATTCTAAAGAATGATCCACAGAGATCCACAATTCAGATCCTCAACCTGAATGATCTATCAATAATAAACCTAGGAACAGATGATAAAATATCATCCAACACATAAACTAATAATTAATTCATTAAATTATTGACTTCTAAGACATAACTCTAACAACAATCAATCAAAATTTATAAAAATCAACTAATCCACCTCAAGATAACACAGAAGAAAGGATTTATTACACTAATTTTAGCTTCAAACAGAAAATTAAGCTTGAAAAGAAAAACACAGATAAGTGTTGTTACCTTGGTTCTTAATGGATAAAACCGAAGTTGAAGCATGTACAGATGTACTGGCTCCATCCCTTCTTCACTATCTCTCCCATCTATGTCTCGTTCGTCTCTTAGCTTTCTCCTTTGTCATCATCCATCGTCTCTCACTGCCATCGTGGATCTTCTCCCTCACACATGTAGGTAACGGAGGAGGAGAGATGGGTTTAATCACGGCTGAGGGTTTGAGAGGGAGACAGTGGGGGAGAAGCGAGAGGTGGGGTCTGTCAAGGAAAGCATCGGAGGAGAGGGGCTGAGCTTCTGGGTTTTTGCAGGGGTAGAGAGTGAAGGGTTTCTGTGCAGTGGAAGTTTGCGAGAGAGACATGCGAAAGGCGAGAGAGGCGAGAGAGACAAGACTGGCGCTAGGGCTTCTCTCTCTCTATTTCTTCGCCTCATAATGGGCTGCAAATAATGGGCTTCGAGTTCAACGTAATAACGTTAGCCTATGTAACGAAACTGGGCCGTTCCGTTTCCGTTCCGTCCAGCTGAACGAAATCACAAACCGTTTCGTTTCTGTTCCGTTGGCTGAAACGGAAGCAAAAACCCTTCCATTTCCGCTCCGTTTCGGACGGAACGAAACGGAAACGTTCGAAACGGAGCGGTATTGACAGCCCTACTCGTTACCAACCCGAAAGTCAAAAATGCATTATTTTAATTTATCATATGTAATGTGACTCTCTTTATATATTGTTTTCCTCATTAGTGCCAATTCAACCCACACCAAAAAGTCATTTTTGAGAAATTCAAGACGTAGAGGGAATGTTAGAATATTATTAGTGTCTCTGTTTCCATGTCATAGGTTTCTCTTTCATCATGTCAGCATTGCTTGGTGTTAAATTAATTTAATATAGAGTATATATAAAAAATTCGGCTTACGTGCAATTTCTGTCCTCGATTTTATTGAACTAATTTCTGTGCATGGGATTATGCAAAACAATATAATGATTAATTGCCAACGTTATATTAATTTAACAATGTAAAAATAACAAGGTGGTTTGTTAATTAATAATACTACGTTGATGCCTATTATAATTAAATAATATAGCTATTGTAGAGTAAAATATTATGATGTATAACACTAGCCTGTCTGTGTTTGTGAGCTAAAGTCTATTGGATCGATTTTATATAATAAATATTTACCGTAAAAACTGATACAATTTCCAACTGGTACGCATTAATAGACAATTTTAATTTTCGACGTTCATTTAACACAAAGTCAAGGAGTAATAAAATAAAGTATATGAATTCACTGTAATTTTCCTAATCCTTTTATTAATTTTTGATCATTTGACTTTTATAATACCTGAGTTGTAACATTTTATTATTTAATATATATAAAAATACATTACTCCTACATGGATGTTTTATGATGATTTAATCGGGGCACATGTAGCCTTTTCTTTATCGGGTTTGGATGTTGCATAGCATTAATTAGTCTGCTTTTAAGTTTTAACTAATTAGGTTTATTCAGAGGTCAAGGATGAAAAAATGGGACATCAGAATTAGGATAATGCTTTATTGTGTTGGCCATAAATTGTTTTTTAACTAGATCCGTTCCATAAACTGTTTGTTTTTAGAATGAAAAAGGGTAGTCCATATATTACCACTCCTTTCAAAAGTAAAAAAAAAATTAATAAATACAAACTATATTTAATCAATTTTCTATAAAAATTTTTTACCAATCAGGATGGATTAGACTAGGACTGGTAACGAGTCAAATTTGAGCGAGCCAGGTCTAGCTCGAATTCCGATTCGAAATGAATTCAACCTATGGTTAGAAACTTTCAGTTGACGGACTCAGCTTGATTTTGACTCGAAATTAATTCGAGCTAACTCGATTTGATTTGTTAATAGCTAGAACCGTTAGACCAGTCGAGTACTGTTGATTTGCTTCGTGCATGCAAATGAGAAAACTGCGTAACTGAAGGATACTAATTTCAATAATTGTAAAGGGTCAGTTTTTTTTTTTTTATTAAAGTGGCTCGAGATGAGCATCCATTGAAAAATAAAGGGTACAGATTCTAGTTCATACAAGAAGATAACTCTGTCAATCTCTTTTAAAGAGAAAGACAGAAGCAAACCAAGCTAGCTATCTTAAGAGCTAAGAAGGAACTAAGAGGGAAAAGGTCAAGCGTCAGTTTCACAGCACAAACACAACACTAAAGCAACACAGCGCTTGAGAAAAAACTAAAAAGACACACACCAGGAAACAGCAGCATGAAAAAAACTTAAGGAGCTTCACAAGCATGGCTAGGTAGCTGGGACATGATAAAGTGAAGTGCCAGCCTCTAATTGAGGCTCTCCTCTGCATAAGGAAACATGCCCCTCTAATTGTAAGGGGTCAGTTTTGCAAAAATAAAATAATCTGTTAAGGTAAAGAGCAACTGGACAGATCCAGTGCGATGGACTCTGGCATATACTGGACGGCCATTATATACATTCACTGAACCAGCGACAGCCAACATTCACTGGTTCAAGATCCCATTTCTTTAAAATGTATAGAGACGGATAGAATTTCTTTGACAGTCGCTGTCAAAGTGTCAAAAAGGAAAAAAAAATAGAGACGGATAGAATTGGGTTAGGTGTGAGGTTAAGACCTCAGGTCTATATATATATGAAAAGCCCTCTCTTTGTAATTCATTCATCCAACAATAACAAAATTCACTCGTCTTCTTTTACTCCTCAACCAGTAAAACTGGTTTCTTCTTATCTCATTACATAGTCGGATCTGAGTACCTAGCCTTCGAGCTGTACAAATAAGAGTGAGCGAAGGTCAGAAGCTCATTACTATTTCCATACTCATAAAGAAAAAGAAGACAAAATCGTGCAACAATGGTAGTGGAGGTGGCGACTATTATTGTGCCACCCGTCTGCTTGGTTGCATCTCCCGTAATAAACGATGTTATCGGCACAGCCTGGAAGAAAACTAAAAAATCAACAAAGCACCTCCGCAGGAAAAAGAAGACCGCCAACCTCGAAAATGAGCAACAGGCTAGTTTGGTACTGGAGCAGTCATGTCCAGTCGATGTAGAATCAAAGCCGTCATGTTCAAACAATAGAGAGAGGACTGAGAGGACCGGGCGTGAACAAAAGAATTTGGTGGTGGAGCAGTCATGTTCAGACGCAGAAGAGGAGATCACCGAGATAACGGAAGGTAAGCAAAAGAATTTGTTGGACAAAAGAAATGAACTAGAGAATCTAATGGAAATTTGGAAGCTAGTTTGTCAAGCTGCAGATTTATATAATCAATCGGCTTCTGTCCTACGGGAATTAACGAAGTTGATGCTTACGATTACCAACTGTTCTGAGCACGGCCATGTAGATGAGACTTGTTCTGCAAGTCACACTGAGGGAATCACAGAAATATCCCGAGAAACCAACAGCGGCGAAGTTTGTACAGCGTGTTGTGCACAGAGAATTAAGGCTAAGCTTGGCCCTGATTTTGTCAGTCCAGAGCCGGTATCAGATAAGGCTGCTATATTAACAGCTTTAACCAAGCAGTTGGGGCCAAACATGGAGAGAGCCTGTAAAGAGGAGCAGAGACAGCATGTGCCTCTTGTTGCAGTCGATGCAGAGCCCAAGCCCGAGTCTCTGGCGCTCGAGTCTACTGATCCAGAGACTGAAGTAAGAACTCCTGACGAGCTGACTACAAGAGAAGTCGAAAGTTTATCTGAATCACCACCAAAATTTTCTAAACATGTACCAAAGCCCAAGCTCAAGGCTCCAGCCATCGAGTCTATGACTGGAGAGACATCTGTGTTCCAGGGTGTAAGAACACCTCAGCCAACCAGCAGAACAACCGAAAGATCACAGTCGTCTACCCATCTAAGCAAGCAGAAAGAGCTTGAGCTACAAAAGTACACTTTTGTTGATCCAGAGGGTGCACAACGCTCTGGAGAATGTGATCCTAAAATGGACATGTTGAAATTGCGCGCGATGGACCAGCTGTCGAGAATTAATGATTACGACCATATATATTCCCATACTATATTTGCCCATAGCGTATCGTCATTTGTTGCAATTAAAGGCTGTTAGCTCGTTTCTTTGTTTCTCAAGATGGCCTACCCTGAAGAGATGTCATATATGAATACGATTGGATGTGCTGTGATTAGAGTTAAGTTATTTATTTGTGAGTAAAAATTCTGAAAATAATATGGAAAAAAAAAGATAATTTTTAGTTTTATTCATAAATATTGTATTGTTTGGATGGTGTCTTATTTAATTTTGTTTTTCGTAGATGGTTTGGATCGTGCCTTGTAAATAAGGATGGGCAGAGATCATATAAAATTGATATTATTTTTTCCTTAACTGCTTTATACTTGATATACTTTTGTTTAACATTGTATACCAACTTGACGATAACGGTGCTAATAACAATTACAATAATTATAAATCGTATTAGTTACGATAATAATTTTAACATGATGGATGTGATGATTTTAAAGGAAATAAATTAATATTAGTAATAACTAAAGCTGTTTTCCCATAAAGTGCATGCTACCATTTTTACTTCAAATATGCTAAAAAAAGGGAAGCTTCCAATGATCCTGCCAGTACAAAGTTAGCTTGTGTTAATCGAAAAACCGAGATTAATTGTCACTAAAGAATCCGAGATAATTGGATTTGGAATTCGGGCTGTTTATTGCAAGAAACTAAATTAAAGGCGTGACCACTTTATTCCTGCCACTTCTCGACCAGATTATTGAGGATATTGTGAGAACAATGGGATGCATATCTCCAGGTATTGCATATTTTAATTTAGAACGTTTTAATTTAATTCTGAAGGGGTTTAATTTCATTAATCGTCCAAATATGGTATGGTGCATATATATGCTTTTTACTGCTAATCGCACATTCCACTACGTTTATCCCTTCTTTTTTTTCAAAATAAGGGGAGGGATTGGGCGGGTTTGGACCGGATATTCGGTTTCATTAGCTTTTCCGTGCGATCCAAGTCCGCACCATTAATACTCAGAGTTCGAATAAAAGGATTAAGGAGACTGCTAGGCCATTTGTCCAAATGAACTTCTTCAAATTCTATAGTCAAAAGAGTGAAACTTGTATCCATTTTATGCCGACTAATTCAAGTTAGAATTGAATAATTCTATTCGAAATTATTTTGTTAAATTAAAATTATTAAGATTAAGATAATCCAAAACTAATGAATTAAAAAATGACATCATGTAATTAACTAATAAATGATGATATAATTTTTTTCGGAACATCAAATATCAACACGGCTCTAATTAAAATAAACTGCAACTTAATATTTAATAACCTACTGATCCGCAAATTAGCACAAACATTAAAACAAGATTAAAAGTCTGAAATTAGAAACACATCAACTCCATTTCCTAACTGCTTGTTGAACTTATCAGCAAAATATTCTACGTACCAATATTCTATTAATGAAAATTAAATATAAATGTCAATTCTATGCTGCGTATCTTTCGTTTGTACATTTATCCTTTATCCACGTCTCTCCCCAATTTGTTGATTTTTTCCAAACCGTTGATAGTGGCATTTGAAAGACTGGCACCATAATGAATGCCCACTAAGTTTTCAGTGACTAAGCTGTCTAAGCAAGCTAACAATTCCTACGAGATATATTTTTTTTAAGAATAAACAAAAGGTAAAATGGTAGTGTAACGAGGGAAATTATCTGGGGGCCGTTTGGATCCCCATGAGATTTTGGAGAATTTCATCTTCCTACCATAAATTTATTATAAACAATCCAAATTCTTCACAAAATTACATACTTTCCAATAAATTTATTTCTAGGAATTGCAACTTCCTCAAATTCCCCAACTTTCTAAGCGATCCAAACGGCCCCAGGGAGAAGTTGAGAATGCATGAATATTGTTCATGTTATATGTATTGCGAATTTGTTGTAAAAATATTTATAAAACATTTGTAGAGGTATAAATATTTCTCTTGTCTTCAAGATAAACACATTTCACTTCAAAATATTTATACTTTTGTGGTGCAGAATCATGCATTCTTCAAAATCTACAAAACTCAAATATTAAATACATATACATAAAAAAGTTACAACAACTTTTAGATTATTTTGATTGTCATTAAGAACTAACAAGAATGTGTAATTTATAGAATCATTTTTTTTTAGTCTTGGATTTCAATTAGAAATAATAATGCCATAAGCGCATAACTTGTTATCTGCATGTGAGCAGATCACATTGACAGATATATATGGGAGCAGTAAGGATCGTCTACGTTTCAAAGAACAGCCTTGTGGAAGAACGAAATGGTTGCAATACATCTGAGCAAGCAATACTTGTGTAATTATATATCAAATGAAAAAATTTTAAAAAAAATGTTAATGAGGAGATTATATTATTCCCTTCTTTAGGGAAAATTCTTTATATGCCACCCAAAACTAGCGAAATTGTGAAATTATCATCCAATTTTTTAATTTTTTATTTTTTCCACCCTAAAATAAGAATTTATTTCGTTTTTGCCACTAACTTCATTGCTTTTATTTTTTGAACATAAAAAAATTAAAAAAAAACGAAAATTTGGACTATTCTACCCTCTTCATCGTATGCACCTAGTCGATTCGAATCCAAGTGGACTCAACCAGTTGGAAGAACCTAGCTGTTCAAAGTTGTACCCCTTTCGCCGACGAACTCTAGCCTCCCCGATCAATTCTCTCTTTCTCTTATCAGTTGTCCATCGAACTCTGGTTGGGTGCGAGGGCATATTTGTCAGTTTTTTTAATTTTTATTATTTTAATATTAAATAGTTTAAAAAACAAAGTGAGTGGCAAAAACGAAATGAATCTCTATTTTAGGGTGGCAAATACAAAAAATTGAAAAATTAAGCGTCAATTCCTCAATTTTGTCAGTTTTAGGTGGCATATAAAAGATTTTTCCTCTTCTTTATGAATATGAAAACGAACGTATATTACCATAATCATAGGTATTTTATTTGTAGAACATGAAGGCAAATAAAGAAAAGTATTAAAATTTTCCAGAATCTACATTTTTATGTTTCCTTGCTTTCAAGAATAATGATAGTTCGTTAGATAATACAAAAATAATCTATAACTATTTCACAAAAATAATACAAATAATTTGTAAAAATTATTTTCAGATTCTTTGTAATTTTATTTCCTAAAGGCGAAACGGAAATAAAAAAAAATCGACAAGTTATGATATTTTAAATAATTGATGCTTTATTAGATATCATATTATATAAATACATCGTACTTCTCCAACTATTATTGGGAGTTGTTTATATCAATGGTTTACCGTTGTTATTGTCGTTGTTGCAAAATAAAGTGAGAAGCGGACCCAGGATAAGTGGATAACAATATACTGCTAATGCGGTTTTGAGCTGTACACCAGCTCCAGGTTTTTCAGTCGACTTAATTAAGTTAAAAATAGTCAAAACACACACACACACACAACAATGAAATAAAATAATTAAGATTAACAATAGTCATTGGCATAATCTAATGAGTATCGCGGACTGAAATAAAGGGGGTTTTCATGTGGACTCATGTGCATTACATGCATATACAGGATTGTTTCTCAAAATTACTAAAATATTTCAAAGTATTATAATAATAATTATAGTAAACTTGGGAGTCAAGTACGGATGGCGACATGTTCAATTTTGGCTAAACACAAAAGAGAGAAATTATATTTTACATATGGAGTTATGATTCTCTAAATTGAGTTTTGTTACAATGAGTTGCGATCAAAACTGCTAGATCTACTTCAAAATGACCGATTTAAATCGTCCAATATGATCTTTCTATTGAAATCTCCATGCAGATCAAATATTATATTTTTCCGAAATTTTTAAAAAATTTTATAAAATCGTTAATCTAATTAGTTCTAAGCCGTTCAAAAATAGCAGTTTTTAAAAATCCGAAAATAAACTTAAAAATTTCAAAAATATATATAAAAAATTTGGTCTACATGGAAATTTTAATAGAGAGATCATATTGGACAGTTTGGATCGGTCATTTTAAACTAGATCTAGGAGTTTTGATCGCAAGTTCGCAACTCGCCACTCACTAATCCTTTGGTGAGTTGCAACTCACCATAGTAAAACTCTTCTAATTTAATGGTTTTGTTAAAAAAAAAAGCAATTTATAGTACACAAAAGGCTAGGTTGGAAGATCTATTTTTAAATATTTTAAATATATAAATGTTTAAACTTTTTTTAAAAATTATTTTTTAGTATACCAATTTTAGTTTAAGAGTGAAAAAGTTTTGTGTGACATTGTACCACCTTTTTGCCGACTTAAAAATAAATTGCTAAGTAATAAACTACTTTCAGGTAAAAAAAAAATTTTTAAAAAAAAAAGTGAAAACCAATGAGCTTGACTAGTGACTACCGATTATTTTTTATTTTTTGGAAAAGCATCATCATTATAGTAGCTTACTAAACTTTTACATGGGTCTCGTTGAAATTACAAGAAGTCACAGGGTAAAAAGAAGAAATCCCGCCAAAAGAGAGACAAAACAACTAAACAAGACAAGAGGCGGGTCCTCTGATCGCGTAAAGAAACATAAATTATATCAGAAAAAAAGAGCGACTTGCACAGCCGCCGGTCGTTATCACAAATGCTCTTCTCCGGCCGTCAATTTGTTTCCCTCCGTTTAACGAGTAACGCCGAGAACCAGTATCTACCCATAGAGTCTCGCTATACCGATAGCTACATGACTACAGTCACAAAATTGCAGTTCCCGTTGCTTTCTTTTTTTTTTTTTTTGAGGGTAGGGTTAACCCTACAAGATTTTCATTAAATAAAAAGATATGTACAAAAATCGGTCAAAAAGAAAAAATGAAATTACAATCTAAAACAGCTTAATCCTACAAACAAACTAATATCATCTGTCGTAAGTTTTCCAAAGAATAGAGTCCTGGATGATCCTTCTAATGGAGGTATGTGCATTCGGTCTCTTCCCTTCAAAGATACAGAGGTTTCGATCCTTCCATATTCTCCACATAGTTGCCAGCCATAGACTTGACTTGTTAAGAAGTATTGTTTTATTCCTATCCCAAAATTTAATGACTTCATCAGCTTGGTGTATTATCAGCCCATTCCCTATTGTGCTTTCCAATAAATCCCTTGCAAACGCACAATGCAGAAAAAGATGTCGAGTTGTTTCTTTATCCGAGTTGTTGCATAAGACACAGTGCTGTATCGAAGGCCACCGTCTTTTCTCCAAATTCTCCTGGGTTAGCAGCCTATTCATGATAAGCAACCAGCAAAATAATTTTGTTTTAGGCGGTGCATGTATCTTCCAAATCCAACACTGAAATGTTGAACGTACTCCAGGATCTCTTAGGAGGATGTAGGTGCTCTTAGTTGTGAAGGCCCCATCCGCAGTCCATTTCCAATTAATGCTATCTCCATTATCAGAAATGTTGGTTGATGCCAATACAATGTGCAAACCCTGTAAGGCATCCTTAAGGCCATACGAAGTGCAATCCAGCTCGGCAAGCAACTGCAAGTTAGTTGTGCCATACAGATTATGTATAGTTTTTGTCCAAACTGAGTCCGCTTCCGCCTGCAACTTCCAAAGCCATTTAGAAAGCAAAGCAATGTTTTGTGAGGGTAAATGCAAAATGCCAAGACCCCCATTTATTTTAGGAAGACAACATTTTTCCCAATTAACAAGGCAATGTCCACCATGACAAACATCCGATCCCTTCCATAGGAAACTTCGGCTTACTCTGTCTATCTGATTGATAAGCCATGTTGGCAATTTGATGACTTGCATGAAATGCAAAGGTAACGCTGAAATAACTGCTTTAATTAAAACCAACCTGCCCGCTATTGTCAAAAATTTTTGTTTCCACCCCTGCAGTCTTTCATGAACCGCTTGAATGACCGGCAGAAAGTCAATTTTTTTTAGCCTCCTCACTGAAAGAGGTTCCCGTTGCTTTCTGAGTGTACGAATTGTCCAATAGTAATATTTCTTCAATCGACTTCGAAACATCGAGGAAATCAAGCCTCTTTTATAATTCTTTGTTTGTGTAGAGTACCAATCACTTGGTTTCGTTTGGTGAAGATCAGAGTTTGGATCAGATGGCTTCTGGTTTGTTGCCCAAAAGCAGCTTGGGTTTGAGAAATCCAATTGCTACAAAAGTAGCATCAAAGCACCATGTACAAGTTGTTGGTGCTTCTAAGAGGTCAGTTTTTTTTCAATGGAGTTCAGTGTACCTTTGGCTTTTGGATTGTGGCAATCATAATGAATGGCATACAAGGTTTGGGATCCAAGTCCTTGATTTTTAGTCAAGTTAAGTTTGTCAATTGTGATAGTAATTTAAGTAATAAGAGGTTTGGAAAAGAAAAAATTAAGAGTATTTTTGTTAATTTATGTTTATACTTTGACACTGTTTTTAAGCTAATTTTCAAATTGCAATAGCACATATGAATCTGAACATTCCAGAAAACAAGATCTAGAGTTGCAGTGAGTCTTAATTTGCACTTATTCACTGGTGCTTGCAATTAGTTTATTTTAATGTATTTTAGGAATGGGTGCTTAATTACAAATAGTTAATTTTGAGAGTAATTGGTCCAGATTCTGGATTAAGAATGTACTAATAATCTTATGGTTTACCAACCCTCAACATGTGCATACCAAATTGACCCTGAGAATTACGCATTTTGCCAGAACAGGAGAGACTGACAAATTAGCAGTAATGACCTAATAGGCTAATACAGTTCCAAGGAGTTGCCAATATTCTTATAATTTTGATTCAGGAGAACTTCTGTCGAGGAAATTAGAAAGTTACGGCTAATTACAGCAATGAAGACCCCATATCTGCCTGATGGTCGGATCGACCTAGAGGCATATGATGAGATGGTGAAGGTTCAGATAGCGATCGGTGCAGAGGGGGTGATTGTGGGGTCCCATGCTGGGGAGGGCCATGTGCTGAGCTGGGACGAGCACATAATGTTGATTGGCCACACTGCCAACAGCTTTGGTGAATCCATTCGTGTCATTGGTTGCACTGGCAGCAACGCAACAGGCGAGGCTATCCGTGCCACTGAGCTGGGTTTCGCAGTGGGTATGGATGCTGCCCTTCAAATAAACCCTTACTGTGGTAAAACCTCTATCCAAGGCATTGTTGCTCACCTAGAAGCTGTTTTGTCGCTGGGACCAACTATTATATATAATGTTCCCGGGCGGACTGGCCAAGATATACCTGCTGAAGCCATGCATTCTCTTGCTAGAAATAGCCCCAATTTTGTGGGGGTTAAAGAGTGTGTGGGCAATGAGAGGGTTAGACATCATGTAGAAAAAGGGTTGGTTATATGGACCGGGATGGATAGTGACTGCTACGAAGCCATGAGGACTTGTGGGGCCGTTGGTGTTACTTCTGTTGCTTGCAACCTTGTTCCTAGGCTGATGCATGAGCTCATTTTTGGAGGAGAGAATGTTTTGCTCCATGAGAAGCTTAAGCCTTTGTTCAAGTGGCTATCTTGCGAACCAAATCCTCTTGCACTAAACACTGCTTTAATGCAGTTAGGGGTGATACATCCTGTCTTTCGGCTGCCATATTATCCACTACCTCTGGATAAAAGAAAGGAATTTATAGAGATTGTTAAGGCTATCGGACGGGATAATTTTGTGGGAGAGAAGGATGTGCAAGTTCTTAATGATGATGATTTTATATTGGTGGGTCGATATTGAAGGATTTAGTATCAGTTGAAGTGTTTGCATCTTTCCTTAATTAAAAAAAGTGATCTCAATCTTTCAATTTAGAAGATAAGTACAATGTTTGTTGTGGGTTGTGGTGTTCCGCACATTGATGTTGTGTGCGGCTTATCTGTGCCTTGTTTGTCGTTATGAACTCTGCAGGTTATTATAACTGAGTCATCTACTTAGTGGAAATGTACATTAAGCATAACTGCTTAAGAAATGTGTATTCATCCCAATTGTTATCGAACTGTTTCTGATATACAAATTATATTTATTCTTAAAAATGAGCCATCTACTATAGCGAAATGTATATTAAGGATAACTACAATAGGAATGTATATTAATCACAACTACTATCAAGCTGGTGTGAAGCATATTTTTAGCAATAATAGTAGCCCCATTGCACATGCTAGATTTTGGGTAATAATTCTAGTTCTGCAAAATTGATCTCTTTTACGTAGTTAAATGGCCATCTGAATCCTTGTCAACAGAAAGGCTTTTTGTAATGGAAGATACAAGGGAAAATGGTGCTTGCTTTGCCCAGCGTTTAATGTCATAAGTTTTCTTTGTGGATTTCTTCCCTTGTTTGCCTCCACTGGTGTTCTTGTCCTTTGTAATGGCAATTGCAAGGTCATTGGGGAACAAAGATCGCCATACAAATGCATGTAGGAGAGTAGAAACAAAGAGCAAAGCGACCATGGTAGAGGATGTCATAGAGAGGCCGAGAGCCAAGCCTTTGCTAAAGAAACACGGGGCCTCCTCTGCATATCTAATTGAAGCCAAGGATGCAGTGGTCATAGGGAAAGTGTAAGACCACCACGCCACTGAGAATCTGCCAGATAAGATTAAGGTGCTTTGATTAAAAACTTCTAATTGAAACTTCAAATTTGGTGTAAGCTTATTTGTGTGTGCTAATCGCATGGTTTGACTTTGTACATTGGCACATTTGGCGTAAAGCCAATTAAGTCGCAGAAAATGGCAAAATTAACTAGTATAGCTATAGAAATTAGCCAGATCAATTAGAAAAGGAACTTACCTAAACCCTCTGAAGAATTCAATCCGCACAACAAGTGAGATGTACAGGAAGAGTGCTATGAAGAAAAAGGATCTTGCAACTGCATCAAACTCTCCATAAACGGCTTTCCAAGCAATGCTTGCAGCTGAGGGAGTGGCAACAAACATTGAGTAAACTGGATGCAACTCCTTCGGTAGTGCCTCATTGGTCGGCAGCCGCTGATACAGTGTCACAAAAACACAAAGGTAGTGAGCCAGTCCGATTGCCCACATAAACCTCCCAACCTCTAACCACCCGACCTTGGCTGCCAGAATAGCTCCGACAAAGTTCCCCACCACTGAAAGGTGAGATGATGGGTTTGCTACCTTGCAGAGCCGCCTTTTCCCACCAGATAACCACTGCCCGTATATCTTTAGCTCAAGTGCAAACACTGGTATTACAAATGCACACCAGACTGCAGGATGAAGTCTAGCTGGTGCAAAAGCAGGAGGGAGGCCTATTGCCAAAAACATGCATGCAATCCAAGGAGCAAAGAAGAAGTTGACTCGAACAGGGTGGAAGTACTCGCGTCTGATAGCCTCGAAGTAGAACATACACTTGAGGGAATAAGTTGTTGCAACAAAAATCATCACTGCGAGGGCAAGTACCCACAGAACCAGACTAATGATTGGGGTAATATGGAGGAATGACAGTGCAGGACTAGATGATATGGCACCCCATAAGATTGCCTGGCTGCCGAGGCCAAGACAAATACCAAAGCAACCAATTGGGAAGCGTAGCAGGAATGGCCATTTCTCATCCTTAGGGAGTAGAATGTCCTCCGAGTCCTGTGGAAGGATACATTCGCAACTGAGTAGGATTATATGGGTATAACCTAATGTAAAATAACTTTATAGTATTACAAAATGCTAAACAGTATGTGTGATCCTTAATTTTTCTGGTTGCATAATCATATAAACACCTTTAGTTTCAATATTAAATGGAACCTCTAATTTTATTTCATATATGAATTCCACTTATTTCCGTAGAATCAAATGGTTTATATTCAATTTATTCTGTCAATAATGTGTTATATGCTACAAGTAAGAATTACTGGAAGTATGTGTGACGTATGAGCCCAATTAAAATTTCATTATTTTAGAATCAGATCAAGTGCTCTTTTCTTCAAGAAAGACAATAAAAGTAGAACGGAAAAAAAAAATCAGTGGAGAAAGGTTGAATACCCGAACTTCATCGAGCTCAGGGCCTCGAAGGGCCGCAAAATATCTTCCTGCAGGCACACTCTTATTGACAGGGTCCTCTTGCATAAGTCCTGAAACATGTGGATCGAGCTCACGGGATGGAAGCAAGGAGTTCTGCTTGTTGAGAGTTGATTTAGTTCTAAAAATGCTAAAATCCCCCTTTCTAGGGACGCCACCGCCAACACCATCTCTCAGGCGACCTAAGCTCGTCCCACTACGGTGTAAAGATGTCGACCCATCTCTGTTGCTGTTACAAGTATCTTTGAAGCCTTTATCCATGCCTAGCACCGTTACTCCGGTCCCGAGTGAGACCTGCCTGTTGAAGGTCTTGTTGGCCAGGGGTCTTCTCTCTCCACCCTCGATGCCCCCACTGAATCCATGGAGTTTCATTTGGTTGTTGTTCATGCGCTTATTTCTCTTGGTTTGGTTGTTTGTATCATTTGGAATGACTGTTTGGATGTCGACAGAGTGGTGCCCTGTGACATTCGGAGAAGTATGCTCCGCCACCATTATTTTGTGTTTAAAATTTGAATGAGCTTGTGTTGTTGTGAAGGCAATGTATCATAGTTATTTATGCAAGAGCTTGGTCGGCCTATATAATTGTCAACACGTCTCTTTTCACGTGTTCATGTTTATTAATTGAAAAGGAGCTGTCCTTTTTCCAATATGGCTTCTTTCAGCTTGCATTTCAATACACATTATGTCGATTATAAAAAAAAGGTTAAAAGGGAAAAAAAAAAAAAAAAAAAGAGAGATAAGTAGGTTAACTCTAGGGACTTAATTAACCTTGATAGAACAGTAATCTGCGTGGTGTAAGAGATTGACAGTACCAGAGCATCTCTGTCATTGGTTTATCTTTTTTTAATTGGTAGGACATTTATCTTAGACCGTGAAAGGTGTTTATGCAGCGTGAAGGCAAACTATCCACGTATCAAAACACTGTGTTTGGTAGTTGGCTGGTGTCTACGTATACACTAGAGTCATAACTTTTCATGCAAAGAAGAAAAGATCACGGGTATACCATTTAGTACAGCATCGGTTGTGTGGTTCAAAGCAAAGGAGTGCCCCGTTTGAAATGAAATGCGGACAAGGGGCTAGTGATGCGCTTGAAAGAAACTGGGTTAATTTCGGAACAATTGTGGTTGTCAAGGGCTAGACCCTCAGTCTCACTCACGGGTTGAAAATTAAGTTACCAAATCTGAGTCACATACCGATAGAAATCTGAGAAAAATAAGGTCCGTCTACAGCCTGCAAGTTTGCGTTCGATTTCAGCCTCAGATGATGGCCACGGAATAAGAATACAAGGCTCAAATAAAGGTACATTTCAAAAAGTATCATAAATCATATTTGAAAATAGCTGCATCAGAGATTTGGACGGAAATAAATATATAAATGTAAGCATTCTTTCCGGCAATTGGGAAATAAAGAGACGCACAAAAGGAAAATAATGATGACCATATTTAAACATGTACAAATTAACAGCAACTGCAAGGCTACCAACTTTGTAGTTATATTTATAAAAATGAAAGAAAGAAAAAGAAAAACTATAAATCAATAGATCTTCAGCTATCTTGTAGCATCTCGCCATGTACATGCATGCATGTTGGACTGCAATACTTGTAGTTGTACCGGTGAAATGGTATTTTGCCAGCCAAAGAAGAATGACAGTATGAGCAACTTGCATCACTTTCTGGGTTACTGTAATCTGACCTACTTGGAGTGGTCATTTGGCTCGTTCCTTGGAGCTTAAGTGCGGCCAATCTTCTCTCTGCCGCAGCTGCTCTCTTTTCTCTTTCTTCAGCCAGCTGCCTCTGCCGCTCCTCCTAATTATGCATGAATTGTATAGTATTAGTAGTTGGTCCTGACTCCTGACATTGACGAGATAATGTAGATAAAACCTTTACATTTTAAATAACCTAACCTCAGATAAAAGACCAGGAGGCTTCCAAGGATTTAATGGCTGCTTTTGCTTAGTCGATGGTACTGGACAAGAGGGTTGGCCCTTTGAAACCTCGGTAGAACCTTTCTGAGATGCTGATGCTTGTGCCTGCCAGTAAAAGCAAAAAAATAATTATCAGAACATCATGTGCATATCCTTCCATCTAACTCCCTTGTCAAAATATTATAAAAAAAGGACGGGTGAAAACATGGATAAGATTGGACCTTTGCTTTTTCTTTTTCTTTTTCTTTAGCTTTCTTCAATTTCTTGAGCTCTTTTGCTCTGGCCTTCTTCTTAGCATCCTTCTCGGCCTGCATAATCCCATGCAGTCAAGTAACAAGAAAATTCAAGCTACACTACCCAATTTGGTGATTGACAACTCTTATATACCATGCATATCCATATGGGGGCTTTACCTGTTTTGCAGCTTGAGATTCTTCCATTTCCTTTGTTAAAGCACTGGGCACATTAGCTGCATGCCAGTCCCATTTATCAATATTTAGTGCCATAAATCTTCTGAAAGTGTTTCGGACCTCCTTATCTGTGGCTAACATGTATGGGGTTTTGCCTCTTTCATCCTTGATACATGGATTTAAGCCCTGCTCAAGTAGCTCCAAGGTACTTGCGGCATCATTGGATTTTGCTGCCAGATGCAACGGTGTTGTTTCATTTACAGGCAGTTGGCTAGTTTGGTCTGTGGTAATGTCTGAATCTACATGTAATGAGGCACGCAAAATTGCAAACATGTAAGTATGCAAGCCAGATTTTCAAGCCAACAATTATGATAGGACCTAGGATCCAATTGCTATTTCTTCTGAATTACAATTTCTTGTTTAGTGTGACCAAGGATTGCTTGTTCAGGTCTTAAATATTGCTTTTAGACACAAGTATATTATTCTACCAGACATCGGCTATGTTTGGTAGGAGCCACGAACCTGCTGTTCGCAAACAGCAGTAGTTCGCGTGAACCAAACATGATAAAAGAACTGCGAACTGGGTTTTTTGGACCTTATTCCTAATTCTCTCTTTTTGGTGGAACAAGAACTGCAGAACGGAAACCGAGGTTGTTCCAATTCTTTGTTCTTGCCTTGTTCACGCCACTGCCAAACATAGCCGATCATGAACAACTGTGAACAACTGCACTTAGATCCGTTAGTCCCTCTATCTTTTTGGTTCAACGAGTAGCCCTAAACAACTTTAAAATGTTTCAACTTTTTCAAGCCTACACTTATCTAGTTAGAAGTATTAAAATTGTACCACGTGCACATCTGACGCGTGTATGTACCACATCAACCATTAGTCACTTGGTAGTTAGTGCCATGAAAGCACCACGTGAAAGTCATGGATTAAAGCTTATTTAGCCTAACAGCATCGCTTGTGCTAGATTAAACCCTATTCAACCTAGCTCTGATCTTGATGCAATTACCAGTTGTGCACATCTTCATGATTTTTACTTACCAGAAGGACAGTCTTCACCGGAGGATGACACAGAGCAAGGTTCCCTGATTTCATTTCCAGTGATTTCTAACTTCTCTCTTTCTTTCTTTTCTTTTGGCTCTTCACTGAGACGTTCATCATCCTCAGGAGACACAGGATCCTGTTCAGTGTCAAAATTAACCTCTGACAGATGGCTATAAATCCGTTTGGCCTCCTTAAATGTTGGCCTACGAACTGTCAGTGGGATATTTCGTATGGTACACCCCTGGAGAATAGGTTGAATCTTCTCTCCATCAAAAAGCTGGCGGTTTCTCGATGGAGCATGAATTAGAATGCACTTGCACGTATCAAAGTATGGCTTCCAAGAAAGGACGAGATCTTGTACTTCCTGTGCAAGTTTCAAAACATGTACAATACAAGCTTACAACTGACATACTGATTCGTAAGGAATATGTGCATAGAAGGTTTTTGTTATATAGCAAAAAAAAAAGTACCCTTCTTAATGCTGCTTCATTGTGCCGGCGAATGGAGGATCCGGCAGAATGAGCAATCTTACCACTAGCATCCTTTGAAGATTGCTTCTTTCCCGCTTTTGCTCTCACAACATACCTAGAAACATAACTCTATTTGGTCATATAAGGGACCAGCACATCAAGCAAGGTTTTATGTATACGCACCAAAAAAAAAATTAGTCACAGGGCATACCTATGGAAGGTTTTATGTGCTAAAATAGATTTCCCATCAAATACGCATCCAGCGAAGTGGCCGCCTCTTGCCAGCAAGACAATCCTTATACATGTCTTATCCCGTGGCTAGCTAATTAGTTGTTTTAGCCTGCTTATTAACTCATTTTGCCCGATTTTATTTGTTGCCTCAGACTGTTCTGTTCCCTTATCATCAGAAGAAGATTGAGATATTTCTTCAGATTCATTCAAGAGTAAACACCGCCAAACAGAAACAGCATCTCCACTATTGAGACGGAAATAGAGTTTCTGTTTGAAAAGATCCCTATTTTTCCTAGCTAATCTCTGATCACGAAGAGACTCCTCCTCTTCAGACTCGTCTTCTGAGCCTGATATACTCGAAACCTCGAGCGTTTCAAAAAAGGAGTCGTTCTCAGTATCCAAGCCTTGGAGATCCTCTTCTTTAACACATTTCTTACCAGCACTTGTCAGTTTCACCTACAAAGAATGAGCTACTCAATTACTTGGTTGAATGGTGAATTTTCAGACATCATGCAAAATTGTTTATAGGTTTTTCTCAGCAAGCACGAGACAAATACATATTCTAATATAATATTAAAGCTATTATAGTAGAAAAACAAATAATGATAGAGAAAGTACATTAAGGCGATGGATGTCAGATTTGAAGTGGGACCGTTGGTCTATGAGCGACTCAAACTCAGCACGGCATGTGTTACATGTCCAGCGCGACGTAGAAGGTTCCTTTCCTTTCGACTCCGAACTTCTAGAATCATCTCTTTCTGCTGCTGCGCGATTTTGGGTATCGCCGGGGGCGGCAGGGAGGGATGGAGAAGGAATCGAAGGATGGGAAGAGGAACTATTGGAGAAGAGAAGAAAGCTGGAATCGAAAAAATCTGAAGGGAGATCGAATAGGGAGAGGGGTTTCTTCTCTGGTTGGCTCGTCTCCGCTGCCGCCGCCATTTGAGAACGATTGAGCGCCGGCAAGCGGGAATGCGGAGGAAACGATAGAGCGCCGTAGACTATTTGCTTGACTGCTGCTTGAAATCGGATTGGTCGGCACTCTGCAATGATGTTCCTACTTGGGCTTGGCTTAATTTCCCAAAAAATCCTAAGATGGGTCTGTAGTATTTTCTTTTCTTTCCATCATGGGCCTGTATTGTATTGTGACTACAATATATCAATAGTTTGGAGAAATGATAACTGTTATATGTAATTTTATCATTTTTTATCATCGTTAAATACAAAATAAATATATAAAACAAAAAAATAAATATATGAATGATCAAAATTAATACTTACAAACAAATAAGTATTGTCATTTCTTGTTCATATTTTTATATGTACATTCAACTTATTTTTATTAAACTTATTTGTTTGTATGTGTTCATTTTGATCACTATATATGTTCACTTTGTTTATTTTATGTGTTCACTCTCTATTTAGCGATAGCAAGGAATGACAAAATCAATTTCCAGTAATTTGCACTAATAGACTTGTTATAATAGTTCCGGTCACTACATTTAACATTTTTATAATAAAAAAAAAGACAAACAATAAGTTTTAGAAATGATTACTATATGTATAATACTGTGACAGCATTAAAAAATATATCCTTATAAATAATGGCATGAGGAATTTTCAATTCTTCATATTATAGTACCATAACTTTATTTTTGTATAACTTTTTTTCCCACGATAACAGTTAAAATTTGAGACTACACAATTAATGTTTGGATTCGAGTTAGGTCGTGCTAGCCATAGAACCGATCAATTCGTGTTAAAATTCAAAGTCTCGACATTTAAAAATCAAATTACAGATCTTAGTCTTTCATTTCGATATACAAAAAGAAATTTTGGCAATTTTTGTGGAAATTCAAATTTTATATCAATTATTGGGTACATGGTTCCAACATAATGTGTGTACGGAGTTAAGTCCTTGTTAATCTATCTATAATTTCCAGTGTTGGATATATATTGAGGAAAAAATGTACACGGCCGAAATTAATTTGTCAACATGGAATTAACTGGAACAAAGTTGAAATTAAATTACATAGACATATTATACATTTTTTATTATCAATTTCTACAAATTGACAATTTTTTTTTAAGTCATAAACACATTATACTTTTTAATATCGATTTGTTGAATTTTAAAAAGGTTGTTCCTATTGGAAGAAATTTGAGAACAAAGGATAAATTTTAAGTACATTTTGAATCAAAACTAAATTGATTGCATCAATTTTTTTTTTAATGAAGTGATTTGGGTATCATTTTGCAGTTTATCTACTCATTCATTCAGATTGACTAAATACAATTTTGTTTCTAAAAACTCATCTAATAATTATGACAGTAATATAAATCTGATTTAGTGCGATCCAATCACAATCCACCTGCCCATTTGCTAGTTCTTCTAACAAGAAAACAGAACAGTGCTCAAATTTTACAATGTCGGGGCCGATTTGCATTTTTTTGAAGTCAAAAAACAGCTAACCTAACAGTGCAGGAGCTACATGCGCATGCTGTTGCCCCCACCTTCTCTGACAAGTCCCGTGCTGGAAATTATTGGACATGGCACAATCAGCCATTCAACTTAGAGGTCCACAAACTACATGCCAAGTTAGACACCAAAGTCGCAACAAAAACCTGGCCGGACACCACACAAATATTAGAAAGACAACCAGGCACATAACCAAAACCTAAACTTTGCTGTTGCTACATAGGATACAAGGACATTGAATAGATAGGGAGATCAAATCAAGCTATTTTTTCCTTAAATAAAAAACACTTAACTAATTCAAAGAGCGTGCTGGATTCCAATCCCAAAAAAATAAGACCAGCAGCTGCAACTCCCTCCGCACTCCGCAGTTAAAATATCAAACAACTAACCTGAACCCACAAAAAAAAAATAACACTTTCCAGTTTCTACTAACAAGAAACTCTAAATATTAAAAAATACACACTACTTCAAATCTAATTAATTAATTAATCTGGCCTGTTTTGCACACTGCTGCATTGTGCAATACACTAGTGGGGGAGAAACCAAGTCTTGGTGGTGAGACTGAGACACTGTCTGTGGTGCTGCTATTGCTGCTTCCTCTGGCCAGAAAGTTAATAGAAGCAGCTGGTATAGAAACCGGGACCTGAGCACCAGTACCAGTGCTGGTACCATTATCCTTGGGCTGTACCTGTACCTGTACCATACTTGGATTTGAACTGGCATGAACATAAGCAGCACTGAGAGCTGCGCCTGCACCTTCCACAGGCTTTCTTGAACGGCCGCGACCACGGTGTACATGCCGCTCACAGTATTTCTGTCCCGGGACAACATCCCTCGAGCACCTCCATTTCTTACCATCTGTCCTGCGGCACCGCCCCGGCTCTGGCTCCATGCTGTTCCTGTAATCAAAGCAGAGACTTCCCAGCCCCATCACTGTCACCACACAAAACCATTTACCAAATACATTAGTCAATAAATAAATTAGTACACAAATTAAGAAAAGGAATTAACTAGACATGGTACAAGGGTTTACGAGAGGGATAGTGTTGTGGGCCGAAAGAGGAGGCAGCGACACTCTTCCAAATGGGAAGTACTAGATGGACTGGAACCGGCACGCCGGCTGACATGTACTTGTATATAAGAGCTTGGTGCTCCAGTTCTTGCAACTGCATAAATGTGAAGGCTGGTTTTGAGGCAACATTGCCATTGCCATTCCCATTCCGATGTTCAACTGCATTGTCAACCCCTAGTCTCAACCCCAGAGTTAATGGAGCAGGAACAGCCATTGTTACTGAACCTTCAGTATTAACATGCAAAAGAAGAGATAACTTGGTTACCGCTGCTATTGAACATGTGTTTGGTTGAGAAAAGGGAAATGGCATTACCTCCTCTGTCGTCTGATGAGAGGCGTCGCTGTTTAGAAGGAGTTGACAAGGGACTTCTGTGGGGGTCTTCGTCTTTATCTCTAGTCATGGAGTTTGGTCTGGAGTTCTGATAAAAGATCAATCGTTAAAGAAAGAACAGAACAGGTGTTCTCCTTTGTTTGCCGTTTTGGCTTTCTGCTCTTGGGAAAAGAGAGCTAGTGTTTTTATCGGGCTATTTTTACAAACTGGCCCCCTTTAAAAACTTTATTTCATTTTTTTTCCCGTTCTCGGAAGTTTGGTGAGATATCCTTGTGGGCCCATGAGAAATAATGGGAGAGAAATCTATAAAAACTTTCATCTATGGATGATCGGTTCTCTCGCGGATCAGCCACAAATTCATTTATGCAGTTGCCATAACATCATATTTATATATATAAATTTTATAATTTTTAATTATTAATAAAAATATTTATAACTTTAAAAAAATTTGGGACAAATCATGTTTTTCATATGAATTTTTTTAATTAAATGACGAAAATCACATGTTATAGTTGTGTTATGAACTTGTGATTCCATTGTAAATTTGTAACTATGACGGTCCATTTAGTCTGGCCAACACTCCATTGAAAGATCACCTCCCTCTTGAACGCTACTAGTTGAAGAAAAAAGTAATGAAGAAGACCTTGTCTGCATAGACGCTCGTGCAATTTAATTAATTTAATTTTTTATCAGATGAATTTATTTTATGTAAACATTAGTCAACTGTTCGATTATTTGATGGTTGACTCTAAAAAAATATGAAAATTTTATTTAACAATATAGTTTTGACGATGTAATCAAATGAAGATAACAAGTTACAAATTATCGAAATATCAGAAAATAAAATATTGTATTGCTATCATATTACATAAACTAATATTAAGAAAATTTTTTAGTCCGTCACAATGCATAAGACATTTTGTGCATCATGGCCTTATGTGTATGATTTATTTTAAGATCAACAAATATAATTTTACTAATTCAATATGCTTGTCGCATCTGGATTTTGTTACTAGTAGTACGCATCCAAAAATGATATGTTTTAAAAAATATAAAAAATAGTAGAAATTTTTAATTAAAATATTATTTGTTTGCTGTGAGATTTCAAAATATATATAGGTTGAATTGACTAAATTAAATCTTTTGATTAAAACAAATCTGATTGTTAAAGTTATGATGCAAAAAATAACATATACATCACGATGCCCGTAACACTTCAAATATCAATGTATAATAATTTGTCACCTTAAGTATGTGTGTATTTATAATATTTCAATTTAAAATTTATTTTAATTTTAGCTAACTAAAATTATATTATATTTTTTTATGCAAACCGATCCAGTTTTAATTGCATATATTTGGAATCTCCAGCTGACACCGACTCGAGTGCAAAGACAGTCTTAGCCGAGGAGGAGACTGAGAGCGGTCAGGCGTAGGAGTAGACAGCGCCAAAGGCAAAGGGAACATAAACGGGGTCAGAGTGTTATAAATAGCAGTCGCTGTTTCATGTAACGGTCTCTGACCGGATTTTAACTGCATTGAGAACCTCCGGATCCAGATTCAGCTTCTCCATGCTCATGAAGTCATGGTTTTTGGTTTTTAGTTTTACCAATCAAAATTTTAACAAACTATCTACGTCGACCTTATAATTCACATTCAAACATTAATGTAAAAATTTACCATAAGAACACGACAAAAAGGCACTATAATAATTGATTTTCTTACATGATTTACCAATTTGTACAAACTTCTTTTTGATATCCGAATTATTTGACGGCGTTAGCAATTTTCTATCCATCCAATACTTGTTAGAACTTTTACTGTGGTAGAACCGTAGAACGGTAGAAGATAGATATTCTACCTTTGGCTCCGTTTGGATGTGTTGAGAATAAAGTAGGAATAAGGAAGAAGGAAAGAAATTTATTGAGAAGGGATAAATTTATTGGGAAGTGTGTAACTTTTGTGAAGAGTTTGGATGGTTAGGAATAAATTTATTGAAAAAAAATTCCTTATTCCTTATTCCTTCTTCCCACTTCCCACCATCCAAACACAGCCTTTGGTAGTTTGGTAGAGAAGTAAACTATTGAGTAGTTTAAAGAGGAGTAAATAGTTAAATAGTTAATACACTCTACTTTTTTAAAATTATATTATGTTTGGTATGAAAAGATGGAGTATAATAATTAAAGAGAAATGCTAGTGTCCAATAAATAGGACGGATTGGCCCGTTCAATATGATCGTTTTTAAATTTCAAATGACCGATCCGAACTGTTCAATATGTTCTTCATATTGAAAACTTATGGGCACGTTTGGATTCATGGTGAATAGACATGATAGGCATATTCATGAATAAGTTTTGTGAATATATTACATTGAGAATAGGCATATTCATGAATATGAGAGGATGTTTGGATGCAAAAAGGAGAATAAGGTTGTTTGGTAGTTAATTTTTTAATATTAAATGAAGGTTATGGGTTTCTATTCCAACATTTTGCTAGAATATCTATTCACATGTGAATAGGCCTATTCATTCTATTCACGAGTTGTTTGGATGACCACTATTCATACTATTTATGAATAAGCCTATTCACATGCCATCCAAACACACCCTATAAAAAACCAATTTTACATTTTTTTTAAATTTTTTACTATTTTTTTATATTTAAAAATTCATGATATAAACATTATGGATCGTCTGATAACAACGATTTTCTAAAATACCAAAAAATAGTAAAAAATTTAAAAAAATGTAAAAAGTTTTCAATATGAAGAACATATTGAACGGTTCGGATCAGTCATTTAAAATTTAAAAACGTGAAATCGATCGTATTGGACGGAGCTCATCTGTCCAATACATTGGACTCTAGCATTTCTCATAATTAAATAACAATAATCATCGTTTGATCCATGTGGAGTAATTTTACTCCACCTAAAATAATAGAATAATTTACACTTCCCTACTCCACATTACTCTACCAAATTTAAACTATGTTTGGAAGTATAAAAATGGATGGATTAAATGAGTTACACCACTTTTAATCCTCAATCAAACGGGGTTCTCATATGTAGTTCTTTACAAAATTAATAGATTTCTCCTTTTGCCAAAATCCAGGGGGCTTTATGAACTATAAATGAGTTCACTACAACACAAATCCATACTTGATTCTGACTTGTGATTTGTTTTTTCCAGAACTCCTTTACGGCGGCTTTTTGGATCAGTTCATACCTAATTAAAAAAAATGATTTAGATTTATGTCATTGCAAATATTTAAAATTAGAAATATGCTATCACTAAATGACAAATTATTTTTATGCCACTATAAAATCATAGAAATTAGCTTTATGCCATTGGAAATTGATATGACAAATTTACCCTTTTAAATATGCCACTATAAAACTAAAAAATTAGTGATATGCCATCACAAGATATAATTAGTTTTATACCATTATAAATCTACAACAATTAATTTTATACCATTGGAAAATAACAAAATAATTTTATGCCACTAATGCTTAAAAGTAGTGGCATAAAACTTATTAGTCATCTAACAGTGATATAATTCTAATTTGAAAAATATATATATTAAGTTTTTAAGATTTATTTGCAAAAAAAAATTGCTGATTATTTTCACGTAAGTAATTATGGACCATTAAACTAGAATATTTTTTGTAGACATGACTACATTTACCATTAATAAAATCCGTCGCGGTTCAACATAAGGCTCATGACAAAAAAGTAAATAAATTTCATTCAAATAGTCTTTCTATGTTCATAAAGTTGTTCTTGAATCTTTTCTTAATATTATTTTTGATGAAAACTGTCCTTATGCTTCCACTAAACAAAATATTTACTGGTATAAACATACTAACTATTTACTGTCCTTCCGTTTTTTTCTTTTAAGGATTAAGGATTTTTTTAGTGAGGGATAATTTGGTTATTAAAAAAAAAGAATGACAATTTTGGTAATGACATTTTTAGAATTTAGTATGTTTTTAGAAAATTAGTGGCATAAAACTAATTTTAGCAATTCTATAATGGCATAAATTTAATTAGTTTTTAAAAATGACATTTTTCTAATTGAAAAAATTGACAGTGGCATAAAACTAATTATCTAAAAAAAATCGATAGAAAACGTAAACTTTTGGAGTCACAATAAAATGAAAAATTTTCCCAAACATTTGGCATTAAGACAAAAATCCTATCTCATAGTATTTTATATTATTTATAATACTTGTTTCAGAATATGGCAGGAATTTCAAATTCATCAGCATGTAAAAAAAGTAACCTTTTCGTAGTTTACCTTTTTCATCTCGTTTTTAGCAGTTAAACAATAATTATTTAGCGCTTTATTCATTTTAAAAGAGGTGGACTCATTATAAGGCGCAATTCTAGTAATTTGGGTTCCAAATTCTTCATTTTATATTCTACTAGGGAGCTGAGCTGTTAAATTCATAATTTGTTAAGACGGTAATGATAAATATTAAAAGGATTAATTAGTTTTATGCCATCGTAAAAAAAAGTTAATTAGGGATATGCCACTGTTAGACTGCTAATTAGATTTATGCCATTATCAAATTGTGTAAATTAGATATATGCCATTATCTTATTCTTTAAATGATTAAATACTAAAAATGACATTCTAAAATCTCTTATTATTTTAAAAAATTCCCAAATTGCCCTTTTAATAAATAGATGAGATAAAAAAAAATTAAACAAGAGTTGGTTATCAGCGGATCTATGTACGAGCGGCATATAGCTAAAATTTGAATTATATAACCAATATGTACATTTGAATTATTGCCTAATCTACAAAGTAACTGGCTCATCTATGTATGTGTTTGGAGTGTGTGTTTGAATGAGCCGGGAATAGAGAATAGGAATAAGAAATTTCGATTTGCGTGCTTATTTTTATTCTTGTGCAAAACAAACGGTATAAGAATAAGGAATTTGGGCCCTTATTCCTATACTAACAAAACCATGGTATAAGAATAAGAAATAAGGATAAGCACGCAAACCGAAAATTCTTATTCCTATTCTCTATTCACGGCTTATTCCGTTGCATCCAAGCACACTAATTTAACCAGCTCATAATCTCAAACACACACGGAACAAATTGGTAAAAAATTTATAAATCAATTACTTTGCTTCCAAACAGATAAATGTTTTTCGTTTCAATTATTTTGAAATAAATATAATAGCTTGGCTTTGGATTGAAATACACACATTCACAAATGTTTTTAGAAATTGTTTTATATCAAAATACATCACATTTTATAATTTTAAATTTTTGTAGTGGAATAAAACTAATTTGTCAATTAGTAATGATATTTTTCTAATTTAAAATTTTTGTAGTGGCATAAAACAAATTTGTCATTTAGTGATGGTATTTAACTAATTTAAAATTTTTGTCGTGACATATTTAAAAGGGTAAAATTGGCAAACCTATTTTTCGTTGGCAAAAAACTAATTTTTATTATTTTGTAATAGCATAAAACTAATTTGTCATTTAGTAATGTCATTTTACTAATTTCAAATTTTCACAGTGGCATAAATCTAATTAAACCTTATTAAAAATAAAGTAGTGATTCAATCGCACATAATTTATATCAATTGCCTCAAAAACGACGATTAAAGTTTTACTTATGTATTTAAAAACTAGATATATATTACTAAAGTCCAAAGGGTACAAGTTTGATATGCGATAGGGAAGGATTTTAAGACCGAAATTATTTTATATAAGAATTTAGACACAAAAAAATTTAATAGAAAGAATTATTTAATTTTTTTTCAATAAGAAGAAAGTTCCTATCCGGTTTATAATAGCGTAAATTACCTCTCCTTTTTACTCATTTATAAAACTCGTTCAAAGACTTCAAACGCGTTTCATAAACGAGTAGAAAGTCTTTGAACGCATTTTATAAACGCATTATTAGTTTTTCATATTTTTCATTTTGTCAGAGTTGTCAAGCCGCAACATTTGACTTATTAAAAAAATATTTTGCAACAAGGTCCCTGTATGTGTCATATTTACAAAATCCTCAAAATTTTATTTCCAATTAAAGATGTATTAAATAAATATAATAAATATATTACACATATAAAAATATGCATTTAATTGCACATATTTTTTTTGAACATGTGTATAATATCATTTTGTTTGAATAATTAATTTATTCTTTAGTAAATAAAAAAATTGGAGAGACTACAATACAAAAGATAAGTTTGTAGAATTAAATAGTAAAAATACAGGGTCGTCGATGAATAATGTATAAACAATATAGTTGAGATTTTTTCGTCGATGAACCTGCATATACATATACAATAAGACAATGTGAATATATAAGTAATAAAAAATAAATAATTTCAATAAAAATAAATTAAACATGCATATAAAAATCTGAACAAAAAATTACAAAATATTTTTTTTATATGTTTACTTCGATCATCTATATGTTCAACTTGTATAGTTAATTTGTGTATTCACTTTCTTCAAATAATTCAAAAAAATAATAATCCTGCAAACAACAGTGATTATTTCTAAAAAAAACATATAACCCACTTATAACAATTAAACAACAAACAACAATACCCCAAATTCCAACAAAATTACGAAACCCACCAAATTGTACACACAGAAGGTAGCACTTGAACCGAGCCACAGTGCACTGAGCAAAGAGAGGTATCTTTCCAGAGAAGACGGGCATGGGCACAGGTACGTAACACGTAGGCCTTTAGGGACAGTCCTCTGACAAATGTGTCAGGCTTTTTCCTTTTATCTTTGCGCCTGCTTCAGTGCTTCTCCAGCCTGCGCCTGCACGGCTGCACTGCACCGGAACTGCATCCTCTGGATGGCCATCCATGGATGGTTTTCGATCTCAGCCGTCTGATTTAATCTCAATGGCTATAGATGCCCCGTGCATGATACCTGGATTGATAGGCCCGAAAAGATCTAGCCGTTGAGATTAAATCGGACGGCTCGGATCGAAAGACGTCCACTGGATGGTTGAAGACAACCATCCAGAGGATACTCTCCCGCACTGCACCTGCCCCTCTCTCTTTGCAACCAGTGACCGACTCATGTAGTCATGTCCATCTCTTCTTCATCATCTCATGCTCCCACGTCATCAACTCCTTGGTTTGCGTGGGTATAATGAGTGATGGACGGTCCAGATCTCTAGCTAGTGCTAGGATGCGTTTCTGTTATTATTCAGAGGGTAGATAAAAAATGAGAAAATAATTCCGTAGTTAGGTATAAAAAAAGTGCTTGGGACCGTGTTCACTACTTTTAAATTAACGAATTTGCGTCCATCTTTTTTTTTTTTTAAGTTGTAATGCGTTTGTAAGTTATATAAAAATGGAAGGAGGTTTTCTACATACAAAATAATAAATGTAAATTTTAAAAATAAAATAAATAAAATTAGTAAATATAAAATGTCATACTTTGAAAGTCGGACCAAGGATTGAAATATGACCAGATGCTTAGTTGCCCGTTCATAGCCCAAAAAAATTGCTGATCAGTTGAATTTTTAATTTCACATTCAAAGAAAAGTTCATACTGATTGCATCTTAAAACACCTGCAGTTAGTTCAATTTTTGACCAAAGAGTGTGATTTTACATTTGTGCTTTATGAATTTTATTTCTCAGGACCTAATTTAGTATTCTTTTCCCAAACTGAACTTATAACTTGTCGTCTAGTTAAACAAGACGAGCAGAAACATGGCAATAATCTGATCAGAGAGGTACACGTTCATCTACTGTATAGATGACAGGTGTAGCTTGGTGATGCATCGTAGATGTTTGTAATGAATGCATAGATGTCATAATTCGACATCTCTTAGCCTCTCGGTGTCCTTGTCGCAATCCATGCCGGTCATTAATTTTTCAATCCCGACTATCCAGTCTATCATATCGGCCGAATTCTTGCCGAAAAGTACTGTTCCCTTTTATCTGGAATTCATTTTAAAGTATGCTCCGCGTTTAGAAAATAGATATTATATCTTTAAACATCCAAATGTATTTCTTTTTTATTATTATTCGTTAAACATCCAAATGTATTTCTTAACGCATAGCATTAATTTAACATGCTCAATTCTACCAATAGATTCAATAATGTATAGATATGCATGTAATTACAAATTTAATTTTGATTGACTCGGCTAATGCCCATGGGCAGTTTCTAAAATAAAAAATAAAATAAATGCACTTTGCGAATTTGAGATGAATAAAACCCCTACTATACCCGACTAGATAATACATAAAAGATGTCATTATATCAGTTATAAATTTATTATGTCATTTTAACAAATAATTTAATAGTTCGTGTCTTCATTTTCAATAAAAATGTACAGTTTTGTTGCTATTTAAAGCGTACTAGTTTTAAATTTTAAACGTTACTTTTATTAATTATTCTCTTATATATAATTTACATTATAAAAAAAATTTATTAACCTCTAAAAAATTGACTGCATAAAACAATTATATTGATTGATTTTAAAATTTAATTAATTAATTAATTACAAGAAGTTATCATAACTTAATTATAAAAATTGAATTAAATACATAATACATGTGTAAACTTCTACCGACCAACTTGGTGTTTACTGCCTAGACCCCTATCTTGGACCTCGGGTAGGCGTGCAGCCGTGCTCTATCATTAGCATAATAAAATCAGTGAAAATCCAGGCAGTTTAATGAAGCGAAGTAAAGATGTAGTTAAGGCTTACTATAGTAATTATTACATCTTGATATCACGTGGTGCTCGAGAAGTGTCTGACAACATGTCAGAGTGGCAGCTTTACTTGTCTTATCTTCGAGGTCATATTTTTTGTAATTCAAGAAAAAGTCTCGGATTTAAAAGAAAGTTGAACATATTTAATGCGTTTTTTTGCCCTCAAATATGGATATGGCTGTCAACGGAATATATATTACAATTTACAAATTCTAATTGCTTGGTCTGGGATTTGTTGTAGTTTTTTCTTTTGTTACTTCTAATTAGTGAAAGGATATATCGTTTTGATAGGTATTATTAAGAATTCCCTTTTTCGCTTTCGAGATGACATGGAAGTTGGCATCCTGTCCTGGATTGTTTTATTTATTTATTTATTTTTGTTAGACACCTTTGTTGGAGTAGCCGTGGAGCTTAAAATTTTTTAAAAATATATATTTTACATAATACGTAAAAAAAAAAAAGCGCTCTTCATATAAGATTGTAAGTTTGAGATCACATTTGGCGCCGGGGAAGCAATGATGGCATAATCAAGACATCAGATTTGAATCACTCAATTTGAAAAACACATAGCAAAAAACAAATCTAAAAAATTATACAATTATTCATTCGATTAAAATTTCACGAACTTTATAACTTGTTATATCAATAAATTAATAACTATGTAAATACTTATAAGTTTGGACCATCATCTCATAGCTCGCACATAGGTATATGATAACTTTGATTCCTGGGCGAAGTGATCTATTTATTAGTGACTTGTCATGTGATATTCTAAATTTTTAGTTATCATATATCACTTTAAATGGTTTTTTGTTTTTATGGGAATTGTAACAAGAAAAGTGGTTTAGTTTAAATTTTATTATTTTAAAAAATAGTATGGCTCTCTGTGAGATTACAACATTAGGATTATATATGTCGTATTTATTCTTCAACTGTTCCTTCGTTTTTTTTGTTTAATGAAAATTTCTGGTCCGCCTAATTAAAAAAAAAACCACTTTTCATTGGCCAAAAAAAAAAAAATTAAGTTCATTTAGAGGAAAGCGAATAACCATGGCAGTTCAGTTTTAAATAATTCATAACATATATAAGTTTGATGTATGTTCACTAGAAATAGCGTGTTTACTTTTTTTGATAGACAAATTAGGATTTAAAGAATTAAAAGGTATTATACTACTATTATGTTTATATAGTTGAAAGTACATATCATCATAACTCATAAGTAAAATGGTTTTACATTTGAAAAAGAAAATGAATTCCATATCTGATTTTGCTACTGTCCAGATTCTGAGCAAACAATGTCTCATGTCTGGGGAATCACATTCTCGTGCATGTAACCAAATTGGTAGTGTGCCGACTTATAATCTGAACTGTTAGATTTAATCTCAACGGTTAAGGGAGCCCCGTGCATGTAACCAAATTGATAGGCCCGAAAAATTTTAACCGTCGAGGTTAGATCTAACGAATTGGATCAAATGTTGACACTCTACCAACCTCAAAAAATTGGTAAAGGATACTGACCCCATGTCTGGCTCATGCACCTTCTTTTTCTGCTATAATAAACGCAGCATAAATTACACAAAACGATAAAGTATCTGGCGATGGGAAAGTTATTTAAAAAATGACAGCGGCTTTCATTGTAGGACCCAAAAAACAAACATTGTCATCCGTACAAGTCGTTAAAGATTTTTTTTTTACACAACTCAAATTAAATTTCTAATCAATTTGTATAATTATAAACTACCTGCCGCATAATATTATAAATCGAATTAAAAATCAAGCTAAAATTCCAAAATTTGATAAGGTTTATTTAGTTAAATAGAATCATACAAAAGGTTCTATTATCATGGCTATATGTATTACTCTGATAAATTATGTAGTAATCTATTTAGACAATGACATGATGCTAACGAATATTTCGAATCCATAAATTGAAATTCAATTTTCAGAATTTTTAATCTGCATCGAATCAACAAATCACATTATATTCAAAATAAATTTAGCTCAGTTAAAATTAAATTAATCGGACTGTTTGGACCCTCTAAATCTAATCATCCGTCTAGCTATTAAAAAAGAGGGAAAAGGAAAAAATAAATAAACATTGTCTTGTCAGGATCACATAGTCTATCTATTTGGAATTTGATTACTGTCATCTGCAGTTTTTCATTTTTTCATTGCTAAATATAAAGTGAACACATAAAATAGACAAGATGAACATATATAATGATCAAAGTAAACACATACAAACAAATAAGTTCAATAAAAATAAGTTGAATATGCATATAAAAATCTGAACAAAAAATGATAACACTTATTTGTTTGTAAGTGTTCACTTTGATCGTCTATATGTTTAACTTTGTCTATTTTATGTGTTCATTTCGAATTTAGTGATGACAAAATTGTATATGATAGTCTGTATCCATTCTACTAGTTGCTTCAAGTTAGTTCACTTAAGCCCAATATTTGATTATACTTTGGATAACATTGGGTCCATGAGGACCCAGAAATGGATGAAAGTTATGTTGATAAATTTTACGTTGGGAAATAAGCAGCTTTGGGCATAAATCATAATGGGTCGGAGATCTGCTGGGTAAAAAACTTTTTATATGAATTCTCTTGTAAATATTTTTATGACCTTATCCAAGGGGAATTACAGATAAACTGCCAAGCTATCCAATGTTAAATGAAATGCTCGTACTAATTTTGAATATACGATGAGGCTTGAGGCTTCTTATCAATCGCAAAAAGTCCAGGCATAGTCTTTTTATGTGTTCATAGCTTTTCAGATAATATAACAACTGCGATCCATGTACTCTTTGTTTGAGCTAAGGTTTATCCCAGGTTAAATTCTTCCTCTACTGATCTTGTAGCATATATTTAATGGTCTGATCTAATCCTGGTTGTTACAGGCTTGATCTTTTATTTCTTGTTTGTTTTCTTTTCGTGTCATCGTTTTTCCATAATGTGATGAAAAAATATATCAATAAAGTGACGGAAAAAAATATTACCTACATAAAAAATAAAAATCATATCTTTCAGAGTTGGTCTCTAACTAGATCTTTTAGTTGCGGCTCCGCCGCAACCTTAATCAATATGCTACGAGTTAAGATTGAAAAAAAATAATAAAACAATATTTTATGCGATGCTACAAATGATCTATTGATCATTTGAAGTGATTTACTACACAGGAAGAGGTTTCCATTTTGTTCTCAAAATAGATGAGGTTCATTACATATATATATTTTTTAATTTTAAGTTTCTCTTAATCCATTCGTTAAGGAAAAAAATGAAGAAATAACAAACACAGTACAATTTGGAGAACATCAAATCAGAATATATTAAGTAGCTTGTTTAATTTTTTTTCTAACTAAAAAATTAATCGGTGTAATTTTATCATAATTTTTAAAGAAAATAATACTATTTCCATGAACCCATATGAACAAATCAAATATAATCGGTTCATCAGCTATATGTAGAACAGGTGCAGAAAGGAAAAAAAATACAAAGGTAAATGTTTATGCACACACCTCCATGCAGTCCATCCCGTAACGAATTGCAATAACAATAAAATTAGATTTACAGACACTAAAAAACAAACACCAAAATCTACCACATTAGATCCAAAGCCTCATAACAAAAATAGGAAAGACCTGGCACACCAATTGAAAATGCTAACTTACATACGTTGGACCCACCTGAAAACAAATGATGACGAGGTGTTTACAAACCCACGAACGCCCAGCCCAACCAACCATTCAACCCAGCGACAAATTACAAAACATTGTCCGGCACTGTTCATTCCTCATTCCGGATATATAGATTTTTTCAATAAATGTTATTGGTAATAAAAAGGGTAGCCGAGATATACATACAAAAAATGAGCCCATTTGCAGATATTTGGACCGTAAAATGAGCCCATTTGCAGAAATGATTTTATCCATTCACACTGCACACGCTAACCACTGTCCACTGACACTCCTATATCGTTTTGTGATTTTGTCCTTTCCCAATCTGTCAACTGACATTTCCTCTCCAGTCTCCAGAACCCTTTCAAAGACCGACCGATGACCAAGTCCTCTACAATGCTCACTAGCTTCCATCCATCTACAACCGTTCGATGATAATCCCCCGTTTGTAAAAGAGATTGTTATCCACTCAAAACGGCACGTACCTCTTTCAAGCGGAAAAACAGAGATATTAATCCAACGGCTAGATGTCTATAACCATGTGGCTGCCTTGCCACGTCGGGTACTGGCCGTTACAGTCAGTACACCACCGTACACTCCATTCCCAAGCCCAACCCGAGTTAAATTAACCCAACCATGGTTAACCATTCCTAAACCCATGCTCAGCTCTGACGCCTATATATATTTCACACCTCCCATTCTCTCTCGTTTCTTCTCTTCCCTCCTTCCTGCCATTTGGCAATCGCCATGGCTGTCTATCATCTCCTCATTATGCTCTCATTAACTCTTCTAATTCCAACCAATTCTCACAACATTACATCCATCTTAGATGATTTCCCACAATACTCAGTCTACAACAGCTTTCTCTCCCAAACCAAGGTGTGCGACGAGATCAACTCGTACCAGACAGTGACGTGTCTCGTCCTCTCCAACTCTCTCATGTCTTCTCTCGCCTCCAAGCACAGCCTGGCTGGAATCAAGAACGCGCTCCGCCTTCTCATTCTGTTAAACTACTTTGATCCGCAGAAGCTCCATGATCAGACACGTGGCACTACGGTACTCACGCCTACTCTATACCAGACCACTGGCGACGCTCCGTTCAACCTCCGCCTCGTCAACATCAGTAGCTTGCGAAGTGGCAAGATCGGATTCGCCTCGGCTAGACCTGGATCGGCGTACGATGCCACGTACATCAAGTCGGTGATGCAAATCCCGTACAACCTCTCGGTGCTTGAGATTTCGGCACCTATCACCTTCCCTGGGCTCATGGATCCTCCCTTTGCCGCGCCTTTCAACCTCACGGATCTCCTTGAGAAGGCTGGATGCAAGATCTTCGCTTCACTGATCACCTCCTCTGGTGTGCTCGACACGTACCAATCGGCCATGGATAAGGGTTTCACGCTCTTCGCACCGAGTGACGATGCTTTCAAGGCCGATGGTGTGCCCGATCTTACTAAACTTTCAAGAACCGATCTTGTCACTGTTCTTCGGTACCATGCGCTGCCTTCTTACACTCCCAAAGCATCTCTCAAGACTGCCAAGGGACCGGTCGCAACTATGGCATCGAATGGTTTGGGAATGTACATTCTCTGGGTTACTTCTCGTGGCTATGATGTCTCGCTTGATACCGGCATTGGTACCTCCCGTATTGCATCCTCTGTGTTTGATGATACAACCATGTGTATCCTAACGGTTGAGAGGTTGCTCTTGCCAAGTGAAATGTTCAATGCTGCTGCACCTATGCCGGCAGCCCCGAGTTCGGTGGCCCTTGTGCCTTCACAGGCTCCATCTACGGCTCCTTTACCAAATGTTAGTTGGAGGAGACCGAGACCCCCAACACCAAAGCCACCACAGCCGCTGACTCGAAAGCCTAGAACACCTCCTCCACCAAATGGTCATGGTCATGATCATTCACCTCCACAGCCGCCGACGCCAAAGCCGAGAGCACCTCCTCCACCTAATGGTCATGACTCACCTCCACCGCCAGATCCCATTTGGCCACCACCAACACCAATCGTGCCATTCATTGCTCCACCGCCCGACGCACCTGCGCCCGATGAACCGTATCCTGGCCCCTCAGATGGGACAGTGAGTCCAGTGGCTTGCATGGCGTTTATTTTCTTACTGGTTTTCATAATTGGATCCATTCTGGATGAATGATTGGTTGGTTTGTGTCCAATTCTTTTTTGTGATGCTTAGGCAGATGATGCACGTTTTGTTACTTTTATTTTTGTTTCTTTGATTTAGTTCTGTTATTATGGTTAAAGAAATTTTGGTAGTAATTGGCTATGCTAATATACAGGTTTGAATTGGAGATTCAAAACATGAACTTTTTGGGAGTTAAAATTGATTGTTCTGTTTGGCATTCTCACTTGAACCTTGATATCTAATTACAAATTTACAATGCCGTTCTATCAAGGGATTGTATGTATTATTGTTGGAGTAATCTTATTTTTTCCTTCGATTCCATATTGATGAAAATTTGTAGATTTTAGATGTAGGCAAGTGTCTATTTGTTTGTTTTTTTCTGCAATCCAACTCTGAATCCCAGTTAAAAATAAGTGCATCGTGCAGTTGAAGTTCCAAATTTTTGGGCAGATTAAAATTATACTACTGTGTGGTTTGGTTTAAATTAAAGTAAAGCTGAAGAAGCTGTGTTCTGATTATCATATATTCGTTGGTTATTTGCTGACCACATGCATGGCGGATCTATTGGCGGGAAAACGAAAGAAAAGTGACACCTGGCTTGGGAAACTTTAAAATTTAACTGGGCTTGGTCTGCTTCGGAGTTCGGAAGTCTTTAATTAAAATTAATTTGCTTTGTCAATAATTAATCAATAAGTTAGATTAGATATAAATTCCATATATAGTGGACAAAGACCGAAAGAAAAGTACCGTGCCCTTGACCGTTTGTTGACCGGTCAACTCGTAGTCAACGGTCTGTCACCAAGAGGCAACAGTTAAGAACGGTCAGCATACTGCATACGGGCAGTCGATAAACGAAGAGACAGAGGCACAGAGCTAAGGAGAATTGCATATTTGTGCATTTTAAAATTGATCCATATGTTGACTATTGATGAATCGGGTTTGACCAAGTTGACTCTAATTTTAGTGTGATTTGATTACCAATTAAGTTGAATTCAAGTTTGAAAATCAATCGAGTTATTAAGATGAAAAATTCGAAAAATAGAATTGCAGTCCTACACGAGTACAATTATTAAGTTTTTAACATTGAATTTCATATTTGAATGTGTAAATAAACGTTTTTTTTTAATATATTCATTAATATTATGTTGCTAAAATTTTATTAATTTACAATAAAATCAGGAGAAATTTGACATTTTACATGAGAATTTAAATATAGTATGCCATATATACTCATATTAATGACTAGATGGTGTAAATTAGATTATATAATTTCATATTGAGTTATTTTAAGTTGAACTAGAGCGAGTTAATGAACATATATGAGTTTTTCATGAGTTCGAATTTAAACGAAAATCTAATTTTATTAATCGAACTAAATTACTATAAACAAATACCAGATTGATCTCAAGTGAACTACTAGATATGAGTTGCTTTGTTCCTGGCCCTAGCTAGTCCATACTCTAATTGTTCTCAATTAAATTAATACGTTATAGCAAATTAACAATTACATTTAATAATCAAGGAGCAAATCAGAAGGTGTTTTGATAACGGGTAAAGGTGGCCGCGTTTCTTGTTACGTTGTAGTCATTTAAATTTCGAAAATTTAAGCTGAATAAAAAGACTGATACTGAGAAGAAAGGCAGAACATAATTAATGTTGTTTAGCATGGATTAATGGATTCTGGCAGTATGAATTTGTCAAATGACTTTATAATTCCTAATTTAAACAACATTTGTTATCGGATAGTCCGGGATTTCTAAGAGTCTTTTGTTGACACTGCTAATGAGCCAATGGTTTCATCTTAAGAGTGTTTACACTTTACACTGTCTGAAGTAGCGGTGGTGCCTAATTTCTAATTATATTTACTAGTACAAAAAGGGTAGAGCTGATTAACTCATGCTCAGGAAAAAGTTCAGTTAAAAACTTGCATTTTGCGTTCTCAAAGCTACATACTGGAAATCTTTTTTTTTGAAGATAACATATTGGAAAATCTTGTCCGAACACATTAATTTTTATAAAACTATTTATTGGTGATTTGTATACTATACTACTATCTATGATCCTCCCATAAAAATTGATTTTTGTTATTGTAGTGTTGTGACAATAACGCTTTTTTGCTTGATGTCATCGGCGGATTAAGGATAAAAATAAGCATGGGCACATTTCTTTAGAAATTGATGCCATCGGCAAATATACCATCCCAGCCATCGTTAAATATAAAGTGAACATATAGACGATCTAAGTGAAAACGTACAAACAAATAAGTTCAATGAAAATAAGTTGAATATACATGTAAACTTCTGAACAAGTGATGACAACACTTATTTGTTTGTAAGTGTTCACTTAGATTGTCTATATGTTCACTTTGTATTTAGCGATGACTGGGATGATATATTTGCCGATGACACTTATAATTCCTGCACTTGTTTTTATTAGTCGCCAGTCGGTGATGTGGATTACTGAACACTTGTTTTTGTCAAGCCCATGCACATTTAGCCATTTTCTCAATGGGCTGTTTAGATCATATGGGAATAGGAGAAATTTTTTATTTCTAGACATAAATTTATTATAAACAATCGAAACTCTTCACAAAATTACACACTTTTCAATATTTTATGTCTAGGAATAAGAAATTCCTCCTATTCCTAAGCGATCCAAACGGCCCCAATATGAGTTGGCCTTATATAATTACTATTTGGGCCGTGTTTTACTAGTTCCACCCATGCTTAATGTGAAAACATCTAATCTGAATATTAGAAAAAAAATTAAGTTCGACATATCAAACAAAATCAATGACGAATGTAATCTGCTAATGTTCAGAAGCTCAGCAGATTGTATTATCGACACAACATACAATGTCATCTCCTGACTGGACGGGCTGTTGATTATACCAAAGATTGTATTATCGACACAACATACAATGTCATCTCCTGACTGGACGGGCTGTTGATTATACCAAAGTTTTTTAATTTAGGTCCAATTTAGTAAGATATCATATGCTTAAGGTCAAACGCATTGAGCCCAAATTGACCCTTTAAAATATAAAATATTATATGGTAAATTATAAGAGAAAAGAGCCCGCTTTGGGAATAATGGATATTGGATTTGGTATGTATAAAGCCCTATATATTAAATCCGCAGTAAATCTGCCGAAAAAATTTTAAATAATATTAAATTAATATAATATATTAAAAATAATATCAATATAATAATATTTTTTTAAATAGTATCACAAGATCGGAATCTGGGATTCCGACCGCAATTACGGAATTGCGGATTCCGATCTTAGAATTTGGACTTTTCCATTTTTTTCTCGCTGAGTCCCTTTTGTCCTTTTTTCCTTTGGCCTTTTCCTTTGATTATTCAATGAGAGAATTACCCAAATGCGAGCGTATTAACTTCCCAGATTTTGAAATTACGAAATCATTATGTCGAAACTTTAATTGAGAACATTATTTGAGCAACTTTTATTTTCGGGATTTCGCAAATCATCGTACCTTTAGTCTCCTTAGGGAATGTTTAAATGAAAGAAATGAACTTCTATCTTTGACTAACGAAAGACAGAAAATTATTATTATTTTTGCAAACAAATGTGGTTTTGCCTATTTTTTAAGAATTACAATTAAATAATAATATTTGAAAACAAAATCTTAATTTAAACAATTATAAATGAGCAATTAATTTTAATCAAAATTCACAAACATGGATAATTAATGCCTCTCTTAGCAAGTAAGGCAAATACATTTGAAAAGTAGTACTCGTGATATACTTTGATGTTTAATAATGGATGAACTTTGACAGGAACTGTAGCTACAAAAATTTTTATCGTGAAGCGTAACAAAATATGGTACTTTGAAAACACCGTTTGAATCTTATATATATATTTTTATCGAAATTTGTTTACATTTTTTGTTTTAAATTTTAGAGCTTTTCTTTCATCAAAAGATCCTCATTATTTGAAATCTACACTATTAATTCTGGTGTCATTTCTAGTTGATTTTTTTATTTGTTTATTCATTAGTTATTTTTAATTTAGATTGGAGTAATCTATCGTATAGAATTTCAATTTAATTAGAAGTCCCATGCTGTAATTTTCATTTATCTTTATTATTGGTTCTTTTTAAAACCTAAATCCACATAAACATATGTTAATATATAAATAAAAAAAGAGTCCGACTATGTAGTTGCAGTAATTTATGTAAGATTTTATTTAAAAAAATTGACTTTTAGGTTTTAAGGTTTAACTTTTTTCCGTTGAAATTTTTGAGTAGAAAGATTGTAGACATTTATCTGGGAGTGGTTAGTGTCAAACATATAGGACACATACACTTATACAACATGATAAAATTTTAATTTTTAAAATTAGAATGGCCGATCCAAATCTCTCAAATTGTTCTATGTTATAAAATCTCTATGGAGACCAAATTTTAGATTTTTAAAAATTTTTTTTATTATTTTTTTAATTTTTTTAATATGCTCAATCTAAAAAGCTATGAACCCTCCAATTTTGAAATTTCGAAAAAAATTTGAAAAAATATAAAAATTAATTTTCAAGGATATTTTAATATAGAGATCATAATGAGATGTTTTGATCGGGAGTTTGAAATTTTAATAGTCGACATTTAAATCGTGTTTGACGTCCTACATATTTGATTCTAGGCTTCTCGCATTACTCCATTTATCTACACCGTTTGTATGGTTAGCTTCTACTAAAATTTTAGTTTTTTTTCTGGACTTTTGACTTGGAAAACAAAGACCAACTATTGAAGATCAAAATATAATTTACTCGGGACGACATGAGTTATCGCATGAATTATTATATAATTTGTCTTCACTTTAGTTAATGAATTGTAGCAAGCGGAACGACATGTAATGTGCCATGTCAGACAAGGCCAAAGGGAAAAGGTCAAAAGGGACTCCGCGAGAAAAATTGGAAAAGGCCAAATTCTAAGATCGGAATTTCGGATTCCGATCTTAGCTAAGTTCGGAATTCGAAATTCCAATTTTAGCTAAGATCGGAATCCGGGATTCCGTAATTGCTGTCGGAATCCCAGATTCCGATCTTATGATACTATTTAAAAAAATATTATTATATTGATATTATTTTTAATATATTATATTAATTTAATATTATTTTTAAATTTTTCGGTCACAGTCACTTCTATCAACCTACTCACTGAAGGCTGAAGCCCCCAATTTCCAATTTCCCTAGGGTGCGTTTGGATAGGTGTGGGAAGAAGGGAAGAAGTGGGAAGAAGTATTGAGAAGTGTGTAATTTTGTGAAGAGTTTGGATTGTTTATAATTTTTTTTCTTCTTCTTCCTTCTTCTTCTTCTTTCTTCCAACGATCCAAACACACCTCTAGATATAAATATGATCTATCCACGTGGCATTTTGAGGTGAACAGGTGTGGCAAGCTTGCTTGAACAGCTGTTAATTGTATTTGTGGGATTTGGCTTGAATGTGCTTATGGTGGAATTTTAATGTCAATTAGTTTTCCTATCATATTTCCTGACACACAGAATTTTTTTTTTTTGAAGGTTGTTACAAAATAATCATACTTCTGAACTTCATTATGTAATGCTGTTAAATATTTTAATAAATATAATAACTAGCTTTGAGTCCTCGCAGCTTTAGCTAATTTATTTAAAGTTTAACTACTAATTAATAAAAATACATATATACACACGAGAAGCTACATATTTTTGTTTAATTGAATAAGCAATGTAGATTATAAAATATACTGATCGTCAATTAATATTTATCATCCTATAAAAAGACTATACATGACAATTTTCACTGCTCTGTTACCAAAATTTCTGATCCACTTTCTGATGATCCTATAAGTTATGCGCTTATCCTTTCCAACAATGCAAGTACGCTATTCCGGCCACTCATATCTACCAAAGTTTTCTTCTTTGCATCTCAAAAGCTTGATCACTCAAAATTACAAGCACCGTTCGATTCTGGGCTGCACCCATCTCTACTGGATACGAGCTCCTTATCTCTGAACTGATAACATCTCCAACATTTGTCCCTCGGCTCTCGATTTCCTGAGCAGCTCACGTGGCTACCCGTTACAACCCAGTACATAACCCACCCCAAATCCCAAGCGTAACCCGAGTTAACCCAACCACGGTCTACTACTCTACCTTAAACCCTAACTCAGGCTCAAAACCCCAGGCACAGTAATTACTTTGACATTCCACTTTCCCCATCTCTACCCTCTTCCTCTCTCTCACTCCAGCCATGGCTCTCTACCATCTCCTCATTTGCCTCTCATTAGCTCTCCTGATTCCCACCAATTCACACAACATCACAGCCATCTTAGACAATTTCCCAGAATACTCAACCTACAACAGCTACCTCTCCCAAACCAAGGTGTGCGATGAAATCAACTCGCACGAGACTGTCACGTGCTTGGTTCTCCCCAACTCTGCCATGTCTTCTCTCGCCTCCAAACAGAGCCTGGCTGGGATCAAGAACGCTCTCCGCCTTCTCAGCCTCTTAGACTACTTCGATCCGCAAAAGCTCCACGACCTGACACGTGGCACCACCCTCACCACCACTCTCTACCAGACCACTGGCAACGCCCCGGGCAATCTCGGCTTTGTCAACATTACCAACTTGCGTGGCGGCCGGGTCGGTTTTGCTTCGGCAAAACCTGGCTCTGCATTCGATGCCACGTACACGAAGTCGGTGAAGCAAATCCCTTACAACCTCTCTGTGCTTGAGATTTCGGCACCCATCACCTTCCCTGGGCTGATGGATGCCCCTGCTCCTTCCAACCTGACGGCATTGTTAGAGAAAGCTGGATGTAAGATTTTTGCTTCATTGATCTCCTCCTCTGGTGTACTCAAAATGTACGAATCGGCCATGGACAAGGGGTTCACCCTCTTCGCACCAAATGACGACGCTTTCAAGGCTGACGGTGTGCCCGACCTCACTACCATGTCAAGTGCTGATCTTGTTACTGTTCTCCAGTACCATGCACTGCCTTCTTACAAACCTAAGGCCTCCCTTAAGACCACCAAGGGGGCAATCGCTACAATGGCGTCAGGTGGTCCAGGGAACTATGATCTCTCTGTTATTACTCATGGCGACGATGTGTCTCTCGACACTGGTGTCGACACATCACGTGTTGCATCTACTGTACTTGATGACACGCCGACATGTGTTCTCACCATCGACAGCATTCTCTTGCCTAGTGAGCTATTTGGTGGTGCACCAACACCATCTGCACGGGGCCCATTAGCCCCTTCACCTTTACTGGGTCCTGCTACAGCACCAGCTCCTGAGGAGGCAGCACCGTCTGATGCACCTGCAGCAGAGGCTCCTGCACCTTCTCCGAAATCTTCAAAGTCTGGTAAGAAGAAGAAGGCATCTCCCCATGCTCATTCACCTCCCGCACCACCAGACGATTCTTCTCCTGAGGCGGCACCATCGGATGCACCTGCAGCTGATGAAAGTGCAACACCTGACGACAAGGGTGCGGCGGCAATGAGGTCGATTGCTGGCCCAGCGAGTTTGCTATTTGGTTCAGTCTGCATGATTGTTACCCTTGGGCTTGTTTGAGAGTAATTGCTTTTTGTTCCAATTCATTTTGTTGTGTAATTTAGGCAGATGGTGCAGAAACTTATCCTCTGATTTTTTGTTTCTGTTGATTTAGCTTTAGCTCTGTTATTATTAGGGGTATATAATTTTGTTAGTGATGCGCTTTGCTGAATGTACTAATGCCCCAATTGTTAATTCAAACAGAAAACAATATTAGTTGGGAGTTAAAATATTACTAGTGCATTAATTCTTCCCGTGGTTTTAGATGGCATTGACCTCTGTAGACGAATAATGCATTAATGCTCGACTCCAGTTGAAAATACTTATGGTCCCCACCAACAGAACAGACCGCCTTAGGGACCAATGCAATTATGCGAGTCTGTGGACTGTGGTTTAAAATTGAATTAAAGCCTTAAAGGGTCCGTGCTAGTGTGCTACTGAATCTGGGCGGGTTCCAATTCAGTCTTGTTTTTGTTTTTGCTGACCATGGCGCATCAATGACTGGGAAAGTGAAAGAACAGTGTCTACCTTTGTCTCGGATCGAGATCGTCTATGGCGCCGATACTGTGTTGCATGTTATTTTCTTTTCTTTGCTGTTCTTTCCACTAATTAATACATACCTGTGCCGACCTACTGAGGACAAAATCGGATTCGCATCCTCAGCCGCCAGATCCTTGGCTTGTACCAAACAGCCAACTCATTTGTTTTTTAATATTTCAATATTTTAAAATTCAAATCTTGATATTGTTTAATTTTACGGACGATACGTTTTCATATGAGTTTTATAAAATTTGGAGTCGATTTGATACTTGATTAAGTGACAAAATAATGAACGTATTAGAATTAATCAGTGATAATTAACCAGATTTGTTCATTTGTTGACCACTTGATTTAGTATCAAATCAACTCTAAATTTTATAAAATTTATATGAAAATGTATCGCTCATAAATTTGAACAAAATTAACGGTTTGAATTCATCATTTTAATTTTAAAATTTTTTAATTTTGCAAAAATTTGTGCTGGCTGGACGTCTTAAATGGCTGTAGAGAATTTCGGTCCGGACAAAATTTTCTCTTGTCTCGCGCCACTTATATTCAAGTGGCGGTGAGTAACTATTGTTTTCTTTTTTTTTGAGGGTCAGAGTAACTATTGTTTTCTTACCTTTACTTTTCGTTGTTTAGCTTTAAATTATATAACATTTGCATAGCAATTATATCCTCCTGCGCAAATCAGATATTAAGGGGACGTGAACTTTTCCAATAATCTAACATTTGCATAGCAATTATATCCTCCTGCGCCAATCAAATATAAATTAAGGGGATGCATTTCTTTCATAGCCTAACATTTGCATAGCAATTTTCTCCTCTCAATATATACCAAGGACAGAAATCAGATATTAAGGTCATTCGATGCAGTGTCACAGTGTCAGTATATCTATCTAAACATTTGCAATAGCAAAGGAGGAAGAAAGTGGAGTACATGACGCGGATCACCTAGCTGCTAGTTTTTCTTTTATCTGTAATTTTGTTCCATATTTCATGGTCCATGGATCATTAGAAAACAGAACGGCTTTGTGTCAATTAACATGCAATTGAGATGGATTTATTTTAACATGCATTTGACAAGATCTTTAATTGCGGTGAAAATTAATCTTTTTTTTTAGTAGTTGGAAAAAAGATGTTTCTCTATGTCTCAATAGGTGTAACAATTGTGACATCAGTTATTTTTATTTTATTTTTTTATTGAGGTGCTGTGTTGTTGGTCTAGTATTTTCTTTGGGAAATAATAATTACTGTTTTAGTTGCATGCTACAGCTTTAAACTTGTTAAATTTTAAAAGAACGGCAGAAATATAGTATCTTTTCTTTTTATAAAACTGGTGGCTTTAGTATTTTGTATAAAAAAGATAAATAATTTTAAGAAGCTTGCCCCAACAGAATAAGATCATCATATCTTAGTTTATTTTTAATCAATTTTAGACTATAATTGCATCTTCCTGAGGAACACACGGCTTATATACTTCAGAACGTAACTAACCACCAATGATCTATATCTGAGGTACACACCTTATTGGCATATTGTCATCTTAATTTTGGTTGAATGGGTATACATCAATTGCTCCAACGGACTTGTAAACCAAAAGTTGAAAACAACATTGTAAATACTGCCATTTCAACGGAGTTATTTTCCAACCTGGATAAGGCCATTTCCGCTGCACTCTGTACCACTAAATTTGTTTACTCTTTTATGCTAAGCACAATTATAACGCGCTGTATGAATTCATGAAATTGGTTGGTTTGGTTAACAATAACTTTTGTAATAATGTATGCAGCTATGAAAAGGAATAATGATTGTTCGAACATGGTGTTATAATTGTGACCATGACTCGGGGAAATTCAGTTATGTAATAGTTCTTACAAATTAACACAGTACTAATTTTATACTAACATTTAGGATATGTAAAATTTATCATTATCAAGTATTATGTATGTCATGGCTTTTTAATTCTATACAGTAATACTTTACAATTGTCAAACTATCAGGTTTCAGAAAATATTTGCCAGATTCAGGTTTTCAGAAAATTTTTGTCAGGTCCAGATCAATAAAGCATTAGGTACCTAATGCATTAGGTAATGACTAGTAATCGAAAAATTTTAAATTTAAACCATATGGGGCACCATAATTAATGTGATTGAATCCAAAGTTATGTCCTGGTCCTGAAATGGATTTCATACTGATTTTTATGGTTGATGTGTTCTTTGATTTTTCACTATTCTGCTATCGGACATCTTCACTGATCTATGGTTTGATGGAGGTCTTATGGGACTTAATTCTGCTGTTGTCAGTGATGTTTGTTTTCCTGAAATTAATCAACTTTCTAGAAATTAGCTTCACTAATTACACTTTCGAGCCCTTCGCTGTTTGGCCCCTAAGGTTTTGCTGCCTTCCATTATAAAATTATCTTCAGTAATTTAGTAATAAAGATTTTAAATGTTGTTAGCTAAGTTAGTATTGGTTCTTATATTATATTTACTAGTTAATACTGTACAAAAGAATTGAATTTTAAGGACTAAATCTTTATCATGGTTTTGTCGTCGACTTAATATGTACAAGATATAACATGACAGGAAAAATTTAACAACTAGTTAATGCATAAAATCTTTAATCTTATAGAATTCTTTTGATTTGAATAGATGATTTGCCAAAGCAAGAAGTCAAAGGCGGAGGAAGAATAAAAAAAAGTACAAAGTCTTTGTTCCAACTTGGATAGGCTAGAATGACATTCTGACCTAAACTTTTTTTTTTCTTTTATATGTATGGCTAGATTTTTAGATTGACTTGCCAATTTTATCATAAATATATACAAGAACTATTGATCTCTTAAAAGTCATTCCAATGTTCTTACCATTTGAGCTACTAGACTATATGTTGAAACATCTAATTTAATTCTGACAACAACATAGACTCATTGGTAAATTTGCCAAACTACGTTTGCACCAAATTAAGGATTGTACGCTAATTGTTCGCTCTACATAGTAATAATAAACTAAGATGAAATCAAAGATGATAAAGTCCGAACTATTTTAAAACTTTATTCTGTTCATGAATCCGCGATATTGAGTTGTTTTCTGTTGCAAGGTTTTCCAGAAAGATAAGAGCTAACAGAGTTTTGGAATAAACCACATAAAACGTTCCAAAGGACAAGGCACTCTTTCGACTTTACTTGTAGCAATTTCGTACCTCCAAAGTACACTGTGCGGGTAACTATCACCCCACTCCATTACTATGAAGTAGATGCAGTTCTCTTTCAATCCAGCAGTAGCTCTGACAGAAAAACTGTCCCAAAAATCCAAAAATAATATTTGATCGCCGATGTTTCTTACCTCGACCCAGCAATGTTCTCCTTTTCCTCCATCAAAATTAAGTATGTAAATTTGAAAAATAACACTATCAACAAATCTACCAAAATACAAGGATACTCTGAAAACCACTCCACATGAGACGATAAGAAAAGTTCTCATGACCTTATCCTCATTCTTTGGTGTTGGTATTTCATACAACATTTTTCCTGAGATTGCATCATACATTTGCGTGCAGCAGGATCCCTTTGTTGTAAGAAGCATACCATTCCAATAACAAGCATAAAAGAAATCACTATCAACATATGTAAATTGCATCTTGTCTGGATGGTAGACCCCAAAAGTCCACTTCTGAAGCGTTTGATTAAATAAAATGTACCATTTCTCACTCGGATATAATGCCCCGAAGATTGGGCATTCAATTCCGAAATCAGATTGTACAGGTGGGAATGGGATGAAGATTTCCTTATCAGTAAGCGGATTGAATAGAGAAAGTTCATTACCATCTTGGACGGTAAGGTAGCCGTGCATATTTCCGTTGTACTTCTTATTGCGATGGGATTCTTTAATAGGAATGCGTTTTGTTTTGATTCCATGGCTAGTAAGAAAATAGAAATGCAGCTTTTCCTTGAAACAAACCTTCACAGTATGATCTTCGTCGCACTCAAGGAGCCATGGGATTTGAGGAGGATGATCAGAAAGGGGGACAGAGGAGCGCCACGTCTTGCATACAGCACGAAAGCGGATGAAATCACTGAGATCAACAAGTTTTTGTGAGATGAGGAATATCAATTCTGGGGGAAGATTGCTCCAATCCCTCTCTTCAGACATTATGCTGGTGTTTTTCTTTTTACTTCTAGGAATATTTGTCTGAAGAAGGCTGCGGCCAAGCCAATGAAGGTTTTGAGTCTTTTGACAAGGAATTACATACATATATATGACACGTCATTGGAGTTATATATAGTGCACGCCTCTTAAGTCATAACGCAATCTTAATTTCATTTAGTAAACCCTAATGAAGGATTGACTCTCTAATGGATCCATCATACCTGGGCCTCACTAAATTAATCCTTTGTTTCAGTTCGACCTGATTACGTTAAAATAAGTTACCACTAAAAGTTAAAATGAATTCTTTTATTTAGCTCAAAGCCTGTATTAGCGTCATATAAGTTAATTTGTTAATTTAATAACTGGCGAACAATTCTAGTAATAATAATTTTCCGAGACTAACAAGGATGATCCCCAGATTCCATCATTTCCGTCATTCTCATTCCAAAAAAGAAAAAAAGGAATAAGGATGAAGGGATGATAGTAAGTGTTCTGGTTAAAAATATAAATGTTCTAGTTATAAGAATAAATGTTCTAGTAAATATAATAACAGTTCTAGTTAATATATATAAAGATTCTAGTTAATATAATAATAATTCTAGTTAATATATATAAAGTTCTAGTTAATATAGTAAAGGTTCTAGTTAATATAATAACAGTTTTAGTTATAATATATATAAATGTTCTAGCTAATAGACTAACTGTTTAACAGTTCTAGTAAATATAGCAACAGTTCTACTAAATATATATAACTATTCTGTTTCACTCCCTCTCTCTTCTCCATTTCCCTTCTCTTCTGGTTCGTTCTCTCCCTCTGATGCGCTCTGTCCTCATTCCCCTTCCTCTCTAGTTCGCTTTCTTCTCACCTCTCATCCTCTCATTCTCTCCCTCTAACGCGTTACGGGGATGATTAAATCATAGGATGATGGAGATGAGACAGTTATTAACGCATTTTACTAGGAATAACGAGAATGGTAGAGAAAGACGGATGACGGAAAGCAATTTCGATAAATTTTCGATGACTATCAAAAGATGAGGGTTAGACCCTCGTTTTTTCTTAAAAAAAAATTTCCGATGACATGTTATTAGGCCCTCAATGTTTGCATTTGTGAATTTTGATAAATTAGGCCCAATTTGTATCCAGAGATGATTGCGCTCCCGGCGATTAGGACTGTCAATATTCTGTTCCGCTCACGTGTTCCGTTCCGTCCGAACGGAACGTTAAATGAAATAGAAAATCAATTTCGTTTTTGAAAACGGAACGGAAACGGACATGAAAAAACGAACGGAACGTAAACGGAACACGAAATTGGACGGAATTCCGCTGAAATCAATGGTAAATAAAGGACGGAACGTTAAACGGAATGAAATTTTGTTACGTTTGACGAAACAAAACGTTAAACGGAATCAATTTCTGTTCCGTCGACTGAAGCGGAACGGAAGCGGAACAGGTCTGTTCCGTCTTCCGTTTCAACGTTTGACACCTCTACCGGCGATGTAAGACCAATCTAAGATGATTGTATTATTGGCTCCGTTTGGATGGTGTGGGAACAAGATGAATAAGAGAAGAAGTATTGGGAAGTGTGTAACTTTGGAAAAAATTTGAATTGTTTATAATAAATTTATTTCCTTATTCTCTTATTTCTTTATTCCCACACCTCATCCAAACATAGCAATTGATTTAAGTTTGTTTCTTGGTTATGTAGTTTTGCCGATTTTTTTTTGCCTTTATTTTTACCATGTCTTATTTTATCAAAAAAGATAAAATAAGAATGGATCGTGACATAAATAGGAAGATAGATACACATATATACATATAGATGTCTGCATAGACAATAAAATTTAGTTTTCAATACATGAGCATGTCTTGAAGCTCAAGGTTCAACAAAAGCAAGTTCATAAGATCTAGAACCAAGATGATATGTTTATGTATAGTTGGTACAAAGATACTACAATACAGAACAAATAAATTGCTAAGTCTAAGATTAACCATTACAAAGAAACTATTTCATTTGGTAACCTGAAGGAATTGCAACTATGTATGTCACTGCAACAATAATACTGTAGTGGTGCGAAATTCATTTTTACAGTATACCTTCTGAATGGTATAATAAATAAGGTGCCTAGATTGGCTTCACTACCTACTTCAAAATGGTCGAAAAGCTCATGAGGAAATGCTGAGAGATAACCCGCATCGGTCGCGTTCTGACATGCGTTAAGCACATCACCTACCGGCTACCGCTGTCATCGCCATAAATAGTGTTTCATTCTGTGAGCTAGGCTATGTCTTTGCTGCTACGGTCATATAATGCTCTGAAAAAAGATTAAAATTATTATCGAGGGAAGTTTACAATGATACCTATATTGTGAAGAAATTGGTAAAAATGAAGATTTTAATTGTTCGCGACTAAAAAAGGAAAAACTAAAAGTTGTTTGCGCTATGTTGTGTGATATTTGTCATGGTCAAATAGAGCCACGGATAAAATAAGCTGGTATTTTCAAGGGGTAGACAATATCTTATTATTGAAATAAAGCAATGTGTGAAGGCATAAAATCAAGAGAAACAATTAAAAAGGAAAACAAAAAACAGCTGATGATATAGATCTTTAAAATGTGACATTAACCTGCAATTCAATAATTGAACTGCGTATTAAGTCCTCTTCTCCTAGGTTACTGTACTGGAAAATATTTGAACCAAAATTACAACATATATAGATATTTCTTTCATGACTCAAATAAAGTATTTGGGAACAATCAATGTTTGACGTAAAGATAGATTTTAGCAACAAAAATGGGAAGAGGGAAAACAATAAATAATCCCTTCAAATGGCCCTTTGAATGAATATAAAATTCGTTTTTATTATTTTCCCATTCCATTCGATGCACAGCACATGGCTCCGATGGCTCGTTATTTTTCCCTGATAGCATATTGACTTTTCCAACCAAAGGTCAAATTCGTTTTGAAACAAATCATGTACGGTCAAAATTATAATAATATTATTAATTATTTTATTTTAATAATAATATTATATTATTGTAATATAATAATATTAATTATTGTAGTCGAAGAATACGAACAAGAACCCATTCTTTTTTTTCGGATAAAGAAACCGTACTGACCAAAGGAGGGGGTACATGTTCCTCCTGCTGTAGGTATTCTACAGGTGGATCCTTTCACCGAGCCTTTCCGTTCTGCGACGGATCACTCGACTGAAAAGAGAGGGACGGCTTCTGCCTTGCTTTTGTTGTTTGATTACTAGGGTTGTCAATGAAACTCGTTTACCCGTTTATCCAATCCGTACCGTATCGTATAAGACGGGTATGGGTAAAGTTTTATTTTCGTTAAGTTAACGGGTACGGGTATGGGTAAGAAAATTTTTTCGTTAATTTAACGGGTATGGGTACGGGTAAAAGCTATTTCGTATCGTTTTCATAACGGATAATTGCCACAATTAAAAAGATACAATTACATGATACATATGACACCTTATATTGCATGATTGGTAAAAAAATATTACTAGATTTTATATTGCATGATTTTACATGATTGGTAAATATTCGCCACCATTGTTGCACTTTATTAATATACTTATTGATATAATTTATTTAGACAGAGTGTACAAATTTTATTATTATTATATTCATTTTTTACCGTTATCGTATCCGTACCGTTAATTCTTAACGGGTACGGGTAAAGTTATTTTTAACGGGTACGGGTAAAGAAAATTTTAACGGGTACGGTAATAAAAATACCTTCTACCATTGACAGCCCTATTGATTACTTGTTTATCGCCCACCCACATAAGAAGAAAAGCTGGAAATAAGAATCACAGCCAGTTATGAGAGTGTAACTCGCTTATGAAGCTTTCAAGTCAGTTAACAATTACTTACTTTATTAGTCTAATTATTTGTATTAAATAATATTAACAATTAATTTAATAAAATTATTAATTATTTTACCATAATAAATAAGAAAAGAATAATAAATTAAAATTAGTTGTGAAAAAATAAGGTAAATGATTATTTTATTCTTCTCTTCTATATTTATTCTGAACTCACAATCCAAACAACCTTTTAAAATATTATAATATTACAAAATTAATTATTTTTTAAATATAATTAAAATATTCTTGTCATTTTTTTATTATTAAAATAATAATTATTTTATTTTAAATTATTAAATATTAAAATAAATAAGGAAAATATAATATTACACAAATTGGTTTGAAAAAATTAAAATGAATGATTATTTTATTTTATTATAATATTATATTATTAATTATTTTCTATTATTTTTCCTTATTTTATTATTCGAAATATTAGCATTATTAGTAAATAAATTACAACAATTAAAAAAATAAAAATGAATAAAATATAAATAGATAAAAAAATAAATGATTATTTTAATTCAACTTTTTCTTTCTTTATTCCTAACTCGCCATCCAAACAACATTTTTTTTTTTTCGGAATAACACTCTCTCCACTCTTCTCTTCTTTTCACACTTCCTAATTTTTTTTCCCGATATCATTCTTCCTTCCTTATTCCTATCTCATCCAAACAAGTCTGAGTAGAACAGGTCAGAGTTAAAGAGGATAAAGTGGCCTATATGTTTTCAAAATAGATAAAAGTTAATTTCTCCAAATTGTGTTTTCAGTCTAGGCATAGTGTTATTGCTTAATTTTCTCGTTGCTCCATATTTTATTGATGTTGCAGGTATTTGTGAACATTTTTCAGGGGTATGCATGATATATTGGTTTTTTCTTATGGGTGGTTTACAATTGTTATTACCTCTTACTATATAATGCCTTTTTGAAAATTCTTCAAGAAAGCAAGCAAGCATGTTTGTTCAAATTTTTTAAGATGCTAATTCAGCAAAGATGAAATTTGATCGAATCCCACTAAGCCAATCTCGAACTTGACCATAAAACGATTTCCTTGAGTTTTGGAAACCCTTCATTGCAAAAAATGAATCTAGGAAAAAGTGTGAAAGCAGTAAAAATGAAAGAAAGCAAGTTATTTTAATTACCGTTGAAGGTTTCAATGAGATATAGAAATGAGAGGAGACAAAGTACAATGGAAAAAAAATAGAATTTAGTGAGAATAATCTGGTGATTTGGATAGACTAAAGAGAGAAATCATAGTTTTATTGCCCTCTGTTTTTTTCTTAATCACATATTGCCCTTTGTTTTCAAACGCTAGTGAGAGATGAATAGTCCACAACATAAAAAGTGGAGAAATGGCATGGGGTATATTGGTCAGAAATTATGAAAATTATTATTTTTTACTTAAAATATGATTTAAATTAGAGAAAAGAGTTATATACTCGAGAGACAAAATTAGAGGGGGTTATATGCAATTTTGCCTATTTTTTTTATCTATAACGAAAATAAGTGTATCTTTTTTTTTAATTGAGAAAATAAGTGTATCTACCTGTGTGATACTCTGTCAATTATGTACTTGACAAAATTATGAATAATAATAATTTTTTTGTTTTAATCCTAGTCAAATATACTTGAATTCTAATCTTAATTCTATAAATAAGTATGATGGCATTAAAATATAACTTCAAAACATTATAAACTTTATCAAAATATTTAAATCTATCTATATATTAAAAGCCGTTCCACTAACTTCCCCTACGACACTGTTCTTAGAACTGTTCATCTATTTTCTGTTCATCTGGGCCGTTGATTTTTTCTGATTTATCTTGACCGTTCAAATTCAGCTCGCCTCCGTTGTTTCATTGAGGGTTTTTCCTGTTGCTTTGCCTCGATTTCTTGCGCCCACTGCTTCTCTCTCCCATATGCTCTCTCGAAGGATCGACACGGTGGGACAGGGCATGTGGCTCCTGTACGGTTTCTCCCTTCATCCTGCTACCGGTCTGTGCGCCGTCTTTCTTTCTCGCTGCTCTTTTCTTCTCTTTGCGGTTCTGGTGTACGCCTCTTCTTTACTTTTTTTTTTGCCTGCGCTCGGTTCTCATGGTCTGCCCAATCAGAATTGTTCCTTCTTGGTTCCTGCTGCTTTTGGTCCGTCTTCCTTTTTCCCCTGCGCTGCGTTCTTCCCCATGCGAGTCTGTATTTCGCAACTTTTCTTTCTTCATTCTTATTCTCTCCCTGCCATTCTTCTGTTCCTCTTGAGCACAGTTCTTTTCCTGTGAAGGTGCATTTTTATCTTCTTCTTCTTCTCCCTTTTTCTTCTCTTTACGCCTCCTCTATTTGTTCTGTTGTGCTTCTAATTCTGTTCCTTTTTGACTCTTTGTTTTCTGCTACCGTAGGTTCCTGTTGCTGTGGTTGGTACTGTTCTGTGCTTCTGGGAGCTTATTCTGGTCCCGTTGTTTCTTTTCCAGGTAATTTACTTTTTGTTATGTTTATTTGTTGCTTTGTTGCTTTCCTGTGTTCTGTTTTGTGTGTCAAATTTGTTATTGTCAAAATCGTAAATAATCAGAGAAAACTATATGTTATTGTCCGAAAGCATGCTTTCCATTTTGTGTGTCAAATTTGTTAATTTGGATGACTCTTATGGTTCTATAAGCAAAGGCGTTTATTGTATCGATTAGATGTGTTGTTGATTTCATTAGTAGACATTTCAGAAATTTCAAAAACAAGTGCTTTTGGAGACAATTTGTATGGGATGGGGAACTGATGAGAAGATACTTTTATTAGCACGCAGATATGCAGCACAGAGGAAAGCATATGAATAACAGTACAAAGAGGAACTCTTAGAGAGGATTGGATCAGAAACATCAAGTCACTTTAAGGTTTATTCCATATTTTAATCCTTTCTGAAATGCTGAGTTTTTTGTGCAATGTTCAGCTCATTAATTTTTCCCTGTCTTTTTTGTAGCCCCCTGGAGTGTTGTCTCGCCGATTGCTGTTGTGGATTCTTCTTTGGTGTTGTCTGTGCTGCTGGATCTGTGTTCGATTCTGCTTAGTTTTGTTCAGGTGAGTGTTCACTTTGCTTCTTTCTCATATTTAATTATATCAAAGGAGCAGGCAAAGCAAGAGATGGAAAGAAGGATATGCATTTCAATTTTCTCAGATTTACAAACAGTGCTGTTATGTTTGTTAATTTAGTGTTCTTACATCTATATTCTCTTTTTTTTTTAGGTAAAAATTTTTTCTTCTTATCCGTAGCCTTCTTTAAATTATGACATTCAGGTATGGTTTATGAACTAGGCCCTTAGTTTACCAGTATTAGATGCGTAGACAAAAGTAGTAAAACTAAACCATCTTTTTTTTTCCGTTTGGAATGAAAGTTCTGATATTCATTCAAATTTTCTGTTAGGTATTTTTGGAGAAAATTCAACATCTTGTCTAACAACCTAGCTCAAATTATCCAACATCATGTGAAAATTCAACCGTCACATAAAGAAGAGACTTCATCTAATAGGGATGCAAATCAAGTGAAGAGGGTAAGTGATATTATAATCAGAGGCAGATGCTGAGCCAAGGTATTTGCCATAGATATTAACCAAACATGTGTACCACTAATGATATAACTCCTTCGTGTCTTATATGACATGTGTCACTCATATTTTTTCTTTATCAGAGAAATTAACCAGCCATTGTACCAGTGATGAATTAACACATATCAAAATCAGTGCTTTTGTAATAAATTAGACCTCTTCTTGGTGGTTTTTATTGCAATTTTTATTTATTTATTTTCATTGCATATATCAGGCTTCTATGATGATAATTATATGCATCAAACAAAGAGGTGCCTTCTACTTCTTCTTTGTTAATATTAGATTATACGATAAAACTTCAGGCTCTTCCTTTCCGTTTCTTTTCTACTTTTTCCCCCTGCTGCAGGTTGTCTGTGTCTTTTTCTTCTTATCTGTCGACTTTGTTCGTTCTCATCTTTTCCTTTACTTAGGTAATATTATTCCTCCTACAATTTATGGTAATGATCTCATACAAGTAAAGTAAATTTAATAATTGATAGGCCAATGAACTGATATGAGTAACACTTCAAAATATAATATTAATATAAAGATGTCAAATGAACTTTTATTTTCCTATTTGTGACATTTCTAGCTTTCCATCTGCTGTAAAGAAGTAGAGTAGTTGTAGTATCAATATTAAGTAATTTTTTAGATATCCAAGTATGTATTAATTTTCATACAATTCTTGAATTGATTTGCATTCCAGTCAGTTTCCAACACATGTTTTATTAAGTTCCATTGGATGTTTTGGTTGTCTTATATGCTAAAACCTGAGACACATGAAACAAAGGGCTAATAAAAGAAATGGAGCTTAGCGAAAGTTGTGAGTGGAGTTGCATGAGAAAAAATTGATGGTTACTCCATCTGGTAACATAATCTGCAGATTTGTTTTATTTATTAGTCTATCTCATCTATTAAATTATTTGTTTAATTAGTTTTCCATTTGCTCACCTAATTGGATGGTTAAAATATACACTGGGTTTTTCAGAGTATATTTATTAAACAATTGTTTACTTAATTTATACTCATAATTAATTTTAATTTTTTGTCCCCTTTCTATTTTAACCTTCGAATGATAACTTTAACCTATTGTGTTCAGTTTTAAGCAAAAAAGAAGTTTTTTACCTCCTGGACTCTCCATATCAGAGCCTTCCTGCATGGTATTATATTTTTCTTTGCTATATATTCTGACATTCTTCATTTTGGAGAAAACTGCAATTCTAATCAGTACATGTATGTTTCTTAGAATAAATTTAGATATTAGCATAAAGTACAGAGTTCAGAATTCTCACATATGCTTTAGGAATTGATTATGCATGGAAAACCTAATAGTATATAATTTAATGTATATAAATTGAGGAGTTCCCGAATTCAGACTCTTAAAGACATAAGCTCTGTAATAGTGTGTATAAGCATTGCAAACTAGAATTGGAAGGAACAAAAGAAGTTAATTAGCACACCTTTGAAGCAAAACCTTTTTCTTTTTACTTATATATGACTTCTAATTTTACTATTTCAGCATTGCAGCAAATACCCTGTTGCTTGCTGCAGCTAAGAAAAAGAATGTTACAGGGAAATATTCATGTGTATGCTCATAAAACAAAATAAAAACCTTGAAAACAAATTGTTGAAAGTTCAACTATTGTTTTGCCCTTTGTTGAGAAACTATAAGAGATCTCCCAACTTTCCTTTATTTCCCTTTTTCAGGATTACTTAATAGCTATCGTTTTGATAACAATATCGCATACGCACCAGAGGTATGGAGCCTTTCATCTCCTTGGCTTATTCAGACCTAAAAATCTAGGCTGACATTTCAGACCCGATATGCCATTTATGAAATTAGGTATATATCTTCTATTGATTGTCAATAAATTCTATAGTTTGAGATTTGAATTGCATTTATCTTTTGTCCTTTTTTATTTTATAATACCATTAGAAATGTTCTATGACATGAGAATATGCAGCCCAATAGGGTACTGCTAAGGTTAGCTCAATAGTCAAAGGCATAATAAAAAAATTTGTCTTGGACCTCTCCATATTTTGCCTTTGTTAATAATTTTATATTTCGGCAGTCAATACCAAAATCCTATCAACAATATCTGATAAATATATCTTTGTTTTTCTTTTGGAATGAATTTCAGGTTGTTTGAATAACCATCAGCGGATTTTTAAATTGTATAGTAACACTATGAATTGTTATTTTTTTTAAGATTCTTTATTTTGAAGCAATTTATATGGAGGGTGTTAAACTATATACTATATCAATCAATCAGTGAATTTCTTATGCAATTTCATTTATGTTCTTTTCACAATGCGATTCTAATAGCTCTTTGTAATCATAGGAGTTTAAATAACATGTTTATCTTTAAAATTGAAAGGACTGTTTGTTCATTGATTCAATGTGTTAGTCCTCCGTACCTGATCTTTGTTGCTGAACTTTTATGGTTTATCAGTTCTGGCTTCTAAGTATGATTCGATATATTCAATTGTTCAGCTGTTTCATCAATGACTATAGCTCTATAGATTGATTAAAATATTTATGATAGATAAGTTTTAGTCCAGCCAAAATATATAATGTGACCAAAGGAGAGCATACCTAAATGATGTATTGTTATTTTGCGAAATTAATAATATGTTATGCTGCCTACATTTGAACATCTCTTAAAAAAATTTTAAAGAATTGCTACCATAAGCTTTCAGGGAAAAAATAAGAAGAAAGATAGTTCGCGCAACGGGCGAATAGCCACTAGTAAAATTAAATTGAATACAAAATTTTGTCGACATATTAAATTGTCTATTAAAAACGCACAACTATAAACATGTTCATTAATATGTTAATTATCCTAAAAAATAATAATAAAAGCTTGTGAAAATTGAAATTTTAGAAAATATTAATTACAGCTACTTTTACATTCTTATAATACCTGTGAGCAATTGAATTAGAATAGACACATCTAAATCATAAGATCAGAAATTAATTCCTTAATATTCTTGGATCTTTGATCATAATATTTAATCTTGAAATTTCTCAACCTTCCAATTTTATCCGGACTTTTTTTTTTCCTTTTGATACAGTAGGGGTGTGTTTGGATGAGCCGGGAATAGAGAATAAGAATAAAAAATTTCGGTTTGCGTGCTTATCCATATTCCTTATTCTTATACCATGGTTTTGTTAGTATAGGAATAAGGACTCAAATTCTTTATTCTTGTGTTATTTGGATTGCACAAAAAAAAAATTAAACACGTAAACCGAAATATTTTATTCCTATTCTCTATTCTCGGCTCATCCAAACACACTCCTAGATATATATCGACTACCTACAATTTTTATTTTTTTATATATGTCCGGACTTCAAGCTTAACTTTTCTCCATTTGATTTTTTTGTCTCATCCTTTACCTGCGGATCTCATCTATTTTTATAACGTGTTCAATTGCAATTGGATGCTATAACATCGATATTGCTGCCCACTTGATAGCGGTATATAAACAACCTTCACCTTCCTAGGTAGCTACTACCTAGTACTTTGAAAAAACCTTCACCTTTCTCTTTGGTGCGCATCACTACAGGCACAACATACTCCCTCTCTTTCTTTCTTAGTTATATTTACTGTGGTGCTTGGTGAGGCGAAAGGTCGGGTGATTGAGAAGGCAGAGTTTGTAAGCTTGTTGTTTCATTAGTCTTGCTATTTGAGGTATTTCTCTCAAGTAATAATCTATGTTTCTACTTCTTTTCTCCAATTCGTGTATCAGTTCTCGGTTTGTTTGCTGGTAAGAAGTCATAGTTTGGTCAAGAAATATTTCACGAATTGGTTAATATTTATGTTAGAAAGATTACTTTTCAAAATCTATGCATAAGTTCAACTCTTAGTCAGACCCGTAATTAACACCAGACCCAACTTTTATTTAGATGTCTAATGTCTAATATGGCCAGGTTACACAAGGACAATTGTTCATATTAAAAGTATAATGCGAAACTTAGTTTACGTGATGAAAATTATTTAATATAGTAAGGAACTTGGATTTATAGAATTCAATAGGTACATATAACATACAGGATTATATAGGCCTAAATATATAAACAAAGGGAAGAATTAGTAAGTTTAGCAAATAATTCGGAGTTACGTTGGTTTTTTACTCCAATTTCTTATAAGTTTTATAATATTATTCTAGAAACTTAGCATATGGTTTTTTTTTTATAACAAAATCATATGGTATAACTAATAGACCGTTTGCTTCATGACAAAGTTAAATTAAAAGTATGTGAAAAATTTTCATGAAATATTATTAAAAACGTAATTTCATATAATATTACTAGAAAGTTAGTACTAAATCTAGCGTGTAGGAAAAAGGAATAATAAATAAATAAATAAAATCTTGCTTAACTAGATGATAAGTCTGGTTTAACTTTTATTTAAGCCAAAACCAAAACTAGATTTAAGGGTTAACTTAGTTTTCATTAAAACTAGTATTTGACAGAATTAGTTACGTCAGGTAATCAGTCTGACTTAGCGGGACTAGTAGAGAATCAAGTGTGATATACACCATCCATTAAAAAAATCATCCAAACCATCCAATTGGACCATTTTGAATGGTCTGGGTGTAAAAATCCAGCATACACCAATTTTCGCTGACGTCATCATCATGGATTTGTGCCGGCTGGCGTCATCAAAATCGCTTGCTGACGTCAATTTTTTTAAAAATATCACGCGCTGACGTCATCAAAATGAGAGATTTTTGTGTTCAATTAAACAACTCAAAGATCCTTTAAATCCAGTTAAGTGTTCAGTTAGATGCCTCATTAAAATAAGACAAATAAGTCTTGTGTTCAGTTAAACAACTCAAGGGATGAGTTAATTCTATTTAAGTGTTCAATTAAAAAGCTTCAAGAAAGCATATTAAATTTTTTTTTGTTCAATTAAATCATTCAAGGGATGAATTATTTGTAGTTATGTGTTCAATTAAATACATTTCAAATTTGACGTTTCGATAACTATAAAACGATAAAATATCATAAAAATTCTGATTATAATCCAATCACATGAGCAAAAGAAGTAAACAATTGTAACAAAAAAACTACCAATTTTTCATAATTCATCGATTTTAACAACCACAGACAAACACAATTTACCAATTAGATAAAAAAAACTAAAACCACAGAAAATGCAACTACAATTCAGTTTTCATCAAATTAAAAGAAACTTTTGGGGAGAACAACCCGACGACTCCAACCATAACATCAACAGAGCAGAAACCTGTTAAAATTGAGATAAACATTAACAAATACGAAATGTTAACAACATTATAAACGTTGAATTACTAACAAAACATGTATAGAGCAGAATATGTGTAAACACTAACTTGTGCATTCCAGAAACTAACTGAACGCATATGATAACTAACTACTCCATTATAGAAATTAACTGAACATTTATAACACGTAACTGAACACGAAACTAACTTCTCATTAATTTTTACTAAACCTAATTTAATTCAAGTACGCATCAATCTTTATTATGCATGATGAACACTTCACTAACTAAATTGAACATCATTTCTTGTATCTGAACATCATTGATAACATAACTCTAATAACTACAAAACAAGTCGACTACATAATTCCAGTCTTATTTTCATATCTCGTGTCAACAATATAATCACTTATCTCAACATTAGTATTCCTCGATATAACAATATGATCTCTTATTTTCATATCTCGTGTCAACAATATAGCCCCTTATCCCAACATACGTATCCCTAAATATAATAATATGATAATCTAGGACCAACATGACAAATAGATAGGAGCGAAATTAAATTGAAGGATAATATAGTATGTCAGGCAGTTGGGGGGGGGGGGGTGGGGGATCAATTAAGATAGTTAAGGCAGAACACATCATTTTATCAAGCCAACAACAATTTCAACATTTAAGACAAATCCATCACAGTAAGTCTACCAACAACACGTCACTCTAAAGAAAGTACTGATAATAAAGGGTACTTAATATTCCTCATGCCGGACCTGATAAGGGATTCTGAATTTTGATCGGTAAGCCTTAGCCTCGTATTGATCAGCGAGTTTAGTTTTTAAAGCTTATGTTAAAATAAACGGATAATCAAAATTAGAAACGGGGCACAAAAGATGACCGCAAAAGAGAAGAGAAATCAAATTAAATGTGCAGAAAACAAAAAAAAATTAAAGAGAAAAGGAGAAAGGACTCAGATCGAGAGATTGATCGAGAGATGAGCATTCCAATAAAAAAACTTGCTCCTTTTTTACGACTCAGATCAAATCCAAATAGAGAGAAAGAGAGAAAAAAAGATACAATCGATTACAACACTCGACAACTTAGAACTCAAAACAATTAGTCGGAGATGGAAAAATTAATTTGAAGTTGAAATACCTGATAGCCGGCGTCGGAACTAGACATATTTGATTCTAGAAGCAGGGATGAAGGAGATGCGGGGAAGAGGAAGAGATGTTCCCAATCAAAGCGCTGGTCGATCTAAGGCTTTGGAGTGACGCGATAGGAGAGAGAAGAGAGAAAGGAGGAGAAGAAGAGCCTGTTGGAGCAATTAATCTAGTCTAAAGAAAAGAAGAGGCATCCGTTAGAGCGGAAAATAGGAGAGAAAAAAGAACACGCCTAGGTTTTATATTCAGCGATTGTTTGGATGGTTGGATGGTAGATACCAATTACCGTAGAGAATTACTATTATGACGGAATAACAGACGGAGTTTTTTTTAAAAAATTAGCTTCTTTCAAAACTCGTCAATTCCAGGTGTGGATGCTTTTTGAAATTTTATTATTCTTTTGATAGAACTAGTAAATTTATTATTGATCATAAAAGTGAAATGAAATAATTAAGAAGGAAATAAATGAAAAGTGAAACATAATGAGACCGAGTAGTTTAAGTTGTTTTATCCGGAGTTTCTATTATTAGGAGGTTGCACCTAAGCTAATGATAGTGGCCTTTTTAGGATAGCGATCACATACAACACAATTGATCTACTATGCTATTCAGTCATTAGTCGGATTACCTGTCATTTGGTGTGTGTATTCTTTTTGTTTGGACATGCTAGGATCTTTAGGTGTGCATAAGCGGGCTACCCCATGGAACTTTGCGGTAGTAGCTCTAGAGTATATTAGCCCCCCACTTAGTGCATGGTGAAGGGGAGGAACAATTACGGTCGAGTGTATATACACTAGGTGTAACATATTGGAAAATGCCAACTTAAAATTTCAGTTTAATTAATTAGATTAATTCCATTAATAATATTGGAATAAATAAATCTATAAAAATAATACTTGAAGATAGTTGATTAATATATAATAACCAAAATTTTCCATATAAATACCAAACAAATTAGAAAATAATATCATAGAATCAGCTCTAATTAAGACTAAATAAATATTAGTAAAAAGAATTAGAATTTTTCTAATTAATCATTATTTATTATAGAAACATTACTAATTAGTAACTTTAAGAAATAAATCCGATGCAACAGTGAATTTCGAAATAAAAATGTCTACCTTATGTAGTATCTATAATTAGTTTATATAGTTCTGGCAAAATGAAAGTTTAATCTACTTGAAACATCATCAAAACTATTAAAATCTTAATAAAAGCCATTATAAATATTAATGAGTAAAATTTTTCGGATATCACTAAAGTTTATACATAGTTCAAATTTGGTCACTGAACTTCAATTTGTCTTTCGAAAATCATTAAATTTTGTTTTTGTCCGATTTTAGTCACTCTATCAGAATTCCGTCTAGTTCCGTTTATTTGGTGAAATTGGAGGTGCAAAATGGAGAATTTGAATAGAACGTTGCTTCTCCTCTTTCTCTTGCAGTGTCTCCCAGCTACCTCTAATGCTCAAAAAAAAAAAAGCTATTTCTATCGTCTCTTTCTTGAACTTTAAGTGTGTGTTTGTCAAAATACGTGTTTGTCCAAATTTCTTATTCTAATATAATGATTTTGTTAGAATATATTTGGATAAGGGCCCAATTTTTTGTTCCATAGTTGTTTGAGTTGCACAAGAATAAAAAATTTAGAACTTATTCTTATCCAAATTCTTATTCTAACGCATCCAAACACACCTAACCCCTCACCCCTCTCTCTATGCCAAAACAGTACCTCTAACCTTCGAGTACTCTTGGACCCGCCGCCCCTCCCCCCTCTTTATCCCTCTATTTGGATTAAAAGGAACGGCCTCTCTTTCTCCTTTAATCCCTTTAATCCCCTAAAAGTGAATTACACATCCACGGTTATCGTCCCACTAAAGTATTGCGCTCTCCATTAGGACAATTAATGTGAATATCCATTGAATTAGTTTGATGTCCCTTCTATGTAACTTGATATTTGGGAATCGTATCCTCTGCTCATCTTTTAAAGATGAGCAGGGTGCTAACCTAGCCTCTGGACGGTTGGATTAGATCCAACGATAGACACAAAAAAAAGAAAATAATACCACTCTCTATTCCTGCCCGCTGCCCTTTCCTCTTAAATTTTTTTTTTTTATAATTCTCCGCTCGTCTCCTCTCTCGCTCAGTCGCTCACGCTCGTCTCATTTTTCTTAGCGGGTTCAAACCCGTTAGTGCTAGGCCATCACAACTCTCAAGAAAGAGCTTATTATCATCGTGGTGGAGAGAGGAATATCATGGCCGTTTCCATTTGTGTTGTGTCGTTTCAGATTGTCGACAAAACCATCTTCTTCAGAGGAGCCTGACGAATTATTTCGGTGAAATTCCGACGATCTAGGCTGATGTGACTCACAAGTTTTGGTCAGTTAGACTCATGAAGAATAGAGGAACACCGCTCGCGTCACTCTAGGTTGATGAGAGCACCGAGTGACTAGTATGGGAGAAAAGTGAGGCTGGTACCGAGAGAACTTGAGGTGTAGAATGATACCAGAATAGACTTGTTTGTACCAATGGGATGTGGAGAGGGTATGAAGAAGTTCAATTTAAAATGTGTGTTTCTAATTTGGTGTATGTATCAAATAATTGACATAACTATGACGTCGGCTTGGTACTGGTTTTGTGGTGGAACCAACTGTAATTCAAATAACATTGCTTTTTATCATATGCCTTCAGCAGCTATATTTCCTATTTTAAATCCATTTCTCCTTTAATGCCACTAAATTAAGAGGGGTTCAATGTGCTAGGCGCATTCACAGGCTATGTACCGTTACATTGCTGTTCAAATATTGAGGTTTTAAGCCATAATGAGACAAAACATATTATTACTCATTCATTATATTTTTTTTCTTAGCGAATAAACTTAACCGCTCTTGGCCACAACTATACATCCATCCACTAAACATCAGTATTATACAAACGGTGCACACAAAGAAAGTGTTCAAATATCTCAAATTAGGATCAGAAATATAGATATGATATCTTATTAACGGGTGTGTTTGGATCGTTGGAAGAAAGAAGAAGAAGAAGGAAGAAGAAGGAAAAAAATTATAAACAATCCAAACTCTTCACAAAGTTACACACTTTCCAATACTTCTTCCTACTTCTTCCATTCTTCCCTTCTTCCCACACCTATCCAAACGGAGCCAACAAAGGGGAATTGGCGACATGATAGAGCTAATAGAAAGGACATAATGTTTATGAGACTCCCACATTTTAAATCAAAATATCAAGTTAAACCCAGGTCATCATCAAACTGTAGAATAGATCAGAATTTAATTAAAAGAATGGAATTACATACCAATACGAGATGACTAGAACTATAACCAATTGCATGTACTGTAGGTTCTGTCTAACTGTAGGGTGCGTTTGGATCGTTGGAAGAAAGAAGAAGAAGAAGGAAGAAGAAGAAAAAAAATTATAAACAATCCAAACTCTTCACAAAGTTACACACTTTCCAATACTTCTTCCCACTTTTTCCCTTCTTCCCTTCTTCCCACACCCATCCAAACGCACCCGTAGATAAGATGTCTTGGGTTTTTTGTTATTTTCTCGCAGTGAGTGAACCACTAGCACAATATCCCATTTATCTCTTTCTCGAATAAACATACTGCATAAAGGAAATTGCAAATTAGAAATACCTGAAGCAAAATTCGAGTTCCAGGATCTGGTATGCAAGATGAAGGATCATGTGGCGGAGGCTGGTCGCCATGATGAAATGGAGAGATAGTACTCAAAGGATGAGGAGATAAAACGTAGAAGAGAGGAGATGAAAGGACGAGGAGGACAAGACCTTGGTGGGAATTCGAGTGAAAAGGGAAGGATTTCAGGGAATCACATCCTCATTACGAGATATATTTTTTAGTTAAAAAAAAAAAGAATCGGAGAGGAGAAGAGGGCAGTCGGGCAAGGAAGGATTTGAGTGATTTATTGTAATCTTTGAGTGCACCGTTAGATTAGGATCCAAAGGTCGAAGAGAAAGGTAGACACTTTCCTCATCTTTTAAAGGTGAGCAGAGAATACAATTCCTGATATTTGTAATCAATTTGCATGTCTGACTTGCCTGATTACTGTACAAAGCATGTAAAGACAAGGTTTGCAAAATCACAAAAATATAATGTAGTATGAATGTAAGACGTAAGATGAAACGAGAGCAATATGACCAAATGACAAATTAAAGATTTCATGCTAAATTAACCTGATAAGTGGAAACTAAAATTTAACATGTAAAGTTGTAATCGCCTCAGTGGAAGTTAATTTCCATTCATTCGTCTGTAATAACGTTTGATGGAGTGATTAAAATCAGATAAAATTAAAATTTAGTGGTTCTGAAAGGACAAATTGAAGTTAAGTGATTAAAATTGGACTATGTATAAACTTTAGTGAACTCCCAAAAAATTTGAAATTGATTACTGCCATCTGCAGTTTTGCCATCCCTGCCATCGCTAAATATAAAGTGAACATATACAGTAAACAAAGTGAACATATAGACGATCTAAGTGAACACATACAAACAAATAAGTTCAATGAAAATTAGTTGAATATGCATGTGAACTTCTGAACAAGTGATGACAACACTTATTTGTTTGTAAGTGTTCACTTAGATCGTCTATATGTTCACCTTATTTGCTGTATATGTTCACTTTGTATTTAACGATGGCTGGAATTGTATATTTGCCGATGACACTTATAATTCCTGCAAAAATTTACTCAATATTAATTTATATGAGGATCAGCATCGTTGGACACACAAATCCTGCTATAGAAGATCCAGGGAATGAATAAAATACAAAATTTTCCCTCTCTCTCTCTCTCTCTTCCTTCGATCCCATCTCCTTCCCCTCTTCTCTTCTTTCCCGAAAAAATATCGGAAGCTCGAAATCTTAAAGCTAGGGATCACCTGCGCGTCAATAAGGAGATGCCACCTCAGTCAATTTCTCTTTGGACCCTTATCTTCTCCACCTCCGTTCTTATCGTCTCTGCATTCCCTCGAAACCTACCTGACAAGTGGGTCCTACTCGGGTAGCTTATCCTCTCTAACAGTTTGACATCGTGGCACCATGGATTAAAGCCACGTATCTCTTACTTTGCCTATAAATAGCAGCAGTAAAGCTGCGATTTAGGTCTTGTTGTCGGTTGGAGAGAAACCCTAAAAATGAGTGAGACGGAGAGGAAGAGAACTGAGACGAGACAGAGAAAGAGGAGGGGATTAGGCCTTAACCCTTAATTGGGGCTTGACAGTGGGTACTATAGAATTAAAATGGAATATAGATGATGCTGGTCAAGAGAGTTAGTTAATTTTGCAATTTTCATTGGTTGTTTGGTTGTGACTTGTGAGCCGATGGTATAAGTGATGGATTTGGTTAAGCCAAATGAATGGAAGATAGGTAGTGTTGTGCTTGTGTTAATCCACCAATCTGACTTCTCTGTGTGTTACGTTGGTACTAACGTTCTGGTACGATACTGTCGTGTTATAGGCACTGTTTTGTGAAGCTCTTTAGCCTCAGGGGCCTGTTTGTAAATAAAAAAGTACTCCTTTGTAAATTTTAGGGGCCATTGTGATTTGTGAGGGAAATTAAAAGTTTAGGGACTTTTTTGTAAAGTCCTTGAGCTTGCGGGTTGTATCCTAAATCCTGGTTAATGGGTTTGGTAGGACCTTTGTCGGTTCCAATTAGTGTGGCTTGGATCAAATGGGTCATGTTGACCCGGCTGAACCCTGTTGCGCGGCTGGTCTGACGGGAATCACATCCTCTACCCACCTTAAAAAGGTTGGTAGAATACCGACCTCTGATCTGAACCGTTAGATTTAATTTCAACGGTTAAGGGAGCCCCGTGCATGTAACTAGATTGATAGGCCCGAAAAATATTAACCGCCGAGATTAGATCTAACGGCTCGGATCAAATGTTGGCACTCTACCGACCTCAAAAAGATGGTAGAGGATACGGACCCGGTCTGACGAGGGCTGAGGATTTAAATGTCTAAAAGTCTAAAGTCTAAGCCTTTTATCCCAAACAAGTTGGGGTAGGCTAGAAATGACACCCCGACTCTGGTCATTTCTCGTATATATGGCTGAGGTTTTACGCTGGCTCGCCAAGCCTATCGCAAGCATGCGGGCTTGAACCCTAAACCTCTTAGAAGAGAGCCAAGTGCTCTTACCACCTGAGCTACTAGACCACATATTTGGGATTTAAATGTGCCTGACTTTATTCATTTTGGCCCAGTAACCAGTTTGATCTTTGATGGAATATATATGTTCGGCTTAAAATTCTCCTTATTAGTCCAATATAAAGGAAATCAGTCTTGGTCCTTCAATTTCGAATTCCTTTCTTGCCAGTGCGGATTCATTAAGATAATTAATAAATTAATTATGGACTTTATGTTGGGATTAAACCAAATAAGGGCTAATCCTAAAAATAATTTTGTTGTAATATCTGGCCCTACTTATGTACAAAGTTGTTATAATAAATACTTTTGTGACATTATCTCATGACCTGTGTGATTGCTTATAACACCATACACAGTCTTAGATGTATATAAAGAGTATATGTATATAACAGAGTATATATATATGTGGCGGGTTGTTCTCCAAATGGTGATTTGGTTCGGGGTTTGACAATCTGCATACCATTCGCCACAGAATATACGTCTCGATCCGAAGCACTAAGTAAAAATTGATGACTCCTACTTGATGTTTTCTTTTGAAGGAGGACACTTGATAAATTATTATATTTTAGTACCAACTGTTCATGTATAAATATGTTGAATCATTGTCCAATATTATATCGTGCAGGAAAAGAGGACATCTCTCTTTTATACCACAAGTGGTGAACCGTGAAAGAGTACTAGTGAGGATTAATACAGCAACTAGCTTGTACCCCAGATGTCAAAAGGGGAAGTGCACTCTCAGTGCGCCGGTTACAGTCTCTCGGTACCAAACGTGCAAAGCCTTGCTACATCTCTTGATAAATCGTCTCAAATCCCTGAAAGATATGTTTGGTCTGAAGCCAATGTCAATCCAATTGCTCGTACCAATGAGATTGAGTTGCCCATCATAGATTTGGCAAAATTAATTGATCCAGAGTTCTCCAAAGAAGAAGCTGCAAAGCTGCACCGAACCTGCCAAGAGTGGAGTTTTTTCCAGGTTGCCTTTTTCTTTTTCTAATTCTTTTTTCCTTTTCAATCAATTTTGTTTTCTATGTTATACATATAACTGAGGTTACTAAAATTTTCAAGTGAAGTGACATTTTGTAAAATTTGGGGGAGTTTAATTCAATTACATCATATATGAGAAGAAACTAGTACAGGCATCTAGGAATAAGGAATTCATTCAATCATAACGTATTTTCATGCCAAACAATTATTTCGTGCACCTAAAACTCCATGATCAAACTGATAATCTCTATTCTGACATACTGTAGCTGGTGAACCATGGAGTACCAGGAGAATTGATCGAGGGATTGAAGGCAAATACTAAGGAGTTCTTTAACAAACCCTTGGAAGAGAAGATGGTATACAAGCAAGATAATGATGGTACTCTACAGGGCTATGGTCAGATGTTCCTCTTATCAGAGGAACAAAAGCTCGATTGGTCTGACATGTTTTATGTCATAACCCGACCAGTTGCGCTTCGAAACATGAAATTTTGGCCCACCAGCCCCTCCACTTTCAGGTATGTGTGATAGATCATTGCCTATTTTTTTTTTTGTAAAATTGAAATTGTATTGAGTAGACTTGTCCTTGGATTAACATGACATTCTGGCCCACCAACCCCTCCACGGCTCCACCTTCTCTCTGTGTGACTCTGTTTATTCCTCTTTAACAACGTTTGAGCTCATAACCTTTCGTTTAATTGTACTATGAACCTTCTCTCTGTTTATATTCCTATTTAGCAGTATTTGACATGACCTCTTATTGTTATACTACGATATGGAGGAATAACAAAACAAAAAGAAAAATTCTCCATATATTAAGGAAATAAAGCAAAGAGATAATTAAAAGGGAACATATTATAAAGAAATGCGGATAATATGAATTAATATTATATATTTATATGAATTGCGTACATTTTTTTTTGCAGAGATAATATGGACAGATATTCTCTTGAGCTTACAAAAGTGGCAAGTTGCCTGTGGCAGTACATTGCCACAAACCTAGGTGTTGCACCAGAGGTTTTTGAACAATTGTTCAAAGATCATCCTCAGGGATTACGATTCAACTATTACCCACCGTGTCCGAAGGCTGATAAAGTCATAGGTATCGCGCCGCATTCAGATGCCTCGGGATTTTCTATTCTTCTCCAAATAAATGATGTACAAGGTTTGCAAATAAGAAAAGATGGAGAATGGATTGCCGTTAGTGCGTTACCTAATGCTCTCATCGTCAATTTGGGTGATATCACTGAGGTAAAGTTTGAGCAACATTAAATAAATATAGTTTAGTATTATGTAGTGCAAGATATTTGTAAGGAAATCTTCTTTACCTTCCAAAATTTAAGGATTTGGATAATCTTTCTATTGTGAGGCGCGTCAAAAACAGACATTGAACCAGGGGTAGTGAAAGGCAAAAGGGCCGGGCCGGATTTTAAAGTATCGGACTTGACGGGTTTGGTAGAAGGGCCGGATCGGACCGAGTTAAGAAAAAGGATCGAGATGGGACGGGTTAGACGGGTTTGTTTTTTGAACCACGAGACCGGCCCTTTGAAAATTCCGCCCTTTTAAGTCCTTGGCCCTTCTAGTCCTTCTAAAATAATACCAATATTTAATTTTTTTAATAGTTTTTTAATCTCTATCGTTCCATCATGATCAAATAGTCACTACTATTGAACGATTAGGTCGGATCCGGCCCTTCAACATATGTTTTTGAAAAAAATTAGACCCGGCCCTTTCAAAATCCGGCCCTTCTAGTCCCTTGTCCATCGAAAAGTCCTTCGAAGGACCGGTCCGGTCCAGATTTTAGAACAATCTTCCAAAGGACGGGCCAAGGGCCAAGGATTTTTAGACTATCACTACCCAGGGGAGTGATTTATGCCACCGTAAATATTTGAAATAAGAGATATGTCATCACTAAACGATAAATTATTTTTTTGCCACTATAAAATAATAGAAATTAAATTTTTTCCATCGGACAATTTTACCTTTTTAAATATGACACAATAAAACTAAAAAATTAGTAATATGCCATCACGAAAGAAATAATTAGTTTTATACCATTATAAATCATTAACAATTAGTTTTATACCACTACAAAATAACAAAATTATTCTATGCCACTACAGTTTCAACATTAATGCTCATGATAAACATAATTTAGTAAGTTTTATATTTCTTGCAATTCAACAAAATATTCATGACAAACTTTCATAATCCAATTTAGTTAATACATTAGTTGAGGCGGTAAGTTAACTCTAGTACTGAATGTCCTTAGAATAGTTGACCTTTAGTAAGTTGTTAAGAAGAGGTCATGATGACATTTTATGTAACCAAATTAAGTTTCATCACCATATTTAATAGTAATATTGGTAAGGACTAAGGACAACAAACTTCACTCAAAAGATTTTTCTTTCTCCAACAATAATGGATTCTACGCGTACGTAGAGGAAAAATAATGGAAAAACATAAAGACTCGTCATGATGAGGTATAATTTTGTTAACTAATTGTGTTTACCTTCTCGCACAGTCGAGCGTTAGTGTTTTTTTTTTCTAACCGCCGTCTGTTTTTTAGGGTTTATTTTAATGAGGGATAATTTGGTCATTAAAAAAAATTAATAACTGATTTGGTAATGACATTTTTAGAATTTAGTAAGTTTTTGAAGAAATAGTGGCATATAACTAATTATAGCAATTCTATAATGATATAAATTTAATTGACAATTTAAGAATGATATTTTCCTAATTGATAAAATTCATGGTGATAAAACTAATTCTCTCTTTATATAATGATACGAGTCCACATATATTGATGAATTCTAAATTGTAGTAATTTCTTGTCACTAATTTTTTTTACCCTTCTTAAAAACTAGGTACTGAGCAATGGAATATACAAAAGCATAGAGCATAGAGCTATGATAAACACCCAGCATCCCCGGATCTCTCTTGTGGCATTTCATGGTCCTGACAATTCTTTAATGCTTCGACCTTTACCGGAAGTCGTAGGGGATGGCAAGCTGAATTATGGTAGCATGAGTTATCAAGAGTTCATGAAAGCGTTTTTCAATAAGAAATTAGAAGGAAAGAGCGCCATAGAAAAGCTCAAACTGTAAAGCAAAGAATTAGATGTATGCCCTATTTTTAGTATATAGTACGTTTTAATTTCTGTAGAAGTCACTGATGCAGCGACGCTATTTTTAACTTCAACTGTTGCATATTAATTTTCTCCTTGTAACATAACGCATGATGAATAAATAATATAATACTTCTAGCTTCGTTTGGATGGTGTGGGAATAAAAAGAATAAGGAAAGAAATATTGGAAAGTGTGTAACTTTATGAAGAGTTTGAATTATTTATAATAAATTTGAAAGTAGAAATAAGTTATTCTCTTATTCTTGCACCCATCCAAACGGAGCCTCATGCCAGTCTATATATAGTAGTAATATATTTTTTTTCAAGATATCCCGATTACAAGTTTCATTTGTCGGCTGCCAATAGTAACCGTTGTCTAGAATTATCCTGTATCATTTGCCCAAATTTCGCCTTGGTCAATTTTTTTTTTTCTGTATTATGTATTTTACGTCCATTTGTGTTGCTTTGGTTATCACAAAAAGTTTTCTTCAGTTGATGTATGATCAACTTTAAGGCGAAAAATAGATATAATCTGAATGCTCAAAATAATTACCAGTAATTATAAATGCAAGTAGTTTAGGCAACAAATAAATTATATACAGACTAGTTCTAAGAAAAAAGAAAAGAGACGAAACATTGAAAAAGTTGAGATAGAAAGAAATATCATTTAGTTCATTGGAGTATATGTAGACTAAAGCCCTGATCAAAATGATTTTTACGTGGGATTTCATTTCATTTCATTTTATTTGAATTGATTTTATAGGATTTCGTTGGATCTAATTATATGAGAATTCCAACCAAATAATGACACCAAATTTTTTCATTTTGATCAAGAATTTTCCAACGAAATGAAATGAAATGAAATCCCATGTTAAAAAAATGAGATTTTGATCGGGGCCTAAAAGAACATGGAGGGTTAGATAAAGCCCAAGATTAAACTGATAATCTCTGATCCTGCCATCCTGGGATGAAATGTAGCTGGTGAGCGGTGAACCATGCATGGGGTACCAGAAGAGTTGATAGAGAGATTGAAAGCTGTGGAGTTCTTCAGCAAAGCTTTGGAAGAGAAGATGGCTTACACGCAAGATAACGTCGGAACTCTACAGGGCTATACAGTCCGGCCTTTGTTTTATCTGAGTAACGAAAGCTCGATTGGTACGACACGTTTAACATTATTACTGGATCTTGCGCCTACGAAACAAAGAATTTTGGCCCACTAGCCCTTCCACCCTCAGGTATGGGAAGTTTTTGTATATGCAAATAGTATTTAATAGAGTTTGTCCTCAGAATAAAAATGTTCTGTTTGTATTCTCTTTTTTTCTCTTCTTTTTCCCCTGCATCAGTGTAAGAACTCAGCAAAGAGGAAACAAAACAAATAAAAAAAACTTTTCTTTTTATCAAAAGAGGAAACAAAGCAAAAGAATGTAAAATTGGGACTTTCTTTCAAAGAAGGCAAAACAAAAAGTCGGGACAATTTTATCACCAATAATAAATTTCCACAAACCCTGACCTTTTAGAAAAATTTTCATATGATAAGACCACTGGAAAAAAAAATTTGCATCCATTGGGAAAAATTATTTCCATCCACAATGACAAAAACTGGTCGGACTGGTTCATATGTCATTGTAATTAACAAAAAGTACTGTCAAGAGATATTATTATTTTTCAAGATCTCTCTGTAAATTTGTACTTTCTCTCCTCACATGAGATAGAGAGATAGAAAGGGATTCGCATCCTCTGGATGGCAGTCTAGAGGATCCGGTGGACGTCTTTTAATCTACACCGTCCGATTTAATCTCGACTGGCTGATTTTTATGGGCTGCACGAATCTCGACGGGCCTAGTATTAATCACGGAGCATCTATTATTGATCGCCACTGGATCCTCTGAACTGCCATCCAAAGTATCCTCTCTGGGAGAGTACCGAACAAAAGGAGAGGAGAGAGAGAGAAAAACAGGCGGCACGAGTAGCTGGTCTGTTGTACTGTCGCTCGACGACTCTTAAGGAGGCAAATGATTGGTGGTGGATCAGATGGACAACGGCTCGTGTGCGTTGAGTCATGGGAAAGCAGCGAAGCAAGGCAAACAACGTTGTAATAAGAAAGAGACTGAGCGACAGAGATCTTGTGAACAGGACAGGGCACTGTTAGCACTGATCGGAGGTGGTTGAGATAGCGACGAATATCATATTATAGGAGGCAGAGGCAGCGGCGACTCAGAGAAAGGCAGAGGTCGATCACGGCTCTGGTACCATGATAACAGATTAATTTAATTGGATTTTGAATAGCTTATTTATTGAATCAGTATATTACATATTTATAATACAGAAGGAAATGATAAAAAGGAAATATGACAAAAAGAAAATAAATCTATCTAGCAAATCTAGCCTAACTACAGCTATATACGCTAACACAATTGAGATGGCTCTGTTTTAACAAGCGTTTCGCGGTAAAAGATTAATCTTTTTTTTTTTAAGTAGCTGGAAAAAAGATGTTTCTCTATGTCTCAATAGGTGTAATAATTGTGGCCTCAGTTATTTTTTTTTATTTTTTTCCTATTGAGGTGCTGTGTTATTGGTATAGTGTTTTCTTTTTTTTGGGAAAATAATACTTATTGTTCCAGTTGCAGGGTACAGCTTTAAACTAATTTAAAGAAACGGCAGAAATATAGTATTTTTCTTTTTATAAAATCGGTGGCTTTAGTATTTTGTTCATAAAAGATAATTAAATTTAAGAAGCTTGCCCTAACTGAATAAGATCATCAAATCTTAGTTTCTTTTTAATCAATTTTAGACGATAATTTCGTCTTCCTGAGGGAACACACGGTATATATACTTCAGAACGTAACTAACCTCCAATGTTCTATATCTGAGGCGAGGTACACACCTTATTAGCACATTGTCATCTTAATTTTGGTTGAATGGGTCCAACGGATTTATAAATCAAAAAGTTGAAAACAAAATTGAAAATTACTGTCACTTTAGTTCTATGGAGTCATTTTCCAACCTGGATAAGACCATTTCCGCTGCACGCTGTACATATTTGTTTCCTCTTTTATCATGCTATGCACAATTATAGATGCGCCAGAGGAATTCATGACAGTGGTTGGTTGGTTAACAACTTAGCTATTGTAAAATTATGCAGCTACGAAAGGGAATAATGATTGTTCGAACATGGTGCTACAATTGTGAGCTAAAAGATCATATTTGAACTGATAACCATAACTCGGCGAAATTTAGTTATGTAATTGTTCTTACAAATTATCATTGTACTAATTTTATTGTAACATTCAGAAATTGCAACATTTATCATTATCGAGTATGACAGTCTATATATGTATGTTGAAGAAGGTTCCGGTGTCCATAATTTGTATGCCCCTAAATATCCCAAAACATATTTTTTGACTATGTTTATAAAATATAAAATTTAAACTTCAAATCTAAACCGTTGAACTTATTTGATATAACTAGCGATACATTTTCATATAATATAAGTTTTATAAATTTTGAAATTTATTTTGACACTTGATCAAGAGATTAAATATTGAATGAACCTAGTTAAATATGATAGATTAATTCTGATCTGTTCATATTTTAGCTTCTTGATCAAGTATCAAATAAACTTCAAAAATTATAAAATTTATATGAAAATGCATCGCTAGTTGTATTGAATAAGATCAAAGATTTAGATTTGAAGTTTGAATTTTATATTTTGTAATAATAGTCAAAAAGTGTGTTTTGGGACATTTGGGGGCATAAAAATTGTGAGCACCGGAACCCTTCTTATGTATGTTATGGCTTTAAAATTCTATACAGCAAAACTTAATCAATTGTCAAATTATCACGTTTTCAAAAAAATTTGTAAGATCCTGGATAATTGGTAGTTTGGTACATTACCTAATGCATTAGGTAATGATTAATGTCGAAGAATTTTAAATTTAAACCATAAGAGGCACTATAATTAATGTGATTGAATCCAAAGTTATGTCCTGGTCCAGAAATAGATTTCGTAATAATTTTCATGGTTGATATGTTCTTTAATTTTTCCGTATTCTGCTGCCGTACATCTTCACTGATCTGTGATTTTATGGAGGTCTTCTGGGACTTAATTCTGTTGTTTTCTGTGCAGGATGCATTCTCTGTTAGCAGCTTTGTGTCATCTTCTAGGTGTTAAGAGTGAACTCTCTATCTGTAATAATTTTAGTTTGTTTCTTGGTTGCTCTTCCAACAGAAGAGTGGTGGGCCCTCCATTATAAAATTAACATGTACAATTTTGCGTGGGTGTGTGTGTTTTTAATCCTTTTTTTTTTTTTTTGGGGGGGGGGGGGGGGGCGGGGTTAGAGAACAGTCTGCCACAATACAATAATGCATCTTCAATAATTTAGTAATATATAACATGACAGGCAAAATCTAACAACGAGAAAATTAATTGAGTGAATAGCGAGAAAATATCTAGTTAATGCATAAAAAATTTTAAGATGAAATCAAAGAGGATAAAAACCGAACTATTTTCGAACTTTATTCAGTTAATCAAGTCCGTGATATTGACTTGTTTTCTGTTGCAAGATTTGCCAGAAAGATAAGAGCTAACAGAGTTTTGGAATAAACCACATAAAACGTTCCAAAGGACAAGGCACTCTTTCGGCTTTACTTGTAGCAATGTCGTACCTCAAAAGTACATTGTGAGGGTGAAACTTACCCAACTCCGTTAATATGAAGTAGATGCAGTTCTCTTTCAATCCAGCAACAGCTCTGACAGAAAAACCGCTCCATGAATCCAAAAAAAATATTTGATCTCCGATGTTTCTTACCTCGACCCAGCAGGGTTCTCCTTTTCCTCCATCAAAATTAAGTTTGTAAATTCGAAAAATTGTGACACATGGAGGAAAAATCAAGGATACTCTAAAAATCACTCCACATGAGACGATAAGGTAAGTTCTCGCGACCTTATCCTCATTCTTCGGTGTTGGTATTTCATACAACATTTTTCCCGAGATTGCATCATACATTTGCGTGCAGCAGGATCTCTGTGTTGTAAGAAGCATACTATTCCAATAACAAGCACAACAGAAATCACTATCAACATATGTAAATTCCATCTTGTCTGGATGGTAGACCCCCAAATTGTACTTCTGAAGCTTATGATTAAACAAAGTGTACAAGTTCTCAATCGGATTTGATGCCATGAAGATTGGCCATTCAATTTTGGAATCAGATTGTACAGCCGGGATGGAGATTTCCTTATCAGTAAGGGGATTGAGTAAAGAAAGTTCATTACCATCTTCGACGAGAAGGTAGCCGTGCGCGTTTCGGTTGTACTTCTTATTGTGATGGGATTCTTTAATAGGAATACTTTTTGTTTTGGTTCCATGGCTAGTAAGTGAATAAAAATGCAGCTCTTCTTTCATGCAAGCCTTTACACTAAAATCTGCATCGTACTCGAGGAGCCAGGGGATTTGAGGAGGATGATCAGAAAAGGGGACAGAGGAGAGCCACGTCTTCCATACAGCATGAAAGCGGATGAAATCACTGAGATCAGCAAGTTTTCGTGAGATAAGGAATATCAGTTCTGGGGGAAGATTGCTCCAATCCCTCTCTTCAGACATTATGCTGGTGCTTTTCTTTTTACTTCTAGGAATATTTGTGGGAAGAAGGCTGCGGCTGTGCCAATGAAGGTTTTGAGTCTTTTTGACAAGGAAGTTACATTACATATGACTTGTCATTTGTGTTACATATATAGTGCGCGCCTCATGATGCAATCTTAATTTCATTTAACCCTAATGAAGGATTTACTCTCTAATGGTCTAATGGATCCATTATACCTGGGCCTCACTAAATTAATCCTTTTGTTTCAGTTCGACCTGATTAAGTTGAAATAAGTTACCACTGAAAGTTAAAATCAATTCTTTTATTCAGCTCAAAGCCTGTATTAGCGTAATATTAGTTAATTAGTTAGTATTGTTATTAGGGCTTGCTTCTGTGAATTTTGAAAATTAGGCCCAATTTGTATCCAGAGAAGGAAAAATCCTACAGTAAAAAGATAACCATGGCCTAAAATTTAACAAATAATAAAGTGGACCCTTCTTAGCCACAAAGAGCTTGGGAGCGTATCCTCTGGATGGTTGTATTCAACCATCCAGTGGACGTCTTTCGATCCGAGCCGTCTGATTTAATCTAAACGGTTAGATTTTTTCGGGCCTATCAATCTTAGTATCATGCACGGGGCATTTATAGCCATTGAGATTAAATCAGACGGCTGAGATCGAAACCATCCACTGGATGGCCATCCAGAGGATGCGAAGAGCTTGTGGCCACCACACCACACAACCTCTGTCCATAAACCCTCATACTCTCCTACCTACTCGCAAAAAGCGATTAGTGGCCTCTCTTCCACAAATCTCCTCCTAATCCAAGTCCCATTCTCATGGCTTCTACGATTTCAAGCGCACTGTTCTCCTGCACCTCCCCTGTCACATTCAATCGGAAGCCTAAGCGCGGTTCGGTTTCGGTTCGGGCGGAGGGAGGTATAAACCCGCAAATCCGCAAAGAGGAAGCTAAGGTCGTCGATTCGGTGGTTGTGACCGAACTCGAAAAGCCTCTCACCGCCTATTGCAGGTATTACTAATTTTCTTTGCCCCAGTATTTTATTATATGAATTTTGATTTTTAAGCGTTGTTAAGTTGTTAATATTGTTTTGAAGGTGTTGGAGGTCGGCGACTTTCCCTCTGTGTGATGGGACCCACGTGAAGCACAACAAGGCAACTGGAGATAATGTTGGTCCTTTGCTGGTGAAGAAGTGAGGAGAGAAGGTTTTACTCGTTTTTAATTAATACTTGTGAAATGAGATTTATGCTAGGCTCAGTAATATTATGTGTTGTATGGTAAATAAGTTGTCTTTGATGATGATGATGATTTTAATTTTGAGTTAATTCATTGTAATTGCTCTGGTATGATATGCTGCTTGTACGTTTCAATGTTTTTTGAGTGACTCATTAAAGAGAAAATTGAAAAAAAAAATTAAAGTTGTTGCATGCTGCTTATGATGATGAATTGGCATTGTTCTGTCAATTTGAGTTTACATGATTATGATGAATGGCGTTTGTTCTGCCAATTTGAGTTTACAGTATCATGATTATGATTAGGATTGTGGAAAAATAAATATGAACAAGGATACCAATTAGAAGGGATATCTGGTACAATTTACCTGGTAGGAAAATAGGAAATGTCATTTAGCAGTGCAAATCAACCTGACGGACATTGAATCAGAAAATATAATTTATAGTGGTGCTAATTTGTATTGTATTTTACATAGTCAAATGTCAGAACTCGTAGGACTAGAAGAAGGTAAAAATCATTGGCTCTTTCTTGAATATAATTATCGTAAACCTCTTAATCTCATAGATCCTGTGCATTTTGGTCTAGCTATAAAGATTGAAAATCCCACTATTAAAATGTGCTGATATGCGTAGGTAGTAGGGATCTATATTTTCAACTGAACCCCTTTCTTTTTTACTTTTTTACTTTTCTATTCCATGGCCTTCCTATTTGACCATATTACTGGTTTTTAAAATTTGAATCACAAACCTACCTATTGGAGGACTTAAATGTCATATGCAGTCATGCACTTGACCATACTTCTTATAGCACTTACATAATAGAACATAAAGGCTAGGGGCATAATGAGGCTCTCAACTTTTAAGAAAAAGGTGTCCTTCATGATCTGCTACTTTTCCTTTAATCTAGCATTCTAGCTCCATGAAATACTCTTTGACTATTGGGAAGACACATACTCTACACATCCACTGCATAATCCTCGTGGGAGGAAGGTGAGTGTCAGGTCGGTGTTAGAATTTATAGAAAAGGAGGAAAGTATAGATGTGTTATCAAAGTGATGTCAATGTTAGTGCATTTAGCTCGGGACTTCCATGAAGGTACAGATGATGCACTTGAAGCGGTTGGTATGGTTGTTCTGCAGCAGTTGAAGGAGAAGATCCAGAGAATGAAATTGGGAATCATGGAGATAATAATGCAATTTGTTAAGCACCATGACCTGGAGTGTGCGTCTCTCGTGCAGAGTTGTACTGGCCCTGGTTCAACTAATTACCAGATAAGATCTCTTATTTTTTAATCACTGTTTTCTATTATGAACCTTGTATCTACTATGTCTGCAGAGTAGAGTTTTTTTTTGTTTTTTATCCGGGTACTTGAGATATTTTATTACCTTATCAAGAGGTGCCACTTCAAATTTGATGAGAGAAAAAATGCTCTAACATATATTGCCGGAAGTGCTTGTGCTCTTGAATGCTTTGATTCTATTTCTCTCTTTGAAGTGCTTCCGTAGAAATATAAAATTTCATGCTCCAGAGATCTGATTTGTCTCTGTAGGCTGTTATATTTTCTGAGAACTTCTGATAAAAAACCTTTCAGTGCAGTTCTAGATATATGCGATCGGACCAGTCAAAGTAATTAGGCAAAGTAATGTATTAAGTATTAACTGAATCAATTAGTGCCTCTTGGACCACTGAGATTCCAGCAAACAAGTTTGATGTGTTCAGTGGAATTTCTGCTTAGGCGCTCAGTCTCCAATGCTACCTGGGCATCACTTCAAGTTTATTGAAGTGTATGTACACTGTACGTAAGACACCAAAAGTTGCAGAGTTCCCAATACATCAGAATCTTCTATTCCAGCAACTTGCAATATAGACCATGGATCTGAAACAATGATTTAATCTGACTAGGGCTTACAAATTGTTTCAAAATTTAAAATGAGAACAGCTGTCTTAAACGGAGCTCTCTTTAACAGGCAGAGATTTATTCAAAGGTTGCTGCAGACATCGGCTACTATTAGTTTATTTCTCATTGTTCCGAAGCATCTTGAACTTTAAGAAACCTATGTTTTTTAAACATTTTCATGACACCCAGATATGCATACCTCTAGATTTATGAATTAAAAATACTAATCCATTTGACCTGAATCTGTGGCGGCACTCTCCTCTATATAGACAAATTAAACTCTTGAGCACTAGCCACGGTCGTGGTTAAGATTTTGGCATAAAAAATGCTGCATCCACATGGTTAGTTTTGTTTCTAGGATTGACTTTTCTTAACAAATGAGTATTAATTACTTGAAAATTCAATATTCTGGAGTACAGGTATAGGTGTCATTCAATCACCTCCCTACTGAAGCAAACAACGGAGCACTTCTCGGATCGAAAAAATTATTTATATACATGTTAATTATTCCAGTCGCTCTATATGGCAAGAGAGCCTTGAAGTAGATTACAAACCACCTCACACCAGTTACCAAGGTTTTCCTCACTTAGCAATGGGTTACTGTAGACTCAGCCCTTCCTCTGAACCAAAATCAAAACTCAGGCAACGCTTCAAGGTCGATCGGCCTATCTCTCCACCGGAGAAGAAAGACAAGATCACCATAACAATTCATCTCACTCCTTTCAACCGGGCTGCTCTCGTGCTTTCTATAATCACCATTCAAATCGTTGTTCATCTCTATCTTTCTACCCTCTACTTCTCTGCAGGCGATGGTTTCTTGCCTCTCATCCCTGTTTCAGTCAGTACCTCTTGTAAAGAAGGGTTGGTCTACGTCTATGACCTTCCGAAATCTTTTAACACGGATCTCTTAAGAGGCCGTGATGCACTGGATAATAGGTTCATGATCGAAGAAACTTATTCCAATGATGGTTTTGGGCCCCACGTTTCATCTGATTTCGTCTCGATAATCCCCTCCAGATTCCTTTCTGCATGGTACGCCACGGACCAATTTGCCGCCGAGCAGATATTTCATCGCCGGATGCTTAACCACCCTTGCCGCACCTCTGACCCCACTATAGCAACTGCATTTTATGTTCCATTTTATGTCGGTCTTGCTGTTGACCGGCATCTTTGGAATTTGGCTGCTACTCCCGAACAGCGAGATCAAGACTGTTTTCAGTTGCTGCGCTGGCTCCAGGACCAACCGCCTTTCAGAAGATCCAATGGTTGGGACCACTTCCTCACAATTAGTCGGATAACATGGAACTTCCGACGCCAGCCTGGCGAAAGCTGGGGGAGTAGCTTCCTTGTCATGCCAGGGATGCAGAATGTGACACGGCTTATAATAGAGAGAAGTCCTTGGGACAGCATGGATGTGGCAATACCATACCCAACCTCATTCCATCCCCACTCTGCTATGCAACTCCAAGATTGGCAAAACTTTGTACTTGAACAGGACAGGAGAACATTATTTGGATTCGCTGGTGCCGCTAGACCAAAGATCAGAGGTGATTTTAGGTCCTTGATAAACAGGTCGTGTGAAGAAGCTGGGTCTGCATGCCGGTCCGTTGATTGCAGTGATATTAAGTGTTTGCATGGGAGTGCTGGCACACTTGAACTATTTTTAGATTCAGATTTCTGCTTGCAGCCTAAAGGGGACAGCCCCACACGACGTTCAGTATTTGATTGCATGATAGCTGGTGCCGTGCCGGTATTTTTCTGGAGGGAAACCACCCGTGGCCAGCATAGTTGGTTTTTTCCCAAGGAGGGGGGAGAGGATGAGTGGTCAGTGTTTATAGACCGTAAAAAGGTGCGGAGGGGCATTGTAAATATTAGAAAGGTTTTAGAAGGAATTGGTGAGGAAAAATTGAGGAAAATGAGGGAGCGGGTGGTGGATATGATACCGCGGTTGGTTTACGCGGCAGGTGCACGGGGGCTTGGAGAAGGAATGGAGGATGCTTTTGATATAGCTCTTAAGGGGATATTTGCACGGTTTAAGGAACAAAAGAAAAGATGGAGATGATGCAATGATTTGCCATCTCTCATGTTAGGAGTTGAGAGGTTGTTCATGACTAATTTTTTTGCTTGCTCTTTTATTACTTAATTATTAATTGGTTTTTCATTTTGTATTAGACATTTTGTTATATAGTTAGAAATTTTTGCAGTTTGATCGGCATTCTTTTAGCCGAGAAACACGCTACTCAGGGTTCAAGGCTTGATTATTGGAGTTTGTGTTTATTTCTGTTTTTTTTAGTTCGGATATAATTTTGATCAATGATCATGTTGAAACTTGAAACTGTTGTCAGCATGTCGTATTCCATTTTACTTTCTTTTAAGATGGAACAGTTTTGAAGTTAGCATATTTTCTTTTCTTACTTCGATGAATGATTTTGCGGAAGAGTAATATGTTTTGATTTTTTTATTGTTAAAGTCAATTTACTTATATAAAGAAATTTTTAATAAAAATAGCCGGAGACATGCAAGATCATTCTATTGTACACGTTTTACGAGGAGAGATTTCTAATTAAATTTGTGATATGATCAAAATCTGAATGCCATCTAAGATATGGATTTCCCTGTGAATTTTTTTTTTACAAAAAAAGAGAACGACAAAAACAACACAAATGATGGTATCCATTTGTTACTCCGAAGTCTAAATTCCAAAGAAGAAAGGCACTGTCTGCTATTATTTACGAAAATATCGTACGCATTGTTTAATTTACAAATAAGTTGAATGTTTTTAGTGAACAGATTGTTGCCTGATCATTTGTCTGGGTGTAATGTTGAATATTGAAATCCTGTCGACCGGGTTTTCTACCTCGTTTAACAAGACTCTACGGCTCGCAGCCTCTAATACACTTCTTTCCAGAATGGAATGTGTAAGAGTGTAAGTAGGGCTGCAAAACGGTCGAAACGGTGACGAAATTAGGGTGTTTCGTCAATCGTTTCGTTTCGTTTGATGAAATAAATTTTTAATTTCGTCGATTGTTTCGTCCGGACGAAATGATCGAAATTGATGAAATTTTTGTGATTTACATATGGACGAAATCGTTTTATTATTTCGTTAATCATTCGTCCAACCAAACGAAATCATTTTGTTGTTTCGTTAACCGTTTTGTCGGGACGAAACGAAAAACGATTGAAACGGCTTCCGTTTTCAGCCCTAACTGTAAGTATAACTTACTACATCTGATGAGCCCGATAAGAAATTTATCACCGTTTGATGGGCCTGAAATCTGTCTATTCCTCTTCACTCCAAAGCAAATTATTGGGTTAAAAACCCAAACAGTTTTGGGCTATTAAAACTCTCTCTATATACAATTTACAAACAGTATTTCGGGTTTCGGGGACTACTTCCAATTTGGGTGTAGAGTGTAGAGAATTTGTATTTTTCAAACATATTCTTTTTTTTTTTTTTAAGAAAAGACAGGGTCAACCGCTAACTTTTGATTAATTAAATGTTGTACAATTCAAATTGCAATATTTAGCAAGATGCTATAAACAAGTAACAAGAACTAAATTAATATTAAAAAAAAAAAAAACAGCTTCAAGGAGCTGGTCACTAATTCTGGAATACATTTATATTCCCTTTCAAATTATCAAACTTTGTCCACATAAGAAATGGGAACTATAACAGAAACTCCACGTTCTACGTTTCTACTTGATAATGACACCTTTGCCACTTCAGTCAACAATGACAGACTCATGACATCTATTGAGCAGCTGGCTTGATGTCAAATGAACCTTGCATCCTTGCGATATGATGTCTCTCTCTGTGTCCAATTTTTGTGACCATAACAACTTTGCCTTTGCACATGAGATGGGATGATGCCTTTGCTTGCTGGAAAAGGATGGAACTCTATGCTGTGGAATTTTTTTTTTCCCTTTTTTTAAAAAAGTAAAATGAGTACTTATTTGTTTCTATCGTCATGAAATAACTCGTATAATATCCAAAATTGCCAAAGTCTCTGGAAGCTCCAGATGAGTTAAAGGTCTCAGCAATTTTGAGGGTCAAAAACCTCTCATTGCACGTAGCAGAAGCGTATTATCTCGTTTAAGGAATTCTCTCTCCTCCAAATAACCACGAATTAGGAATTATAGTACAAATCAAGAGCAATCAGAAAAGTACTATCTTTAAAGAACATTACGCGTTTGCTGTTTGGTTGTTTTTCTTTTTCTTTTTTGCTGGAAATTTTACAATCTAATTGTTAGAAAATAATATTTCAAGATTTAGACAATATTGTATGAGTGCACATAAGAGACTGAATAGAGGGAATTGCACGAACGATACTAATTTTTAAACAGATTAGCAAAACAATGTTATTCAAACTGCTATTTCAAGTTTGGCAGCAAAATTTCAAAATATTGAATATTCGACGGTTTGAAATTGAAGAGAGTTCCGTTGCAACAACTTTAGAGTTCCATAAAATGTCATAATTTTATTTTTCATTAATATTTTAAAATTTAAATTCAAACTTTATATTTAAACATTTAATCTTCTTAAGTTTAACAAGAGATGCATTTCCATACAAGTTACATAAAATTTAGAGTTGAGTTGATACTCAATAAAGAGGTTAAAAAAAAATGAACGGATCTGATTAACTATGGCAGATTAATTATAATATGTTTGTGGTTTTAATTACCTCTTGATCAAGCCTCAAATCAACTCAAATTTTTGTAAAACTTATATAGAAACACATCACTTGTTAAAATAAATAGATCAATGGTTTGAATTTGACATTTGAATTTTAAAATATTAATGCATAATAAAGTTGTAGCATTTCTCTTGAAATATATAGCTACTGTTTCTCACGGTTCTAGACACACTTTTATGTAAATTTTCTTTCCTTAATGAAAATTAATTAAATTGAAAAAAAAACCCATATAGGTCTTATATGGAATCACATCCTCTACCGACCTTTTAAGGTGGGTAGAGTGACAACTTTCGATCTAACCCGTTAGATCTAATCTCAATGGTTAAGGGAGCCCCGTGCATGTAACTGAGATTGATAGGCTCGAAAAATCTTAACCGTCGAGATTAGATCGAACGGCTCGGATCAAGAATTGGCCCTCTACCAACCTCAAAAGGTTGACAGAGGATACCCTCCCGTCTTATATTGCCTCCCCCGCCCCCACCCCGAGGCGACAATTCCTCCTCCAAAGTATACTGAATCCCGTCAAATTAAACTGGTTCATAATTAAATCATCAATTAATAAAAGCATGTCGCACTATGTATTTAAATTGATTAAGATTATGATCTAAAATCAATTAAAGAAATATTCCGGACAACTTTAAAGAAGTAATAAAATCTAGGGAAAGTTTTTTCTGCGCCCCTCAAAACTGAGGAAATAGAAGATTTGCCCCTCGAAAGTTAAAACTCTTGATTTTGCCCCTAAAAATTGGAACCCCTCCTCTATTTGCCCTTCTGACATTTTTTATGTCATAAAATAATGTTAAATAATAATAAATAAAAAAACAGACCATTATACCCCTGTCCCATTTGTTGAAGGAGAGGGGATCATCGATCAAACCCAGTGACTCTTCAACTTTTCTTCTCTCGCAAAAATCAGAACGAACCCTAGATCGAAGAACATCGATCTCCGTCTCGCACCTAACCAAGCTTTCTCTACCATCTCCGTCCACCTCCTCTACTAAAATCCTAGATCGAATCCTAGATCTAGGGATTTCTCCTCTCCCCCACTCGAGCGATCCTCACTAAAACCGTAGGTAGCATGCATCGGCGATCGATCAGATCAGTATTCGTCTCGCAATCGCCGTCGTCGAGCACCCCCCAAGCAACACTGTCGTCGAGCATCGGATGTCATGTGTAGATAGGTACTTCAATTAGACTGTAAATCTCAATTACTGTAAATCCTAACAGAGCCAAATTAGACTGTAAATCTAGGAAGGAAGGATATACCTGACATAACCGAATTAGACTGTAATTTTTTGTGGAGAGTCCTGATTTTCTTGTGGTAAACTTACAATGGTACTTGTTTTTAATCTGTTAAATTTAAGTTTATAATACCCTTTTATACTTGTTTTTTTGTGCAGGAAGAGACATGCACGTACCAACGGTACCACTCAGAATGGTACAACATCAAAGGATTAGATTATTAGGTACAACATCAAAGGACTAGATTAGATTACTGGTACTAGATGATCTTGTTTTACCAGTAACAGGAGGTGAGGAGTCAACTGGGGCAGTGGGGTTGGGGAATAAAAAAATGAAGATTAAAAAAAATTCCCAACAAAATAAAAAAATTGCAAATTTTAATATCAGTTATAATTTCTGAGGATCTGAACAATTATAATTTTGTTTAACAATCTAATCCATAGGTAGTACGAAGTACAAAATGCATAGATTGAAAAGCAGTAATCTAATAACTAGGAATACAAAGATAGTAGATAGGCTCCTATTTTTCATCAAAAAAAGAAAAGCTAGGAATACATATCTAGTACATCAAAAATAGTAATCTTAATCTAAGTCTTCCATCAAATAATCTAATCTACTACAACACTACTTGTACAGCACTATAATTACAAGAAGAACAATGACCAGTGATTCAACTAGTGCATTAATTTTCTGCTCATCCAATATAGATTTCTTCTTGAATTCATCATTTAAATTCTCCAATTGAGCTTCCAATGCAGCAACTAGCTCACAGTAAAACAGTCGCGAGATGGAATAACAAAATTTGCATTGTAAGAAACCTCACATAATCATCATCCCACTAGCAGAATTCACACCTACTATTTTTTTTGGAAAAACAGAAAATTCAAATCCAAATGTAAATCAAATTATAACTCAAAATTTAAATTCAAACCTCACATACTCAACATTATTAATGCCATTTTTCTGCTAATATCTTATTAATGCCATTTAAATTTAAACCTCGTATACTAATCACAGTAGTACATGGTCAGCAGTACCAATTTCATAAAGGGACAAGAAGAAGAATAGAAAATTTTCATGAAACAAGATCGCAATATCGGGATAAATTTCAATATCCACTAATAGAAAAACCTTGTATACGCTCGACGACGGTGTTGTTTGGGGGGGTGCTCGACGACGGTGTTGCTTGGGGGGGTGCTCGACGACGGTGTTGCTTGGGGGGGGGGGTGCTCGATGACGGCGATTGAGAGACGGATACTGATCTGATCGATCGCCGATGCATGCTACCTACTGTTTTAGTGAGGATCGCTCGAGTGGGGGAGAGGAGAAATCCTTCGATCTAGGATTCGATCTAGGATTTTAGTAGAGGAGGTGGACGGAGATGGTAGAGAAAGCTTGGTTAGGTGCGAGACGGAGATCGATGTTCTTCGATCTAGGGTTCGTTCTGATTTTTGCGAGAGAAGAAAAGTTGAAGAGTCACTGGGTTTGATCGATGATCCCCTCTCCTTCAACAAATGGGACAGGGGTATAATGGTCTGTTTTTTTATTTATTATTATTTAACATTATTTTATGACATAAAAAATGTCAGAAGGGCAAATAGAGGAGGGGTTCCAATTTTTGGGGGGTAAAATCAAGAGTTTTGACTTTCGAGGGGCAAATCCTCTATTTCCTCAGTTTTGAGGGGCACAGAAAAAATTTTCCCTAAAATCTAAGATCCTAATGTTGGACCAACACGGCACGTCGTGTGAGAGGTGGCCTTGAACTTAAGCTTGATCTTTTGAGGATCTACACTAGCTAGCCAACTCTACTTTTCCAATATTATATTTTTGGCACTATCTTAGAGTGTAACTAACAGGTTACTAGCTAGATTTACAAATTTTGTTTAAAAAAAAAGTGACTGAAGGAATGCACTTTTAGCAAGCATGCATCTTGGAACAAGGTTCAGATTTATTAAACATTATTTTTAGATTTCTTTATTCATCATATTTGATTTTCCTTTCTTTTACCAAGTTCATGTGCACGCATTTTTAAAGTACTTCTGAAATTAACAATTTTCAAATTTGAAATATGTTTGACATATAAAAGGAAAGTAATAAAGAATTTTGGGGACAATAATATGAGTTTCTTCGTTACATATTGTAATTGAATATATAATTCAATTAATTATTTACAAGGATGAAGTTACTACTTTTTTACTAATAATTTGGGAGTCCGTTCCATTTGTTGACAACTATGCTAGTTTGTCTGGAAAATACAAAAAAAAAGGAGAAAAGAAATCACATAACCACTCTTTTTGGGAGAAATGAATCAATTGATCCTATATGCCAATTGGTCGCAAGAAACAATTTATCGTTAGTAAATGAAACTGTATAATGCAAATCTTTATGGGCCAATTAAATAGATATTTTAGGATAAATTGGTGCTGTAATTAATATGTATATATATAGAGGTATTCATATGTTATTTAAACAAAAATGGTTTGTTACTCTAAGGCAGCGTTTGGATATAGGAAGAATGAAGAAAAAAATTATAAACAATCCAAACTCTTCACAAAGTTACACACTTGTTGACCCCTAAAATATCATCATAATTTCCTGGTCAACCTGTGAGTGAGTTCTGATGGTCAAACCAGACAGTTGAGGCACGAATAAATTACCAAGAGAAGATCCCGGGTCAGTCGGGAATGCGTAGTCAAAAATTAAGCAATAACAAATGGCGTTATATTTTCACGTCTGTTAATATGATATGGATGATTGTATAACTTCATGCATATATTGTGTGAAAATTATATAATTATGCAAAAAATATATGAAGCCATAATGGATGCATCAGCCCATTCGAAATTCAGAATAAAAATGAACGGCCCAAATAAAATAAAGGGATCTGGCCCAAACAAAAAAAAAAGAGAAACGGAAGCCCAGCGACCCTCTCTTCTCCCTCACTCGTCCCTGTGCTTTCTCTTCCGACAGTTTCTCCGCATCTCACGCGAAACAAGCCTCCCCTACGCTCGCGCCTAACAAGCTACGCCGCTCCCTACTAGTATTTATCACCAACTGACAATAGACAGCGAGAATCTCGTCAGAAACTCACCCAATTTCCTCTCTGATCAACTCGATAGGATGGCAAATTCAAACTTGCAATGATGAAAATTAGAAAAAATGGAGCTGTGGGGTCAGGAAAATACTAATGAATATCGCTGAGAGTAAGCCATGGTGAAGTAATTCGAAGTAAGATTCTGAAGATAGCGAAGCAATCATGACCATGATATGAGACAGTAGGCATCATACTAGCAAGATAAAATTCTGAAATTGGGAAGTAATTATGACTGAAGGAATCCTTTTAGCAAAGCAAAACTTTGAAATCATGAGGCGACAATGATCGTATGCTCCAGTGCACTGAGCTCGAGATGGGTCAAGCCAGCCATTAATCAGTCACCAGAGATCACATGCAGTGGTAATGCCCAAACAGTTCATCAAAATTTTGAAATCACGGCATCGTGGAAATCATGCATCCCAAGCTGATATGGTTAAACCGAATGGAGTTTACCATTAATCAACCTTGTTACTGATTTGGTCAAAATGGAATACTGAGGAGATAAAGCCATGATAGCATGGTTCTCAAACAATAGTGTTTCCAGAAAATTACTGAGATAGGAGTTTTGATGAGATGACATAAAAAAAGCAAAATAATGCAAAACAGAAAAGCAAGAATGAATAAATTGAAAACTGATGTAATGAAAGGGAGATAGTATTGAGTTGATGACAATAAAATGGAATCACTAAATTAAAGAAACTCAATGCATGAGAAAATTTTGAAAATAGCCACATTTCCCTAATAAAAAAAGAAAGGAACAAGTCACATTTTACAATGACAGATTTTATAACAATGAAAAGGATTAAATGATGATGGAGGAATAGCCATGTGGTTCCCAACTCTAATCTGGTACATCAGGTATATCAAGGAAGCTAAGAGGCTACCTTGGATGGAATTGCAAAGCTCAAGAGAAATTCAGCTGCACTATTTACTGGAAACAGTCAAAAAGGAAAAAAACTGAAGATGAATGAAAATTAACCTTGGCGCCAGAAGTTAAATAATCAAGGAATGATGATTGGGGGGCTGGTACACAGTTAGAACCTATTCAAATGGAGAAAGAAATGACTAAAATACCCACCAGGGGCATAATGGTCCAATCCCTTCAAGGCACATATTATTGGTGCCATCTACAGCAACCAAGGGAACTTCCCTATAAAAAGGGGCGTCAGGAGCCATGCAAGACATCCAGAAACACACAACAAGACCCTTACACACGATACACACTCACACCCCAGCAATCAAGTTCAAAAAAAAAACAGGAATCCACAGCCAGGAGATATCAAGCCCAAAGCCAACACTTTGTTCACACTTGTGAGGAGAAGAGTATATTTTTTTCTTTTAGGATAGCTACAAAAAAAAAATAAAAAAAAGAGTGTTAGTAGAAGCAATAGCTTCATATTTTCAGTTGTGATCAACCATCTGTACTACTCTTTTGTGTAATTTGAGTAAGTGAAGTAAGAGGCTTTCCTTCCCCTTTGTAACTCATCTCTTTTCCTTTATATACTTTTTCTGGTTCATGTACACATAGCCAAAATGTAAGGAGTAACTAATAAAACGTTTTATGTAAATATGTACATAAGTTCATTTAACTAACATAAGTATCAGTAATAATGTAGGAACAACTAAAACTCATTCTCATTTTTATATCATGCTTTTATGTTATGTGCTCATGAGGACAACAACATAAGGGAATCATATTTACATTCACCACGGTATAAGGAATCATGAAGGCTATGTTTGTATCTAAGCATGCATACTCAGTATTAAGCATATTATCATGACAAAAGAAAATAAAAATAAAAAATGGACAGCAACAAGGACAATAAAAATAAATAGCAGGAATTATGGACAGTGAGATGAACAATGGACAGCAGGTTTTAAAGGACAGCAGGTTTCCTTGGGGTTCCATGGAGTTATGCACTTTCATCTGACCAATACATTGAAGGAAGAAGCAGTCATCATCATTGCCTCCATCATGCCAAGGGGAAGCAATGCACTGGAGGCTCTCTCTCATGTTGAGTTAATGGTTTGTTGCATCCTAGCAGCAAATCAATATGCTCTCACATATTCCCTCTTCAAGCTGATACAAAGCTACCCCATCACAACCATCATGGCTAGATCCAGATCGAATAGGAGCATACTGCCATGACTTTATGGTGCAATCGAGGGAAGGTTCACATGCATGCCAATATCCCCCTCAATCCCCAATCAATCCTCAACACTGTCAGGATGTGATGACAATCAAAGGAAGGCCAGCCAACAGCTTGTCACCATGGCTGAATCAAAATCAGGGAATAACCCCCCAGATGAAGGCACTCGGCTGTCAAATTGATGATGCAAACACCTTCCTGCAGACATCACCAAGCTCATAGATACCTTATTTGACCCCCACCATGGCCAGACGACCACATCAAACAACTCACCGCCATGGCAAATCTTGACTGAGGTGTAGCACTATGCTGGGGAACGTCGGCAACCGAATCAAGAATATACCAAGCCTGTTGGATCCCCCACGACGCTCTCAGGCTCGCCAATTGAGTTCAACACCCACCAGAGACCTCGAACTGCCATCAAGCCTCACTAAACCCTAGCCGATTAGGGAGGAGACGATTACAGCGAAGAAGGCAGAGATAAACACGATTGGTGGACCCCACGACATCAGGAGAGCCTGACGATTCCTTACGACCTCACATTGATGTCTGACGGCCACTCAGTCGCATCAATCGCGCAGCCATGGCGGTTTCTTCATCGCCAGAACGACGAAAGAAAGGGGAAGAAAATAAGGGAGAAAGGGGATTTCAATCCCTAACCGGCGTAAACGTGGTGCACCAACAACGGCCACCAGATCCCACTGACAACGGGACCCACAGGCGAAGGTATTAGCGTCTCCACTAAACACCAGGCGTATGGAAGCAACCAAACAGTTTTAATAAAAAACCGTCCCAAAAGTGGTGATATTCTGTGGCCCTTTCCGTGTAGTGAGTTAATAAGGTGTAACGATCCACCTGTAATCAATCACATGGCGCTATGTGTCACTATTAATAGCTGAGGACGCCGCTGATCCTTTATTTCCCCTGCTGATTTGGACCAGTCATGCGTCGCCACGTGGCACCTCTGCTGATGTGGCATCATTTTATTGCTGGAAGTTAAAAAATTCATAGAAATTCAACCGTAACTCAGAAAAATCCAAACCAAATTTCTACAGGACCAGAAAAATATGGAGAATACAGTCATGCCAAAACCATAACCAAAATACAAACAAAATATTTTTAATCCATATTCCAAGTTCTGGCCAATCACAAATTGCCACCTCAGCCTCATATTTATTTTAAAATCCAGCAACCTTTAAAAATTCATGAAAAATCACAGGAGGTTCAGAAAAATATGAGGAAAAATCATGGACGCCCAGAAAAATAAGGGGAATCTATTTGGCTAAAAACTGTACCAAATATACCCCTACCATTATTCTTATTGGAATACCATGGAGAAAAGCCGTTCCGGCAAAGGCTTAAAGGCTCACAACGAAGGCATGGATAATGTTTCTAACACTAGCACGACCGAGTCTAGTGCTTCATTCTTGACTCAAGAAAAGCTCATCGCAACCCCGAGTGATCAAAACCACCAGACGGTCATCGTCACGACGGGCATGAATCAAAATGGAGACACTGAATACTGTTGCTAACAAACAAGAGTACTGGTGAAGTATCAAGCTCAATGATCTGGTTAAATCGAAAATCGCTAGCCTCAAAATGATGGATAGTGAGATCTACCACGGCGTCGCGGGACTCTACCAAGAGACCCGAAATAATATGCAAATCAGATGAAGACCAAAACAATATTCAAGTAAACTGATAAAATTCCAAAGAGAAGACAAATTACACTGCAAGATATTATCGGTGAAGAATATGGATCCAACCACATACGAGCAGAACTCTTTGCAGTCTGAGAAAAGCTCACAATGTTGTCCCAAGCCTGCTGAGACGATGGAAGCCACGATTATCAAAGGCACCCGCTCTCTCGAGAAGGCAGGAGGTCCTATCTTGAGTGTATGCAATCTACCCGCCAGAGATAACATATGCCAACACCACTGACACAGGCACACAGCATTATGATCCTATCAAAGATATGCAAATATTGTCGCTATGGACAAATTCCACATCATCATGCCCGCACCTTGGGGAAAAGATCACACTTTTATTTCAGGAGTCTACGGTTATCTAAGGCACCCGCTCTCTCAAGAAGGCAGGAGGTCCTAACTTGAGTGTTTGCAACCTAACCGCCAAGGATACATCGAGGCCAACACTGTTGCTGTAAACGACTCCCTCAGATTACATTAAAGACCTTATCCCACATCACACCACTACATCAGATGGATCCATAATCCTTACCCAAATAATATCCTCATTCAGAAACCGTCAACATGTTCCTTAGTCACATTACTTATGCCTCAAACAGTTCAGTAATGTTGACTCGATCTATCTTTTAAATTAACAACCAGATCTCACACAACAAAACTTACCTCTTTCGGTGCTGGAGGGAAATTACAATGTTCCGGTCGGAAGCCGGATATTACCTGAACACTCGCAGAGATTGCCGAGCGTCACCCTATTGACGTTCCTTGGCTAGATGCCAAGCATTATGTCACATTGACGCTTGATCAGGAATCAAGCGAAGCTTCAACAGCTGGTCAGAGACTGAGTGTTAGAGGAACACTCCCATGATCGAGAACTAACTGTTCATGACGTACCGGTCGGCAGCCGGACGTTACTTGAACGCTTAGCGTCATTTGAGTGACTCGTCTTGCCTAGATGTCAAGCATTACGTCACATTGAACGATTGGTCAGAGACTGAGCGTCAGAGGTAAGCTCCTATGATCGAGAACCAATTGTTACCCGCACCTAGGGAAGCCAAGGGGCAGCTGACTTAGGTAGCACCCGCGCGCATAAGATTTTTGGACGCCCACAAACCCAATGGTCTGGCGAAGGATAGTTTTAGTGCTTCGGGTGAGAGCCGAACCGTTGAAACCTTGGATATTTCAGGTGGCAGCTGAACTATCTACTGAACGTTTGAATAGCAATCAGGGTTCCTTGCGAAGTTTCGAGTAACACTTGGACTATCTGCATGATATCTCGGCTGGCTACCAAGTATCATCAGAATATTCTAAAGGAGGATCGAACTTTTTGCTCAATACCCGATCGGCGAACAAACGTCTCTTTAACATCTGACTGGCATCCAGATGAAATTCGGACACTTCAGGTGGCAGCTGAACTGTCCATTGAACGGCCGACTAGCAATCAGATTCCTTTCAACATTTCGAATAACAGTCAGACTATTGTTTGAATACCTCGGCTGGCTACCAGGTATCACCTCAATACTCTGAGTGAGGATCGAATTGTTACTTATCTGATTGGCGAGTGGACGTCACTTCAACGCTTCGAAGAATAATCGAGTCATCTGTCCGATAAGCTGGCTGGCTACCAGATATCACTTCAGAGTCTCAATTATGATCGAATCGGAAGGGAACATCTGACTGGCACCCAGATGTCACTTCTAAACGATTCGAATAGCAATCGGACTAATTGTTTGGTACCTTGGCTGGATACCAGGTATCACCTCAATACTCCGGATGATAATCGAATTGGCACTTAACACTTGGCTGGCAACCAAGTGTCTTCGGTTCAGGTGGCAGCTGAATCGATTCCTAGATATTTGACTTGCGACCAGATGCACTGTCGACACCTCAAGCAACAATCGGATAATCTGCGGGTTATCTTGGCTAGATACCAGATATCACCTCAGTATCTCGAATGATGATTGAACCGTCTACTCAATGTCTGAATAGCAACCAAATGTCTCCTGAACGCTCTGAACAACAATCGGATTATCTGTTTGATATTCTGGCTGGCTACCAGATATCACCTCAGTACTTCGGATGGAGATCGGAACGTCACTTAACGTCTGATTGGCAACCAGATGTCTTAACGATTCGAGTGGCAGTCGAATCGTTCCCCTGATACCTTGGATGAAAACTAGATACCGCTTCAACGCATCGACCAAATTTAACGATCTGATTAGGAATCAGATGTCACTTTCAGATAACCTCGACAAAGATCAACAGGAAGTCTAAGAAACCCGTTTCGGGAAGTCCATGCCTTATAAAAACAAAAATACAAACCATAAGAGCCTAAATCTTGATTCCGCACATTACAAAGAGAACTCGGAAAACGAGAAGATTACAAGCGTCCAGCTACGGCAGTCAACTGAAATCTCTACAAGCTAAGAACTCCAAAGACTGTTGTCCCCTGCAATCCAAAGTCCACAAAAAAAAATATAATTATATGATATATTAATATTGCATTGTAGTAGTAATATTAATAAAAAAATATATATATATATAAATGCATGATAGGACCGCTAATTGCATATTTACAATTCCCTAACAGCTCACGACACACAATCCTTTGATTTTCCTGATCTAGAGGTGCTCCTGACCATGTCGGAGGTAATTAACAGTAGGGGCTTGCGCCTACTGGAAAGAAAGGACCCCTTCAAATAATAAACCCTCGTGAGAACTCAAGACGGTGCAGTTACCGCGCTTCGGGGTGGTATCGGTACCGGCCTCTTGAGGCTCGCGAGGGGTATCTGATCCGCATTCTTTTTTGCCCCTCAATCCGAGACCGGATTTTCCTCTGTTGATCCGAGGGCCGCGAAAAAGTGCGAGACAGGTTCTGGCACGCCCGGTGGGACCTCTTTTTCCTCTCATCAGGGAAAATCAAAGGATATAGTGTATGAGTTAGGGAATTGCTGATTTAACACGTCACTGACAATAATTTTAAGTTGTTACTTTTTACAGGAAATGGCGAATATGAACAACAACTCGAGCTCAGGATTCATTCCAGGCACATTCATGGTTGGGACTGTTCCCGTCACCTTCCCAATGGTGCAAATGATGCCCGGCATACCTGCCACCATGGATGATGTTGAAAACATGGGGTATGTCAACGCACTCACCACTATTATCATGGGAACAGGAGAACACTTCAACGAGACACATGACGAATGGGCGGTTCTCCCTCGCGATAAAAGCCTGCCAACACTCCCAGAAGAGTTGGCTGTTCAAGCAAACATGCCGATACCTAGCACTTTTATCATGGAAGAGGTGTCCCCCGAGATGTGGAACATACCCTCTTACAATGATGCGGTAACTACTCCAACCAAGAAAATTTCAGCAGCCGAGATTGTAAGGAAGGCGTGTCAAATGATTAAGGACAAGAAGAAGAATAAGAAGGCGGCTTGTACCCTTACTCTGACACCTTTAGAGGAAGGGCAGACGTGTACCCAAATTCAAAACCTGAGTCAAGAAGAGTTAGATGAAACAAACAGCAATGACCCTGATACGGTGAAAAAGAATAACAATGGAAAACAGATTGCACAACAAGGAAAGAAGCGTGAAAGTCGTCCTGCAAGAGTGAGGAAGAAGCCACAGGGTACTACAATTAACGGCGCAAAGGGTTCAGTAGCCGACGATGCACATGATAATAAAATACACGAGAAACCCGGACACATTTCCAGGGAAACCCCGTCGTATACCGGAAAGGAAGATCAAAACAACAACGACCCCTCGTTGGTTACTTCCACAGAAAGCCACATCTGGGATGAAGTACCGTATCATAATAAACCATTGTACATCACAGGAGTGGTAAATGGGATTAAGATCAACCAGATATTGGTGGATTCAGGATCAGCGGTTAATATTCTTCCATTAGAATCAATGAAGTACCTCTCGCTGAATGAAAATGATTTGACGCGACATCAACCAAGGATATACGGATATGATTCAAAATATCAAAGGGCATTGGGAACGATCACTCTGAAATTCCGCTTCGGAGAACTCATAACTCAGGCAAAACTTTGTGTTATAGACGTCAGCGCGTCTTACAAAGTGTTGTTGGGACGTCCTTGGTTACATGCACATCAATTGGTTCCCTCTACCCTATATCAATGTGTAAGATATCCTATAGGTGGGACTTATGGAGAAATAAAGGGAGATGAGCACCCTTTCTCTATTTACGAAATGGGACTACCAGACGCAAAATATTTCATGCTCACGGGGGCAAATTCCGGATCGCAGCCGGGGGCAAACTCTGGGTTAGGGTTAATAGGGGATGATTACAGATTAGACCCTGTCCAGGGCAATGATGATGACAGCTCTACAGATGTCAAGTGGGCTTATCGGGAGGTGTCCACCGATGCTTACGACGCGTTTCATCACAAAATAATGGAAGAACATTTTGATAAGCAAGGGAAGATGCCACGATACCGGAAGAAAAAGCGACCAGAGGGAGAGTCATCCAATCCTGTTCCCGAGGAATATCCCGGAGGACATAATAACACCAGGGTCATACATGGTAGACAACCGATATATCGAAAAGATAATGAGTCATGTTATGTGATCCATGTAAGCGATTCTGATTCTGAGGAAGAAGAAGAAGATGGGACACGAATCTATGCCTCAGAAATGATCTGGCCGGAGTATGATGAAAATTACGAAAGCCCTTCAATTAGGGAACCCAGAGCTTCAGATTATGAAATAGGCCAGACTTCACTTCTATGTTGGTGTCAGGAGATAGGAGTGAATGGGACCCCACCTCTTTCGGATTGTCCTCATGAGATAACAAGGGACACGTATGAGTCATGGAAAGAAGAAATTTCAAATGAGAATTCAACTCAGGAAAATACAGATACACATGAGACATCCGAGCGCAAGCAGAAACAGAAAGGGGCCTTTGAAAAACGAAGGGCTTCCCTTTTAAATCTTTTAAAGAAGGGGAAAAAGAAAGAAAAGAAGAAGTCATCAAGCTGTGAAACAAATAATGTGGCTCGATTAAAGAAACAAGTAAAAATGCTCCGACAAGAAATGGCCACCCAAAATCAGCAAATTGGTGAGATGCACGCCACTTTGGAGGAATTAAACGACATGATGGTCCATCAGAGGTCCACATTAAGAAGGATATCAAAAGCCACTGCCAAAGCCTCAGACATCCCCGGGGCATCTTCTTACGGGACATGCACAAAAAATAATAGAGGCGGCTCGAATCCTGATAGTCGCAGGGTGTGTAAAGGCCACAAGTCTAAAAATTCGACACAGCTCAGAGCACAGTATACTGAAAAAGGAAAATCACCAAGAATGTCCCGATCAACCATAGATAAGCAACTCAGGTCGCCGTCAACAGCACGATCAGACAAATCAAGATGCACACGTTGTGGTGTACAACGCAAAAACTCGCACCACAAAATCAAGTCCTGGATCAAAGGAAAAATGCAACCTCACAAGGCACGGCCCTGCAATAGTATGGAGCATCATTGCACACCACGTAACCCAGAATCTAACAAATACATCTACACTACCTACGTGGGAGATGCATCGTTATCGGAGAACGAGGATAGAGATCCTGAATCTCAAGAGTATGATGACACAGACTCCAGTACGCATTCTTACACGGTATATGCCATTGGGGCAGAAGAGGATGATCGAAAAGTTTACAAATATGGTGAGGAAGAAGAAATGGAAGAAATCCCGCATGGGGGCATTGAAACAAGAGATAATATCATTGGAGAAGACGAGCGCGGAAAGGGAATACAATGTGATGAAGAAGAAGAAATGTACGAAATTTTATTCCAAACTCAGTTAAATACTGACGAAGGCCCCGAGGCGTCGCTCGAGGAATGGAGCAAGGATAAAGAAAAACAGATCAGTCGTGGGGAACGATTTGTCCTTGAGACTAGCATCAAGCAAATGCAAGAACATGAATGCAAAATGATGATAATGCAGAGAGAAAATATTGAGTTACGCCAGGAAATCGCTGGACTCCGCCACATTGTGAGAGTTTCTGCCAAGGGATCACCTCTCTTTGGTTGGAAAATACCACAATACGTCAAGAAATATCTGGCCTGTGGCAAGAGAAAAACAAATTGGCTATGATGATAGAAGATTTGCAAAGAGGAGATAATGACGGCGCTACAACATTAACAGATCCAAATGGAAAACCGATGTATGGGACGAACATGGGGGCATATTTTGGACAACATGAGAATTGGGAATGTAAACCGCCTAAAGAAGAGGAAGCACGAGAAACATGTTTCCCATACAACAATACGGCAGGCATCCTGGGACCCTCACCCAATTGGCTATTACCGGTCGAGAATAGACATTCTGAAAATCCTTTTGGCCTCGACTCCGTAGCTCGATATGGCATAATACCTATAGTAGATCTGCCGAAGCCTAAGCCACATGGAGATCACCCCTCATCAAGTAACGTCGAAAGGAAAAATAATTCTCATCCAAGCTCAGATGGCTCATTACGTGACACAAAAGAAATACAATTTCCTGAAGAGACTGGTGGGGAGGTTTTGAAGAAAGAAAGGAAGAAAAAACAGAAAAATATAGAAAAAGCCCCGACATTGTTGAAAGCTATCACCCCGATATTAAAACATCCCTCCGATGAACATATGTCACTTGCCCAACGGAAGAAGAAGTTCTATTCTTTTCGGAAGGATAGAACTTCTGAGGTGTTTGGCCTGGCTCTGCGAAATGGACTTTCCTGCCCAAGTGCAAATACCCGGAAGAACAATATCGATATGATGAACCCGATTTTTGCCTGTTTCACAGGTTCCTTGGGCATTCAATCGAGGATTGTTTCACATTCAAAGATTGGGCGGAGAAAATGATTAGACAGGGAGGGTTATACCTCCCAGCATGCTTAATACAAGACCCGGCACCTCATAATTAATAGTAGAAGACCAGTGCTGTAAATACCAAAGGGGATGAAAGCCAAATGGTCCGAGAGAATATAAGCCAGCTGTAAATACCATGCGAAGTTATATGAAACGAAGGTAAAAAAAAAAAAAAAAAGCGGCTTGGAAGACATGGGAAGCAACAGGTCAACAATATAAGAGCAAAGGAATTGAAACATAACTACATGCAACACCGGAAGACGGTACGAGGGAAACACAAATCTTCTTAAGTTTAAAGATTAATTATGGTGTCCGCCTTGAGCTCATTCAGGGAGGTAGTGATAGTTTCAAGCTTTGCCTCGATAGAACCCAAATGACTGTGAATTTCTTCGAATTTCTGGTCAAGAAAAGTGGTAGAAGTCCGGGGGCCCTCTATAGATGATCCTCCATCCGAAGGCGGAGAACTCTCCTTTAATGGCCTGTATTGATTACAGGCAGCCCCAGGTTCCATGATATAACCATTTACTGCTTGGTTGGGATCAGGAACGAGAGTCCCACCAGAAGTCTCAACCCAACCTATAGATGGTAATTCACCGAGAAGATTTCGAGGGTATTTGATATCCCTCTCTGTTATTTTGTTTCCCCACAGGGTATCGGGGGTAGCAATGCCAGCTTTGTGCATCAGTTCCTCAACCAGATGTCCATAGGGTAACGGGTTGCGCGCAGTCCTGACTGATTGATGCATATGCCGAATGATCAAATATGCGACATTAACCTTCTTGTCTTTCGCGATAAGGTGACGCAGATAGAACAGGTTCTCCGAACTCACTAGATCAGACATTCCTTCCCGAGGAAAAAGGATGTGATTGATCATCATGCACAAGAACCTATAAAAAAAATTAGCTCATCAGAACGAGCAGGGAAAGAGAGAAATGAGTAAATGGCAAAGACAGAAAACCTGTGCATGGCAGGAAGAGATGTAGTAGATAGCGCTCCTCTGACGGCATCGGGGGCAAGTTTAAACCAACGTCGATATTCACGACGACTTTCGAAGTCGCGAGGCCAGGATGCATGAGTATAGACGGAGAGGCCGTCTAAGGTGCTTGTGGTCTGTAGAAGTTCAGCAAGATCTTTTACCCCAAAGGAAAGATATCTGCCAAAAAGAAAAGAAGAGGCGAAGGGGACGCCATAGTGATCATATGAAACTCGAAGGTTGGCGTAAAATAGCCGAGTAATCGTAGGATGGTAGGGAGACTGGTGTCCCGTCAAATTACGCAGATCCCAGAAGTTGACCCAAGATCGGAGAAGGCACATATGTTCATTCTCTAATCTACCAAAGGGATGAAAGTAAAAGCAGTCAGCAACAGAACGTTCTTCAACACCCATGGTAATATGGTAACAATCAAAAGCTGCTTCGCCTCGAAAGAGGTAATGGTTATGTGGGTCATATGACCAATTGGAAGGCACTGAAGCATACTCTGCCTCTCTATAGCGCTTGCGAATGGGTATTGATGCCATGAGAGTCAGTAGCAAGGGGAAAGTTGAAAAAACTGAAATAAGAACTCCGCTATATATAGGCGAGGATGATATAACGAGCAAAGCAACCTTCCAAAGCAAGAAAATTAAACACTTCAGACCCAGAATAGATATGGGATAATAGACCAAGCGTAGTGGCAGACAAAGGTATTACATGGGCATCCAAAGTAAGGGGCGTGTTAAACAAGGAAGGAATCTGACAACGCTAAATGATGACTCAGTACGGAGTTGACCATCAAGTAAAATGAGCCGACAAAAAAAATCAGATAGTTTATTGGGCCAAATTTTGTGGACTTCAGTCAAGAGAAAAGTTCCAGTCGAGGACCTTTGGGCCATCTTTGAGGAACAACATATTGAGTCTTCTGAAGTGGCGAAAAACATTGAAGATTTATGTCCCTAAGAAAAAGAGGTGTCTCGCTTGAGGGCCACATGAGCCATCTCTTCCACCACAATAAATATTTCCTAAACCCCACAAAATTTCCACAACCAAATTCCACAAAAAGGGTGTATTGTTGGTATGAGCCCAAAATTAACCATCACCGGTAAACGTTCATCCTACCGGTTCCAAAAAAGGATGAACGAGGGTTCTAGTATTTTGTCCCTTAAACAAAAGATACCCGATGATGAATGCTTGTTTACAACCCCTGACATAAGTGGGGAACTTGATTAGTGATTTCATAATCACCGCTGAGGGTATTTAAAAAAAAAAAATCTTCTTTTTTTTTTCTTTTTCCATTTCTTTTATTTTACAGGTACATGGAGCAGCTAGAGCCTTATGTCCCTGAATAGAAAAAATAAGGTTCGTCTTGCTTATAGCAACATAAGATGTTTCCTCCACCAAATAAATATCCTAAGCACCACAAAAATCCACAAGCCTAAATTCTACCTCTAAAACGGTCAATTGTTGGAATGAGCCATAAGTCAACCAACACCGGTGAGTTCATTATACCGGTATAAAATAATGAACAGGGTTTTATGTATTTTGTCCCTAAAACAAAATAAAAGTTTCATGAAAAACCAGATGAACGAATCCATTTCCAGCTGTGACATTATATCCATAAAGTTGAGGGGTACATGTTACCTACTCCAATCAATTTTTTCTCCCGAAAAATACAAGTGGAGGGCCGTTATACAAAAAGCCGCAAACACAGGGAGCCAGAAAAAATAAAAACAAGATGGCCGCTCATATTCTGGGAGTTCGGTCGGAGTGGAATCAACACCCCAATTATAGGATGGAAGTGGCCTCCAATAAGCGTGAATCTCTTGGTCATATGGGTTTCCCCAGTCGTTACCAAGAGCACGAACGATTTCTGGTGCCTCATCCTCTTCAAATTCCTCAATTTCCTCTGTTGTATGGTCAGAATGGCTGTTTAATTCGTCAGCAGAAAAGGGGGAGCGCACATCACTTTCACTAGCCATTTGATGATGATAATAAGGAGATGGCGAAAAAATAAAACAGAAGAGTCGGATAAAAAGGGGAAGAAGAAACACTTATAAAAAAGAAAGAAACGAGGAAAAGACAAAAAGGGAAAAGACGAAAAAGGGGGGACCGTAACCATGGTGAATGCGCACGCGTGACCACACTACAACACCACGTTCTCCAGACGAAAAGACATTACATGATATGTTGGCCCACGGCTCATGGAGAGATAAACATTGAAATCAGCAAAACACGAGGCGAATAATGGAACATATATATTACAACATTACAAGGCACGCCATTACAAATCTTAACGTACATGCTGAAATCAATACCCGCAAACATATCATAACAATACATACTACCACTACACATGTCCGTACGATTTCACCAAACCCACATGTAACAACAAAGAACTGATACACAAGGTGATACAATGATATGGCTACATTTGATACAAATGTGGCGGAGATGCATGAGTGAAGAAAAGTCACTAAGGGGTAGGAGCCCTGTACTGTGAACCAGAAGCATTCCAGGTGAAGGTACTAGACGGGGAACCCGTAGGAGACTCATTTCCATCATTTTTTGGCTCCACGATGAAGCCTGATACATAGAACAAATCCGATAAGATGATGTGAGTCAGTTCGGAAATTACAGAGACAAGTCAAAGAATACACATACCAGCGCTATCAGGAGTCGGACAGTCACCAACATAATTAGAGTCAATTGGCCCAATTTCCGACCCTGCTCTGTCAACATTTAAATCCTCAAGGAGCTGTCCCAGTAAAGAGAAACCATCTAAAAAAAAGGGGAAAGTGATGAGTTCAGACTAATGAACAAATGCCATAAATATAATAAAAATAGCGATGAACTCACGAGAGGAGTCTGAGGGGATCATCAAGGGAGAAACGTCAAAAGAAGGACTAGCCTCAACCATTGCGAATGCACCTGAAGCAAGAAAAAGGAAAACATTATCGGTATTGAAAATTCAGCAGAAAGGATATGAGGAGTATTAAGGCTACTTACGATCAATGAGATTTTCATTCGGAAGATCATCAGTGGAATCCTCCTCCATTCCATAATCCGGGCTAGCAGAATAATCCACCAACTCTTCGTCATCTTCGACGATAGCAAATGGGTCAACTGATGATGGCCCAGCAGGGAGAGTCATCATATTAACAATGTCATCAACTGAAGAAACACCGCTATCAGAAAGCATGTCAACTAACGCAGACTCTGATTGCCTCAAATGAGACCCTCCTGTAGGGGTGCTACTTTGAGGAATATATGGAGATAACCCCTGGAACGGAGAAAATGTCCCGGGAAGATGGGGAATATGGGAAACAAGTGCTTCAGAAGAAGGAGGGATGTTGGGCTGCATGAAACCTGTTTCTGAAAATAGCAAGTCAGAAAAATTCTTAATCGAAACATATATAAGAGAAAAAAAACCTACATACCTGAAAGCTGTAAGGGAGGTCCAGTACTGGTTGTTAATAAAGTTCCTTGCCTAGTAACAGAAGAAGGACCAGCACCAGAATCAGAGAACCCCGGGAGAGGAGATCTCGTAAGTGGAAAATCATCTGAGTTATCACTCTCTGAGTCTGAAAACAGATAATGGAAGTGGTTAATTAACGATCATGTATATAAAATGGGGGCAGAAGAAAAAATAGATCAAACTCTTACCTGAAGAAGTATTCACTGGAACACCAGATTCAGTGGGTTCTCGAATACACAGTGGCTGAGAAAGGGACGCCGATTTTTGAACTTGCGAACCAGATTTAGGAGGTACTCGATGATCATTGCTAGACAAAAAACGAGGAAGAGGCTGAATACTACCTGCTATACCTCGCCAATCCTGCAAACGAAGAAACTCTGACTGAAGCGTAGGACGAGGGAGACGATGTGGTTGAGGATCCCGCTTTCCCACAGGAATAGGACTAGAGGAGCGCCTTCGAGGGTATACTGCTTCCTTGAGACGATTTTCGGATAAAGAATGGTGAGCAGATATCAAACCACGTAGCCAACGCCTGTGGCGGACTGTAAAGCCACCTACACGAGAAGCATGAGGGATAGTGAACCTAATGCCAGTCCCAAGGCGCCAAACAAAGGAGCAATACTTGGCAAATGATGTCAATGAGGCCCTCGGTGGACGAGTAGGAATGGTGGAGGAAGGAATATCTTGATCAAAACCGAATTGCCATGCAGCACGCTGGGGACAATAGAGTTCCATAGAAACATCGTTTTCAATTCTGCAAGGCAAAAGGCATTCCCTGATACTAATAAAGAAATCTTGTTGTTCAGAAGATAATACATGGTGTCCCCTTTCATCCCTGATGTCCACGGCTGATTGCCCTGCACTGCTGTCAATATTAGTGGGTAACCCTTCATTAGAAACACGGAACCCGAGGTGTGGTTGATACCTCCAGAAATGAGGATGAATTTTAATTTGATCCCCAGGATAAATGGGTGCCCCTGCGATATGACTCAGGAAAGGAAGCTGTTGTCTTAGTTCGGCTGACATAATTGCTCCGTAGTAGTCTCTCCAATATGCGTGTAACCACCCATGTATCAGATGAAGTGGAACAACAACATGACTGTTTGAAGGGTCCCTCGCAGAGGTAATCTCTCTCAATGATCTATAAATATTGGCTAAGGCCGGGATAGCTAACGAAATTGGAAACCCTCGAGCAAGAGCATTCGCAACCACAAAAACACCTGGACGGATTTTATCAGCAGGACGACATACCACCACAAAGTAATTAATCCACCAGGCCAGAAATGCAGTCAAAATAGTTTCCTTATCCAAGATACGTGAACTCAAATCCGAAAACTCAGGACCCTTTCCTTTGGCTCTGATACTTCCGGAACCGTGACCTGTGCCAAATGGGTCATTTGGGTTGGCAAACGGAGCAGAAGTGCCCCAAGCACGAGGATCACCATCAGAAACTCGGTTCATGAAAAATCTAATCCAATCATAAAAGGGGACATCAGCACTCTGACCCCTGTCCAAGCGTGCATTCGAGAGTTCATAATATATATCAAAGACTTGGCGAAGCGAATCAGGGTAACACATGTTGCCATTTGAGTTTCTTCCAAATAATTCTGCATCCGGGGGAACTCTCTCCTCATAAGGATATCCAGAGATGGGGAGTCCAGCAAGACGAGAAAGCTCCTAGAGGTTGATGGTCATTTCACGATCAAACAAGAACAAGGTGTTGGTGGTATAGTTCCAATTCGAGACAAAAGCCCGGAACAAAGCTGGATGAGGATTATATTCAAAAAGACACAAAAACACTGCCTCATAAAGATGAACCCGTGTTAGTAAAGGTCGCAAATGGGTCAGAATAAATCGTGTCCATTCAATTTGACCTGCACTCCTTATTAGGTGACCACGCACGTACAAATATTCAGGAGACCAAGGAGTAACCCTTCTTGCATTCATTTCTGTGCACAATAAATAGATAGAAGAGGGTTCAGCTGACCCAACAGGGTTAAGAAAAATGCACCGCCTATTTTCTAGGGAATCCCTTCTCGCAGAATCATCATCCAAGGAGGGGGCATGAACAAAAAGGTTACGAGTGAAAGTCCATGTATTAGGTTCAGCCATTGGTAAAGGGTTTGGTAGACTGGATAAGAACCGAGTTGGTCGGTGGCGAGTAAGTAAGCCCCCATAAATATCTCCACCCGCTAATATCCGATTTCTCCAAATGGCATGAAGATGTTGATAACGGTTGTTCGGGTCAAGACGGTGGATATAACGAGAAATTCTTCGATCCAACGGGTCACACGGCGGGTTCCTTGAAGCATCTGGCGGATCCATAAATATCCAGAGAGAACCTGTCACAAAAAAAAAACAACAACAATCATGCAATAGGAGAAAAGACACCAGAGCACGCCGCTCAAACATGGTTCTCCCGACCCGCTCTGGTGGGGGACATTTGTTGACCCCTAAAATATCATCATAATTTCCTGGTCAACCTGTGAGTGAGTTCTGATGGTCAAACCAGACAGTTGAGGCACGAATAAATTACCAAGAGAAGATCCCGGGTCAGTCGGGAATGCGTAGTCAAAAATTAAGCAATAACAAATGGCGTTATATTTTCACGTCTGTTAATATGATATGGATGATTGTATAACTTCATGCATATATTGTGTGAAAATTATATAATTATGCAAAAAATATATGAAGCCATAATGGATGCATCAGCCCATTCGAAATTCAGAATAAAAATGAACGGCCCAAATAAAATAAAGGGATCTGGCCCAAACAAAAAAAAAAAGAGAAACGGAAGCCCAGCGACCCTCTCTTCTCCCTCACTCGTCCCTGTGCTTTCTCTTCCGACAGTTTCTCCGCATCTCACGCGAAACAAGCCTCCCCTACGCTCGCGCCTAACAAGCTACGCCGCTCCCTACTAGTATTTATCACCAACTGACAATAGACAGCGAGAATCTCGTCAGAAACTCACCCAATTTCCTCTCTGATCAACTCGATAGGATGGCAAATTCAAACTTGCAATGATGAAAATTAGAAAAAATGGAGCTGTGGGGTCAGGAAAATACTAATGAATATCGCTGAGAGTAAGCCATGGTGAAGTAATTCGAAGTAAGATTCTGAAGATAGCGAAGCAATCATGACCATGATATGAGACAGTAGGCATCATACTAGCAAGATAAAATTCTGAAATTGGGAAGTAATTATGACTGAAGGAATCCTTTTAGCAAAGCAAAACTTTGAAATCATGAGGCGACAATGATCGTATGCTCCAGTGCACTGAGCTCGAGATGGGTCAAGCCAGCCATTAATCAGTCACCAGAGATCACATGCAGTGGTAATGCCCAAACAGTTCATCAAAATTTTGAAATCACGGCATCGTGGAAATCATGCATCCCAAGCTGATATGGTTAAACCGAATGGAGTTTACCATTAATCAACCTTGTTACTGATTTGGTCAAAATGGAATACTGAGGAGATAAAGCCATGATAGCATGGTTCTCAAACAATAGTGTTTCCAGAAAATTACTGAGATAGGAGTTTTGATGAGATGACATAAAAAAAAAGCAAAATAATGCAAAACAGAAAAGCAAGAATGAATAAATTGAAAACTGATGTAATGAAAGGGAGATAATATTGAGTTGATGACAATAAAATGGAATCACTAAATTAAAGAAACTCAATGCATGAGAAAATTTTGAAAATAGCCACATTTCCCTAATAAAAAAAGAAAGGAACAAGTCACATTTTACAATGACAGATTTTATAACAATGAAAAGGATTAAATGATGATGGAGGAACAGCCATGTGGTTCCCAACTCTAATCTGGTACATCAGGTATATCAAGGAAGCTAAGAGGCTACCTTGGATGGAATTGCAAAGCTCAAGAGAAATTCAGCTGCACTATTTACTGGAAACAGTCAAAAAGGAAAAAAACTGAAGATGAATGAAAATTAACCTTGGCGCCAGAAGTTAAATAATCAAGGAATGATGATTGGGGGGCTGGTACACAGTTAGAACCTATTCAAATGGAGAAAGAAATGACTAAAATACCCACCAGGGGCATAATGGTCCAATCCCTTCAAGGCACATATTATTGGTGCCATCTACAGCAACCAAGGGAACTTCCCTATAAAAAGGGGCGTCAGGAGCCATGCAAGACATCCAGAAACACACAACAAGACCCTTACACACGATACACACTCACACCCCAGCAATCAAGTTAAAAAAAAAACAGGAATCCACAGCCAGGAGATATCAAGCCCAAAGCCAACACTTTGTTCACACTTGTGAGGAGAAGAGTATATTTTTTTCTTTTAGGATAGCTACAAAAAAAAAACAAAAAAAAAGAGTGTTAGTAGAAGCAATAGCTTCATATTTTCAGTTGTGATCAACCATCTGTACTACTCTTTTGTGTAATTTGAGTAAGTGAAGTAAGAGGCTTTCCTTCCCCTTTGTAACTCATCTCTTTTCCTTTATATACTTTTTCTGGTTCATGTACACATAGCCAAAATGTAAGGAGTAACTAATAAAACGTTTTATGTAAATATGTACATAAGTTCATTTAACTAACATAAGTATCAGTAATAATGTAGGAACAACTAAAACTCATTCTCATTTTTATATCATGCTTTTATGTTATGTGCTCATGAGGACAACAACATAAGGGAATCATATTTACATTCACCACAGTATAAGGAATCATGAAGGCTATGTTTGTATCTAAGCATGCATACTCAGTATTAAGCATATTATCATGACAAAAGAAAATAAAAATAAAAAATGGACAGCAACAAGGACAATAAAAATAAATAGCAGGAATTATGGACAGTGAGATGAACAATGGACAGCAGGTTTTAAAGGACAGCAGGTTTCCTTGGGGTTCCATGGAGTTATGCACTTTCATCTGACCAATACATTGAAGGAAGAAGCAGTCATCATCATTGCCTCCATCATGCCAAGGGGAAGCAATGCACTGGAGGCTCTCTCTCATGTTGAGTTAATGGTTTGTTGCATCCTAGCAGCAAATCAATATGCTCTCACATATTCCCTCTTCAAGCTGATACAAAGCTACCCCATCACAACCATCATGGCTAGATCCAGATCGAATAGGAGCATACTGCCATGACTTTATGGTGCAATTGAGGGAAGGTTCACATGCATGCCAATATCCCCCTCAATCCCCAATCAATCCTCAACACTGTCAGGATGTGATGACAATCAAAGGAAGGCCAGCCAACAGCTTGTCACCATGGCTGAATCAAAATCAGGGAATAACCCCCCAGATGAAGGCACTCGGCTGTCAAATTGATGATGCAAACACCTTCCTGCAGACATCACCAAGCTCATAGATACCTTATTTGACCCCCACCATGGCCAGACGACCACATCAAACAACTCACCGCCATGGAAAATCTTGACTGAGGTGTAGCACTATGCTGGGGAACGTCGGCAACCGAATCAAGAATATACCAAGCCTGTTGGATCCCCCACGACGCTATCAGGCTCGCCAATTGAGTTCAACACCCACCAGAGACCTCGAACTGCCGTCAAGCCTCACTAAACCCTAGCCGATTAGGGAGGAGACGATTACAGCGAAGAAGGCAGAGATAAACACGATTGGTGGACCCCATGACATCAGGAGAGCCTGACGATTCCTTACGACCTCACATTGATGTCTGACGGCCACTCAGTCGCATCAATCGCGCAGCCATGGCGGTTTCTTCATCGCCAGAACGACGAAAGAAAGGGGAAGAAAATAAGGGAGAAAGGGGATTTCAATCCCTAACCGGCGTAAACGTGGTGCACCAACAACGGCCACCAGATCCCACTGACAACGGGACCCACAGGCGAAGGTATTAGCGTCTCCACTAAACACCAGGCGTATGGAAGCAACCAAACAGTTTTAATAAAAAACCGTCCCAAAAATGGTGATATTCTGTGGCCCTTTCCGTGTAGTGAGTTAATAAGGTGTAACGATCCACCTGTAATCAATCACATGGCGCCATGTGTCACTATTAATAGCTGAGGACGCCGCTGATCCTTTATTTCCCCTGCTGATTTGGACCAGTCATGCGTCGCCACGTGGCACCTCTGCTGATGTGGCATCATTTTATTGCTGGAAGTTCAAAAATTCATAGAAATTCAACCGTAACTCAGAAAAATCCAAACCAAATTTCTACAGGACCAGAAAAATATGGAGAATACAGTCATGCCAAAACCATAACCAAAATACAAACAAAATATTTTTAATCCATATTCCAAGTTCTGGCCAATCACAAATTGCCACCTCAGCCTCATATTTATTTTAAAATCCAGCTACCTTTAAAAATTCATGAAAAATTACAGGAGGTTCAGAAAAATATGAGGAAAAATCATGGACGCCCAGAAAAATAAGGGGAATCTATTTGGCTAAAAACTGTACAAAATATACCCCTACCATTATTCTTATTGGAATACCATGGAGAAAAGCCGTTCCGGCAAAGGCTCAAAGGCTCACAACGAAGGCATGGATAATGTTTCTAACACTAGCACGACCGAGTCTAGTGCTTCATTCTTGACTCAAGAAAAGCTCATCGCAACCCCGAGTGATCAAAACCACCAGACGGTCATCGTCACGACGGGCATGAATCAAAATGGAGACACTGAATACTGTTGCTAACAAACAAGAGTACTGGTGAAGTATCAAGCTCAATGATCTGGTTAAATCGAAAATCGCTAGCCTCAAAATGATGGATAGTGAGATCTACCACGGCGTCGCGGGACTCTACCAAGAGACCCGAAATAATATGCAAATCAGATGAAGACCAAAACAATATTCAAGTAAACTGATAAAATTTCAAAGAGAAGACAAATTACACCGCAATATATTATCGGTGAAGAATATGGATCCAACCACATACGAGCAGAACTCTTTGCAGTCTGAGAAAAGCTCACAATGTTGTCCCAAGCCTGCTGAGACGATGGAAGCCACGATTATCAAAGGCACCCGCTCTCTCGAGAAGGCAGGAGGTCCTATCTTGAGTGTATGCAATCTACCCGCCAAAGATAACATATGCCAACACCACTGACACAGGCACACAACATTATGATCCTATCAAAGATATGCAAATATTGTCGCTATGGACAAATTCCACATCATCATGCCCGCACCTTGGGGAAAAGATCACACTTTTATTTCAGGAGTCTACGGTTATCTAAGGCACCCGCTCTCTCAAGAAGGCAGGAGGTCCTAACTTGAGTGTTTGCAACCTAACCGCCAAGGATACATCGAGGCCAACACTGTTGCTGTAAACGACTCCCTCAGATTACATTAAAGACCTTATCCCACATCACACCACTACATCAGATGGATCCATAATCCTTACCCAAATAATATCCTCATTCAGAAACCGTCAACATGTTCCTTAGTCACATTACTTATGCCTCAAACAGTTCAGTAATGTTGACTCGATCTATCTTTTAAATTAACAACCAGATCTCACACAACAAAACTTACCTCTTTCGGTGCTGGAGGGAAATTACAATGTTCCGGTCGGAAGCCGGATATTACCTGAACACTCGCAGAGATTGCCGAGCGTCACCCTATTGACTTTCCTTGGCTAGATGCCAAGCATTATGTCACATTGACGCTTGATCAGGAATCAAGCGAAGCTTCAACAGCTGGTCAGAGACTGAGTGTTAGAGGAACACTCCCATGATCGAGAACCAACTGTTCATGACGTACCGGTCGGCAGCCGGACGTTACTTGAACGCTTAGCGTCATTTGAGTGACTCGTCTTGCCTAGATGTCAAGCATTACGTCACATTGAACGATTGGTCAGAGACTGAGCGTCAGAGGTACGCTCCTATGATCGAGAACCAATTGTCACCCGCACCTAGGGAAGCCAAGGGGCAGCTGACTTAGGTAGCACCCACGCGCATAAGATTTTTGGACGCCCACAAACCCAAGGGTCTGGCGAAGGATAGTTTCAGTGCTTCGGGTGAGAGCCGAACCGTTGAAACCTTGGATATTTCAGGTGGCAGCTGAACTATCTACTGAACGTTTGAATAGCAATCAGGGTTCCTTGCGAAGTTTCGAGTAACACTTGGACTATCTGCATGATATCTCGGCTGGCTACCAAGTATCATCAGAATATTCTAAAGGAGGATCGAACTTTTTGCTCAATACCCGATCGGCGAACAAACGTCTCTTTAACATCTGACTGGCATCCAGATGAAATTCGGACACTTCAGGTGGCAGCTGAACTGTCCATTGAACGGCCGACTAGCAATCAGATTCCTTTCAACATTTCGAATAACAGTCAGACTATTGTTTGATACCTCGGCTGGCTACCAGGTATCACCTCAATACTCTGAGTGAGGATCGAATTGTTACTTATCTGATTGGCGAGTGGACGTCACTTCAACGCTTCGAAGAATAATCGAGTCATCTGTCCGATAAGCTGGCTGGCTACCAGATATCACTTCAGAGTCTCAATTATGATCGAATCGGAAGGGAACATCTGACTGGCACCCAGATGTCACTTCTAAACGATTCGAATAGCAATCGGACTAATTGTTTGGTACCTTGGCTGGATACCAGGTATCACCTCAATACTCCGGATGATAATCGAATTGGCACTTAACACTTGGCTGGCAACCAAGCGTCTTCGGTTCAGGTGGCAGCTGAATCGATTCCTAGATATTTGACTTGCGACCAGATGCACTGTCGACACCTCAAGCAACAATCGGATAATCTGCGGGTTATCTTGGCTGGATACCAGATATCACCTCAGTATCTCGAATGATGATTGAACCGTCTACTCAATGTCTGAATAGCAACCAAATGTCTCCTGAACGCTCTGAACAACAATCGGATTATCTGTTTGATATTCTGGCTGGCTACCAGATATCACCTCAGTACTTCGGATGGAGATCGGAACGTCACTTAACGTCTGATTGGCAACCAGATGTCTTAACGATTCGAGTGGCAGTCGAATCGTTCCCCTGATACCTTGGATGAAAACTAGATACCGCTTCAACGCTTCAAATGGCAACTGGATTGTCTACTTGATATCATGGCTGGAAACCATGTATCAACGCAACGCTTCAAGTGACAAGAGAACCGTTTATTTGATATCTTGGCTGGAAACCGAGTATCACCCCAAGGAAAAGAAACCGAACATTGCCAAATGTCACTTCAACGCTTCGGGAGCAAACCGAACCGTCACTTTGAACATCGCCAAATGTCACTTTTAACGGAAGCCACTCCGTCTATTGAACGTCTTGGTCAGGTACCAGATGTCACTTAACGCTCTATGCCCATCGAACGAGTGTCACCCCCGCTTCCCGGGAAAGGTCAAGGGGCAACCGACTCGAGTCGCACCCGCGCGCATAAGATTTTAACGCCCATAAACCCAGGGGTCCGGCGTCTTTAACATCCACAAGCCCAGGGGCCTGATGTCAACTTCAAAAAAAAAAAGAGAAGAAAACAACCTTAAGCACCGCATCAACCAAATTTAACGATCTGATCAGGAATCAGATGTCACTTTCAGATAACCTCGACAAAGATCAACAGGAAGTCTAAGAAACCCGTTTCGGGAAGTCCATGCCTTATAAAAACAAAAATACAAACCATAAGAGCCTAAATCTTGATTCCGCACATTACAAAGAGAACTCGGAAAACGAGAAGATTACAAGCGTCCAGCTACGGCAGTCAACTGAAATCTCTACAAGCTAAGAACTCCAAAGACTGCTGTCCCCTGCAATCCAAAGTCCACAAAAAAAATATAATTATATGATATATTAATATTGCATTGTAGTAGTAATATTAATAAAAAAAAAACAAAAAAAATATAAATGCATGATAGGACCGCTAATTGCATATTTACAATTCCCTTACAGCTCACGACACACAATCCTTTGATTTTCCTGATCTAGAGGTGCTCCTGACCATGTCGGAGGTAATTAACAGTAGGGGCTTGCGCCTACTGGAAAAAAGGACCCCTTCAAATAATAAACCCTCGTGAGAACTCAAGACGGTGCAGTTACCGCGCTTCGGGGTGGTATCGGTACCGGCCTCTTGAGGCTCGCGAGGGGTATCTGATCCGCATTCTTTTTTGCCCCTCAATCCGAGACCGGATTTTCCTCTGTTGATCCGAGGGCCGCGAAAAAGTGCGAGACAACACTTCCCAATACTTCTTCTCATTTCTTCCCTTTTTCCCTTCTTTCCATACCTATCCAAACGGAGCCTAAAATAACACTAACACATATGATAATATATAATTCCAGAATCATATAAATACCAAGATACCTTTGAAATTAGTTATATATCCGTATAATTCAATTACCGAAGGGAAACGATATCACTAAAGTAGCCATGTTGTGCACACCACTGATTGGTTGAATCCAGATTTATGCATTTGCTCTCAACTCTTAAGCCTACTAGAGTCCCCCCCCCCCCCCCCCCCCCCCCAAGTCATATCGAAATATAAGCAACTCCGAACGCATGACGGCACGAGTTTGAGAAAAACAAAACCATTGTCTAAGAGCTAACTGGTGAGAAAAATAAAATCCCATGATCACGTAGTTGCAAATTCATGGCTCATATAATTTGTAACTACCTTGTTGGTTGAAAGTTTGCGAAAATTAGAACCATTAATTGTCTAAAAGCTAACTGGTGTGAAAAATAAAATTCCATGATCATGTAGATGCAAATTTCGTTGTTGATATAATTTGTACCTACCTTGTTGGTTGAATTAATTTAATCAACTTATTATGTTGACACCCTTAATCAATATCGTTGTGGAAAAAACTGGGGGTACACATCCCGGCATGCCATTAATAGTTAGCATTTTAGCGAATTTTGATTTAATTAACATCTCTCAATATTTTTTTAAAAAAATTATTTTAATCAATTCAGTCTGTGATCCTTTTCAACTAAAAAAAAATAAATTATCGAAACAATTGTCCACATCAGTAAATTTGTCCATATCATCAAATTATCAAAATGACACCCAAGTCAATTAAAAAGTTGTGAACTTCATGAAAATTTATTAATGCTTGTGAAAAACCTGTTTTCTTTTTGTGTAAAAATGCTCGTATTATCACATTATTTTTTTCATAAGATAAATTGAGGGTCAAGCCTCCCAACTTATTTTTAAATTAAATGTTGAAAGATTCGAATCGAATTTCAAATATGTGACTTTTCATTAAGCTGTATTATTTTTTTCATCAAACTAAAAGCTGGTTCTCCTACTATCACACTTTTTATATTATTAATTGCAATAGTAGAATTGTACATATTTAATTTCAGCGGCTTCTCAGGAGCAACAAAATTACATTTGCCAAGGGTAATTTTGGAGATAACCGAAGATAATTGTTTAAACATTAAGGAAATCAGACAAAAATTCTGATGCCCCACGCTAGAACTTCAGTCCGAACTCCAATCTTGTGGTACGTAGAAGTACAAACTATAAAATAACCTAAATTTTTAAAGTGATTCATAACATCAAACTCGGTGCATTTTGATTTAACAAGAGATGCCACCAAGTAAAATATTTTATTGTAAAATTAATTTTATTTCAAATCAAACTGTTAAGAAGGAACATATATAATGATGACATATCAATTTTAATGTATTCATTTATGTTCACTTGATCTATATAAATATGAATTCCAAAAAAAATCATAAAATTTCACATGGCTGCATATCTTGTGAAAACAAATAAAATTAACATTTGAAGTCGACATTTGAGTTTGAAATAAAATAAATAAATAAAATGTGTAATTGTGGAGTTGTATAGAATAATAATATTTATTAAAAATAAAATTATAGAATTCGATCCTTCCTCTAATTTTTAAATAAGCTCTGAATTCTTTATTCGATGGTGTTTGCAAAAACTAAATGGATCAAAATGATGCTTCCAAGTATCGAGACACAATATTTTCAGGTAATGCATATTTAAAATTCAGTTCGAATCCCGGCTTGGTTCGTATTGGTTTTTCCCCCTTATATTATGCTCCAATCATAAAAAAATAATCGTCTTCAAAATAAACCAAACTTTGTGGCCTCCCAGCTATAGTCCTTGATTAATTTATGAAAACAATGTAGCACCGTCGTGATCCTACTTGCACCAATGAACTTTGACATGAAATTAAAAAAATATATGCCATAACGTTCGCTTTCCCTTTTTTTTTTTTCAAATCTTTCCCTACTTTTTTTTATTCATGAAAAGAGCTTGCAATTATAAATTTAAATTTATAATTAATGATCTTATCTGACTAAGAGGCAGGCACGACATGCGTCAACCCATCCGCATAAAAGCGCTAGAAACCAAAAGACAAAGACTCCTAGTAGAAAAACATAACTAACACGACGCCTTCACCTTCACCAAACTACAAAAATTCATCAGAGAGTCTGTGCCCTTTTACCTATTTCTCGGTAGTCGGTATCTTGTTGGAATATGATGCCGCAGAAGATCGTATCCGGGATCAGATGCATGGCATGGATAGACACGGGTTGTGCCGCATAAGATCGTGTCCTGGATCAGATGCATGGCACCGACAGAAAAGGACAGTTCTGACCTTAATTGGAAGCATCTCACAAAAGAGGAAAGAATTCTTGGAGATATTTCAGAAAAGAAAAGAATATGCACAAGGAAGGTGATGATTGATTATTGAGAATCTGATTAGATTATCTAAAGATGTGTTTAGATATTCTTCTATTTCTTACCCGATTGTGTCTTGGAAAAGAAGTTATTGTTTTTCTATTTATTCATCTTCTCTCCTTGTATTGTATTAACTCAGATTATTCAGATAATAATAAAAATAGTGTGCGTGTGTGTGGAGGACGTAGGCACCGAATTGGTGCTGAACCTCGTTAAATCTTGTGTCTATTTTTATTTGTGTGCTTGATTGATTGATTTCTGAGTTCACTGCATCAAGATTCTAAGAGGCACGATTCATGTGCAGATGCACTTGGATCGTGCCTCCCCCATACAAATCTGACGATGAAATTATTCCGCTGCGACGACCGACGTTATTTTAACATGGTATCAGAGAGTGGTTCGTTCCTTTAATGTCGAATAGGCGATTGAAGATTTACTATTGGTGCGATGAAATCTTCCTCGTGCTGGTTTGTTTCCATTGCTTGTTCATGCAAAAGGGGAGCCACGACAACATCACCTTTAAGAATAGAGTATTTATGGATCGGATTGATGAGGAATGCTAATGTCCACACTGATCAGATCAACCCTTGATGCTTGGATGCCCCACGATAACTCAGGTTTGAAGTTCAACTTACTGGTTTATTGTAGCCGTGTTTTAGTGCTGAAAACATACGGTGCCAAGATCTAGCGAGTCGTGCTTTATTATATATTGGGAAGTTAGACGTGAAAATTGTTATCCAGCAGCTCAAGTAATTGGACTTATGTATAAATTTGTTTTTCTCCTTTGATTAATTCTCGTTTTTCTGGTAAACATGGATTTAGCTGAGAATTCCATTTCTGATTGGTATTTGTGAATATTGATTCGCATCATTCACCTCTACTCCATTTTTTTTTGGGTTTAATCAATTCAGTTATGGCAGTGTTTGATTAATACACCAATTCTCATTGATTTTGTGCATGCCTATTTGGCAAGCCCCGACAAACGTATTGAGGAATCTAAGATCTAAACTTTGGTAAAGATTTATCTTTTGGTGCACAAAAGGAATAGATTGAATTTTACTAATTTGGAAAGAAGGTGATTCGTCAATCAATGTCGTGGTAGTCAAAAGATTTGGTATTTTAATTGAGTTGGTGTAAACCGAGAAAGGAAAAAAAAAAGGAAAAGGAAAAAATATTTATACATGTCGGCTTGATATGTTAGATAATTCTAAAGATTTGATGGTTTATGAGACCTTATGTTTTGATGTTGAGAACAATAGGAGAAATGAGATTGCTCGTAGTAAACGGGTTTTTCAGATGGCACTAGCCGAGTCAGCATTGTGGCTCATGTTGGATCAAGGAGATCGATGGGCCATGTCAGGCAAGAAGAGAAACGGTGTATGCAAGTCATTAAATATTTCTTTCAGGGGAAGAGTGGATGTGAAAGAAATATTTGGTGTCGACAGAAAAAATATGATCCAAGTTGAATTAAGTGGTCCAAGTTCGGGCCATGTGGTTTGAAAGAAAACTTCTTGACTGTTAAGGTGCATGGGCCGTGTCAGGATGGGCACGGACCGAGCATGTTTGTTTGGTGGTTCTGAGATCAGTCGACCTTTATCCCTACACAAGATATTTGTGTAGTGGACCTTTATCTCTGTGCAAGTTACCGCACAGTGAATCTTTATCTCTGTGCAAGTTACCGCACAGTCGACCTTTATCCCTGTGCAAGTTACCGCACAGTCGACCTTTTATCCCTGTGCAAGTTACCGCACAGTTGACTATTTTTCTTGTGCAAGTTACCGCACAATTGACCTAGTTGGCGGGGTGGATCGTCAAAAGTCTGTTGAGATGATTCGGCAGAGGTTGCATCGAATATGCAGCCATGGATTGGTCAATTGATCAGTTTTGGACTTCATCACTTCCTATGGGGAGTCATATAGAATCTGCTCGTTCTGGTTGTGGAGTTGAGAGAGTTGCGTATCCAGTAGTGAATGGTTACTCTCTTGAAGACATGATTTGGAGTTGCTTGATGGAGGAGTCAAGATGACGAGTGTAGGATTCAGCGACAAACTTGGCAAGTTGTCATGACAAGACTGTGCATGTCAACTTGAGGGGGAGTGTTGGAATATGATGCCGCAGAAGATCGTATCCGGGATCAGATGCATGGCATGGATAGACACGGGTTGTGCCGCATAAGATCGTGTCCTGGATCAGATGCATGGCACCGACAGAAAAGGACAGTTCTGACCTTAATTGGAAGCATCTCACAAAAGAGGAAAGAATTCTTGGAGATATTTCAGAAAAGAAAAGAATATGCACAAGGAAGGTGATGATTGATTATTGAGAATCTGATTAGATTATCTAAAGATGTGTTTAGATATTCTTCTATTTCTTACCCGATTGTGTCTTGGAAAAGAAGTTATTGTTTTTCTATTTATTCATCTTCTCTCCTTGTATTGTATTAACTCAGATTATTCAGATAATAATAAAAATAGTGTGCGTGTGTGTGGAGGACGTAGGCACCGAATTGGTGCTGAACCTCGTTAAATCTTGTGTCTATTTTTATTTGTGTGCTTGATTGATTGATTTCTGAGTTCACTGCATCAAGATTCTAAGAGGCACGATTCATGTGCAGATGCACTTGGATCGTGCCTCCCCCATACAAATCTGACGATGAAATTATTCCGCTGCGACGACCGACGTTATTTTAACATATCTATACATTAATGGTCTGATCTGAAACCGTACTATCTCAATCTCAAACAGTCTTAATATAGCGCCACCTTTTGTACTTCTCAAACCTCACCATGCCACAGAAGGGGGAGATGCATCTGCTCCTAAAGAACTCAAAAGATATGCACCAGTTCCCCATCCTCAAGTCCACCAAATCTCAAACCTTACATCGAGGTATTCTTTTCATATCCTTTCTGTCAATACAGCTGATTCTCTTCTTATACTCCCGGCCTATCCAGTTATTCAAGCACAGTGCATCTCCTTGCGACGCCGGCCTCATATATGTGTACAATCTCCCGCCTGCATTTAATCGCGATTTGATTGCTTCCTGTGAGAAGATCAACCCTTGGCCGTCTCGATGTCCATCCTTATCCAGTCCTGCTGGTCTTGGCCTGCCTGTCATCGACTCAGATCATAACTTCACTGATCTGATGCCACCGAATCTGCTGGAGTCATGGTTTTCCACAGACCAGTTTGCCCTCGAGCTCATATTCCATCACCGCATGCTTAATCATCAGTGCCGCACCCTAAACCCGTCTAAAGCAGCAGCATTTTATATACCTTTCTATGTCGGGCTTGCGCTTGAACCACATCTATGGTCTCCTAATTCCACCTCTTATGATCGAGACCGGGATGGCTTGTCACTCCTCCAATGGCTCCAAATTCAATCACCCTACCAGAAGTCACATGGCTGGGACCACTTCATCACTCTTGGGCGGATAACCTGGGACTTTCGCCGATCCCATCAGAGTGATTGGGGCAGTAGCTTTCTCTACATGACTGAGATGGGAAATATCACACGGCTTTTAATCGAAAGAGACCCTTGGGATGAGAAGGATGTGGCTGTGCCTTACCCCACTGGTTTCCACCCTCGGTCCCTAGCGGATGTCCAAGAATGGCAGCAATTCGTGCTGAATCGAAAAAGAAAAACTCTTTTCGGGTATGTAGGAGCACCGCGGTCAGGATTTAAGAACGATTTTCGGGGATTGCTTTTGAATGAATGTGTTCAGGCGGGGAGCAAATGCAGATCAGTGGATTGTAATGCGGGGAAGTGCATCAACAGCAGTGCTGAAACAATGGAACTCTTTTTAGATTCCGAGTTTTGTTTGCAGCCAAGAGGGGACAGTTTCACAAGGCGGTCACTGTTTGATTGCATGGTGGCCGGGTCGGTACCGGTACTGTTCTGGAAGCGGAGTGCGTATATGCAGTACAAATTGTACCTACCAGGATACGGGGATGAGCCAGAGTGGTCGGTTTTTATTGACCGGCGGGACATGCGAGAAAGGAATGTAAGTGTCAGGTCCGTGCTAGAAGGCATAAGAGAGGACAAGATAAGGGAATTGCGAGAGCGCGTTGTGAAACTTATACCGAGATTGGTTTATGCGGCCGAGTCTCTCGGTGAAGGGATGGACGATGCATTCGACATAGCTCTCAAGGGAGTTTTACGGCAGTTCAAGGATCGGCGTCGGAGAATGAAAGTGGCCATCACGAAGTGATTTTTTTTAAGTTGTTGGTGCCGGTGTGCGCATGAATTGGGACCATTTCGATAGGGATTAATATTTAATTATTCCCTTTTTAAAATGGACATGTCAGGGTCAGTTAGTTGGTGGCTTGGTGCAGAGAATATATTCGTTCGGCAACCTAGTAGTATGTTCATGATCTAGTTCTTTTGTATGCATCTTTTTGTAATATAATATATTTGTAATTTTTGAATTTTTGGATGCCGCCTGGATTTCCAAGCCGTCCGTTTCAATTTTTGTATATTATTTGGCAAAACTCGTAGGGCACTTTGCAGGGAGCACATATATATGTGGGGTGCCTTTTCTCAGTGGTTGTCATGATCCTGAAATTGTCACAGGTAATTTAGTATTGTTGTATTGTAGCGTGTATAATATCAAATCGCTGAGATCCACGTCCACTAAGCTATTTTTGAAATCAATTGACAGTTTGACACAACTAGTACATAGAGCATATATTGAACAAATTTTATTAAAACAAAACATTGTAATTAACACACCAGAATATGTATTTCTAGCATAGCAGATAAGTCGTATGCTATTTATACAATATAATCTACGTTAATTTAAATTATTATAATGACAACAAAGTCTTTTGTACCAAATAAGTTGGAGCATGTTACAAAGAAATTCAACAAGATAAAGGTCACCAAAAGATAAAATACTAGTAATAAATATTTAAAATAGTAATAACAATAATAATACTAATACTAAAATATAATAAAAGAAAATTTAATATGTACTATAGTGCATAAGGCTTTTTATGCACCGCGAACTTTTTTTAGGGTATTTTTGTAAATTGACAAATCTAATAAAACCAATCTAATCTACATATTGAAATCTCATAGCAAACAAAATTCTATAATTTTTGAGATTTTATTACTATTTTTTTTCGAATTTTTTAAAATCTGTTCATTTTTAGAATGTTGTAAATTATAGTTTGTTTCTAATAATAGCATGTTTTAAAAAAAATAATAAAATCTAAAAAATTGTAAAAATTGATTAGATTGTACTTATAATTATTGTTTACAATGTGTATAAAATTGTACTTATAATCCATAATAACTTTCTTTAAATCTAAAAGTTGAATAAGTATCTTCTCTAAACAAAATAATTATAATTAATTAAATAAATATAAGCGCATTGCCTAGGCCTAACCATTTTCCATCTCGTTTTGTCCGGACGAAATGGTTAACGAAACAATAAAACAATTTTGTTTGGTTGGACGAAATGGTTAATGAAAAAATAAAATGGTTTCATTGATGTGTAAATCACGAAAATTTCATTAATTTTGATCATTTCGTCCGGACGAAATAGTTAACAAAATTGAAATTTATTTCGTCAACGAAATGAAATGGTCAACGAAACATTCTAATTTTGTCACCGTTTTGGATAGTTTTGCAGGCCTAGCGTTGCCTTTCAAATCTTTTCTGGTGCAGTGATCCATGTATTTGAAGTTCTGGGCCTAAGTTCGTAAAAAAACTGAAGAAGAAAAAGATACCGAAATTTTAAAAAATAATACTAAAATAATATAATCCATTAAGATTAATATCAATATAATAAGTTTAATATAAATAGTATCACGAGATCGGAATCCTGGATTCCGAACGTTAGATCGGAATCCTGGATTCCGATCTAAGCTTTGATCGGATTCTGGGATTCCGATCTAAGCTTAGATCGGAATCCAGGACTCCGAGCAGTGCTGAAACAGGAATTTTTGTCGTTTTTAATGATTTTATTGTACTCCTATTATAAACATTAATTAAATATATAAAATTTTAATATTAAATTAATATATTATAAATTATTAGTAATATATTTTGAAGATAAAATATTAAATTAATATATTTTATTGTACTTCTATTATAAACATTAATTAAATATATGAAATTTTAATATTAAATTAATATATTATAAAATTTTTGTCGTTTGTTTAGAACCGGATTTTTTATATTTTGAAGAATGTTAATATAATATAATTCTATATTATGAATAATATTTTAGTATTTAAAGTTTTGATATTAATTTTATATGGATGGTTTTATTTTTAATATTAAAAATTTTCAATTATGTTAAATGTTGTACATAATAAGTACATAATACTTTATGTAATAATTTATTTATGGCAATAATTATAATATTAACTTATAATTAAATATTAGATTTATTTCATTTAATTCATAATATAAAAATACAGGAATTATAAGTGTCATCGGCAAATATACCATCCCAGCCATCGGTAAATACAAAGTGAACATATACCGTAAATAAGCTGAACATAAAGACGATCTAAGTGAACACTTACAAACTTATTTTTATTGAACTTATTTGTTTGTATGTGTTCACTTAGATCGTTTATATGTTCACTTTGTTTTATGTATATGTTCACCATTAGAAGAAGAATTGAATTTTGTAACCATAATATAAATTAGCACACTAAAATAAAAGAAAGGGAAAAATACATGAAAATCATAATATAATTTAGCACAATAAAATAATAAAAAAGGAAAAATGTACATAAAAAACCATAATATAAATGAACGCACTGAATTTAGTTTGGTACTTAAAAACAAAGTAATAAATATACTTAGAGATCTTGATCATCTATGTAAAAATCCGTAAAATTAGAAAACAAAAATTTAAATTTTAAAATTGATACTTAATTTATGGAATAGCTAAAATTATTAGAGCTAGCGACTAATCTGAATTTAACAGAGAAATTCTCAGAAATAAAAAAAAATCTAGTTTCAAAAATATTAATTAAATCGTGAAATTTAGTAAAAACTTCAAGCAAACAAATAAACCTAATTAAGCAGGACTCAAATGCCAGATTCATGGAATTTTTGTGAGATAAAATTTGATGAAAAACTGAGTTTCACTGATCGAATAAGTTATATTTCGAATTTCAATTGATTTACTTTGATCTGGACCGTCCGATCGAGCCGTTGGATCATCTCCTCTTTTCTCTCTTTCTTCTCTTCTCCTTCCTCCGACAGAAATCGTCGCCCCCACTCCTTCTCTTTGCTGCTTGTCGCGAGCCTCGACTCGATCGCCTCTCTGTCGCCAATGGCGGAACCCACAGGCCCCATCTCCCTCTCCCCTCTACCCTCACCAATAGAGGCATGACCCCACACTCCTCTCCCTCTCTCTCTCCTAATCTCCATCTCACCAGTGGCCACTCGAACCCCACTGACCCCTTCCCTCTCTCGGCCAATCAGACCCAAAACCGCCTGGACCCTCCTCTCTGCCTCTGGTTTTGCCCCATGGTTTCGCCAAACCACTCGCAGACTCAAACCCTAATCGTCTCCATCTCTCCTTTATCACTTCTCTGTCTCTCTCTCTCACTCTTTCACTCATTGGCACTTGAGACCTCTCCCTCTCACTGCTCTTAGTTTCCCCTCTTACTCACTCACCCACAAATCCTCAAAAATCAGTCACTCAAAAACACACCCACTCTCTCTCTCTTCCTCTGTGTATCGTGCTGAGCAACCATGAAGGTCGATGGCTGGTGCTTGGTGGTGGCTTGACGGCTGTAGCAGCTATGGCTGACAGTAGCTGAGCCTCAACTCCCTAATTCCTCTCTATTTGGAGCTTTTATCTCGGTTTGGCCTATTCTCTCTCTTTTCCTCTTTGTTCTGTGATGAATGGTGTTGAGGCATGTACCCACTTGATCTGCTATTTATGATTGCTTGAATTGAATATCTGTTGAATACTTGTGTGTCGTGCATGGCCTCTATTGATCTATGTGCTTGTCTTTGTTTTGATTTAGTTATGGATGACATTGAAATGTGTTAGGAATAGATGCGCTTGATAATTCTGAAATCTGTGTTGTTGAGTGCTTGTAGTGTATTAAACTTCGTTCTGTTCACTGAAAATCATCTCTGTTGGTGCTTGTTACTTTCCTGCTCTGTGTGTAAAGCTTGTAAATCAAATCATTATGAAGTAGGCTATTAGTAACAGTTAGAACATGTTTGTTGATGATCTTGTGGACTGGTACCAGCTGGTGCAGGCATGGCACCAGCCATATGTCTCTCTATGTAGCCTATTCTGGCCCTTCTAATCCTGTTGAGGTTGTTTATTGCTTTCTGGCTTGGTGCCTAGGCTGGTACAGGCCAGGTACCAGGTTGGTACCTCTTATTTCCCTTACTGGTACGCTGTGGTTGTGTGCCAGGGACTGATCTGTGAAGTTTTCCGAGTTTAGGGCCTTTTTGTAATAATTTTTGAACTGCTCGAGGATCTTATCATAATTCATTCTGTCAGTAAGGTCCCTAATGTATAATCTGTGTAAATAAAATAGATCTAAGGTTGCTTATGAAAAATTTCTAGTGTGGCGGGTCGGATCCCATTTTGATGCAGTGGGTTCGGATTTGATCCCCGAAACCCATGGTCCTTGGGTCTGGATCCGTTAAGGCCGACAGGTGGGCCCCTTATACCCACCTGGGCTTGCTTTCTGTTCTGGGCCTTGCGATTTTCTGCTGGGCTGTGTGTTTGCTTTTCTGGCCTGTTACGGCCTGCCAGGCCTGACGGGCTGCTTGTTGAGTTCTGGCCGAACTGGGCTTTCCCCCCTCCGTTGAAATAAATTGTCTTCTGGACTGGGCCAGGTCCAGAATTAAAAATGCAGAGTTAATTAGAGAAGTAATTAAGTTAATAAAATGGGATTAACTTAAAAGTGAGAAAATGATATACTAGTCGATATTAGCTTAGTGGACCGAGAAAAGGTTGAGACCCGAATTAAAAAGAGTTGCCTAAATTAAAAAAAAATCGGATTAATACGTAAACTTAAAGATGGGATAGAATTTTAAATAGTCCAGAAATAATTCTGAAAATACAGATACAATGGAAACAACTATCTGGACTCGTATGATCCCAAACACATTAAAACACCAACACGTTAAAACATCAAAACACTTTAGTAAATATCTTTGATTATCTTAAAATATCTAAGTAGGTATATATCATAAACTTAACAAACTTGATATAAAAATAACATTTTGTATACATAAGTCTAGTAAAGTAGAAATACAAATTTCGTATAAGTATTATTTCTTACAAAGATTATTTGATTAGAACACTATTTAAATAATACATGAACTTGTAAACTAACTAAGACACGTGGAGCATAATAAAATCAATATTACAATAACCTTAAAAACTATTCTTTTTAAAGACACCTTCCTCCAAATTATCCGAAACTATAAATAATAAAAGTGAAGTATAAATAGAAATAAACTTATACTTTGAAGAATAATTATAATCTCACCATTGATTAGTATTAATCACAATTAAACAAAAATTAGCCAAAATAATATTTGAATTTGTAAATATATCTATATGTCTTCTTTAAGATCCTTTAAAATCGAAAAGACATGAGAATTGACACAAATTAAGTATTAATTATATAACTATACTATCATTATAGATATTTTTCATCATCGAAAGACAAGACAAATCCGTAAATTATAATTAAATCTTTCCTAAACCTCTATATTAATAACAGAGATAAGAAGTACCAACACACTTTATTTACTAAAATCCTTTAAATGAAATTGTTATTGAATTTCATACTTGAGCAAAACACTATTAGAAATATTACTAAACTAAAATAGTTTATGATATAACATAACTCTAAAACGGACTGTAACAACTCATCTAAAACGTTTTCCTTCACACCCACCTATTAAATAAAACTAGATCAAAATTTTATAAAATATTTCTCTAATTATAATAATATATTTTAAAACAGAATCCCCTTTTTAGATAATCCAAACCCTTAATCCATGTAGTTAGAATCTCAATCCAAAAGAGGGTTAACTTTAGTGATCGTTAGAATGAGTGTTAAGTCTTAGTTTCCTTTCTGATTAGTCGATCTTTCGTTAGGTGAGCACGAGGACTACTCCGGAGTAGCAGACGAGTACTACCCAGAGTACGAAGCCGGTGACGCAGGACAGGACACCACCGACCATCAGGAGGAGTAGTCACGTCTTCTTAGACTTTTTTCAGGTGTGAATTGTCTTTTTATGACTATTATGGATGCCTTAGGTTTTGTTTAATTCTTAGTTAGTAATTAGATCATTAACTAAATGTGTGCATATCATGTCATCTACATTAAGTAAACAGTTAAGAGCATGTCATTAATTAAAGATTAGTTTTGCATATATAGGATGTGCATTCATATTAATAAAGTGATTAATAAATTTAAAAGTGCCCTAAATCAACACTTGCATCTGGTGCGGATCAGGATAGTGAGACCGAGTGAGATAAGAGCGTTTTGCACGCGATTTCCATTATCGGGAGTGGTACCTCAGCCATTGCCGGTGGGTTCCTTATGATAGCGATCTCGAGCAACGCGTTTCTGATGATCACTCAGCAGACCGACCGTCAGGCGGTACTGCGGTCACTTGATAGTTATTTGTGTACTATTATATCCATTTGTCTTGTGTATTATATTCCTTTGGCTTGACATTGAACTAAGAGCTGAGTGTGCCATTATATCAGACTACCTCTCGATCCCCATGAGTCAGTTGGCCGGTACCGTGTTTTACTGCCCACTTCTTTAGCGGGAATGTGGGAATAGGGGCAAGGTTGAGTAATCGAGCAAGGCTGAGTTAGGTAGATCTGTAGGTACGGTTCATGTCATTTATATTAGGATTTGTGAGATGGATTCTGGATTTTATGTGACTTATGATTTGACTATTGAGTGCGGGTGCTTCACTCTCGTATTATTATATGATCTCCGTATATTATTATACTATTACTATTATCCGCTTCTCCAGATACTTTTTAGATTTTGCTTTGGCATGTCATTAATTGTAGATTAGTGATATCATTGAATTATACTTACACTTAGAATTTATAGTATAGGAATTAAAATAATCTAACTTATGTATGGTGTAGTTCCTAACTAGTTTTTAACCAAAGCCTTAGGGTTACCCTTGCTCCACCACTGAGTATTCGCGTACTCAGCCCACATAATTGCTTGTGGCGCAGGTTCAGGTTTGGCAGACTTAGCAGAGGAGTTTTTGCCAGAAGACCAAGCCGAGCTGGAATAGTAGTTATCCGCTGTGCATTATTACTTATGTTTTGTTTGTATGATGACTGAAGATTTTGATATCTGTATATTTTACTAGTCTCTCGTGTTGTATGAACAAACCATGCCATTATTATGTGATATTATTTGTGGTATTTGTATCTGTGACACTGTTTTATAGCCTTACGTGTGCGCAGCAGATTGTGCATACGTGGCGGGGCTGTCCTCCCCAGATTGCGGCTTGGTTTGGGGTGTGACAATCTACATGTTGCAGAATTTCATCCCACCAGGGTTGATCTTCTTCCGCATTCATTTCTTGTTGATTACTGGCACCATGGTTGTCGGCGAATTGAGCGGCCTCGTTCCAGAAAGCGGCATTAGGTTGTTGTTCATTACTGGCACCGTGGTTTTCAGCGAGTTGAGCTGCTTCGTTCCAAAAAGCCTCATCATGTTCTTGTTGATTATTCGCAGCCGGGTTGTCTGCGAATTGAGCGGCTTCGTTCCAGAAAGCTGCCTCGGCTTCTTGTTGCTCAATCTCAGCCATTCTAGCTACTGCAATTTTGCGTTGTTCATCTCTCTTCTTGATCTTTATTAGGCTCTCCTTAATTTTTTTTTCCAATTTTTTCTTGTTGCAACCTCCAGCTCTCTTCGGCGGCCTTTTCTTCCATTCTTCTCCTTTCGAACCATTGTTCTTTCACTCTGAATCTCTTTAGAATTTCATCCCTTTCTTCTTGTTTTTTGTGTTCATCGTAGTGGTCACGCAAAATGGTATCTTTGAAATTGAAAACCTGACCACACTTTGTACAGCTCACTGTGTGGTCTCCACGAAAATCGTATATCCTTTCGTAAACAATCATAGGTGTAGGATCTGGTTTCCACGGTTTAAGTTCCGGCATCGGTTCAGGTATTGTGTAGTACTTTTTATAGCGTTCAGAGTTGCTCGACTCAGGTTTAGTCAGGTAATGTCGCAATCTCTCCCTGCGGTCTCTTTCTGGGCCACCATGAATGTGCCACTGATAGTGGGTGTATAATGGCCACTCGCCACCATTCCGTGTATAGATATTGTAGTCGAAATTGCGATAACATTTATTACATATCGCATGATAATCTCCTTTTTCGATCTCATTTGGATTGGCAGGGGAATGTTCGTAATTTGGCCAGTACTCATGTCGAGTAGATAGCCATTCTGGCACTTCACTGTTGGAGGTATTTCCTTTCTCCATGGTGGTGAATGTTTAAGAAAGAAGGATTGAGTGGGTGTGACATATTTTGGCTGAGGAAGGATAATTTTATAGATCATTTTAGACTTACAATTATTTAAAATTAATAAATATAATGTGATATCTTTTCAGACTTTATCAGAATACGTTTGTCCTTTTGCATAGCTTAGGTTGGCATCAGTATACTTTTCAACCTTTATCAGAGCACGCATGTCCTTTTGTAGTGCTTAGGTAGGCATCAGTATACTTTTCAGCCTTTATCAGAGCACGCCTGTCCTTTTTGCAGTGCTTAGGTAGGTATGAATATAATTTCCAGACTTTATCAGTTGCATGAATTTAATGACATTAAAAATTAATTAAACAAAATTATTTAATAATTTGACTTAATTTATAGTAATAAAATCTTATTTAGATATTTGAAGTAATTAATTTAATTTAATTTTATTTAGTTAATTTAATTTGATTGAGCTAATATTTTTTTAACTACTTTAATTTAATTTACAAAATAATATAAATTATTAATTTGATTTTACAAATATAATTAAAATATAATTATTAATTTAATTAAATTGTAAACAGTAAAAAGAAAAAGAAAAAGTATTGATTTGATTGTGCGTAGATTCCTCTGACAAATGCTAAGATCGGAATCCTGGATTCGGGTCTAATTTAATTAAATTTAACTATGTAGCTATTGAATATGGAATAATTTAATTTACTTTAACTAATTTAATTTCACTAATTTAATTTAATTTCATTTAACTAATTTAATTTAAGTAATTTTATTTCAAAAAGATGGAATAATTTAATTTAATTTAATTTCATTGCATTTCATTTAACTAATTTAATGTAAGTAATTATATTTCAAAAAATGAATTATTTTAGGTAATGAATTATTTTAATTAATGAATATGATAAAATTAAATTCAATTATAATTACATAAAATATAATATATATATTTAAATTTTAATTTATTAATTAATAAAATTAAAATATTTTTAATAAATATTATTAATTTAATAAAATAAATAACAGTAAAAGGGAAAAGACCAAAAATAGTGATTTGATTGGCCGGTGGATTCCTGACATGCTTAGATCGGAATCCAGGATTCCGATCTAAGCAATAATTTCGCCAAACATTGCAGATTATTTGATCTGATTGGGAATTGACGTGAACTTTTAATTTAGTTTGCTAATATCGGAATCTCAAATTCCGATCTTATCACTATAAATAGTTGGTCGTTATCACAATCTTAATATCATCTATCTTTTCTAATTAATTCTTAGTCATATAGAAATGTATTCAATTAGTGTTTTTGTCAATCAATCTCCCTTTAATCCAGCAAATAATTTTCGTTTTGATGTTTTTCCACAAACTGATTATGAATCTATTAAACAAATCATTTTGTCCTCATTGGGAATTTATCAAGGTGAGTTCAATTTGAGAATCGTTTCGCGTTTCAACATAATTATGGAAGGAAGGTTTCAACAAATTATTTTGCCGGTGAACTCTCAAAATGAATGGCGATACGTTCAACACGAGTGCTTTGAGGCAAGGCGACTTGATGGTCTAGAAATGCATGTCGATTTACTTCCGGAACAAGGTAAATTTAATTTTTAATGTAATTATGTGACATTTAATTTTGAATAATACAATTATGTGCTTAAATATATATATTTATATTAATATTAACTATGAAAAAAATCATATTTATAATTGCGATTTATAAATAATATTTAAAAACATATTTAAAATCATATTTTAGTAATATTAACTATGCATAAAAACCTAAATAAGAACAATTTCTAGAAATGGCTTTTAATAAGTAATATTTAGTATCGTTATTATTTAACTATGCGATTTATAAGTATGCTATTACTACAATTTAACTATGTTTAAATATTAACTATATTTAACTATGCTATTACTACAATATTAACTATGCGATTTATAAGTAATATTTAAAATCGTTATTAGGAAATAAAAATGTATTGTAGTAGTATAAATAATATTTAAAATAGCTATGTTATTTATTATTAAAAATATAAATAAGTATTGTAGTAGTATAACTATATTAATTATGAATTTATTTTTTAATATAACTACTATTCTGAAAAACACTTTATTTAATTTAATTTTTGTATGTGATTATAACACATTTTTTTTATTATAATTAGGTGGTTATTATAATTATAATTATAATGAACAACAAAATTATGAGGAAGAAGAACACCAACAACCAAATGCAACCAATCAAGAAGAAGAGAATGAAACCATTACATTAGATTGGGATCCTTGGGACCCTAAAAGTATAGATCCTCGTGATAGTACACTTCAGGAAGAAGAAGGTACATACTACGAGTCTTACACCGGTCAAGGCACTTGGGAACATGGTGGTAGTAGTAGGCATCAACATGGTGGTAGTAGTAGGCAAGAACATGGTGGTAGTAGCAGTAGTAGGCACGGCCGGCCACAAGAAGAAGAAGAGGTCGTTCAAGTAAACGAACAAAACGAAGAAGAAACACGTCGACTCGATGATTTATACGACCGAGGTCCCGGTTTTCAGTCAGACTATGCAACATGTGAGGACTTTAGTGATGAAGAAGTGGACTTATTTGAGTCCGAGGAATCGATGGTGAACCCCAATCAAACGTGAACCCCAATCACCAGTATTACCTTATAGGAAGGACAGAAACATACCATCCCGTAGAGCAATTTCTAGATATTTCTGAGTATAGAAATTCCGTACCTCAACCGTCTCAACCTCATGGATCAGGGCCATTAGCAGAAGGGACAATTTTTTTTCTCGAAAGAGCAACTCTTAGGAGCGTGTAATAAATACTCATTACGTTTAAATGTACAACATAAAACCACTGCTAGTTGTCCGAAAAAATTAATATTGAACTGTAAGGAATATGGTTGTAAGTGGCGTTTGTATGCCCGTACAGAAAGAGAAGGCAAATTTTGGAAGATAATAACGAATGAACATGAGCATACATGCGTGAGGAGGGCCGAAGACTTCACACATGATAATTTAACGGCTGAGGTTATTGCCAACTGTATTACAAATGCAGTAAAGAGAGATGTCGGTATTTCCTTACCCGACGTTAAATCTCTATTGGAGAAAGAATATCCGAATGTGGTGCCCACTTATAATAAGATTTGGCGGGGGCGAGAAAGAGCAATCGAACATCTTTTTGGATCATGAAAAGATTCGTACAACAAACTACCGAGTCTTTTATTGGCTATACAGAGGACGACACCCGGCACGCAGATAAAGTGGTTGTTTAAAAGCGTAGGTGATCCGAACAGAGCTATGTTCGAAGCAGCAGCATGGGCGTTCGGGCCTTGTATCGCGGCGGTTCCGTATATTAGGCCCGTGATTAGCATTGATGCCTCTTTCTTATCAGGTCGCTATAAGGGTAAATTCTTAGCGGCTTGCGGTTACGATCCTGAGCAACGGCTTGTTCCGTTAGCATTTGCTTTAGTGCGAACGGAGGATGAAGCTTGCTGGGGTTGGTTCATGAAATTTCTAAGGGAACAAGTGGTGGGACCAAAAAAATTTTGTGTTGTCTCAGACCGTCATTGGGGAATAAGGAACATGTTTAAAAGACCACAATACGGATGGCAAGAAAGTGCGGAGCCTGCATTGGCCGTACATCGGTATTGTATGCAACATTTTATGTGAAAATGTGTACAAGGTTTCTGGTAAAGACAAAGGTATACCACACAAATTTAGAAATAAGTTGGCTAACAAGAAAAAGAAACGGGCATTCATGAAAATGTGGGATGAACTCCGAGTGACAAACCCTGAAGTTATCGATTATCTTAAGAAGTGTGGTAAAGAAAACGAGACAGATACCAATGAGCGAATGAGACCAGAGAGGTGGGCACAAACTTTTGACACTGGTGCACGTTGGGGTCTTATGACTAGTAACGGATCTGAAAGTCTAAATAGCCGGTACAAGGTTGAGAGAAGACTCCCAGTTGTTGGACTCGTAGAAGGCACTTGGTACAAGACTGTGCAGTGGTTTAATGAAAGGAAACAAATAGCATTGGGAAGACAGGAAGATGGAGAACGGTGGGCAAAAGAGGTGCAATTAAAAGTTATGAAGCATACTCTTAAAGCGGGTAAGGATTGCCGTTAAATAATTTAATAAAAATTAACCTTCATTTATATTTACATGTTTTTTTGATATATTTTAATATTTACAGCGCTGATGACTGTGGTAACCATTGATATTGAACGTGGAGAGTTCGAAGTACAGGTTCCCAATGAGAAAGATTTCCCTGGAAGAATGTGGAAGTACAAAGTTCTCATCAACCGCAATTATCAACCGGAAGATCCTCAACTACCGACCAGGCGTGTGACGTGCAAATGTCAAAAACCTCAACTGACCGGGATACCATGTGCTCATGTTGTTGCCATATGCGGTACATATAGATGGGAAGTAGATGAATTTATAGACCCACTATATAGTACACAGAACATGGTTAAAATATGGTAATCAAGTGACTTCCACTGCTATGAAGACGAAGAGAACTGGCCTCGCTACGATGGACCTGTGGTGTTCCCTGATAAGAATATGATTAATCAGGGGCGGCGAAAGAAGGACCGTGATTGGATGTGGATGGATGCAATGCGAAATAATAAAAATAAAAAAAGAAGAACCACAGAGGACAATAACCCACAACCACCTATATCTTTGGAGGAACTTCAATCTGGTAGGCGTGCCAACACGCATAGACGAACAAGTACAAGGAATAGAGCTCCGCCTTCATCAGGTAATCGAGGTGAAAGTTCTTTTTCCAGGGAACCAGTTCAACCTAGCCGAAATTCTGTTAGCGTAGATCCACGAACTCAAAACCGTATTAGTCTTGGTATAGGAGGAAATGAACCACGCCGAAATTCCATTAGCGTGGATCCATGCTCAAGTTCTGCTAGGTATGTCACAAGTTCTGCTAGGACATCAATTATAAGGAACAGTCAAGGAGCATCGAGTAGCAGAGCACAAACCGGAATACATGGTGGAATTTTACGTCTTGGCGCAAGAATTGTTGAAGTTATGTCCTAGAAGTCAATAATTTGATGACTTAAATATTAGTTTATGTTATGGATGATATTGTCATATGTTCCTAGGTTTATTATTGACAGATTATTCAGGTTGAGGATCTGAATTGTAGATCTCTGTGGATCATTCTTTAGAATGACAATAATAAATCTAAACGGTCCATAATCTTGATAATTAACAAAGGAACATTAATTATCATATAAGATTAGTATGCAAGTTAAGTGATGATTAAGTTCTACTAATCATAGGTAAAGAGTTACCAACTTAATTGCATATGAATATGTTATGGAACATAGTACAGGACTTGACCCAATGAAATAAACATATGGATTGTGTTAAGTGTCATTGTTTATTTCGTTATGATTTTGGTTCTAAGTTTGAGATGTTTATCTTTTCCACATGAGGATAGGTTCAATAAATATTGTCTACCCCTAATTCCCGATGAGGGCTGCTATACGGACTTTATTTATGTTCTCTTGAATTGTGCGGGGAAAAGCTAATCATCAAGAAAACCGTATGTCCCTCATTAATTCACTTAGTGAGTGACGATATCTGTTTGGGCCCCTTGATGGAGTTGGATCGTATGCGCGCAACTAAGCGATCAACTCTAGATCAAGAAACGTATAATCTGCAAGAATGACACATTCCTATCTTGGATTATACGATGATATCGTGTGACATAAGAATCAAAATAGAGAAACATATTTATTCTCTTATGCAGGATTGAAATATTGTAGCAGTACATTATTTATGCGAATTGGGAGTCATAACGTGTTGCTAGATACCGCTTATGATTATTGGAATTAAATAACGATTTAATTCCATGGCCAACATAGCATAAATCCTCAAAGGGTCAAGCAAATTGAATGAATTCCTTCACATTATTATTATTATTTTATTTATCAAGTATGTTGGTTGTTTCAACCAGACCTATAGATTTGCAACTAGGGAAAGGTAAAACAAATAGGACATTAATCACACAGTGCATTATTTATTTATTCACAGTAGTAGGTTCTGTGGAAATATGATAAGATTGATTAATTAATTATATACCATTGTGAACCGTTATAATTAATTAAGTCAATGGATCATATAGAAATAAATTACTGCATTAACTAATCCTAAAATAATTATTAATGAGTTAATAATTAATTTAGTTCAACACTTATCAATATAAATGGTTATATTGATTAATTGGGCCGTTATTCAAATAGCAAATATATAGCCCAATTAAAGAGCAAAGTTGAGGGACCTTAATTATATGAATTAATGGTCCAAATGAAGGGGTTAAATGGCCCATAAAGGCCCATTTCGTGGCTGCCCATTATGGTGGTAGGTGGGATGGCATAGTTGTAATTATGCAAGAGGTCAATTAGGTTTTGTGCTCTATATAAGGACCACTTATGAGAGCCTCCACCTAGCTTTTCTCTCTCCTCTCATTTCCTCCCATGAGGCCGCCACTTTCACCATCTCCTTCTCTCTTTTGCTCATGTGTTGAGCTATTTTCTCTCCACTAAATCAAGGTTGTTGATTGATGCAAGAGAGAAAACCATATGGATTAGACTTGTTCTTTGGGTATGCTAGCACGTACCTTGTAGAACGTGATTAATCCTCCTTGGTGGACTCGAGGGCGGCTACTAGACGTGGTGGAGACGGTGGAGAAGGCACGCCATCGATTCCCATGCTTTGGTCGAGCCCCGCGAATACAATTTCGCGGGAGGTACAAATTCCACCTCTTATCTCTTTGTGTCGAATGAGCTTTTGCACTAGATCCTCTCTTGCTCTTTGTTTAATTGGATTAATTAAGTGTAATTAGTCTATAATTAAAATTGAGCGATTTCCTAACAGAATTAATTTTGCAAGAGGAGGAAGAAAATAATTGTAATATTTGTGGTGATAATTTAATATTTAGTTGAATTGTACTTTTATGTGATGTGAAAAATAATTGTAATATTCGTAATACTAAGTTGAATCCAGAGTTGTTTTTTCAGTTCAAAGTGTGTCTATCTTGGTCCTTTGTCATTTTTGTTTTGAACAAATGGTATGCCTAAAAATTTTGAAATTTAAGTTTAGGAAAATTGGTCCGCCAATTAACAGCTCAGTATTTTTCTTAGAATTTTTCAGAGCGTATTTCATATTTTTCTAGCGCCAAACTTTTCGAATCCAGACCTATTTTTTCAGTTCAAAGTGTGACTATCTTGGTCCTTTGTCATTTTTGTTTTGAACAAATGGTACGCCTAAAAATTTTGAAATTTAAGTTTAGGAAAATTGGTCCGTCAGTTAACAGCTCAGTATTTTTGTTAGAATTGTTCAGAGCGTATTTCATATTTTTCTAGCGCCAAACTTTTCGAATCCAGACCTGTTTTTTCAGTTCAAAGTGTGACTATCTTGGTCCTTTGTCATTTTTGTTTTGAACAAATGGTAAGCCTAAAAATTTTGAAATTTAAGTTTAGGAAAATTGGTCCGCCAATTAACAGCGTAGTATTTTTGTTAGAATTTTTCAGAGCGTATTTCATATTTTTCTAGCGCCAAACTTTTCGAATCCAACGGTTTATAGTTACGTGTTTCGTACTTAGGTGTGATTGCGCCAAACTTCATATTTTTCAAAGCGTTTATCGTACTTAGGTGTTTCGTACTCATTGTGATTGATCCTAATAAGTTTTTAGTTATTATAAAATACAAATAAATATAGAAGTCTTAAATATAGAACTCATAAATATATAAGTCATACATAAGTAAATAAAATATAAAATACAAATAAATCCTAAATATGTCCAGTACGGGGGATCCACCTCCCCTCACTAGGGGACCAAATATACGGAGTACCTGGCGACTGACGGGGGTCTCGTCCGCGAGCAAGTCCGGCAGGTGGTGGACGAGGAGCCAACTGAGGAGTGAATGACGAGGCGGTGCACTAGAAGAAGAGGCTCCGCCATATGTCTGACCAAATGGACCATAGCTCTGACCGAAAGGAGATGGATGAACTAGAGGTGTGTACGGCTCGTCCAAATGTACTCCAATGGATGACAAAAAAGCGTCACCCGGGCTCAAAATAGGCTCGCCCTGAGAATATGGTGGTGGTCCAGGTGGATACTGTGTCGGATACTGTAACAACCTAGAAATACCAGACCTAGTTTAATTGTGATGGTTAGCTTAATTCTTAAAATAATACTAGGAAAAATATAATTTTAAAACTAATAACCCTTAAATCAATTAATTTAATTATAACATTAAAACTTACTCGAAATCGAAATCTTTTAATTTGTGTAGTATCTAAAAATAATTTAAATAATTCTAGCAAAATCAGAGCTGATTGAAATTCAAATCTAATATTCAAAACAATTTAAAAATCTAATAAAACAAATCATTAGTCAACCCATATGAGTTGCAGCATCCTTTGTTATAAAGTGGTGGCCACAGAAGATCCGAGGGGTAAAAATTTGATGAAAACCAGGTTTTTCACCGTGGCACCATCTCTGTTTCTCTCTCTTTTTCGTTCCTTTTTCCGCTCCGTCTGATTCCCCTCTCTCTTCTCTTCGTCTCCGACGAGAGAAAATTCTTGAAATTGTTGCAGGGATGGGCTGTGACCAGCCAATCCCATAGCGCCACCAGCTTCCCTCCTCCGATTGGCTGGCTCCGTTTGTTCTTATCCGATTGAGATGGTAGGGAATGACGTGGCTTTGAGATACGAGCTTGATGGATCTCTGCCGTTGGCTTCTTCCTCTCCTCTCCTCTCTCTGCCAGTCATATATAAACCCCTTCCTCTTCTCTCTCTCCTAAAGGCTAGCTCAGCGATTAGAGTTCCACCTTAAGACAGGAGAGAGAAGAAGGCTAGAGAGGGAGGGAGTAGTTGCCAGAGATCCAAGGTATATCTCTCCTTTGTTTCGTGATTGAATTTAGTTAAGTTGGATTTCTTTGATTTCTTGGCTGATTTGGGGGAAACTCAGAATTGGAGTTAGGGTTTGTGCATATATTTGTTCTGGATGCTTTAATTACTCTTTGGCAGACCAATTTAAACCCTAAAACATTGAATCTGTTTGTGAAATTTTAGTAAACCCTAGAATTTACATTTGTACCCTGTTGTGAATGTAATTGAATGAAATTGAGTGTAATATTGGGTTATTACTCTGGTTGGGCATAGAGGAGACTTGTGTGAGTCTTACGACTGGGTTTTAGGCTTGGTACCAGTCTTTGGTACCACTATGGTACCTCTGGTATTCTTTCCGGTACGCTGTGTCAACTCAGGGACTGATTTGTGAGGAAAAAGGACCTATTTGAAAATTTCTAGGGGCCTGTTTGTAAGAAAAAGGACTGGAATATAAGTTATTTTAATTCAGGGGCCCCTGGGAATAATGTGTAGGACAACGGGTCGGATCCCGACCCCTTCTTATCGGATCCGTGCGGACCCGTTACGACTGGCTCAGGTCAACTGGGTCAGGTTGACCTGGCTCAGTCCATTAGATGATTGGGCCGAGACTTTCTGGGCCGAAAGAAAAAAAAGAGAGAAAGAGTTGGGCTGGGCTCAAATTTTCGAATATGAGCTGAAATTTCAGAAATTTAAAAAGATAATTATAAAACTTAATCCTTGATTAAGTTAAATCAAATGTGGGCTTAATATTTAATTAACTAAAGGAGAGGCCATTAGAAATAATTGGGTATTCCTTTAATTAAGCGGGATTCGATTTTTCGGGAAATGATGAGAATAGTTCGAGTGAGTCAAGAACAGATACAATGACACAAATCACCGACTTTCTGATCCTAAACAAACCAATCAAATAATTTAGATTTTAATTTTCTATTTCCAATTGTTTTCTTGATCTAAGATTATAATTTTCGATATAACAAATAGTTAAATAATTTAATAAATATTAAGCAATGCAAACTAATTAATTGAGTATTAATGAAATAAATCAAATATAGCACAACTAAATGAATATTGGGAAAAACACTATATAATAAATAAGTGAATATTTTCAATCTAAAATATAATTCATAACTTATATAATAAAAATAAATATAAACTCTTAATGACTGGAAAGTCAAAACTAATTATTAATAATAAGATAAAATACTTAATAATATATTTTAAAACAGAATCCTCTAAATAAATAATCTGAATCTAACTATCCAAATCTCAACCAGTCTGGTTAACTTAGGCCGTCAGTATGGTAACCCAAGAACCGCCAATAATTAGGTTATTTAGGTTACTTTAAGTATTTAACGGTTAGTAAGAAAGTCACTTGTTTTATTAGGGAACCGAACTAGAATCACTTGACACGTGACTATCAAGCCTAGCAAACCATTAAGGGAAAGAACCCAAGTATAATGGTCGTCAAGCATCCGAATCATCACGAGATATCGAGAAACTACGTTTATGCTTTCTACTATCCAGGTGCGGAATTACGTTGGATTTTTGTTAAAATTTAAGTAATTAATAAAATATGTTTTATTCATATGCATATTGGAAACTCGTTTGTCTGCATGACCGTATTCAAGCATTTTAAATGATAGTGCCCAATTATTGATAAAACTGCATTTTGAAAGGCATGTTCTCCGTTTTGAGAAATTTGATAAGTAACAGTCAGATATTTGGAAATGTCGTTGCCATTGATAAATCCGACTTATCGATGATCTGACTGAAAGAAATGAAATGATGTGAATGAATAACTGAGATATGATATGATGTGCTTGATATGTGTGATTTGATATGTTTGCATCACTCTCCGGAGTCGGTTGGCCCCCGGCTTCGGCCAATTCGGTAGCGCTATGCGGATTTGGAACTCCCTTTTGCCTGCCCAGGGTTAGAGATGAGTCTCTTTTGCCTGCCCTCGGGTTAGGGAGAGGTCTCCTTTTGCCTGCCCAACCGGTTGGGTTAGGAGTCCTGAGTGAAAATGATTATGATTATGGAAGTATGTTAATGACATGTGGATTTGAAATCCCCTTTTGCCACTTGGGTAAGGGACGGATCCCTTTTGCCACCCAAGTTAGGGGAAGATTTGTGATTTGTTCAGATTTATGATATGCTCAATTTTGCCATGCTCGGACCCCTGACACGCTCAGTTTCCTATCATATCCAGACATGTGTTGTCTGCGATGGGATTCGTGCCACGTGTTCAGTTCCGACATGTATATGACTTTTGTCATAGTCAGATTTTGTGATTTCGTCCGATTTCAATTACAGTTATATGCTGGATATCATGATTTAAGTAAAGAATAGCAATTGATATCAATTAGGTTGACATGCATGCTTGTTTATATTAATGTAGATAATGTTTTTACGGACATGTTTAATCAGTAAATTATTTATTTATGGGTATTATTTCTAGAACTTGGATTTTAGCTTAAATCCACGTACTGGAACTAAAACCCGCACTGAGAATTTTAATTCTCATTCCGTGCTTTTGCATGTGTTCCACAATGGATGTGGGTTCCAGGTTGCAGAGACGGGCTCGATCAAGTCAGGCGAAGTTAAGCCAAAAATTTGTCTTGCCATGATGACTCAATGAGTCATAGGAGACAACGTGGTAGATTATGGTAAGCTGGAACTCCTGTTTTGTAATTAGTAAGGAAATGCCTTGCGGGTGCACAGAGATTGTGTATTCGCGGCGGGGATTGTCAAGCCCTATGTGTCGGGGTGTGACAGTCTCTTTGGTGGTATCAGAGCATGGTTTTAAGCCTTAACCAGACCTATAATACGTGAGTGTGGGTAGTATCTGAAATAATTAAGGGTATATATATGTATACTTAAATCATGAGTAACTTATAAAGTTAATTTGAGATATGATGCATTATCCTATTTGAACTTAATTATATGGCATGATTTATATTATATATTGAAATAAATGGTAATATGATTTTCATGAAATAGGTAGATAACATGTCTTGCTCTGGCGCGTGATCCTCCTCAGGCGAATCAGGTATGGAGTCTATGTCTGTAGCTAGACCCTTCGACTCTAAAAGGTGAGGTAACCGATGCGGCTCCCCAACGAGCTCCAACTGCGTCCTGCAGCCCTTTAGCATCTCCTTCCCAGCCCGTCTGAATCCTTTCTTCACCGCCCATGCACATGCTCGCAGAGTTTGCGTCAATATGTGCTTGACCTGTTTATTTGTTGTTAGTGACCAAAATACAAATCAATTCATTTTAATTGAGTAAAAAACTTACCATAGTCACCCGCTCGGGCGCATCCTCTAGATAGGTCATCCGGCTAGCTGGAATCTGCTGTGCTACTCCCGGAATGGGGACAAGATGACCACCTCCATGTATCCGCATCCATCTATCGTACGCAGGCAAAATATCGTCACTCCATGGCCGCGCCTCTGCCACCTCGACCTGCGTCGTGTCGGCCCACATCGCAACCTCTACTGTGAAAAGGTCCTGCAAATCCCTCTGACGAAATGTGTTATGCCGGTACTGTAACAAAGCCTCCATCCTCCTCCAAGCCTGTTTTTTTAGGTCATATTTAATGCATGTATTATAAATATTTCAATTTAAATCACGAAGGTGAAAAGAATAACGTACCGTAGGAAGAGGAGGAGGAACAGTCTGGAACATCATGAACTGATGCATCACCCGATCGGCATAGTGCCACGCCACGACCCAGAAATGGATGCATGGAACGCGGAGCCGGTAGTACCTCTGCTCGTAGCGGGCATAAGGAGGCATGACCACCTGTCTGAGCTCATCCTCGTATGGCCGCCACACCACGTGTGCATGCTCCATCTTCATTAGTACGTCTCGAGCGTACTCAATACCGCTGCGAACGGGACCTTTCACCTTTTTCGACCTAAGCCGTGTCGTCCATTGTCTGGCAAATCATTACAATTATCATGATTTTAATTGTTTAACTTAGTAATTAATTTTAAATTACGTAATTTAATTTGTTTACAATTATGACTAATTTAATTCTAATTTGTTTACAATTATGCCTAATTTTAATTGTTTAACTAACTAATTTAAAATAACGAATTTGGACTAATTTTAACTAATTAATTATTACCTATCAAATTTGTTTACCAAAATTCTTGATTATAATTTTTAAACAAACAAATTGATGTTATATTAATTTTAAGAAAAATTGATATTATAATTTCATTTATTTTATTTAAGAAAAATCTTATACCTCCCATACGACGGACATCTCTCAACTGACGGCTTCCCCCAACCTTGGAAACTTTTCGTAACGGACGGGCGACAAATTAGTAACCGGGTGTACGACCACAACTGAAGCAGTAGCCACGGAGCAGGAACCTTCTGAGCGTCATTTGCCAGGACTGCCAAGTCCAGGCCGCGGTATAACATAGCAAGTGTGGCCGCACCCCAGTTATATCTCACTGACTCCGATGCATAAACATCCTGCAAATAAGAAAAAATAATTTTCGTTAGTTGCTCCACATTTTAAACTAAGTTATCCAAATTAGTACTAATGTAAGAGATGTTCTTAATATTTACAATTACTAACCCGAAGTAACTCCAGATAAAAACAAGGAACAGAATCTCCTGTGGTATCTGGAAACATCTCGCAACCAATCAACTCCAACACCAGGGCCCGTGTGTATCTATCGATCCTATCTGCATCCTCTGACCCAGGTCCCTGTGCCCACATATCACGTAGTTTCCCAAACTGTACTGCGTGAAGTTTCCTGCATTACATAAACATTACACACACACACACACACATATATATATATATATATATATATATATATATATTGCAGCATATCTCAAAATTTTAATTAAATTTTAAAACGTTTGTTACCTCCCAGCACGTCGATCAGTCGCCCTCTCTCTGAAGCAATCTAGAACATCCTCCATAGGAGTGTCCCGCGGCAATGCAAAGTCGGCTAGCTTCTGCACATCGTCGTAATCAGTACGACCGGTCACCGGTCGTCCAGTCGTAGGCAAGCCAAAAATGAAGGCGACATCCTGCAAATTTTATTTACATTTTTTTATTAAACAACAAAAAAAATAATAAATAAATAAATAGGTACCAACAGAACTTGGAAAAAATAATACCTCAAGAGTAACGGTCATCTCGCCAACGCGGGGAAAGTGGAACGTGTGGGTTTCGGGCCTCCAGAACATGGCTAGACCCTGTATCATGGAACGATCCAATGGCATGTGACCTAACTCAATGAAATGAATAAGGCCCAATGTCACAAGACGCTGGTCCACCTCCTCGGTTCGTATCATTTTTGCCTTATGCATTTTGGGCGTCCACGCCTAAATAAGTTAAAAGACATATTATTTACTATATATACTATTAACTATATACAAAAATTAACTTTATAAATAAAAAAATTTATTATTTCCTTAAACCCTAAACCCTATACCCTAAATAATTTAAAAAATAAATTATTTCGTATATATACTATTAAAAATATATATATAAAAGAATTAACTATATAAATAAAAAAAACTTACTCGTACGCCTCGAAGCTCAGACTGACTGAGATGCAGAAGCTGATCAGCAGGAGAAGGAACGGGGGAGGGCAGCAGGGGGGGCAGATGAAGAAGCGTCAGGATCTCCTGCGGATGTAGATGCGCCAGGATCTCCTCCTGATGTAGATGCGCCAGGATCTCCTCGACGCCTCGTGGATCGACGTGGTTCCTCTGGTCTTCTTATTCGCGGTGGCATTTCGACTGTTACTGCAATTAAAACTTAATAAAGTATAAAATCTACCTAAATTTCGGCAGCATCTCCCCTGTACCGGGAGAGTTTTTCAAAAAATCTGAACCCAATTACAACCTAATTTCAACCCAACCCAACCCAATTTCATTCCAATTTGAACCCAACCCAACCCAATTTCATTCCAATTTGAACCCAACCCAACCCAATTTGAATAAATCATTCAAATTTTACAAACATTGCATTTCACAAACCATTTCACAAGTATCAATGAATCAATAATTCAAACATTGCATTTCACAAGCATTCACAATTTTACAATCATTGTATTTCACAATTTTACAATCAATCAATCAATCAACAAGCAATTCACAAACATTTCTATTCAAACAATAATAAAATAAACATATAAAAAAGCTAACCTGGAGTAGAAAGGAATTGACTCTCTTCTAAACAATTTTTTTCCTACATTTTTAATTAATACCATCAATTATTATCATTTTTCTAATTTTTTCCATATTTAATTATCAAAATCTTAATTATTAAAAGTAAAAAAATAAAAATAAATAAATAAATTTTCATATGATTTTTTCTTATTTTTCCGTATTTTTAAAATAATTTTACAATTTATTATCTATTTACCTAATTAATTAAGTAGTGAATAAACAAATAAAAAGACAAAAAAAATCCAATATAATTAATAAATTACATATAAATTTACATTTTAATTTTCCTGATTTTTTCAGATTTTTTAAATATTTTTCCAATATTTTTTCTATTTTTAATTTAATTAACTAAATTAAAAACTAATAAACTAAATAAATAAATAATTAAATTAAAAAAAATAAAATAAAAAAACTTACTGTTCTCGCAGCGAAGGCAGCGTCCAAGAGCAAGGCGTGCTCTGGTTAGATCGGAAACCCATATATATAATGTAAAGGTTAGATCAGAATCCTGGATTCCGATCTAAGCTTAGATCGGAATCCAGGATTCCGATCTAACGTTCGGAATCCAGGATTCCGATCTCGTGATACTATTTATATTAAACTTATTATATTGATATTAATTTTAATGGATTATATTATTTTAATATTATGTTTTAAAATTTCGGAAAAAGATAGGAAAGAAGAAAAATGACAAAGTCCAATTTGCTTTCCCAATTTGTAGCTAGGGCTGTAAATGGATATGGTAGGGTACGGTAGAGACATTTTCGTTACCCACATCCGTTAAAATTTTCTTTCTCCATATCCTACCGTACCCGTTAAAAATTAACTTATCCGTACCTTATCCTTACCCGTTATGAATTAACGATAAGGGTAGGATAACGATAGAAAACGAATAATAATAATAATAATAATAATAATAATAATAATAATAATTCAATAAAAAATGTACAATATAGATGAATAAATAATATCAAATAAATATAATAAAGTGAAAAATTGAATAATACTTTAAATATAATAAAATCATATAATATCTTCTCATGAAAAATATATATAACTAATTAATAATTAAAAGTTTACTTACTCATCATCATGAATTATAAATTATTAATGTAGTATATTGTCTCAAGTTAAATCTACCAATTGAATTGACTTATTAGTAATTAACATATTAATTGGATATTATAATCATATCTTTTCCCATTAATGATTATCAATTATATATTATATATATAACGGTATGGGTAAATAACGGTTACGAAATAGAGTTATCCTTATCCTTACCCAATAAATTAACGAAAATTTTTTATTACCCATACTCATATCCGATAACTTAACGAAAATAAAATCTTACCCATATCCGTCTTATCGAATAAGATACGGGTAGGATAAACGTTTAAAATGATACCGTTGACAGCCCTATATGTACCCAGCGATTTAAGCGAAAAAAGCGAGACTCACGATTCACTCCTGTCTGTGCCGACAACGATATGCACAGACAGGAGTGAATCGTACCCGCCGAATCGTGCGTCCCGCTACCCGCACGACAAGAGTTCCTGTATGTATCATTCGGCGGCACGATATGCATCGCTACCCGCATGTATCACAACGAACCGTACGATTCGCATCGTACGATCCTAATATCCTGAGCTAACTTTCAATCTCAGCCGTTGATTCGTTTAATCGACGAAAATTGAAACATACCACGACACTACACTACACTGCCATTACCAGAACGACAGTCGACAGTAAACGCAAACTGAACTCTTCAGCGTTTCCTTCTCCGATAAAAACCTTCGTGAAGCTGCTCTCCGTTTCCATTCCTTTCGTTTCGTCACCATGCCGACTGTCAGCGTGGGAAGAGATAGACTCTTCAAAGCTCTTGGGAGAACTTACAGTAAGCAATCTGATCTCACCCTCCTTGAACCTTTCTCCCTTTCTCTCCTCGCTGGATCTTACAATCTCTGAACTCTAAACCTCTTCGCTTCTCCCTCTGAATTTCAGCACAAGAGGAGTTCGAGGTGTTGTGCTTCGAGTTTGGCATCGAGCTAGATGATGTGGTTAGTCTCTGAACAATTGACTCAATTGTTGTTAACTTGTTATATATGTGTAATTTTATTTTAATATTCAAGGAATTAGGATTCAATTGCCCTAGTGCTCAAGTCTCTTGAAGAGCATTGAATAGATTCTGAGACCTTTGGAACCCATTTCCTTAGTAGATTTTTATGCTAGTTGCAGGTAAGCCCAGAAAATTTGTTGCTTCTATAATCCAATATAAACTTTTGTTGGGTTCCTGTCATCAGTTGTACCAGTTTAAAGAAGTTAACATTTCTACCACCTGAAGGGCTGGGCTCCAATGGGGGGTTCCAGCATTATCTCATCAGTTAATTTGTGTGGTTTATTTTGATTTGATAAGTAATTGAACCGCGTTTTCTTCAAGTAGACGACAGAAAAAGCCATTATCCGGAAAGAAAAGCACTTGAAAGATGATGCTTCTGAGGACGATGAGGAAGTTATATATAAAATTGAGGTTGCCGCTAATAGGTATGTAGAAAAATAACGCTTTCTTCTATTGCATGTTTTGTAATTCAGAAACATGCCATTAAAGAACTCATTGTTCTTAATTCTCCAGATATGACCTGCTATGTCTGGAGGGAATAGCAAGGGCTTTGCGTATCTTTATGGGGAAAGAGACTACACCTGTTTTCACAATTGCTGATATTGCAGCAAAATCTATGCATAAGATGTATGTTAAACCTGAGGTAATTTTATCTTTCGCTTCTGTAAGAGTGATTCGTTTTCAACTAGATTTTATGTGCATGGAATCACTCACAAAACTGGTAAGTGACTAAAGCCTTAAAAACTTGGTTTTGGCACTACATTTTTTGATGAGCATGCTGGGACAGGTGGTGGCACGGTCTTGTGTCTTTTGTTAACTTGCTGTTATATTTTTGCCATGTCCTGATGTTTAAAATATCTTGGAATGAAACATTTACTTTTATCATATTTACCAGACTGCACAGATTAGACCATTTGTTGTGTGTGCGGTGCTACGTGGTGTTACCTTTGATGAAGCAAGATATAATAGTTTCATTGATCTTCAAGAAAAACTTCACCAAAATATTTGCCGGTATGTTTATTTCCTATTTTACTGCATTTTACCTTTTGTAAACATTTTATATTGTTTCCATATTGCAATATACAGGAAGAGAACTCTTGTTGCTATTGGAACACATGATTTGGACACTCTTGAAGGCCCGTTCTCATATGATGTTGAATATTAATAGAACCACTGTGGATATAATTATAATAGAACTTGCTCCATGACATGGACTAACTTTTATAAATAATTCATTTTTAGGCCTTGCCACCTACTGATATTTCTTTCGTTCCTCTCAAACAAGTAAGCTACTGCATCATTTTGCTGATCTGTATATCTGTTTTATGATTTGGTCAACATTTTTTAATCTTTCTATGAATTCTCTACTTTGTTATTTGGCCTCTGCCAGTACTTTCGAACTGAATAAGAAACTAAGTTTTTTTTTTTTTTTTAAAAATTAATTTCAAATAACACAGTATGATGTGTTTTGGTGCATTTCAGGATAAGAGTTTCAGAGCTGATGAACTGATGGAGTTTTACAAGGTATTTTGATGTTAGGATTTTTCTTTTGTTATGATTTACTGGATGGTATAAAATTAATGTCTTTGGTTCTTCACTTTTTGCAGGGTGATATGAAGCTAAAGAAGTTTCTCCATATAATTGAAAACTCCTCTGTTTATCCAGTGATATATGATAGTAAAAGGTGACACCAAAAACATTTATTTATTTTTTAATTTTTAAAAAATGATAGCATGATCTTTACTGTGGTCTGGGCTTACTTATTTCAGGACAGTTCTGTCCCTCCCACCTATAATTAATGGTGCACATTCTGCCATTACACTGGAGACAAAAAATGTGTTTATCGAGTGCACAGCTACCGATCTGACAAAGGCAAACATTGTGTTGAACACAATGGTATATATGGATACATGATTTGTCATTTTGCAAATAACATCGTATTGTTGCATCAAGCATTATCAATGCAGAATATTCATTTACCTATCTGCCTAATTGAAATCTGATAAACTAGTGTGATCGATAAAGTACATCTCCTTTTGGATTGACTTGGTGACCCTGGCTGTGACAATCTCCTTTTTCCCCATATTGAAGTAAATCAAGTTAAGGAACATGTAGCAAGCTAAAAGTTTATATATGTTTGTAATGATTTTGTTGAATATTGTGAAAAAGTTTAGGGACAGTTCATTTAGTTTTGCTCCACTATAGTGAAATAGTTGCTCTTAGAGAAACATGTAAAAGATGAGTGGTTGCTAATATGAGAATGCTTTGGTGATAATATCCGATTAGTAAATGCAGCCAATTAGTGTGTTTTCGTTTTTGCTCAAAGGTACAGCAATAATCTAATCTTAAAATTTTTGCTTGCACTGCTTTTGTAGGTTACAATGTTCTCAGAGTATTGTGAAAAGAAATTTGATGTAGAACCAGTTGAGGTGTTTTACCCTGATGGCAACACCATGATTTGTCCTGACCTTTCTGTAACTAAAATGGAGGTTCCAATTAAAGAGATCACTGGTCCTATTGGGATCTCATTAGATGAGACACAGGTTGTGTATCTGAACTCGAAAATGAATCTTGGCAAAAGATGCAGTTTAAATTTTACTTTGAAATATGATTTCTTTTCCCTTTTTATCACTGAAAGGTTGTGCCTTTGCTGAACAAAATGCAATTGCAATCAGAAAAGGTGTTCACTGATGGAGAGGCTAGAATTTTGATTTCAGTACCTCCGACTAGAAGTGATATTTTACATGCACGGGATGTTGTGGAGGTAAGAAGATTCATTGGTAAAAGTTCATTTGGTAGTTGTTTTTTCTGAGATTATTTTTTAATAAAATTGAATAACAGAATTAACCCTCGATTGTTTCCCCATGTCAGTTCAAATTATTGCTTTTGTTTTTTGAGGTGTTTAACTGTTTATTGATCAAATCCAGTTTTTTTTTCCTGGGTTAATCTTTTTGAAATTGTTAAACTAAGATAATTGTTTATCTCACGTTTCAGTGGTACACATATCTCTTGGGGGCATATTACTGATTATTTCTGTCTTGCAAACCTGACCATATAAACTTTGACAAGAGCAGATATGTTATCCTTCATGACCTTGTTGTTCCTAAAATCTGGCAATTGACATTTCAATCTAGTACTCAGTTAAAGAATCTCAAATAAAAGCTTTAATTTTCGTAATTTAATAATTGAATATTCCTTTTGTTCCATCATCACTTTTAGTTAGATAAACACAAATCATGATGTGGGATATTTTGACCGAAAGTTGTCCTGACATGAGAAAAGTTATACTGATACATCTCAGAAGCACTGGGAATTATAATGAAAAATTTGCTTATTTAGAGACCATCATAGGAAATAAGTGACACGCTTTGACCATTCATTTTATTTACTCTATTTATTATGTAGTTTATGTTCGTTTACTGATTCTTCTTTTATCCAAATGAGCCCAGCTAGGAACTAATGTAGTATATATAGCATAATGAAACATATGTGCCTTTTTTGTGCATATTTTTGGGGAACGTACTGTAAGCCACAGATTAGTAAAAACTTGATTGAAATGAAATGTTTTTGAAATTTTGGTTTAGACTAAAGTAAAAATGCAAATATTTAGGAAGACAATTTTAGCAACCATTAACTTGTTCACTTTTTGAATGTTCAACATAAAGGATGTTGCTATTGCTTATGGATATAATAATATACCAAAGACGAAGCCAAAATGCCATACAACTGGGGGGAGGCAACCTTTGAACCGCTTCTCTGATAAAATTCGAGCTGAGGTATTGAACAAATAACAGCAAAAATATTCAGACATTCTAAAATTGATCTGGTTAATTTAGTCTTTTTGAATAGCACATTTTTTTTTCTGGGCTAGGTGGCAAGGGCTGGCTACATGGAGGTTCTAACGTGGATCTTAGGCTCTAAGGAGGAGAACTTTAAGAAGCTAAACCGATCTGATGATGAAAAGAAAGCTGTTATTATTGGAAATCCTCGTACTGCTGAATTTGAGGTCTTGTGCTTATTTATGTTTGCAACATGCAGTTTCCATATCGATTTCTTTTGAGAAAAAAAAAAGAAAAATCTGTTTCTCAAATATTATTGCTAAAATATTGTAGGTCGTCAGAACAAGTCTTTTGACAGGCTTACTGAAAACACTGAAGCACAATAAAGACCACCCAAGGCCAATAAAGGTAATTAATTATTTCATTGTACTTGGTGTTTCCCAAATGAAGTTATATGTTACATTCAATTTGACTTTTGTGGATACTAATATATTGAAAACTTGGATCCACATTTTGCCAGACAGACCTGACAGTTTGTTGTCTTTGCTGCAATCTCAAAACAGATATTTGAAGTCGGTGATGTTGTGACACTAGATGAGATCCGGGATGTTGGAGCTGCAAATAATAGACGACTTGGAGTGTTATACTGCAGCGGCTCCTCAGGATTTGAGGTACTAAATCACCTAGAATTGCCACTAAATTCCATGACTGGCAATCAGAAAAGGCAGAGTTTCTAAGATGATAACTCATTGTAAAAGTGTCAATCGTTGATCACAACTCATAAAATTCTAGAATGAATAAAGAGGAAAAGAAATATAAACCTAAATATAATACTGAATTACTTTGGAAGTCTGCTGTCTGCGCCAGATAATACATTACCAAATCTCAGAGCTAAAAGAAAGCTCTGTTATAGACATTTATTTAGTGACCACATTAAACAATTTGCAGGAAATTTTTGGATTGGCTGAGAGGATCCTAAAAGTAGTGAAGAAACCACATATCCAAGTTGAGACAAAACTAGAGCTTTCACATGTAAGAATACTCTAATATTATATATGTGCGTGTTCTGTCTAATGAAGCATTTTACCTTTCTTTGCATGCAAGACTTCTATTGTTTTCCAGGGTAACAACAATTTCTGAGGTTGTAGGGACACACCTGCAATTTCTTCTTGTGTTGTGTTAAGTTTTAAATGAATTTAAATATTTGCTCTTGCCAAATTGCAGGAACCCGAGTTTTTCCTAGACAGGCAGCGTAGCATTATGTTTGGTGGGAAATGTATTGGAAAGCTTGGCGTCATTCATCCTGTGGTAATTTTACTTGACATTCTTTCGTTAGTAGCAGATCAATTTTTCAATATTAAGAGAACGATTATATCTAAAAAAAAATAAATGGATGACGACTCAACTGCTATACTGAAATTTAAATTTGAAGCCCCAAAAAATTAACATAAAACAATCTTTCCACTGTGATTAGAGTTCACATATCAGAGGGAAACTTGTTGTTGGAAGTCAAAAAAAAAAAAAAAAAAAAGAATCAGAAGGTTTTTACTTTTTAAAGGGATAACTTTGGGCATAATTGAAGATAGGTGGTTTGGGTCATATTTGTTGGAAAATTGCCTTCTTGCCTTTATTCCCTGTTTGTGGATATATGTGTATGTGTGTTGGGTGGCATAACAGGAGTCCGGACCATTGCAATTTGTTTTGATTAGGTTCAACATTTTTTGCTTAAGTTAGATGTTAAACTTTCAGTTTTACATCAATCAATCAAGTCCATGCTCGCATACTAATTGATTATTTATAAGAATCTTGTAGACATCTGATTCATTAACTCGCAGACTCTAACAATCACTCATTAATTATCAGGTTTCATGGGAGGGGTTTGATATTTCTGATCCATGCTCTTTCTTGGAGATTAACATTGAGGCATTGCTGTAGAATTCATTCTGCAAGTAAGGACATTATTTCATTACACCATTTAGGCCCATCATGTTGGTAGATCTGATGTTCCGATTTTTTAAACGTCTAGGTTTTGTTTATTTTTACCTTTTGTCAATTATGCAACAAAAAAAAAAGAAAGAAAGAATCTGAGAAGAAGAAGAAGAGAGATTCTCAAATGGCATTGTGCTTATGGCATTTTCCTTCATTTTTGTGTTTTATAATTTTTTTTTCTGCCCCTTCAGCAAAAGGTTTTGAAACTTTAGATTTTCTGAAATTATAGCGTCAATAGTTCAGATTTAAATTCATTTTTGCTCTTACATTTACAATAGTTCAGATTTGTTTTCAAATTATGAAAACTTTTCGCTTGACATATATAGGAAAATGCCACTAAATCACGCTTATCATATCGTTTATACCTGTGTATTTAAATTCATAATCTTTTTACAACTTACTAGTTCGATCACTATTTAGGTTGTAATGGATAATTTAAGGTTGAATACAATTTTCAAATTTAAAAGGACTTTTTACCGTGATTTGTATGAATAGTCCGTATTTGATAGTGGCAGCAGGAAAGCCTCCAAATATATTGCCATTCCAATATTGGCAGCAGACTAATATTTAATCTTCTACATATTACCACCTAATCCTATTCCTCTGACATTATGAACCACGGCAGCAGAACTAGCAACATCAGAAGCTCCGTCTAATTCAAATCAAACGCTCCAATTTAAATCATAAAAGATCTTTTTAAAAAACACCACGTTGTATATAACGCGTTCAATATAAATCAATTAATCAAACGACTCTTATAGCGAAGGATTCATCACTCGCTCTTCTATGAACATTAAGCTTCCAAGGGAAAAGACGAAAAGTTGTGATTTATATATCGCAAACTTTATTTTCATGATCCCATTCCTCTTTCATTGGAAAAAAAACAAAACTTGAAAATTCAAGTGGAAAAAAAAACAAAACTTGAAAATTCTTATATATAAAAGTCTAATTTCCTGTTAATCGGGGGAATAAGCTGAACCATAAAAATCTTAAAATAAAAGTCAGCTCTCAGCATCACTGATTGGAAATAGAATATCTTCCCCAGTTATATTGTTTAATTATCTACTTCATGTAAGTGTTAGTGATTCAATATTTCAATTCATAAGCACAACTTCCCCCAAGACAACCATGAATTCCTTTGCAACCACCAGCTTTCCAGTCCCAACAACTCTTCTGGCAACAGCTGTTGCTGCTCTGATATTGCTCTTAATCAAGAGGCGCTTGCTGTTCCATTCAACAAAAAAGCTAAATTACCCACCAATTGCTGGTACAATTTTTCACTTGCTCTTCAATTTGCACAGATTGGTCGAGTACAAAACTGCCCTATCCAGAAAGTACAAGACCTTTCGCATTCTTACACCTTTTGGTAACTATGTCTACACCGCTGATCCTGCCAACGTGGAGTATATCCTCAAACTCAATTTCTTTAACTATGGAAAGGTAGCATCTCAGCTTGCAGTTTCAACTTTGCCTATGAATTGTAAATGGTAAAATTCATTGAATTAAATTAAAGCTGCAGGGGGATTTTAATTATGATATGGCGAGAGATTTTCTTGGAGATGGGATTTTTGCGGTGGATGGGGACAAATGGAGACAGCAGAGAAAGATTGCGATTTTTGAGTTCTCTACAAAGGTGCTAAGGGATTATAGCAGTCGTGCATTTAAGAACTCGGCATCAGAGCTTACTGGGATAGTATCAAAGTTGGCCTCTTGCAATCAAATGATGAATATACAAGTAATCTTTAATACTATTTTTTTTTCTTTTTTCTTAATATTTATTGTAGCTAATTTTACAATTTTTTTTCGAGATTTCGCAATATTTTTTACATAACCAACAGTCCCTCCAAAAACAATTATTCTTAAATTAATGATATTTTCTCTTTTCCTTCCACTGTTTGCTTTTGTCTTAACCTTTTTTTTTTATTTTTACTATATTCATTATTTAGGATTTGTTCATGAAATCCACTCTGGATTCAATATTCAAAGTTGGATTTGGTGTTAATTTTGGAGTGCTATCTCGGCTAGAAGAGGGAGAGGCAATATCAAAATGCTTTTGATGAGGCCAGTTGTCAGATTGTTTACTGCTACTTCGACATATTTTGGAAAGTTAAGAGGTTTCTGAACATTGGTTCAGAGTCAAAAATGAAGAAGAACATTCAATTGCTAGATGATTTTGTCTATGCGGTGATCAGTAGAAAAACTAAGCAATTGGCTGAGCAAGGGCAAGATTTTGTAAGTGGTATTTTTATGAAAATGTACCCAAACTGGCCACCAGTTTAACTTATTAATTGAATCAAACAACATATACAATCATAGAATATATCAGTTTGAAGATTATGTCAGTGGTATTTCTTAAATTTTATATGAATATCTTTTTAATATTATAAAAGTTAATATGTGAATTTGTCTTTATTACAGCTGGAGAAGGAAGATATTTTGTCCAGATTTCTCGTAGAAAAAGAGAAACCATATAGTGGTATTGATAATAAGTATCTTAGAGATATTATACTGAACTTCATGATTGCTGGAAGAGACACCACAGCCGGGACCCTGTCTTGGTTTTTCTATATGATGTGTAAGCATCCACATGTGCAGGATAAAATTGCAAGAGAAGTGCAAACCGCTATTAAAATGCAAGAAGATGAACGAAAGGTTAAAATTGATGACTTTGGGGATTACTTAACTGAAGAGGCAATAAATGACATGCAATACCTCCATGCTGCTCTTACAGAGACTCTGAGACTTTATCCCGCCGTTCCTCTAGTAAGTACTTGAGAAACTTCCTTTTTGGTCATGATTAATCCTACATATAATTTGGTTTGTTGGTTGTGAATTGATTGGGATGTTTTATACACCCAATAGGAACTTTAATTTGAAGAGGTACTAAAACATATGGTTCTCTATCTCAGAATCTTTACAATTTGGAGTTGATTATTTTAATGTTATTTTCTGATGTAGCATCGCTATTATAGTTTTTCTCTGAGATTTAGATCTAAAAATTCTAAAACTCTCTGCATAATTAATTCTTTTAACCTCACAATATTAAATTTACATTTCCAACTTTATTGTAGGACCCAAAATACTGTTTCTCTGATGACACATTACCAGATGGCTCTGATGTAAATAAAGGTGATCAAGTTTTCTATCAACCTTACCCTATGGGAAGAATGAAGTATTTATGGGGAGATGATGCCGAAATTTTTAGACCGGAGAGATGGCTTAACAGTGATGGTATCTTCGTGCCGGAAAGCCCCTTCAAGTTTCCTGCTTTTCAGGTACTTCAATTTAGCTTCATATCTGACATCACAATAGTTTCATTGGCTTTTAAATTTTGTAATAAATAATATTTTATTTTTCTTTTTTGTAGGCGGGGCCTCGTATCTGCTTGGGGAAAGAATTTGCATACAGGCAGATGAAGATTATGGCAGCTACACTGTTATATTTCTTTGTGTTCCAATTGTGGGATTCAAGCAGAGATGTCAAGAGTAGAGCAATGTCGACTCTTCAAATTGAGGGAGGTCTTCATCTTTGTGCCTTGCATAGATAAGAGGTCATTTGTCATGTAACAGAATAATTGGAGTTGTGGTCATTCCATACCTGAAATTGTGAAACCTTTAGTACTGTGGTTCCTCATCCTCTGTTTGAATCCGAATTCATTGAACTCGTTATATGAAGATAAATGCATTGTAATTATGAATTTCACTGTTCTATTTGATCCATTAAACTTGCGTTATATATTTTTTTGTAGGTATAATGCATTGTAATTATGGATCTCATTAAAATATATGCGTTGTAATAATGGATCTCACTGTTCTGTTTTCTCTTTTCCAAACACAATAAAAAGGAGCAGAGTTGTATCCTCAATTTGAGTACACTGCGAGTCATTCCCTACCTCATATTCACTGAACCTGCCAATATAGCTTCCTCAACCCAAATCAGAGCACCTTGATGAAGTTCTTGGTTCAAAAGATTACAAAAGTCAAAATGTAATAAAAAAAATAATCATGTCTATATTTTGAAATAATTCCTACTGCTTATGAAAACACAATTCTACTGCAAGGCTTTTGCTCTCTGTTCAGCCCTCTGTCAAGCAGAGAGGGCTTCTACTGATTTCTTGTTTTGTTGTCTGGAGAGAGAGGTGTGCCAGAGTTTTCAATAATAATTAAAAGATCTGCAATTTCCTAACTGAAGAAGTCTTAGCAGAACAGAGACCACTGCACCCAGCTGCTATTTGACTATTTCTAATTAACAGTTCCTCTAGGGCTGTGTTATTTTATTTTATTTTGTACCTCGTTTTAGTTAAGCTTTACTTTTCTTTTTATTTTCGATTCTAAATTTCCTTTTTTTTTGGTTTATCCTCTGAACCATTGTTTGTAATTATTCTTGTACTTTTAAATGTTTATTTAATACAAAATTACGGGGCTTGACCCCTAATTTTCTTCAAAAAGTAAAAAAAGCACAAATCCCAAGGTCTATCCAATCTAGGACAAAAATCTATTCAATTTTGAGTCCAAAAAGGTGTATCCAATTCTTGGCTTAGAATGGAAAAATACTAATGCAAAATTTTTTCACCTCATTTTTTTAGTTAATCAGAATTAATGCGAATAAGACAAAATAAAAAAATATAAAGAAAGAGACAATCTACTTTGCAAAATAAATGATTTTTTAGTTTGTCAAAAACTCAAAATTTGGTCGATGCATTTTCTAGTTATTATAATGATTATTATTTGGTAAATGATTCTTTAATTTCCATATTAATTTATCCGATTTAATCAAATGTATAATTCATTCTTTTGGTCTACTTTTTTTTTTCCAAAAAAGAGTTAGTTGGTGAGAGCCAATTAACAAAATTTTATTAAAAAATAAATTATAAGCTAGTTACAATAGTTGAAAAAAATAAATTGAAATTATAAAAAAGACATCCTAAAGACTAAAAAGTCTATTGCAAATAATCTAAAACGACTTAATTACCGGTTAATGAACTACTGCCGTGATAATAAAACAAATAAATGAAAATCCCTAATCAGTCAAGCAAGCATTGAGGATTTGAGGAGCGGTTACTGAAAATTCTCCTCTCCTTGATAATGGATGACTTAACCTCATATAACTTCGTATAACCTCATAGAGCTTATATTATATTTATAATACTCCCATATCGAAATATAACGGAGGAAAACAACGCTAACCGAATACTTACGATGAAAAAAAATACGATAACATCCCTTCCTCTTTAATTCCATCACCTCATATTCTTCACCTTTTTTCGCTTAAACCTCTGTGAATTAAACATGATGTAAAGAGCAACATTACTCGATGATATCTTGTAGTGATTTTTGAAAATTCTGGTATTTTACGGTACAATATCTTATGACAATATTCACTCGTCTTGATAACACATGATTTAATCCAACTAATTTCTTTTACTAAAACAAATTTTTTTTAATTCAAATGCATGTTATAAAAGCTAAGGTTTCCTACAGTTGTGATAAAAATCATGAAAAATACTTCATATATAGATTAAGAATCGGTTAAAACTCAAAACTGTATAAGTAGGTCTACTATAAATTATAAGTATATAAATAACATTGAGTTTGAATACTATTTAATTAATTCATATCATTTTAAGTACTTTATGTTTGCTCTTGATTTTCTTTCTTGTATAATTGTGATCAGAGGTTTATGTACTTTATATTTCTTTTCTAATTTAACGAGATATTTATGATGTATTTGAGATAAAAAAAAGCTCTTTTTCTTTTTCCCTAAAGAAATGACCTTCGTTACTGAAGTGATAGACAAACAATTCTATAGTTAGAAAGACGTCCGGGAAAAAATTCAGGTAGACCAGCTTTAATATTATAATAATTTGATTTTCTTTGCTTCTCTGCATTATTTTTCATACATTTATCGTATTATCTTTTATTGTACATTAACTTTGTAAAGTTTTTCTTAAAAAATATTTGTGCATGACATTTGCTAGCTGAGTATAAAATTTATTTTTGAAATATGTTATTTTAAAAATTGTCCTTAGATAAATATTTTTTTAAACACAAATAAACCGCAGGTTGCAACTTGAGAAGACTCGGGACAAAATTTAGAGGAGAGGAAGAATTCATATTCCTGGACATACTCCCCAAGGGCGAGAGTACATTGTTTTTTCCGCAAGTTTTATGATCTAAATGGAGACAAAATATCTTCCTCAAGTATATGATTTAAGATACCAACAACTATCACGGCAATGGGGCTGTGGCTATCATTCAATTTCATGCCACAAAGGAAAATAAATGAATAGAAGGGACACAACTATTATATATGAAATGGAAGCTCTTGCTTTCTGTTTGGTAAATAACAAGTTAATGTATATAAAAAATCAACAACAATTGATTAAGTTTTCAAGGGCTAATGAGTGATGAAGGAGTACATAGATTGGCTCAAATAACATAAATTATTGTGACAATGAACTACGGCAGAGTCAACTACATCAGAGAACCGTATAATCAAATCGAAAGTTCTAAACTTTCTTTTTTAGGGGATGCCAAACACGTTAAAATTACCAGCGGAAAAGACAAAAATGTGGTCTAATTAAAATGCAAACTTCCTGTTTATTGGTTAATCTGACCCATAAAAAATTACAATATATGTCATCTATCAGAATCACTGATTGGAATTGCAAATATCTTTTCCAGGTGCATTGGTTATTTATAGTTCGTGAAAGAGTGTTAGTGATCCATTCCATTAGCATAGCACCATGGATTCCTTTGCAATCATTAGCTTTCCAAACCCAACAACACTTCCAACAGCAGTTGCTGCACTGCTGATATTGCTCTTAATCATGAAGCACTTGCTGTTCCATTCATCAAAAAAGCGAAATTACCCACCAGTTGCTGGTACAATTTTTCACATGCTATTCAATTTGCATAGAATCTCGGAGCACCAAACTAGCCTCTCCAGAAAGTACAAGACATTTCGCATTCTCACCCCTTTTGGCAACTATGTCTTCACCGTTGATCCTGACAACGTTGAATACATCCTCAAAACCAACTTCTCCAACTATGGAAAGGTAGCACAAGTTTAATTTTCTAAATGAGTACTAAAATTGGGTAATTAATTGAGGTCGATTCGAAACTGCATGTAGGGAGATATTAATTATCAAGTGATGAGTGACTTCCTTGGAGACGGGATATTTGCGGTGGATGGGGACAAATGGAGACAGCAGAGAAAGATTGCGAGTTTTGAGTTCTCTACAAAGGTGCTAAGGGATTATAGCAGTCGTGCATTTAAGAATTATGCATTAAAGCTTACTGAGATAATATCAAAGGTTGCCTCTTCCAATCAAATGATGGATATTCAAGTAATCTTTTGCCATTTCTTTCTCAATTTTTTAATTTGTTGTAGCCAACAATTATTCTTCATTATTTCATCACCCTCTTTTTTGTTTGTATTTGCTTTGATTTTATTAATGTCAGCAATATATATTTATTCATTTTAGGATTTGTTGATGAAATTCAGTTTGGATTCAATATTCAAAATTGGCTTTGGTGTTGAGTTGGGAGTACTATCTGGGCTACAAGAGGGCAAGGCATTCTCAAAGGCTTTTGACGAGGCCAGTTGTCAGATTGTACACCGCTTAGTTGACATATTTTGGAAAGTTAAGAGGTTTCTGAATATTGGTTCGGAGTAAAAAATGAAGAAGAACATACAGTTGCTAGATGATTTTGTCTATACTGTGATGAATAGAAAAAGGAAGCAATTGGCTGAGCAAGGGCAGGAGGTTGTAAGTACTGTCAGAATGTATTTGAAAAATCTTAACTGAATTTTTTTTTATATTCCTCTAAAATGCATATGCACATTTGTTTTCATTTTAGATGGAGAAGGAAGATATTTTATCCAGATTTCTCCTTGAAAAGGAAAAATCATATAGTAATATTGATGATAAATATCTTAGAGATATTATATTGAACTTCATGATTGCGGGAAGGGACACCACGGCAGGGACCCTGTCATGGTTCTTCTATATGCTGTGTAAGCATCCACATGCTCAGGACAAGATTGCAAGAGAAGTGCAAACAGTTATTAAAATGCAAGACGGTGAAGGAAAGGCCGGAATTGAAAGTTTTAGCGATTATTTAACTGAAGAGGCAATAAATAGCATGCAGTACCTCCATGCCGCTCTTACTGAGACTCTGAGGCTCTATCCTGCGGTTCCCCTGGTAAGTACTTGAAACATATTTTTTTCCTTATATGTGTTACATGCTATTACGAATTTTCTATATTTTAGACACAAAAAATTCTTGAATTTTTATATTTTTTATTTAATTTGTTGTACCAAAATAAAATTAAGTTTACATTTCTAACTAGTAACTAGCAATATCTGCCTATTGTAGGACGGAAAGTGTTGTTTCTCTGATGACACATTACCAGACGGCTTTGATGTAAATAAAGGTGATTTGGTTCACTACCAACCTTACCCTATGGGAAGAATGAAATTTTTATGGGGAGAAGATGTAGATGATTTCAGACCAGAGAGATGGCTTAACAATGAAGGCATCTTTGTGCCACAAAGCCCATTCAAATTTACTGCTTTTCAGGTTCTTCAATTTGGCTACATGTTTGATGTATGTATCGCAATAGCAATCATCAGCAAAGTATATAATTGATTAATTAGCTTGTTTTGTTGCTAGGCTGGGCCTCGTATTTGCCTGGGGAAAGAATTTGCATACAGGCAGATGAAGATTGTGGCAGCTACTCTGTTATATTTTTTCAAGTTCCAATTGTGGGATTCAAGCAGAGAAGTCAAAATTAGAACAATGTTGACTCTTCAAATTGATGGAGGACTTCATCTTCGTGCCATGCATAGATAAAAAATAATTTGTCAAGTAATTGAATAATTCGAGTTATAGTCGAAATTAGATTTTATAAAGCAATTGTTACTGTGGTTCCTCATCCTCTGTTTGTATAATAAGAACTCAGTGCTAAAGAAAGTGCCTAATTAAGAGAAGGAATCTTACCCCGATTGATATAATGTAATGTCCTGGCCTAAGAATGACCTAACCTTTTGATTACGCCTCTTTTCTCACGGAGCTTCAATCATTGAGAATGGTCTTTGATTAAGTCCTATACCCCTCTAATCTCAGCCAATTGAAAATATCTCCTCTAATCTTCAAATTTAGAAATATCCCCCTCCACTCATCATCACTATAGATATTTACCCTTTTCCTTAATTATAATTATTTTTTAATTCTGAAAAATCAGATTTAAAAATTTCGGACAAGGATGCCTTTAGCCCTAGCCCCGACGTAAGCTTCTCGGTATTTTTTTCCTCTCTAATTCTCATTATTTTCTGCTCTTTTCGGAAAAAAATTTCATGATTGTGTTCTCTTCATTTGGTCTATATAGCTACACTGGACTATTTTTACTGACTTAATCAGTGAATGACAATCTTAGAATCTAATTAACGTTAAGCAATCAGAACTTAATGATATCCAATAGATGATTAATGTGTCAATGACACAAGGGACATAATTGTCTTTAATTAATACAAATCTCTTTGGAAAATAGTACGAAATGTACATAATAATCTCTTAAGGGAAAATTAGTCCTATACCCCTCTAATCTCAGGCATTTGGAAATATTCCTTCTAATCTTTAAATTTAGAAATATCTCCTTCCAATCATCACTACAATAGATATTTACCTTTATATCAATTTTCAAGATTTTTTAAATTAAAAAAAATGAGTTTTATAAATTTTAAACAAGAATGCCCTCATCCCCTAGTGCTTGAGCTTCCTGCCATTTTCTGTCCTGTAAAACGTAAAATGCGAACCAAGAAAGTATCTTCAAGATATATTGCAAGATGCTTTGAAATGGGGTATAATCAATAGTAGCATACTGACAAAAGGGGTAGGGGAGGAGCGTATGTGTGTAGGCCAGTCAACGAAACCGTTTCGCCGTGACGAACGGTTAGTGGCAGCTCTGATTTTTGCGTTTTCAATAATGGAATGGCAAACGATTCGAGAGCTGGAACGAAATAGAGCATGCTGTTTACTGAAATCGTATATTTTGTACATGTCGTTTACCATTTTTTTAAACGGAACAATTAACAAAATAGTGAAATCATTACCGTTTCCTTATTGGCATGGTAAACGAAATCGCCTATTCCTTTTTCGTTAACCACACTTGACACCTCTATATGTGAGGAGCAGAAGCCTATATGGAAGAATTGGGGAATTTCATTTTTTAAGTTTTTGTTTTGGTGCATGATTGTGTTTAATGCAAACGAGTCAAACTTTAAAATGATAAAATAGGAAAAGAATTCTAAGTACACGTTGTGAAAAGAAATTAGTTTTTTTTAAGATAAATTGGAGGTATAAACCATTCAACTTATTTTTAAATTAAGTGTCTATGAAAGACTCTCCAGTCGAGTTTCGAACCTGCGACTTTTCACTCAAGATGTATTGCTCTTTGTCATTAGACCAAGAGCTGGTTATTGGTTCTCGTGAAAAAAAATTAGTTAAACAAACCTATACGACTTTCCAAAACCATAGAAGCTCGTAACAATTTATCAACAAGTGCTCAAATAGTGAAAACTGAGAACTTGGAGATCAATTATCTTTTCTAGTTTTGTGAGCTGAAGAAACCCCAAAAATTTGGAGAAATCTTTGCAATTAAAAATGGAGATTATTTAAACTGTCAACTTAATATGCATTATAAAAATTACAACTGAATTAGAAGTTAGAACAGACAAATGTGACCAACCCTCACTTCTGCCTTGGTTTCCGTTTCAATAAACATTCCTACTTTTTCTCTCCATTTTTTCACCCCACTTCGTACTGATTACATTTTCTGCTCTTTCACGCCGAAGTTGCACTCTGTTGCTCTCTCTTTCTCCATTTTGTTCTGCTCTTTCACGTCGACATATGTTTTTTGTTTTAATAAAAAAGAGTTCAAAATCTATAAACAGCATATAAATTAAAATTTTAATATTAAATGCATAATACGATGTCTCTGGGCCTTACTAAAAGGGGGAAAACAAAAGGAAAAAACAAACTTGAAAGGAAGCTGTGCTTCGGTTAGGCTTAGAAAAGAAATGAAAATAAATGAATGCTTACTTTGTGAGCCTTGTTGTACTAAACGTCTCTAGGTTTGTCGATTGCAAAACAATATCATTTGGCATTTAACAATCTTCTTTGAGTTTTATAGGAAGAAGATACAATTTATGAGGACTTGGATAAAAGTCTTAAGAAAGATCAAGATCAAGTCATTAGAGAGCTTGTAGGCTAGTTTAGACTAGGATAGAAGGTATACTTTAGTCCTTGTTTATCCTTAAAATGGTCTAGATAGCGAAAAGCTCAATAAACCAGCAAAATCCTGTTTTCTGTGACCTAGCGTCGTACAACGCTAGATAGAGTTACACAACGCTAGAACAGCTAAATTCATACTTTTGTGAATCAACGTTGCACAACGCTATATAGAGTTAGGCAACGCTGATTCACAACGTTGTACAACGCTAATCAGAGTTGTACAACGTTGCAGTTAAGAAACTTGGAAAATTTCTTGAGTACCATCGTGCAACGCCATATAGCGTTGCACAACGCCACAAAAATCCCAAGTTAGCTGTGCTGTTTTTACATGCAAAGTCTCTGGAGACGTTAACCAACGTCTTTTAGCGTTGGGTAACGTTAGCGTTGTGTGACGGCATATAGAGTTGTACAACGCTCTGTTGAATCTGTCAGAGTTGTTCCTTTTGTCTCCCTTTAGCGTTGTGTAACGCCATTCAGTGGCAAGTAACGCTCTGACAATTTCCAACGGAATTGTCGGAGCTTTCCTTTGATTTTACACTCCTGCGTTGTGCGACGGTAAATAGCGTTGCACAACGCTCTGACAGACCAACGGCTATATTAAAGAGCCGTTAGAATTTACAACGGTCATATTCCAGCGTTGTATAACGCTATTCAGCGTTGTACAACGCTGTGGCCTGTTTTTGTTGGGAAACTGCTCATTTCGAGCCCTATATATATCCACTCCTTGTTCTCTCTCTTAGAGAGGCTTCACTTTGTAAAATTAGACCAGAATTGAGCCTTTGAGCACAGGGATACTCTCCCACTTGAGCTTTTCATAGCTAGACCATCTTGAGAGATTTAGTAGCCTCAAACACCACCGCCCCGACATTGTCGCTAGGTGTAGGTTGGAATAGGTTGAGAGCTCTTCTCCTTTGAGGCCGTTGTGTCATTCGAGTTAGGCCGATCCGCCTCGAGTGTCCTTGTGACGAGGTGATTCGGTTCGAAGTTGTAGTCCCGTTCTTGTTGGAATTGAACGGAGCGCACCCTTTCGTGGTAGCGGAACTCCCGGAGACGTACGACTAAGGCTAGCTTCTTCCTAGCGGGTCGGAACTCCGTAATCATACCGAGTGTTCAATTTCTCTCTCTCTTTTTCTCTTTATTATCTTGCTATACTTGAATTGCTTGTGTGCTTGCTTGTATTGGGTACCAATTGAATTGTGTTAGGGTAGTTCATACCAAACCGGTCCAAAACCTTAAACGCTTCCGCTAAACCTTAGTTAAGCCGCCTCTTTTAGGGACAAAAAAGTGGTATCAGAGCGGGAACCTCGATTAAGCTATTCTTAATCTCGGTTTTCGATCATGGCGGCTAGAATGGTACAAAAACCGGGTAAATTGGACCATACTTGCACAAATTTCTCTATTTGGAAAAATGGTATGGTTAGCTACCTCAAAAGCATGGGTGTTTGGTATATTGTGGCAAATGAATCTAGATTTAAACCAAATACTACCAAGCTTACCACCGAGGTCTTGAGGGAAAAGGAGGATAATGACTATGCGGTCAATATCATCCTTAGCTCGGTACATGAATCAATTGGTAGCACACTTGCTTGCGATTTTGATATAGCTAGGGACATATGGAGAGCCATCTTGAGTTGTTTCGAAGGAAGCCACATGGGAGGAGTCCACACGGATTCGGAGTTCGATCCATGTACATCCGATTCGGACAACTACGAAGAACATGCATTCATTGCCAAAGAGATGGAATCCCCGATTCTTTCAAATCATTCCACTCCATCAACATCACCAAAGGCATGCTCTCCTAAGGTACATCTTCCTCTCAATGAATCTCTTAGTAGTAGTGATAGTGAGAGTGATGATGAACCAACTTGTTCAACCAAATGTGTTGATTGTGATAGGTTGAACTCTATTCTTGATGCTACCCATGATGCCTTGGTTAGGAAAGCCGATACCATAGAAACTTTAAAAACCAAGGTAGATGAGCTTACTTCTAAGATGGGTGAGTATGAGGCTAAAATTAAGGAGCTTGAAAAACAACTTGAAAAACCGATTTTAGTTCAAGCTCCTAAAACGGATTTGAAAAACCTTTTCAAAGGTCAAAAGCCTCATGACAAGTCCGGTCTTGGTTACCAAAAGCCTTATCAAACCAAGAAATGAAACTTGTCACACAATAATGGAAAACAAGTTGCACAAACCACACAATTTCAAAAACCTAGGAATTCTCGTGGTCATGCACATATGTACCAAAGGAAACCTAGAAACACTAGAGTGCAAAACGAAAAGAATTTGCAAAATCAAGAAAAGAATGTTTTTGTTCCAAAGGCGTCCAATAAAATTTATTTTAGAGGACCCGATGGATGGTTTTATGAATTTAAAGAGCAACACTCTTCTCAAAACCACAAAGCTCAATCCAATGGGCATAAAAAGAATGTTTCCCAACATTTCCAAAAGGATCGCAAAAAGGATTTTAATGTCTCATTCTATGATCCTAAGAAGAAGGCCGAATACCTTAGAGCCCATTACTATTCTCATTTTGTCAAGGGTTCTACCATGCCTAAGCCAACCAATGCATATTGCAACTATTGTTGTCAAAATGGTCATATCTCGTTGGAATGCAAACTTAGGAAACCAAATGGTGAGTCCAAAGGTAAGTGGGTTCCAAAAGCTTGTACCTCAAATGGTACAACTAGTGGTATGGTAACCAATGTAGCCTAAATACCAAGTTAACCCCCGTTCTTATAAGCCAAATTTTTAGGGGGAGCCTCTTTATTTCTATCTTATTTTTGTTTGAGAGGTTAAATTTGGTCACACTACTTTGAGTAGTGCTCTAAATTGGTTCTCCAATTCCTTTTCTCCAAAATTAAGGGGGAGCCATAAATTTAGGGGGAACTTGCTACAATTTTCACTTTTCGTCGATTTACAAAAAGGGGGAGAATTGTAGTAAAGCTTGTGACATGCCAAAATTTAATCGCTTTACTAATGATATTGTTTTGCAAATCGTCAAAAGGGGGAGATTGTTGTACTAAACGTCTCTAGGTTTGTCGATTGCAAAACAATATCATTTGGCATTTAACAATCTTCTTTGAGTTTTATAGGAAGAAGATACAATTTATGAGGACTTGGATAAAAGCCTTAAGAAAGATCAAGATCAAGTCATTAGAGAGCTTGTAGGCTAGTTTAGACTAGGATAGAAGGTATACTTTAGTCCTTGTTTATCCTTAAAATGGTCTAGATAGCGAAAAGCTCAATAAACCAGCAAAATCCTGTTTTCTGTGACCTAGCGTCGTACAACGCTAGATAGAGTTACACAACGCTAGAACAGCTAAATTCATACTTTTGTGAATCAACGTTGCACAACGCTATATAGAGTTAGGCAACGCTGATTCACAACGTTGTACAACGCTAATCAGAGTTGTACAACGCTGCAGTTAAGAAACTTGGAAAATTTCTTGAGTACCATCGTGCAACGCCATATAGCGTTGCACAACGCCACAAAAATCCCAAGTTAGCTGTGCTGTTTTTACATGCAAAGTCTCTGGAGACGTTAGCCAACGTCTTTTAGCGTTGGGTAACGTTAGCGTTGTGTGACGGCATATAGAGTTGTACAACGCTCTGTTGAATCTGTCAGAGTTGTTCCTTTTGTCTCCCTTTAGCGTTGTGTAACGCCATTCAGTGGCAAGCAACGCTCTGACAATTTCCAACGGAATTGTCGGAGCTTTCCTTTGATTTTACACTCCTGCGTTGTGCGACGGTAAATAGCGTTGCACAACGCTCTGACAGACCAACGGCTATATTAAAGAGCCGTTAGAATTTACAACGGTCATATTCCAGCGTTGTATAACGCTATTCAGCGTTGTACAACGCTGTGGCCTGTTTTTGCTGGGAAACTGCTCATTTCGAGCCCTATATATATCCACCCCTTGTTCTCTCTCTTAGAGAGGCTTCACTTTGTAAAATTAGACCAGAATTGAGCCTTTGAGCACAGGGATACTCTCCCACTTGAGCTTTTCATAGCTAGACCATCTTGAGAGATTTAGTAGCCTCAAACACCACCGCCCCGACATTGTCGCTAGGTGTAGGTTGGAATAGGTTGAGAGCTCTTCTCCTTTGAGGCCGTTGTGCCATTCGAGTTAGGCCGATCCGCCTCGAGTGTCCTTGTGACGAGGTGATTCGGTTCGAAGTTGTAGTCCCGTTCTTGTTGGAATTGAACGGAGCGCACCCTTTCGTGGTTGCGGAACTCCCGGAGACGTACGACTAAGGCTAGCTTCTTCCTAGCGGGTCGGAACTCCGTAATCATACCGAGTGTTCAATTTCTCTCTCTCTTTTTCTCTTTATTATCTTGCTATACTTGAATTGCTTGTGTGCTTGCTTGTATTGGGTACCAATTGAATTGTGTTAGGGTAGTTCATACCAAACCGGTCCAAAACCTTAAACGCTTCCGCTAAACCTTAGTTAAGCCGCCTCTTTTAGGGACAAAAAAGCCCAAAATGGGAAAATCATTAAAAATGCAAGTATGGGCTGCAAGCCTGCAACTTATATTAGGCTTACAAGAAAAGATTGGGACGCTGGAATTTAAAATATGTAATCTATAAACCCAGATTTAAACAATGCTTAGGGACTAAAATGAGTAAATTTGATCCACTTTATTAATAAGATAAATACTTAAATTGAACCAATAAAATTGAATCATATATATGTACTGAATTTTAATTCATATTTAAGTATGTCCTAAAGAACACATTCACTACAGTAGATTAATGATAAATATTTGGTAACATATTCTTAATTATTGATACATATTTAAGAATTTGATAACATATGCTTGTCATAATTTATTTAAAAGAGTCCGATCTCCGCACAACATATGTCACGCATTATTGGATAAATAATGGATAGTTCAGATGGTTACGTGTATATTTCACCTTTTAAAGTAGACAGCTCAAACGATAGAGTTGGGGACCAAATTCTTTCTAAATTTGGATATTATTAACTACGACTTTCGCACATCGGTACATGTTATGCCCAAAACGGAAATCCTGATTATCTGAGACACTTTCTCTCTATCAATCCGTGCAAAAATCCGATATCTCATTATCTCATTATTTAATAATATATGTAAGTTTCATTTTCATTTACTTATTTTAGTCTAAAGGTTTTGAGTCAAATTAGTTAGGAAACTTTTATGATTAAAATTTCAAAACAGCGGAACCATTAATATCGGTGATCTGGCCGCGCATGAATTAGATAAGAAATTCTTTGCAAGAAATACAACGTGCTATGACTCGTTTGAGTAACATACATTAGACGGCTTTTGTGGTGTAACGTAGTTTGGCTTCCATTAACCATAACTATAGCAGCTGAGTGCACCCGGTTCCACCATGCATGTGCACAGTGCTTCTAATAACAATTAACTTGGAATGTGGGGGTTGACAAAGGCCAAACCTTAGTAGCACAGGCTGGATTTCGAATTGAAATTCTTGTCCCATCTTTTGTAGATTTCTAGTTCGTGTAAGCGTACCAATGATTCATTCCATAAGCCTAAAGCCCCTCACTTTAACCATGGATTCCTTTGCGACCAGCAGTTTTCCAATTCCAGTTTCGTTTCTTGTCACAGCTATTGCTGCTTTACTGATTTCCCTCTTTATCTTGAGGTGGTTGCTACTTCATTCGAGAAGGATGAGAAGGTACCCTCCAATTGCTAATACAATTTTTCACACACTTCTCAATTTGCACAAATTTACAGAGTATCAAACCAACCTTTCCAACAAGCACAAGACCTTTCGCACTCTAACTCCCTTCGGCAACTATGTCTTCACCGTGGATCCTGCCAATGTGGAGTATGTACTCAAAACCAACTTCTCAAACTATGGAAAAGTAGCACTAGACCTTAAAGTTTCCACATTGCAAATGAATACATAAATTTTGAAACTAATTGAAGGGGATAAAAATCTGCAGGGTAATTTTAATTATGAAGTGATGAGCGACTTTCTTGGCGATGGGATATTCGCTGTGGATGGGGAGAAATGGAGGCAGCAGAGAAAGGTTGCAAGTTATGAGTTTTCTACAAAGGTGTTAAGAGATTATAGCAGTCTTACCTTTAAGAACTCAGCAACTAGGCTTACTAAGATAATATCAGAGTTGGTCTCTTCCAACCAAGTGATGGATATTCAAGTAATCTTTTATTTTTCTAAATTTCTTCTAGGCTTCTGACCATTAACAATTCATCTACCGCCCTTCCCTTATTTGATTTATTTATATTTTTATACTGTGATTTATAGGATTTGTTAATGAAGTCTGGTTTGGATTCAATATTCAAAGTTGGGTTTGGTGTTGAGTTGGGAGTGCTGTCTGGGCTAGAAGAGGGCAAGGCATTCTCAAATGCTTTCAACGAGGCCAGTTGTCAGATTCTATACCGCTACTTTGATGTATTCTGGAAATTTAAGAGGTATTTGAATGTTGGTTCAGAGGCAAAAATGAAGAAGAACATTCAATTAATTGATGATTTCGTATATAGGGTGATAGGTAGGAAAACAAAGCAATTGGCTAAGAAAGGACAAGATATTGTAAGTATTACAAGATATTCCTAAAATCGCAGTTCAAATTTTTTAATTCTTTTTAAATGTTGATATGTAAATTTGTTCCTTGGTTTGCAGCTGGAGAAGGAAGATATATTGTCCAGATTTCTCCAAGAGAAAGAGAAACCATCAGGTGGCATTGATAATAAGTATCTTAGAGATATTATCTTGAACTTCATGATTGCGGGAAGGGACACCACAGCTGGGACCCTGTCGTGGTTTTTCTATATGCTGTGTAAACATCCAAGTATACAGGATAAGATTGCAATAGAAGTGCAAAAAGCTACTCAAATGCAAGAAGGAAAGATAACAAGTAATGAGTTTGGGAATTATTTAACTGAAGATGCAATAAATGACATGCAGTATCTCCACGCAGCTCTTACAGAGACACTGAGGCTTTATCCTGCAGTTCCAATAGTAATTACTGTACCTTCTTTTTTTGTTCCTAATTAATCCTTCACGTCATTTGATTTTTGGTTCTGATCTTCTAGAGAGGGTGCTTAACTGAATAGTTTTACTGGTGATTCCTGTAGGAAGTAAAGTACTGTTTCTTTGATGACACATTACCAGATGGCTTTTGTGTAAATAAAGGTGATTTGGTGAGCTACCAACCTTACCCTATGGGAAGAATGAAGTTTCTATGGGGAGATGATGCATATGAATTTAGACCTGAGAGGTGGCTTAATGAAGGTGGCATCTTTGTGCCAGAAAGCCCTTTTAAATTTACTGCTTTTCAGGTACTATACTTTGACTACATAAATTCTGTCACAACAGCTTTAATTGATTTCAAGTTGTGTAAATTATAAATTTGTTTTGATGTGTAGGCTGGGCCTCGTATTTGCTTGGGGAAAGAATTTGCATATAGGCAAATGAAGATTGTGGCAGCTACTCTGTTATATTTCTTCAAGTTCGAAATGTGGGATTCAAGTAGAGAAGTCAGAAGTAGAACAATGTTGACTCTTCAAATTGATGGAGGACTTCATCTTCGTGCCACTCATAGATAAGAAGTAATTTTCATGTAATCAAATAATTTCAGTACGTTGTGGTTGTTAAACCCGATATTTTTAAAATCTTTGTTAATGTGGTTCCTCATTCTCTATCTGAATCATAATGAAATTAAACAGATTTGAATAACTTCCCAAATTAATCCACAGAAACTCCTAACCAATGTTCTACCAAACTGTCAAATCATGAAAGCAGAAAACTCAGTCAGGAGGCAGGACATTCTTGTCTAGTTTTATAACATGAAACTTGAAAGCTTGAAAGCTTGAATCAGGATAGAGAACTCATTGCAATTATAATTTAAGATCATTCTAAGTGCTAAACACAATCAAAATTTATACGTTTCTATTATCTCATAACAAAACACTGACCAAGGATATATGGTCAGTAGCGGTTGGCACATGGCAGGGAGACCTTAATTATGCTTTTTGCGGACAACTTAATAAACCGCTCGCATTTTCCTGCTCTGCCTTATTTTCAAACACTTTTAAGTGATAAAAAGAATGAAACAAGCTTTTTTAATGGCTTATAATGCTTTCCGTTAGATTGTTTTGGAGTTGAGAAATGCCATTATTTTCAATACTGCCCAAATTAAATACATATCCAAGTGCCAGGGCCAGAGGCAATTATTACTGAGACAGATGAGTTGATGGCAGAAGGAGAGATTCGGCAGGATTGGACCGACAAAGGCTTTGCCAGTGACAACCTGATCCATGACATGAGACATACAGCATGTCGTTTGCTGCTTTAATTAAGGTTGCAAGTTTGTTTATTTGCAGATGTTGGATGTAATAAATGGATATGTTACACAGGTCGGTACCAGTTTCCAGTACCAACTAGTTAGGGGGAACTTAAACATTTGTTGAAATAGTCGATGTGGATGCTCAAACGAATCAACTGTTGAGGGGGTGCTGCACCTGTGTAGAGACCTATGCCTCACATAGTGTCTATTGCACCTGAAACCACTCTTGAAAGACTATTTAAAAATACTGAAAGTGCTTAGACTAATCATTTTGTAGGTTTCAGTAGCTTTGGGTTGGACAAGGGCGGATTCTGAAAAAAAATTTAAATAGGCACAATTATAATATAATAATAAAATTTAAAAAATAAAATAAATAAAGTCATTCTAAACATATATAATTGAAATATTACAAAATACATCATCCTTTTAATAAATCTAATCAATTTTTCATGATCTTTACTTCTCTATCAATCATCAAAAAAAATAAAAAAAACATTATTTTTAGATATGCCCAATATTTTTTGAATTTTAGCCTAGTCACTATGATTTTTTAAACCCGTACACCTATCAAATCCTACTATGCGGATCCTTAATTTTTCAAAAACAACCCCAAGCAAGTATCCATATCCGAACGGATACAGATGCTGATATGGATACGGATATGGGAAGCATTATTGTTGCAGATTTGGATATGGATAAGGATAAATATCTGTATCCGTATTTTTATATAAAATGGATATCCGAATTGACAATTTTGATCTACTAATATTTGTTGAACATAGTATTTTTTTTTAAATCTTAGAATATATTAACATGCTTACTCTTTAAAAATTTAGTAAAAAGAATATTTTGTTATCAATTTTGTTGAATTGATGAATTTTATTATTTTTATGGTATTTTTCTTAGATGCATTAAAAGATATAGATATATTATTTTTTAATTGCCTACCAATAATCATGATATAAAAAGTTTTGATGGAAAATGAATTATCGATGAAGATGTTATTTTTCTATTTAATAAATAAGTATCGTGCATTCGTTTCTGTCAAAATATATCCGTCCGTTTTCGTATCGGACAATATCCGAAACGTATCTATATTCGAACATATTCGTATCTGTATCCCAATCCGAAAAAAATGGATACGGATATGGTATGACCACTATCCGCTCCATATCTGATCCGTTTTCAGCCCTACTAGAACTAAAAAATGGTAAATTAGAAATTCTAACGTCTTCTAATATAGAAATTTAATTAATCGAAACACTATTTATGATGCCGAATAAATATGCTCAAACTAACAAATATGGACAATGAACTATGTGATGGGCATCCCTACGAAACTCATCATATGATTTGAAAAGATGGGAAAAATATTAAATTTTGGTCACCTCAGAAAGTGATTAAAAATTTGAAGCTCTTTATTGTCTTATGTGCGCTCTTATTTTTGGCAAGATTATTTGACTATGCATTGACCTCGCATATCCTTATCTCTGCCTCGGGTTGTTGCGTGTTAGCTAGTACAGCAGTTTGTGGCTTGGCAATTTGACATTGGAACAAGTCTCTATTGAGATGTGGTGTATGTATTAAAAAAAAGAGATATTTGTAAAAGCAGGGAGCAAGATGTGTTATTGAGATCTGACTTCATCGATTAAAATTGATTTTCACTCGGGATTTAATTTGATTTAATTTGATTAAAATTGATTTGTTAGAATATTATTGCATCTAATAATATGAAAATCTGATCAAATAAAATCTCGCAGTGAGAAAAAAATGATTATAATCAGTAAATGAGAGAATTGATATTATATACTTGTCTACTGTCTAGAGTCTACTCAGTCTAGACCAAGATATTCAGATAGTGGTGTTTATTTATTTCGCATTTCAAATTAGACGAAGAAATTCAGATCATCTGAGAAAATTTGTCTGCATCAATCCGTACAAAAAAAAATCTCATCATATAAGGATCCATTTAATTAAGTTCCATTTACCTATTCAGTCTAAAGATATTCTGTCAAGTTAGTTATCAAACTTTTATAATTTAAAATAATGAAATTATTAAGATGATGATTTGGCCGCATGTATCTTTGTTCCGATATGGCCACAGACTCGTAAACACGAGTGATAACTACTGTTAGGTAAAGTTCACTAGGTCCTAGTTTCTCTTAAAAAAAAAAAAAAAAAAACTACTGTTAGGTAAAGTACGTCAACAAAAGTATGCTACATTACTGGAGCCGTAAGATTCAAATCTAACGTTCCAAATTAGATCCAATAATTTGTTCAAAGAAACACAGCGTGACTTCGTTTTATATTAGGTGGCTCACTGGCTCTTGCGGAGAGAGTAGCATAAGCATCGTAGACTCGTAGTTTGGCTTCCAGCATCGCAATGCCAAGTATCGCGCTTCAAAAAAAATAACAAATTGGGTTTAAAATAATGCACTAAACTAAACCAAAAGAGGGGAAAAAAAAATCAAGCACTAAACTTTAATACCAAGAGAAAAATCTCAGGCCTTAAGGTCAGAATTGAGCTACTATTCCAGTGCTCTTGTAATTTGTTCTCCATGCGAGCTCACAAGCAATTCAATCCGTAAGAAAAGAGCCTCCAAGCTACCATGGATTCCTTTTTGACCATCAGTTTTCCGATTCCATTTTCGGTTCTGGCCACAACTGTTGCTGCTCTTCTGTTTTCCTTCTTTGTTACGAGGTGGTTGCTGTTTAGAAGGAAGCGAAACTACCCACCAATTGCTGGTACAATTTTCCATACACTCCTCAATTTCCACAGATTTACAGAGTTCCAAACCATCCTTTCCAACAAGTACAAGACCTTTCGCATGCTCACACCCTTTGGCCACTATATCTACACCGTTGATCCTGCCAACGTGGAGTATATCCTCAAAACCAACTTCTCCAACTATGGAAAGGTAGCCTTGCACCTTCATTTTTTTTTATTTTTATTTTTTGTGATGAAAAACAAGCATCATACTGCTACCAGATTCAATAGAGAAAATAAAATTTCAAGTTCTTATAACTACAATCCATTATATTTATTACACACAAGGTCAACTAGCTGCTGGTACCTGTAAACTGGTACCATTCTATTCTGCTCACGTCTCATGGTTTCTAACTTTCTGTCACTCTGCAAACCTTCAACGGACAAAGACCCAAATTATAAAACAAGTACCCAACTCACAAACACAATAAAGCAAGCACTAAAGAAACATTCTCTGACAACGCAGCAATTTTCGCATCTAGATCCCTAGAAGTTATTCTATTTAGAAAAAATCAGTTCTTGTTTCTTTTTTGCTAAGTCACTGGTATACTGGTTATCCTTGTCACTTCTTCTCTTATCTGACTTGTAATTTAAGGTGTCAGCTTCCTTGCACCATCTGAATAGAAACAAGCTCTCAATCCTGCCCTCTTCACTTCTTCGTATCTATTCTACTTTACCTGAATAACCTTACCAATAATGCAAAGTTCTATTAATTAGTATGACTGTATGAGGATTATTCTTAATAGTTTTGATGGAAGAAGTTTTAAATATAACAAATCTCTAGGATTCCACATATACCAACATACTGCACTGTGTACAACCCAAAATACGTCTCTTATATTTTGTGACAATTTTTGGAAAAAATGGTGTAAATATCCTGCAGAGCCTCCCACTGTCCCCTACAATCCAAACAAGCATCCAATACTTACCTGCCTAGAAAACCTACATTGAACAAAATATTTGCTCAGTGGTTTAAACCTGCACCTGAAAGTTTTAACATCACAATTTCATAGGTTATTTGTCAAACTGCAGGGGGATTTTAATTATGAAGTGATGAGCGACTTCTTTGGGGATGGGATATTTGCAGTAGATGGGGAGAAATGGAGACAGCAGAGAAAAATTGCAAGTTTTGAGTTTTCGACCAAGGTGCTCAGAGATTATAGCAGTCATACGTTTAAGAAGTCAGCAGTTAAGCTTGCTGAGATAATATCAGAATTGGCCTCTTCCAATCAAATGATGGATATCCAAGTAATATTTTGGTTCAAATTTTGTTTTTTTACAAATTCTAGCCACCAGCCCAGCTGTTCATCTATTTCCTTCTTTAACCTTTTTTTTATACTGTAAATTTTAGGATTTGTTAATGAAATCTGGTTTGGATTCAATATTCAAAGTTGGGTTTGGTGTTGAGTTGGGAGTGTTGTCTGGTCAAGAAGAGGGCAAGGCATTCTCAAATGCTTTCGACGAGGCCAGTAGTCAGATTTTATACCGCTACTTTGATGTATTCTGGAAATTTAAGAGGTATTTGAATGTTGGTTCAGAGGCAAAGATGAAGAAGAACATTCAATTAATTGATGATTTTGTATATGGCGTGATAAGTAGGAAAACCAAGCAATTGGCTAAGCAAGGACAAGATATTGTAAGTACTAAAAGATATTCCTAAAATCATAGTTCAATTTTTTAATTCTTTTTAAACATTGATGTGTAAATTCATTCCTTCGTTGCAGCTGGAGAAGGGAGATTTTTTGACCAGATTTCTCCAAGAGAAAGAGAAACCATCAGGTGGCATTGATAATAAGTATCTTAGAGATATTATCTTGAACTTCATGATTGCGGGAAGGGACACCACAGCTGGGACCCTGTCATGGTTTTTTTATATGCTGTGCAATTATCCAAGTGTACAGGATAAGATTGCAATAGAAGTGCAAGCAGCTACTCAAATGCAAGAAGGAAAGATAACAAGTAATGAGTTTGGGAATTATCTAAATGAAGATGCAATAAATGACATGCAGTATCTTCATGCAGCTCTTACAGAGACACTGAGGCTCTATCCTGCAGTTCCTATGGTAATTACTATACCTTCTTTAATTTTTGTTCTTTAAGGGGCCGTTTGGATCGCTTAGGAATAAGTAGAATAGCCTCTTCCTAGGCGGAAATTTATTCCTAACCATCCATAACTCTTCACAAAGTTACACACTTCCCAATGTTTTCCGTCTAGAAATAGGTTATTCCTCTTATTCCAAACTGCCTCTTAGAGAATTAGATATACCGCAGTGGAAATGATCGAACGTCTAGACTCTCTTGTCGGAGTTCGTATTTGCAGGTTAGGGCTTGGCATCACCTTCTACGCTTTCACTTGCCGGTCTCGACTAGTGTGTGTGATCTGATTGCTCCAAGCAATCGTATGGCTTCCTCCCTAATAGAAACTCTCCTCTCTATCTGTGTGGAATATACAGAACAGTAGATTCACCAACCAGAGAGACGTTTCTATTTAGAGGGGTATATATAGGAGTTGATCTGAACATATCACCTCTGTACAGATCCCAATTCCAGTGGTCCGTAGGCCCTGCCTGCGACTTGCTGGGTCGTTTTATGTCTGCGGCCCGCAGAGAACGGCTCCACACACTTTTTTCAACAGTTCTGAATTAATCCTTCATATCATTTGGATTTTTGGTTGTGAACTTCTAGAAAGGAGTGCTTAACTGAATAGTTTTACTGGTGATTCCTGTAGGAAGTAAAGTACTGTTTCTCTGATGATACATTACCAGATGGCTTTTGTGTAAATAAAGGTGATTTGGTGTGCTACCAACCATACCCTATGGGAAGAATGAAGTTTCTATGGGGAGATGATGCATGTGAATTTAAACCTGAGAGGTGGCTTAATGAAGGTGGGATCTTTGTGCCAGAAAGCCCTTTTAAATTTACTGCTTTTCAGGTACTATACTTTGACTACATAAATTCTGTCACAACAGCTTTAATTGATTTCAAGTTTTGTAAATTATAAGTTTGATTTGATGTGTAGGCTGGGCCTCGTATTTGCTTGGGGAAAGAATTTGCATATAGGCAAATGAAGATTGTGGCAGCTACTCTGTTATATTTCTTCAAGTTCGAAATGTGGGATTCAAGTAGAGAAGTCAGAAGTAGAACAATGTTGACTCTTCAAATTGATGGAGGACTTCATCTTCGTGTTATGCATAGATAAGACGTACTTTTTAAGTGATAAATTAATTTCAGTTGTGGTTGCTAATCCCGATATTTTTAAAATCTTTGTTAATGTGGTTCCTCAGTCTCCATCTGAATCCTAATGAAATTAAACAGATAGTAAATAATTCCCCAAATCCACAGAAACTCCTAAACAATGTTCTTCCAAACGGTCAAATCATGAAAGCAGAAAACTCAGTCAGGACATTCTTGTCTAGTTTTGTAATATGAAACTTGAAAAACTTGAATCAGGAAATTTAGAGAACTCATTGCAATTATAATTTAAAATCTTTCTAACTGCTACACACAATAAAAATTTATACGTTGCTACTTTTATGATGCCGAATAAATATGCTCAAACTAACAAAGATGGATAATGGACTGTCTGATGGACTCATCATATGATTTGAAAGATGGTAAATATTATATTTTGGTCACCTCAGAAAGTGATTAAAAATTTTAAATTCTTATTGTCGTAGATGGAATAAACATTATAAGTTGTGACTTGATTTTTTGACTATAGACTGTGCATTTACCTCGCATATCCTCATCTCTATTTTTTTTTAAGATAAATTATGGTGAAGTCTTCCAACTTGTTTTTAAATTAAATGTCTATAAATACCCCCAGCCGAGTTTCGAACATGCAACATCTCATTTGAGACGCAATGCTTTTTGCCACTAGACCAAAAACTGGTTCTGGGACAAGTCTCTATAGAGATGTGGTGTTTGTATTAAAAAAAGAGATATTGTAAAAGAAGAATGGAGCACAGGATCGATCTGTTATTGAGATCATATATTTGTCAACTGTCTAGAGTCTAGACCAAGAAATTCAGATAGTGATGTTTATTTATATCACGTTTCATATTAGAAAAAGAAATTCTGATTATATGGGAAATTTTCTCTCTATCAATCCAGCAAAAAAGAAATCCGGTATTTTATCATGTAAGCATCCATGTAAGTTTTATTTGCCTATTCGGTCTCAAGATTTTCTATCTAGTCAGTTAATCAAACTTTTATAATTAAAATAAAAGAAATGTTTGAGTCCAATATATTAGATAGATGGGTCTGGTCAATAACTTCGTTTTCACGTTTTTAAATTTCAAAGACCGATCCAAATTGTTCAATATGTTCTCCATATTAGAAACATATAAGAATTCAATTTTTACATATTTTTTTTTTATTTTTTTTACTTTTTTATATTTTAGAAAATTGTTGTTATTGGACGATCCATAATTTTTAGAGAAAGTTTAATATGCACCACAGTGCATAGGGCATTCCATGCACCGCGGACTTTTTCGGGAGTATTTTTTGTAAATTGACAAATGTAATTTAACCAATCTAATCTACATATTGAAATCTCATATCAAACCAAAATTTACAATTTTTGAGATTTTATTACTGTTTTTTTCTGAATTTTAAAACATGTCATTTTTTGGAATGTTGTAGTGCATAGGATATCATAAATACCTCAATTTCAAACCTGAAGGCACTGTAGAATTAGCATTCAATCCCAGCCGTCCCTTGCTTCTGCCGCGCTTCATCTCATCCCTTCGTTCTTCTTTTGATCAGCTATAAAGTTTGTTTATGTTTTTTTGTTGCTCTTTCGTGTGCTCTTTGTATGATATGTTCCTGAACGGGTATATTTGAGTTCAATTTTCTACTGCTGCGCCAAAGGAAGTGCGAGAGAGTTTCAGGGAAAAAAAAGCTTCCATGCTCGCACGCTCCACGTTCTGGGGCCCGCACTCTTCATGGAAGCGGACCATATGAACCAAAAAAGAAGACTACGAATGAAGAGGGACGGTGTATGTGATCCAGTTCTTTTTAATTCATAGTCCTCCTCCATCGATCTAGAGCATTCCTTTCTGACATTGATGTAAAAACGAAGAGAAAATTATTGCTTTTGCTGGGTTTCCTCTCTTCGCCTTGCTTCTCTTCCCCTCCCCCTGCATCTTCGAACCCTAGCGAGAGAGAGAGAGGCACACGGACCAAAGGAAGGAGCGGATCTTCAAACCCTTCAGCGCAGGTACGAAGGTCCTGCAGCGGTGGCCTGCATCTTCAAACCCTTCATACCCTTTCTGTTCTCTCTCTCCGCCTCTCTTGATGGCTGTGGCAGAGGTCTGTTGCTCTTCGCTGTCTCATATTTCTTTTCCTTCCCTGCTTCCCATCTGCTTGCTTCCCTTTTTCTTTGATATTCTAATTTTTTCTTTTCCTGCTATAACGCAGCTCCAATATGGCAGCGCAAATCCGATGGCTAGATGTGAGAGGCTTGGAATCAAACTCGGCCAGAAGTTGTAAGATTTTTGCGTTGCTTTTCAGTTTCATACATACTCTTCTTCTCTCTTTGGCCTTCGATTGGCTCAAGTTAAGTATGAATGTAGTACATACACTGTGTTTCTATTAGATGCACACCTATAAAGGTCTTAAATATAGTTCCAATTTAATAGATGTGCTAATCGACGAAATCAATTAAAGGTTGGTGTTTTTATTGAAAAACTATCATGCTCTTTCTATGTTGTCGATCTCTCTCTCTCAGGAGAGTACCCTTCTCCTATAGTATTTTTCCTTTTTTTTTTTTACTTTTCTTCTTCAATTTAGCTTTGCCTCTTGCTTCTTTTTCCTTCCAAACTTTCTGTCCAATTTGGTGATTCCCTTCAATTTATGCTTCATGTTTTCTTCTTCTTGAACCTTTTTAGCTTACACAGTTGGGAATTTGGGATTTGAGGGCCGCTACGGATCTGACCTCAGAAGAATGTTCATTCTATCGTGCTTAGTCGTTTGCTCCCTTTCTCCTTAGGTAAGTTGTGCTAACTTACTAGAAAAAAATATGACCATCACGGTCAAATGAAATACAACCTTTGGCAGAAAATTTTGGCGTGTTAAAAAAATGTATTAAAAAATATTTTGCTGATTTTGCATCAGGACAAGTTTTAAATCGAGAATAACTAGAGGCTATTAGTTTTTTGTTTCTCCTTTGGTTTCTCTTAGACATATTTAAAACTTATCTGCGTGATTTACTGTGTGGCTATTACTGTGATTTACTGAAAAATATTGATCCTCTTCCAAGTTCTCTTTTGGTACCAGCTAAATTTTAGTCCTCGTAGAACTTATCCCTTCGACCTTGGCTAGACTGTTGAAGCTTGCTACTAATCCTCTTCTTTTTTTTCTTTGTAGGCATGCATTTTGAAGCAACATACGGTAGTTTTCAAAAAAAAATTACATCTTATATTCGGTAATTTCAGAAAAATTCAGTTTATCATTTTCTATTGGAAGTAGTTTAATTGGACAGTTTCTATTTGGTTTTGTTGAGTACCATATATCATTGAAAAGACAGAAAACTAAGACCTTACATATGAAAACAACTCTCTATGTTTACACAAGAAATGGGGACAAGAATGGAAAACTTGAGGCACGCAACATGGGTTTTAACTTGAATTCTTACCATGTTTGTGCTGAAGGACCTGCAACCAATTTTATTTTCATTTTTTTAACTGTATGATTGTCTGGGTGAATGTTACCATTCGATTTGAGAATGATGGAACCTGCAACCTATTTGATAATTTATACTGGTGGTATCTTTTGTATTTTACCCAAAGAGACAGAAATTTTTTTTTTTTGTTCTAAACTGAACTGTATTGCTATTGGAATTTTGTTCCAACACATCACTAACTACGACATAAACCTAATAAATAAATGAAATCGTGATAATGATTATGATATAATACAGGGATCCTAGATACGCTATAATCATGATGATTCCCTTGCTGCCTAATCACATCGGTCTTTTTTATGAGGTGAGATAACAACATATAATGGTATCATTGATATTCTACAAATATAGCCTAAAAAATTATATTCTGCATGCAATGATTGCTATAATTGGTGGTAACAATTTTCTTGGTACAATGAGTTCTAACAATTTGTACTGGATCTGAATTAAAGCAACATCTCATTTATTGCTTAAGTTTGAAGGAGATTTTACTGTATAGTTCGACAATTTGTCCTCAGTCAATTTTTGCCGTGATTAATACTGATGGATATGTGCATAGAGATGAAGTGTCATTGTTAATTGAAACAAATTAAGGATTAATACTGACATATATATAAATTGTCACTACTGAACAAGATGTTAGAGTAATTAGTACTGAGGACTCGATCTGAAAATTGATGCTGCATAGACATTCAATGCAAGATTTCCTTCTTTCACTGTGTAATCTCATTCACTTTACATCTTTTTTGGTCAATTCAACAAAGCATTTGTTTGATTTGAGGGAATGAAGATATGAGTAATGGGTCAACTCCCGGCATCTGAATTTTTTTTTATTGCCTTCTTTTACTGAATTCTGCGCTAACATTAGTTCTAATGTAATTGATTCCAGCAAGCTACGTAACCTTCTATGAAGAACTTATGCAATCATTACAAAATTTAAAACATGCACAGGTTAGTATCCTTTGCCACTAATATCTTTGCTTATATACAAGGTTCAGGAGCATTCAGTAAAGGATAATTTGTTCTTGATCTTACTTTTGCTGATAAAATTTTAATTTTTTTTAGAGAATATATTGGAAAATTAATTTATATTTTTTTCTGAGTATTTTTCAGACAACTATCTCAGGTGGAAAGGTCTACTTCTGTGTTGTTATTTCAGCAAAGATATGGCAGCTTCAGATGGTAAGGACAACAAATTTAGCTTGCTATCCGAAAATGACCTGGTCAATGCATTTTTTTTTTTGCCTTTGGGGTTTGGCATGCTGCTGCGAAGGCAACAAATTTAGGGGTATTTCTTGGGTTTTTTAAACGCTACTGTCAATTGGCACGAAAAAAATGGTTGTGCGTTTTGTTTAGGCATGGAGAGGATTTATCTTCGTTTTTGGAAATATTTTTTAGGTTTATGCATATTACTGTCTGAACAACTGGTCTTTTATTTATTACCATGTCTTATGCAACTCTGTTGGGTGGTAATGTGCAGTGATTCAATGTTATGGACTGGATCTGCCAGTAAATGGTGTGGATAATGCAAATCATGTTTTCACAGTTAATCATGTTTTCCAGTTTGCCACAGGGCCTGCCACAGTGTGATAAGGAGAGCTTTTAGACCAAGGAGGGGTTTTGATTGTGATCAGTCCATCAAACAACGAGCACAAATTAAGAATGAATGTCCCAGCAATGATTAAGGCTGTTAAAATGTTCAGAATTGATGCTGGTATGCAAGCCTAAATCATAAAAAAAATTTATGTTACAAATGTGCTTTTCTATTATTTACATCTGATTCTGCAAATTCTGTCTGAAAGTTAAGTTCTATTTATTGTCTAATGATACATTCACCAAAAAAAAACAAAACAAAACTCTTCTCCTGCAAACTACACTATCAGTTGTATAATTTGCTCATCTTTTATCAGTTTCTTTTTCCAGATCCACTGTCATTGACACCTACTAAAATGCTCTAAATGCTTTTATGTTTTCGACGTTCGACCAGAAAAGGCATTTGCATGTATTTATTCCTAATTTGAGGTACACATCTTAATTATGATCAATGAATTCGATTGCTGGATTTTCATATTTTACAAAAAAATATATATCTGCGAAGGAACTTTTAAAGTTTATTGCTTGGCATTTTTATTCGTTGCTGATTAGAAACTAATTACGCATCATGTTTGAGGTGTATTTATTACTTGGGAGAAAACATTGTTTTAGTTGTTGAATCAATGCATAGTTGCAGATAGCAAAGGATTTGGATGAAAATTTTGATTGATTGGTAATTTCAATTGTTCTTGAACATTTAGAATGGATATTTCATTTAAAGAAAGAGAATATTTTAATTTGAATGACTAATGATAGCATGGTTAATAATTTTGAAGATTGATTGATTTTAAAGCATGCATTTTCACTTAGAAGGTTTGTCTTATTTAGAAGTGAGAAATGTTAGATATAGAATGCGGCTTAGGCTTTCATCCCCATTTTTGTTGGTAAATAATAACTTTAGAAATAATTACTAAGCTAATGCATCAATATTTCGGGAGTGCTTTTTTATAATTATTACTCCTCAATAAAGCTTTTTTGCAAGAACCAATGTTGGCACGATTCTTCTATGTAAGTACTCTCTGAAAATTGGTGATATTCTTCAGATTGCTTCTTTTCATATTATGTGCAAAATATTTATTTTAATCAATGTTGCAGAGCTGACCATGAGATGAAATCGGAGGGTAAGAAAATCAAGGATGAGCTCAAAATGTCGGTCTGATTAATCAGCTGCACGATTTCAAGAAAATAGGTTAACTAAATTTAGTTTTTTATTGTGGAGGAAGAAGTTCCATCGAAATTAATTTTAGTTTTTTATTCTGCCCTTTTGATGAAACTTTTTTTTGAAGAAATTTCCATTATTTTTATCACATAACATATGATTGCAGTCTATGGTTTTCCAATTGTGTATCAATATACTTTCTTACTCTTTTAAGGCCAACTTTGGTTCAACTTACATCGCGCGATGCAGCAGCTAGTTTCTCTAATTTTTATACCATCAATTTTCTAAAATACCAAAAAATAGTAAAAATTTTCAAAACAAATTATAAAAATTTATTTCTTATAAGATTTCAATATGGAAAATATATTGAATGGTTTGAATCGGTCATTTGGAATTTAAATCTTGAGAACGATCATATTGAACACTAGCATTTCTCTTAAAAAAAAATAAAATTATAAACATGGATGATTTGGCCGCATATATTGCCGTTCAGAGATGGCCACAGACTCGTGGTTACGAGTGATAAGGTAAACTGGTTCAGAATCCTATGTGGTTTTTTTTTTAAAAAAAAAAGACTTGCACCGCAAAACTTTTAATCTGAACCGTCCGTTTTAATTTCGAGGACCTGCTTTTTACGGGCTACACAAATCTCAACCAACCTGATATTAATCGCAAAATATGGTATATTTTTAGAAACCCGCAGAGAATTTTAATTCAGTTGAATTAGAAGTATGCTATATTAGAGGAGCCGTAAGATTCAAATCTAACGTTCTAAATAACATCTAATAATTTATTCCAAGAAATACAGCGTGACTTCATTATATTAGAGGGTTGTCGTGGTTGATGGTGTAACACAAGTACATTAATAGTTTGGCTTCCACCATCGCAATCCCAATTATCGCGCTTCAGAAAATAACAAATTGGGTTTAAGTAATGCACTAAACTTTAATAACAAAAGAGGAATAGAAAAAAAAGCACCAAACTTTAATTAGGGCTGAAAACGGTAGCCGTTTCAATCGTTATTTCGTTTCGTTTCGTCCAGAACGGAACGGTAACGGATAAGGATTTCAGTTTCGTTTAAGGAACGGAACAACTAACGCAAATAGAAATATTATTTCGTCTCAGAAAGGAACGATTAGTGAAATTGGTACGTTTCGTGGTCGTTTATTTCGCGCATTTCGTCTAAAATTTTTTTCATAGTTTTATTATTAGATTGCAGAGGACCTTAGCGGAGAGATCGAGGGAGAAACGAGTAAAATTAGATTTCTGCAGCGTCGCTTCGTCATTTCTCCGTCGAACACAGTCACATCTATCTCTCTCGCCTATGCACCACCTAGTACAATCGCCGTCAAGAGCGAGAGGTGATGATATTGCCTCCTCTCCCTTTCTCGCGTGATCTAACCTGTCATTTCTCTATCTCTGTTTCATACAAAATGCAGAATAGTTTATTTTCTTACATCTTAATAAAAATGTAAGATAGTTAGATAGTCAAAGACGACTATAACCGTTTTGATCGTTCCCATCAACGAAACGATCAACGCAACATGTGTTAAACGGATGCAACAATCAACGCAATAAGTACAAAAATTCCGTGCATCAATGCAACGGTTAACGAAAATGACCACTTTCGTGATCGTTTTCCACGTTATGCACTCCTAACTTTAATACCAAACAGTAAGGTCAGAATTGAACCTCTTTTCCAGTGCTCTTGTAATTTGTTCTTAATTCCAAGTTCACGCGGGCTTAGAAGCAATTCAATCCATAAGCAAAAAGCCCCCAAGCTACCATGGATTTCTTTTGGGCCATCAGTTTTCCGATTCCAATTTCAGTTCTGGCCACAACTGTTGCTGCTCTTCTGATTTCCCTCTTTGTTACGAGGTGGTTGCTGTTTAGATGGAAGCGAAACTACCCACCAATTGCTGGTACAATTTTCCACACACTCCTCAATTTGCACAGATTTACAGAGTTCCAAACCATCCTTTCCAACAAGTACAAGACCTTTCGCATGCTCACACCCTTTGGTAACTATATTTACACCGTTGATCCTGCCAACGTGGAGTATATCCTCAAAACCAACTTCTCCAACTATGGAAAGGTAGCCTTGCACCGTCAATTTATTTATTTATTTTTATTTATTTATTGTGATGAAGAGCATGCACCATACTGCTACCAGTTTCAATAGAGAAAATAAAATTTCAAGTAAGTTACAACTACTATCCATTATATTTATTACACACAAGGTCAACTAGCTGCTGGTACCAGTAAACTGTACCATTCTATTCTGCTCACATCTCATGGTTTCTAATTTTCTGTCACTCTGCTAACCTTCAACTAACAAACCCCCAAATTTTAAAACAAGTACCCAACTGACAACCACAATAAAGCATGTACTCAAAAAATATTCTCTGACAATGCGACATTTTTTTGCATCTAGGTCCCTAAAAGTTATTTTATTTAGAAAGGTTCAGTTTTTTTTTTTTTTTTTTTTTTTTTTTTTTTTTTTTTTTTTTGCTAATTCACTGGTATACTGGTCATCCTTGTCACTTCTTCTCTTATCTGAGTAGCAATTTGAGGTATCATCTTGCTTGCACCATGAATAGGAACAAGCTCTCGATCCTGCACTCTTCACTTCTGCATATCTACTCTACCTTTTTCCTGGATAACCTTACCAATAATGCAAAGCTCTATTAATTAGTATGAGAATTATTCTTACAGTTTAATGGCAGAAGCTTAAATATAACAAATCTCTAGGATTCCACATATACCAACATACTGCACTATGTACAAGCAAAAATGCGTCTCTTTTATTTTGTCACAATTTTTGGAAAAAAAGGTATAAATATCCTGCAGAGCCTCCCACTGTCGTCTATAATCCATACAAGCATACAATACCTTACCTTCCTAGAAAACCTACATTTGACAAAATATGTGCTCAGGGGTTTAAACCTGCACCTGAAAGTTTTAACTTCACAATTTCATAGGTTATTTGTCAAACTGCAGGGGGATTTTAATTATGAAGTGATGAGCGACTTCTTTGGGGATGGGATATTTGCAGTAGATGGGGAGAAATGGAGACAGCAGAGAAAAATTGCAAGTTTTGAGTTTTCTACCAAGGTGCTCAGAGATTATAGCAGTCATACGTTTAAGAAGTCAGCAATTAAGCTTGCTGAGATAATATCAGAATTGGCTTCTTCCAATCAAATGATGGATATCCAAGTAATAATTTGGTTCGAATTTTTTTTTTTTTTTTTATGAATTCTAGCAACCAGCCCAGCTGTTCATCTATTTCCTGTTTCCTTCTTTAACTTATTTAATTTTTTTACACTGTAACTTTTAGGATTTGTTAATGAAATCCGGTATGGATTCAATTTTCAAAGTTGGGTTTGGTGTTGAGTTGGGAGTGCTGTCTGGGCTAGAAGAGGGCAAGGCATTCTCAAATGCTTTTGACGAGGCCAGTTGTCAGATTCTATACCGGTACTTTGATGTATTCTGGAAAGTTAAGAGGTTTTTGAATGTTGGTTCAGAGGCAAAAATGAAGAAGAACGTTCAATTGATAGATGATTTTGTATATGCTGTGATTAGTAGAAAAACCAAGCAACTGGCTGAGCAAGGAGAAGATGCTGTAAGTGTTGAACTGCATTTTAAACCTCTTACATGAATCTTGAAAATTCTGTAAAATTAAATGTGCATTTCTCTTTATTACAGCTGGAGAAGGAAGACATTTTGTCCAGATTTCTCCAAGAAAAAGAGAAACCGTCTAGTGGTATTGATGATAAGTATCTTAGAGATATTATATTGAACTTCATGATAGCTGGAAGAGACACCACAGCCGGGACTCTGGCATGGTTTTTCTATATGATGTGTAAGCATCCACATGTACAGGACAAGATTGTAAGGGAAGTGCAAGAAGCTACTAAAACGCAAGAACAAAATGTCAAAATTTATGAATTTGGGAATCATTTAACTGAAGAATCAATAAATGACATGCAGTACCTCCAAGCTGCTCTTACAGAGACGCTGAGGCTTTATCCTGCAGTTCCTATGGTAAGTACTTGAACTTTTTGTTCATAATTAGTCCTACATATCTTTTGTATTATTTTGATAAAATGAATAGTTTTATTGGTGTCTCCTGTAGGATGTGAAGTACTGTTTCTCTGATGACACATTACCAGATGGCTTTGATGTAAATAAAGGTGATTTAGTGAACTACCAACCTTTCCCTATGGGAAGAATGAAGTTTCTATGGGGAGATGATGCATATGATTTTAGACCAGAGAGATGGCTTAACAATGTTGGCATCTTTGTGCCAGAGAGCCCATTTAAGTTTCCTGTTTTTCAGGTACTACAATGTGGTTGCATACTATGAAAATAGTTCCGTTGGATTTCAATTTGTTGTAATTCAGTGTTCTTTTGTTGTCTAGGCCGGGCCTCGTATTTGCTTGGGAAAAGAATTTTCATATAGGCAAATGAAGATTGTGGCAGCTACTCTGTTATATTTCTTCAAGTTCCAATTGTGGGATGCAAGCAGAGAAGTCGGAAGTAGAACAATGTTGACTCTTCAAATTGACGGAGGCCTTCATCTTCGTGCTATGCATAGATGAGAAGTCATTTTTCGAGTATAAAGTTATTGGTGTCTCTTTGGTCCTCATCCCGTGTCTGAATCCTCAAGAGACCATCTTAAAATAATTCATTGAACTCCTGTTAATTAATTTTACATAAAATGATAAAATTGTTGCAACTACTGTTCTTACTGGGAATGGGAAAACCTCACCGGATGGTTTGCCAATGATTTAGGAGTAAATTAAAAGCCCCTAATTTATTCTAACAGATTGCTGCTTTCTTATTATTATTTTTTCTTGAAGAATCGGTCAGTTATGACTTTGAACAAGAATCAAAGTGCCTGCCTCTGACATAGATTATACAGAATGGTAGTTCGTAGTTCCAGTGCAGGCCGAAATTGAACCGCTGGACAACTAAAGTTCAGCGCCTTTGATGAATTAAAGTCAGGGGCTCCTGGATTTGTAATGATCCAACAACAGAAAGCTTATGATAGGAATCTTGGCCCAATGGCCTATATATTGTAATAAGCTCTCATAAAAGAGAATGGTGTTGTTTGCACGTAGGGCTGAAAACAGAAGTCGTTTTAACCGTTTTTCGTTTCGTTTCGTCCAGATGAAATGGTTAATGAAACAACGAAACGATTTCATCAATTTCAATCTATGTGTAAATTACGAAAATTTCGTCAATTTCAATCGTTTCGTCTGGACGAAACAATCAATGAAATAAAAAAATCTGTTTCGTCCTATGACAAAACGATAAACGAAATAAAAAATTTGTTTCGTCGCATAGAACGAAACGATCGACGCCACAGTTCATTTGCTCCATCGTCTCGATCATTTTGCAGCCCTATTTGCATGACTGGGTGTTCTGCCAACAGGCAACAGCTAATTCAGATGAGAAGCGGTGGAGCCGTGGAGGGAAGAGCGGATCCAGGCACGAGGCATCCAGCAAATTGGATTTGTGCGGATCCATTTGCTCCATGCCTCCATGCATGCCAAGAAAGACAAAGCGCAAAAATTATTCAAGCACCAAAAAAAACGATTAATAAACAGAGAAACACAGGAATAAATAAATAAATAAAAACCAAGCCAAGACTCACAGACGCAACACTAATCAAAGTCCAGGCACAAACAAACTCAAAGAAACACTATCAGGTCTTGATTAAAAAAAAAAAGAGAAATAACAAGTCCAGACAGTTCACTGGACTTGCCTTCACTTGAATTGGACCATGCTTCTTTCATAAATCTTCTAAGCATTTAGGGGTGGATCTAGAAAAATTTTAACCAAGCACCATTATAATATAATAAAAATTAATAAATAAAGTCATTCTAAACATATATAATCTATGTTGCATTGGTACGGGTACGAGTATCGTATCCAGTACGACTGGAGTACGGCGGTACGAAAATTTTCAAAAATCTCCGGTACGAGTACGACTATATATATATATATATATATATATATATATATATAGAGTTTAGCTACGGTGAGTCGCGACTCACGGACCTTTCGGTGAGTCGCGACCAAAATTCCTAGATCTAGATCAAAATGACCGATCCAAACCGTTCAATATGATCTCCCTATCGAAATCTCCGTGCAAACCAAATTTTTTATTTTTTCGAAATTTTTAAGTATTTTTTTCGGATTTTTAAAAACTGATGTTTTTGAATGGTTCAGAACCAATTAGATTAACGATTTTCTAAAATTTCAAAAAAATACTTAAAAATTTCGAAAAAATGAAAAATTTGGTCTACATGGAGATTTCAATAGGGAGATCATATTGGACGGTTTGGATCGGTCATTTTAATCTAGATCTAGGAGTTTTGGTCGCGACTCACCGTAGCTAAACTCTATATATATATATATTATTTGAATAATTTATTGATCTATAATTATATTATATTATATTATATTATAAAATATAATGTATATAGTATAATTTTGTGTAGTTAAGGTTTGGATTTACACAAATAAATGATATAAACTTGGAGTTTACATAAATAAATATCATAAACACTAATATCAACACATTAAATGTTAATTGTTGACCATTGACTGTACTGGTAAGTACCGGGTATGGTACCAGTACCCCGTTCGTATCCGGTACGGGTACGGCTGATGTTTCAAAGTACCGGGGTAACATAGTATATAATTGAAATATTACAAAATACATCATTTTTTTTTAATAAATCTAATCAATTTTTCATGATCTTTATTTCTCTATCAATCACCAAAAAACACAAAAAAGTTAAAACGACACATTACTTTTAGGCATGCCTAATATTTTATTATGAATCTTAGTCTAGGCACTATGATTTCTTATATCCGGACACCTATTAAATCATACTATCCGGTCCTTAATTTTTAAAAAATGACCACAAATAAGTACCTGGGGTCAATTGTATTTGGATCGATCCGCGCATTAATTAGGTGACAGTCCAAGCTTTTACTTTTTATGTATAAATATAATTTAGCGTTTGTTCAAACTAATAGCTGTTAAAAAAATGAATCTAGTTGTAGTGTTAAATTGGCTATTTTCTATGAGTGTGTTTGTTTGCACACGAATTAAAAAGATGAAGAAGGGAAGAGAAATTAAAGAGAAAGCATTCTTTTCTATATTTCAAATTTTTATGTAACTTTTTAATCGCCTAAAAATAACAGACGGAAGTATCCTTTTATGAATACAAAATTAATTTAAATTTATTAACTTTACGTTTTAACACCTAAATATATGTTAAGAAAGTATACAGGAATTTTTTAAAAAAAAATGCTGTACAAAAATTTATTTATGCAAGAGAAAATTTAAAGAAGAATAATTCATTGCCCTTGAATCTTTCAGAGGCCAGGACTGAGGAGTACATCTTTTTTGACAAATTAAAACAAAGATATATAAGATATCCAAATATATCATCTAGTTGGGACCCAAGTAATATGAAATTGAAGCTCTTGCGTTAGGTTTGGTAAATGACAAAAAGCTTGTTTACAAATAGCAACAAAAGAACTCCACCAAATCTTCAAGTACTACTGCCCCCAACAAAATATATATATCTTCAAGGACGATATTGAAGGTAGACCTGTCAAACGTATACGACGGAAGCGGAAACAGTCATTTTCATTTCTGTTCTGTTTCGATAACGGAACGAAATGGTTGTTTTATTTTCGTTCCGTTTCGTCAAACATAATTGAAATCTGTTCCATTTAACGTTCCATCTCTATTTTCTATTGATTTCAGCCATATTTCCATGTTCCGTTTCATTTACGTTAACAAATTTCAGTTCCGTTTCTAAAAACGGAAACCATTTCATCTTTCATTTAACATTCCGTTTCGACGGAACAGAAACGGAAACGTTATAACGTTTCAGTATTGACAGGTCTAATTGAAGTGCATGCATATTTTTACTTTACCAGTATATATTTTGAGAAAAACAATTGCAATTTCATGGAAAGTCAAATCTTTGATCTTGTGATCTTGTGTTTAAGGATAGCGCTGTTTAAATTTAGTCACATGTTTAAACTTCGTTGGAACTTTAAAAAAAAAGGAAAAAAAAAATAGATCTCCCGATTTCTTATTTATCTGATAAGAAAAGCTTTTATATAATGTTCTGTTCGTAATTACAACTATTGAAGAGTGTTGCTCTGTGAAGTATCTTTCCAATAAAGTATTTCAATTTGTTTTGTATATTAACTTTGTCCCAACCGACCCTGCATTTGACTATTATTTTGTGTATGTATGCTTCTAGAGAAACTTCCGAAAAAAATATGTATGCTTCTAGAAGAGAATAAAATCCATAAATGATCACCTTTTTTGCTGGCCGAATTCCTGATGTAGTGAGTAGTGACATCCTTTATAGATCTCAGGGGACATCCATCTAGAAGACAAGTTGATCAGCCGTACGCAGCGCTCGTTGCTCATGTATTAATTGTATTTGTCGCACATGGTCAACTTTCTTGTGTCATTTACCCGCATCTTAAGAAACATGAATAAGATTGGAAGTTATCATATTTGCCAGCTCGCTGACTCACCCCAAAAAAAAAAATTTCTGAAGCAGTAATTTCATTACAAGTGATGCAATATGGTACTGCGCACACTTCAATAAAATGGGTGTAATTTTTAATTCGACCATCGGATTGGGCTGAAATTTTGACAGGAGATCTGTGAGACTGTGACTCAAAGCCTGACCGTTTTGGCCAAATCGTCAGCTCCGATTCACAATTTGAGCCTTCTTTCATGGATTTTTGAGCTTTTCTTTATTATTTTTAGCAATTTTAGGATTATTTTGGAAATTTTATGTAATTTTCTCTTTCTAGGGTTTTTGTATTATAGCTATTTAAGACAGCCGTCATGATTTATGGAAATTTAGTGAATTTTGAGAATTAAAACTTTATTAAAAAAAATCTGAGAATCTGTGTGATTTCTCAATAAAAAAAAATATCTCTTTTTCGTACTTTTTTACTATCTTTCTCTATAGTTCGTGCATCAACAAGCATATACTGTTGGAGTAATTTTTTTTATTCCATGCTCGCGGATGAATTTTAAATTTGTAATATACCTTCTCAAATTTCATTACAAACAGTAATTTAATCTTATGTATATAGACTTGATAATTTTGTTAGATAAATTAGAAACTTATAAACCTGTTCTTAGGAGGCTGTCTTATTCTAATAAAGTCAGTACCCATTGTCTTACCGTTGCATTGCATGCAAGTACTAAGGTTGCCACATTGGGTGATAAAAAAATTTGAAGGCATCCGTAGAAGATTCTTTTGGAAAGACAAAAGATAAATATCTAGGAGGGCATTGTCCTATTAATTGGACAACATGTTGCGATCCTCAAAACAAATAGTGGATTAGGGATTATACAGGATTGTGATTTTCCAAAACAGGTCACAGAGGCACAGAGCTTTTGGTTGGGCTCCTTTTAGTAGCCTATCATTCAGACCTACAATTTATCTTCTGAGAAACTATTTGTTTATTGTCAAATCAAATTTATGTAATGTCAAAACTAAAGGTGCATTTGGTGGGGCCATAGTGCATTGTGGTAACTGTCTCTAGCACATTCATTTCTATGGATAATTATTGAAATTTATCTTCTGCTAAAGTTGTTTAATATTTTTGCCAATTTTATTTAATACAAAGTTAAAATTCTAGAACAGTACTATTCTATTAATTCAAAGGATATGAGTAGGGGTGTCAACGGCAACCGTTTCGCCGTTATACCGTCACGTTAACGGTAAGTGGCAACGAAAATTGTGACGTTTCGATAATGGAACAGCAAACGAAATGAGTAGTGGAACGGAATAGCACATGTCGTTTATTGAAATCGTATATTTTGTACATGCCGTTTAGCGAAATGGTAAATGGAACGGCAAACGGAACGTCGAAATTGTGCCGTTTCATTTGTGGCACGGCAAACGGAACGGCCTGTTCTGTTGCCACATACCACGTTTGAGAGCCCTAGATATGAGCAAGATTCAAGGCGAATTAAACTTTGTCAAAACTAAATCCTTGAAAATTTTAAATTATATTATAGATAACCAAAATGACTTTTAGCTGTGTCAAATACTAAAATTTGATGCAGCTCATTTAATAAAAAAAAAACTTTAAATATTTTTTTATAATATCGACAATATATTTAGAAAAGGTTTCAAACACATGTACTTGTTTGATTTAATTTATTCTAGTATGGGGATCCATAATTGGCTTGTGAAGTTTCGAACTGTCAGAATGAAACGATATTCAATCGGCAGCTTAATTACGTACCTTGAGTCTAGTTTTACTAAGGTCCTCTTCTAAAATTAATTTTCTCATTAATTAAGCCACTTTCACGTGGATAAGGGTGCTGGGGTGTGGGTATTATTTATTTCCTCTGATTCCATCACTCTTCTAGAAGAAAATAACACCCAGCCATGCATCTAGCTAGGTAATTCTTATCCCGACCTAGCTAGCCTAGCTAGTTGTCTCATTTTTGCTGACTCCATGCTTAGCCAAATCAACATTAATGTTATTTTGTCATTCGTTTGTTCGATCGTATAGCTTCATTTGCTCCATGAATAGTTGCTCTTTCAATACCGTTTGATTTATTTATATAAACAACAATAACAACAATAATATATATTTTAACATAATCTATATAAACAACAATAACAACAATAAATCTATATAAACAACAATAACAACAATAATATTTTAACATATCATGATGAGCTGAAGACTTGACTATATACATATATTTCTAATTAATTATTATCACTTTTTAATAAAATTTGGTTGATTAATATTATTAAAATGACAAACTTGTCTGGTCCTAAACTGTCCATATATTATCCGCATTTTGTTGATTGTTTTTTTTCCGATGAAATGCGGTAGGTAGAATGCAAAATATACTTCTTTGGGCAATTTGATCACACGATCGATGGGACATGATGCACCAAAATGTAGTTCAATTGTACAGCAAACTAAAAGTATCTTGCAAAAGGGCCTATTATACAATGGTTTGGGAATAAAATGGGACACAATATTGAAAACTTATCAAATTCGGATCCTAATGAAATCACAACACAGTCATATATATTTGACTACACAGTATTCGAAATAGTTGTTTACTTGATATGATTTGCCAACATATATGTAGTGTTTTATTTTCAATGGGGCCGTTTGGATCAAGTGGGAATTTGGAAAATTTTCTATTTCTAGATATAAATTTATTATAAACAATCCAAATTTTTCACAAAATTACACACTTCCCAATTAATACTTTATGTCTAAGAATAGAAAATTCCTCCTATTCCTAAGCGATCCGAACGGCCCCAATATGTTTTGACTTTTGAATACCATACCAACTGCCCAGTAACCAAAATATATATATTTTTTTTCTTTTTTGTATTTTTCAGTATGTTTTTCTCTTTAAATCGGATACCACGTACAGTACCGGCCATTATTTTGGTTTTTGGTACAACTGCTCTTCCGATTAAAATTATACGGTATGTAATATAGAAGACAGTGCTTATAACCGACGAAATATATATACAATACCATTTCGGAATAAGCTAAAATTTGTTGAAAACTTAAATCAATGTTAACGGCACTGTTCTATTTTTTCCCCCCTTCTACGTACGTATGTATCTTTCTTAAAGATAGCTTCCACGACACCTTTTCTGTAGCTAGTGGCACATAAGGTCACGCGTAATCTAGCTTTCTGTTTTTCCAAATATTTTGTGTAGTCAATTTTGACCCTGGGGTTGGGGGGGGGGGGGGGGGTGGGGAAGTTTTATTTATTCAACTTGAATTAAGTAATTGGGAGTTCCTTGTCCATCAAAAATGCTCGCTTAAGCAATTTATCAATGGAAAGAATCTGGGAGAGACAAAAGGATAAGAATAGGAAACAATATATATTTTAGGCATGCCATCAGCAAGAAAACAAAATCTATTTTCTTAAATGCTGTAATTAAATTTAAAAGTATTAATTAAATGGGATGGACAATGTTAGAAAGAAGACTCACATTTAGCAAATATTCGATAACAAATTCAAATGCAGTAAACAATTTTTGGTGATGGTCATATACTCACTAGCAAATATTCGATAACAAATTCAAATGTAGTAAACAATTTTTGTTAATTCAAATGTAGTAACAAATAAGATAACTATTGTCTAACATGGTTAATTCAAATGTATTAAACAATTTTTGGTGATAGTCATGTACTCACTAGCAAATAATCGATAACGAATTCTTAAATATCATTTCTATAATTTCTTTGTGTGTTGCTAAACAATAGCTCACCACACTCCAAAGCGCGGTACTCCAATTGTTGGTGCAAAATCAAATAAACAAATTCGGATAGCATAAAATAAATAAAATAAATTATTAAAACAGTTTTTTACCCGAATCGCGCTAGGCGCTGTCCTTAAGCGTATTCCGTCTCAACGTGCAAGAGGAACCGCAACCAAGATAAGACGGGTAAGTGTCACTCCTTAGGGCACGACCGGAGAAGTGACTGATGAGAGATCTCCACAATATCCAGCAGAATCAATCGGAATATTATTCAAAATCAAATTGAAAATTATTATGAGGAATATCAAAATAGAATGGAATTTCATCAAGTTTCTTTTCGTCTCAACTTCTGATATTTTATTTCGGGTTAGTTCTTTGATGAAAAATGAAACATCAATATATATAGTCTGAAAAGCAACGGCTAATATTCATCACAAAATTTAATGCCTTAATTGAGAATTAGTAATGGAGAAAATAACAACGTTATTGGCCAACACATAAATTCCAGATTTAATTCCTAGGTAAATTAATCAAAGGAGTAACGTAAACTAGTGGAAATAATGGATTTAATTAGTCCATTTCATTTTCCAATGAAAAATTAATTCAATTGATCAGTAGGCCAATTTGTCCGGAATAAATTCTCAATTAATAATTTTATACAAAATTTTGAGTTTATCCAACAATCCCCCACAAAACTTAAAATTATCAAATACGAAGTATGTAAAAGCAAATTGAATAAAGTTAGAAATTTGGAACAATCAAAATGGTGAATAACAAATTGCTGGATATTTATATTCGCATCATGAAGTAGTTTTCAAACTTTGAACTTCACTTAGTATAGGTGCATCAAATTTGGAGGAGACAGAGAGAACTTATGTCTTGAACTCGTTCCTTGGACCCAAATTCTACGACACCATACACGTAATACGGAGAACAATCATCGCGGGGTGCGCATTAATGGCCATACGCATGTACCTTGGATTTTTCATGAGAGTCTTAAGGGCTTACCCATGCCCCGCACCGCGGCCGTATACAGACACTCTCATATAGGTGAGTCCCTACCAAGGATGTGTGTAGATGCACATCCTACGGAAATTACCGCTTTGGTCCTCATTAAGAGCTAATATGCTCAACCTTACATCTACATAGAGCACACTCACCATAGGGATGGGGTTGGAGTCTATGCTCCTAAAAAGTGTGTACTCTTCGACCACTTGTCGGATTGTTATTACCCATTGAATCTCTTTCCAGGGGTCTGCCTTTCGGAGATTGGGTTGCCCCCGCAAGTGGCCCTTTAGGGCTAATACCCATCCCCCTCGATGAAATATGAACTTCTCATTAAGTTCATATATTTTGAACTTCTCATTAAGTTCATCTCATTTTTATTTTTTATTTCATTTTCTCATATCGACTGGTCGCTTCAATACTTGAGCTCAATTTATTTCTTTTTCCTGCAAAGAAACTTTCGAAAACAAATTCTCCAAAATTTTATTAGTAATAAGCCTCCGAAGCATTTCATAATAGCATCATGCTAATGAAATTAATCATAATCACATACAATATATCCATTTATAATCTCGTCAATTTTTTTTTTAAAGGTGACCCCACATTTTTCTGATGTGCTAATAACAACATTTATTGTTATTAATATTTTTTTTTATTTAATCACGATGAAAGAATATGAAGGCAAGGTAAAAATATCATATAAAGGTTAAACCAACTTATTACTAACATTAAAAATGTCCTCTAAATAATATGAGGAAATATACTCAAATTATATCATCATAATCAGACAACTGAACTCAATCGGTAAAGTGGATCACAGCAATATTTTTCTTTATTATTATTATTATTATTATTATTATTATTATTATTATTATTATTATTATTATTATTATTATTATACCCCCACATTTTCTGTCTTATATTCTTCTTAAATAATTTAATGATCAAGAATATTCTCATTAATAAGAATAGTCGGAATTTAATTCATTCACACATAATATACTTCTCTAATTAATATACACAACGAAATTCATAAAATAATAAATTTAGGAGATCAGCAAATCAGACAGTGTCTATGAGAAGTATCTATATATTTAACATTCCAAAGAATACTATATCAAGTTCACTGATTAGGGACGACTAATGGATTCTTAGAAGTAATGGTTATTTAGACCAAATTAAATGGAGTATAACAACGGGATATATAAGAATAAAATTCATGGCGATATATAAGAATTAAAAGGTGGCCAGCCTTTTAATTTCTCAATTTCAACACCAATAATTTTATTTATTAAGGAAGCACATTGCTGAACAATGAAATATTATAAATCAACGCAATTAATTGGTGAAGTGGATCAAAGATAACCAAAGGAAGTAATGAAAATTATAAGATGAGAAAATGAACCAACGTTCTGACATTTATGTCTCAAATTAAAAAAGTGAGTCATTAATCACAGACATAGAATTATTTGAGCATTGTCACCAAGAGTTCAAAGCTTGTATTAAAATATTTGACAAGAACTTAACCATACACGAATATTAGGGAATTATAGTTCAAAATCAAGATCTCAAATGTATATAACAAAGACCAGTACGGCTAGCAATATATCATGTTTATAGTTGCAAAATCGAAATATTAGACATAAAGACAATCAACACTAGGTGAGATATACAGACCGATACAGAAATGAACAAGGTTCAGAAATCAGTGGTATTATATCTCGAATCAGTTTGATAATCAAATTATTCAAATTAATATCAACAACGATAATAAATCAAACCAAAATGTCGTTTCACTGTTATTGGGGAGTTTGAACGAAATCAGCAACAATAATAGTAGGAAGATAATGTTGAGATATTATTTGACACATATAGAATATAAATTCGTTGTACAAAATGATTCACATATCAATAGATTATATATTAATTGTAAATAAGGGGTTAGGATCAACTATGAAAGAAACAAATCAATATTGAGCAACGTGTCATGAATAAACATATTGGAAACAACAGAATAGAAGAATGTCCAAACTGTTTATATGGTTCAAATAAAATTTATTCGGGAAACTATGGATTTAATCTATTGAAAAAAGATACCCTTTTAAAACTTTGATGATTAATTCTCAACTCAGCTTGGGCATAATTACAAAGTACTAGTTAAAAGATAGTATCAGATGAAGAAGCACATAGGATCAAAATCTAATAATTAATTTTAACATATTCTCTACAATTTAAGATCATTAACAGAACTAATTAAATTAATTTTACTGCATTCGGACTAATATATATAATCTGCCAACAAATTTTATTTCTAAAAAAAGTCCAACAATTTGTTTAATCAAATAGTCTATAAATCAATCCCAGATTAAAATCGTATAAGAGGAATTACAATATTTTACTATCCGAATCACGGAATTTACGCTTAAGATTGTTGGTGCAAAATCAAATAAACAAATTCGGATAGCATAAAATAAATAAAATAAATTATTAAAACAGTTTTTTACCCGAATCGCGCTAGGCGCTGTCCTTAAGCGTATTCCGTCTCAACGTGCAAGAGGAACCGCAACCAAGATAAGACGGGTAAGTGTCACTCCTTAGGGCACGACCGGAGAAGTGACTGATGAGAGATCTTCACAATATCCAGCAGAATCAATCGGAATATTATTCAAAATCAAATTGAAAATTATTATGAGGAATATCAAAATAGAATGGAATTTCATCAAGTTTCTTTTCGTCTCAACTTCTGATATTTTATTTCGGGTTAGTTCTTTGATGAAAAATAAAACATCAATATATATAGTCTGAAAAGCAACGGCTAATATTCATCACAAAATTTAATGCCTTAATTGAGAATTAGTAATGGAGAAAATAACAACGTTATTGGCCAACACATAAATTCCAGATTTAATTCCTAGGTAAATTAATCAAAGGAGTAACGTAAACTAGTGGAAATAATGGATTTAATTAGTCCATTTCATTTTCCAATGAAAAATTAATTCAATTGATCAGTAGGCCAATTTGTCCGGAATAAATTCTCAATTAATAATTTTATACAAAATTTTGAGTTTATCCAACACCAATTAGACTACAGCGGTGCAACAAACAACCAAGATCGCATGCTAATCTAACCAAAACCATTTGTATTGTTCGGATCCGATAAATGACCTCTTCTTATCATCAACCTATCCGCCACATGGTGGCAAACTGGCAACAATGTGGCATCATTTCCCTTATACGAGTAAGTGTTGATTAGGACAAAAATAATTAACTTAAATAATGCATTAAATTGGCCTCTTATAATCTCCTTTAAATTTTGTTTTCTGTAACCAGCAGTTATTTTTATAGCATTTTTTTTTCCTTTCCAACTGACTAATTATACCTTAACCTTTTTTTATTGAAAAGATGAGGGCTTGACTCTCATCTTTTACTAAAAAAAAAAACAGCATTTAATTGGCAAATTGAGTGAGCATTGCTTTTTGAGACATAACGTGTCTGAACTCTCGCTTGCGTATTATTGATGCTCTTACTGTCACTAATATTGATGCGAAAGCCACATTAATTGTAAATTAAATGAACAATTTGCTGGATATTGCTCCCTAAAAGAAAACACTATTTTTTTTAATAGATTTTACTCCAGAAGTCTCTCGTCAACAGGACAAAGATATCCATCAATTCCTGATATCTGAAAACACCCAAAATGAACTCAATCCGTTTGTCTCGACCCAACCCGGACCAGTATTGAACCCTGCCACTTCTATTATAAATAGGCACTTAGCTGCTCTCTGTCCTCCAAAAAACAGTAATTACTCAATTAGTTCTCCAAAAGCGATAAACAATCAATGGATTCCTTGACAAGCAAATTCAATCAGATACCAGTCTCTCTTGTAGTCACCACACTACTCATTTCTCTTTGCGTCTTCAAGTTTCTATTCCATTCAAAAAAGAAGCGAAATTTACCACCCATCGCTGGAACAATTTTCCATCAAGTCCTTAACTTCCCTCGGTTTATTGAATTCCAAACGGATCTCAGCAGAAAATACAAGACCTTTCGAATGCTCACGCCCTCCCGTAACTACATCTACACTGTTGATCCTGCCAATGTTGAATACATCCTCAAAACCAATGCTGCAAACTTTGGCAAGGTTAATTTGTAGGACTCGACCTTAAATTAGCTTAATACACTTTGTAACTTATACTTCTTTGCTCGTAAACTTTGTTCATGATTTATGCAGGGACCTCACAACTATGAACTATTGAGTGACTTACTGGGGGATGGCATTTTTGCTGTGGATGGAGACAAGTGGAGGCAGCAGAGAAAGATTGCAAGCTTTGAATTCTCTACAAAGGTGTTGAGAGACTACAGCAGTGGAGTCTTTCGGAAGACTGCAACTAAACTTGCAAATATGGTGTCGGAGTTATCATCTTCCAATCAAATGATGGATATCCAAGTAACGACTCATGATTAATGTTGCAACTTTTTTACTTCTTTAGTCGCATATGCATTCAAATTTTTATGAACAGGAAATGCCTCAAAGTCCTATCTATGTGCTATGGGCATGCAAGGTCTATCTTAGTAACCTTGGTAATCAAATTCCTGTGATTTTGACATAAAACAACAGATTTATTTATTGGTTACAGGATTTGTTTATGAGATCAACTATGGATTCCATATTCAAAGTTGGATTCGGTGTAGATCTGGGAACTCTATCTGGTGTGGAAGAGAGCAAAGCATTTGCAAAGGCATTTGATAATGCAAGCGCTCAAAGTTTATACCGAGTCTTCGACGTATTCTGGAAGATAAAGAGATTTTTTAATATTGGATCTGAAGCAAAAATGAAGAAGGATGTCAAGTTGTTAAATGATTTCATCAACAATGTGATCGACAAAAAGACAGAGAAGATATCTACACAAAAAGGAGACTTTGTAAGTCACTAGCTAGCATGCTTTGAAGCTCTAAAGTGATCATAGTACATATCATATATATATATCCAAATTTAATTGATTTCTATGTTCATTTTTTTTGTGCTAGATGAATAAAGAAGATATACTGTCAAGATTTCTTTTAGAAAAGCAGAAATCTCCAAATACCATAACAAACAAGTACCTTAGAGATGTCATTCTCAACTTTGTTATTGCGGGAAGGGACACAACTGCTGGGACACTATCTTGGTTCTTCTATCTGCTTTGTAAGCATCCTAACATCCAAGAGAAGATTGCGAGAGAAATAAGAGAAGCAACTAAAATGGAGGTGGAAAATGTAAAGTTTGATGAGTTCATTAGTTCATGCTTAACTGAGGAAAATATGAATAACATGCAATATCTTCACGCTAGTCTTTCAGAGACTCTAAGGCTATATCCAGCAGTTCCTCAGGTAAGAAAATACATGTTTCATTTCCTCTCAATATATGGAAAGCAAGAAATTTTTTTACCATTGAAAGCATTCTCCTAACAATATCAATGATTATTATGTAGTCTGACACAACTTTTGTAGACTTAAAAAAAGAATTATATTTAATTATTTACTGAAACAAATGTCCAGCATAGAGTAATAATTTAAAAGGATAAATCTTGATTGTTTTTTTCTGGTTCCTTTCTTATAAAAAAACACAATAATCGATCAGTTTGCATAAATGATAGGATGCAAAGTACTGTTTCTCGGATGACACATTGCCAGACGGCTTTGACATAAAGAAAGGTGACACGATAGACTATCAACCTTTCCCTATGGGCAGAATGAAGTTCCTCTGGGGAGATGATGCAGAGGAATTTAAGCCAGAGAGATGGCTTGATAAAAATGGGCTTTTTGTGCCTCAGAGCCCATTCAAGTTTACTGCTTTTCAGGTATAGACGATGTCAGTGTTGTTCATTCTGGAAATTATTTGTTGACAAATGTACTCATTCATTTTTTTCTGGATTTGATCTCCAGGCCGGTCCTCGTATCTGTCTGGGAAAAGAGTTCGCATACAGACAGATGAAGATTTTTGCAGCTACTCTCCTTTTCTTCTTCAAGTTCCAAATGTGGGATGAAACTCGTGAGGTGAAGTGGAGAACAATGCTCACTCTCCAAATTGATGGAGGTCTTCTCTTACGTGCCACGCAAAGGAAATAACAACAGACAAGTAGCATGTTTGAAGCGTCCGTCACAGTGCTTTGTGTGCTTATGTCTTAACAGTGTGTTAATTTAAGAATAAGGGAACCAGTTAATGTTGATTTTCTGTGTGTTTTAAGTGGCTCTTGCAGCTTAATTATGTATATATGTGCAAGTTGCAAGCAATAAGTTCTAAGTCAATGCTGTATAACGCAAGCTAGTGCTATTGTGCTTGCCGATATGTAACAGTTATATGGACAATTAATAGTTATATATATATAATTACCCAGTGACATATTTGCATGGGAGGTCGATGATTTTTTGTGTCTGAATAATAACAGCCTTTATCTTTTTGCAAGGAATGAACAAATTTTTTTAGAGGAATTATAAATGACAACGTTAGCTAGATAATTTAACTCAACATGCTGAGGATTGATACTTTGTTGCGTAGGGGACGTAACAATTTCCTATTACGAGGTTCTTGGATTTTCTTTCAACTGAAGTCAGAAACAAACAATCATTTACGAAAGGGTATGATTTGATTATCAGCAAAAGAAAGGTCTTATTAGATCAGCAAACAGATGTGCTGTCAGCTATTGTTGCAACTAACTTAACGATGACTTTGATTAAAAAGCCATCTAACTGTACAAGTGTGCGAAAATAGGATTATCAATACATATAATACTCTGCTCGGGATCACCTATGTGGGATATTAGGACAGGATAATTACTTGCACTGTGAGAGAATCAATTTTGAATTTCTTGATATTATTTATTGAATGTAGATATGGATCAATTATTTACACGAACATAATTTTGATGCTAAATAAATTATCACATGTTCTAAAAAAAAAGGGGGCATATTATGTGTATATTCATAAAATATCGACAACACTATATTATCACAACAAATTTGTTAGTTAAAGTTTAAATATATATCTAATAAATAATTAACCACCTACTTATTATTTTAAAATTGTGTAACAAGAAATTATATATTTTATAATGAAGGAGAACGAGTATGTATAATTGCATGATTACGTTTAACTAAAAATTGTCAAGTGGATTTGTAATTAGATTGTACATAGTACTTCAAATCTCAAAATCAAAGTCATATATGGATCTTTGAAACAAATATCTGAATTTAAAAAACAGAAATTCTGAATATGGATTTTTTTTTTTTTGAAGATACTGAATCTGGATGTTTAATTATCCGTATATATATTTGCTGAAAAAGTACCCATATATGTAGTCATATTTGTACTCGTCAAAGTTCTAAATAAATATCCAAGACCAAATATGAATTTGTATACGAACAAATTATTATCCCTTTTTGCATCCAAGATCACCTACACGGTTATAGTCCGTCACCTTTTCAATTTGTATCTTGGGATTTTTACAAAAGTATTTACCGTGCTCAGTGCTCTTGTTCAACCCTTACAGTCTAACACTCTAGTACTCTACAGATGACACGATGTACTCCGTTCGAGTTTACTGGTATGCTATCCAGGTTTAGACAATTCCAATATTGATATTGTTTTTCTTGGAATATTCTATTCTTGACAAACGAACTTCTTAATCTTCTTTTCCGGTCTTGGAAAGGAGTTCACATATAGACAGATGAAGGTTTTTGTAGCCTCTTTGTTTATTCTTTCAAGTACTCTGTTGTTTGAATATAGGCAAATGAAAATATGGTTGTTGTAAACAATAATGAGTACTCTGATACTTGGATCAATATTTTCATTGGTTTTATAATATATACTTCGTTTGCCGTTTAAAGACCTGTTCTTCTTGATGTGTACTATTATTTATAATTTTAAATTTTCGAGACCAGCTGTACTGATTGATTATTATTTTTTTCTGACGTTTCTAGAAGAAATATCGATCTCCTACATGATAATACATCTTATGTCGGCCAAATGGGAGCTGATTAATCATCTCCATGACCAACTTTCAAAAAATATCTGAATTTGAGCCTATATATTGCTAATTTATTATAATCCGAGGATGATCAACGCTCTGCCGATTTAGGATTAGGAGATATGGTGCTTATTCGGAGAAAAATTAGAATCGAACGGCTCAATTTCTATTCTATTTCTCGTAACAAAAAAAAAAATGTCTTTAGGTGAATTCAAGAAGGTAAAAAGAAGGAACAAAAAAAAATTTTAAAAGAAGAAGGGGAAAATAAAAAGAACAGAGGAACTCGATTGCAAATGTCTGGAATTTTATAAAAAAAAAAATTCAAATTCACAATTTTATCAACTTCATTCTTACTCAAGAACCCACTATAAATTTTATACAATTTATCCATTCTAAGGCTCCCAATCAATTCAATTAATAAAGTCAATTTTAGTTTATACACGAACTCTGTTTTATAGAAGCTTGTTGAAGTAAAGAGAGTATTATTAAAACAAACAGTAAATTTTTTTAAATATTTTTTGTTTATATATTCCAAAACATATTGTAGTATATATTATTACCTATTTTGTAAAAGATAAATTACTCTGCTGAAGAGAATTATATTTTGCAATGGGCGCACGCAAGAATTTGACCACTCAAAAGCAACACTCTTAATTCAAAAAAAAAAAATTATTCTTAACTATCTAAAAATTATATTTGTCATTCCAGAATAAGTAATTCTAAATTTATTCTCAAACGGTCCGAATGCATCATTTGTAAGGCATACCTCTCACAAATTGTGCAGAGTTAGACATTTATTGATTTGACTCACAGGCAGCAATAATTAGTTTATTGAACTCATTAGAAGGAGACTGTAGTTTAATAACGCATTGCACAGTCATTTATATTGCTCCTATTTAATTATTTGTCAATTTATATTATTTTTTTGGCGAGCTTTGGTCCTTTTCTTTTTTCTTCTTTATTTTTTCTTTAGTTTTATTTTATTTGAAACCTGTTTAGCTACTGGCTAAATCCTTGTATTTTATTTTATTAATCAAAAGGTGGAGACAAGATCTCCATTTTTTTCCTCAAAAAAAAAAATTTACGTGGAAGGATAGATAGAGTTGTTCAGAGTGGACTGATATCTCAGGAATGTGATAGTTCATGGTAGATTAGAACTCCAGCGATTGTTATGTCTATCATTATCAAGAGTGATGTTGAACTAATCTATGCCAATTTAGTGAAGTAATTTTATTGATCATCATTTCTCTTATTTGATCTAAATTTTAAATATTTTTAGATTATAAGATCCTCCTCCAATTTCACTTGAAAGAACTTTGGAATTAAGAATTTGTTTTTGGATCATAAATCTTGTTTAGAGTCAAATCCTAACGGAGTTTTTTTTTATTATTTACATTTTAACTAAAATAGTTCCATGCACATGCTTTGATAGTTTGATTATCCTTCGTTCATTAATTTCGTACTTGTTTAGGATATTCTTTTTCGTTGATTCCTTCAAACCTCTAGAAGGATATAACTCCAATAAAAAATGAGGAGGGTTCCAATGCTAACATTTTGGTTGCCCCCAAATGCCAACATTTCACTATTTGGTTACTTTTTTAAAATTTAAAATAGAAACGTCAAATCCAAACCGGTCATCTTATTTAGTTCAATGACCGATGCATTTTGATATAAGTTTTGTAAATTTTAGAGTTTATTTGCTACTCTATCAAGAGGTAGAAAAATAAACGAACCTTATTAATTGTGATAGATTCATTCTAATACGTCCATGTTTTAGCCTTTGATGGAGTATCAAATAAACTCTAAAATTTACAAAACTTATATCAAAATGCATCGGTCGTTGAACTAAATAAGATGAACGGTTTGGATTTGACATTTCTATTTTAAATTTTTAAAAAGTAACCAAATAGTGAAATGTTGGCATTTGGGGGCAACCAAAATGTTGGCATTGGAATCCTTCTCATAAAAAATTTATTAATTAATCCTTGACTTTTGATCATATGTAGTTAAATTTAAAAAGGAAAGCTTACTACCTGGTTCATATGCAAATTGCATATATGATACTGTTTATATATTTGTGCGAAATGTTAAGATTTGGAAATAACTAGCTAATTCATCGCGCTTCGCGCGATCTAGGATTGGTGTAAGACTGGCGTATTACGGATTGAAATATGTTTTGTGATGGTTGTTTTTGTGCAGAAATATAATCAGGTGTTGTTTATACAGCTTTAAAAAAAATTTGGCATATATGGTTTGCTGGATAATTTGCTTTATACGTACTTATATAGTTGGTCCGGCAATGCACGTTCGACTGCACCAGTATATTTAGTCAATAGATAGATAGTTTGCTCCATAGAGGGATGGGTCCATAGATAATTTGCAATCAGTTTGTGTGTTTCTATAAGGTTGTCTATTTGCAGTCTATTTTAAAGTTCCTAGTAACGTACTGGATCGGTCATTAGTCATGTCCGTGTGTTGTGTCTGTACGGTATCGCTATTGCGTTATTGTTCTGTATTAATATATGATAGCCATCTTGATTGTATTATTATTGTTGGTGTATCGTTATTCTCAGTTTTTGTGTTTTTTTTGTTGACTCGCTGGCACAGGCAGATTTATTAGTTGGTACAAAATCTAAGGCGATCTCTGTAAAACATGTGATGGCATGATTATATAAATGGCGCGTGCTAAGAAAACGAATTAATCATGGCATTTTTATTAAGATGTGTGTCTACAGAAAGGTGCAAGCTTAGTCCCTGAGAGAGCAGATCATCACTTTTTGATAACATGATAGTTAAACAGATAGATAAAGGCATGGATACAAACAGCACAGTAGTATTTTTCTTTGATTAAGCAAGCCATTACAAAGCTTCAACTGCGGATAGTATTGGCAAATGAGATGTTCATGTCATCATCATCCGATGGAGTTGAAGATGTGTAACGGTACACAAAAGGATAATGCATATAATAGCAGCAAAGCTAAAGAGGCTATTTTTTTCGTTCTACATAGATGGATTGATATTATACAGAAGACAAAATGAGTACTGATTTTTTGGGCAGTGCAAAAGCATAGATTGGATATGTACATATGCTTCCCGTTGGTAGGGCTTCTTTCCAAAATAGCTTGTTCTCGGTGCAGAACTTGTTCCTCTAACGAAGATGGCTGAAATTAATTTATGGGGATATGTCTTATGTCAGTCATACATGAAAAGAAAGCAATGGCTAATTACAGTGCAAGGAAAGAGCCGATGTTTGTTTCTAAAGATATTTTGATGTATCTCGTCCCCACGAATACGAAACAGAAAATGACCTATTTGTAAATAAGTATCTATACACGAAAGCTGTTCTTTTTTCTTACTGTTACACAGCAAGTTATAAAATAGAGAATTTTTTCAGTACCTGGGTAGGTCGGCTTGTTGAGGACTGTCGACATTCTGGCCCAGAGATTCTTCCTTTTCTTGTTTAGTTGGGAGAGTAATAATCTGCAGTTCTTGCTGAATGATACTGTCCTTGCCAGGTGCATTCCTAATACGAAACAATAGCTTTAGTAAACGATCGATAAGGGTCTCTGTCAGGTGAGATAAAATAATACAGTAGATAAGAAGATCGGACTCTTTATCTTTTGGAAAGTCTGGATTTGGAAAGAGTTTTTTCCCGGCAGTAGCGCGATCTATGTTCCCTGCCTGTGTTTTTGCCGGCTGTTTACTGCATAGAAAATAATGTACTTTGAGTGATCGAGCCAGAAAAAACGCAGTAAATATGACAAGAAAAAGACAACTATTGGAAAAAAAAAAGACAAAGATAACCCTTTTTTATCTGCAGACGGTGCAGTTTCGATGTCAAGGAGTATTTTTGTTGGCGTGACTGGTTGCGGTGTAGAGATGGATGGCCGGAGCGGTACCGATTTTGAACAATCCATACCATGAGATGTTTCTGTCCTGGTCCTGTTTTACCGAGAGCATGAAATTAGAGGATGGAGATTGATAGTGTATAGGGTACATTGGAAAGCTAGATGAACAGAAAATAGATTGGCATAAAGAAACCTGTATAGTATCATAGCTTGCTCAGTACTCAACGGACCCTGATATGCTTGGTCAGTTAGTAGCATTGGTGCAGCAATGGGAGATACCGGTTCAACTCTGACAATAGTATTCCTCCTGATCCCTGAATAATTTGGTACCTCTTTCGGAAGCACAATGAGGTTGTATGCTTTGCCAATTATATCGAGTAATGGTCCTGGGACATCAATTTTTGTGTTTTCATGTATTCTTATCATGTCATTGACGTCTACACCAGTCATCAATGTCGCAACCTTGCCTAATGCTGTGAACTGCGCGATTCCTGTACTGTCTGTGACAGCAAGCAAAAGCTTGTACCTAAGCCAACAGTGCATGAGAAAAAAATTTTAGGGAATGGGAAATCAGTAATACATCTTTGTTTTTCCCCAGAAGTATTTACAGAAAATGGAGGTGTTGCCATACCATTCTATGTAGTCATTCCGATGTACGGCACACCTTTCACAGAAGTGGTCCTTTAATTTGCTCCAACATTTTTTACATGCCTTGTAGTGCCAGTCGTATCGATTGTCGACATCATGGATTGACACAGCACACTTATACAATGTGTTCTGCATAGAAATAGCACGGCAAGTATATAAGAATAGCAAGAAATGTATGGAAAAGCTTTAGTGGACAAAGACACGGAACTAATCTTAGACACAAACAGTATTTCTTCCCAGCACTGAATGATTTTTTTTCTAGGGGTATTTGTACTGACAGAATGGATATTGACAGGGACCGCCAGGAATTCTGAAATCATAAGCGCCTGCGGTTCCAGACGATCAATTTGCTGAGCTTGGTTTGGCACAGGTATTCCATCATATGGGGGTCATACTGTATCTAGCACATCATAGAACAGCAAAGATAAAGAGTCAGGAACAAAAAAAAAGAAAAAAACAGACCCGAAATAAGAAAAGTCTAAATCACCGAAAAAGAAATGACACACAGATGCAAACCTGAAAAGGAACAGCAGCAGAGATCGGAAGCGAACCTCTGCAACAACAAAGAAAGAAGAAAACAGAATGGTCAAACAATATGCAGGAATAAGCCAACTAAGCTAGCCAAGTAAACTCAGCCATGAGCAGCAGTTTCTAAAACGATAACGGTACAGGAACCAGCTAAACTAACTCAAAGGGCGAACAACATTCATCAATTAAGCAAAGAGAAAGATCAAATAGCATGCACCACGCAAAAATTGGACCTCATTCACTGTACACAAGCGATACCAGCACCATTTATTTTTAAGCACAATATTTCTGCATGCATCATGTTCTTAAGCATACCATACTGATAAAAAACAACCTGGTCAAACTCCATAAAAATACAATAACAGTTCAATTGCTGGACCCCATGAAATTTTCTGTAAATTTTCTGAGAGCACCATGAAATCCAGAGAAAAACTCACACAACACCCGCAAAAAAATTTTCTGACCAAGTTCCTGTAACTGAGGCACAACCAAATAACACCTCAGCTCAAGAACAAAAGAATGTAAATATTCGACAGGACTGTCCTCAACCTAGCTAGGCCAGGCAGCAACAATCAGAAGCATCTATCCTGAGAAAGAAAGAGAGAGATCGGAAGGGAACACACAAACCTCGGCGGGCAAGACCAATGCGAGACAGGAGAGCACATGCACGCTGAAAAAAACAAATGGCATAAGTCAGGAAAAAATCGTATAATGTCATAAAACTAAATTGATTGAGCAGAATGTAAACATTAATTGTTGCACTTCAATTTTTGTAGCTAATTAATTTGTGATCGGCTTAAGTAAATTATTTGTATATATATTGATTTTTTTTTTACAGGAATAGAATTTTAATTTTTCATTAAATCTCGGTAATTAGAACTTTCCGCCAAAACTGATATCCCCCCTAATGATTTTATCCATCCAAAAGCGAAGTCCCTAAAAAACCCAAGTTGTTTTTCCAAAAGAACCGTGAAAAATCAGAAAGCACAGATACACACATTGCTTCCCCCAAAAGAAGAAAGCGAAACACAACAAAATAGGGAAAAAGAGCAGAAAAAAAAGGAACGGAAAAATGAGCAGAGAAAAAAGAAACAATCGCTCACCAAAGAAAGGATGAAGAAAAGCAAGAGCGGAAGAGCAGGAAGCACGCCGGAAAGCAAAGAAACTAGAAAGAAAAAGCAGCAGAGCAGACCGAAAGGAAACAGCCAGATCCAGCCTCCCCCACAGTGCGCAGAGAGGCTAACCACCATCGCCGTACACCTCGGGATGAGGAGAAAGAACAGGAAGAGGAATGGCTCCGTCCAGAAAAGCAAGAGCACAGATGAAATGCGGCAACAAACAATCGCAGGAGGAACTAAAAAAGAAGAGAGGAAGAAAAGACACGGAACAAACATAGAAACGGGCCGCAGAAAACTAAGCAGGACAGACGCAAGACAGGAAAAGTAATAGCGGACGGTCATGATGAAATCCATCTTGAAGCGAACAGTAACGCAAACCGTTGCGATTTGAGCTTTGCTACAGTTATTTTCCCAGCATGAAAATTGAAATACTTATAATTTTTTGTTTCCATCCAAATTTTACCGGTTTAATATTTTTTCCAGCCGATGTGAAGGATTTCAAAGAAAACTTTTAATACTTTTATATAATTTCTGCCCTTTTTCTTTTTAGGGTCGGATGACAAAGCGTCACACCGACAAGTTTTATTAATAAACAAAATATTTACAAAAAAGAAGAGAAAAAAAGAAGATAAATAAAACAAACTAAAAGCTAAACTAAGATCTATACAGGCAAGAGAAAGAAAAGATAAGCAAACAACAACTAGCCATGTTTTCTCTAAAATTCAAAATTTGCTGAAATTTTTTTTAGCACAAATTCAGGAGGAGTACTGCAATTCGAGAAGACACATCAATTACGTGATTTTCCTATGTTCCAAATTGTGGCAGTGCATATGGTGTCCCATAAATTCAATCCTGGATGTCTTTGGGAGAGCCAGAATTTATCAATTATGCCGAGGGTGAAATTTGATGTAATATGGTCCTGAACACACTTCAATAAAATGGGTGTAACTTTTAATCTGACCGTCGGATCGGGCCGAAATTTTGACAGGAGATCTGTGACTCAAAGCCCGATCTAAAACTAAATGTTTTGGCCAAATTGTCAGCTCTAATTCGCGATCCGAGCCTTCTTTCATGGACTTTTAGGCCTTTCTTTATTATTTTTAGCAGTTTTGTGGTTATTTTAAAAAATTTATGTATTTTTTCTTTCTAGGATTTTTGTATTAGCTATTAAAGACGGCTGTCATGGTTTATGGAAGTTTAATGGATTTTGAGAATTAAAACTTATTAAAAAATCTGAGAATCTGTGTGATTTCTCAATCAAAAATCTCTATTTTTCGTACTTTTCCACTATCTTTTTCTATATTTCGTGCATCAAAATTGAGGATAGGGAGTCTGAAGCGAAGTCAGCGGAAGGAGAGAGCCTTAGATCGAGGGAATTTGTACAGAGCAAATTGAAAAATATGGAGAATATTTTGTATGCTTTAAGAAAAGGATCTTTTAATTTAGGTAAGATTTTTCTGTAAAAAATTATCACCACATTATAAAATAAAACTTTTCGAAAATCTGCTATCTTAGCAAATTGTGTTCCATGGAAAAGTTTTTTTTTCGAAACCTTGAGTCCTTGACAGCTGCTGTCAAGAGAGCGTTGCATGGAAAAGTTGATAATGAAAGGTAAAAAAATATATATTTCTTTTTTCACAAAACCCTCAAGATTTTATTTAACTTTGAAATAATTTATTTATTAGTCAATATAGAACGAACCAAGAAAATGCAATTCATTTATTAGTAAATATTTTGAACTACCAACAATATGGTCAAAGGCTCAAAGCGTATTGTGGAAATCATTGGTGTGGTGGTTTTCGTCGTCTACAGTGCGTGTGCTTAATAAAGGAACCAAACAGAAAATATGCTTGTTTCCTAAATTTGGTATAAGAAGGTGATAAGTACTCGGTTGAACGCCTCTGATGATGTAAATGAGAGTCAGACTTCTGCTTGATGTAAAGTGTGAACGATAAATAAAGTTTGATGATTCCTCGTGTCTTATCAGTATAATAAAACGGATACTTTTTCTGCTTGATTATGATTGATGTTTTGACACTATGGAACGGAACCAATTTCAATTGGATGTCCTTAAATTTCTGTTAGCTCGTGTTATACGCAAAGCACTTATCCACTAAAATATGTATGAATGTTAATGGGTATATATCACTATATCAGAGTGAAAGGGCTATATATGAATCTGAATATATGATAAAGGGGGTATTTTACTACAATTGGGTGGTTAGTCCAATTTGGTTGACTCCTCAGAATATATAAGCAAAACTTCTCGGTTTGGATATCAGGCCCAGTTACAGTTAGATCAGGCCCAATATATTTGGTTTTTTTACTCTGCTTTCCCTAGTCCCTACCTACGGATGCAAAATGATCGAGACGATGGCGCAAATGAGTTGTTGCGTTGATTGTTTCGTCCTATGCAACGAAACAGTTTTTTATTTCGTTGATCGTTTCGTCCTGACGAAATGATCAAAATTGACGAAATTTTCGTGATTTACACATAGACGGTTTTATTGTTCCGTTAACCGTTTAATCCAAGCAAACAAAATCGTTTCGTTAACCGTTTCGTCCGGACGAAACAAAAAAAAACGGTTAAATGACTTCCGTTTTCAGCCATATCCCTACCTATGAGGTCAAGTGGTCAACCTAGAGCAGCATCGTTTATACAGAAATCATAGATAGGACTGGCTGCCAGTAAGCCTGTCAAACGTGTCTAAAAAGTACGGTACACCTCAAAATTGTTTCCGTTTAGCCATTTCGTTTCGAAACGGCACAAAATTCTATTTTGTTAACCGTGACACTTCAGAAAATATACATAAAATGATTTGAAATGAGACAGAAACGGTCAAAACAATATATTTTAGTGTTTTGTTATTTGAAACGAAATAAAAACTGTTTCGTTAACCGTTTCGTTTCAGCTATACGAAACGACAAAACGATAAACAACAGCCGTTGAAAGGCGTACTGGTTGGCACTCGATTAGGAAATGAAATTACTGTAGGTAATTTAGCAGTACCCAGTTGAAAGATTTGTTTTATATTAAGACTGACAACGACTGCATTTTGGACAGCCCAAAATGGTCAATTGAGATTATTCAGTGTCTTTTTATTCTTTTAAAATTTTAGGGGCTGTTTGACAAGATGCATTTTGTATAGTTGAGAACCAATCGACTTGCCAATCTGATAAACTCTCGCTTCCAATTGAAGTCATTATTATTGTCTGTTTAATTTGGTCAAAGCTTCGAATTCAAAGGAATTAGGACTTAGGCCACAAATTTAATATACTATATTCGAAGACAATATTCCATTCAGTTTGTGCAGAAAAACTTTTTATCATGAAATTTTTGTGTTCTCTACCAGACAGACTATATACAACCTATTTAGAGTAAAATTAAAATCGATCGGAAAATCGTATTACAACTGTTTAAAGGCTGTGCAAGATGGGAATGCTAAATAAGCACTAGAATGTTTAATCTCCATAATTAAATCGGTTTTGAAGATTTATTGCGGCAGTGATTTTGTGACCGATTATGTAGCAAATTACATAAACAATTTAATTTGACCCATTGTTTAACTGTCATGCGTAGGGGTGTCAATATCGTGCCATTTCACACGTTTTTGTTTTGTTCCATCCAAAACGAAAAAGAAACATAAGGTGAAGTGTGTAAAGAAACAAAAGAAACATAAGGATAAATTGGTTTCGTTTTTTAAAACGAAATGGAAGCGAAATAGAGATTTTACAACATTACAAGGATGAAACGGAAATTAGAACAAAAATGGAGTAAGTATAGTGAAAAATGGAGAACGGAACACAAAAACGTTTTGTTTTTCGAAACGAAACAATAATTTTGTTCCGTTATCAAAACGGAATAAAAACGAAAGAAGTTATTTATGTTGCTGTTTTCGACGTTTGACACTCCTAGCTAGTGTTCTAAAAAAAGCACGGCGTGTCTGAACACGGCACGACACGACACGATACGGAGGTGGTACGACACGGTAAAATGCTGACATGGCACGGCATGAGAACTTAAGCGTGTCGTGTCTTTAGGCGTGTCGTGTCCAACTTTGATGGAATAGACACGGCACGACACGACACGCAAATTGTCTAGACACGACATGACACGACACGAAACACGGCACGACACGGCACGAGACATGGCACGACACAACCTAAGAGACATAACAAGTTATAATCAGGATAAAAAATAGTAAATATTACGAAATAATAAGAAAAATTTTTATATTGTCTATTTTTTAAGGATAATTTTATAGTAAATATTACAAATTGTCCATACCAAGTTAGAACTAAAATTGCGATAGCTGAGGTTAGGACTTAGGTCTGGTTGTTTAGTAGACTTCACATAACATTGTGTAAAAATATCAAGTCAAAACAAGACGTCTAAAGCAAGTTTAGGAGCGAAACAACATGGATTTCGGTCTGAAATATGCCTCTGTCTCAGTGAAAATTGTAGACAAAGGTGCTTTCGAGCTAAACTAATTGAACACAAATTCCTAGGATATTATTTGCAATTATTTTTAGTCCAGAAAATATCAACAATCACCAAAAATATTTATAATATTCGCACTTTAGATAATTGTCTTTTCCATAAAACCCCAAAAAATTAATTGTCTAGCTTTCGTGAAGAAGTAAAGTCTGGTAATCATTTGTACCGTCCCTTGGGTTCGACCATAAAGCTTAACTAAAACGACTAGTGAGGTTAGCTCTAGGTTATAAATTTATTTGATACTTAGGTTTCATTTCTTTCATCATTAGAAATAAATTTACGTCTAGAAAGAGACTATTTTTTTATTCCTAGATGTATTCAAACGGATCCATAGATGTTTGGATTTTGTTATTTTATTGATAAATAGATTTTATGTGCATCCAAAAACATCGGCTGTAACTCCCAACTGTAGATTATCTATGCTTGATTAATGCAAACATGTCGACATTAATTATTACATATTTCCGAATCACAATTGTAGATTATTCAAGCTTTGAATAATGCAAAATAATACAGGAACGAGCCCCGGTATCATTATTACAAGTATATTTCGTTTTAAACTTTTCTTAAAAAAGAACTAATTTCTCTCGTTCGGAGAGAACGAATTGAGTGTGAAATTTCACTTCATGATTTCATTTCTGGAGAAATTCAATAAATTAAACTAAATATTTGCAAGTCGCTAAATATGAGAATTATATTACGATAGGGTCCAACGTCCAAGCCACTATTTTTAGATGCCACTAAACATCACAAATTCATCATTTAATTAATATTTTTAATTTTTTAATTCAAACTTCGAATATCTAATTCAATTTCATGAGAGTTGCATTATCATATAACTTTTATAAAATTTAAAAATCATTTGAAATTTGATAAACAAAATTTAAAATAAACAAATCTTATAAGCTATATATAATTCTTCATTCATCACTACATATAGGACTGAAAACGGGAGCCGTTTCAACCGTTATTTTGTTTCGTTCACAATGAAACGAAATGGCTAAGGAATATATCAAGAACGTAACAGTCAACGAAATAATAAAACGGTTTCGTCCATATGTAAATCAGGAAAATTTCATCAATTTCATTCATTTCATCCAAAACAACGAAATTAGTGGTCAGTTTCGTCAACGAAATGAAACAGTTAGCGAAACCCTCTAGTTTCTTTACCGCTTTGCATCCTAACTACATTGTACGACATCACTATACTATCTACTGAATCTGAAATTTAGGGCTGTCAATGGGTATGGTACGATACGGTAGAGACATTTTTCATACCCATACCCATTAAAATTTTCTTTACCCATACGGCCATACCATACCCTTACCCGTTAAAATTTGACTTTACCCGTACCCTACCCTTATCCGTTAAGAATTAACGGTAAGGGTAGGATAACGGTATAAAATGGATAATAATGTTAATAACTCAATGAAAAAATATTATTCAATAGAGATTAATAAATATTATCAGATAATCATATTAATAAAGTGAAACATTAAATAATATTTTAAATATAATAAAATCATACTATATCTTCTCATGTCAATTGCCACAAAAAAATTACATAACTAATTACTAATTATACAATATTTTCTCAAATGATAACTAAGAAGAAATGATCTTCTGAAAAAGTTTACTATTTTTTTAATGTAGCCCGTGAATGAAAAAAAAAATAGTTAACATATCAATTGAGTCTTACCATTATATCTAACGTAGTATTATTTCAATCAAATCTTATAATTTAATTGCTTAGTTTAATTATTAACATATCAATTGAATCTTCCAAATATATCTTTCGGATTTTAGTTTGTTATTAATATATTAAATGAATCTTACAATTATATTTTTTTGGTTATGATAAAAGTTAACGGTATGGTTAATTAACGAATACGAAATAGTGTTACCCACATCCATATCCATACCCAATAAATTAATGAAAATATTTTTTATCCATACCTATACTCGATAACTTAACGATAATAAAATTTTATCCATATACGTTTTATCGAATACGATACGAATATGATAAACGATTAAAATGGAAGGTGCTTTGGGCAGCATACTTTTCACTTGGAGCAACATCAAATATTTTGAAATAACTAAAATACCCTTCGGAACTCTATTCATGTTTCATTTTTTTCTCGTAAATTTGACAAACCTTCCTAATCTTCGAGTACGAACTTTTCATAATTTCTTCATAATAAATTTTGATTATAAATCTTTCTTTGAAAAGGCATGTCATGAGCATTAGAGATTATAAAAAAAGGGAAAATTAGATAGCTAGTTCAGTTCTACTAATAAACATTATATTTATTAATTTGTATTAAGAGATTTTTCAGATAATGGTTACAGTACTAAGGCACTATTAACTTTTACTAAGTAAATAAAAATATAGCTCAAAAAAATAGACGACCTCAAAATTTAAATTTATGTGTACAAATAAATTCATTTGAAGAATAATTAAAATTTCAGGAAACCGAACAAACTTAAATTAATTTGTTTTAGCCGCTAGTTAGAATTGGAAATATTCTGCTAGAAAATTTATTAGGAAAGTTCGCTGAGGACATATTTATCCAAATTATTTTCTAATTGTTGCTCGAAGTGAAAAACAGATTGCCCAAAGTACCTCCCGGTTAAAATAGTGTCATTAACAATCCTATATCTACATCAGCAGCCCCAGACCCAGAGCTCCATAAATACAGATCTCATGGGCTACAGGCACCGCTAGCGACGAACACGGAACATCTATGTAGCGGTGATGATTAAATTGTGAGATGGGTTGGGCCTTTAATTCCTGCATTAAATTCCTTGTTGGGAACTTGGTGGCATGTGTTGAATTCTTTCTGCCACGCCATAGTAAATTTGTAATGGTGGGGACTGGGGAGAAGATAATGGTCCCCACGTAAGGCTGGGCTCGTCCGATTCTGATCAAACTCAATTGGATAGTTCTTTGTCATTCAAACAATGGAATTTTATGGATTTCATAAGATAATTTAAATGCACATTAGGAAACTAAAAGATGGACGATCATACTTTGGATTCCTATATGGTCCCGTTCGTTGGCTGAATATATAAGGGGGAAAAAAAAAAGAAATGAGATAGATCTACAGATTGTAGGATAGTACTTTCCTGTATTCTTACTAATTTAAATGTGCATTTTGTTGTCTCCATACTGTAGCGTGAGAACTTACTAACAAAAATACAACACACAAAAATGTGGTAAATGTAAACTATATCATTTTTACTACGTACCCTCCAAACTATTTTGGTATTGTTAAAGCATAAGCATCAGTAAACTTCAACGTTAGAGACGAGGTCGTACATGGCGCACCTTTTTTTTTTTTTTCTTTTCTTTTTGACGGTGTTGACGCTAATAGAAAATCTGTATGCTCGTAGGGTCGTAGTCAAAGTGACATAATCACATAACCATTTCATTTTGATATTAATTTAATAGTTCAGTTTTTCATTTTGTTGAACAGAAAAGTGAGAGACATGCACTGTAAAAGAAAGAACAATTCATCCGTGATGCATATATTAGCTATACTGTAGATCATTATCTTTATTGTTGATTTTTCAAAATCATTTTTTATATTTTTTACATTATTTTTTAACACCTACAGCGTTGGCGCAGTGATTTAGCATGCATAAAACACTCCCACGTTAGCGCTGCTAGTGTTGCGTTGTATATGTGAATTGCGTAATACAAAAATAAAACATTGTTGTTGATCTTTACAAATTTCTATTCTCAGTTTTTTTTACGGTATGCTCTAATTAAATAAAAAAATTGCAAATAGTGTTATAGTGATATACTCGTCGAATTAAGCTAGCTCTAGTCCAGAGGTGCATTACACAAATTTTGTTCCATCTTTTAATATTAAATTAAGAAGTGTCTATTTTTAACTAATTGGACGATATTTACGTATCCATTAGACTCATGTCGCACCTGCTTTTTCTATTTACATCAGTACTCCAAAAACATAATTTGGATGGCTTTTTGTGTCTTGACAGGTCAATTACAGTAATAAATTTGTAATATTTATTATTATTTTATGGGGGCTTATTCATTATATTTTTATATAATATGAATATAATTTAAAAATATTTCATTTCGTTAATATTCATAATATTTCGTCATTATTCATTTAATTTGTTTCTTTAATAAAAAATACTGAGGAAAATTTTCTATGTTGTTATTATTTAAAATGACACCAGCCTGTGTGCTTCGAGATTTGTCTAGCAGTCGAGGATGAGCATTTGCAAGTCGTCGCCAAGCGATCAAGTCTCTTTTGTTGAAAACATGAGAACTCAGGCCGTGAAGGAACACGTGCCAACACAATTACACAATAGGATGGGGCACATCGTTTTGTGTGTCGTAGTGCCATGGGATGAGTCATGACTCATGAGTTGCAGAACCAAGCCAATTTTCAAATCCCCAACATACTCATTGGCTTTAGCCAAATTTTCACCTCACATAGTCACATGCTGTTGTTTTGAAGTCACTTCTTTTTTGAGTTAAAGTTCCATTTTGATCCCCACTTCACCGTTAGAATTTAAAAGTTTGGTCAGGGTGTTTAATGTTGCAGATATTTTGGGGAGGAGGCAGGTTTGCCACTAATGACACCAAAACAATTCATCCCCACCACGTTCTGCTCCAGTCCAATTTATCTACGCAGATGCCAGCTCCGGCTCTTTTTATTCTTTTTTAGTTTTTTACCGTTTTCATGAAATGTTTTGTTCGTTCCCTTTTGGCATTTTAATATTCTGAACAAATTATCCTTTTCTTCTGCGCCACCGGATACTACAACTCTCAAGACATTTTTTTTTCGAAATTTTTGTAAGTCTGAGAGTGCCAGTAAACCTTAATAATACAAATCTTTTTTTTTTTGTCTAAAAGAGAAGAATTCTCCCGTTATTTATTCATTTCTTTTTTTTTATATTAAGCGGCCACACACAATCATAAAAACGGTCGACCACAGTCAAGAGGCGCTACTTCACAAGAAATGGCACCGTGCAGTCGTAATAAATTTCTTGCATAGTAGCAACCACCAAATTTATTATGCAATAAAAGAACATCACTGCTCAAACTCTCGACTTCGGAAAAAAAAAAAATCAAATTCTGTAGTCATTGGCAAATGGCAACGCTATAACAGTAAAACCTATTTCCCAAAAACCCAATTCTTTCTCCCTCTCTTAAACCATAACCAGCAGACCACTCACTCTTTCACCCCAGTTACACCTCCAAACAACAATGGGAAGCCTCAGAGAGAGGTGTTCATGGCTATGGGTACTTCTAGCCATCACTCAGATTTGTACTCTCTGCGTTGCTACACCTAATCCTCCAAAAACGTACATAGTTCACATGGCCAAAGCTCAGATGCCGAGCAAGTTTACTCACCATCATGACTGGTATGCTTCCACCCTCAAATCTGTTGTAGCTTCCACAAAATTAGAATCACAAACTGAACCTGATCCAACAAAAAAAATTATCTACAACTATGGCACCACTTTTCATGGGTTTGCTGCCCAGCTGAGCGAAGACGAAGCCGAGCAATTGGAGAGCATCCCTGGTGTAATATCTGTACTGCCAGAAACAATATATGAGCTACATACTACGAGAAGCCCACAATTTCTAGGCATCGGTCCCGAGGTGGCCGAAAATATCTGGTCATCTGCTCTATCCGATCATGATGTCATCGCTGGTGTGCTCGACACAGGTATATGGCCTGAAAGCCCGAGCTTCAACGACAAAGGCTTGGGCCCTGTGCCTGCCAGGTGGAAGGGTACCTGTGAGTTAGGTCATGGATTCACAGCCAAGAATTGCAACAGGAAGATTATTGGAGCACGAATGTTTTACAAGGGTTACGAGGCGGCTGCAGGGACCCTCAATGAGACGACTGAGTTCAAGTCGCCAAGGGACCAAGATGGGCATGGGACCCACACAGCAGCCACAGTAGCTGGCTCAGCAGTGCCAGATGCTAACCTGTTTGGGTATGCATCTGGAACTGCAAGGGGCATGGCACCACGAGCCCGCATAGCTGCATACAAAGTGTGCTGGACTGGTGGTTGCTTTAGTTCTGACATTTTAGCTGCTGTAGACCGCGCTGTGGCAGATGGAGTTGATGTCCTGTCCATCTCACTTGGTGGCGGTGTCTCTTCATACTACCGTGACAGCCTATCTGTTGCTGCCTTCGGGGCTATGGAAATGGGGGTTTTTGTTGCTTGCTCTGCTGGCAATGGTGGCCCTGATCCAGTAAGCCTCACCAATGTTTCCCCATGGATAACCACTGTTGGAGCAAGCACAATGGATCGGGATTTCCCAGCCACTGTCAAATTAGGCAATGGGATGAATTTCACTGGCGTCTCACTCTACAAAGGCCGGGACAACCTCACTCCTCGAAAGCAATATGATGTGGTTTACATGGGTGGAAATGCGAGCTTCCCAGATCCGAGGTCCCTATGCCTCGAGGGAACCTTGGACCCACATGCTGTGGCAGGGAAAATAGTGATATGTGATCGTGGAATCAGCCCTCGAGTGCAAAAGGGGCAGGTGGTGAAAGATGCTGGTGGCGTCGGCATGATTCTGGCAAATTCTGCTGCCAATGGTGAGGAGCTTGTTGCTGATAGCCACCTACTCCCTGCTCTGGCAGTAGGAGATACTGCTGGGAAAGCAATCAAACAGTACAGCAAGACTGTTACACGACCTACAGCTACCATAGCTTTCGAGGGGACTAAAGTTGGGATTAAACCTTCACCAGTGGTGGCAGCCTTCTCTTCGAGAGGCCCAAACTTCCTTACATTGGAGATTCTAAAGCCTGATGTGATAGCTCCTGGGGTGAACATCCTGGCTGCATGGAGCGGCAATGTTGGCCCATCGAGTCTGTCAACTGACCGCAGACGAGTCCATTTCAACATTTTGTCAGGCACCTCCATGTCGTGCCCTCATGTGGGCGGTGTGGCTGCACTGATCAAAGCTACTCACCCTGATTGGAGTCCTGCTGCTATCAAATCAGCCCTAATGACCACAGCTTATGTGCATGACAACACATTCCAACCACTGAAAGATGCATCAACAGGTGAGCCGTCAACTCCTTACGATCATGGTGCAGGGCACATACACCCTGTAAGAGCTGTTAACCCAGGATTGGTTTACGATATTAGCCCTGATGATTACTTTGAGTTCCTTTGCACGCAGAAGCTAACATCAATTCAGCTGAAGGCCTTCTCTAAAACAAAGAATCGCACATGCAAACATAAATTTGCTTCCCCAGGGGACCTGAACTATCCAGCAATTTCTGTCGTTTTTCAGGAGCGACCTGCTTCAGTAGTAACACAACATAGAACAGTTACTAATGTTGGCACTCCTGTATCAACATACTCTGTCAAAGTCACTCCTTTCAAAGGTGCTACAGTTGCTGTTGAGCCCAGTGTATTGCATTTTACAAAGCAAAATCAGAGGTTATCATACAAGATCACCTTCAAGGCCAAAAGAGGACAGTCAGCACCTGAATTTGGTGCACTGACATGGTCTGATGGAACCCATTCAGTTCGCAGCACCGTCTCTCTTACATGGGTTGTACCACTGTGAAGCAATTTTAATGGTTTAGGTAGTAGCAGTAGCAGAAATTCACAAAGTTTGAATGTAAACAATCTGAAATTGAACATGCAGAAGAGTGCAACTGGTTAATCAAAAGAGGAATTACATTTTGCAGTGTGGAAGACTGTTCAATGAGTTTTACTGTGTAGCAAACTAGCAATCAATAAGACAATTCCTTTTTCAGAGATGTATTTTACTTCGTTTATTCTTATTGACATCTCTTGTAGTACAAACCCAGTAGCTATAAAAAGTTTAAAAAAAAAATACATTGGAATTTGGAATAGTAATTAGCTAGATTCCCATATTGTAACACCGTCGCAAGTGCATAATTTCTTGTAATTCTCACCAACCCCAGCACTTCGAGCTACCACTGCCGCAGCAATTCCAGGGTCAGATTTGTCCTCGGTACCGTATACAACAACAGAACGGCCAATCAGCTCAGCAACTTTAAGCTTCTCTTTAGCAACTGAGAATTGTGCTTCACCGTTCTCTAGCACATCTAGTGTTCCCAGGTCACCCAGTGGCTGTGACAACAACGTAGATTATAAATTTAATGTAGGATTAAAATAACATGAAGTTGTTAGATACAATGATTGTGATATTGTGATATTGTTCATGTGTTTCAAATAGATAAATATAACACTACATGAAATACTTCAATTAGTCAGCTGGAAGACGATTCAGGCTTGAAGAGTTTGTGTAAGTACTTTCATTGAATTTCTTGCAAAATTAACTGACACTATATTAAAATACGGGCATTTTGACTAAAATTGATATAGTTCTGTCGATTCAGTGAATCTAAAACTGACCAACCCCGGCACAACTTTTGACCAAACCTTCTTAAGTTCTAGCTTCTTCATCAAATTCAGAATGTTGGACTAGAAATGGTTAGATGTTGATAAACAAAGCTAATATTGAAACCATACATGATCTGAAGAATAGAGGAAAAATATCAGGTTAATGACATGACAAAACCAGTGGGTGGATCAGCTAAAATCTCAACCTCCAGTAGTAGTTATCAAAGGGTTCCCCACAACACTACCAAAAAGGAGATAAAGCAAAAGACAAATAGAAATGCCACAGGTATACTTCGGTCAGAAAGCTTATACAAAAAGTCTATCATGCCAAAAGTCTACTATTATTTAAAGAAAACCTATACAAAAAGGAGACATAGTACATTCGAAAATGTGTTTTATCAAAAAGTATTAACTGAGGTAAAAGAACTAGTATTGCAATAATTAGGATGACAATTTTTTTTCTTGGTGCAATTGAAAACACTAATTAACAGAAAATATTGACTGATTCCAAGTATGGAGTATGTGATAGGAAACTTAACTGCAATAAGTCTTCTTGACTAAGGAAAAGAGGTAGTTTTGCAACAAGCAATGACATGATTACATCTTTTTCCTTGGTGTGGCTTTAGTATGGAGTATGTAATAGGAAACCAACTGCACTGAGTCTCTATTAAGGATGCATCTGAATGCAAGACAAAAAAAAAATTATGCATAGAAGATACCTTTTCAGATAAATAGTCAGGAGGACTAAACACTTTCCCAGTACTAGCAGCACCTCTAGTCAGATCCCCAAACTCGTTTATTGACCAAGCATGTTTACCAGGAGAGAGGCCACTAAAGTTGGCTTCAATTCTAGCTAATTCCATGTTAACTTGAGCAAACCGCACAACACCAAATATGGAAGGACCCTTGAACTCCGCAACAGCAGCGGATATCAAAAATTCTAGTAACAAAATGATAAAAAAATATATAAATGACAATACACTATATATGTTTTTACCAAAGTGTAAGCAGGTCTTTAATATTTGCAGATAGCACTAATATTTCTCACAAGTGAGAATATTCACTTTTTTGTTTTCATTCACCTTCAAATAAAAATAATGAAAATATATAAAATGTTGATAGATTTGCAACTGTTTTCTCACCAGAGAGATTTGGCTTCATTCAATTCAAATTAACTATAAAAAAAAAAGATGTGTATGTTTGTTTGAAGGACATACACCTACTAGCTAGGAAAACACCTAGTTTGATCACTGTGAATGGCAACTTGGTCATTTTAACTTTGTTTTTGAAAATTGTTCAGTCTTTGCAAATAACGTGAAATCTGTTGAGTGTTACTGTTAATTAAAAGACAATCTGGAAGAATTGGTAACTTGTTACAAATATCCAAGTGATATACGAAATCATGGTAAGGAAATTGCATATAGAAAAGAGAGGACAAATCTACTAACCACTAGGATTGCCTTGACCAATCAACCGTGCATTCCGGCCAGTTTGCTCCAAAGCATCTAGCATAGTCTTAACTGGTAGAGATCCAAGGACTCTTACCACTTGATTGCTCAAATCCACATCCACACTTTTTATTCCTGACATAAAATGTGTCCTGTTAAGTTTCATGTGGTGTATCCAATTCCAACATGAGCTTGAAAGTTACCTAGATGAGCAATTATTTTTTACCTTCAAGAGCATCAAGCTTCTTCTTCACAGCTGAAACACAACCATCACAATGCATGTCGACCATGAATTCTGTCTGGAATAACCAAAAAACGCTTGAAATGTGAAAAACCATTAAATCAATGACTAATTAAAAAAAAAAAGAACTAACATTGGCAATCCATTACATTACATTTGTATTCATTAGAGGCACAAATTACTCCTAAGAAATAACATTAATTTGACTTCTCTTAGTAACTAAACACAGTGAAAACCTTCAGGTTCAACTTCAAAACAGAATTAAACAACTCAAATAGTGTGATTGTATCAATTTCGCTATCCTAAAGCCTAACTCTTAGCTTGAGATAAAATATAATCAGTAAGAGGTCACTGGAATTAAGGCTCGGGCTAATGAAAGTTAACTAGCTTTGATTTGTTAAGGCACTTTCAGTGAGGACACTAAGAACTTGTAAGAAATATTTGACAACAACAGCAAAAAAGATTAATAAATCATGACCCTGGTGAGGACATTAAGAACTTCTTAGCAATACTTAAACCATTAAATCATTCTAAATACTACCCTATCTCAACAGTCACAATTAAAAGAACAAATAAACAAACCAACAGAAAGGAAACATAAACCACTTACAGTGAGTTCAGGAAGATCCCCATCCTGCAACAAAACAACCAAACATTCCAAGATAATTAATTACAAACACAAACAAAAAAAAAAAAACATAACGACTTAATGAAAAACTTGACTCTCAACAAACAAGAAAAGCAGACCTTATCAGAGGGAATGGATTCAGTAGCAGGAGAATCCATCTGGACAGCAGCGGGAGGGGCGCCAAAGTTCGATCTCCTTAAATCTGATTTGAGGGAGGAAACGAGAGGGAATTTTACGCGGGAGGGGAACTGAGACTGGGACTGAGAGGAGGAGGAAGAATAGGAAGAGGAAAGAGAGATTGCTGCGAGCGCCGCGGGAACAGCTGTGACTGCTGTGCCTGTCAGAGCTCTCGCGAACGCTACCATCTTTATTCGTCTCTCTTTTCTCAGCACTTGGTCCACTTTACGAATTACGACCAGAGATTTATCATTTTCTTACACTTTCTTCGTTCGCCCGGGTTCCAGAAAATTCACGTGGGTCAAGAGTTGTTTTGAAGATTTTAGCACTTTATGGGCTTGATTTCGGCCAATCAGCCCAATCAGCCTTTTGTCTTTTTCAGAATCTTTCTCCATATCCAATATCGGTTATTCTTAAGGCTGAATGGGTCGAGAAAAAAAAAATTATTTTAGAAGTTCTTTTTTCCAATTTTTCATAATGTACTGTTTAATTTTATTCAAAAAAATAATGTATTATTACTTTACGACGGTAGTTTTGAACTCGATTGGTTTTGACCACCATTGTAGTTTGTGCGTATGTCCAGAAAATAAAGACAGTTTCTCATTTGGTTTCTCAATTCACAACATGTCCATACATTCGTTCTCCTTTCCAATGGGTTAAAATTTTGTGTTGGTAGTGTTATGATTAGCTATACTTTTGAATTTTTTTGAAAAAAAAATAACAAATTGCAGTCATACTGCTTTCTGCAAATTATTTCCTATTTCATTCTATCCTGGAAAATAGACAATTTCATAGAGTGAAAATTATGTTTTTCCAACAAAGTAAAATATATCCAGAAAATGTATATTTTCTCGAAAAAAATTGAAATGCGGATATTGGAACGAAATTATCTGGATCCTTGAAATTAAAAACCAGAGATTAGAGGCAGAGATAATCAATATCATAACCTTCCAAAAAACCGTATTTCTCGCACGAAAAATTTGTAAGTTGTTTTCTGATTATCTTCACTCCTTAGTACCTTTGATTTCTCATATTTCAGCAGTGGTGTGAGACTTTAAAAACATCCAAATTTCGTTAATTAAATTCAATGACTGTTATTTTAATAGGTAAATACGCTGTAAATTTTTATGGTTCTGTAACACTATCTTAGTTCTAATTTTAAGAGACCTCAGAGATTGATTTTTAGGGTCTGATCGGAAACAAAAATATACACATGAAAATCGGAAACCTAATTCTATTTTACTGATTCCTCTACCGGAAACTATAAGGTTGCGCTCCACAAACTTATTTTGAGATGGAGGAAAGAGAGTGGAATGGAAAGATTAGAAGGTTTGCTTTGTCAATTTTATTTATTTGCTCCAGGAATTAACAAAACAGGAGAGGATGAAAGAGAACACGGAGTAAGAAACAATAGAAATTGTGAAGAGTTTACTTCTAGACTCTACCTTCCGATTTGAGAGTAAACATGTTCCAGTCAAACCCTCCATTCCTCTACCTCCCCTTACGATTTGGATCGAAAAAATTGCCCCAGTGAAATTCCGTCAGAATGGTAGAAATTTGGTGCGATTTTGTTTGGTCGATGTCGCTGCCGATACTTTGACTAAATAGCCCTCGCGCTGAATTCCAAAGAGCGAAACAATAACAGGAGAAGGGTATATACAACTTTCAGGAGATGGGTAAAATAGTCAATTTGAAGAGACGAAATCATTTCTATTTGATTCCGATCATGAAATTTCAATTGAAATTCATTTCTTTTCAACTCTATTCTAATGAACTGAAACAAACTCTCTCCATTGACTCATTCTGATTAGAGCCTTAGTTTTTTCATAGTATTTTCAGCCCAAGATGAGAATTCAAATAATCCACTGAAGTTGGTAAAAGTATTTTCAATGAAAGCACTGAAGAACTAAAGCACTATACTTAGGGATTTACATTGGATGGGTCGATGATATTTGACTAAAATTTAAACCCAATCCGATATTGTCGGGTTAAAAAAAATTAATTAACCCGCTCATATTCTATAGATGGTTTTAATATGTTCAAATTTTGATCAAATAAAAATACATACTTAAATAACATAAAGAGAATTCAACATATAACATCATAGCAAATATTTGAGAATGGTTGATAAAAAAATTGTAACAAAATAGTTATAATAGCTTGATGAAAAAAAATGATAATATAATTAAAATTCAAATTAAAGAAGTTGAACTCTTAAACATATTTATAATTTTAAATGTTGATTTAGTTCATGAATACTTGCAAACAATAAGGAAATACGATATCGAAAGAAAAAGTAGAGTTCGTATTAAATATGATAAAATTATATAAATTTTTAGGATATAGATCATACTTAGGATAACTTATTTTTAGATCATAATGAATTGGGTTCAAACGGGTTACTACTAAGAATCCGTAGTCCAACATAAAGTAATAAATTTGTCAAAATTAAAATCCGTATCCAACCCGATAAAAATAGATTGGATCAGATGGATTGAACGGATTTGACGGATTTTTTTATACAGTCCTAAGTATACTAAATGAAAGCACTAATACATTTTTTTTTTAAATGAAAGCATTAATAAAATTAAAAGCAGTGCGCTGTATTAAATTGATCAATGTAACGCACTATATTAATGCGGTCAACACGTCAGTAATTTTTTTGTTGATTTTAGTCTATTTTTTTTTGCAAAATAATACAAATAATTTTATCAAGAGAATTTAAAATACATAATATTAGAGATAGGTTATATACCTATATTATGGAAAAAAAATTAAAAATCTCATAATTCTTTTTACCTAAGAATATTGAATTAAAATAAATAATTTTATGTTTGGTTAAATTGACAGAAAAGAAAATTGATGTATGTTTATAACCGATAAATTGTTAACATAACTACCACCCACTACTACTATTAAATTTGAAGTATGTATACTGCTGCTGCTGCTATTAATGCTACTCTTACTACTACTACTACTTCTGCTGCTGCTTCAATTTTGTGAGTGCCAAATTGGTTCAAATAATTCTTAATTACATTATATTTAATACATAACCAATTTATACTATATATAGTGAGCATATCGATAATTTTTTTTCGAAAACTAATGTTTTAATTTTGCAGTCATAAATATATATTTTTTTCATAATTCCGTAACACTAACCTAATTTTTTGTTCTAGAGTTGCATAAACTTGAGACATATTTAAAACTTTTTTCTTAAAGATTATTTTAAACTTAAGGAAAAATAATAAAACAAATAAACTAACATCAATGAAATTAGAACTTACTATAGTTGAAATCTCAAAAAAAAAAAAAAAGGGTGCAAGCACTCAGGATTCCATGGGAAATTCTGCAAGTTGTATATATCAAAGTTTCAAAATAAACAAAAAGACAAAGACAATTGGCATTTTGGGTGTTAAATATGGTTTGTAGAAATTAAAATTTTACGTTCATGTTTAGACATCGACCACAGTAAATTTTTATAAACAGCTATATTTAATTTTTTTTTTGATATTTTTCTAAAATAAGTACTTAATATCAACGTGTCTAACTTTAAAGTTGATGCAAGCTTTCAAATACAGTGAAAAGAAAAGTTATATACTTATTACTTTAAATTTTATAATTCTAAAATTAAAATATTTATACATTTCGCAAAAACAAATCGACTGTAATTCTGTAAGCTTTAAAGTTGTGGCATACTGGCATATATACTAAGCTTTGACCAAATGAATGCAACAAACAACTTTGACTGATTTTCTAGTGCTATCATTTATTGATTTTGTAGTGTTTTAATTTTTTTTTTGACCAGTATTACTGAATTTTGAATTTTTTTGATTCAAGTGGTATCATATTTTTGAAGATGCCATAGCAAATTATAGTCGAGTTATTTTTATTTATTGTTCTTAGTTTTAACGTAAGCATTTAATTAATATCAATTTATTTATCAAAATTCGAAAGTACTGGATGCAACTTGTCTTGAGCATAAGGACCTGTGCTTCGTAGTTGCTTAATATTTAATTAATAGCCCTGAAATTGAAACTTTATACACCATTTTGCAAAAGCAAATCATCTGCAGCATCTAATTAAAAAATTATATCTTCTATATATTTAATTATTTATAATGTTAATTTTGACCATATTAATTCAGTATACAACTGTTACTGATTTCTAGTGCTTTTCATTCATTTCTTTGACCAGCTTTAATGAAGTAGTTTATTTTCCTTATAGTGCTTTCATTCAATACTAAGAATAAATTAGTAAACGAACCTCTCGGGTATATACCTTATAAAAGTTAGAGACCTATAATTGTTCTGAAACTATCCCACCATTTCTCTCATTCAGAATGGAACCAAACCTCTGCTTTCCTCCATTGTTCCTCACTCTGTTTCTTTTCTTGTTTTCCTTTCCAGTCATAATAAGTTTCGATGTGTCCTCTACTATATCAAGCACCAATGAGAATAGTACCTCTGAAACACAAATTTACATTGTTCGTGTACAACCACCACCAAACAACTCCTATCCTCAGGATCTTACCAGTTGGTATGAATCGTTCCTTCCCTCAAATTTAGACCCAAAATCTGCTAGATCACAAATTATCCACTCGTACAGCGAAGCAATTATTGGTTTCGCCGCTGAACTAACTAGTGATGCAATCAATTACATGAAGAAAAAGGAAGGTTTCTTACGAGCTTTTCCTGATGAAGTGCTTCCGCTACTAACAACACACACACCCGACTTTTTGGGACTTCATTCTGGTAATGAAGCCTGGCACAACTCCCATATGGGAAAGGGTACTATTGTTGGCCTTTTGGACTCCGGGGTTTGGCCTGGACATCCTTCCTTTGACGACAGTGGGATTCCAAGTCCTCCTTCAAGGTGGAAGGGAAGCTGTCATTTCGATAAATTGGCATGCAACAAAAAGCTGATAGGTGCCAAGAGTATCTTATTAGGTGGACGCAATAATGAATCCCCTATAGACAATGTCGGTCATGGGACACACACTGCGAGCACAGCAGCAGGAAATTTCGTTCAAAATGCTAATGTGCTGGGGTGCGGCAATGGGACGGCAGTTGGCATGGCACCGAAAGCACATCTTGCCATTTACAAGGTTTGTGAATCATGAGGTTGCAGTAGATCAGATGTTCTGGCAGGGATTGACGAAGCTATCAAGGATGGTGTAGATGTGCTGTCTATTTCCCTTGGGGGTGCATCGGTTCCTTTTTATGAGGATACAATTGCAATCGGTGCTTACAGTGCAATCCAGAAGGGAATCTTTGTAAGTTGCTCAGCTGGAAATTCCGGTCCCTCTTCTAGTAGTATTGCAAATGACGCACCGTGGATACTCACGGTCGGGGCAAGCACCATGGATAGAAAATTTCGTGCTGCTGTGAAATTAGGTGATGGTCAAGAATTTCTCGGTGAATCACTTTTTCAATTGAAAAATCTTTCAACAACTACTGTAGTTTACCCAGGAAGTTGCATGTATAATTTTTCTTATCCCGTTAAGGGTAAGATAGTTGTTTGTGACATCTCTGACGGTATAGTAGCGTCAGGCAACCTGGTAAAACAAAGTGGAGGTGTTGGAATGATTTTGATAAACCAAGAAAATAATGGGTTCACAACCTTAGCTAACCTTCACCAACTTCCGGCTTCTCATGTAGACTATGCTGATGGCATATCTATAAAAAAATACATAAAACAATCCAGAAATGCTACTGCCTCAATAACTTTTGAAGGAACAAGTCTTGGCAACTCTCCGGCTCCAACCATTGCTTTTTTCTCATCTCGAGGACCTAGCAAACAAACAAATGGCATTCTAAAACCTGACATTATTGGCCCGGGCGTGAATGTCCTTGCAGCTTGGCCACATGAAGTCGGGCCAAACTCAAAGAACCAAAACAAAAAAACTTTCAATGTAATCTCTGGCACTTCCATGTCAGCTCCTCACTTAAGCGGTGTTGCAGCACTTATCAAAAGCATGCACCCAAATTGGTCACCTGCAGCAATTAAATCGGCAATAATGACAACCGCTGACGTTGTTGATCATGAAGGAAAGCCTATCATGGATGAGAAGCTACAAAATGCCAGCTTCTTTTCTATGGGAGCAGACCCATGTAAATCCAATTAAAGCAGTTGATCCAGGTCTAGTCTATGACATACAAGAGAATGAATACATAGGAGTTCTGTGTGCATTGGGATATACTGATACTGAAGTTGAAATAATTACGCAGAAGAAGGTTCTTTGTGAGAAAGAAAGAAAGGTTGAAGATGTCGAGTTAAATTATCCATCCATAACCGTATCAACTGCAATTTATGATCACATCATTGTGAACAGAACGGTGACAAATGTAGGAATGCCAAATACAAAGTATACTGGCAAAGTTGTGGTACCGAAAGGTGTATCTGCTACTGTGTCACCCAAAGTGCTGGAATTCTCGGAAGTAGACGAGACACAGAGTTTCACTGTGAGTTTGAAGTGGCCTCCTAATGCAACTGCTGTAGGAAGTTTAACTTGGATATCAAATGAGCACATTGTATGGAGCCCTATTGTTATCTTTTAATTTATAAGAAATGTAGCTCTTTTATTAATGGATGAATAAATTATATGTGATGGATCGTTTTTTCCTTTTTTTTGAATGATCGAAAAATGTGATCGTTGTTCTCTTCTAAAGTTTGTTCTTATTGGCTATTGTCACATCCATCATTTTACTTCCTATGAAAACAAAATTTAAATTTACAATCAAGATCAAGTTAGATTAAAAAAAAAAAATACAACTTCTAGCTTGTGCCTACTACCTAATTAAGTTCATGTAACAAACGCAGTTGCGGATAGAGGAATATGAATCTAAAAATAAATAAATAATAAATAAATAAAAGGAAAGAAAAACCTATTTGCGTTATTCGTTTGAAATAACATATATACACGATATCTTTGTTGGTTTCTATCATTAAATTCTTCTCTTGGCGGTAAATTATTTTTGTGCTATTTTCTCACTTTAGAACAATGATTATAATTTCATACATTTTCCTTGAAAAGGAGCAATATGCTATTTCGGATTTGGTCGAAACTGTTTTGTTTTTTGCTTTCGTCACCAAACTTAAGCTTGATAAGAGATTTAACTTTTGTAGTGATCATGTTTAATTAGAATTTGATTTAGTTGAAGGCCTATTTATGCTAGTTGTGATGCAACAAGTCGACCATGCATCAAATAATAGTAGTAGTAAATAATAATACTTAATAAATTATAAAAAGAAACGCTACAAGTTAATCACTAGTTATCCAGAATTTGCCGGGCTGAGCTTCTAGGCCCAATTGCTCAAAACCAATAAATATTTGCTAATATTTCGTATGGGTCGAGGCCTTTCGAAACAATCGCATCGCTACTGGTCATAATGATTTATAAAATAATCTTATATAGTTATATATTGTGCTGGTTCATCAATGAGCGAAGAAGCATTTTGAAACATTATCTGTGTTCTTCAAGCATCTAGCTAGTACGCGTGGGCAAAATATAAAATTTTTTATTTTAGATTTGGTACTATATATCAAAATTTATATCAATGGAAGTAAATAGAAAGTAGATGCATAATTTTCATTATCAAATTTGATGTTATCTTTTTAATTATCACATTCATTCATAATAATTATGTACAATATTGCCACCATATAAATAATTTTAGTGATTTATAAATAAAGGTTCTCTGTAGTCTGTACCGTATCTTTAAATGATTCAGTAATAATTTCTTCCCTGCCAAATACTTACCTTTGTAATAATTAACTTGCAAAAATGTTCTCTGAATCCTCTATAAGTACAAAAAAAAGAGAAGCAACTTCATATCTAACACAACTAAGAAACTTATTCCATATTTTCTCTTCAAACAATGAAGTCCTGTTTTGATTTTTTTCCCTCATTTCTTATACTTTTCCTCCTTTCATCCACCTCCACCGTACTATTTGTTTCACAAGTTGCTTGTGCTGACACAAGCATCTGGAACAACAATGACCTTGAGACACAAACATACATCATCCGTATGCAACCGCCGACCAATCTGTCCTTCACCTCAGAGGATCTCAAATCTTGGTATAACTCGTTGCTTCAACCACTTTTAAACCCTACTGGTACACTTAAATCCCGTGTTATCCACTCTTATAGCACAGTCTTCTCCGGTTTTGTTGCAACACTCACCACAGAAGAAGTTAAGCAACTGGAGAAGATAGATGGCTTCTTGAAAGCATTTCCAGATCGGTTACTACCACTAATGACAACCCACTCCCCTGCCTTCTTGGGTCTTAATATTAGGAGTGGCTTATGGGAAAAATTTGGCATGGGCAAAGGTGTCATTATTGGAGTTATTGACACTGGTATCACACCAGGCCATCCTTCTTTTGATGACACTCGAATGCCTGCCCCTCCTTCTAAGTGGAAAGGAAGATGTGAATTTCAGAATTCAGTGTGCAACCGTAAGCTCATTGGAGCTCGAAACTTTGTACAAGACATACAAATGGAGGACAATAGTCCTCCCATAGACGATGAAGGTCATGGGACTCATACAGCAAGCACAGCTGCAGGTAATTTTGTTTCCAATGCAAACATGCTTGGAAGCGGTAATGGTACTGCAGCTGGTATGTCACCAAGGGCACACCTCGCCATATACAAAGCTTGCTCTGAGATTGGTTGCTCAGAGTCTAATGTGCTAGCTGCAATGGATGCAGCTATCAATGATGGTGTAGATATTTTATCTCTCTCTCTTGGAGGTGGACCAAGTTCTTTTGATGAGGATTCCATCGCTATCGGTTCATTTGCCGCCATTCAGAAGGGGATCGTCGTAAGTTGTGCTGCTGGCAATGGCGGCCCTAGTCCATTCTTACTTAGTAATGCTGCACCATGGATACTTACAGTAGGGGCAAGTACCATGGATAGAAAATTTAAGGCAGTTGTTACGTTAGGCGATGGACAGGAAATTGAAGGTGAATCATTGTTTCAGACCACCAATGTTCCATTTACACCTATAGTACACCCACCTAGTTGTGACTCAAGTGATCTAGGTGATGTCAAAGGTAAGATAGTGGTTTGTGTCAGTTCAGTCGCACCTGGTGATAATGTAAAAGCTGCAGGGGGTGCTGCAATGATATTAACAAATAAAGATACTCAGGGATATACCATCTTAGCTCAAGCTTTTGATCTTCCAGCTTCTATAGTGAACTATGTTAATGGAACAACAATTCTGTCATATGTGGAAAAATCCCAAAATGCCACAGCATCAATTACTTTCAAGGGAACTACCCTTGGAAACTCTCCAGCTCCAACCATTGCATACTTTTCTTCTCGAGGGCCAAGCCAACAAACACTAGAAATCCTAAAGCCTGATATTGTTGGTCCTGGTGTTAATATCCTTGCTGCATGGCCTGACCAAGTTGGAGAGTTTGCAACAAAGCTTACCAAGAAGAATTTTAATATCATATCAGGAACTTCAATGTCTACTCCCCACCTAAGTGGAATCGCTGCACTCATCAAAAGCATGCACCCAAATTGGTCACCTGCAGCAATCAAATCAGCAATGATAACAACCTCACAACTTCTAGATAATAATGGTAATCCCATCATGGATGAGAAGAACAATCCCGCTGATCACTTTTCTATGGGAGCTGGTCATGTCGACTGTTGAAAGCATAGATGATAAAGGGGCCTAACTAGCTTCAGAGTAATTGTCATCATGGGCTAGATTAAGTTTGCCTTCCGATCTTTTATTAATTATTAAAAGGTTGCAAAGTTTTATATTTTGTTTTTTAGAAATTTGACCGTTAGAGGTCCAAACGGTAAAATATTTTACCGTTACTTCTTTTTTACCGTTAACTTTTCTCTGCCTATAAAAGAGGCGTTGTACAATTCGTAAATAATCAGAATAATACAATTATTCATTATTCCAATCAAATTAAGCTGTCTCAAAACTCAACATGGTATCAGAGCGTATCAATTAAGCTTCCGCAATCAAAGACAAATCAGCCTGTCAAACAGAATGATGGCTCAAAATCAAGAAGGGAAGCACTCGGCAGTGACCGAGCCTATCTCCTTAAACTCCGATATTGAGCCGATTGAAAAGAAAAAAAACCTCTCGTGGGTACAGATTCTAACCAAGCCCATCAGCGGCAATCAGAAAATTGCCACTGGCACCAACAAAAACACAAATCAATCAAAGCCTAATAAGTGCTCATCGCAAAGAACCGCAGAGAAACAAAGAAAAATCGAGCATAATGCCCAAATAGATTACCTTGATTTATCTGACCAACCTCGAAATCAAAGGTTTAGTGCTGATCTCCTCCACCTCACGAGCAAAAACCAACAGGACGTTGTCAGTCAAGGCAGCGACGCTGGTGGCCGGCCAAACCCTAGCTCCGATTGTGCAGAAGGAGAAGAGAAGGAAGTCACCAACAATACAGATCCATGTAGCCATTCCAAGAGGCGTGGCCATGAGATGGAGAGGTGTCGGTTTCTTTATCCCCACCTTAAGCCGGCCAAGAAGAAAGAGGGATGCAGAGGTGTTGTCGAGAAGAGAAGCGGAAATGATGCTTCGCGAAAGGGGGAGAAGAGCTTAAGCTCTGCGGCTGGCTCGAACTGTGACTCGATGAAGCATAGAATCGATCAGATCGAAGACCAGCTGTTCACCTTAGTTTCCACTCTTTTGCGACACAGTAAAGGTCCAAATTATTTTTTATCAGATGGGCCTAGTAAAACCCATAAGTCGGAAAAATTGTTTTTGAGTCCAAGAAATCGGAGTAAGCCTGTTGTGTTAAACAATATTGCAAGCCGAACTTGTGTTGATACCAACATGTTGAATGAACCAAAAACATTATTTAATGAGTTCGGTTTTTATATAAGCCAAAATAAAAAAGATATTAATGACCAATATTTTACCGTAGCAAATAATGAAAAAATCAAAATTAAGGGTTGGGGTATGATTAGTATTTTGCCAAAAAAATTTTTACAAGATGTTTTTTTTGTTGAAGAATGTTCGGTCAATTTGTTGTCAATTTCTAAACTTTCTAGAGATTTGAATTGTGAAATAATTTTTAAAGAAAAAGGTGTAATTTTTCAAGATTTAATCACCAAAGAAAAAATTGGTGAAGGCTTTCTTGAAAATGGTCTTTATTTTTTAACTAGTAATAAATTTGTTTTCAAAACTAGTAAAAATGAAGATTTGAGTAAACTTTGGCACAAGCGTGTTGGGCATCCTTCCGATAGAATTTTAAATAAAATATTTAATTTTTCTAATATAGATTGTAGTAAGTGTGAAACTTGTAAACTTGCAAAACATACTAGATCTCCTTTTTCTATTTCAAACTCTAAAAGTAATGATTTATTTGAACTTATTCATTCCGATGTTTGGGGTCCGGCCCCTATAACTTCTTATAATGATTATAGATACTTTGTTATTTTTATTGATGATTTTTCAAAAACTACATGGTTGTATTTGATGAAAAATAAAAATGAAGTTTTTTCGCATTTTCAAACTTTTGTGAATTTTGTTGAAAATCAATTTGAGAAAAAAGTCAAAATTTTGAGAACGGATAATGGTACCGAGTTTGTTAATCAAACTTTTTCTAACTTTTTTAAACAAAAAGGTATTTTACATCAAACTACTTGTATTTATACTCCTCAACAAAACGGTGTTTCTGAAAGGAAAAATCGTCATATTTTAGAAGTTACTAGGTCACTTTTATTTCAAAATAATGTTCCAAAAGTTTTTTGGTCGGATGCCGTTTTAACCGCAACTTATTTAATAAATAGGTTACCAAGTGTCATTTTGGATTTTAAAAGTCCTTTAGAAATTCTTTATGGTAGAAAATTAGATATTAGTCATTTAAGAGTTTTTGGTTGTAAATGTTTTGTGCACAATCAAAGAATTGACAAACTCGATTTTACTTCAATTAAAACTATTTTTGTTGGGTATTCTTCCGAAAAAAAGGGATACAAATGTTACGACCCAAAAAATAAAAAACTTTATATTTCTAGAGATGTTAGTTTTTTTGAAAATGAACCATTTTATGAAAATTATAATGAAAATAATGTTGAAAAAATTCTTCCAAGTGATTTTATATATCCTTGTGTTACTAATATCGAAACGAATGAGTTTCGAAGAGAATTGAGAAATGTTTTAGGTGAAGAATCACAAGAAGAAAGTGAAAGAAGTCTACAAAGTGAGGAAAATCAAAACGAAGAACTTGAAGAAACCGAACAAGAAGAACACATTGAGGAGGACAACGGAACTCAACAGAACACATTGAGGAGGACAACGGAACACATTGAGCAAAATACGTCATTGAGAAGATCAAGTCGACAACCTCAACCTTCCACAAGATTAAGGGATTTTGTCACTTATTCGGTACAATATCCAATTCAAGATTATATTTCTTATAATAATGTATCTCGTGAACATTATGTATTCTTAAATTCTTTGTCAAAAATTGATGAACCAACTAATTATGAGGTAGCAAAAAAGGATCCAAAATGGTGTAAGGCAATGGAAGAAGAACTTCATGCCTTAGAAAAAAATCAAACTTGGGTACTTTGTAAATTACCAAAAAAGAAAAAAGCGGTCGATTGTAAGTGGGTATACAAAATTAAATACCATAGTGATGGTACCATAGAACGGTACAAAGCTAGATTGGTGGCCAAAGGATATACCCAAACTTATGGTATAGATTATCATGAAACCTTCGCACCGGTGGCTAAAATGAATACCGTTAGAATACTTTTTTCTATAGCAATAAATAATAATTGGACCTTACATCAAATGGATGTTAAAAATGCTTTTCTTCAAGGAAATCTTGAAGAAGAAGTATACATGTCCTTACCACCCGGCCACAAAAAGGAAAATATTTCTAACCTTGTGTGTAGGTTAAAAAAATCCATTTATGGATTAAAGCAATCTCCAAGAGCATGGTATGGAAAGCTTTCTCAATTTTTATTATCTTGTAATTTTAAAAAAAGTGGAGCCGATTCATCATTATTTGTCAGACATAATATCAAAGGTACCACCGTGGTCTTAGTTTATGTCGATGACATAATCATAACCGGAAACAACCAAATTGAAATTGATAATGTCAAAAAAGACTTGAAGCACAAATTCGATATTAAAGATCTAGGCATATTAAAATATTTTCTTGGAATAGAAATTGCTCACTCTTCGAAAGGACTATTTATATGCCAAAGAAAATATGTTTTGGACTTGCTTAAGGAGACCGGTAAATTAGGATGTAAGCCGGCCAAAACCCCAATAGATATAAATGAGAAACTTGATAATGAAAAAGGTGAACCATTAAAAGACATAAGTCATTTTCAAAGACTTGTTGGTAAATTAATTTACCTAACCGTTACGAGACCAGACCTAGCCTTTGCGGTAAGCCAAATTAGTAAATTCATGCATGCACCTAGAACACCTCATTTAGATGCCATTAATAGAATATTAAGGTATCTAAAAGGTACTCCCGGAAAGGGAATTTGGATGAGAAAAAATGATACTAATGCTATATGTGGCTATTCCGATGCAGATTGGGCCGGAAGTTTTGATAGAAAATCGACAACCGGTTTTTGCACATTTGTAGGCGGAAATATGGTCACATGGAAAAGCAAGAAACAAAATGTCGTGGCTCGATCAAGCGCGGAAGCGGAATATCGGGCTATGGCATCCACTGCAAGTGAGTTGATATGGATCAAGCAATTACTAACCGACTTGAATATCAAACATGAAGCACCAATGAAGATGTTTTGTGATAATCAAGCGGCGAGACATATCGCGGCGAATCCCGTCTTTCACGAGCGGACTAAACACATAGAAGTGGATTGCCACTTTATTAGAGAAAAAGTCCAAGCCAAAGAAATCGAGACTCCATATGTGAAGAGCAAGGATCAATTGGCGGACATTTTCACCAAGGGAATGAACACCAAGACTTTCGAAGATCTTTCTTACAAGCTAGGATTGTATGATATCTACAAACCTAGCTTGAGGGGGAGTGTTGAAAGCATAGATGATAAAGGGGCCTAACTAGCTTCAGAGTAATTGTCATCATGGGCTAGATTAAGTTTGCCTTCCGATCTTTTATTAATTATTAAAAGGTTGCAAAGTTTTATATTTTGTTTTTTAGAAATTTGACCGTTAGAGGTCCAAACGGTAAAATATTTTACCGTTACTTCTTTTTTACCGTTAACTTTTCTCTGCCTATAAAAGAGGCGTTGTACAATTCGTAAATAATCAGAATAATACAATTATTCATTATTCCAATCAAATTAAGCTGTCTCAAAACTCAACATCGACGCCTCGAAAGCAATTAATCCAGGCCTTGTTTACGACATTAGCCCAGAGGAATTCATAGGCCTTCTTTGTGGTTTAGGATATACAGATAAGCAAGTTCAAACAATCACAAATGAAAAAGTCGCATGTAAGAAAGTGAAGAAGATTGAACAAACCCAATTGAACTATCCATCCATAACAACGTCAGCAAGCACCAGCAATCTTGTTGTGAATAGAACGGTGACAAATGTGGGCACTGCAAATGCAAAATACACTGCGGAAGTTGTAATGCCAAAAGGGGTCACTGTTACTGTATCACCCAAAGTGTTGCAATTCTCAAATGTGAACGAGAAACAAAGTTTCACTGTAAGCATGAGCTGGACTCCTGCCAACAGTGCTTATATTGCAGGAAACTTGAATTGGGTCTCTGGTGAAAACATTGTTAGAATTCCAATTGTCATATATAAAAGCCCATAATATTGTCATTGTAATATATACAATAAAATGATATGGCAGTCTCTTTAGCATTCAAAAGGACATTTTAGTCCCTTTTATTGTTGCCTGTCAATTGGTTATGTAGTTTTGGTTGAATTAAGGAAATTATACAAATTATCTGAAATAAGCAGACAATTAGTAGCCTCAATTTTTACTGCAAAAAATTCTATTGATATATGCTCCTTTTCGGCGGCTGTTGTTTCCTTCATTTATTTCATTTATTTATTATTTTTTTTTTTGCGAGAAATAGATTGTTATGAATAGCTGAAACATGATATATCTGTTAGCTGGTCTGCATTCAAATAAATATCACAACATGTGGATTATTTAAAAAACTTGTAAAAAAGACTTTAATATTGTACTTAATTAAATATATTAATATTATCATTAATTGGCTTGAAATTTTGAGAAGTTTCATTCTTCAATATATGCACTGACGTTTGAGTAGCAAAATCAATACTAAAACATCATAGAGGAAACATACTAAAGGTACCAGTACTTTCTTCAAAAAATAATAATAAATAATGGTACCAGTACTATATAAACTACAAAACTACTATAAACGAACGTCGTAATGATTCGCATATCTCCCAACACTCCAATGTACGAAAAGTATATATCCAAATGCTATACACCCCAACTAGAAGTCCATATCTTCTCATTGTTTTATTAACACCAACTCTGAAATCCTAAATTAAATGAATGAAGTAAATTAAATATTACCCTTGTTTCCTTTGCAGGTTCTTATTAGTTTTATTTATATTCACTTTTTTTTTCTTTTATGAACGCAAATAATTCAAACTACAAATAAGATAAACTGATAAGTAAGCTTAAAGTGATGCAACAAGCTTCTACCAATAATGTTGCAATAACAAGAAGTGGTGGAAATAAACTACGAATTTAATTAAAAAAATATAAATACTTGTTTTTAGGTCAAACTCATACATATATGCACAACATATTTTTGCTAATTTCTAGCACTAAATTCGTATTTATTCACTATAACTTTCTCTTGGTGACAAATAATTGCATTGCTTCTATTTTCTAACTTTTGAACTATGTTTTGTTTTTAAATCTCTTTACTCGAAATAGAAGTAATCATGTAATTATACATTTCAATTCTGGACTAGGTCGAATTAATTTGTCTTTTCTTTCATCACAAACCTTGACCTGATCATCAGCAATTTCAACATCGTTTTGTTCTTTTTTTGCCAACAATTATGTAAGTCATCAGAGGGCAGTTGGTTTAGCAAAAGGTCTACTTTTATGCCAGTAAATTATTCTACAAGTCGGTAGCAATTTAGTTGTCCAAAATTTTGTTAGGGAGATTAAAATAGACCGAATGGTGTATGTTGCATTGCTCCAACATAGTAATATATGCAATAATATGATATTCTAAATATGTGCGGTGCCGTATCAAATACGTCATGTTCAGATTATCTATCATGCCGTATCATACCATGTCTAAATTCCAAGGGATGGACACGACACACCTAAGGACACACCACGCCTCATGTCTTCATGTCGTGTGGTGTCGAGTCTCCTTTAAACATTCCGTGCCATGTTGTATTTAAACATGTTTAAATTTCATAAAACATAGTTATATACTTATGTTTACGTATGAATTGGGTATTCAAATTATAAAATTGTTCTTAAAAACTAGACAATATAAGACTTTTCTTGTTGTTTTATAAAATTTATCATCTTTAATGTTGTGTCCTCAAGAGCAATGTCATGCTATGTCATGTCAATATGTCATATTTCGTGTTGTGTCGTGTCGTGTATTGATAATTTGTGTGTCGCGTCGTGTCGTATCATGTCTATGCTTTTAAAGTTGAACAAAGACACGGCACGCTTAAGTTTCCGTGCCATGTCATGTCAGTATTTTACCATGTCGTACCATCTTTGTACCGTGCCGTGTCATGTTAAGACATGGCATAAATATTTTTTTAAGAACACTAAATAATAGTATACAAAACAAGCACTACTGTACGTTGTGCCAGTTCATCATTGAGTGACCTTGTTCGAGACATTGTATAAGGACTCCTATACAAAGCACGCATCTAGTACGTGTTCATTTGTTGCGGGCTTAATCCACCAGAGTTGTTCATAGCTAGAGATACATATGAAATTTAATTTTAGATTTACTATTATGTATAAGCATATATATTAATCCAGAGATGGAAAGTAGATATGAAATTTTCATTTCATTTATTGCTATATATTTAGCATATATTTGTTCATAATGAAAATAGAAATATTGCCATCGTACAACGAATTTAGTGATTATATAAATAAAGGTCCACTGTACCGTATCTTTTATATATTCAGTAATAAGAAATAACTTATTCCACACCAATGATTAAAAAACCTTTTATAAGAAACTAAATTGCAAATGTCTTCTGAATGCCCCATACATACACAGGTAAGAAACAACTTCACATCGTACACAACTATTGAAAACTTATTCCATATTTTGGCTTTACAATGAAGTCTTATTTTGATATTTTTTTCCTTATTTCTTACTCTTGTCCTCCTCTCATCTACCTCCACCGTAATATGTGTTTCACAAGTTGCTTACACTAACCGAAGCCCACAACAACAATGGCCTTGAGACGCAAACATACATTATTCGCTTGCAATTGCCGACCAGTCTGACCCTCACCTCAGAGGATCTCAACTCCTGGTATAATTCATTGCTGCAACCACTTTTGAGCCCTCGAGCTACACTTAAATCACGTGTTATACACTATTATAGCTCGGTCTTCATTGGTTTTGCTGCAAAACTCACCAATGAAGAACTTACACGATTGGAGAAGATCAACAGCTTCTTGAAAGCATATCCAGATGGGGTATTACCACTAATGACCTCCCACTCTCCTGCCTTCTTAGGTCTTCATCTTGGGAATGGCTTGTGGGATAAATCTGGTATGGGCAAGGGCGTCATTATTGGAGTTATTGATACTGGTATCACACCGGGCCATCCTTCGTTTGACAACACTGGAATGCCTGCACCTCCTTCTAAATGGAAGGGAAGATGCGATTTTCAAAAATCAATGTGCAACAATAAGCTTATTGGAGCTCGAAACTTTGCACAAGACCAACAGTTAGAGGACAATAGTCCTATAGACAATGACGGTCATGGGACTCATACAGCAAGCACAGCCGCAGGCAATTTTGTTTCCAATGCAAACATGCTTGGAAGTGGCAATTGCACTGCTGTTGGTATGGCACCAAGAGCGCACCTTGCAATATACAAAGCTTGCTCTGAGATTGGGTGCAGAGAGTCTGATGTGTTAGCTGCAATGGATGCAGCTATCAGAGATGGTGTAGATGTTTTATCTTTATCTCTTGGATCAAGCGGACTTGGTTTCGATAAGGATGTCCTCGCCATTGGTTCCTTAATTTGGTGCCATCCAGAAGGGGGTGTTTGTAAGTTGTGCTGCCGGCAATGATGGGCCTGATCCATTTTTACTTAGTAATACTGCACCATGGATACTTACAATGGGGGCCAGTACACGGACAGAAAATTTAAGGCAGTTGTTACATTAGGTAATGGGCAAGAATTTGAAGGTGAATCATTGCTTCAGACCACCAATGTTCCATTTACCCCTATAGTCCACCCATCTAGTTGTGTTTCTGGTTCTTCGGGCAATGTCAAAGGTAAGATAGTGCTCTGTGCCAGTACAACATTAACCGGTGATTTTGTAAAAGCAGCAGGGGCTACTGCAATGATACTAGAAAACGAAGATTTTGAGGGGGATACCATCTTGGCTGAACCTTTTGATCTTCCAGTTTCTAGAATAAACTATGCTAATGGAACAGCAATCCGGTCATATGTGAATAAATCACAAAATGCCACTGCCTCAATCACTTTCAAAGGAACTAGCCTTGGAAATGCTCCAGCACCAACTATAGCATCCTTTTCTTCTCGAGGGCGAGCTTACAAACACCGGAAATTCTAAAGCCAGATATTGTTGGTCCTGGTGTTAATATCCTTGCTGCGTGGCCTAGCCAAGTGGAAGTGTTTGCAATGAATCTTACCAAAAAGACATTTAATATCATATCCAGAACTTCAATGTCGACACCGCACCTAAGCGGAATTGCAGCACTCATCAAAAGTGTGCATCCAGATTGGTCAAGTGCTGCAATCAAATCTGCAATGATGACAACCTCATATATCCTGGGGAATGATGGGAATCCTCTTATGGATGAAGTGAAGAACAATCCGGCTGACCATTTCACCATGGGAGCTGGTCATGTAGACCCCTCAAAAGCAGCTAATCCAGGTCTGGTGTACGACACCAGTCCAGACGAATACATAGGCCTTCTTTGTACTTTAGGATATGCAGATAAACAAATTCAAACAATCACAAACAAAAACGTCTCATGTAAGGAAGTTAAAAAGATTGAACAAACCCAATTGAACTATCCATCCATAACAACATCAGCAAGCACCAGCAATCTTTTTGTGAATAGAACGGTGACAAATGTGGAGCACTGCAAATGCAAAATACACTGCAGAAGTTGTAATGCCAAAAGGGGTCACTGTTAGTGTATCACCTAATGTGTTGCAATTTTCAAATGTAAATGAGAAACAAAGTTTCACTGTAAGCATGAGCTGGACTCCTGCTGACAGTGCTTATATTGCAGGAAACCTAATTGGGTCTCAGGTGAATATACTGTTAGAAGTCCAATTGTCATATATATCCCCTAGTACCATTGTAACAAATGCAATAAAGTGATATTTTTGTCTCCACTTTGATTTCTCTATCAATTAATTGAATATTGAATATTGAATATACATAATTATTACTTAATCGAATCAGGATAGTATTAGCTTTCTTTTATGTTTCTTAAAGTCCATTGACAGAGTTCTGCTACGTTTTTCCCCTAAAAAAAGATTGTGGAGAATCACAACATGATTTCCCGTTAGCTGTCCAGCATGCAAATAAACATCAAAACCTAGACGTATTAAAACTTGTCAAAAAACCTCCAGAACCTTATATATATTATTGCTAATAGGCCCTCAAAAAAAAAAATCATTGCTAATAGGCTTGAAATCTGAAAAAAGCAGCTTCCTTCTACATTAGCAGTGCATTTCAGTCGTGAAATCAATAATATAACATCAACAGATGGAAAACATTAATGGTACTAGCACTGCACAAACTACTAACAAACCAACAGCATACATTCCAATGCTTCCCACATCTCGCAGCACTTCAATCTAAAAGTATACTCAAATTCTAAACCCTAAGCTGAAACGGGTCCATATTACTGCCTCACCACTACCAGCCAAATCCTAAATAATTATGTGCATCCCTCGTAACATAAGAGAGGACGTGAAGTCTATATGACTTATTCATCGGGCCTTTAGGATCAGTTAGAAACAAATGAGCCTCAGATTAAAAACAGAAAGGCCTTAATTTGAGATTCTTGTTAGCATTTAAGTTTACAATGGAAATTATTCTTTATAACCCAACAAAGACAATCAACAAGGTATCAACTATTTCATTTCTAAGATAATGGAACACAGGAAACCAGAGTAACCAACCTAACATATGCATTATTGAGAATATACAAGGTCTTAAGAACTCACCAGCCAAAAAAAGGTTATCTTTTCAGTAGGTGGCTATTTAAACATACAAAATATATATATATCCATATGAAAAAGATGTCATCACAAGCAAGATATATAATGTAACCAAATAAATAAATACTGAGCAAATGACACCTCATATGAAGAAATAAACTGACCTATAAGTACAGTTATTATTGCCTCTTGAATGAATGTAAAACAATACAAAGAAACTAGCTTTCATTCATAGTAAACAAAGGAAGCACTAACACATCCCCCTTATCAACTGATTTTCCTGTGAACTAGGATCACAATTCTAAGGCAATAAACAATAGTGTACACATAAAAGGGTAATTTAAGAACACCGCCAAATAAACAACAGTTTACCTCAAGCTTTGGAGGTACTCTGATTCGGCTTGAACACATACTTTACAAGTGACTCCTTTATTGGGAGCAATTCAGGAAACTCATTTTTCAACTTAGTGGTGTCAAGCTCATTATTGCTCCGAGGTGCTATAATGACCTTTGCCTGTTCTTCCAGTGTAAAATTCTTCCAAGTAAAATGAGGGTCGATATAATCCCGGTACATCTCTAAGATTTCATTATGACTTACAACACCAGGGTTGGTGAAGTTCCATATGCCAGTGAGGTTACGCTTTGCCATTTCGATGGAGATGGGAAGAAGCTCATCCAGAATTGTCATGGAGTTGGGTATGTCAACAACTTTCTCATAACGGGTAATTTTGGTTATGAAATTACGTGGGTTCATGAGGTCAGAGGAAATCGGCATCCTGACACGTAGAGTGCAGACATTTTCATAGTTTTTTAGGAGCTCCTCAACCTTTAATAAGATAAGAAATGGTGCATGACAAATATAAAATAATTATTAAAGACACAAGAATGCGACTCATTACTGTACAAAATTAGATAGTTCGCCAATCTAGTTTCTCTTACTAATTTCAGGAAGGACCTAGAACAGAAAAGTGCCAGTTCTGCAGATCAATTATAGATTTATTACCACTAAAAAATTACACCTTTGATTTTAATTCCCTATATATAGAAAGGGTTTACATAATAATTAGTTCTGAGTCAACTCAATTTGTCTTATTCAGCCTTGTGCAATTCCATTTCTCCAATTAAAATCACTTACTATTTGAACAATATTAAAAAAAAATAATAATAATAATCTTGATTAGGTACAGATGCCCAGTGCATACCAGCATGTACCATAGTTACTGGCAGTTCTAACAATTGTTTCCTAATATTATAAAATATATAGTTTCAGGATTACTGATACCATTTTTACCCAGTACTCTTCTCCCAAGTGACAATTAAACCACTTAAGTAGATCTAATCTCCATAAATCAAGTGTTATCAGCTATACAAATAGTTTGAAAACTAGTTGTATACTCACTGACTGTACAATATTAACCAAATCAAACACTATTAATCAAACCAGATACGCACCTACCGGATCTGATTATACTAAACAGACAAAAATGGTAACAAAAATTAAATAGAGATCACGTACCATTGCCTTGGTCTTGGAGTAGAATGACCCAACAAAATTAGGCTTATCCTCCTCCTTGAACCCGACACCCGATCCGAGCGGATGCAAATCATCATACTCAAAGATGCACCCGGTCGCATAATTGACCAAAATAAGTCCCTGTTCCCAGCACACATCAGCCAGTGTAAGAGTACCGGCCACGTTGGCTCGGATAGTCTCGACCTTGTGGCTCTCACACCAATCCACGTTCGGCCGGCCCGTCACACCGGCAGCATTGAAAACATGAGTTGGGTTGGTGGATTTGATGTCGGCAATCAGTTGCGATCGGTTCTCAAGCCGGCCCGACCCGTATGCGTATTGAATGTGCCTCTCCTCACAGAGCCGGCCCAGTAAGCCGCCGATCCACCCGGTCCGACCGTAGATCAGGAACTTGAGGCTGGAGGAATCACCGTTGATGCCATTGGCTTGAATACCCATCACGCCGATTCGGATCCGTTACGGTTTGAAGGAGTTGAAAAGTAGATCCGAATCGGCGATGGGAAGTAGTGGCCACAAGTGTCTGTGTATGGAGTGATATAGGCGCGCTCGAGTGGGGTAAAGTGGTATATCTAAAAGTTTAGTGAGGAGAGAGGTTGAAAAGGGAAGGGATCAAGGTAGAATTGGAGAAACCGACTGGTATGGCCCGCTACAGAGGTTGTGGATCTGGATTTGGACTGTTCTAGTGTCGGAAAGCGAGAGCACGTGGCTGGAATCTGAGCTGAAAGAATGTGTGGTCGGGGAGCATTGGTTATGACACACTGAATGGTGGGGCTGCATGATAATTTGAATAGAATTTTTTGTGCACCAAGAGTTGCTAGATTGAGGAAGCACGTGCCAGGAATCTGAATCTAAAACTTGTTGGTCCTGGAGCACCAGTACTTTCTCACCGAATGATGGGATCAGCTGATAGTTTGAACAGAAAGAAGGTGCGCCAAGAGTTGTTTGGAAATATTTTATTTCGACAAAAGGGTTTTTTTTTTTTGAAACTGACAAAAGGGTGTTGGCGGTCGTATTCCGCCCGTGTCACCTTGTGTAACATGTTTGCAGATCGGTTGGGTTCGGAAAGTGGAATATCTCTGGTTTATGTTGTTAATAAATTTTCTTTATCATAAAAAGATGCATGATGTCTTCCCAAAAATGAAAAAAGGAAAGGGAACTTAAAATTCCGATAAGGCCCAACCGGGTATGGAGTCATTATCGACACTTGCTTGCTAATTGCTATAATTTTCCCAAAAATGTATTTTATATTTTATATTTATTAAAAAAACGTTAGCAAAGTACCTTGCCTGGTTAATCTTTCTTACTTCACATGTGCAAGTCACATTCTGAGTCATTCATTTCACGTGCCAAGATTGCACAAAGCTATAATTTTGCTCAATGAATTGATAATTATGTATTTATGTCTACGCGGTCTGCGGACACATCATTTCTTGGAGACCTTGAATTGACGTCACAATTTTTTTTTTAAGGAAAAATTGGATATAACCCCTACAATCTTCTCTAATTGGATATAACCCCCTCCAATCTTAAAAATTAGATATAACCCCCTCCAATCATGTTTCAACCGGATATAACCCCCTTCTATTGATTTTAATTATTTTTTAATTGAAATAAATAAATCACATAAAATTATGACCAAAGTATCCTCCTCCTTTCCAAAGATGTTTCACCTTCCTCCATGATATGTTTTTTTTTCCCTCCAGACGCAACAAACAATTGCGCTAAATGATCTAATGGCATTAATATTTCTTTGATCCTTTTGCGAAAACCTTTCATCTTCTCTCTCTTTTAAATTAACGATACTTTCATCTTATTTCTCTTTTAAATTAACGATATGTTAGTATCTTTTTTATTCAAATTAGAATGGATACAGAAGTCAAATAAGAATCTTTTCATCTTTTGATTATTCAACACAACTTTCAAGATTCCAAGATACAATTCTAGTTTACAACGCAACTTTCAAGATCATGGTTGAATCGAGTATTGACTCATATTTGAGGATCTTGTAATAGCATTTTTCTGGCTTAATGCTATTTGTACCCAATATTAGTTAAAATCAACATGTCATTGAAAGGTTCTAATACTTGCTCGTTTGGCGTGAGAACATATTGTATTCGTATATCAAAATTATTCGCGGCAACCGAAGAGGGACAAACAGAGAGACAGGGGTCCAACTATCCATAAAGAAATTTGTATCCTGGATACTTAACTAGGAAGTCGTCTTTGGAAAAGAGAAGGGTAGTTTGGTCATAATTTTATTTGGTTTATTTATTTTAGTTAAAAAATAATTAAAATCAATAGGAAGGGGTTATATCCTTAATAAACAAGATTGGAGGGGGTTATATTCGGTTTTGAAGATTGTAGGGGGTTATATCCAATTAGAGAAGATTGTAGGGGTTATATCCAATTTTCCCTTTTTTTTATTGCGTGTGATTCTCGTTTAATAATTTATTAATAGAGGGCTCTCATTGGATGGGTTTTCTCGATTAAGAAAAAAAAATACCCTTATCCAAAAAATGAAAAAGAAAAATTACTTCAAATTACAATATCGCCGAATAATAAAGAAAAAATATATAATAATTAAGGGCCCAACCGGGTTCGAACCGGTGACCTATTGATCTGCAGTCAATTGCTCTACCACTGAGCTATGGACCCATTTGTGTAATTATTTTCCAGTATTATGTTGGAAAATGATTCCAGATTCTTGCAATGCAATTTGCTTGGTTAAAGACTCACAAAGCTCACTGGGTCCCACTAACGTGTCTACGTAGGGCTGTCAACGGTGGTGGCCTTTTAAGTTTTAACATTTATCCTACCCGTATCGTATTCGATAAGACGAATATGGATAAGGTTTTATTTTTGTTAAATTATCGGGTATGGGTATGGATAAAAAAAATTTTTCGTTAATTTAGTGGGTAAGGATATGGGTAATGCTATTCCGTACCCTTTATTTACCGTACCGTTATATATATAATATATAATTTATAATATTTGTTATAATTTAAAAATATATCATTACAATATTCAATTAATATGTTAATAACTAATAAGACAATTAGATTGTTATATTTGAGGCAAGTACGTTAATAATTTTTATTTCTTTTCACTTTCCGTGCATCACAAAAAATAAATTTCGAAATATCATTTCTCAAGATTGGTTGAGAGGTATGGCAGTTGGTATGTATATTTTTCCCAAATTTATCATATGAGTATTTATCGTTAATTCATAACGGGTAAGAGTAGGGTACGGGTAAGTCAATTTTTAACGGGTACGGATAGAGTATGGATAAAGAAAGATTTAACGGGTACGGATAACGAAAATATCTCTACCGTACCTACCTTACCCACCCATTGACAGCTCTAGTCTACGCACCTTCGGAGCCATTCACAATTACACATATCAAGATTGAACAATCTCGACAGTGGCCTTACCAGTTACCACCCTGAGTTGATTCTCCCAGGTCAAGCAGAAAACAAAACTTTCCTAGCCTTACCACCCTGTGTTGATTTTCACTAGATCAAGCAAAAGATAGAACACAGAAAAGCCACCATGTCTTCAACACAGACTACGATCTTGGATGGAATTTGACCTTACCAATGGACCAATCATCTCAAACAACTCGACCGGGATTTCATGAGTCCAACCCAAACGGGCCTCCTCCGTCTATATGACGCACCTTCGGGATATGACTGCTCAAAATTCAAGTCCATTTAAAAATTGTAGCCCACATAATTACCGTTTATTTAATTATTATTAATTTATTATTCATTGAGTGTTGTTTCTTAATTATCGTTGTTTCACAAATATTTTAAGAGGCTTGACAATATCTTATTGTCAAAACGAAAATTAAATTACATCTAAATATTCTATGCAAATCTTTGCTTTTATTCATGAAATTTAGCTTAAATTTGCAGTAATTGATGTTTTTTTTTTTAATTTCTTAAGTAGATGTTATTGTACGTAGTTCAAAACAAAGACAAGGACGTATTCTGGTTATTCAGAAGCGCAAAAAGAAGCGGGAAATAATTATCGGAACAGAGATTATAAGTAATTTCAACCAGTTGCAGGCTGGCAGCAATTCTATATTTTAAAATATATAAAAAAAAGGTATACCATGAACCTATCAAGAACTGTAAAAATCCTGGTAAACTTTGCAACTTTTTCTGAGAAATAAATGGTTCTTCAACTGGTAGTGAAGACAAAAAAAGAAAAGCAGCCTTTATTTAGGAAAGGTTACTGAAAAGTGTATCTAATTATGTTTCGTGTATTAAACTGTCACTCAACACAATGGATATTATAGTTCCGGATCTTTTTGCAATTTAAATCTACGTTCGGTTTAAGGGTCTTAATCAACATGTCTTCACGAAAAAAACAATGCCTCTGAAGTCGAATTAATGGACATCTCCATACCCCGTTACATTTACATGCGCTTACGAACCTAACCTTGAGAAAATAACACAATACAAAATTTGTAATTCAGATAATTGATTATACAAAGGATATTCCTCTTCCAGTCAAAATTTAACCTGATCTTATCAATGTTTTACAAGTACTAATCGTTTATCAAGATGGGAAATTAATACCTCCCTTCAGATGCTGTTTGTCCTTTGCTGTCGTTCGTTCAGGATTTTAATTCCCATATACCTATCAAAAATTACAGATATATTGTCATTAATATGTGGCCAAAAATATTTTGTCTGTCTGTTTTAGGATGGGGTGGATGGAAGGTGGGCATCTAATTTAGTATCAAAAATGCCTTATTGACTGGTAAAAGGTCGCAATCAAATCATTACATGAATTAAATATTTATCTATTTATTGTAAGCGTTGCAACTTGGACTGGAATTATCTATTGGGCCCACTCTTAAAGAGATTAACTATATCAGAGGGATTGGTCACGCCTATTGTTTATATTTGAAAATGATTAAAATAAGGGCGGGGGGGGAATCTGGTTTATTAAATTTGACGCAGAATCAGCTAGTGATATGATATTACCTCCCTAGCATCATGACAGTGGCTTGTGGATTGGTACCAGGTGAATTAATAAATGTGGAACCATCAACCACCCGAAGTGCATCGACACCCATAACCCTGTAGTCCCGATCAACGACCCGGCCTACCTGACATCCGCCATGATAATGCCATATAGTCATTACAGTGTCTCTGCAGTACTGCTCGAGCGACTTTGAGTCATTATCGTGTCTAGGAATGTTGTTCATAGGGAAACCGATTGTCATGTTGAGCAGAGATTCGATTGAGAGGAATGGATAGGTGAATTTAGAAAATGCCTTCGATTGGATCACTTCCTCGATGGTTTTTAAACCCGCAACACACCGGCGCAGGTCCTTAGGTTCCTTGAAGTAGTTGAATCTGATAGACGGGTTGTCGTCTGGATTTGTGTTTTTCAACTTGAGATCACCCTTTGAAAGCGGACCAATGATCTTTTCTAGAATAAAGCCACCTCGAAATGCCAACTCTGCAAGGTTGTTTCTGGGTTCTCCTGCACTTGCTACAGCTTCTGAGGTCGGTTGCTGCTGGTATATCTGCCAGGTTTAATGATTTTGAGTTTTATAAAATCATCTAACTCCTCAGTTTAGTAATTAAATATGTAGTTCCAAATGAATTTAAGACCTCCAATATATATTTGAACATTGGACTTGCAATTTAGGCTAAGATCTAGTAATGGAGGTTAAATTGAGCCCAGCTTATTTGAGCCCACTAAGTTCAGAAGAAAAAAGAAACCTATAGGGCCTACTTTTCTCCTTAAAGCCCCGAAAGTGGGCCGTGGCATTTGGTTCGGTTTTTAGTGAATTCCTTTGAAGCTTTAAATTTTTTTTTTTTTTTGGTAATTATGAATCTATAAATATCATGACAGTTATTATTTGCATTAGTATTACTATAAATGATAAACTCCTATTAACATTATGAACCAAAATAAACGATTCAATACGAGTAATCACCTTAGGTAAGAACACTGAGTCACTGACTCCCTTTGCAGCTTATTATCTACATTTGAAGCTGGTGCGCCAGCAAAATTAGACCCACTTGCCCCTTCAATGTACGTGCCAAACCGAGTTATACCCACCACCTGTATCAGAGAAACCTCGACTGGTATCGGGGATGGCACATACAAAGCGTTCATCGGATTGTCTGACATACCTGTCCCCACCATTGGCTGGTCCAATACTACAGGTATGCCCATTGACTCGAGATGTCGTCCTGGCCCCACGCCACTGAGCATGAGAATTTGTGGAGACCCGATAGCGCCAGCTGACAATATGATCTCATTCTTTGATCCTTTATTAATGTATGCCTTGTGCAATTTCCCAGCTGAGTCGCTGTAGAGCACTCCGTGCGCTAGTGGCCTCGGTCTTCCTGTACCCAATTTGAGATGATATGGCAATATCATCAGATATTTCATATGTCCATTGAATGCTTCTTGTAGCAGATTGACAATATCATCAGGTTTTGCATTGGACATTGCTTTTGGTAATGAACTTCTATGTAAATAAATCATGTTAGCTATTCTCAGCTAATTACAAATTGGATGGTAAAATTAAGTATAAAATAACAGATTGGGATATTCTTTAGATGGAATTTGATTTTTTTGGTTGGAAGATGAAAAAAAGTTCAAATCAATAGATCACACTAATTGTAAACTAATATTACGGCTTAGTAAATGGGCAAGCCTAACTGCAGTTACTACCGTCTACCGTCAAACCTTTGTCTTGGTATTAGTGTATTTATCAACTTCGTAGACCCACATTTGTTCTGAACATCTTTAGAGTTTCCACATTTAATGAAATATTTAATGCAAGGGGCCGGTTGACTCTCATTATACCTCATTTAATGAAATATTTAATGCAAGGGGCCGGGTTTCAGATGTACTATTGTACTTACCAAAATCAGGTTTTTTTTAATGAATTAAATTTTTTTTATAGAAGCCCGTAGGTTTAAATCAGGTTTTCTAGCCAAGCAGCAGGTCACTGCAGTGCTGTCAGAGCAAAAACATTTTTAACAAACAAACCCAGTTTTTATTTTTTTCTCTTTGCAATTGAAGCCTCTCTGTTTTGTACTTGTACACGCTGAACCCAACTTGGCTTAAGAGACAATATCCATGATCCATCACTTTCACTATCAAGAGGCGTCAATAAAAAGTAATGTTATTTGCAAAAAGTGAGCTGGAACTGGACTCAATCGTTATTTGCAAAAATCATAATCTGTTCTTACTACTGAAACAATTTTCTAATTACTTTTAGTTTTACATGCTTTTTAAGTTGTGTCCTACAGAACACTGTACAAGTACAAAATGATTCGGTACACTGAATGGCAATGAATTTATATTATTTTATAGTAATTGAAGTTTAAGGCCATCGTCCTCCATAGTGCCCACCCTTCCAAACTATAAAATTCCACCAGTAGCCATGCATCAAGTCTTGATTATTTATCTTACAAAAAGATATATAATAGACAAATAGGCTAGTATATTTCATTCATTAAATAAAAAATATTTGCAAAACTAGAGAGAGTGTATGTACGTTACTGATAGGAAAAGGACAAAACAGGCTTTACTGACTTAAAAGAGAGAATAATTTGAAGAATATATTGTTGACATTCCAAATTGATAATGAAAATTTGAACAACAAAATTCTTTAAAAAAAACATAAATAAAAATAGAAAATAGAAAATAGAAAATATATGTTCTCTCTTTTATATGTTGGGTGATATTAAAAATTTGGAAGAAAATTGGACGGGAAAAGAATACCAAAACAAAAACCTTTAGGAGGAAATTTTGATCTCTCACTCAGTTGTATAACATTTATAAACTGCCTAAGAACCAACAAATCTGAAAGGCAAACCTCAAGGCTTATAAGAAACTAATTATTGTTATTCACCTCTCGCTAAAAAAAGCTAAAAAAAAAACCCAATAATAACTTTAATTTAGAAAATCAGAAAAATAAAGTGAACATGGGAATTTAAAGACAAATTATAAGTTGAAATGACTTGCCTCTGAGCCTAAACAATAATTTGGTGACACGTGCATGGAGCAAGACAGTGAGGTGGGCCGGGTTGGCATGGCGCAGCAAGTCTGCGGCGGTGTGGCGATTCCCGTGCTTGTCAAATATAGATCCTCCAATCTTGGTCCCATAAATGTGATCAAGGTTGAACCCGTTGTACGGTCCCACACCCGCCTCTATAAGCCCGTCTCTTAAAGCAGACTGCCATTGCTGAACCAGCGGCTCAAATGCCACTGTTTCTTCCACCCACCTATAAATTATTATTAATTAATTGATTAAATGCAAGCGGTTCAGAAATGTTATACAGTTATAGTAGTTTCTTTTTTTTTGTCCATTTTATTTTGAGGAAAATGTTAATATGGTTTCTGGTGTCAGAATTATGTAAATGATCAACTAATACTATTAATTCTAATTTATACTCTGGAGATTGGTGTCTTGTGGTTTTTGTTGTTAGTTTGGTCTTCGAATTTCTCAATTTGTATAAAATTTAAACTTGTAAATAAAAATATATAAATAATCTATTATTTAGAAAGTAAAAACTTGTATCAGATCCACCCGTATGTTCTATTTTGGCATGCACTTATCAAAAACTAATTACGTACAATTGCGTTTATCTCAAATATCGAAAATTAACTTTAAATTGAAGGCATAACTCCAATTAGTTTGGTCTGAATGGAAAACCTAAAAGAGTTCAAATTAAATCGTGAGTACCAAATTAGGAAACTTTTTTAATAAGGAGGATTTGTGCAATTATTCAAAGTACTGGCTTGTTTTTCTTAACTAGACCACTTTGTAGATTGAGATTGAGATACAAAAGATACTAGGTAATTTTTCTCCATTTAAAGTTTTATAAACTCAACAAATTCTATCATATTTAAGTGGATGCTTTATCTTAAATTCCAAAAGTTCTCACTAATATAGGCTACTAAGTTAAAATTGGCGAGCATAAGTAACAAATTACGACTCTTAAAACCAATTAATACTGTATGGTGGTGCTAAAAATATAATTAATTAAGGTTTTTTTTGACTGGTTAAGTTTAATATTAGTGTAAGTTAATAAGCGTAACAACTGCATACTGCTATTAAACATCACCTGTATGACTCATTAACCAGAGCTTGATTCCAACCAGCATTTTGCACATATTTCAAGCTGGCTCGAGTGTAGAAACCAGCATTCAAGCAGCTTCCACCACCGAGCACCCGGGCACGGGCATTAGGAACCCCGTCCTCGGAGACAAATTGTTGTGCAGCCGAATTTGGCGAGTTATCGGCTAGTGTATGAGCAAAACCGACCAAATTGCTGATGTTCTGATTCCCATAGGGGGAACCACCACGCTCCAATAGAAGCACTCTGGCATTTCTCGACAAAGTGGCTGCCAATGGGCAACCGGCTGTGCCGCCGCCAACTATGATGTAATCGTAGAAGGATACTGCTGGGGACTCTACTGCATTCTTCATAAAGGTGTAGCTTGGTGCTGTAATTTAAGAGTGCATGTTAATGACATTTGAATATGCCTTTTTTTTCCCCCCTAGAAAACAGTATGTAATATAGCAGTATGTATTGCGCCTAATCAATCCTATTCATATAGCATATATATGCATGCATGCAGTAAAATATGAAATCCATCCTAAAGAATGAACATAAGTTAAGTTACTTGCCTTTCTGTGATTTTGCCAAGCCTAAAGAGAGCAATATCATGACAAAGGAGGCAACTATTGGCGTACAGATGAGATGGGCCATGCTGGATACAATACCAGATGTGGAAAAAAGGTAGAAAAACAAGAAATTAAACGAGTGTCTTGTTCAAGGTGGTCTTCTTGTTTGAGAAAGAAGGCCAAAAACAAGGAAATGGGAGGAAGTGTGGTACAGCCTACAGCACGATAGCATTGGCCATTGGGGCGCTAGGTGCTGAACCTATATAACATTAGCTTAGTCTAAGTAAAATCTGAAGACTGACCAGAATCTGTTTAATCGGTGCGCATTAAAGCGCGATCGAGGGATAGTGTGTGAAAGTTGTGAACCGTTCAAATTAATTAATATTAATCACCCAAAAATGCAATGGGACCATGTGCTTCCATATATAAATTAAGAAGTCTCTTTCAGCTGTGTCTAAACATGCACAATTCGTGAATTACAAAGCTTGAAGGGCTCCATGCCAATATATTGATCAACCTAATTGCTCAGGCATTTCCCAAATATTGAAAGAAAGGTTCAAACTTTAAAAGTATCTTAATACTTGCAATCGAATGCAATTCCTCATTGAATGTTTCTACTTGTATTCACAGTTTTCCAAGGCTCAAACATGAGAGAAGTAACTTACCTTTGACTGGCAGATTTTAATAGTTGCAACTATTAAACTTTGACTGACAGATTTTAATAGTTGCTGTAAACATAAATAACAACTCAAAGACACAGTATTTAACGTGGTTCAGTACGAATTCGTACCTACATTCACACGCACACACACCATCACTCTTTTTTTATTTCTTTTTAATGGTTTTTAGTACAAAATACAATAGAATAAATTGGGGAAGAGAGATACCCCCTTTATAGAAACATAGGTAGGCATAAATAAACTTTCTATATACAACAAACCACACAAGGAAATAAAATCACAGCCTTGCCAAATGATTTCGGCTCAGATCCTTGCCATTTCGGACCGAATCCACCTGGAGCTCGGATCCTCTATGGCATCTCATCCACACTCCCCCTCAAGTTGCCAATCGCTCCATGGAAGATAGTGCTGGATACTCCTTTTGTCAGTATGTCTGCCAATTGCTCTTCTGTTCTTACATGAGGAATGCTAATGATTTTTTCTTCCAAGTTTTGTCGGATAAAGTGTCGATCAACCTCAATATGCTTGGTCCTGTCATGTTGCACTGGATTTTGAGATATTGCAATTGCCGCCTTGTTGTCACAAAACAATTTCATTTCCTTGTTGTCATAGAGACCAAGATCTTTAAGCACTCTCTTTATCCATAGTAACTCTTGTAATCCTTTAGCAATCCCCCTGAATTCTGCTTCAGCACTTGATAAAGCCACTACCTTTTGTTTCTTACTTCTCCATGTAACCAAATTACCTCCAACAAATGTGAAGTATCCAGATGTGGATTTCTTGTCAATCACATCTCCAGCCCAGTCAGAATCTGTATACCCTTCAACATGAAGATGACCATTTCTTCGGAAGAAGATGCCTCGTCCTGGAGATCCCTTGAGATATCTCAAAATCCACATAACCGCTTCCATATGTTGTTCGCTGGGAGCATGCATGAACTGACTTACCACAGACACGGCATATGCAATATCAGGCCGAGTATGTGATAAGTAAATCAGCCTTCCAACCAACCTCTGGTATTGATCCTTATTTGTAGGTGCCTGGTCAGAAAATAATCCTAACTTGGTGTTTTGCTTAGTTGGTGTGTCAACAGGTTTACAATCCAACATACCTGTTTCTGCTAATAAGTCAAGCACATATTTTCTTTGAGATAAAAAAATACCTTCCTTATTGCGTGCTACTTCAATTCCTAGAAAGTATTTTAAGCCTCCCAGATTCTTCATTTCAAACTCTCTAGACAATTTTCCTTCCAAATCATGGATTCCTTCTGAGTCATTACCTGTAATTATCATGTCATCAACATAGATTATCAAGATTACAATTTTCTCTTTATCCTTAAGAAAGAACAAAGTGTGGTCAGTATCACTCTGAGTATATCCATATCCCTTCATAGCACTACAGAATCTTCCAAACCAGGCCCTAGGAGATTGCTTCAAACCATACAACGCCTTTTTCAGTCTGCACACGAGAGGTTGACTGCTTGAGTGACCATATCCTGGCGGTATGTCCATGTAAATCTCCTCATCAATGTCACCATGCAAAAAAGCATTCTTCACATCAAATTGGTGTAGTGGCCAGTCTTGATTTGCTGCAATGGACAGTAAAATTCTAACAGTATTCAGCTTTGCTACTGGTGAGAAAGTTTCTTGATAATCCACTCCATATGTCTGAGAGTAGCCTTTTGCCACCAGTCTCGCCTTATATCTGTCTATTTCTCCAGTGGGCCCATACTTGACTGTAAATACCCATTTGCAGCCTACTGTTTTTCTGTTTTTTTATCTTGTTACTAATTCCCAAATATCATTCTTCTCCAGTGCATCTATTTCCGTCTTCATTGCCTCCACCCATTTTGAATCACTGAGAGCTTCACTTAGGTTAGTTGGAACGTGAACTGATGCAAGAGTTCTATCAAACACCTTCACGGGTTCTGGCATATGAGACAAGGTCATGAAATTTGCCATTGCATACATGCCCTCACCACTTTCATCTGGTCTGTACCTCTTAGGTGGTTTTCCTCTGTTGATCCTGAAAGGTAACTGATAAACTGGATTAGTAGTAATAGGCTCAGAATTACTTATCTCTGACTCAGGAGATTGATCATGTGGTGAAGTAGGGGACTGTATCATTTCTTCATCTTCACTTTCCATATTTTCTTCTGATGGACCCGAGATAATCAGTGGGTCCGTTTCTGGATTTGAATTCTCTCCTTCAGCTTCAAATCACGGACCAAACTGGTCTGAGTTCGGATCGAGAGGGTTATGGTTCGGACCGAAATGGCTTGAGTTCGGACCGAACTGGTCACAACTAGGACCGAGATAGTTGGAATTCGGACCGAGCAGATCGGATTCGTCTGGACAGAGACTAGATTTCGGACCGAAACGGTCTGAATTCGGACCGAAATGCACACGTTCAGGGCTGAAACTTTTATTTCTTACTGCATCAAACCAGAGCTCATTGTCTATCACATTCTCCCCCTGAGAATGAGTCGGGTTTGTGCCAAAATATCCTTCATTTTCAATAAATGTTACATCCATGGTAGTATAGACCCGTTTTGAGATTGGATTCAAACACCTATAACCCTTTTGTCGTTGACCATACCCTATGAACACACATTTTTCAGCACATGGGTCAAGTTTAGAGCGTTGATGTTTTTGTATGTGAACATAAGCTATGCAACCAAATACTTTAGCTGGGATGTTTAGGACAAAAGGGATCACAGTATAGGTTGAGAGTTTCTGTAAAGGTGTTTGAAATTTAATTGGTGCAGAAGGTAGTCTATTCATCAAATACACTGCTGAGGTAACTGCATGATCCCAGTAAGAATTGGGAACATTGTTTTCAAGCATCATTGCTCTGGTCATTTCCAAAATTTGTCTGTTTTTACGTTCTGCCTTACCATTTTGCTAAGGAGTACCAACACAACTGGTCTCATGGATAATTCCATTGGTTTGAAAAAACTCGCCTAGTATTTTATTGACAAATTCCCTACCATTATCGCTTCTGAATACTTTGACATTTCTATCAAATTGAGTTTTGACCATGGTAATGAAGGATCTAATAGCAAGTGGTACTTCAGATTTATGTTTCACTACATTAATCCAAGTCATTCTAGTGCAGTCATCAACAAACAAGACAAACCATTTATTTCCTACTAGGGAGTCAACTGGAGAAGGTCCCCAAACATCAGAATGAACCAAATCAAATGGAGCTCTATTATTACTATCATTTTCTAGGTTTCTAGCAAAATGAGCTCGATGGCTCTTAGATTTGATACACACATCACAATCAAAACTATCATTCTCAAAACCAGAAAACAGACTTGGATAAAATTTTCTTAGGTACCCAAAAGATGGATGCCCTAAGCGTCTATGCCATATCCAAATAGAAGACTTCCTTTTCAGCATCGAACCCGCAGTCATGTGAGTCTGTCCAACAGCCAAGTCCTCTAAATGATACAGCCCTCCTCTTCTAGTACCACGACCAATGATCTCCTTCGTCAAGAGGTCCTGAAAAAGACAAAATCTGGGATACATGAGCACAACACAGTTATGTTCCTCACATAATTGTCCTACAGAAAGAAGTTTTGATGAAAGAGAAGGGACCAAGAGAGTGTTAGGAAGAGTAAGAGAGGATGAAAATTGAACTTCGCCAGCCCCTGTGACTGGATAGATCTCCCCATTTGCATTGATGATCTCAGTTCTCCTTGGTATAGATTCTCTTACCAAATCATCTTTATCATAAGTCATATGATCTGTTGCCCCTGAATCAATAATCCAAGATTTATCAGTGCTACATGTATTTAGAACAAAGATTTTACCTTGATTACTCTCAACAGAGGGTAAAATTGTGAGTTTTTCTGCTGATTTCGGACCGAAATTCTCACAGTTCGGTCCGAAATGCTTACTGACTGGACCCGAAACAGTCACATTTGCAACTGCTAGGGCCTTTTCATCTGATACAGCTCCTTCTGCCATTCATGCCTTTTCCTGCTTCTTCCTTTTATTTTCCTCCCACCAGTCTGGATATCCAATTAACTTAAAGCATTGTTCTACAGAGTGTTTTGGATTTTTGCAGTGGGTACACCCTCCGGGTGGAACTGGTTTTTTATTGTGACTGGATAGATCTCCCCATTTGCATTGATGATCTCAGTTCTCCTTGGTATAGATTCTCTTACCAAATCATCTTTATCATAAGTCATATGATCTGTTGCCCCTGAATCAATAATCCAAGATTTATCAGTGCTACATGTATTTAGAACAAAGATTTTACCTTGATTACTCTCAACAGAGGGTAAAATTGTGAGTTTTTCTGCTGATTTCGGACCGAAATTCTCACAGTTCGGTCCGAAATGCTTACTGACTGGACCCGAAACAGTCACATTTGCAACTGCTAGGGCCTTTTCATCTGATACAGCTCCTTCTGCCATTCGTGCCTTTTCCTGCTTCTTCCTTTTATTTTCCTCCCACCAGTCTGGATATCCAATTAACTTAAAGCATTGTTCTACAGAGTGTTTTGGATTTTTGCAGTGGGTACACCCTCCGGGTGGAACTGGTTTTTTATTGTGACTGGATAGATCTCCCCATTTGCATTGATGATCTCAGTTCTCCTTGGTATAGATTCTCTTACCAAATCATCTTTATCATAAGTCATATGATCTGTTGCCCCTGAATCAATAATCCAAGATTTATCAGTGCTACATGTATTTAGAACAAAGATTTTACCTTGATTACTCTCAACAGAGGGTAAAATTGTGAGTTTTTCTGCTGATTTCGGACCGAAATTCTCACAGTTCGGTCCGAAATGCTTACTGACTGGACCCGAAACAGTCACATTTGCAACTGCTAGGGCCTTTTCATCTGATACAGCTCCTTCTGCCATTCGTGCCTTTTCCTGCTTCTTCCTTTTATTTTCCTCCCACCAGTCTGGATATCCAATTAACTTAAAGCATTGTTCTACAGAGTGTTTTGGATTTTTGCAGTGGGTACACCCTCCGGGTGGAACTGGTTTTTTATTGTTCGGTTTCGGAGGATAGCTGGATTTCTGAAGGTTTAAGGTTTGGATCTTTGCTAGCATGGCCAAGGAATTATCCCCAACTTCTCCCCCAGTCAACATAACCATTTGTCGCCTTTCCTCCTTCCTCACCAAGGCAAACGCCTCTTCCACTGTAGGGAGGGGATTAATTTGGAGTACACTAGCCCTAACCTGGTCCAATTTATCATCTAAACCATCCAAAAAAGTCAGCACCCTATCTTCCTGTACCAATTTCTGGTATTTTTCAATATCGTGTGGGCATTCCATGGGATTTGGTCTACGAGTGTCTAATTCCTTCCACAACCCTTGGAGTGTACTATAAAAATTTTGGACTAAGTCTCCATTTTGTTTGACTTTACCAATTTTCCTTTTTAGGTCCAAGATTTGAGACAAATCACTACCATCAAAGTAAGATGTGTTAACTGCATCTCATACCTCCTTGGCAGTAGAGTAAGGTAAGAAAGTACCTATCAGTGATGAGTCCATAGAGTTGATCATGAAATCTTTGACCTGAGAATCCAGTACCAACCAACGCTTGTAAGCTTCCTCGTCCGAAGACTTTGGCCGAGTCGATCCATCAAGATGACCCAATCTATCGCGGCCGTTGAGCTTCATCTCCAGCATCTGTGACCACAGATAAAAGTTCGTCCCATCTATCTTGATTGACATCGCTGAGGTGAACCCTTCTTGGCTTTGGGTGTTTGATGGAGGTCTCGGTTGTGTAAGTAATTGGGACAAGGTGTTATTCAGATTCTGGATGAGAGTCATAGCATCTAGTGAATTAGGATCAGGAATAGGTGGTTTAGGGTTCGAATCATTAGGGGTACTCATGGTTTAAAGGTAGTTTCGGTCCGAAACAGAGGAATTTCGGTCCGAAATTATGGTTCTGGTCGAGGTTTCGAGGAAATCTGTGCAGTAATTCGCACAGAGAAAGAAGCAACAGCTGTGCAGTAACTCGCACAGGGATTAAACACGCAGGTTCAAGGACCTACTGCTCTGATACCATGTAAACATAAATAACAACTCAAAGACACAGTATTTAATGTGGTTCAGTACGAATTCGTACCTACATCCACACGCACACACACCATCACTCTTTTTTTATTTCTTTTTAATGGTTTTTAGTACAGAATACAATAGAATAAGTTGGGGAAGAGAGATACCCCTTTATAGAAACATAGGTAGGCATAAATAAACTTTCTATATACAACAAACCACACACAAGGAAATAAAATCACAGCCTTGCCAAATGATTTCGGCTCAGATCCTTGCCATTTCGGACCGAATCCACCTGGAGCTCGGATCCTCTATGGCGTCTCATCCACAGTTGCAACTATTAAAATCTGCCTTCCAAAGGTAATTGCAAGTTTGCAACTATTAAATTCTGAGAGAAGCAACTATTAAAATCTGCCCGTCGAGATTAGAAGGGCTTTCATCATGAGGAAATGCATTCGATTGCCCGTAAAAGTCTGCCCGTCGAGGTTCAAACATGAGAGAAGTAACTTACCTTTGGTTGTTGTTTTCAAATGAAGAACGGCTTCCGTTCAATAAATTAATCTACGTAATAATCTGCAGGTTCATTCTCTGCATACACTGAGCAACAGAGCTGCGAAAATGAGAGTCCTAAAAAGAATAATATTAATTTATCTTTAAGAAATCGTTGCTATCAAATTCGAATTCGTTCTTTCAATTAACAACCTCATTTCAATATGAAATTGTCAAAACAGAGTGTTATATATTCTTCAAACATAGTTAACTTCTAGCAAGATAATATAATTTGAGCTAATAAAAAAGACACTAATTCTTATCAAAAGTATATGTTAAACTACATTCACAGTATGTTGTGTATTTCTTTTATTTTTATATCAGCTCAAATCTTTTCTCAAGTTGTTAAGTCACAGAAACGGCAAAAAAGTTTCTAAATATTATCAATTTATACGCATATTTGTTTTTCTTCATATTCGCATTCATGATATCTTCTGTATAAATGATGCATGATTGTGAAATGACATGTTGAATGGTATTCAATTGAATTGTATTCTAACACGACTATGCACTGTGAAGTAAGTGCTTTGACTTGTGTACTTTTGATTTTCGATTGTTTGAATTGCGTTATCAACCGTTGGTACTTGGTAATTCTTTTAAAGGGTGATTCACGGTATATGAATATCTATCCGGTCATTGGCAGTCCTCATAGAAGGTGACTCGTGGCATATCTGTCTCTTCATTGGCAGTCCTCATAGAAGGTGACTCGTGGCATATCTTTTTGGTCGTTGGTAGCCCTCATAAAAGGTGTCTCGCGACATATTTGACTTTGATGATGAGAAAAGAAACTAGACGTGCATACTAGATAATTATCCAACTAAATGAGTCAGCATTTGTTATACTTTAGAATTTGAATTGTTATGAAAGTTATTGTCAAGCTCACATTTTATATTGCATTGATTTAATTAATTTGACATTGTTTTGTCTGCTTGAAACAAGATGTGAATGTTTTTATATGTTAGTTGTTAATTGAAATTTCAAGAGCATTGAATTTATTTTATAACTGCATTATTAGATCGAAGCTTTATATTTAATTTGTAAACTGAAATAAATGTGGATTTTATTTGAAAATTACTTGGTTCAGTCATGTATTTAGTTTCAACGTATGATAATCAAAATTCAAGTGGCTGGAACTGAATACCGTACTGAAATAAAATTTATTTATCTCATTTCGTGTTTTTTGTATGTTTTCCACAATCGATTGTGGATTTCAAGTTTCAAATTAAGTGCTGGATAGTAAAATGAGTAGCGGATCATTGAGTACTGTAGTTAGCAACTTACATGAAAAGCCTATGGTTTACCGAATTAGATGGGTGAAAAAAAAAAATTCCATTTATCCTTGCCGCTTTGAATTGTTTTGACCGAAGAGCATTATAAGAAATCTGCCACCTGCCTTGTGCAAAACCTTGCGTGTCCAATTCTCAAAATACATAATTTTATTAAGCAAATCCATTGTGCCACGTGTCTTGCATCTCTCTGATTGCTTAATACATCAACAGTAGAAGTTATATTGCATTATCACTCGGAAATTACATCTCCAGGGAACAAAAGTGATTCTGTTGTACCATACTTAAAAAGAAAAAAATGATCATTTTGAATATGGCTTAGAAGTTTGATATGTCTGATCGATTGGAATTCGAATTTACGTCGCAGTCGAAATAGTCGATTTGATATGTCTGTTGATTCTGATCTGCTCAATCAGATAACTGGACTTCTCTATATTTAATTCTATATTAGTTTATTGAATGATTTAATATTATCGTTTGGTTTTGATTGGATTTATTTATTATAATTTGATTGGTTATTTGATGTCTGAATTGTGCTATCAACTGTTGGCAACTCTCGTAAAAGATGATTCACAGTGTAATAGTAAACATTTGGCAACCATCCTAGAAAATGATTTGCGGTATAAAAGTTAACCGTTGGCAACTCTCAAAGATGGTGATTCGCGGTTCAAATTGTTTGATTGCATTTTGTGAATTAATCAGATTTTATTGAATTTTGTTATATTATTAATTATAAAGAAGTTGCGTCATTAAATAACCAGTTACTAAGATTTCTATCTGACTCTGTTCGTTTTTTTTTTGCGGCATAGGTTGACGGACCGTCGGATGGATGCAGAAGATATCGTTCTTTCTCGCATCCTGCGACCCGTCGGTGCGGGACAGTGATGTTGCCCAAAACCTGTTTCTCTATGACCATATCTGATTGAATAGGCTTGAATCAATTTAATTTGTAAATTAGCTACATATTTTATTGGTTAGGAAACATCTAGATATGTATGACTTTCAGCCACATCAATTTGGTGGTGTGGTTTAAAGGATAACTATTTGTTTTTAAGTGATGAAAGGTCAAAAATCGTCAGCTCGGTATTTGTACTGATTGGATAGTTTGCAAAACTGGTATTGATTGAGATGTTTTTATGAAAAAGTATTTGAATGAAAATGTTCTACTTTAAGTTCTTATGTGAAAATTAAGTGATGTTTTTGTCGACGATCTGTTCCGGAATAGGGATTTCTTGTTTAAACCCATTAAATTTGATGAAATTGTATATATTATTAGGTATGATATTGTTGTACGATTAGTAAAACTAAAAAATTATTTTGCTCAATGTTCTGTAACGATAAAATGATTGGTACCTTCTCGATTTGTATCCAATCAATTTTCAGGTGCATATGTATCTTTCCTTTTTGAGATATTACAGTCAATCATCATTTCATTTATACATATTACCTTATGTAATTTCGTGTTGCTAATGAGATAGATAGGCATTAATCTTTCATAAAAGACCGAAATTATTTTAAATAGAAATTTACACCCCAAAAATTTTAATAGAAAGAATTCATTAAATTTTTTTTAATAAAAAGAAAGTTCTTACGCGGTTTATAAAGGGATAAATTCTCTCTCCTTTTTACCCGTTTTATAACCGGGTAAAAAGGCTTCTTACCCTCTTATAAACCGCGTAGGAAGGAATTGAAATTCTTACCCCTTTTTTTCCGGATCTCTGTTTCTGGTCTCTCTTAAAATCAAATAATTTGGATCTTCAGCGGCGAGAATGGAACTCCTACCAGTGGCTAATAACAGGAACTATGAAACTCCTTTTGTCGACAGGTAGGTCTTACTCTGTAAAAGTTACAGGGAATCTGAATGACGAATTCCTTCCATTGACTCGGTTCAAAGAAAGGCACTAACTTGTTCTGTTTGATAAAATATTTTCCCCCCTGCTTGCATAATCCATCGAAATTGAGAAATTGTAACAGGAGTTTAGGCTATTAATAATTCAAAACAAGTAATTAATAATTAATAATTCAAAACAAGTAATAATTAATAATTATAGTAATATTTATAATTATTAATACTTGATAGTTATAGTAATAATAATTAGTAAATAATAATAATCGTAAAATTATAATAATAACGATATTCAACTACAAAAATCATTTATCTGCACTTGGGATGTAATATATGACATCAATTGACATTAAAAAGAATGAAGAATGTATCGCAATTCATCAACTCAGCATTGATATCACTAAAAGAAATACTATTCTTAATATTTAGTAAGCATTCACTGTAACTGGATTGACATATATATTAGAGATAATTAGATTTATGTCATTAAAAAATTTGTCAATTAGACATATGTCATTGTTAAATTGCTAATTAGATTTATGCCACTCTAAAATTGCTACAATTAGATTTATTCCATTATTTCTTTCCAAAACAAAATAAATTCTATAAATATCGTCCTCAAATTGTCATTATTTTTAAAAATTTCCAAACTAACCTTTAGAAAATTAACCCTAAGATAAAATAGCGGCGACGTCAACAGTTTTGTGCTTCATGTTCGATATGATTTGTACGACAAAACTATGTATCAGTCAATATAGATAGCACAAATATACGTTGTTGTTTAATATATTACTTTATAAAAGTAATTAGCAACTTATATCGCAAACAAAGACCAAGGTGAACGTAGAAATATTTTCAAAAATATAACTTGTAAATTTCAATTATGTCACTATATATTTTTATGCATTAGGATCATAAAACTGATTATTATCATTTTGTATTTGGCAAAAAAAAAATTCATTGATATGTAGTGTCATAGATGTAATTTTTATTTTGTAATGGTATATTTCAGAATTTTAAAATTTAATAATGATATATTCAAAAAGGTACAATAGTCATATCAATTGGGCGATGGCATAAAACTAATTTTTAGTGTTTTATAATGGCATAAAAACAATTAGTCGTTTAGTGATGGCATATCTCTAATTTCAAACTTTTGAAGTGGCATAAATCTAAATCACTCTATATATTATTGTTTCTTTATTGGCAGCACTTTTATGTGAGGAATTACAACGTCTCTCTCTCCAATATATATTTGAGGTAAATAGATCGCTAACAATATTATTCGCTATATACCTCTTTTATAGAACTGATTAATATCCGGATTTATTAGGTAGCTTGCTTATCCACTTTTATTATATATTTGTTTGAACCGAGTCAATGGAAGGAATTCGTCATTCGGATTTCCTGTAACTTTTACAGAGTAAGACCTACATGTAGACAAAAGGAGTTCCATAGTTCCTGTTATTAACCACTGGTAGGAGTTCCATCCTCGCCACAAAAGATCCAAATTATTTGATTTTAAGAGAGACCAGAAACAGGGATTCGGAAAAAAAGGTAAGAATTTCAATTCCTTCCTACGCAGTTTATAAGAGGGTAAGAAGCTTTTTTATCCGGTTATAAAACGGATAAAAAGGAGAGAGAATTTACCCCTTTATAAACCGCGTAAGAACTTTCTTCTTATTAAAAAAAAATTTAATTAATTCTTTCTATTAAAATTTTAGGGACGTAAATTTCTATTTAAAATAATTTCGGCATAAAAGAAATTGTGCTTGGCTGAAATTTCTCTTTTCATTAACCTCCAGTTTGCCTGACTATTCTGTTTTTCCTAGGAAAGACAGAATAGAGTAAGTTGCATATCTTTTAAATATTCATTTCATTTGTACGTTGTTGTATATCCAAATATGGCTCCTCTAATTTCTTTCGTGGTTCTCTCTATATAGAGCTCCTTTCCTTTGCTACTTGACAGCTATCTCTGCTAAAATATTATATCGGCAATTTCACCAATTCCTTATTGATTCATTCATTCTATTCTCTAAACAATTCTCAAACACTCGGCTGGATATTGTGGAGTTATTGTTAATCGCTTTCAGAGTACGTGCCTCAAGGAGCGACAAGCACCCCGATTATCTTGGGGCGATTCCAGCGTCTCACACGGTAGGAACGGAATACACCTTATGATAGTGATTTTCATCACGATCTGGGTAACAACGTTTCATTTATTTAATTTAATTTTATTTACTATCTGAATTTTTTGTTGACTATTTTTCAACAATTCTTTCATGATTAAATGTAATCATATTTTCCAAAAATAGTTATTCTTATGTCAAAATATGCCATTTTTATTAGCATAAGATTTATATGAAATTTATGGAGTCATATGCATTTCTCAGTTTTCTCTAACTTCTCATAAAACCATATAATGATAAAAATGATTTTATATATTCATATGATCTCACTTTATTGTCAGAGATATGTATACAATTGCACATATATTGCATGCACACACACATTTAGCATGGTATCCTCATGCTACTGACAAACTCTATCTGATTGCCGTTGCGAATTTTCATTTTTTATTTAATAGATGGGTTCAATATCTCAAATATTTTCAAATTTAAATACCACAAGAGATCTTAGTCAAATTTTGAATAAGAAACCTCTACTCAAGATACATTATTCTTCATTACTAGACAAACGTGTTGGTTCTTGAGATTTTTTATTTATATAAATTGGTATATAAATTTTCATTAAATTTTATATTCAATATTTACATTAGAAATTCGTAAATATTTAAGAGCGCAGTTCCGCTGCCACAAGATTTCAGTTGCAACGATTGCCACAGATTTGCATCCGTCCGATTAAATACAGATCAGCGGATGAGATCAGATTTTGATTAAGAAACTTTTAATTGCTTTTAATATCTTTTGTCTCCTCCCGTAATTTCTCTACCCAGGGGATACGAAACAAACAATCAACTCTCATCCTTTCTCTTCTCTCTCGTATTCGCTCTGGTGTCAGCGCATCAGCGCTCTCTTCTTTCTCGCTCTCGTGCCCTCTTCTCTAGTGTCGGCGACTCTCTGTCCAATTTTGTTTTCGAAAGAAGATGAGTATCTCTCCAAATTCAAACAGTAGCTACCAGGTATTTTTACAATTTCTTTCTCTTTACTTGGCAAATTTCACTATATGTTTACTTGATTCTCGATTAAGAGAAAGAAATTGTAAAAATACCTGGCTGTTTGAATTTGGAGAGATACTCATCTTCTTTCGAAAACAAAATTGGACAGAGAGTCGCCGGCGCTAGAGAAGAGGGCACGAGAGCGAGAGAGAAGAGAACGCATCAACGCTGACACTAGAGCGAACACAAGAGAGAAGAGAAAGGATGAGAGTTGATTGATTGTTTCGTATCCCCCGGATAGAGAAGTTACGGGAGGAGACAAAAGATATTAAAAGCAATTAAAAGTTTCTTAATCAAAATCCGATCTCATCCGTTGATCTGTATTTAATCGGACGGATGCAAATCTATGGCAACCGTGGCAATATAAATCTTGTGGCAGCGGAACTGCGCTCATATGAAAATATGAGGAATAGTTTCTTCCTAGACGTAAATTTATTATAAACAATCCAAACTCTTTACAAAGTTACACATTTTCCAATACTTTTCGCTTAGAAATAGATTATTTCTCTTATTCCTAAGCAATTCAAACGGAGCCATATGGAAGAGCTTGCCAAAAGCAGAGTGTAATTATTCTTCAATTTTCTATATGGTTGCCATCAACTACTACGGATGGATACTAATATGCTCTCGAAGGATCCTCTTGTGCTTCTCTTCTTCGGTGATAATAAGATTTTCTGTGGTGATTTCTGATTTCTCCTCCTCTCCCCAGCTCTGCTCGCACGATCCCTCATCTCTCCGTTCATTCTCTTCTGTGTGTTTTGTTCGTGCTTTAGGTTTCGTTTGGATGGCTTCTTTCCGGAATAAGGAATAAGGAATAATTACTTTTTACCAATAAATTTATTTCTAATCATCCAAACTTTTCACAAGAGTTACACACTTCCCAATAAATTTACCACTTCCCAATAAATTTCTTCCTTCTTCCTTCTTCCTATCTTATTCTCAACGCATTCAAACGGAGCCTTAATTTTTTTCTTTTAGTTGTACATTCGTGTGATTGATTTCATGTTAGATTAGATGTACACATAAGGTTCTTTTTGACATATTTACGGATAAGGGAAAGGTTTTATTTAAGATATTTCTCTATGCTTATACCACCTTTTCCTTCCAAATTCATTTCCTAATTCTATATCTTACTAAATTCGTCTTAAAAAAATTCATACTAGCTGTGTTTGGATGAGCCTAGGAATAAAAAATAGCTTCTTCCTACTTCTAAATTTATTATAAACAATCCAAACTCTTTACAAAGTTACGCATTTTCCAATACTTTTTTTCTTATTCTTCTTATTCCCACACCATCCAAACGGAACCACTATTTGTAACGCGCGTGGAAGATAATTGGTGGCAATCAGCTAAATGGAATAGCAGGAATTATTTTTTTTTTATAGCAATCACTATTATAGCAAATCAAATTTCCTGTGTAAATATTGAATATAATATTTATAACTAAATAATATACCAATTTAATAAATATTTTTTTCCGAAAACCAACACCTATATTGCGACAAACGACGATTTGAATCTTATCTGAAGATCATGAGTTTGAAACCAGACTACTATATCTTATTAAATTTTAAAATGTTGGTAGACTTCATCTCATCTAGTTATTATAAAAAATAAAAAATTCTCGAGAAACCAGATAGGAATGCTTAGCATCTTTTAAAATCCAAAGTATACATACCAATAAAATAATAAAGGGGTATTTTGGTTTATGCCATTGCAAAAATGTAAAATTCGAAAAATACCATAGTAAAATAACTAATTGGTTTTATGCCATTATAAAACAATATAAATTGTTTTTGTGCCATCAGCTAATTAAAATGACTATACTACCCTTCAATAATAAAAATTTGTTTTGTTAAAGATCTCTAAAGCATTGTATCGAACAACTTGTGGTCGTGACTCCAACATACCACATTTAGCATAAGTATGAACCATGGTATGGCATTTCATCAAACACCTTGATTGCATCATCCAACAGCCCATATCTTGCGTACGAATTAACGAGTGAACTAGCCAAAAATGAGTAATTGTTTGTTGATTCAGCCATGTATTACACCGAGCATGGCATAGTTAGAGAGCATAACTTAGCTAGACATTTTAACTAGCAACTTGGAGGGATTGCCATCCAAGAAGTGGAATCAGAGGAGATGAGTGTCGTGTTGGTGAGGCAGGTGTGGCGGATGGGTGCAGAGAAGGCAGGGCTCGTGAGGGCGGAGTTGATGGATAGGTGCGGCAATGGTGGTGCGTGGTGAGGCAGAGCAGGTGGTGTGGGATGCATGGTACGTCAAAGGATTTTCAAAAAAAAAAAAAAAAGAGATGGGATTAGATTAGCGATGGCTTGGGAAAGGGTAGTTTAGATATTTTTAAATTTTTTATGTAATAGGAATGACATATGTGAAATTTACTATCTCTTTCTTATAAAATAATGGTATAAATCAAATTTGTACCGTTAAAGATTTCAATATGTAGAAGTTAATGAACGGTTTTGATTGATTGTTTGAAGTATGAAATGCAAGAACGAATCCGTAGCACGAAAACTATCCGTGCTAATGCATATCATTTTAGCAATCCTCCGGTTATGTGATGGCTAATTAGTAATTTTGTGATGACATATTTAGAATTAGAATTAGTAATTTCTGTCGACCTCTTTACCAAACCAATAACGTTTCTAAAGGTTGAATTGTTAATTTACTAAATTATCTATTTTACTTTAATTTTCTGAGGGATAATTCTGATTTCCACTTAATTTAGTTTACCGCTGTTACTTTTATTTATTTTTTTTTAAAAATGGTTGACAAAGCTGTCGACAGTTGTTTTAATTAATGTTTACGACTGGTTCTGGAAATCAAGATAGTGTGGCGATTGGTTTAAAATCAGAACAATTAGAAATAAATTTAAAAAATATTTATACAGATTGATTATTATGTCAATCGGATTGACCCGTTTCGACCCGCTTACCTTTCTTCCATTTTTGTTGCCACATCGGATCCCAGATTTGACATCCCTTTTGTCTCGCGTGTTTCCAATTTCTATCAATCCACTTTTCTCGCATCACTACTCTCTTTCTTTTTTTTTTTTTTATGATGAAACCCTACTCTCTTTCTTGTTCTGTTCTCTTCTATAGTTCTGGTCGGGACTCGGGACTCACGCCCTCTACTTCATTGTTCATACTTTGTAGACCAGACATCGATCGTTCCTCACAAATTCCGCTCCCACATAACCTGTCAATGCTACCGGTTACAGATGTTTCTATTCCAAATTGGTTAGAACTGGGACTAAGTAACCTGTTACTGGTACCAATTGCAAATGGTATGAGTTTCTGGTAGTCATGGCTTGGGTTGTCTGTACTGTACTTTCTGGTACCAGCTATACTGGGATCCTACTGTTTATTTTTAAGCATGCTGTAAAATGTTTCTTTTATTTTGTTTTAATAAATTATGCCGTATATCGCCACGGCGCCACCCAACCTTCAAATAATATATGTGGTTTTTTATGTACATACATGTTATCAGTGAGTATTAATCATCCTGGTGCCATCCTGACTATTACTTTTGTTAGGTGTCTGCTAGGAAAGTTGTTCAACAAAAGTTTGTCTTGTGGCCAATTGCTAAGTCTCATGATGAAATTCTACTTATCCATCATATATGCTAAAGTTAGATAATTTGCTAGGGAGAATATTTTGCTGGTTCTATATCATGGCATTGTTAGCCTGATTGATAAAATGGAAATTCTTATCAATCATTCTACTGGAGAACTTTCTCTTCTTGCGATTAACTCTCAGGATGGATACCTTCGAAAAGAGAAATGAAATAAATGATTTTAAAGAACTGCTTGAAGAGGGGACCTGGACTGCAGAGGACACTGCCGACTGCGAAAAGGATAACCTAATTCCATCATCAACTAGTCCCTTGGAGAGCACAACAGGGTGTATTTTGGAATATTCATCTACTGGGCTTCTTCCTTCTTCTGTCCCAGGTAAGATCCTTTCTCAGTTATTCAAACTTCATATATATTCTATCACAAGCCTGGACGCCTAGTAAAGTTACATTGCTTCTTTGGTATATATATTGGCAGATGATACGCTTCAGTTGGGCACGAGATCAGCACCGATTGAAATTCATGATGATCCAGGTAGAGAAAATTCAGGACCCAATGAAATTTCAAATAGTCAAGGTAGAAAGAACCCACTAAATCCGGAGGGAACTCAAAGGTATCAATCTTCTTTGCTTTCTTGTTCTTCTATTGGTTTGCTTCTTCAAATATTTTGCCACTTTCATGTAAATTGAACTTTTATCATTTTAATCTGCTTGATCCTTTCAAGTATGAGAATAATCTAACTGATATTTAATCAATATTTGAATTCTATGATTGTAGTTCTAATATATCAGCACGGAAACACTTGTAAATATTTGTGATTGTCAAGGTGGTTCTTTGAGCTACACAAACAGCCTTAATTGCGTCGAATCAAATTAGGATCTGGTTATTAAATTTCATGCCTTTACTAATATCCGTTGTGAAGACCAAGTGTATTTTGAAATTAATACCGATTTCCAATTGAACTTGACAATTCTGGTCCTAAGCATTGTTTCTTAAATGACTAAGTAATGTGTTGATTGCTATTATAGTCCATTGAGAATTGCTTTCTAAAAATTAATTTTCGAACCTGATTTTCTTAATGGTGAATTGGTGATCAAAATTAACTTAGAAAGCTTCATGCATTCTAATGACTAACTTTCTCTTGTCATAACTCTCAGGATGGATAACTCCAATCAGAGAAATAAAGTACATGACATGATAGCACCGCTTGAACAGGGATATGTTTCTGGGCATAAACTCCCAACCATTGAGCCAGTGATCATGACCACAGAGGAAATTATAGAGCTGGATCAGTACTTCCCTGGATTAGGAGACATCTGTGAAAATGATAGCCTAGTAATTCCACCATCAACTAGTCCCCTGGAGAGAGCAAATGGGTGTGTTTTGCAATATTCATCTACTAAGGTTTTCCCATCTTCTTCTGCCCCCATCGCTGGTAAGATTCTCTTATAGTTGCCCAAACTTCCACCATATTATCTGACAGGCCTGGTAATTAGATTGCTTCTTGGTACATATACTGCAGATGGTAGGCTTCTGTTGGGCACTAAAGCAGCACCAATTGAAATTTTAGATAGTCCAGGTAGAGAGAATTCAAATCCAACTGAAATTCTAGAAAGTCAAGGTAGAAACAACTCACGAGAACTGGAGGGCACTCAACGGTATAATTACGCATCTTTTTCCTGTTTTGTTATTGGTGTACTTCTTTAAATGATCTGTTTACTCTGATAGTATTGGATTACTATTCAAAATTTCAAGTTGTTTGATTTTATTTGATGTTACAAGATTTTATCAATTTAATTTTCTTATCCCTTCTAGTACGAGACATGTGAATATTTGATTTTATACGAACAAAATGAATATTAGATCATGATGTGTACATATTAATTACTGGTATGAAGATACTCTTTGAATTGAAAATATATGTTTTCTTGACATAGTTCACCGGTGAATTCTGTTGGCCGGGGGTTGTTTGTATATTTACTGGTTGCTAGGAAGGTTCGAATTGTTTCTTCTAATTATACCAAGGCAATGCAGTGTACATCACACCAAATTACCATCATGTACTTCATAGACCAGCTAACTTAAATCAGATAGCACCACTAATTTATATTTCTCATTCTTAGTTCAAACAAAGAAAAGCGTGCAAGAGAACCTGAATCAGAAGTTGAAACTCTATGCTCTTATCCTTTTTGATAAGATGAAGAGAGCAAAACAGATGCTCGGATATCAACATGAAAAAAATCAAGAGAACTCTGAATGCCCCTCTTTCTGTCTTTAATGTGCCAACATCTACCTCTCTTCCTCAAAGGAGGGAGATTGAGCTTTTTTCAATCCAAATTGCCTTAGATAGCACAAAATGCCATCCAGTATGGGATGATGAAGTAGATCAAGTTGGCGGCCGCCTGGTCATATCCGAAGGTAATGATCTTCTCCTAGAAGGGTTACTTGGAGGCGACCGCAATGCAAGGAGGTGCTGATCATTTGTTCAGTACTTCAGTGAGTTAGGATCAGTGTCAGTACTTCAGTGAGGTGCACATTCTTCTTTTTTGTGTCTTTGGACTTAATTCGTTGATGATATTTGCTTCATTCTAATAAAGCACTATACATTATATTGACATTATGCAAAAAAGCTATGTATGACTGTTTTTCTTTCATTAATGAAAGTGATAGAGCATAAAAGCTCTACTAATTTCAAAAGGTAAAAAATAACATTATGCATAAAAAGTCTAATTAGGCCTTGCACCAGGCAATCATTTTTCTACATCACGAGACCCCAGAGTAGTTAACCTTTTTTTTTAAGAAAATCTTTTTGGTTTTCCACGGATCCATGTTTATCTACCTTGTACATGGCTACCACAGTGCTGTTATCAGAATAGAATGTTCCAGCGTTCCAATCATACATAATTATGGTACTCGAAAATTCTTTGTAGCAATAGAATGGATTTTAAAGCATTGTTGCACATTTTCAGGGGATGAGTATTTTTAATTCCAGCCTCCCTGACTCCAGCTGTGACCATAGTACGCAAGATGCTCAAGAGAAAGGGGCCAGAGTATCTTCTAATCCGTCTTACGTTGCTTGATTGGTGTTTACTTTGAGATATGGTTGTCATTTTTCTTCATGCATTGGTTATCGATGAGTGTGAACTCAGTTGCCTTCTATTTATTATTTACTTTTGGAGCTTAGGAGGTTGTATAATTAGAAAGAATCTCTGTATGTTCCTTTAAAAGTTTTGTTTCTAGTTGTAACACGTGAAAATGATGCTATTTGTCATGTAATTTTATTCGTTAAGGGTTTTGTTAAACTACATTCATAGTATGTTGTGCATCTGTTTTCTTTTTAGTCGTGTCTTCGCCTCAAGTTATTTTAGTCACAAAAACGACAGAAAAATTTCTAATCATTATCAAATACTTTTTTTTTGAAGAAAGAGGGAGGTCTTGATCTCTTGGAGGCTAGTTTAGTGCTCTTACCATTGAGCCACTAGACCACATGCATCATTATCAAATACTAGAGCTGATTGGATCCACATGCTCTACATGTGTTCAGTTCAATTAGTTAATTGGTGTTGAAAGTATATAAATACTAAGTTCTTTAATTTCATTTGTCATTCAATAAAAAAAAAAATTCGATTTGAATTGATTTGTTTGGTCAATGATCTTTGATATTAGAGGGTATATGTGTGTTGGGCAACGAATAACTTATTCGCGAACAAGAGAAATTCATTGTTTGGCGAACAGGAGTAATCCGCGTACCTTTTTCGCTTGAATTGGTCCTGACAAGAGGGGGTAACCGGGAAAGATGAGGAAAAAAAAGCCGGGAAACACATTTTGATCATGTGAGAAAGTTACACTTGGATCGTGCCTCCTCGAACCTAAAAAATTTAACTTTTGCTGTGTAGAAGCTCGAATTCTTAATAGATCACAATCAGATTTGTGACTAAAAAAATATGTATCAGTGTATTCCTAATTGAGACATTATATTTGTGGCTAAAGATAACATCAATACGAGTTATCCATAGAATCCAGCAAACTACACTAATCACAATCAAAAAAGCTTTTTGATCAGTTCCCTTATAATGCAAAGCAACATCTAAAATATCTTAAAATGAAGCCCAATTTTGAAACAAGTTATTGCAGTCCCCCATCCAAAACTAATTTTTTTGAGCAAAATGACATGAAACAAAAAGGTGATCTTTAGTTTCTTCTTGGCCACAGAAATAACATGTAATATCACCATTCCATCCTTTTTTTGGAGAGATTGTGTTTAGTGAACTCTATTGTTGGACAAAAGCCACATAAAAACTTGGGTTTCAAAGGAATGGAAATGTGCCACCACTTCATGGGATTAGAAATGTTATCACCTCTAAAATTTAAAAACAAATACATATCATTACAGGTGTAGTTACCAGAAGAGTTCCACCTAAAAAGCAGTTGATCAGTTTCTTCAGTGTAATAATGAGGAATTATAGAATTTTTAATCTCATACCTTTCTTGTAACAGAATACCAGTGAGCACTCTTTTGAAATTTATATGTTATCACCTTTGTGTATGATGGTATCATGAAGACTGACTTGTTGGTAAATGACTTCAAATGAATGCACAATCACGTGAAATGCTCCAAGAATGTCCAGTACTCTCATTATTTGCACTTTATGTGCGTAATTGTCATGTATAATCCAATCCATTTGAATTTTTTTGGAATATAAGCTTATTCTCCACTATATAAAAAACTTAAATATAGATTATACTTATCAAATGACTTGAAATGAAAGCAGAATTGCTTGAAATTACCCAATTCTTTACAGAACGCTCATTATTTACGCTTTTTATGCGTAATTACAATGTTTAATCTAATCCTTTTGAATTTTCAATATTATAAACTTATTATCCACTGAACAACAAGCTTAAATATAAATTATCGTGATTAAATGACTTGAAATGCATGCACAATCATTTTCAATTCTCCAATTCTGTTCAGAACGCTAATGATTTTGCACTTTATGTTCGCAATTGTCATGTGTAATCCAATCCTTTTGAATTTTCAATATCATAAACATATTCTCCACTACATAACAAGCTTAAATATTAATTATTGTGATTAAATTACATGAAATGAATGCACAATCGCTTGAAATTCTCCAATTCTTTTCAGCACGCACATTATATGCACTATATGCGCGTCATTGCCATGTATAAGCCAATCCTTTTAAATTTTTAGCATCATAAACTCATTCTCCATTGTATAAAGAACTTAAATTTGGATTATTGTGATCAAATACCTTGAAATGAATGCACAATCACATGAAATGCTCCAAGAATGTCCAGTACTCTCATCATTTGCACTTTATGTGCGTAATTGTCATCTATAATCCAATTGATTTGAATTTTTTGGATATAAGCTTATTCTCCACTATACAAAGATCTAAAATATAGATTATAGTTATCAAATGACTTGAAATGAATGCAGAATCGCTTGAAATTACCCAATTCTTTCCACAACACTCATTATTTGCAATTTTTATGCGTAATTACCATGTGTAATCCAATCCTTTTGAATTTTCAATATTATAAACTTATTATCCACTGTCAAACAAGCTTAAAAATAAACTATCGAGATTAAATGACTTGAAATGCATGCACAATTGATTTAAATTCTCCAATTCTGTTCAGAATGCTCGTGATTTTGCACTTTATGTTCGCAATTGCCATGTGTAATCCAATCCTTTTGAATTTTCAATATTATAAACATATTCTCCACTACATAACAAGCTTAAATATTAATTATTGTGATAAAATTACATGAAATGAATGCACAATAGCTTGAAATTCTCTAATTCTGTTCAGAACGCTCGTGATTTGCACTTTATCTGCGTAACTGCCATGTGTAATCCAATCCTTTTTGAAGTTTCAAGATTATAAACTTATCTCCACTATATAACAAACTTAAATATAAATTATTGTGATTAAATGACTTGAAATTAAAGCACAATCACGTGAAATACTCCAAGAATGTCCAATACTCTCATCATTTGCACTTTATGTGCGTAATTGTCATGTATAATCCAATGCATTTGAATTTTTTTGAATATAAGCTAATTCTCCACTCTACAAAGAGCTTAAATATAGATTATAGTTATCAAATGACTTCAAATGAATGCAGAATCGCTTGAAATTACCCAATTCTCTCCAGAATGCTTATTATTTGCACTTTTTGTGCGTAATTACCATGTGTAATCCAGTCATTTTGAATTTTCAATATTATAAACTTATTATCCACTGTAAACAAGCTTAAACATAAACTATCGTGATCAAATGACTTGAAATGCATGCACAATCGTTTTAAATTCTCCAATTCTGTTCAGAACGCTCTTGATTTTGCACTTTATGTTCGTAATTGCCATGTGTAATCCAATCCTTTTGAATTTCCAATATCATAAACATATTCTCCACTACATAACAAGCTTAAATATTAATTATTGTGATTAAATTACATGAAATGAATGCACAATCGCATGAAATTCTCCAATTCTTTCCAGAACGCACATTATATGCTTTATATGCGCGTCATTGCCATGTATAAACCAATCCTTTTAAATTTTTAGCATCATAAACTCATTCTCCATTGTATAAAGAACTTAAATCAAGATTATTGTGATCAAATGACTTGAAATGAATGCACAACCACGTCAAATGCTCCTAGAATGTCCAGTACTCTCATCATTTGCACTTTATATGCGTAATTGTCATGTATAATCCAATTCATTTGAAATTTTTGGAATATAAGCTTATTCTCCACTATACAAAGAGCTTAAATATAGATTATAGTTATCAAATGACTTGAAATGAATGCAGAATCGTTTGAATTTACCCAATTCTTTCCACACCGCTCATTATTTGCACTTTTTGTGCGTAATTACCATGTGTAATCCAATCGTTTTGAATTTTCAATATTATAAACTTATTATCCACTGTAAAACAAGCTTAAATATAAACTATCGTGATTAAATGACTTGAAATGCATGCACAATCGTTTTAAATTCTCCAATTCTGTTCAGAACACTCGTGATTTTGCACTTTATGTTCGCATTTGCCATGTGTAATCCAATCCTTTTGAATTTCAATATTATAAACATATTATCCGCTACATAACAAGCTTAAATATTAATTATTGTGATTAAATTACATGAAATGAATGCACAATAGCTTGAAATTCTCTAATTCTGTCCAGAACGCTCGTGATTTGCACTTTATGTGTGTAACTGCCTGGTGTAATCCAATCCTTTTTGAATTTTCAAGATTAAAAACTTATTCTCCACTATATAACAAGCTTAAAATATAAATTATTGTGATTAAATGACTTGAAATTAATGCACAATCGTTTGAAATTCTCCAATTCTATCCAGAACGGTCAATATTTGCAATTAATGTGCGTAATTGCCATGTATAATCCAATCATTTTGAATTTTAAGATTATAAACTTATTCTCCACGGTGAAGAGATTAAATATAGATTATAGTGATCAAATGACTTGAAATGCATGGACAATCGCTTGAAATTCTTCAATTATTTCCATAACGTTTGTGTGTCATTGTCGTGTATAATCCAATGTTTTAATTTTTAAGATTATAAACTTATTTTCCACTGTATAAAGAGCTTAAGTATAGATTATTGTTATGAAATTACTTGAAATGAATGCACAATCGCATGAAAATGGTCCAATTCTGTCATGAACGATCTTGATTTCCACTTTATGTGCTTAATTGCCAAGTATAATCCAATCCTTAAGAATTTTGAAGATCATAAACTCATTCTACACTGTATAAAAAAGCTTAAATATAGATTATTGTGATCAAATGATTTGAAATGAATGCACAATCGTGTGGAATGCTCCAACTCTGCCCAGAATGCTCATTATTTGCCCTTTATGTGCGTAATTGCAATGTATAATCCAATCCTATTGGATTTTTAAGATTATAAACTTATTCTCCACTGTATAAAGAGTTTAAATATTGATTATAGTGATCAAATGACTTGAAATGAATGCACAATAGCTCGAAATTCTATAATTCTGTGTAGAACGCTGTTGATTTGCACTTTATGTGCGTAATTTCCATGTGTAATCCAACCATTTTGAGTTTTGGAGATCATAAACTCATTCTCAACTGTATAAAGAGCTTAATACAAATTATTGTGATCAAATGACTTGATATGAAAGCACAATCATGTGAAATGCTCCATTTCTGTGCAGAACGCTCATTATTTGCAGTTTTTGTGCGTAATTGCCATGTATAATCCAATCTTTTTTAATTTTAAAGATTATAAATTTATTCTCCACAGTACAACAAATTTAAATATAAGTTATTGTGATTAAATGACTTGAAATGAATGCAAAATCGCTTGAAATTCTCCAATTCTTTCCAGAACGCACATTATATGCACTATATGCGCGTCATTACCATGTATAAAGCTATCCTTTTGAATTTTTAGCATTATAAACTCATTCTTCATATGGATTTTTGTGATCAAATGACTTGTTATGAATGCACAATCATGTGAAATGCTCCAAATCTGTCCAGAATGCTCATTATTTTGCACTTTATGTGCGTAATTGCCATGTGTAATCCTATCCTTTTTAATTTTAAAGATTATAAACTTATTCTCCATAGTATAACAAGCTTAAATATAAATTATTGTGATTAAATGACTTGAAATGAATGCACAATTGCTTGAAATTCTCCAACTCTGTCTAGAACGCACAATATTTGCACTTTATGTGCTTAAATACCATGAATAATCCTATCCTTTTAAATTTTTAGGATCGTAAACTCATTCTCCACTGTATAAATAACTTAAATATAGAATATTGAGATCAAATAGTTTGAAATAATTGCATTATTTTGTGAAATGCTCCAATTTTGCCCAGAACGCTCATTATTTGCACTTTATGTGCGTAATTGCATTTTGTAATCCAATCCTTTTGAATTTTCAAGAATATATACTCATTCACCACTGTATAAAGAGCTTAAATGTATATTATTGTGAACAAATGGCTTGAAATAAATGCACAATCGCGTGAAATGCTCCAATTGTGTCCAGAACTTTCTTTATTTGCATTATATGTGCGTAATTGCCATGTATAATCCAATCCTTTTGAATTTTTAAGATCATAAACTCATACATCACTGGATCAAGAGATTAATTATAGATTATTGTTATCAAATGACTTGAAATGAATGAACAATCGTGTAAAATGCTTCAATTCTGTCCTGAACGATCTTGATTTGCACTTTATGTGTGTAATTGACAAGTATAGTCCAACTCTTTTGCATTTTTAAGATCATAAACTCATACTCCACTGTATAAAGAGCTTAAATATAGATTATTGTGATAAAATGGTTTGAAATGAATGCACAATCGCATGAAATGCTCCAATTCTTCCAAGAACGCTCATTATTTGCACTTTATGTGCGTAATTGCCATGTATAATCCAATTTTTTAGAATTTTTAAGATTATAAACTTATGTTTAACTGTGTAAAGAGATTAAATATTGATTATAGTGATTAAATGACTTGAAACAAATGAACAATCGGTTGAAATTCTCCAATTCTTTCCAGATCGCACATTATATTTAATATATGCGCGTCATTGCCATGTATAATCCTATTGTTTTGAATTTTTAGGATTATAACCTCATTCTCCACTCTAAAAGAACTTAAATCTGGATTATTGTGATTAAAAGACTTGAAATGAATGCACAATCGCGTGAAATGCTCCAATTCTGTCCGGAACGCTCAATATTTGCACTTTATATGCGTAATTGCCATGTGTAATCCAATTCTCTACAATTTTCAAGATTATAAACTTATTCTCCACTATATAACAAGCTTAAATAGAAATTATTGGGAATTAAATGACATGAAATTAATGCTAAATCGCATGAAATTCTCCAATTCATTCCAGAACGCTCTTGATATGCAATTTATGTGCGTCATTGCCGTGTATAATCCAATCCTTTTGAATTTTTTAGATTATAAACCAATTCTCCACTGTATAAAGAGTTCAAATATAGAATATATGGATCAAACTGCTTGAAATGAAAGCACGATCACTTGAATTCTCCAATTCTGTCCATAACGCACATTATTTGCTCTTTATGTGCGTAATTGCCATGTATAATCTAATCCTTTAGAATTTTTAAAATCATAAACTCATTCTCCACTGTGTAAAGAGCTTAAATATAGATTATTGTTATCAAATAACTTGAAATGAATACAAAATCGCGTGAAATGCTTCAATTCTGTCCAGAACGATCTTGATATGCACTTTATGTGCGTAATTGCAAGTATAATCCAACCCTTTTGAGTTTTTAAAACCATAAACTAATTCTCCACTGTATAAAGTGCTTAAATATAGATTATTGTGATCAAATAGCAAGAAATAAATGCACTACCGCGTGAAATGCTCCAATTCTGTCCAGAACACTCATTATTTGCACTTTATTTTCGTAATTGCCATGTGTAATCCAATCCTTTTGAATTTTCAAGATTATAAACTTATTCTCCACTATATAACAAGCTTCAATATAAATTATTGTGATTAAATGACTTGAAATGAATGCACAATCGATCAAAATTCTTCTATTCTTTCCAGAACGTTCGTGATTTTCACTTTATGTGTGCCATTGCCGTGTATAATTCAGTGTTTTAAAATTTTTAAGATTATAAACTTATTTTCCACTGTATAAAGAACTTAATCATAGATTATTGTTATGAAATTACTTGAAATGAATGTAGAATCGCAAGAAAATACTCCAATTCTATCCTGAACGATCTTGATTTCCAATTTATGTGCTTAATTGCCAAGTATAATCCAATCCTATAGAATTTTGAAGATCATAAACTCATTCTTCACTGTATAAAGAGCTTAAATATAGATTATTGTGATCAAATAGTTTGAATGAATGCACAATCGCGTGGAATGCTCCAACTCTGCCCAGAATGCTCATTATTTGACCTTTATGTGCGTAATTGCAATGTATAATCCAATCATTTTGGATTTTTAAGATTTCTTATTTTCCACTGTATAAAGAGCTTAAATATAGATTATAGTGATCAAATGACTTGGAATGAGTGCACAATAGCTCGAAATTCTTCAATTCTGTGTAGAACGCTATTGATTTGCATTTTATGTGTGTAATTTCCATTTATAATCCAACCCTTTTGAGTTTTGGAGATCATAAACTCATTCTCAACTGTACAAAGAGCGTAAATATAAATTATTGTGAGCAAATGACTGTAAAAGCACAATCACGTAAAATGCTCCAATTCTGTCCAGAACGCTCATTATTTGCACTTTATATGCGAAATTTCCATGCGTAATCCAATCCTTTTAAATTTTAAAGATTATAAACTTATTCTCCACAGTATAACAAGTTTAAATATAAAATATTGTGATTAAATGACTTGAAATGACTGCAAAATCGCTTGAAATTCTCCAATTCTTTCCAGAACGCACGTTATAGGCACTATATGCGCGTCATTGCCATGTATAACCTATTCTTTAGAATTTTTTGGATCATAAACTAATTCTCAACTGTATAAAGAACTTAAATCTGGATTATTTTGATCAAATGACTTGATATGAATGCACAATCATGTGAAATGCTCCAAATCTGTCCAGAACGCTCATTATTTGCACTTTATGTGCGTAATTACCATGTGTAATCCAATCCTTTACAATTTTCAAGATTAGAAACTTATTCTCCACTATATAACAAGCTTAAATATAAATCATAAGGTATTAAATGACTTGAAATGAATACACAATCGCTTGAAATTCTCCAATTATGTCCAGAACACACATTATTTGCACTATATATGCATAATTGCCATGCATAATCCAATCTTTTTGAATTTTTAAAATCATAAACTCATTCTCCACTGTATAAAGAGGTTAAGTATAGGTTATTGTGATCAAATAACTTGAAATGAATGCATAATCGCGTGAAATGCTCCGATTCTGTCCAGAACACTCATTATTTGCACTTTATGTACGTAATTACCTTGTGTAATCCAATTCTTTTAAATTTTAAAGATTATAAACTTATTCTCCAATGTATAACAAGCTTAAAGATAAAATATTGTGATTAAATGACTTAAAATGAATGCACAATAGCTTGAAATTCTCCAATTCTCTCCAGAACGCACATTATTTTGCACTATATGTGCATAATTGCCATGAATAATCCTATCCTTTTGAATTTTTAGGATCGTAAACTCATTCTCCACTGTATAAAGAGCTTAAATATATATTATCGGGATCAAATGGTTAGAAATGAATGCATAATCGCTTGAAATTCTCTAATTCTGTCCAGAACGCACATTATATGGACTATATGAGCGTAACTGCCATGTATAATCCTATCCTTTTGAATTTTTAGGATCATAAATATAGATTTTTGTGATCAAATGGCTTGAAATGATTGCACAATCGCGTGAAATGCTCCAATTCTGCCTAGAGAGCTAATTATTTGCATTTTATGTGCGTAATTACATTGTGTAATCCAATCCTTTTGAATTTTCAAGAATATATACTTATTCACCACTGTATAAAGAGCTTAAATATATATTATTGTGATCAAATGGTTTGAAATAATTGCACAATCGCGTGAAATGCTTCAATTGTGTCCAGAACTTTCTTTATTTGCATTATATGTGCATAATTGTCATGTATAATCCAATCCTTATGAATTTTTAAGATCATAAACTCATTCTTCATTGTATCAAGAGATTAATATATAGTTTATTGTTATCAAATGACATTAAATAAATGAACAATCGCGTGAAATGCATCAATTCTGTCCTGAACGATCTTCATTTGCACTTTATGTGCGTAATTGCCAAGTATAATCCAACTTTTTTGCATTTTTAAGATCTTAAACTCATAATCCACTATATAAAGAGCTTAAATATAGATTATTGTAATAAAATGGTTTGAAATGAATGAACAATCACGTGAAATGCTCAATATAAAGAGTTTAAATATAGATTATTTTGATCAAATGACTTGAAATTAATGCACAATCGCCTGAAATTCTCCAATTATGTCCAGAACGCTCAATATTTGCAATTAATGTGCATAATTGCCATGTATAATCTAATCCTTGTGAATTTTTAAGATCATAAACTCATTCACCACTGTATGAAGAGCTTAAATAAAGATTATTGTTATCAAATGACTGGAAATGGATGCAGAATCGCGAGAAATGCTCCAATTCTGTCCTGAACGATCTTGATTTCCACTTTATGTGCGTAATTTCCAAATATAATCCAACCTTTTTGTATTTTTAAGATCATAAACTCATTCTCCATTGTATAAATAGCTTAAATATAGATTATAGTGATAAACGACTTGAAATGAATGCACAATCGCTTGAAATTCTCCAATTCTGTCAAGAACATACGTTATTTGCACTCTATGTGCGCAATTGCAATGTATAATCTAATTCTTTTTAATTTTTAAGATTATAAATTTATTCTCCACTATATAAACAATGTATAGTCCAATTTTTAAAGGAACATACAGAGATTCTTTCTAATTATACAACCTCCTAAGCTCCAAAAGTAAATAATAAATAGAAGGCAACTGAGTTCACACTCATCGACAACCAATGCATGAAGAAAAATGACAACCATATCCCAAAGTAACCACCAATCAAGCAACGTAAGACGGATTAGAAGATACTCTGGCCCCTTTCTCTTGAGCATCTTGTACTATGGTCACAGCTCGAGGCAGGGAGGCTGGAAAAATACTCATCCCCTGAAAAATGTGCAACAATACATTAAAATCCATTCTATTCCTACGAAGAATTTTTGAGTACCATAATTCTGTATAACTGGAACAGTCTATTCTGATACCAGTACTTTGGTAGCCATGTACCAGGTAGATAAACATGGATCCGTGGAAAACCAAAAAGATTTTCTTAAAAAAAGGGTCAACTACTCTGTGGTCTTGCGAAGTAGAAATATGATCGCCTGGTGCAAGGCGAAATGAGGCTTTTTATGCATAATGTCATTTTTTACCTTTTGAAAAATTAGTAGAGCTTTTACGCTCTATCATTTTTTTTAATGAAAGCAAAACAGTCATAAATAGCTTTTATGCATAACGTCAATATAATGTATGGTGCCTCATTAGATTCAAGCAAAGATCATCGACGGATTAAGTCCAAAGACACAAAAAGGAAGAATGTGCAGAACTCTAACATACCAAATATATAATTACCCAAATTAAAGAGTATATTTTACCAGAATGAATCAATGACACTGATCCTAACTCACTGAACAAATGATCAGCACCTCCTTGCATGTGGTCGCCTCCAAGCAACTCTACGTATGGTAAAATATCAGAGTATGAGACTAATATTCCATTAGATGGAAATAAGTATATATAACAACAGAAAATCAGATTAAGTAAAGCATAGGAATAAATCGCTCTACGTATATACGGTCCTCTATTTTCTAAAATGTGATTAACTAAGGCTGTTGCAGGGCCTAATGAGACTGTTCTTTTATCAAAATATATGAATGACACATGACGACTTCAGGCTGAAGTGGGAGAAATGTGCTAGGCTTTCGTGTACTGTGCAGAAATAAATTGCAGGATAATATAAAGGAAAATACCAGAATCAACAATTGATGCTGATTCTAATCACAGATGACCACTTGTTTCTTTCACCCAAGGCTCACCAGGCAACTCTTCTAAAACCATATCTCTCCCTTGGGGTATGACAATGTAACCATCCATGTAATCTACTCCATCCGATCTTGCATTGCCTGTGGTGCCATGTACATTAGTTTCAAGTGACTGGAGTTCACCTTCATTTCTCTGATGAATTAAGGCTGAAAACACAGGATAATTAGGCTTTAATATAGCACACAGAACATAAAATTCAACACCACATTGGAGGAAAAAAAAAATTGTCTTACTAGAATCAGGTTGTAATACTGATCCTAACTCACTAGGCAAATGATCAATGCTTCCTCCCTTCAGGGGCCCACCAACCACATGTTGGGCTCCATCTCGTATTGAAAGAACTTGTGTTCCATCTTAACCAATTTGGATTGAATGGAGCTCAATATCAGTTCTTTCAGGAGGAGAGGCATACATCTGTACATTTATGGTAGCACTTGGGGGTATTGGTGTGCTCCCTTTATTTTGAGATCCATGCAGCATCTTGACCCTTTTTGTCTTATTTGAGGGACTGTAGCATTGGACTTGAACTTCAGGTTCAGGTTCTCTTAGACGCTTTCCTTTGTTTGACCTGAGAATGATGAGTAGATGTTACATGTTCTAAACTCAGTTTGTCCATACTATAAGCAGAATGTGTATATAATTAATTAACCAAGAAACAATTCAATCATATAAGAATGAACAAATCAATTTGAAAAATATAATCTCACTGAGATTAAGAAATAAAAAGGGCCAAATGATACCTCTTACTTTCTTGATGCCCCTGATCTGACGAATTCTCTCTATCAGGACTATCAGGTATTTCAATGGGAGCAAATTTAGTACCTAGTAGAAGAGTTTCACCTGAAAAGAAACCATTGATTTTAAATAAGCAATCTTAACACATCAGGCTTGGTGAAAAAATAGATAGAAGATGGATTGGATTAGCAAATTTGGTTGGATGAGTTGATACCAGTGCGTGGTATATTGGGTATAAACTATATATAGTCCTCTATTTTCTAAAATGTTATTAATCTAAGGCTGTTGCAGGGACTAACGAGAACAACTCTTATACAACATTTAACGTTCTTTAATTATCAAAATATATGAATGACTGCTGATGACTAAACTAAAGGACACAAAGAGAAATGTGCTAGGCTTTCGTTTACTGTACAGAAATAAACTGCATGAAAATATAAAGAAAAATACCAGAATCAACAATTGATACTGATCCCAACTGATTAGACAGATGACCACTTGTTCCTTTCACCCGAGGCTCACCAAGCAACTCTTCTAAAGCCATATCTCTCCCTTGGGGTATTACAATGCAACCATCTATGTAATCAACTCCATCCAATCTTGTATTGCATGTTATGCCATCTACATCAGTTTCAACTAGGCTTTAATATACCACACTAAACATAAAATTTCAAGATAACATTGGAGGGGAAAAATTAATCTTACCAGAATCAGGTTGTAATACTGATCCTAACTCACTAGGCAGATGATCAACGCTTCCTCTGATCGGGGGCCCACCACCCACATGTTGGGATCCAACTCGTATTGCATTCACTTGTGTTCCATCTGAATCAATTTGGACTGAAGGGCCCCCCACCCACATGTTGGGATACATTGGTGCTTTTAAGGGAGCACTTTGGGGTATTGGTGTGCTCCCTTTATTTTGAGATCCATGCAGCATGTTGACTCTTTTCGCCTTATTTGAGGGCCTTGAGCATTGGACTTGAACTTCACGTTCGGGTTCTCTTAAACGCTTTCCCTTGTTTGACCTGAGAATAATGAGTAGATGTTACAGGTGCTAAATTGGGTTTGTGTCCAAACTATAAGCAGAATCTTTATACGATAAATTACCAAGAAATAATTCAATCATATAAGAACAAACAAGTCAGTTTGAATAATGTAAATCCACTAAGAATTAAGAAATAAAAGAGAGTCAAATGATACCTCTGACTTTCTTGATGCACCTTATCAGACAAATTCTCTCTATCAGGATTATCAGGTATTTCAATGGGAGCAAATTTAGTGCCAAGTAGAAGAGTTTCACCTGAAAAGAAACCATTGATGTCAAAGAAGCAATCTTAACACATCAGGCTTAGTGAAAAAATAGACGGCTGATGCATGAAAAAGAAGGACCTTACCGAGAGCAGAAGCAGAGGGATGAAGCTCAGTTGGTGAATATTGCGATGTATTCCCACATGCTCTATCTTCTTGAGAGCTTCCACTAAGAGGGACATTATCCTTATGAAATTCACTCAAATTGGTTCTTACAGAAAGATCAGGGAGAGGATGTTCTGATAATTTTAGGCTTGGTTGTGAAATCCCTATGTCGGACCAAATGTTACCACCTGGTTGCTGCATCACAAAATTAAACTTTTGTCAGTGAAAGAAGATTATATTAATTGTACAGCCCTGAAGGTTGAGCACCTTGACATAAAAAAATACCAGAATAAGATCACTAATGTCACAAAGCATATCAATTTTGCTAAATAGCTTCTGATGTAAAAGTTTTCCCAATGAGCAGATTAACGGAAAAGTTACAAGGTACCAACCTTAATAACAATGTCAAACCACCATTGATTTCTGGGATTTGTATGGAGATTAGATAATCTATTGATCAGGCAATGGGTACATCCTGGTTTGCAACTTCTTCTTGGGCCCACTTGCTTTAGGACCTGGCTATGACCGCTATCTCCTACACCGGTCATGTACTGATTTAGCGCGTCAATTTCGTCAGCTGTCCATGCCAGCTCTTCAAACGTTGAGAGTTCATGATCACAGACATTGCTTTGTTTGAAGTTATCCATCCTGAGAGTTACAAGAATCACATTAGTTAGGGTAAAAGTACTCAGAGCGTCAGTAAAAAATATGTAGAAAAAAAATTAGACATTAGAATGAATGAAACTTAAAAAAAGAATTTCAGGTTTGAGAATAATCTTAGTAAAGTATTTCTCGATCTGTAGATTACAATAAAAATAAATCTATTACTAACTACTAAGTCATTTAGTTGAAAAAAAAATTATTTTCACCAGAATTATTAAGATTAATTGAAAATTTTTTAAATTATCTTTTAAAGTCTTATTCAATTTACGTCATGATTTTTGTAAGCATATATATTTTAATTTTTGTAATCATTTTTTACAACTAAACTAATTAGATAATAAACAGATCTAATTGTACAAATTTGCATTTATTTTATTTAATTTGTTGGCATTTGTACTTCGGAACTTGGATGCTAATAATTTCTTGACTTTATTATTTTGTTATTTCAAATTTATCAACTCTGGAGCAGTCATGCGAATTTTCTATTTCGGGAATTGTAATGAAATAGATATTTTAGGAAATAAGTCAATTTTCGATGAGAGGAAAGGATTTTGCTTTTGGACAAGATAATAGCTACTTCTTGAAGAAAACATGTCATGTTTTATCTCATAATTCTTGAACTAAAATTCTAAAAATATCTTTAGGGAAATGAGTAACGACATTAAAGGAGATCAGATTCAAAATATATTTTTTTTAATCTAGAGTGCTATATTTAAGTGATCTAATATTCGTAATAATTTTTTATTCTTAGTGTGTTTGGATCATCTTCTTAACAGGGATTAAGAAGTATTGGGACCAATTTTTAATCTGGATAATTAAAATGATGATTGAAACATCTTAGAAATAAAATTTGTTGCGAATGTTGTACCACTTAAAAATGACACTCTAGATCTTTAAAAAAATTATTCTTGATTGTTCGAAAATAATACTTTTTTTTACTCCGAATTATTAATCCTCATTTTATTCTCAGACATCAAACGCTCCCATCCAAACAGCCCTAGAGTTTCTTCGCGAAGACTAATGTAGATTGGTTGACCTATTCTCATTCGGTATAAAATGCACCAATCAGAGCTCATAATTTTGGTCCTCGTTTTTCTATCAAACGTGTGTTTTGTATATAATTCGAATTATTGAATTTTATGACTAAATAAAACATATTTTCCCGAAATAGCTAGACATTTTTAGCATCAGATTACCAAATTTCATTCAGAGTCGACGTACGATTGACACATGACAAGTGAAGTAGAACGACCGACATACTAAGAACTTCCTACGCGTCTCGTTCGCCATATTTCCATTTTTACCTTTTTTTTTACCCATTCGCTACTAAAATAAAACCCCCTCTTGAGTACTTCACTTCTTTCTCAATTCTTTCTGCTAGAGTAATAAATACACAGCCAATTCTACTCTTCCCCATTTCATCTTTTCCCCTTCAATTAAATTTTCGTCTACCTCTTTACCAAAGACCATTCGAGATTGAAGCTTTTACTCTTTGTTTGTAAGGTATATGCAAAAAACCTGATTCTTTTATTTTGTTCTGTTTTGTTTCTAAATTCTTGTTTACATTTCGATGGATTCATTTCTTGTGTTGGTTATACGTAGAGCAATTTATTCTTCTGCGTTACTTAAATTTCTATCTAATGGAATAATTAGTCTCATACTCTGATATTTTACCATACCTAAATGTTTAGTTCTAGGATTTTGTTAATTCAACATGGCATGTTTTTCCAGAATTTGCTAAAATTAAGTCAGAAACAAAAACACCTTTCCACTCATCTAAAGGTCGACTTGTTAATTTACTAAATTATCTATTTTATTTTTATTTTTCTGAGAAATAGGATAATTCTGACATATATGGTAATTCTGATTTGCGCTTAAATTAGTTTTACAACTATACCTTTACCGCTGTTACTTTTAATTTAATTAATGTTTCTTTTGTTAAAAAAAATGGTTGACAAAGTCGTCAACAGTTTTTTTATTGAATGTTTACGACTGGTTCTGGAAATCAAAATAGAGTAGCGGTTGGTTAACAACATTAGGAAGAATTGAAATAAATTAAGAAATTTGTTTCCATAAATCGAATTGACCCGTTTTCAACCCGCTTATTTTTCCTCCATTCTTATTGCCACATCGGATCTCAGATTTTACATCCCTTTTCAGTTTTCTCACAGGGAGGGTCAGAGACAGAGTCTCCCGTGTTTCCAATTCTCCTCACTCTCAATAAGTCAATCCACTTTTCTCGCATCCCTACTCTCTTCTATTTTTTGTAAAAATATTTTTTTCTCTTTAGTTAGTATCAGATTATTAAATTCCATTTTTTTAAGTAGCATCTTGTAAAGGATTCCGTTTATTGTGCGTATGTTTCCATTTATAGAACACAAAAGATTTCATGTTTCCTTTTTTATTTTCGATTCGCCCTATGGCTATATATATAAGATTATAAGTACATCTGCTTCTCATTAATTAGTTCATTTTTTTTATCCAAGATTATTATCGCTATATAGGTCAATTGCTCTCTCATTTCTTTTTTTTTTGAAGGCTAGGTGGCGAGAAATTGCTCTCTCATTTCAAACCCTAGGTATTGGGAAGAAGCTAATTTTTTTTTTCTGTCCATTTTCCAAAGTTCATGTTGAGATTCCTGTGATTGCATTTCAAAGGGTTGAGTAGAGCTTTTCATGGTTCACGCCCTTTTCTTTTTCTGAATCTGATCTCCTTTAATGTCGTTACACATTTCACTAAAGTTATTTTTAGAATTTTAGTTCAAGAATTATAAGATAAAACATGACATGTTTTCTTCGGCTCCGTTTGGATGCGTTGAGAATAAGGTAGGAAGAAGGAAGAAGGGAAGAAATTTATTGGGAAGGGGTAAATTTATTGTGAAGTGTGTAACTTTTGTGAAGAGTTTGAATGGTTAGAAATAAATTTATTGGTAAAAAGTATTTATTCCTTATTCCTTATTCCGGAAAGAAGCCATCCAAACGGAGCCTTCAAGAAGTAACTATTATCTTGTCCAAAAGCAAAATCATTTCCTCTCGTCGAAAAGTTGACTTATTTCCTAAAATATCTATTTGATTACAATTCCCGAAATAGAAAATTCGCATAACTGCTCCAGAGTTGATAAATTTGAAATAACAAAATAATAAAGTCAAGAAATGATTAGCATCCAAGTTCCGAAGCACAAATGCCAACAAATTAAATAAAATAAATGCAAATTTGTACAATTATTAGTTCTGTTTATTATCTAATTAGTTTAGTTGTAAAAAAATGATTACAAAAATTAAAAATATATATTCTAACAAAAATCATGACGTAAATTGAAAAAGACTTTAAAAAATAATTTAAACAAAGAATCAAGTTGCTGAATGCTGATATTGAATTCAATGGAGTATATTTTGAAATGAATCAAAATTTTCTATTAATCTTAATAATTCTGGTGAAAATAATTTTTTTTCAACTAAATGACTTAGTAGTTAGTAATAGGTTTATTTTTATTGTAATCTACTAATCGAGAAATACTTTACTAAGATTATTCTCAAACCTGAAATTTTTTTTGTTTCATTCATTCTAATGTCTAATTTTTTTTTCTACATATTTTTTACTGACGCTCTGAGTCCTTATACCCTAACTAACGTGATTCTTGTAACTCTCAGGATGGATAACTTCAAACAGAGAAATGAGATAAAGAACTTTATGGCACCACTTGACCAGAGCAATGTCTGTGATCATGAACTCCCAACGTTTGAAGAACTGGCATGGACAGCTGACGAAATTGATGAGCTAAATCAGTACATGACCGGTGTAGGAGAAAGCAGTCATAGCCAGGTCCTAAAGCAAGTGGGCCCAAGAAGAAGCTGCAAACCAGGATGTACCCATTGCCTGATCAATAGATTATCTAATCTCCATACAAATCCCAGAAATCAATGGTGGTTTGACATTGCTATTAAGGTTGGTAGCTTAAAACTTTTCAATTAATCTGCTCATTGTGAAAATTTTTAGATCAGTAATTATTTAGCAAAATCGGTATGCTTTGTGGCATTAATGATCTTCTTCTGGTATTTTTTTATGTCAAGGTGGGTGCTCAACCTTCAGGGCTGTACAATTAATATTGTCTTCTTTCACTGACAAAAGTTTAATTTTGTGATGCAGCAACCAGGTAGTAACATTTGGTCTGACAGAGGGATTTCACAACCAAGCCTAAATATATCAGAACATCCTCTCCCTGAACTTTCTGAAGGAACCAATTTGAGTGAATTTCATAAGGATAATGTCCCTCTTAGTGGAAGCTCTCAAGAAGATAGAGCAAGTGGGAATACATCGCAATATTCACCAATTGAGCTTCATCCCTCTGCTTCTGCTCTCGGTAAGGTCCTTCTTTTTCATGCATCAGCCGTCTATTTTTCACCAAGCCTGATGTGTTAAGATTGCTTATTTGACATCAATGGTTTCTTTTCAGGTGAAACTCTTCTTATTGGCACGAAATTTGCTCCCATTGAAATACTTGATAGTCCTGATAGAGAGAATTCATCAAATCATGGGCATCTAGAAAGTCAGAGGTATCATTTGAATCTTTTTTATTTCTTAATTCTTAGTGGGTTTACATTTTTCAAACTGACTTGTTTGTCCTTATATGATTTTATTGTTTCTTGGTTAATTTATCATACAAAGATTCTGCTTATAGTTTGGACACAAACCCAGTTTAGCACCTGTAACATCTACTCATTATTCTCAGGTCAAACAAGGGAAAGCTTTTAAGAGAACCCGAACATGAAGTTCAAGTCCAATGCTCAAGTCCCTCAAATAAGGCCAAAAGAGTCAAAATGCTGCATGGGTCTCAAAATAAATGGAGCACAACAATACCTCAAAGTGCTCCCTTAATAGCACCAATGTACGCCTCTCTTCCTGAAAGAATAGAAATCATGCTCCCTTCACTTCAAATTGGTTCAGATGGAACACAAGCGCATGCAATACAAATTGGATCCCAACATGTGGGTGGTGGGCCTGGGATGAGAGGAAGCATTGATCATCTGCCCTGTGAGTTAGGATCAGTATTACAACCTGATTCTGGTAAGAATAATTTTTTTTTCCTCCAATAATGTAATCTTGAAATTTATATTTTGTGTGGTTTATTCAAGCCTAGTTATCCCTGTGTTTTCAGCCAAAATTCATCAAAGAAATGAAGGTGGACTCCAATCACTTGAAACTGATGTAGATGGCACAACATGCAATACAAGATCGGATGGAGTTGATTCCATAGATGGTTTCATTGTCATACCCCATGGGAGAGATATGGTTTTAGAAGATTTGCTTGGCGAGCCTCGGGTGAAAGAAACAAGTGGTCATCTGTCTAATCAGTTGGGATCAGTATCAATTGTTGATTGTGGTATTTTTCTTTATGTCATCATCTGTCATTCATATATTTTGATAAAGAATATTAACTGTTGTATAAGAGTTCTTCTCACTAGGCCCTTCAACAGCCTTACGTTAATCACATTTTAGAAAATTGAGGATCATAATTTATACCCAATATACCACGCAATAATACCGACTTATCTAACCAATTCCAATCCATCAGTCATCTATTTTTTCACCAAGCCTCATGTGTTAAGATTGCTTATTTGACATCAAAGGTATCTTTTCAGGTGAAACTCTTCTACTTGGGACTAAATTTGCTCCCATTGAAATACCTGATAGTCCTGATAGAGAGAATTCGTCAGATCAGGGGCATCAAGAAAGTCAGAGGTATCATTTGGTGTGATACTATGAATTCTTGTTGTTTTGATATTTCTGAAATTTTGATGCAATTGCTTGAATTGAGTGATTTTATTTCTTAAAATTTGAATTTTATACTTACTGTTATTTGGAAAAAGAATATAAAAGCTTCTAAAATTTCTATTTAGTATTATAGAAAGTTTATACTATTTATCATATTTACTTTGCAAAACCAGTGATGTTTATTTTTTTAGAGTGAAATATTACTATTTGGAAATATATATGTACACTTTATACTTAGAACTTTTCATTTCTTTGTTTTTGGGCTGACGTGAGTAAGAAAGGGGAAAAGTCATTTCATTTCAATTCTTGAGTACTCTTGGCTTATGATATTGTCTACTTATGACATGTGGAGCCCACTTGTCAAGACAAGTGTTTAGTTCTTATATTAAATCGTGCTCCATGAATAATTAAATTTTTGCAAGTTAGAACTTTGTAGAACTTGGTATTGGGACTGGTTCCTTCCTGTACGCATCACTTTTCTCAATCCTCTTTTCATTTGCGTTTCCTACTTTCCCTACTCAAAATCATACATCCCTCTAATATGTGCATCAAACCCTCTCTAAAAATCCTTGAAAAATCACAGAAAAATCAAACTAAGTGTTGAGAGCAAGTTTTATTTGGGATCGAGTAGTATAAAAACCGAAAATCTGTGGATTCGACTTCATTTTCGCATCTTCAATTTTTGGCTGAAATTAGGTAAGTAAGTTCTTCGATTAGAGTTATATTGCTGTCTTTTGCTATTCTTTTGTATTAATTACGAAAATTTATTGGAATTTAGTGTTTATCTGATTTTTAGGTTTTCATGGAATTTTTCAAATTAATGAAAACTTAGAACTGAAATTTCTTATCAATAGAAGTTATTTTAGTTTCCTTATACTAATTTCATTGCTTTGTTGCAATTTATTTATTTTATTGTTTCTTTTTATTGCTGGATTAATAGAAACCATAAACCCCTGTGTATATGAAAAGCTTACTCAAGTGCTAAACTAGTTGGATAGGAACTATAGGTACCAAAATCGATTTCAGCCTAATTAGGTAGAAAACTCTAAATTTTAGTATTTACTAGTACTGTTATTACATTGTTCCATGCTATTGTCCAGTATTAGTAATTTTTGTGCGGATTCTGAAATTTTTTTTAAGTACTGCCCTAATTAGTATAAATAAAGAAAATAACCATCTTTAAATTTCTAAGGTTCAGTTTCTGAGCATGAATTGTATTGCTTAAATTGTATTTCTTGTTTATTTTGGTTGCCTATTAGTTGTTATTTTGCCTTTCTATTTAAGGACTTAGTGTAGCCTTTATTTTTTTTGTAGAGTCAGACCAAGTGTTGGAGCCGGTTGCAGCCGGTGTGACTGATGATATGTAGAATAACTTGTTATTTGCTGCTATTTATTTTGGGTTCAGGTACGGGTTTCACTTGAGTTTTAGTTGCATAATTATTTACTTACTAACATGCATGTTGTACTCTGTCATTGTTGCATTCAATAAATATTTTTATATATGCCTAAACAATTGTGAAAAACATGTTGAACTGTATCCAATTGAATGGTATTTTTGAAGGAGGTAAGTACAACTTGTGTGGTTGAGATAGACACTCGTAATGTTTGGAGGTGGAGTCATGACCCATCCTACCAAGCACCGTGTAATAAGCGCTTATGTACCGGGACTCTATGGGTCCAGTCTAGAATGGTCCAGAGTGTGAGTGTTCCCAGCTTGCTTGTACATTTGGAATGTTCAATTGACTGAATTATATCGGGATTAATTGGCTGTTGGTAGCCTCAAATAAGGTGGCTCGCAGCATATTGATTGGATTTGAGTTGATATGTAAAACCAGACCTGCATGTTACTGATTGTCCAATCAAAATGAGTCGGCATTTGTTATACTTTGAAATCTGAATTGTTATTGAATTAGTGCCGAGCTCATACTTTCATATTGCATTAGATGATTTATTCTGACATTATTATGCTGGTTTGAAATAAAGGTAAATGTTATCTATTGATTGATTAATTATATTTTAACTCAGTAAAGTAATTAGTTCCTAAACTTGTAAGTAAAACTCAAGTGAATGGAACTAAATACCGTACTGGGATAAAGTCTTCTTTATCTCATTTTCCACTTTTGTGGGTTCCAGGGTTAAAGAGCGGGGCCAGAGCTGTTGAAAGATAGGCCAATTTTGTTGTCACTTGGTGAGTATCATATTATCTCCAAGTGTTGTAAATTTCATTTTTGGATCAGACTTGTTACTTAGGTATGTATACTAATATCTGTTACTTATGACTTAATATTTTGGAAGGGCAAATCAGTTAGCTTGAATATTTGTAATGTGAATTATATAGGTTTGTGCTAGTGTTATAATCTGATACTTTGAAGGAGGTCTAGTTTGTGTGTTTATGTAAATTGCACTATTTTCTTGTCTGATGATAATTTGGTCTCTTGTATATTATATGAAACTCTTACTTTTAATTTGTGCAGATACTGCTAGTCTTGTGATGATTATACAAATAGATTTCGTTTAGACAGTCCTTGAGCATATGTGAATCGTGTAAATATGCTTGTACAAATCTGATTTTATCTTCTGTATGTGAAGCTTGCATCATCATCTTTATTTTTGTTAGTCCCATATTTTCATATTTATTTTGCACGTATAGGTAATTTTATTAATTTCTGTATGTTAATAGTCAAATGGTGAGAATGCCTCTACTTTTGAGTAAAGCACGTATATATTTTTGTCTTGCTTATGTTTAGAGGGACCTGTTAATTTGGTCCTTGTTTAGTTAAGAGGTAACTTTTTGTTTTATAAATTTTATTTGAGACACTTTGAGTACAGGTATCTTGATTATAGTGTATAGATATGTCGTTGTATACATTTCTCTCTAAACTATTTATTTTGTTATTTTTCTTTCTGCTCTTATACGGTTATAAACTTTTGGCTGTCTTGTTAAACTTTGATCATGCTTAAATTTTATAAGAGTGTATTATTATTTTATTTTATTTCTGGTGTTGTCTGCGTTACATGTATAATTTATACATAACTCTTATGTTTAGATTATGTGGTTTGTATGTTGAAGAAGTTCATATCATCTGCATCGTTGTATTCTATTTATCTCTTTTAATTATACTATATATTTTAAATTTAGTTGTTTGAATGTTAAGTATGTACATTAATAAATGTGTATATAAGGTTGGTTCTGTGATGCCTAGCAGTTAGGGTGTGACAGTGTTTGGTATCAGAGCAAGGTTAAAACTGAACCGGACTTTTAACAGTTGAGTGGGTTAAGTCTAGGTGGGATGTGAGACCTAATTTATTTTCTGACTGCTTTATTGTGTGTGTTGTTTGAATAGCACAGGTTGTTATGGATAGACGAGGACGTCATGCGAGACATTAGGCTCCAGCTGGTCGTGGCCGTGGTAGACCACGTAGGGATCCTCCCCAAGTTGCTGAACCTGAGGCTCATGTACAACCTGGTCAGGGGCAGCCGCAAGCTAATCTTGAACAGCAGATTGCTGCCGATATTGAGCGTGGGTTTTGGGCTATAGGCCGGGGCAGAGGTGGAGATGGACTAGCTGTTCAGTTGGGTGATGTAGAGGACCAGTTCTACCAATTGTATGACAAGCTCAACCGCTTAAAACCCCCTAGCTTTTCGGGGGGCAGCATTGAAGTTGCTGAAGAATGGCTTGCAAGCATCAAAGATAAGCTCCGCATTTGTCGGGCACCTGAACACAACCAAGTTGAGCTTGCTACTCACTATTTAGAAAACACAGCTCGTTTTTGGTGGGAAAATACAAAGCAGGGTTTTGTGGGAGATGCAACCCAAATACCATGGAATTGGTTTGAAGAAAAATTTGATGATGAGTTTGTTGGGGATTTGAGGAAGGAAGAAATGAGAGAGCGCTTTGTGAATTTGAAGCAGGAGGGAAAAACAGTGGTAGAATACCATACTGAGTTTGTAAGCCTTTCACGTTATGCACCTGACATCCGTGCTAACGCAGATCGGTACAGGAGACAATTTATCAAAGGTTCGAGGCCAAGAATAGCTGGTGTGGTGGACAATCCAGCAGTGCAGGAACTAAAAGATTTGTTGAAATATGCAATACAATTAGAAGAGCATCAGAAAAGAGAGCGAGAAGAGGCTCAAGCAAGGAATGTTCGGTCCAAATTCAGTCAAGGACCAAGTTCTAGCTCAGGGACCAGCAAGGGACAGTCCTCGGGTAGAGGTGGAGGGCGAGCATCAGGTCCAGTCCAAGTACCTGTTGGTAAAATAGAAGGGAAGAAAGAGGGTTCATGGTGTAGAAGGTGTAACAGACTACACAATGAATCCACATGCCGAGTAATTAATAGAACCTGTTTTGGTTGTGGTAGTTCAGATCATTGGTTGAGGGATTGCCCCGTTTCACCATCGTGGAATCAGCAAGGCAGTCAAGGCAGCGGAGGTCACCCGCAGGGCGGGGGCCGAGGATTAGCTAGCGGAGATCACCCGCAGGGCGGGGGCCGAGGATTAGGGAGTGGAGGCCACTCGCAATCGCAGGGCGGGGGTCGAGGGTTAGGTCGAAATGGTGGCAGATTTGGAGGAAATTTAGGAGGTCGGGCAGGAGGTCGAGTTGGGGGTCGTAATGGAGGAACAGGAGTTTATGTTGTGACATTAGAGCAAGAAGATATGGACAGTCAAGAAATAGAGGGTGAACCCTCTGGTACAGCAGCAACAATGGAGTTGTTATCAGGTATAATTTTTGTTTCAGGATATCCAGCTTGTGTCTTGTTTGATACGGGTTGTAATCATACAGTAGTGTCTAGGGAGTTTGTGGGTCAATGTGGTTGGAAGACAACTTTGAGAGGCGATGTATTGGCCGTGCGTACACCACTTGGTTGCTTTAACCAAGTAGTTTCAGAATGTCAAGGGTTGAAAGTCTTAGTGGCTGGTAGAGAGTTACAAGTCAATGCCATTGTGTTAGATATAGTTGGATATGATATGTTACTTGGTTTTGATTGGCTGGTGCAACACCATGCCGTAATTGATTGTGCCAAGCGACGAATTCAGTTTTTGCTTGGTAAACCAACAAAGTGTTCGCTGAATTTTCGAGTTTCTGGAGATGCAATTCCTTGCATTTCTGCCATTGAGGCGCGACACTTGTTAGGGGCTGGTTGTGTTGCGTATCTTGCGACTGTTAGTGTTGAACCAATTGGGCAGCAAGATATTCAGTCCATTCCAATTGTGTGTGAATTTCCAGATGTGTTTCCTGATGAGATTTCTGGAATGCCGCCGCAACGAGAAATTGAGTTCGGCATTGAACTTATGCCGGGCACCCAACCTATCTCTAAGGCTCCATACCGAATGGCACCAGCTGAACTTAAAGAACTTAAGGTTCAGCTAGAAGAGTTATTGGCTAAAGGTTTTATAAGGCCAAGCACTTCACCATGGGGTGCACCAGTGCTTTTTGTGAAGAAGAAGGATGGCACATTGAGACTTTGTATTGATTACAGAGAACTTAATAAGGTGACCATCAAGAATAAGTATCCCTTACCAAGGATTGATGACCTGTTTGACCAGCTACAAGGGTCATCGGTTTACTCAAAGATTGACCTTAGAACAGGTTATCATCAACTAAGGATAAAACCTGAAGATGTCGAGAAGACAGCTTTTCGATCGAGATATGGGCACTATGAGTATTTAGTAATGCCCTTCGGTTTGACAAATGCTCCAGCAGCCTTTATGGACTTAATGAACCGAGTCTTTCGAGAGTATTTAGATAACTTTGTGGTTGTCTTTATAGATGACATTCTTATATACTCTCGTACTTATGAAGAACATGCTGAGCACTTACGAGCGGTGCTGACCCAATTAAGAGAACATAAGCTCTTTGGTAAGCTGTCAAAATGTGACTTTTGGCTGAAAGAGGTGGCTTTTCTTGGGCATGTTATTTCAGGAAAATGGTTGTCTGTAGATCCCGCGAAGGTGCAGGCAATAGCTGACTGGGACCAACCAAGAACAGTTGGAGACGTGCGTAGTTTTCTTGGGTTGGCCGGGTACTACAGACGATTTGTAGAAGGCTTTTCAAAAATTGCTCGGCCATTAACCCAACTATTGCACAAGGAGGTAAGGTTTATGTGGGGTGAAGCTCAAGAAAAGAGCTTTCAGAATCTGAAAAATAGGCTTATGGCAGCGCCAATCTTGGCAATGCCAGTACCTGACAAGGAGTTTGCGGTATACACAGATGCATCTCGAGTTGGACTCGGATGTGTACTTATGCAAGACGAGCATGTCATTGCATATGGCTCGCGACAACTCAAGATACATGAGCAGAATTATCCTACACATGATCTGGAATTAGCTGCTGTTATCTTTGCACTAAAATTATGGAGACATTATCTGTATGGCTCAAAGTGCAAAGTGTATACAGACCACCAAAGTCTCAAATACATATTCTCACAGAAAGAGCTAAACCTTAGACAAAGGAGGTGGTTAGAGCTTTTAAAAGATTATGACTTGGAAATCTTATATTATGCTGGCAAGGGTAACCTAGTTGCTGATGCATTAAGCCGGAAAAGTCAAACAAATGTTGCGACTTTAATAACTGGTGAGCTGAAGTTAGTAGAAGAGATGAGAAGAATGGACCTGAATGTGGAGTTGTCTCATGAGTTAGCGACCACCCTTGTCAACCAAACCCTTACTAAGCTGAATTTGTATAGACCAATTTTTCATGTCGCAGTCGCAAGTCTAATGGCAGCCACACTTGAAATCCAACCCAACTTACTGGAGAGAATTCAAACAGCACAACAAATAGATGATAAATGCAAAAAGTTCCAACTACATGCCAAAACTGAACAAAATAGTAGTTTCAAATTGGATGGATCAGGGGTGTTAAGATTTGGTGATCGCTTATGTGTACCAGATGACAAGGAGTTGAAGTCTCTTATTCTTAAAGAAGCTCATGATTCTGGTTACACTATTCATCCTGGAGAAGTAAAGATGTATCAGGATTTAAAGCGATATTTTTGGTGGCCTAAAATGAAAAGAGAAATAGCTGAGTTTGTAGCAAGATGCTTAGTGTGTCAACAAATAAAAGCTGATAGGAAAAAGACCGCTGGCCTCTTACAGCCATTGAAAAGGCCAAGGGAAAAAGGTGAATCAATTACAATGGATTTCACTTTTGGTTTTCCTCGAACCAAAGGCCGGGTAGATGGCATTTGGGTGATCGTGGACCGTCTAACTAAGGTGGCACGGTTCATACCAATCAGATCAGATATGGGCAGCCGTGACTTAGCGGAGTTATTTATGCGGCATTGGTGCCGATTACATGGTTGTCCACGAGAGATCATTTCTGATCGTGATGGGCGTTTTACCTCTCGCTTTTGGAAAAGTTTCCAGGAAGCAATGGGCACAAAGTTGAAGTTTAGTCCAGCCCATCATCCGCAAACGGATGGTCAGTCAGAGCGCACAATTCAAACTCTAGAGGATATGTTGCGAGCATGTGCTCTGAGTTTTGGAGGATCTTGGTTAGATCATTTGCACTTGACTGAATTAGCATATAACAATAGCTATCATGCTAGCATTGGAATGCCACCATATGAAGCACTTTATGGACAGCCTTGCAGGACACCATTATGGTGGAAGTTCAAAGGAACTTATTTTCCTACGGGGCCTGAACTGATTTCAGAAAGTGCAGAAAAGACTAGACTTGTTTTGAGTCGTCTTAAAGCTGCACAAGAGAGGCAGAAAAGATATGCTGATGTGCATAGACGGCCTGTAGAATACAAGGAAGGTGATAGTGTATTGCTTAAAGTTTCACCTATTCGAGGAGTTTTCAGATTTGGAGTTTCAGGGAAGTTGAGTCCACGTTATATTGGACCATTTAATGTAGTTGAAAGAGTTGGGACTGTAGCTTATAAATTAGGATTGCCTTCGAGTTTAAGTCGGGTACACCCCGTTTTTCATGTGTCTCAGCTTCGCCGATATATATATGATCCTTCTCACAAACTTGAGCACCCAGATTTGCAGTTAGAACCAGATCTGTCTTATGAGGAGCGACCCTTGAGAATATTAGATAGAAAGGAACAATGGTTGCGCAGCCGTACACTCCGGTTTGTCCTTGTTCTATGGAACCGACACTCAGTAAAGGAGGCCACTTGGGAGTCGGAGTCAGACATGAGAGAGAAATATCCTGAGTTGTTTGACGTGTCAGGTATGTGCTCCGTTCAGAGGACTGAACGGGGTTTTTAAGGGGGAAGGGATGTGATACTATGAATTCTTGTTGTTTTGATATTTCTGAAATTTTGATGCAATTGCTTGAATTGAGTGATTTTATTTCTTAAAATTTGAATTTTATACTTACTGTTATTTGGAAAAAGAATATAAAAGCTTCTAAAATTTCTATTTAGTATTATAGAAAGTTTATACTATTTATCATATTTACTTTGCAAAACCAGTGATGTTTATTTTTTTAGAGTGAAATATTACTATTTGGAAATATATATGTACACTTTATACTTAGAACTTTTCATTTCTTTGTTTTTGGGCTGACGTGAGTAAGAAAGGGGAAAAGTCATTTCATTTCAATTCTTGAGTACTCTTGGCTTATGATATTGTCTACTTATGACATGTGGAGCCCACTTGTCAAGACAAGTGTTTAGTTCTTATATTAAATCGTGCTCCATGAATAATTAAATTTTTGCAAGTTAGAACTTTGTAGAACTTGGTATTGGGACTGGTTCCTTCCTGTACGCATCACTTTTCTCAATCCTCTTTTCATTTGCGTTTCCTACTTTCCCTACTCAAAATCATACATCCCTCTAATATGTGCATCAAACCCTCTCTAAAAATCCTTGAAAAATCACAGAAAAATCAAACTAAGTGTTGAGAGCAAGTTTTATTTGGGATCGAGTAGTATAAAAACCGAAAATCTGTGGATTCGACTTCATTTTCGCATCTTCAATTTTTGGCTGAAATTAGGTAAGTAAGTTCTTCGATTAGAGTTATATTGCTGTCTTTTGCTATTCTTTTGTATTAATTACGAAAATTTATTGGAATTTAGTGTTTATCTGATTTTTAGGTTTTCATGGAATTTTTCAAATTAATGAAAACTTAGAACTGAAATTTCTTATCAATAGAAGTTATTTTAGTTTCCTTATACTAATTTCATTGCTTTGTTGCAATTTATTTATTTTATTGTTTCTTTTTATTGCTGGATTAATAGAAACCATAAACCCCTGTGTATATGAAAAGCTTACTCAAGTGCTAAACTAGTTGGATAGGAACTATAGGTACCAAAATCGATTTCAGCCTAATTAGGTAGAAAACTCTAAATTTTAGTATTTACTAGTACTGTTATTACATTGTTCCATGCTATTGTCCAGTATTAGTAATTTTTGTGCGGATTCTGAAATTTTTTTTAAGTACTGCCCTAATTAGTATAAATAAAGAAAATAACCATCTTTAAATTTCTAAGGTTCAGTTTCTGAGCATGAATTGTATTGCTTAAATTGTATTTCTTGTTTATTTTGGTTGCCTATTAGTTGTTATTTTGCCTTTCTATTTAAGGACTTAGTGTAGCCTTTATTTTTTTTGTAGAGTCAGACCAAGTGTTGGAGCCGGTTGCAGCCGGTGTGACTGATGATATGTAGAATAACTTGTTATTTGCTGCTATTTATTTTGGGTTCAGGTACGGGTTTCACTTGAGTTTTAGTTGCATAATTATTTACTTACTAACATGCATGTTGTACTCTGTCATTGTTGCATTCAATAAATATTTTTATATATGCCTAAACAATTGTGAAAAACATGTTGAACTGTATCCAATTGAATGGTATTTTTGAAGGAGGTAAGTACAACTTGTGTGGTTGAGATAGACACTCGTAATGTTTGGAGGTGGAGTCATGACCCATCCTACCAAGCACCGTGTAATAAGCGCTTATGTACCGGGACTCTATGGGTCCAGTCTAGAATGGTCCAGAGTGTGAGTGTTCCCAGCTTGCTTGTACATTTGGAATGTTCAATTGACTGAATTATATCGGGATTAATTGGCTGTTGGTAGCCTCAAATAAGGTGGCTCGCAGCATATTGATTGGATTTGAGTTGATATGTAAAACCAGACCTGCATGTTACTGATTGTCCAATCAAAATGAGTCGGCATTTGTTATACTTTGAAATCTGAATTGTTATTGAATTAGTGCCGAGCTCATACTTTCATATTGCATTAGATGATTTATTCTGACATTATTATGCTGGTTTGAAATAAAGGTAAATGTTATCTATTGATTGATTAATTATATTTTAACTCAGTAAAGTAATTAGTTCCTAAACTTGTAAGTAAAACTCAAGTGAATGGAACTAAATACCGTACTGGGATAAAGTCTTCTTTATCTCATTTTCCACTTTTGTGGGTTCCAGGGTTAAAGAGCGGGGCCAGAGCTGTTGAAAGATAGGCCAATTTTGTTGTCACTTGGTGAGTATCATATTATCTCCAAGTGTTGTAAATTTCATTTTTGGATCAGACTTGTTACTTAGGTATGTATACTAATATCTGTTACTTATGACTTAATATTTTGGAAGGGCAAATCAGTTAGCTTGAATATTTGTAATGTGAATTATATAGGTTTGTGCTAGTGTTATAATCTGATACTTTGAAGGAGGTCTAGTTTGTGTGTTTATGTAAATTGCACTATTTTCTTGTCTGATGATAATTTGGTCTCTTGTATATTATATGAAACTCTTACTTTTAATTTGTGCAGATACTGCTAGTCTTGTGATGATTATACAAATAGATTTCGTTTAGACAGTCCTTGAGCATATGTGAATCGTGTAAATATGCTTGTACAAATCTGATTTTATCTTCTGTATGTGAAGCTTGCATCATCATCTTTATTTTTGTTAGTCCCATATTTTCATATTTATTTTGCACGTATAGGTAATTTTATTAATTTCTGTATGTTAATAGTCAAATGGTGAGAATGCCTCTACTTTTGAGTAAAGCACGTATATATTTTTGTCTTGCTTATGTTTAGAGGGACCTGTTAATTTGGTCCTTGTTTAGTTAAGAGGTAACTTTTTGTTTTATAAATTTTATTTGAGACACTTTGAGTACAGGTATCTTGATTATAGTGTATAGATATGTCGTTGTATACATTTCTCTCTAAACTATTTATTTTGTTATTTTTCTTTCTGCTCTTATACGGTTATAAACTTTTGGCTGTCTTGTTAAACTTTGATCATGCTTAAATTTTATAAGAGTGTATTATTATTTTATTTTATTTCTGGTGTTGTCTGCGTTACATATATAATTTATACATAACTCTTATGTTTAGATTATGTGGTTTGTATGTTGAAGAAGTTCATATCATCTGCATCGTTGTATTCTATTTATCTCTTTTAATTATACTATATATTTTAAATTTAGTTGTTTGAATGTTAAGTATGTACATTAATAAATGTGTATATAAGGTTGGTTCTGTGATGCCTAGCAGTTAGGGTGTGACATTTGGCCCTTTTTATTTCTTAATTCTTAGTGGGTTTATATTTTTTTAAACTGATTTGTTCATTCTTATATATTTGAATTGTTTCTTGGTTAATTAATCATACAAACATTCTACTAATAATTTGGAATTTTGGACACAAACACTGTTTAGCACCTGTAACATCCACTCATCATTCTCAGGTCAAACAAAGGAAAGCGTTTAAGAGAGCCCGAACTTGAAGTTCAAGTCCAATGCTCCAGTTCCTCAAATAAGGCGAAAAGAGTCAAGATGCTGCATGGATCTCAAAATAAAGGGAGTGCACCAATACCCCAATGTGCTCCCGTAATAACACCAATGTATGCCTCTCCTGCTGAAAGAACTGAAATCGAGGTCCCTTCAGTCCAAATTGGTTCACATGGAACACAAGTGCTTGCAATACGAGTTGGATCCCAACATGTACGTGGTGAGCCCGTGATGGGAGGAAGCTTTAATCATGTGCCCATTGAGCTAGGATCAGCATCACAACATGATTCTGGTAAGAATATTTTTTCCCCTCAAATGTCATCTTGAAATTTATGTTCTGTGTGGTATATTAAAGCCTAGTTATCCTGTGTTTTCAGCCATAATTCATCAAAGAACTGAAGGTGGACTCCAATCACTTGAAACTGATGCAGATGGCACAACATGCAATACTAGATCAGATGGAGTTGATTACATCGATGGTTGCATTGTCATACCCCAAGGGAGAGATATGGTTTTAGAAGAGTTGCTTGGTGAGCCTCGGTGAAAGAAACAAGTGGTTATCTGTCTGAAAAGTTGGGATCAGTATCAACTGTTGATTCTGGTATTTTTCTTTATATTATCATGCAATTTATTTCTCCACAGACGCACAGTACATGAAAGCCTAGCACATTTCTCCTTGTGTCCTTCAACCTGAAGTCATCATCTGTCATTCATACATTTTGATAAAGAACATTTAACTGTTGTATAAGAGTTTTTCTCATTAGGACCTGCAACAGCATTAGCTTAATCACATTTTAGAAAATAGAGGACCATAGTTTATCCTTCAATTTGAGAACCTCACTACATTTGTTTGTTTTCTGAATATCTTTCAGTTAGTAAATAATGATGTCAAATTAAATGTATAACCAAACAACAAACTAGTCATGAAATTTTGGTAGACCCAGATTTCAAATTCTGAACTTTATATCCTTTTGTCTGACATTAATCAAAAGGAAAAAAAAAATAATGTTGGCCAAGACTGTAGATTACACATATGGTCCTAATACATATTACCAACAAACATTAGAAAGGTTGCAGCTAAGGTTGGAAATTAGATCTGCAAGAAGGGTTGTAATATTGAATAGCCGACCCAATGTGTTGGCTTTGAACTGAATACTAACTGAAGGATGGGCCACCGCCATTCCACAGGACATTGTGATTTTCTTAGAAACTTAATAAATTGTGTCACTTTTGGGCTCTGTTACATTAGAGGCACAGTGCTGGTTCCAAAATTGAGGTTTAAACTCTCAAATAATTAGCTTAGAGCTGGTATAGTGCCATATAATTCTGGTTGCACTACACATATTTTGAGGAAAGAAAAACATTTATTAAATTATTGCTTCACATTTTCAGGGGTGAATATTTTCCAACCTCCGAGCTTGAGACCTGAATATGATATGAGACGCAGCATGCAATCTTGTGATATAGGAGCTGAAGTATCTGTTGATGATCATGAACTTGCTAGTTGATGTTTGGTTTTGAGTTATGGGCTTCATTGTTTCTTTAATTGGCTGTGTGGGAGAGTGTGAATTCATATTATTTTCAACTTTGCAGTCTAATAGAATAAATTGGAGGTTTAGTTATTAAAGGAGTAGAGGGTGTAAACCGTGTAAATCCACTGACGTTGGTGAATTGGTTTTTTATTTTATTATTATATTTCTTTTGTATCATTGGCCATATGATTAATTTCTTCCGGGTTTTATCGTAATTTTCTGGAACTAATGATGATGCTCATTGAGAATGTAATTTTTGGTTGTCTAAGAATCAAATAATATGTTGACGCTTTTAGTCTGAGAAAGAAGAAAAATATTTGTAACAAAAAATCCTTAAAAAAGGATCATTCATGGATATTTAAGTTTTACTGTACCAAATTGTCATAATTAAACTTGATACCAAGCTGCACAAACTGAGATGCTTAATTTTATTTTATTTTTTATAAACTGCCAATTGTTTGTAAGAACTTATAACGAATTTTCTCCTTAAGGCTAAAAAGATAATGTGTGCTATGTTTCTTTAATAACAAGGAAATAGGATTAAAAAAATAAATAAAATGAAAACTTGCGAGTAGGAGAGGAGAGTACATGGATATTTTTCAGGTAAAAAAAAACAGTGCAAGTTTTGAGCAGAATATCGTATGATTAATTATTTCCACCTCAGTCGAATTGAAAGTAATGAGAAAATCTGTCGACAATCCCTTTTGCCAAAGGAGGTCTTGTTGGATATAAACCACTTCCGAGATTTGCCAAAGGGCAGTTGTTCCTAAATTGACGCAGGTGCGCAATTGGAAGTGGTGTGTATAAAAAAGAAAAGGCACGCAATATATTACTCCACTGTTTAAACCAGTAGTAATATGAAAAAAATTATATATATACAGTACGTCACTAAATAATTTACTGTCCTTCGTTAACTGATATCATCAAGATGCATGTTAAGCTTACTAGCTAGTGAGATTGCTCATATGCATTTTGGATATTACTCGATCATGAAGTGTCACACCCCGTGCCGACACACCGACACACAGGGCGCGACGGTGGAGCGGTATCTTCTGCATCCATCCGATGGCCCGTCAACCTACGTCGTAAGCAAAAAATGAACAAAACGAATGTCAGCTACAAAACTTAATAACTGGTTATTTAACGACACAGCTTCTCTATATTAGTTGATAAAGCAAATTTAACATGACTGGATTAATCCACATAACAAAACATATATTTCACGGAGATAATCGAGCCTAGATCAGTCAAATCATATCAATCAAGACAAAAAGTTTTTCCCTAGACGCAGGGATCAGAACCAATCATAAAGTTCCTCCCCAGTCTCGGGGATCATAACCAAATCAGGAAATAATGTTCCTCCCCTATATCAGGGATCAGAACCAAACCCCTCCCCTGACAGGGAGATCATGGTGCATGCATGAACAAATTCAGAGATCCAGGATTCTAAACCCGATAACCCGCAAAATATACCACATACGGGCATACACATGCAAGCAAACTCAAGTGGTAATCAAATCAAGCAATACGGAACTAATTATAGAGAAATCCGGTTACCTGACTGAGCGATCCATAGCACAAGCAAATCAGGATGACTATAACTGCGACGTAGAACTCGAATTCCAAATGGTCGACTATTCAAAACCAAGACAGTATTCAAAACTTGCTAGGGAGAGAGAGAAACAAAAATGATATATGAAATGAAATAAGGTTGTAGTCTATTTATAGTGGATGTCTGGCTAAAATGGTAAATATTCTAGATTACTTAATGGCTAAGTAAGCAAAAAGGAATTACTTAGCTACTATTTCTGAAAATATTAATACTCTTTATAAAGATAACTAAGCCTATTTATAAAGATATTAATTATCAGAAATTATTTATATAAATACTGATTACTTAGCTATTAAAAATGTGGATAAGATCAAATAGATATTTTCAAAGTGGACAAGATCAAAGAGATATTTTCAAAGTGGATAAACATAGATATTTTTCAAATATGATCTTAGAATTTGAAGTATTGCAAACAAGTTCTAAAATTCAATGATATCACATGAAGCAACCTATATTATTTCTGAATTTCAAGCAATGTCCTCTTTAATTATTCCCAAGAAAGTAGGATATTTTGATATCTAGGTTATGGTTTATATTTTGCAATATTTACCGATCCTAAGGGAGACTGCTTTAGCTTAAAAAACTATAAACATATTAATTAAGAGAGCAAACTTTAGACAGAAGAACACATCAAGTTCAACTATTGCTTCTACAAACCTCGAATGCAGCAGGCACATGTACCCGTATTAATTTTTTTCCAGCCTATCTGCTATTCTGCTTATATTCAATTTCATCGAATCAAAAGGAAACCGACTAGTTTGAAATACTTAAAAGTCTTAAATACAAGCGAATTCCACTAACAGAATTTTTTTTTTTTTTACGTAGAATATCATTAACAGAGTTATTATTGATTAAACAAGAATTGCAGAGTATTCGGATTTTGGTGCCAAACAGCACCCACTTAAAGTTGAGCGTTATATCAAGTAAAATAGCTTCTTTTAGGAAGGTAAAATAAACATATATAATTAAGGAACAAGCAACCTGGAGAAAAAAAACAAATAAAATCTCTCTTGTAGTAATTTCATCTACGTACATTTGCATTTTGCTAATTTTATTCACTAGAGATATACAGAAAATAGCTGTTGATATCTACACACAGACACCCAAAGGAGCTAATTATATTTATCATGGAAATCCATACCAGTAGATAGCAAGCTGACAGCATAACACTAGATTATCAATATAACGAATTAAAGGTGCACACGGTTGCAATAAGGGAGGCGATGCAGATAAATAAGGAAGGCAGAAGTGTCACATTTAGAAGCAAGCTTTGCCCCAAATTACCCGCTAATGTTATTGTAGCATCAGCTACTACTCGAGCAAGTGTGCCAGCCTCAGTAGAGAGCAATCCTCCATTAAAAGTTCCCTGAGCTAAGCGAGATGACATCACCCGAGACAGCAAGGACAGGTTTACCCCTACAATTAGTAGCAAATTACACAACATTTCCATTGCAATCATCAATAATATATAGCGACAGTATTCTTACCAACACTAGTCGTGAAGGCTCATGAAATTTTAGTGCATTCTAATAGCACTATCCGAACAGAGCATCAAGGCAGACATTGAGCATGACTGCAATGCTGGTTTATGATCCTCAAGGGATTATTTCTATAGTATAAGCAGTTACAGTGAAATCTAACTTAAAAGAATTGTTTTGCAGTTAGTTAAATACTGTTTTTCTAAGGGTTGAAGGTTGATATAATTTTATTTTTTCACTATAAAACTTTGTTATGGTTCAGTATTTAAGGCTTTAGTAATGCTATGGTAGGTAATTAGTCAGAGATAATTCCCAGATGGTTTTTCCTTTAGGAAAGTTACTGTTCGAAAATTAGAACATGTATCATTTTTGTTCTTCTTTCAGGAAAACAGGGGAAAAAACAATAATATAAATAACAGGAAGAGTTCAATGTAAAAGGATAAATACCTTCTAGAACTTCAGCTGCTACGAAAGTAATTAAAGCCGACGTAATATACTGAGGCTCCGAGTAATAACTTGTGACCTTAAAGCTCAGGAGTATACCAATCAAGACCAATATTTCCGAGCCCAGTAATATTTGCCTACAAAAATAATACTCAGGTCAACATTTGTCAACCCTGCTCATGATGCATCTTGCTGGAATACTATGCAGGATATGCCTTGTAACCTTCAATTGCCAATTATGCTATTCTATGCTGAGCAGATTATCTTCTCGGAACAAATTACTCAGCTTTGAAACATTTAACATCGCAATTTCTATTTGATTTTTTTGAGCTTTCATTTCTCTCTTCTTTATCTGACTGGTCCTGGAATCTTTTTATATGTTTTTAGTGGAATTGTGAAACCAGTTTACATAGTCATGCGCAGAACGTGTGAAAATTAACATTGCAGAAACTTTTTACCTATCTTCGAAAAGTCGAGTTATATAACTTCCGACTATAGCATTGACTGGTAAAACAGTGAGCCCAAGTATAGCTAGAAAGACGGAAACTGTGCTTGTTGACCACTTAAAATAATAATTGGTGATGACACTTGACTCTGATAAAAGGATTTCCATTGCATATTTCAACATGAAATAAATCAGTAGTTGCACCTATAAATACAAGAAACAAGACAGTACAATTAAAATCAGCAGTAAGGTCAACCAAACAAGAAAAAATTAAAAGATATTCAGTGAAACATGGATAATTCGTTTATACTGTTGTAAAATTTCATAAGTAGTATATATGCTTGCCAACATAGCTTATATACACACTTCAGAAGGGAATATAGATCTAGTTTTTTCTCATTACCTCAAAACAATATGCCTATATAAATTATACAAATTCACTTGTTATGTTCATGTAAATGAGGGAAAGCACCGCTTGTACAGGCATTTCTAAAGATAAGGAGAAGAGAATGATGATCCCAAGTATGATAATTCTTACTTTAGGTGGATATATAACAGGGTACATATGGACTTCTAATGGTGCCTTTCTAGGGCCACACAAGAAAAAGATGTAGGAAAGAATGATTTTGGCGAACCTTAACAGAAGGTGTGAGCAATCGGTAAGCCTCTCCAATAGAGTTTGCAGGCCTCCGTGAATCATTAGACCCCTCTTCACTATCATCACACTCCTCTATGTCTTCATCATCTCTCTCTTTTGTATCCAATAGTAGAGGCTGGTTAAGACCGTTTTCCATATCAGAATTATCTCCATGATGGCCTAATAAATTTTAACAAAGCATCATGTACCAAGTTATAATAAATATGATCTGTATTTTGTACAATCATATGCAGAACAGTTCAAGAATAGTACTTGTACTGTTATTTTGTGAGGCATCACAATCTCCTGTATTATCACGAGCAGGTTCTTTGAAAGAAATCCATAGCCAGATCAAGTACAGCAACCATGACACTGCCATGATCCATCCAGGCAGAGTATTTTGGTTGAAGGTCAGAGAATAGATCTTGAACTTGACCTGGAGTATGCCTGCCAGAGCGGGCCCACATGCCATTCCGAGTGCACTTGCACTGACAAAGCCTGCAGATGCCTGAAGCCTTATTTTGAGAGGCACACAGTCGCTGATGTAACGGCGGTTCACAGCTCTGGCTGAACCCAACCTGCATTTAGTATGATCCAATGGTAAGTTTGATTTTATATGAACAAATCAATGAACTGGTGAATTTAATACTGATAGAAACAACTGCTTACCCACAAAGGACCCGACCAAGCAAAAGAACTGTCAAAGAATTTAGGTCATAAGCCAAAGCATACAACAAGTTTCCCATAAAAAGCACGATACTGCTAAAAACTAGAGGTCTGAAGTATGACTTGTTAGACCATGCACTAAAGTACACTGATGAGAAAACCTGAGCAACTGCCATTGACCCAATAATGACACCACAAACCGTGGCAGCAGCACCAAGGCTCACTGAGTAGTCATCAGCGGTTGGCACAATGATGTACGTGTTGACCATGTACAGGAACGTATTTGCCAGGTTAAGGAGGAGGGACATGAAGTGATAGGTTTCATCACCAGCATAATCTTCCGTTGGGCCTTGTATGTTTGCGTCTTCAGGGACTATGAGAGCATGATGGCCCAAGAATTCTAGGAAGTTCGTGGAGTGAGTTAGCTTGTTTACTGAGGCATTTATTTGTCCTATGACTGGATCCTGTAAAAGAAGGAACAAGAAATAAACAAATGTTGTCATTCTTGAGGTACTGTTGGAAATTTAGCATATGAAGTTGCAGGAAATTAAAGCATGGAAATTGATGTTACATGCACATGGTTCTAATTCTGTCATGGAACCACAAAATTACATCATGATATTAAATTGGGATTGAATCTAAAGATAACATGGTGAGGAAAGGAGGGTCAAGGCCTCAAGAAAGAAAGAGAGACATGCCTTCACAATAGCAGTTGGATGATCATAGATAGACAAATAGCTGCCTTCACGTTCCTGAAGAAATGCAAGGTTGCGAGATAAGGCCCCAACAACAGCCCCAATGCCCTTCACATATACAAATGCAAATAACTTGTTATGTAAATCACAATGTGAGTGAAATAAGTAAACCACCATCTTAGTAGTTTAAACATACCACTTGTTTGAAGACCTGTTGAAGCAGAGAGTAAGGATGGTTTGACCGAGTACTGACATAATAATCAGTGAACTTATGACCAAACTGTTTGTCAAATTTCTTCAAAATTTTTCGAATACCAGTGGCGTTCATTTCAACAAATCGAAGGAGCTTGAGGAGGTCACGACCAACTTCCCTGTAAGACTCTCTCAGCTTGCTCACTAGTGATATATCACTCGTTTCTAATATTGCAGCACGTTGCGACTCCAATTCTTGGATTTGGCTCGCAAGCTGGCCTTGTTGCTCCAGAATAAATAGCACCACCTTCTCTATCTGTAAGAAATTTGGGAAGAAAAGTTCTTATTTGATTTATCTGGGTTTATTTTATGACAAAAATAAGTTGTAAGAATTTAAAAGTTAAAACCTCATCATCAAGTATTCTTGAGAATTCCTTCAATACTTGCTGACGATCTTTTCCATTTGTTCGATTTTGCTGAACATACTGTTTGACCTTCTTCTTCATTAACTTGTAGTTAATATAATATCTACAGTTGCAATGATGGAAAATCCAAGAAAAATGGGACTTAAAATCTAAAGCCGTGCTAATTCATTTAACAATTTTATATAGCAGAGGAAAATGTAGGGCATACTCTTTCCATTCTTCCACCTGTTCTGCCATCAACCTCTTCCCAAAATTAACCATCTTGATCGCTGAATGAAGAAATGCAAATCTAGCACAGGAAAAGAACTTCCAGATCTGAAAAGAAAATAAAAATGCCAATGGCAGTTAATTGTTTGCATAGTAATGGTACATCTGTAATTCTTTGAAACATGCAAAATCACTAATAACATATATAATGAGTACCTAATTCTTCCAATATTTATACTAGTGCATAAAATTACGAGAAACTATGAAAAGGACATATATCAAGAGAACCAAATAGAACTTGTTATGGCTCATTAATTGATATTTATACCAATGCATGTGAAGATATATGAACTAGAGGTGTCAGTCAGGTTTGATTGGGTCAATCCAGATTTGAGTTGTGCTCTGGGTCGAAGTTCTTGGGCTCCTATCGAATTTGGGTCTACGTTGATTTGAGTGGCAGTTCACTTGGATTGAATCGGTTTGGGCATACCAGTCAATGGGGTTCAGGTTGGGTTTGTGTTAATACAAGTCACAGAACAGAAACTGCAGTGAGTCAAGCCTGGATTTCTGTTTAATTGAGATGACATGACCTGCCAATTGATTAACACTTGAACCTGTAGGTCAACAGGTTGGGAAATTTCTAGTGTTAAAACTTGTGATGATGGAGCTACAAAGAGTCTTCCAATTTGTTAAATATCAGTAAACACAATATAGGTTGAGTATATGTGACAGTTGTTGTGGGTTACATGCATCATTTGTTTCAGGTCTGATCATTTTACAATACAAACCATGTTGGAGTTGAATTGTCTTGGATATCTGATAATTAGGATTTGGGTTGTCTGCGACATTTTTTTTTTTTTTTGGTTCTGGATTTTCTGGTTTTCCCATACCTCAAGTAAGCTTGGATTCAGTCTGGGTGACAGGGTGAGTTTCAACTTTCAAATTGGTTGACCTTTCATATTACCAAGCCAGGTCAAATTTGGGTTTGGGTTAGATTGGGCAGGTCATCCAATTGGATCAATATTTGCTGCATTTGGGCACTTCAAATTTGACTAAATTAACCCAACAGGTATCATTCACCACACAACAAGTCTGCCACTGTTATAACATTATTACTGCAAAACTTCGATAAGCATAAAATTGATGTACGCTAAAATTCATTTCTATTAAAAAGTGATAATGTAAATTTTTACTATAAACAATACTGTTTCAGCCTTTCAGCTTTGCACTACCAATTCATTCTGTAAAATTCTTTTAAAGACAACTTGGCATTATGATATGAATCACCAAAGCAAATAAAATTCCCAAATGCAGATAACATGCTCAATAATATACTGTTACACCTAACAAAGGGAAACATTTGTCAGATATACAGAAAAAGAGGTAATGACACCACAAACCATCCCTTTTATTTGGTTCGAAAATCAGGGAAGAATGTGCGCTGTTGGGAATTAACAGCGTTCCTACATTATCCAATTCCTCAAAAACAGAGAATCCAACTAAGAGTCGACAAACCAACATCTCCAAATCATAAATTTGAGAGGAAAAGGGTGAATACCTGAAAAAACAAATCAAGCACCTAGATTCCTCCGAGCAATTTTAGATGACCATCAGCAAGCAGCAACAACACGTGAAGAAGAGAACACGCACACACCAACACCTACACCTACACCTCAATAAAAGACAAAACACTCGATGAAAAATCTCCGTTAAAAACCATAAAAGCTCATTCTTTTAGCCATTGCAAGTTGTACCTACCTGAGCGCACGAGAAATGAGACGAAGATGGCAGAAGGAATGAAGGATTGTTTCGTACGGCCGACCTCAAAAAGGCTATTTCAGTCTCTCTCTTCTCGGTCTCTTGTGAGAGCTCTGCTGCTCTGCCTATCTATTTATAGGCCTTTAGGCTCGGTCTATAATTGAAATAGCTGCCGCGCAGAAAAAATGCGACACGCTTACTTACGTGGCATTCCTATTTACGTGGAGGTGGAGCAAGACGATTCCTATTTACTTATTTAGTGGGTTTTGTTTTCTGAGTTCTGACAAAAGAAGAGAGACGAGGGAGGCAGAGAGCCACTGAGCCAGAGGGGCAGCTGTTTCGTATTTGCCGTTGATTCTGGAGCGGTTGAGAAATCGACGGTGATGATGGGGGAAGCGAATATGTCGAGGATATTCGGGGGCAACCCAACTTTATAGCTCATTAACAAAAAGGGGGCTGGGAAAGGGAGATGTACAAAAAGGGCTCCTGCCTTTCGGCTCTCATCCAACGGCTGAGATTTTCTGTGGGGGAATATGCGAAGATTGATCAGGAAGGAGGGCTCGGATTTCGATTTTTTTGGAGAGTATGGATTTTGATTACATGGCATATTGGCATGGAAAGCTTTTTGAGGATGAGATTGGTTGGGGGACCTGCAGTCTGTTTTGGTGGCTTTGATTATCTGTGGCATGTTATCTGTTGCTTCCTCTGTAGTATGTGCTGATTATATGCAGTCTTTATGTTGCTACAATAGCGTTAGCTTGGATGATTTTGCTTTGTCCAAGTTGGTTAATAATCATTGATTTCATATAACTGGAAATACAACACAATTGTAAACTTTATTATTTGTGATTTTGTAAACAAGGTAAAACGAAACAATACAATGAATTTGGTATTTTTTTTATCACAGAAAATAGGTTAATACATGAATTCCTAAATCTACATATGTCTATACAGTGAACATTGGCAGCTCAATCCATCAATACCGAATTTTTCTTTTTTAGAATACTTAAATGCAGATTCCCATCGATACAGCGGCGCACACTTACAACCTTTCAGACTTCAGAGTCACCTTGAGTGATAGAGTTTTGGAAATGCTTTTGGGAGAAATTCTGAAATGACTGACAAATTGGTACCAAAACAATCAGTTCTGTTGTGAAAACAAATCAAACAGCAGTGGTACAGTACAATAGAAGTAGAGAAATATTACAACATAACTTAAAGTGTCACAAGCAAGTACACGACCTGATGAAGAAAAATAAGTGATACTGACAGATCACGGAATGAAATAAGACCACATATTGACACTCAAGGAGTTATTTTAATGATTAGCAGAATATACGTTGTGTGTGGGTCCCACAAATTAGACTCGACTTGACTGCTCGCAAAAGGAGAGGGCCCAAAAATAGTGAGAAAACATTGAAACAAATTAATGTGCCGTGAGTTGCACGTGAGGGGGCTTCGGCACTGTGGTTAGAACAGTTCCGTCATCTTAGTCGTCGGTTTTCCGCAGTTCATCTGAGCCGTTGTTTGGTTCTTCTAATCGTGCCCCTTTGTTCTCTTTGTTTGCCTGCCCCGCCGTCGGATTCGTTTCTCTAGATCTTTCCTCTCGATGCCACTCTTTCTCTCTCCGTCAAGGAAGATTCCTCTTTCTGTCTCCATCTTCACTTTTTCCACGCACACCATACCGTCTCTCCAGTCAAGGACGACAAAGCACGCGATGCCAGGTCTCCGTGTGGGTTTCGTACAGGGCTGCAATCCTCATCTACTCTCGGTGCTCTAAGTTTTGCACTGTGATCCTTTTCCCTTCTTCGGCTTACTCCGGTGTTTGCCCACTGATCGAGCACATTTTTCTCTTGGTACAATACAATAAGGCCAAAGAGAGATAGGACAGCCAACAAATAAAGGTTCCTTAGGCCATTTCTTCGTACAATAAGGGTTTCACCTCTTTAATAAAAAAAAAAAGGGTTTCACCTCTCCTGCGCCTCAACATGGGAGGAGGTCCATTGAATTAATTCGGAGTTTTCACATATTCATTGGAGGGAAAAGGAGCAGAATATGTGATTGAAGGTAGATTTCAAAGAAAGAAGGTACTATTGTTTGCTTATGGATATGAAATCAGTTTTAATTGTACAATACTTTTGTTTAGTTAAATTAGTTTGATTGCTTCTGCTCTTTTTTTTGTGTTTAATTTCAAAATTTTGAATCGTCTTTTCAGATTGTTTGACGACTACAGCACAAGTAGGGTTGCATAACGTTTGCTTTTGATAAATTTATCTTTACTTTTTTTTTGTCTTAAGTTTGAATTTGTCTACTCAACTGACAAATTCAGATGCTAATTTGTGAAAAATTTTGCCGTCTAAGATATAGCTTCATTTTTTTGGTGGCCTAGAAACAATGAAACAAGATGAAAAAGTTATTCATTCTACTGCTCTAGCTCTCCAAATCAAGGTATTTAGAATTTTTGCTTAGTTACTCTAAATGATTTGCCATCTATTTTGAATTTACTTTTTACAGTTTGTGCTACAAGTTACTTTGTGCTTTAAAAGTGTTCTACCCTTTGAATGATCACATGTTTCTTAAAGCGCGTTAACCTACTAAAAACCAAAGAAAATTTACATGTTGCTTTTAAGTTGAATGAAATCAGTCTAAAAGTTCATTGTGCATGCTATTTTTCAACTATGCAGGTTGTACAAGAAGAGTTGGTTTGCAAATATAATTCTGTAATCTGTATCATATATCAGGATCCCAATGTCGCAAAAGATTTAGCTCCTGCTGTTTTTCTGAGCTCTAGATTTGGTATGTTTTTCTTTGTTATGTTTAATCAATGATTACTAAACTGCATCCTTGTACAAACTGAACTGTCTTTTTTTCGTACTACAAGTATACCAGTATATATCACTGTCAGCTGACATGACTGCTGCCTTTTTTTAGACAAAAGTAAGCTTTCTCATTTAGTTGATAAATATTTTTTACTTGGAAGCAAATTAAACAATTGATGTTATGAGTAGTTGCATTCTGCGATAGGTGCCAATGGTACCTATTACCTTTCTGGCTACGGATAGAGGGTCAAGGAATATCAGGGTCTAAAATGTGATATTTCTGGCAAGAGGTCGATGGTAAAGCATGGGTAATCAATGTGGTATCGACTTATTTGTAATGTTCATTACAAATTCATAATTTTAATTGTTGTGTCTGTTAATAAATCCAAATTTTGACATGGCATATTGTTTGCGATTCAATTGCTGATAATAGAAAGTGCAGGATGGTCTTTTCATTAGTTGTTCTGCACTCCAGTGAAATATTTCTTATTTAAAGGAAAGAAATGAGAAAGTTTCGCCTTTTCATGTCAATTTTGTGTTTATGGTAATGATTTTGTTAGCGTGACACATAGTCAGCGACCAAATCAAAGTGTTTATGGTAATGATTTTGATCTTCAGTTTCATAGCTTTAAATCCTACTAATTTTTATTTTGCAAGGAGGTCCAAGTGTTGCTTATAGATGGAAAGAACATTCGAATTGGTTGGTGACTTTCTTGACTTTTTCAATTTCGTATTAATTCTCTCACCCTATTCTAATTGAGTTTAATTTAATAATCTCTGTTGTTAATAGATGATGAGAGTGTTCTCTTATTGAGCAATTAATAGAATCAAATTATATTAGTTTGTATGCTTGATTTTGGTACTCTTTGACCATTTTATGTTGTTTACTGCTTCAATAGAAATATTTTTGGTGCTCATTTATCAGTGCAATACAGTAATTTTCTTTTTTTACAGTTCAACAAATTGATTGCAAGGGTGAGATTTTGTTAGATTTGGACAAACTGTGATTGTTTTCTTTTCCGATTTAGTAACTATGATACTGATTTGTTGGATATTGTGCTCATATTTTTGGTTTACATACTTGACTGCCTCGAAGTTCATTTTTTTTGGTGAGATGGAGAGTCGAAATATGTTGTACAGTGAACAAAATGAATTTTAAAATTTCAATTTTGCTTGCTTGGCAAATTGCAATAAAATGTTTTGGAAGTATCAGTAACACATGTACAAACCATATGAACTATACTATATGAGTTCATTTCTTTAATTTATTAAATTTTTGCTTTAGGAATCTGTTATATACCACTAATGGATGCATTCTGAACATATTAGATCCATATCAGGTCATCTATCTCTCTCATCTATGTTTTCTCTGTAGCTGAATTAGCAAACAAAATCATCATAAAACATTAATTGATAATTTGTTTGGATAATTTCTACATTTTTATGGTAATAATTTCTGTGCTTTCTGTTTTTCCTAACATGTATGTATGCATACGAAGGATAAGATGAAGGCAAATCCAGTAAACATGAGCTCGAGCATCCTACAACGCAGCTTTTCACCATTTTTGACACTCATCCTAGAATTCTGATTTTTCTTTTTCACGCGTTGCCAGTATTTTGTCTAATTTTATATATTTTTGTCGCCATTGTTAGTGAATTGATATGCAATTAACCTAATTAGTTCTTCTGGTAAAATGTCTATGCAATATCGCAAGCTGAAGAAAAATGGAGAAACATTGTTATGAGAATAAGCATGCTGATGGTTCATTCTATTTTAATTTCAGGAATAGTTGGAGGGCTGATATAAGGTGGTACTTGATGTGTTCCAAAAATACTGGTAAGCCTTATTTATATCATTGTTTTAAAATTGAATTGTGGGAATATTGGTTTGAATAATAAGATGGCTAAGAAATAATCAAATTGTGAGGATAATGGTTCATGCACTTTCCTTTTTTTTTGTCGTTTAAAGCCCTTGGACCCAAAGTCATTACTGTAATAGTTCAAACAGTTACATCTTTAGTTGCAGGACTGAAAAGGAAAAAATTTCTAACAATAGAAAGGAAACATTGGACAGCTAAATTCCTTGCATCTAATTTTATTTATCGTACCATACTTAGCAATCTACACTATGCATTGTCCTCTCTACAAATGTGCATGCAACCCCAACCTGGATTAGATCTAAACAGGTACGTGCAAAGTTTATTAAGTTAGGTTAGGTTTTCTTAGTGACTATTCAAGTTTAGAAGACGAATCAATATAATTGATAATTGTGATTATAAAATTATTATTATTTTTTATCAGGGTCTTTCATGATTGCATTCCACCAGTAATAGCTATTTTATTTTATTTATAAAATTACTACTTTATCACCTACATGAAACTTTCAGTTTTTCTATAACTTTTCATTTGTAATTATATAAGTTAGAAATTCATTGGATGTTTTGTAATGGTTGGATTAGTTGAAGTAAGAAAATAAAAATTGTGATTTTGCGATTAATTTAGAGCAGCTTAAAAATAATAAGAGACATTGGAAATCATATTGAATTTCATACATTTGATTAACGTAATGTTTTACAATTTAAAAAAGTATATATGCGACTGTATTTATGTCATTCATAGCATATCCACGCTCATTAAGAAATCGTTTCGCAGCATATTCAGATAGGACATCGCGCAACGCGCGAGAATAGAACTAGTATCAATTAGGAATTAGATGTGAAGATAAAATTTTCAAACATTTGAGCATGTATCAAACGTTGTAGATGTGGACGTATTATTTATTAAATTGCAAATGTGGACAAAATGTTATTGTGTGGGATTATTCATTGTCATGACAAATACTATAACACATTCTCCGATTTTTATGGTGGGATTCATCAAGTACGGATTAGCTTGATGATTTATAATTTTAAAAATTGAGTCACACTTGTACTATGATAATCCAGATTATATGCATATCATTACACACAAACACAAGATGAAATTTGATGCAAGTTTTCTCATTTATCAAATGAAATAAAAATTATAATAATATGATCTTTGATGAAATATCAAATGACAAGTAACTTACATGGCATTTTTGCTAGACTATTAACTTAATGACATATTTAAGTGCTTTTTTCTTTTCTAAATTTTTTTACCCGATATATATACATATAAAACGTAGTTAAATTGAAGAGAGAAAACGTCTTAGGCTCCGTTTGGATAAGTTGTGGGGAAGAAGAGAAGAAAAGAAGAAGTAGAAAGAAGTATTGAAAAGTGTGTAACTTTGTGAAGAGTTTAGATTGTTTATAATAAATTTATTTCCTTGGGTGCGTTTGGATAGGTGTGGGAAGAAGGGAAGAAGGGAAGAAGTGGGAATAAGTATTGGAAAGTGTGTAACTTTGTGAAGAGTTTGGATTGTTTATAATTTTTTTTCTTCTTCTTCCTTCTTCTTTTTCTTTCTTCCAATGATCCAAACGCACCCCTTATTTTTTTTTTCTTCTTCCCGAATGAAATCCAAACGGAGTCTTATATATCCTGCTTCTTTTTTCTATAAGTCTCAACTTATAGTCGGTCTAATTTTCCTTTTTTTATAATTATAAAATTCTTGAACTAGACAATCATATAATATAAGCAAGATCATGACTCAAATAAAAAGCCTTACAACTTACCAGCCATACCTCTCATTGCACAATACAATCTGCAACTTCCATAATCAATTCATACTACTTTTGCATCCCCGTTCATTTCATAACATCTTTTAGAATGAACCCATAAAATGCCTGATACAGTTCTCCCACAATCTCCAGATCCATGCCAGATAAGCACCATATGGCATGCCTCCTAACAAAAATTATTGATGATCATGTCTGATGTCTCGGAGCTATGTAAAAAGAATCCAATTTTCCCGGGGCCAGAACTTTGGAGATGAAAAGAGCACAGGGACACTTGGACTGGAGCTAGGGATGCTGCCATTTCACCAAACTCGTCTTCTAGCGAATCAATTTACTGACCCTAGACAGCAACCAAGGGCTGGTTTATCTTCACTCAAAAACCCAAAAAAAAAAAAAGAGAGAGAGAGGATGGTTTATGTAGTTTTCACTTTCCAATTTGTACCTTTGATCAACACGTGGTGAATGGCCAGGCCTCGGCTGGAGGTTTAGAGGTTAACTGTCTAATTGTCCTTGTTAGGCCCCTTGCCTAGCAGAATTGACGCCTTTTGCCACGGCGCCAAACATGTCTAACTCCGTTCATGTACACTTGTATGTACAGTACCAGTGTACCAGTGTACCTGCTTCGGACTAGAGGCCCAGAGCCGCAGAGCGCACTGTGCTCTGAGGAGGCCGATTCTCTGATGCGTGTTTCCCTTGACAAACGTGTGGCGAGCCGGTAAAACTTTTCTTTTATGGCGATTTGGCCAGTCAGAAAGAATGAAATAGGGAAAAGATAATAATATAGGGGTCGTTTGGGTTGCTTAGGAATGGTTGTGTTTGGATGACAAATGGAATAAGGGAATAGTTTCTTTCTACTTCCAAATTTATTATAAACAATCTAAATTCTTCATAAAGTTACACATTTTTCAATACTTATTCTCTTATCCATCTTATTCTCACACCATCCAAACGGAGCCAATAGAAAAAATATTTTCTATCTAGGAATAGTTTCTTTCTAGACATCCAAACAAGTTAGGAATAAAGAAGAAGAATAATTTCTTCCTAGGAATAACTTCTTCCCTAGGAATAACATCTTCCAACAATTATATATATATAATTGAGAAAACATATCGTGCATACTAATGTACGGAAGTTTCGGTGTATACTGATCCGAATTCTTGGATCTGCTTCAAAATGACAGATCCAAAACGTCCAATATGATCTCCTTATTATAATCTCCTTACCGGCCAAATTTTATATTTTTTCAAAATTTTTAAATATTTTTTTCAAATTTTAAAAACGCTAATTTAATTTTTTTTAACCTTTCAAAAATAGCAGTTTTTAAAAATCCGAAAAAATGTAAAATTTGGTCGGCAATGAGAATTCAATAGGGAGATCATATTGGACGGTTTGGATCGGTCATTTTGAAGCAGATCCAAGAGTTCGAATCAGTATGCACCAAAACTTCCGTACATTAGTATGCATCATAGGTTTTCTCTATATAATTTCGACAAAATTAGCTAAATACTAATAACTAAATGAAATTTTATGTGCTATTTAATTAGTACTTTATTTAATATTAAAATAATAAATTAATAATTTATTTAAATTATATCAATTTGTTTATTCCTAACTCACCATCCAAACAATATTTTTTATTCCCGAAATAACATTTTCTTACTCTTTCTAAAATTACACACTTCCTAATATTTTTTTTCTAAAATTCTTATTCCTCTCTTATTCTCATATCATCTAAACGGCTCCATAAAGAAGGGTGGAGCCAATTATTTTGGTCACTTTAGTCAATACCGATCAGATATCAGTTTTCTTTCTAATTCTTTATTTTTCTTCTGCATGCCACTAGTAAATTTTATTTTGTATTCTTCTGAGTTCTGACTAAAATATATATACGTCTGACTAGTAAATTTTTCTTCTGCACGTTCGCGTTTTTGCAGCCTAAAATTATCGCTCAAATAATTGTGAGCTGTTCGATTGAAGTATAATAAGGACCAAAATTATCAATTTTGAATTGGCAGTAAATAATTTTAAAATCTTACAGTAAAAATAAAATATAGATGCAAATAGAAATTGTCAATCTGAATTATTTAGTTTGGATCGAAGGCGATCTGAATCAATGGTGCTGCACTGAGTATTTACCATTTTACCTGGAAGACAACAAAACTAAACCTACCATATATGGCAGCATGGGGCCGTTTGGATCGCTTAGGAAGTTGGGGAATTTGGGAAAGTTGCAATTTTTAGGAATAAATTTATTGGGAAGTGTGTAATTTTGTGAAGAATTTGGATTGTTTATAATAAATTTATGGTAAGAAGATGAAATTTTTCAAAATCCCATAGGAATCCAGACGGCATGTAGAAGTAGGATGTGATGGGACTTGCAAATGAATTGTCTCCTTCGGTATCAAGCTTTTCATTCTACTGGTATCATACTGACAAAAGCAGCAATCGATTATCAACTACCTGTGGCCCATTTCGTACTTCTCAGTTCTTTGTTATAGAAGTTTCGACTATATCAGAAAGGGTCTTTTAACAATAGAATGTTTTGATAATTCTAATAAATAATTTTAGTCTTAAAATTCGATACATGAAACGTGATCTATACTCAATATATACTATACACATTTAAAATCATGAACTTTAATGTAAACATCATCTTTCATCAAAATACTTTAATTTAATTTGTAGCATTTTGTACTTAATGGTCATTGATAGATGATCAAGCGAACATTTAAATAGTCACAAAATTATGTTATCTTGACACTTTTTTCACAATGACCGTGATAATTCGAAAAATATTTCAAAATTAAAAGATTGAAACTATAAAAAGTATTCTTTATAGTTTAAATAAAAGTATTCTTTCTAATTTTGATAATACGCGTATTATATTTGGTGTAATTTTGGGTTTGTTTAATGACTGACCAGAATCCAAGTAAACTGAATCGTTCATTTTTCAAACAGCTAAATGAATGATCGATCAATTTTTAAATTGCACCAAATTTGATGCAAAAAGCTACCTAAATCATATCGAACATATTATGCTTTAATTGTTCTTATTTTTAATCAATAATTAAAAAAAAATTCAAATTAATTTGTTTTCAATTTCAACCTAATTAAAATTTGATATAAAATCACTCAATAAAAGTTAAAAGTTAATCTAATTTTTTTTTTAAAAAAAATAGGCAATAAAATTTCATTTCAAAAGTATCAAGAAGTGTTGCAAAATAATTATAGGTAATAAAATTTCATTTCAAAAGTATTTATTGCTCTCACACTCACACATGTACTTAACATATAAAATTATCTTACATTTTTTATTTAAATTTATTTATTATTTTTTTCAAATAGGTCTTCGTCTTGAGTATGATCATTGTTCGTTGCAACAGAACGATTCAAAAATTTTCTCATGTTGTATTATTTTTTATGTTTGAGATGATATACTTTCATGTGAAAATTTATATTGAGAAACATTTATTTTTATTGAATTATTTTTTTAGTTGTTCACATCCCTACTTTTATTGATTTTATTTATTTACATCTGTCAATAATGTTGTTATATATAGCGCTAATCAAAACAACGTTGACCTTAAATATTCAACTTAAATATTAAAGATGAACAATATATTCATATCAAATAATATTTTTACAAATTAAAATCAGCTCCCAATGTGTGGGCTACTGGTAATAAATTGATTTGTAGAATCGCATCCAGCACGCGCGATCCCGTATTCCCGTATTAACCGAATTGATTCTTAATGTTACTCTTAGAATTATAAGATCTTTGAAGGTGTTTTGACTCCTTTCTCTTTTTTGCGAAATAAATATAGTAAAAGCCTACCACTTTCTATTAAAAAAAACTATCAAATACATCAAACTCCGCAAGCAATATAGATTTTGAAAAAAAAATTGTTTGTAAACCGTTCTTACTATCTGAACTAAAATTGTGATTACTTTATCATTTTAACTGACATAACTTCATATCAATATCAAGTAAAATATAGTCGTCGTTTCAATTCTTGAACAGCACTATTTTTGGACACTCATAGATACTTTTCAACATCATCGAAAGCTACCGTCATTTGGTTTGGACAAAACGAGGTACAATCTCATTATTTAACTCTGTTCATTGATTTATCTATGGAACAGCCTAAGGAGACGAAAAACCACTTGACAGGATGTATATAATTAATCAAATTTTATATTTAGAATTCTCGCGGATAAAAATCATCGACATATCTTATCACATCTAAAACTAAAATAGATACCAGCCGTTTGATAGAAATATATATATATATATAACTATGGTAGCATAAAGTTTTTGTGGTAGGTTTTAATTAAAAAAAAAAGACTTCTTATGTAAGTTCCGCAATGTCAAGGAAATTTAATTTACTTTTGTTCATTTATGCAAAGTAGAGAAGTAAGTGGTATAAATTATTATAAATTGTAGAAATCGAGAAAAAAATGGGTGATATAAATTATGATTCCTTAAAAGTTAAGCTCCTTTTATTCTATATATGTTTTATGGCATAAGTGGAGAATAGATGGTTTTATTGTCATTTCATGATATCTTCTGATTGTTTACTTCTAAAGTTAAAATTAACATAAAATAATTGTTGTCCTTTGGTAAAGATAATTTGAGTCTATGATAGGCAATTTTGTCAAAAAAAAAAAAAACGTTAATCTTCTGTAATTTGTGTCTTTACCATTGGTCTATATTCGAAAGTGAGATAAATGTATTTTTAAATGATAATTTATCTTATCACCACTGTCAAAGTTAAGTCCTTATTCTTGCAATTTATTTCATTTTTCATGCATAGATTGTTATATCATTTTCCATCAGTGACATGTATTATAATTATCAGAAATATCTATAGAATAGTTATACTGATAATTATCATACATTGCTTCTAATGTCATAATTATCAAATATAAACTCAAAATTATTTACTCCATAAGCAAAAATGATGTGTCTTGAACTATCAAGTGAGGCTATTGCGGGAGGAGCCAGAAGATCTTATTTCAAAAATATATATATATATATATAATAATAGGATATAATTGTATATTGTTTTGAATTATGAAAAATATTTATAATTTTGAAATAGAGAAAGGTTTTGGTTTCCCACTCTTTGGACAGTTAATCTTCTCCAATTTAGTGAATGATGTACCCTCGTAAAATTTTATAACATTTTTAGTTCATTTGATATTTTATCAAGAGGTCGAACATTGCTCTTTGAAATAAATAAATACAGTTAATTTCTTTTTCCATTTGGACTACACTCGAGTGCTTTCTTGTTATTATTTTTTCCCTTTTTTTTTCATTTGTACTAGAGTCGAATGCCTTCTTGTCTGCTAGGTTCCCTCTCGAGTAATATAGAGTTTGACTTCAATAAAATTTTCTCCAAATTATGTTTTAACCTTCAACAAGATTACATCAAAAGTTCAAAACTCTTATTACGGTTTAAAAATATCACTCTATTTTTTTTTTATGAAAGAAAAATGTCACTCTGTTTGAAAATTGGATGACCCGAAAGTACAACTCCCAGATACTGTTTCTGAATAGTGAACACAAGACCTTTAAACTTCCTCTTTGAAGAAACGAGGCCTTCAAACTTCCAATCTATGAAGCGATTCTTGAGGGGATTTCAGATTTGTCTGTTATGAGACAATTAACAACCATCTGTCTAATCCTTCCATTATATGTTTCATGTCACATTTCTTTCTTTGAACAGGAAGTCTATTAGCAGTTAGCAATCTATGACTTGAATTTTTTTAACATCATTTATGCCTCTTGAGTTCTTGAACAAACTACCAATGAAAACAATACCTTCTTGCATTAATTAAGCGCAAAAATAGCTGGTCAGTACAACACCCACGCGCAGCATTTTAAAGTGAAATTCATATCTGCATAAAAGACTCTTCTCACATTCAATGGCTTATTCAATTTTTGAATTTATTTATTCAATTAGATATGTAAAATTAAAAAATCTGACTTAGTTATTTAATAAATCTAAGATTATTCTAGTTTTTAGTCAAAGTTCTCTACAAAAAGTAATTTAGTTTGCCAATTTTAATTGTATTTATGTATGCTAACATGCATTTATATACTCCAGTACCGCTTATGCAATATGCAGTAACTTATCCGTTTACATATTACAAATCTTATCCATGCTACACGTGGGACTTTTTTTTTTATTTGAGGAAAAAAATGGAGATCAGTGTCCCCATCTTTTTATTAAAGTGGGACGTATTTTATTTGGTCTCAAGTGTGTGACACAGCGTGTCAATTCTGAAATAGACAAAGAAGTATTTAAACTCGATTAAAATTCGGTTTTCGGAAATACTGGTCCACATGAATGTCAGTAGTCATAGGTAGGGCTGTCAAACGTGCAAAACATGTACGGAAATATCCATTTACGTTTATGTTCCGTTGTAATATACGAAATAGTTGTGATTTCCGCTTAACGTTCCGTAATTACAACGGAAATGAAATTTCTTCCGTATTCTGTTCCGTATATCTAAAACGGAAAAACGTAAGTAACGTTAATTTTTATTATCGTTGAAATCAGAAACTCACAATTGTAAATTATCGTTGGTACTATATTATACTGCTAGTGCAAACTTGTATATTATTTAAAAGAAGAAAATCAGAAGCTCACAAGTACAAACTAGTATATTATTGTTGAAAACAGTACAAATTAGTGAATTACATTCGCCATCCAACATAACTGAAAAAGAAGAAAAACTAGCTCCTGGTGCCACTAGTAACTCCTGCGTACCAGTACTGGCTCGTACCACTTTCTATCCTTAAAACCAATCCTAACAAAAAGAAAACATAACTTTAGTCAAAGAAAAATTTAAAAGAAGAAGAAAGAGATTAAAACTACTCTGCACCAGATTTTGGAAGTTGAAACAAAGCTCCTAAGAAATCAAGGTGTCTTGTAAATTAACTAATATCCATATAACCACCAGTACTAAAAACCACCTGAACATGCATGCCAGAAAAAAAAATAGAAAATTCAATTGTTCAATATGAGAAGTTGTTCTTATCAGCTCAATTTGTTCTCATCCTCCAAATCTCAGGTTGCTCAAGCCCCAAAATCAAATTCAGCAACAAAAATATTCCCAAATTGAAGAAAGAAAGGGAACAAATTACTTTGATTTAAGACAAAAATCAAATCAAAACTGAGCAAACACATGAACCTTCGAAACCTAACCTGGATTCAGAGTGAAGGAGGAAGGGGGAGTGACAGTATCGAACTCGAGTACCGTGGCATCACCTCTTCTTTGATTCGAGTTTATTCCTTCATTGGAGCTGGAGTAGTAGAGTTTTACTGTCTCCTTCCTCTTCTTGCCTCCGTTTGACAGCTTGTGCAGCCTGTCGAAAGGAGAAAAAGATTGAGGGGCCTTGATCGAAGAAGATCGGAGAAGAGAGAATAAGAGAGGCTATGGTCTGATCGGAGAAGAGATAAGAAGAGAGGTTGTGGTCTGATTGGAGAAGAGAAGTGAGAGACTATGGTCCGATTCATATGTTGCGAGGGGGATCGGATCAGATCGGATCGGAGGTGAGGTTGTGTTGCATCGATCAGAGAGGGTGAACGTGAGTTGAGAAAGAGGGAAGAGGTTCTGAGCGGAGAGAGGAAGGGGGTGCTGTGCTTGGTTTCGAGTGAGGCAGTGAAGGAAGAAAGAGGCGGCGAGAGCGAGAGAGAAAGAAAGAAAGAAGAAGGGCTGAAGAAGAAGGGCTCGGTGTTTTGTTCCTCTACTTCTCCGCCTCTCTTTTGCAATCTATAATTTTAAAATTGTGCAATTGGGCCACGGAATAACGTGGGCCGACGGAACGGAATGGTTCAATTTCGTTTACGTTCCGTCTATACCAACGAAATCTGTTTCGCTTCCGTTTCTGTTCCGCTGAGTGAAACGTAACAAAAAAACCACTCAGAAACGGTGATAAATTGACAGCCCTAGTCATAGGCACATTTGTCTGGTATTGAATTTTTTTTTTTCAATTTTTGTTTTGTTAATTTTTAAAGAGTTGAAAATAACCATAATTGAAAACCACTACTCACTGGTTTGAGCAGAATTTATGCGCTTTCGCAATGTCATCATTCCTATCAATCTAGAAAGATAAAATATTATTTCTTTTTGTCTCGGAAAGATGAGCTTATCTTTTGGGAATATAATTGATTAGATCTTTTAAACAATAAACTATATATGAGGACATAATAATTATCTCTTAGGTTCTAAAACTACTGCATGTTTATATCTTTATGGGTCCAGGGTTAGTTCAATTTCATGCTTCTCTGAAAAAATATCTAGTGGCCTGTGGCCAATAACCTTAGGCGAAAATGACACTATATTAATTTATATCTATATGGTGCCGTTTGGATGATATGGGAATAAGGAAGGAATAAAAAATTTAGGAAAAAAATATTGAAAAGTGTGTAGCTTTGAGAAGAATGTTATTTCGGAAAAAAAAAATGTTGTTTGTGGTGAGTTAGGAATAAGCTAATTAATATTAATTTAAATAAATTATTAAAAATTATTATTTTAATATTAAATAAAATACTAATTAAAGAGCACACAGAATTTTATTTAGCTATTAGTATTTAGATAATTTTGTTGAAATTATGTATATATAATTGTTGGAAAAAATTATTATTCCTAAGAGAAACTATTTTTCTTCTTATTCCTAACTTGTTTGGATGTTTAGGAAGAAACTATTTTTAAAAAAAAGCTATTCTTCCTTATTCTCATACCATCCAAACGACGCCTTATAAGCCTGCCTTTTTCTCCCTATGCCTAATTAATAAATACCAATAGTTATCACGCTTCATCTGTCCAAAATTAGTTCAGTTTCATGCATATTAATTTGATGAGAAAATTTTTTCGGAAGTCACTAATGTTTGTGCATAATCTAATTTTGATCACTGAACTTTAATTTATCCTCCCACGATCCCTGAATTTTGATTTTGTCCAATTTTAGTCACTCCGTTAGAAATCCATCTAACTCTGTTTATTTGATTAAATTAGGGTGCAAAATGGAGATCTGAATTGATATTGCTTCTCCTTCATCTCCCATCTCTCACAGAGCGTCTCTCTTTTTTCTGGCTACCTTTGCCAAAACAAAACCCTCCGTCTCCACCTCTCTTTTGCGCAAAACCCTATCTCGCACTTTAGTACGCAGTTCTCCTCCTCCGTTTCTCTTTCTACCAACAAAGTACTACCTCCTTCCCCTCTCTCCTTTTGGCCATGGCGTAACGATTAACACTGTGATTTCTGTGGAGAATTGCGCATTTGATGTTTTTTTCTTAAACAAATAAGGAGAACGTCCCTTCTGCTCCAGGATAATCCATTTGTTAGTGAGATCATGACCTGGCCAGATTTTTAAAACTTTTTCCATGTATGTGGATTGATATCAGTGTCTCTGCAAAATAATTGAGAGTTTAATCGATTCTGAATTGTTACATATGGGCATATGACAATATGAAAATTAACCAAACGTTGTTACGGAGGTAATTGGAAATAAAGTTACTTCCACTGAGGTGATTACAATTTTGCTTTTCTTGATTTTAAAATAGCAAATACTATCCTTAAAAAGTTAAAATAAAAATGTCACAGCATAATTATAACTCAAATCACAACGAAACAATTATTGCCAGTATATGTATGAACTAACTTTTGAGGTCTCGTCCTTTGAGTGATATTGTTTCTGTTATATACATCATATTACATTGCATGAAAAACACTTTCTGGATCTTGTTACTTCCATGTTATTCTCATGTATCTTAAAGTTTGTGTTTTGTAGAGCAATCAGCCAAGTTAAACATGCAAAACTTTAATAAAAGAAGGCAGCTAAATGACACACTCAAGTGACAAAATTACAACTAACATTGTCTCATTTCAGCATTGTAAAATCTGGCCTAAAGCCCAAAAATTAGTTCGGCTTGTCATCACCATTTTTTACTTTTCTTATTTTGCCTTTCTAGTATTTTTACTGGCATAGAAATTCCTACCAGCAAAAGTTTTTTACTTTTCATGCTATTGAATAAGATACAAACACATAACCACCGAAGGACCACTAAATCAAGAGTTTGTTTGAATATATTAGAGAAATATTTGAAGAAAATCGCATTAAAAAAAACCATTGTATCTGATATGTGAATGGCCTATTGCTATTGGCATTCTCGAAGATTCATTTGAACAAATTGATGGGAGATTTGTGATGATTGCAGTAGAGAGAGGAGATGAGAGAATAGAGGCGGAGAGGTGGGACTGTGGTCTGTGGGAGGCGAGACGCTAAGGAAGGATCAAAGAGGAGAGCGGAGATGTCTTAGACGGAAAAGGAGGCAGAGGAGAGAGATTGAAGAAGAAATACGAGGGATCGTAGCAGAGGGGGCAGCGAAGATAGAAGAGAGGAGGCGGCGGATAGCTATCTCGGGATGGAAGAATGAAAAAGGTCGGATCGAAAGAAGAAAAGTATATTTTTTTTCTTTGGGAGACTGGGCCCATGGAACACAATTGATTCAGATCTCAATTTTGCACCTAAATCGATCAAAATAGACGGAATTAAACGGCAAGATCACAGAGTGACTAAAATTGAACTATGTACAAAATTTAGTGGCTGTGGAAGGACAAATCAAAATTGAGTGACTAAAATTGGACTCTGTATAAAATTTAGAGACCTCCGAAAAAATTTACTCTAATTTGATGGATAGCGGCAATCTAGCATGGAAGCTACTCAGGATAACCCTTCCAATATAATAATATTGTTATTATTTTCATTTTATTTTTTAAGAAATATTAGTTTAAAATTTCAATTGAAGTTTTGTCTTTGAACTTAAAGATTTTGATTATTTATTTCCAATGAGTGGCTTCAGAATTAGAATTAATTACTAGAACTACAAAAGTTAAATGCCTAATTAAAAATGACTATTTAAGTTCGTTATTCTACAGTTTACATGATTCTCCTAAAAGATAGAAATAAAACTACTTAAAACATAAATAAAGTGGTGAAAATTAAAAACTTAATAATGATAAACAAACAAACAAACAAACAAACAAAAACAAGAAGCGATGATTGGTGTTGGTGTTATGGTGTAGGTCAAGTTTTGAAAAAGTTTGGGTCCCCGCTCAAACAGAGACAAAACAGTGAAAAAAAAGGTAATGCTGGTGGATGACAATGCCATTGAGTGAAATCATCTCCAAAAATAGAATCCAAATAATGGCTGTTATTTGTTTTGCAAAGGGGACAATATCTTAAAAATCGTGCTGCTAATTTGGTGGTTTTTGCCAGTCCGAGCAGTTCACTTTGTATGAAAATGCAAGTTTTGTTTTGAGTTTAATTGAAGTCATAAATCAATCTGGCATCAAGCAAGCGTTGAGGCGGTAGCATTAAATAAAACCGCAAAAGATTTTGTACTCCTACAAAGCATAAAACATAATTATCAGTTCAAATAATGAGAACAGTACGACCAGAAAATTAGTTAAATCAAGCTATTCTACTTTATTCCAGATCGATATTACAATTTATTTAACCCAAATTATGAAAAAGATTAAGACAATAAGACTTGAACGCCATCAATTGTCTATTTGTCTTTTGGTAGGTCAGCAGGAGTATGTATCATTTTTTCTCCGTTTCGTTGAAATAATGACAACTGATAATCGAGTTATAATTTTTTTTGTTAATACAAAGCTAATAACGCAAGCAAGTTCTAAGACAATCAAACAATTATTTGTTAGGAAGTGTGTAATTTTCGATTTTTATGCTAATTACAAGTTAATTAAGCCATCGAAACAACACACACAACGAATCGTGCACAAAAGCCAAGTTAACACAAAGAGATAGGTGGAAATTATACCTCCCGCGAAATCGCATCCGCGGGGCTCGATCCTACGGCATGGGAATCGATGGCGTGCTTCTCCTTCGTCTCCAAATCACCTCGAGTCCACCTAGAGATTAACCAAGGTCTAAATCGATTCGTGCTAGCGATTCGATTAGAACGAAGCTAATCCAAGGTATTCTCTCTTCTTCCTTAATTAACATTTTAATAGGTGGAGAGAATATGCTCAACTCATGAGCTAATGGAGGGAGAGAGAGGTGAGGTGGAGCCGGCCAAGAGAGGGAGAGAGGGGGGCGGCTAGGGTTTGGGAAGAGAGAAGCTCTAATTTTGCATCTATACATCTCTATATATAGTGCATGATCCTTACCTACCACCAACCATCTATTTACAAGATTGCCACTCTCACCTACCATTAGGGCCGGCCACATCATGGGCTCACATGGGCCTCTCATCTCATTTAATTAGGCCTCTAATTCACATAATTAGAAGCTACTCCAAATGCTCTTCAATTGGGCCATACATTTAATACATAAATATTGGCCCAATAAATTAATATAACTATTTATATTAAATTGAGTTGAACTAAAATAATTATTAACCAATTAATAATTATTCTAGGATTAGCTAATACATTAATTTATTTCTATATGATCCATTTGACTTAATTAATTATAACGGTATATAATTAATTAATCAACTTATCATATTTCCGCAATACGCACTATTGCGAATAAATAAATAATGCATTGTCTTGGTCAAAACTCTATTTTGTGTGACCCTTTGAGGATTTATGCTAAGTTGGACATGGAATTAAATCGCTATTTAATTCCAATAATCATAAGCGGTATCTAGCAACACGTTATGACTCCCAATTCGCATAAATAGTGTACTGCTACAATATTTCAATCCTGCATAAGAGAATAAATGTATTTCCCTATTTTGATTCTTATGTCACACGATATCATCATATAATCCAAGATAGGAATGTGTCATTCTTGCAGATTATACGTTTCTTGATCTAGAGATAATTGTATAAAGTTGCATGCAAACAATCTATCTCCATCAAGGGGCCCAAACAGATATCGTCACTCACTAAGTGAATTAATGAGGGACATACGGTTTTTCTTGATGATTAACTTTTCCCCGCACAATTCAAGAGAACATAAATAAAGTCCGTATAGCAGCCCTTATCGGGAATCAGCGGTAGACAGTATTTATTGAACCTATCCTCATGTGGAAAAGATAAACATCTCAAACTTAGAACCAAAATCACAACGAAATAAACAATGACACATAACACAATCCATATGTTTATTTCGATGGGTCAAGTCCTGTGCTATGTTCCATAACATACACATATGCAACTAAGTTGGTAACTCTTTACCTATGATTAGTAGAACTTAATCATCACTTAACTTGCATACTAATCTTTTATGATAATTAATGTTCCTTGTTAATTATCAAGATTATGGACCGTTTAGATTTATTATTGTCATTCTAAAGAATGATCAACAGAGATCTACAATTCAGATCCTCAACCTGAATGATCTGTCAATAATAAACCTAGGAACAGATGATAAAATCTCATCCAAAACATAAACTAATAATTAAGTCATTAAATTATTGACTTCTAGGACATAACTCTAACAATCTCCCACTTGGCCTAGAGTCAATCAGTAGTGACTTCTAGCCAACGAAGAATTGAGAACAATGTCATATATCTACATATATACATGTTTCGGACCTCAAAATAAATAATACGCTTATAGCTAGTTACTCATACGTCCACCACGTATGGATGCATAACTGCATCTCGTATACTGCTCAAGGTAGAGGTCGTGCTAGAGTGTTCGCTGTGTTCGCGAACCTATCCAAAAATTGTTTGACTATATATATATATATATACTCCTATATATATTCTTGATCACCATCATATGATATCAAGTGATATCGTTATAGATCATATTTGAATCTCCAATGTAACATTGGGCTCTTAGGAGTAAGTTTTTTGGTTCGAGATGCTTAGAACCATAATAACTCAACTAAGAAATCGATCCGAAATAAACTTCTTTTATTGCTTCACAAGTTGCTATGTATTTTGCTTTGGTGACGGAAACGGTTGTAATATTCCATTTAGAACACCTTCTAAATTTACAACACCACCTTTTAGCAAAATATGCAGTTTAACTGTGATTATATCAATCTTTGGAAAAACTAGCATTAGTGTAATTAATTTACACGAGCTCTCTTTCATCTTAAGAGATGAAACATTATATCACTCTTTCTCATAAGGTACTCGAGGATATCCTTGACTATCGTCCAAATGTGTTTCTCTTGTATCCATTTGACAACTGTTTGTCATATCTTTTGGATACTACACATCGGGGCATATGCATAAATATGGCGTACACAATGAAACTCATAATGAAGGAATGCTTGAACTATTTCATGCACTTTCTCGAATCGAGTTGCAATAGACCGAGTCAAAACACTCAAGTCATGCCATGTGACGTATAGTTAGACATCCTTTCTTGGAGTGTAACTTTCGTGTTTCTAGAACACTTCGTCAATATATGCATATTTGCTCAAACCTAACATCCATCATAATCTATCTTTATAGATTTTGTTTCCTAGGATTAGGTGATTTTGCCCAAGTTCTCATTTGAGAAAGCATTCTCCAAAGAGATCTCGACAATATTCATTTTCTTAATGTTATTCCCAATTTAATGAATTGTTATCTTGAACAATACAAGTAATACAATTATGCTCCCACTGAATATCTTGTTTATACAAGATACTTTTGACGAAGTTCAACTCCTTGACTTCCTTGTCAAAACTTTTATTCCAATCTCCACAACACTTGCTTTAATCCATTAATGGATCCTTGAAGCATGCGTATGTTTTTAGCAATACATAAAACCTCGATTTGTGTCAAATGCACAACATCATCCTTCATTCATACGAAGAAGGCGGTTTTATGTGTTTTTCTATATATCAATATATATGAAATACAACTATTGCTAGAATGATCTTTATTGACTTTTACATAGCCACAAGCAAGAGGTTGTGCTTTGTAAGTAGTCAACTAGTCATCGACTTAGACATAGCTACAAGCGAGAAGCCGCGCTTTGTACATAGTCGATTTGTTATCCATGTCGATCTTTCCTTTGAAGATCTAAACCAAGGTCTATACCTTGTTGTTATACATGGATTTTATTCAAAGATCATATGAATTTAAACCATATATGTGGAATCGGATCGTTCCATCGTTTCTTTGTTTATCAACGAATTCTCATATGCTTAGTACGAGAATGTTGTGACAACCTATGCACCAAACGGCTTAGGAAATCAACTCTCGTTGATCTTTTGTAGGATTGGTACTTGAGGTTCATGAACTTCTTCCACAACGATTTGTTGAACGAGTTCTTGACTCCTCATATATATTTCATGAGTTTCTCGAATCATCATCAACTCGTGAGATGGTTGAGTCCTCATTGAAAGGAGCGTACTATTAAACTTCTTTCAAAACAACTTGTGAATGAAGTTCCGCTCAACTCCACTAAGTACCATGTATGGAGTGACAAGTTTCCTATAAGAGTACTTCTTGTAGTGATGCATAAACTCCTTTAATGCTCACTTTACTCCCACTACTTCTTCTTGAGAATATCATTCTACAAGATTACGTTATGATTAGCAACAACTACTTTGTTCTTATCATATTCGTAGAAGTAGTGCCTTAATATAAAGCATCCTACAAATTCACAGTGTCTTATTTGATTTAAGCTTACAAGTCATCAATACTTAAAATAAGCTTCTCAACACCAAATCTCGAGAAGTATTATACTTAGAGATCAAAATCTCGTAAGATATCTTCTTCAACAGACTTCGATGGAACATTATTCAGTGTAAACAATATTGTCCTCAAACATAATTCCCTAATACGAGTCGAATAAGTCCATTTGATTTATTACCGATCGAACTATACAAAATATTGTTCGATACCTCCATTCTTGGGCACATTATTCCTCATGGAGCGAGTTATGAAACTACTTTCATACTCTTTAGATAATATTTCAAATCATATGACTTAACTACTTATTTACCACGATTAATTGTAAGACTTCTATTTTTTTTCTTGAACGGTCTTTTTAACTTCACACTTGAACTCCTTTGAACTAGTCAAAAGGTTCATACTTATACCTTATCAAATAGATATGTTAATATCTACAATGATCGTTGGTTAAGTAGTAAAGTATCAACAACCTTTCATTACACAAGTACTTATAGGTCTTTATACATCGATATATATAAGTCCTAATTAGTTCACTTGTCCTTAAACCTTCATAGGTTAAAGGCGCTTTTGTCATTTAATAAACATGATTCACATATCAATCGATTTGAAATCGAATTGAATTACGAGCTCTACGTTACGTAGACTCTCGTAATGCGATTCTCGTTTACTTATGTGACTAAGCGGTATGTATAACATGAAAGTCAAATACTTTATGTCAAGTCTTACACATTCTATTTGTCATTCAAAAATTGTTTATCTATTTCAAACAAATTCGATCAAGATGCATGAAATCATATAAACAAATTCATAATAAAAGAACTTGTCTTTTACTAAACATAGTCATCCATCATCAAATATGAAATGGAGACGTTTTGAGAGGTTAGGATTAAGGTATACAACCTTCAATTCCTAAACAAACTCTTAATAAAGATAACTCTACGTATTCAATGGTAATGACTTAAACGAATAAGTCATCTCCTATACGGAGTTTACTTTATATCTCTCGAACATTCTTTTATTCTTCATTGCCAACACATTTCGTTAAATGCGAGCATATGAACTAGTATCAAGTTACTAGTGTAAATTAGAGATAGTGAGATAATTTGAACGATAAATACACTTTAGGATTAGAATATTTCTAATCGTCACAATCATGGTACTTCGGACAACCTTTCAAATGCCTCCCATAAAACGTCAAATGAAACATCTCATGTGACACATGGTCATCAATGAGAGTCTCGAAGTTTTAACTCATACCTTGGTGAAGTATTTCTTGAATACTTAACCAATCACCTCTTTGCATCAACAAGCGTGCATAAAGGTAATATTATATCCTTCATAATTCCAAAGAGATCGAATGACAATATCAATAATCCTTGATATCGGAGATCAATATCTCTAGTTATCAATTAGCTACTTAAATCTTTCGATTTGTAAGCCAATGAAACGTTCATGTATAAAAGAAGAATCTCTTTGTCAACTCATACTCTTTATACTCGATCATAAATGATGGAGTTAATATCTACTTTCTCCAAGAACGCTTTCTTGAGTAAGTGGATGAGAGCGTACGAGTTAAATCTAGTCCATATGAATTCTCTAATTCAAAGGTCTTAGAACTTTCAAATGAGGATATTAGCCACACGCTTTATTGAATAACTTTTCGCCAAAAGTCAATCAATCATCGCGTTGCTACGTTCGGGTAGTTTGAGAAAAGTTTTGGGAATTGACATACTCAAGTTTCTCTTCGCTAAGATCGTGTCTTAGGAATCGGTATTACTTCTTTAAGTGAATACTTTTAGAAACGAGTTTGTTCATTTTCAAAGATTGATCGCAACAAAATTAACAATTTTAACATCTATAACAAAATCAATTTAAGGTCAATTAGTTTATGCAATTGTTTTATTTATAACAAATAAAACTCCCACTACATTCATTTAATGTCCCAAATGTAGTTGGTTTTTCCAAGATCCCGGTTTTCATCAAGTAGAGCCTCCTATGGCACGTCACCCTACTAAATTAGACAAGGTAGGTTCTCCAACCAATCATATCGTTCCATATGATTCTTGGTTTGTGAATATCTAAGTATATTTACAAACTTCGCCCCGATGTCCAAACTCTAGTTGGGTCCATCGAAAAGTAACCTCTCACTATTTGCTCCTTGCAAATCTTAGCTATTTGCACCCCGACTACCGAATTGGCAATCATGACGTCCGCTTGGGCGGACCGCGCCATGAGTGACATTCGGCGTGAAGGGGATAGAGAGAAGGAGGGCGATTCAACTTAATCATGTTTTGTTTGGGACAATCAATTAAGTGACACTTGTTTGGTGGTCATGTAAGCATACACCCATACCTAGCCTATGACAATTCATAGCAATCACATATAAGCATCTCATAGTTGTGGGTTTGTATGGCTCCCGCTTGCATTAGTTTCGCCACATCGTCCATGGAGCAAAACTAATCTAATCCTTGCCCTCCCACTAAATTCTATAAGGATCTAAATCCTATATAAAATAAAGGTGCAAAATACATGTGAAAACATCATATTCCCTTCCTATCCTTAGGGGCATGCAAGCCTCACAAGTTACATCAAAAATTAATCAACAAATTAATTAATTAATGGCACCAAAAGCCGCATTACAAACATTCACACATGCATTCAAATACAACCACAAGGCATTGAGTCTTGAGCCATACTAAACCCACTATCCACCTACAAAACAAAGTTAGCACATACAAGAACTTTGTTTCCAATTAACGATTTTCAAGCATCTTTGCGTATCGTTTGCTATAAGTAAATTCCGTGTACAAATCCTCAATTTTAAACAACCAAACTTGTTTAAATTCATTTAGAAAGTTCTTTCAACATCCCATAACAGAAAGGAGATCAAACAAGGAGTTTTCTAATTAATTTCAACTAGTTTGAATACTTAGAAAAACAGTAATTTACCAAAAAACGTAACTAATGGAATCCAACAAAAACAACAGTTTTCGGTCTCCAAAAATTCTCAAATAAATTACTTAATCTCCTTATCATAATTGTGATTACCAGTAAAAATTTCAAGAAGAGATCTTAAACCATCTGGGAGAATCAAAAATGACAAATCTCTTACAAGTGCACGAAACACCGTCATGAAATTTTCAGCTTATCCTCTCAACCATTTGGTCTGTAAGACCACCTTCTATCCAGTTTTTATATATACAATATACACAGAAAAACTAGTTTAGACTACAGGCTATCCATTCATGAAAAGAAAACAACCAAGTTCAGTTCAATAATATTAAGTTACAGCCTAAACAATCAACAAATTCTGTACTGGAACAGACTGTCAATCGAAAGGTTTTAACCTAGTTGAAGGTCCAAAAATCCACGAAAAATTATGAAATTAATTTTCCTGGAATCCTAACTCAAAATAGAACAACTCCATTTAAACAGAATTTTTAAAGGAGTTCTCAGTTGGTACAGTTTATTAGAATAATCGATTTGCTCAATAAACTGGATCTTACAAGATCTTCTTTTTCATACTTGAAAACCCACAAATTAATCCGAGTCATGCAACAATTTACACATTCTCAGAAAGAGCTTCAAGTCCTCTTTAAATCTAGCCGTAGAACACTGGTACTTATATTCAAAATATAAATCTTTCAAGCCATTCAAACAGGACAGTACGAGCAGAAACTGGTTCTGCGCACTGTCGCCATTTTATTCACAGTAAATCCATACTAATTCAGAAAAATGTGAATCGAACGCCAAAAGAATCACAATCCACAGATCTACAACTTTCATGTAGATGGAAAAAACTTCCAGAGAACTTATCAAAGCGAAAAACGCAAAACAACACAGAAAATACCATTTCCAGACAGCAAACAAACGCATCATCTCTACTAATCCGTTAATTAGCCAATTTCTCTTAATTAAGTGTCAAAATAGCTTAAGTACGACCACGTGCTCTGATACCACTGTTAGGAAGTGTGTAATTTTCGATTTTTATGCTAATTACAAGTTAATTAAGCCATCGAAACAACACACACAACGAATCGTGCACAAAAGCCAAGTTAACACAAAGAGATAGGTGGAAATTATACCTCCCGCGAAATCGCATCCGCGGGGCTCGATCCTACGGCATGGGAATCGATGGCGTGCTTCTCCTTCGTCTCCAAATCACCTCGAGTCCACCTAGAGATTAACCAAGGTCTAAATCGATTCGTGCTAGCGATTCGATTAGAACGAAGCTAATCCAAGGTATTCTCTCTTCTTCCTTAATTAACATTTTAATAGGTGGAGAGAATATGCTCAACTCATGAGCTAATGGAGGGAGAGAGAGGTGAGGTGGCGCCGGCCAAGAGAGGGAGAGAGGGGGGCGGCTAGGGTTTGGGAAGAGAGAAGCTCTAATTTTGCATCTATACATCTCTATATATAGTGCATGATCCCTACCTACCACCAACCATCTATTTACAAGATTGCCACTCTCACATACCATTAGGGCCGGCCACATCATGGGCTCACATGGGCCTCTCATCTCATTTAATTAGGCCTCTAATTCACATAATTAGAAGCTACTCCAAATGCTCTTCAATTGGGCTATACATTTAATACATAAATATTGGCCCAATAAATTAATATAACTATTTATATTAAATTGAGTTGAACTAAAATAATTATTAACCAATTAATAATTATTCTAGGATTAGCTAATACATTAATTTATTTCTATATGATCCATTTGACTTAATTAATTATAACGGTATATAATTAATTAATCAACTTATCATATTCCCGCAATACGCACTATTGCGAATAAATAAATAATGCACTGTCTTGGTCAAAACTCTATTTTGTGTGACCCTTTGAGGATTTATGCTAAGTTGGACATGGAATTAAATCGCTATTTAATTCCAATAATCATAAGCGGTATCTAGCAACACGTTATGACTCCCAATTCGCATAAATAGTGTACTGCTACAATATTTCAATCCTGCATAAGAGAATAAATGTATTTCCCTATTTTGATTCTTATGTCACACGATATCATCATATAATCCAAGATAGGAATGTGTCATTCTTGCAGATTATACGTTTCTTGATCTAGAGATAATTGTATAAAGTTGCATGCAAACAATCTATCTCCATCAAGGGGCCCAAACAGATATCGTCACTCACTAAGTGAATTAATGAGGGACATACGGTTTTTCTTGATGATTAACTTTTCCCCGCACAATTCAAGAGAACATAAATAAAGTCCGTATAGCAGCCCTTATCGGGAATCAGCGGTAGACAGTATTTATTGAACCTATCCTCATGTGGAAAAGATAAACATCTCAAACTTAGAACCAAAATCACAACGAAATAAACAATGACACATAACACAATCCATATGTTTATTTCGATGGGTCAAGTCCTGTGCTATGTTCCATAACATACACATATGCAACTAAGTTGGTAACTCTTTACCTATGATTAGTAGAACTTAATCATCACTTAACTTGCATACTAATCTTTTATGATAATTAATGTTCCTTGTTAATTATCAAGATTATGGACCGTTTAGATTTATTATTGTCATTCTAAAGAATGATCAACAGAGATCTACAATTCAGATCCTCAACCTGAATGATCTGTCAATAATAAACCTAGGAACAGATGATAAAATCTCATCCAAAACATAAACTAATAATTAAGTCATTAAATTATTGACTTCTAGGACATAACTCTAACATTATTAAGTCTAAAATTGAAAAATTTTCTTTTCGCACTCTCAGCACATCTCCACCTTTCTTCCAACACATCTTTCCTTTCATCCAGTCCCCTCCTTCACCCCTTCCTTCACCTCCACCTTCCTTCTAACCCATCTCACACTGTAGCATCTCTTATCCTTCTCAGTGTGCATCCCTCTCCCTTCCTCTTCCGCCGCACAGTTTTCTCTCAATCATTCCCCTCCCTCGTCTCTAGGGCTGTACAAGAAATAATAAAACTTGTCCGATCCGTTTAACCCGTCCGACCCGACCTGTATTTTAACAAGTTCAAACATTATTCGATCAGGTTTTAATTTTACTAACCAGGTTATACCGGATTGGGTTATAATTCAAAGGTTCATAACTCGGTTTGTACCCGACCCGTCTTACCTTACTAGCTCCTTTAACTAAATCTTATCCTTTACGTCAATTTTTACTTTTTCCACAGAGTTTTTTCTAAATCTATGTGCCAAAATTTTCCGTCTCTAACTTTGAGTCATTTATATACTGTATTTTCACGATGCATTACGAAGTTCTATAAAATTTATAATTACCTTAAACAAGATCGTTTATACAAGATAGTTGGACTTATTGGGGCAGTTTGGATTGAAGTGGAAATTTAGAAAATTTTCTATTTTTAAGCATAAATTTATTATAAACAATCCAAATTCTTCACAAATTTACACATTTCTCAATAACTTTATGCCTATGAATTGGAAATTCTCCAAATTCCTAAGCGATCCAAACGGCCCCATTAAAATTAATATATTATAGATTCCTTGGTTGCTTTATTTTATAGAATTATAATAAAGTGTGAATAAGCTAACAAAATATAAAAGGCAAAATTGGATATAACCCCTTCAAATCTTACTTATCTGGATATAACCCCCTACAATCTTAAAAATTAGATATAACCCCATAATCATACCACTCCTGGATATAAATTCTTTTCATTAATTTAAACAATATTTTAAATAAAAAATGTCACTTTTTAATATATATGACCAAAATATCCTTTATCCTTCTCTACGATAGACTCTCACGGTCTCACCTCATTAGTCCTCACGGCTTCTGTTTTCTTGTTTGTTCGCTCCAAAAACCATTCGCAAAGGTGTAAATACTATACATAGGTTACTTTCTGAATTACAAACTATGGTTCACATCTCCAAAGTTAATGTGATTATTGGAAGTTTACTTGGGATCAATTACGAAGATGCTTGGAATTTGGTACTGGGCCTTGATGTTGCATCTTTCTTACCAAATTGACAAATTTCAAAATAAAATGAAATGGCAAGAACGAAAGAAGATGGCCTGACGCACCACATAGCACCACAAAAAGGTTTTTCGTTATAATTACTAATGCATCTCAGCCCTTCGCTGATGAAACATGGAATTGCAAATTACATGAAATAGTCATATATATATATATATATATATATATATATATATATATATATATAGAGAGAGAGAGAGAGAGAGAGATTGGCTAAAGTATACTCCAGTATATGGATCAAACCCGTATGCTAGAGTCGTTTCTGAAAATCTAAAATTCAAACAGTTGATCCAAACCGTTCAAATTGTTCTCCATGTAAAAATATCCTTCAAGACCAAATTTTACATTTTTTCGAATTTTTTTGCTATATATTATGCTATTTTCAAATTGAAGGGCCAGAAATACTCCTTTACAACTTCTTTACAATGTTTTTTTAAAATAGCATAATATATAGTAAAAAAATTCGAAAAAATGTAAATTTTAGTTTCCTAGGAGATTTCAATATGGAGAACAATTTAAAAGCTTCGGATCGACTGTATGCATTTTAGATTGTGAGAAACGACTCCAGCATACGGGCTATCTATATTCTGGAGTATACTTTAGCCAATCTCTCTCTCTCTCTCTCTCTATATATATATATATATATATAGTTAAATTAACTTATGAAAGATCGAAGGTACCAGCTTGGAATTGCAGATTACATGAAATGATCATATATTTATATATGCAGTTAAATTAACATATGGGAAGATCGAAGGTAACAGATAGGGTCTCACGAAGGATGAAGGGTAATTTTCATACATGTTAAAAATTGAACATCTTTATTTTAAATATTGTCTAAATAAATGAAAAGGATTTATATCCAGGAGTGGTCTGATTATGGGGGTTATATTCAATTTTTAAGATTGTAGGGTGTTATATCCAAATAAGCAAAATTTGAGAGGATTATATCCAATTTTGCCATAAAAGAAATTTACATGCAACCGACTTAATAAACAAAAACGAAATAACAACAGAGGTATTCGCATAACTTATGAATTTATATTTTTAAATATATTGAAACGCAATTTTTAAATTATGTAGTCTTCAAGGGTACAAAATATTTCACAAATTACAAAATTTTAGTGTTATAGATTGTTAAAATGCGTAAGGATAATGTTAGTATTAATAGTTTTTGTTTGCCAAATTCCACCTTTTATGTCATAACGTTTAACCCGAAAATCCGTAAAAACTCGTAGATAAAAATTTATATGGGTTGGGTTGGATTACGTGTGGGTCAACTAAATAAAAATTTTAACCCGATATAATTGAATTGGATTGAAATATTGATAAATTACTATAAACCCGCCCGTTGTACAGCCCTACTCGTCCCTCCTCCTTTTCTAAGGCTGCCTCAAGCACTCTCCTTCTACTATTGTCTTCTCTTTTTCCGCACTTTTTTAATATATTTCCTTGTCAGTTATAAATACTTTCTTATGATGTATAATTACATAATCTTACAATATAGTCTCTTAGCAAAATATAAATATTCCTTTTGTATAAAAAAAAACTCGTTTATGTCATACAAGAACTTTATTAGATACTATCATCTTATATACTTAATACTTACTCTTTTAATTTTATTGGTTACATTCTTAAATTAACTAAGTATTTAAACTTATTACTTATTCTCTTATATGTATTATTTACCTCCTTATGTATATTATCTACTTGTGGTTAGTTTCTTCATTAAATGAATTACGTATTTAAACTTATTATATGCTCTCATCTCTTATACTAATTACTTATATTCCCTTGTACATATTTGTTTAAGTTAATCCCTTAAATTAATTACGTATTTAAACTTATTAGGTACTCTCTTATATTAATTATTTATTTTCATATTGTATTAGCCCTTATTATTTAACTCTTTAAATGCACTATTGTCCACACAACTATTTTCTTTAATTATGTTCTAAAATTGGAAGTTTGTGTTTTCAATCATGATATCCAGAAAGCCTCTACACAAGGGGTAAGTAGAATTAGAGAGCAACCTAGTATCGATGTAATGAAGATGAAATGCTTGAGCGTCGCGCCTTGCCATGGCAAAGAAACATAGTGAGGAGGGGACCAGAAATAAGAAAGAGTTGATGAGTAAGAGGGAACCAGAAAAGGAAAGAGAGAATGAGGGGATGATTTCTTATTTTCTGGATTTTACTATTAGTGAAGATGTTAGATAATTAATAAAAATTCAAAGAATGATGGAACAATGGAAAACAATTCTGAAAATTATTTGTAGTGTAATCTTAAGATTTTGTAACAAACTCCACCTGGGGCTGGATAGCACCGGAGCTGTCAGGCCTAGGCCTCTGTTTTTTAACTATTTTTTAGTATGAAAAAAAAAGGTGGGGGATAGAATCTTTCAGGTGGGTTTTACTTAATATTTGAATCCGACCTCTTATTTTTCAACTTCAGGCCCAACTTTACCAGCCCAATCAAACTTAATCCAGGAGTTTATGCTAATTACGTCAGCTGTCAGATCATTTGTTGAGGTCAGATTAAATTGTAGTGCATAAACTTATTACAACCAAAATAAGTTCTTGAATAAATTTTATCTCACACTAACCAAATTTGGTCCAAAAAGGGAGAAAAATAATATAAGTTACGAGGTTGGAATTAATAGAAGTTCAAATATTGCTGCAAATTATTTTGATGCCATCCAAAAAGTCATTGTCATCCATCAACTTTTTCCTTTCTATTTTATGCTTTTTTTGGTATTCGTTCTAGGGTTCTAATATTTCTTATTTAACTCCGAATCTAAAATTTACGAGTCAAAACTTCAAGTTGCATCATAGGCTCATAGCATAACGTATACTGTATATCACACACGTACCACAATAAGTTGGACATTATTTTCATTGCTAAAAAATGATTTTTTTTTCTGTGAGAACCGTAGAATTTAGATTGTAGATAATGACACTGCTCCTAGGAAATAAAATGACATATACCCATTGCCAAACCCGGACAAACAGATTAACAGAATCCTCCAAATAACAACAGCGAAGCCTCTCATGCTTTCTGCCTCAAGCATTGGATTTAATCATCCCTGACCACTGAATTTATGAATTCAAAAATTAAATCTTTACCAGAAAAAAAATGTTCGTTGCCCTCCTTTTTCTATTGGAGGACATCCAATGCCTATTCATTCTGAGGCAGTATTATCTCCAAATGCACTTTGGGACTATTAACTGATATCGAAAGTTCGAAACTCAAAATTTTATATACAAGTCATTGTTTTTGTTAATGTCATGTTTGACGTAGGTAGTCTTTTAAGGCTTCATTGTGAATTACCAAGATTTTCTGAGAGAGATTTGGAATTGTGTACGTTATGGTTCTAAAATATAATTTGCTCCAAAATACCAAAGGTGGGACATTAATTGGAAACACACTTTTAACAAAAATATGAGTTCAACGAAATGTAAATAGTAAAAAATTTCTCTATAATCTTAACTAGGAAATATAAAATTTCCTTTTTTTTAAACTTTTAAAGCCCATAGGCATATTAATTTCTTGTGAACGAAAGGCAAAATTTTCCCGAAAATTTTTAAAATAGTATTAAATTAATATAATATATTAAAAATAATATCAATATAATAAGTTTAATATAAATAGTATCACGAGATCGGAATCCTGGATTCCGAACGTTAGATCGGAATCCAGGATTCCGAACGTTAGATCGGAATCCAGGATTCCGAACGTTAGATCGGAATCTAAGCTTTGATCGGATTCTGAGTTTACGATCTAAGCTTAGATCGGAATCCGAGATTCCGATCTAAGCTTTTTAATTTATTAATTAGTTAAATAATTAGAAAAATAGATAATTAGAAAAATAATTAGTTAAGTAATTAGAAAAATAGTTAATTTTTTTCCATATTTTTTCAATATTTTTACAATATATTATCTATTTTTCTAATTATTTAACTAATTAATAAATTAAATAAATAAATAAATAATATATAAAAAATTTAAAAAGCTTAGATCGGAAACTCTAATTAATTTAAAAATTCTCGGATTCCGATCTAAGCTTAGATCGGAAACTCAGAATCCGATCAAAGCTTAGATCGGAATCCAGGATTCCGATCTCGTGATACTATTTATATTAAACTTATTATATTGATATTATTTTTAATATATTATATTAATTTAATACTATTTTTTAAAATTTCGGAAAATTTTCAAAAACATAACTACGCATGTACTCGTTACCCAAAAAAGTTAGGTCCATTAAATTCGGCCTCATTTTCAATTAATATTACTTACTTAAAATATATTAAACATGGGCTGTTTTAAATTAGGCCAATTTGTACAGAAACGAATGATCCAACTAAATCAACTTGAGTTTTTTTTTTCCTTTTTGTGCAATCCAAATAGCTTTGGAAATGGAAATGAGAAATATAATGATCCTCTGCAGTTTTTGTCATCATTTGTCATCACTTGAACAAAATAAATACATAAAATAGATAAAGTGAACATATAAATAATCAAAATGAACACATAAAAACAAATAAGTCATTTCAACTCCTTGTAAAATGTACAGAACAAAATTATATTCAAAGCAAGTAATACGTCATCAAAACAGAATTAAACAAGAACAAGAAGCAAGGGGAAGGTTTAAAAGAGCTAAAGGTCAGCCTAGACTAAAGATATAGACGATTGACAGATTACCTAATGTCCCTTTTAACACTTTAGGTCCTTGTTTTACGGGACAATTTGGGCAGCACAGTTTTTTACTTTTTTTAGAAACAGTTCTGAGCGCTAATCAAGCCTTGTAGCTTGGACATGTCAATCAGGCTTCATTCCCCACCCACACCCAAAAAACTATTAAAGTTAATTGGAAAATTTTTAATTCTTCATTTGTAAATTTTTTTTATTATATGCAGGATAATTTGACATCAATCTTTCAAAAAGTATTTTCTGATATGTTAATGATAGCACTGATTATTTAACCTTATAGCGATTAAAAAGGGTTAAACCAACCGATAAATTATGATATTGTCATTTTTTACTTCTTAATTTTTAATTAACACATCTTGCATTTAAAAGCATCACGTCGTGTCAATATCAGATTTCCAATATTATAATGCACCAATTTATTACTTGAAAACTACAAGTCCTAATCCTCTGATCCTCATAGGCTTTTGGAGTTCAAAAGATAAAAGATGGTCGGAAAACAATGCAAATATATTAAATAAAAAACTAAAAAAGAATCACTCGATAAGGTATAACCATTGAAATGAAAAAAATATATATTGGACTGTTAGATTGAGCAATATATTCATAAACAACTTCAGATATAGCAAAACTAAATTGATGCAGAATTTTTTATAAAGATATATATTAATTTGTTAAAAAAATATATATTAGACTTAAGTTATCTAATTTAATATATACATCTACAAATTCACAACCCTTTTGTTTTCTCCTTCTATCGTTATGCAGATTCTTTTATTTTCCACTACGAAGTGTTATAAAAGTAGATGCGTTGTTTACCTTTTGTATAGGTCCTGAAAAAGCAAGGAAACAAACAAAAGACTGCTACATTGGTGTTCCTTCTTTTTTTTTCTAACAAAGAAATATAAATGCAACAATTCGTGTTTTCTAAATTATTTGAGAATATCATAGCAAGGTTAAGCCTATGAAAAGTTTACCAACCTTTCTTTGAAAATCAAATTAATGAACTCTTTGAACATTTTTTTAAGCTAGACAGCAGCACGCTTTGCGTCATTTAAATTTTAATCTGGGCCAACTATATATCCAAATTTTGTCTGTTAAGAACAGAATTTAAATGCATAAATTAAAACATAATGTTCTTATATTTGATCCTGAATACCTGCATCTTCTTCATCTTCGCATGTATTTATTAGATGCTTGAGTAGAAAATAAAAATGCTAATCTGGAGTAAGAAAGGAGATGTGAAGGAAAAACAGAAAACAAGTTATTCCGTTTTTTTTTTTTTTTTTGGATGAAAGCCCGTAGGCTAAGCTATTCGGTTTATTACTTTATTTCAAATTTTATCTCTTTAATTTTTTTCCCCATTCGTCTTCTTCACCTTTCCTTTTCTTTGCTTAAAAACTTTAAAGCAATTGTGTGTAAATCATATCATGCTTCAAGATCACGAGAAAGATGTGAAATGCAAAAGGAAATCCGTTTCTTTCTTGATTTTTCATTTTTGTGATTTATTAAGAAGGTAATATGAAGTGTCCTATACTCGTATGCTACCCAGAAATTCAACTCTTGTTACTTCACCTTTCAATATAATAATTATAATAATTAAATTATAACGAGTAATTGGGCAATAACAGGCGAATGAAATGACCTGCTTTTATATATTGCGCTGTCTTTCTATGTGACTATGTGAGCAATTAAAATTCAGATTCTGAATGTTCAATTTTCATTAAGACAACAATCAAAACTTTCACTTTCTATTTTACATCCATTAAGACAAAAATTAATGCTTTCACTTTCTACTTTATTAGAATATTATATAATTTATGTGAATGATAAAAACAAATTGAAGTATATCCTTGTAAATATTTATGAAAATTTGTTTGGAGATTTCATCACTATTATAAGACCACAATTGTGCGACCATATCATATCAGTCTGTGCCCTTTTAGAGATTAAGGACAATATTTAAAGGGGCAGAATAATTTTTTTAAAATAATTGATGCCATTTAAGAGCATTTTCTAGTAATTAGTAACAATGGACAAGGTTTTGTGTCCAAGCTATATATGGCGGAACTGTTTTATTCACAACTAATTATTTGAAAAAAAATATATACGTAACCATTTCATTTTCACAGAGCAATAAACACAAAATGATGACAAAATTAATTTATGATATTTAATTGTGAAAATTAAGTATTGAATATTGATTCAATTTCGGCCAATAAAATGAATTAGCTGCCAGGCTAAATTGAATCTCACATTTAAATCCAACGTTCAATATCTGGCCCACGGGTTTGATATTTTAAAAAGAAAAAAATTCTAAGGTTCAATATCTAAATCATATGTGCCATCCTAAAATTGAAAAATAAAAAATATTGTTATTCCAAAATTGAGACTTTGAAAATTATCATCACAAATCCAATCAAGTTAGAAAATTGTCACTATACGGTATAAATTACCTCTCTCTATATTCATTTTTCATAGTAACCAAAGATATCCTCCTGACCTCCTCCCCGTCTTTCTTCCTCTCATTTTCTCTCTCCTCTCTCAGAAAAACACAAAAATACCAAGCATAAATTGAATTAAAATTTTTAATAGTGGTCCCTATTGGACGAAATACTGTAATGGAAGTATGCTGCAGAACATCTAAGCCATTAAGAGCATATTGTGCGCCCATCCGTACTCCCATGCCCATCAACCAGCCATCCTTTTGATTTAGCATCGAAATTTTTTTTCAGCTATGATGTGATGTACTGTGGCTGGAGCCATTGGTAAGTGTTGCGGGTTTTTATGAGCGCAAAGGGATTCACCAAATAAAAAATGATGGTCGGCAGTAGAAGCCACGTGTCTAGAACACATTCGTGACTCGCAGCATGGGATTCACCAAATCACCGTGTGCGGTATGCAGGGGCGGAACCAGGTGGATTTGAAAGTGTATTCGGTATATGGTAATTTTTTAAAAGGATTCTTATGAGTTTGAAAATTCTATACTACTTTTTTAATTTTTAAAAGAAATTTTATTTGACACACTCTAAAAACTCAAAAACAAAAACAAAAAAATCTATCCTATAATTTTTCGTCCCCTTTATTTGAAGATCATGGTTCCGCCCCGGACGTATGCAGCTTTCTGTGTAGGCTGCATGTCGTGATAGGAGAGGGAAAATGAAATTATGAAATACAGCATCATTTAATCCTCCGCACGAAATTAACGAAGCTCCAATAGTAAAAATTTACCCCAGAGAGTGAAATGAAAATCACAATTGAACTTCCATGAGTGTATTTGAGCGATATAATGCAAGGGATTCGATGGCCTAAATTGGGAGGATTCCTAAAATGCTATGCATAGCACGGATGGTTTTCGTGTTACGGATTCGTTCTTGAATTTCATATTTTAAATAACCGATCCAAACCGTTCATTATCTTCTTCATATTGAAATCTCATTGGAAATCAAATTTTATATTTTTTTTAATTTTTGTTACTATTTTTCTCAGATTTTTTTAAATACTTAATCCAATAAATTCTGGACCCTTCAATAACAGTGATTTTCAAAAATTTGAGAAAAATAGTAAAAAAATTCAAAAAAATGTAAAATTTGATTTCTAATAAGATTTCAATATGTAAAAGATAATAAACGGTTTGGATCAGTTGTTTGAAACATAAAATACAAGAATAAATCTGTAGCATGAAAGTCATCACTAATATGCATATCATTCTAGCAATCCTCCCTAAATGGGCCGTGCAGAATCATTCCTTCCGAATAATTTGAGGAAGTCCCACCCACTGCTTCGTTTAGGACAACGACCTTTGGTGTTATCCGAATCCCTAAGTTCAAGGAAACGTGTGACATAAAAACACTTCCCTTGCTCCGAAGGTTTCCAGCCATCTGGGATGACCGGTTTATTGAGTGAAGTGTTCGTTGACAGCCACGGTCGACCTTCTCTTACTGAGTGAAGTTGAAAATTCTTATGATTTATAGCAGTGACGAGTCCAGATTTTTTTTAAACACGGACACAAAAAATATTATTAAATTTAACATAAAATTAAAAATAATATTTAATAAAATATTAAATTTTAAATCTAATTTTAAAATAATTTATATTGTTTTTATAACAAATAATATTCATAAATAATTTTATTGTCATCAAATTAACTATTTGATTATAGGGTTATATTCAATTTTTCCTACACTAACTATATCTATATTGTTTTTACATTAATCTTTTGTTATATTAAGGGAATTATGGGGAAAAAAAATATTTTGCGGGCCCATAAATCACCTATTTCTGCTATTCACCTTTTCTTTTATTTTTTCTTATGTCTTCATTGATCGGATCAACTAAATGTCAAGAAAGAAAAAACAGATTAAATTGCTAAAAACCTAGTTTCAAAGCTCAAGTCTAGGCACAGTCAAATATCAAGCCTAGACATCTAATGAAATACCTATATACCGGCCTCTATTTTTTAAAAACAAGCCTGGACAAGTGCCCAGGCTTGCCACTTACTGGCCTCGCCACTGATTTATAGTGGTATATATACTGATTCAGTCTAAACATCTATATCTTCCCTATTTTGTTCATCAAAAATCAGAAATTACTACTTAAATAATAGGAAAAAAATTATGCAATAATTTTTTTTTGTCCAAGTGAAAAGTATTTCTCTTTGTATCTTCCCTATACTGTGTAAGTGTATGTATTGCATTGTGATTGTGGTGATTGAAGGTTTAATTAATAATTATGCATATGTCATGAAAATTTAAACACCAGAATACTTTTAACAAGTTTTAGAAAAACTTGTAACAAAATTTTCATTGAAAACTCTCAAAATGTACCTAGGGTGCGTTTGGATCGTTGAAAGAAAGAAAAAGAAGAAGAAAGAAGAAGAAAAAAAATTATAAACAATTCAAACTCTTCACAAAGTTACACACTTCCCAATACTTCTTCCCACTTCTTCCCTTCTTCTCTTCTTCCCACACCTATCCAAACGGAGCCCTAGATAGTCACTATGGCTCCGTTTGGATAGGTGTGGGAAAAAGAGAAAAAAGAAAGAAGTGGGAAGAAGTATTGAGAAGTGTGTAACTTTGTGAAGAGTTTAGATTGTTTATAATTTTTTTTCTTCTTTCTTCCTTCTTTCTTCTTCTTCTTCCTTCTTCCTATATCCAAACGCACCCTATCTAAAGTACCACACCCACTCGCTAACATCATGGAATGAAATTTCCATGCCCGAGTATTAAAAAAAATATTTTCTTGTTTAAATAATTGACCGAAAATTATTGAAGTTGGCGATTAGAACAGAAGGATGAAGAGAGGTCATAATTAATTATTTGTTTTAAAGTTAGAAACGAAGGTAAAACAATAACTTAATATTAATAAGATTTAAAATAGAGCAGTAGTTTGAATTATAAACATATTTTTATTCTTTTAAAAAAGATACGAGATATAGTCATTAAGTCGGGACAGCGAGAGTGCCCTCTTACTATTTTTTTTTTAAACCCTGCACCTCTTCAAAGTAGGGTAATTTGTCAAATCATCAACAACTAATGCATATTTTTATTATCAATTGGGACTACGAATAATTATAAAGAAAATAAATTACCTGCCCATAGTAAACCATATTAAATATTAAAAAACAAAAAGAAAAAAAAAGCAAAAGAATTATCATTACAAATCCCAAAATAAACACATTTCGTATATATCTCCGCCGTATGCGACACGTACGCTTGCACCAATATAACAATAACTACATTTTCTATTCGCTTTCAAATAAACTCCAATATCAATTTATACAAACCCTGCAAAGAGCCTAAAACTAAACAAACCTCTTAATTCAAAAATTAGAAACAAAAAAAAAAAACTTCATAAAAACTACAAACCGTTGGTTTTCCCGTCTTTGGCCTTATTTATTTGCGTAATCTTAATAACAAGGCCAGGAAAAACATCGTCGGGGTCATGTATATGGGGGTTTTCTTCCAAAATAAAGGGGTCATGGCACTTGTCGCTTATACTGTGAAGCGTTTCTCCTTCAGTAACGACATACAACTCGTCGCACGGCCGCTCGCCGAGTTTGGAGCCCCGCATCACCGCTCCCTCGACCGGTTCGTCGCGCATTGAACAGAAGAGGATGAGTGTGATCACGATGAGGGCGCACGGCCACGTGGCTGCATCTACGAGCGTGAGAAAGGAGTGGCGCGCAGTCGCCTTTCGGTGTACCGCCATTGGAGAGAGAGACGAGGTTTTATTTTTTGGGAAGTTTTGAATGAATTTCTTGGAAAAATGGAACGTGGGCTTTAAGCAATGGGATTTTATTTATATTTATTTATATAAAAGGAGCAGGGTGCAAATTTTTCGCTCATACCCTCTAAAAAACTTTCCATATCCGGATACTTGTGTAATTGTTATTGCTAATTTGGCAATGAGTCTTTACTGCCGGAAATACAGCTTCATATTAAGGGGGCAGTTTTAAATCGGTTTATTATCAATATTCTCGTATATTACGAGTATCGGGGATGATAAGGATGATCCCCAAGATCCATCATCTCCATCATTCTTAATGGAAACTCATTTTAATTTTTTCTAAATATTAGAAAATTTTGATGTAGACTAAATATTTTAACGGGACTTAAAATCCAGATTATTTATAGAAACTAGCAAACTAAATTACAAATGAGAAAAAATTTACATATGTGTTTATTTTCAAAATTAAAAATATTTATTTATTTTAATAAAGTTTTTCATATTTATCGTGCTCTCTTTCCCAATACAGTATACAATCAATCCTGCAATAAATTTATTTCTATTTAGCTATATTTCCATTTCCAAAATGATTGCACAATAAAAAAGTGAAGAGTTTGTAACAGTTTCTATTAATGATAATAGTTTCTTGTTTGGGATACGTTATTAATTTCGTAAAAGAAATAGAAATTTGTAGTACAAGTGATTAATTTCGGAATTGAAAATAGCTAATTAATTTTGGAACTAATATATGACTAAATTTTTTTTTTAAAGGTTAGCTGGCAATATATGACTCAATTATGTCCTGAATTATTTCTGTAGTAGGGCATAATAAGATCTTCCCTTCTCTTGGCTTGCCTTTTTGTGTGTACCATGATTCAAGCCGGTGGGATCGGACCACATCTACAATTTTAAAAAAATTGGCAAAACACTGGTGTCATGCAGGGGTGAGCAAAAAACTCGTAACTCGTGAGTTACTCGAACTCGACTCGAAAAAACCTCGATGAAAATTCGAGTTCTTCTAACTCGAGTTATAACAACTCGAGTTATGTCAACTCGTTAATTTTACGAGCCGAGTTCGAGTTGGACCCAACTCGACTCGGTACAACTCGAGTCAGAATATACAGGCTGAAAAAAATAAAATATTATCATATTAATATACAGTCCAATAATTTTATTGATTTGCAGTCCAATAACTTGTTCGCTAAACCCTACTCTCCAAGTCCCCAGACCTTTTTCCCTCCCTTACACCCTCATGACTGCTCCTCTTTTTTATTTTCTAGCAAAATTTTAAGGTGACTAGTACCTCAACACCTTCTCACGAGTTCGTTGCCGAGTCACATGTTGGCTCGAGTTAAAATGAGCCGAGTTCGAGTTAGCTCGAATAGCTCGGAACTGCTTTGTTGTCAAGTCACGAGTTGACTCGAGTTATGCCGAGCTCAAGTTCGAGTTGAGACTAACTCGCTCGAACTCGGCTCGTATACAGCCCTAGTGTCAGGTATGTATACCCAACAAAATTTCTTGGCTTTTCGTAGAGATAATGCTGCGGCGTTATCTTCTCGTGTCACAATTGTGATGTGATCATGCCAGGTGTAGACGTCTGTGGCAATTGAATGGCCATGTTGTTTGTACTTTTTCTACTAGTCTCTGGGTTTGCGTTAGTTAACATATCAACAAAAGATTTAACATGTCCCAGAAGAAAACAAAAGATTTATTTTTTTTTTATTGCAGATAACAAAACGATTTAATTAGCGCCAGTCTCTCCAGATAAATGGATCTCAACTTCTCAAGTAACTCGTTGGTTTTACATGAGTAGGGTGTCAAACGTGCGAAACGGCCATTTCGATTCTGTTCTGTTCTAGCAAATGTAAATAAAATTTGTTTCGTTTTGTTTCGTAAAACAAAACAGTTTTTCGTTTCGTTAGTTGTTTCGTTCAACATTTTTTATTGATTTTAATTCATATTCCATTGATTTCAGTCAATTTTTCGGTAAACGGAAAACTAATGTTTACCGACGTATGTTCTGTTTTTGTTTCGTTTTCATAAACAAAACTAAAAATCATTCTGTTAGTTGTTCCGTTCGGACGGAACGGAATGAAAACGTGAGAAATAGAACACTTTTGACAGCCCTATACATGAGGTTTTGTCCGTGGAAATCTGCAGTGTCTTATAGTTTGCGACACGTACTACGTGGTATGTATAGCTGTCAACTGTGCATTACAGAAACAGATAATTTTGTTTTCATTCCATTCCAGGTAACGAAATAGAGATGTGTTTCGTTTCGTTAAATGAAATAGAAAACTGTTTTGTTTGTCGTTCCATCTTTCATTTACCATTGATTTCAGTCCATTTTCGTGTTATGTTTCGTTTCGTTCCGTTTCAATAACATTCACAAATTTCCGTTTTATTTCCATTTTATTTTCAAGAATGAAACTCTTTTTTCCTTCCATTTTCGTTCCGTTTCAGACAGAACGGAACGAAAACGTCTGAAACGGCATGCGCTTGACAGCGCTATGGTATGGTGTGCTTTCCCAAATCCCAACTGGGAAACACACATTTTGTCCATTCTACAATAAGAAAATAAAGAATTATATAAATTTGCATATTCTGTGAGTCCGGCTCCTTTGAGAGTAAAGTAAAACTATTTTACAGAAGCCGGTTACATATTTACTAATTTTTATATGAAAAATAAAAATGGAAGATAAAACTTAAACAATCTAGTTTGATTTGATTAAAAAGTAAGAGTTAACTTTTTCATTCTAGAGTTTGAGACAGATAAAAGGCTAAGAACAGAAAAGTAGAAAGGAAAATATCATATTGGAAGAGAGGGATAAAGTTAGCTGCTTGGTAGGTGGAAAAGGTCACCAAAGCTGTTTCACCTGATCACCTCCAACAGCAATAACAAAAAAAAATAGAAGAGAAACATTTTCGTTTACAGCTGAGAATTAAAATATATATTAAATTCTTGTCAATCATTTTGCCCTCTAAATCGTGTTGCTCCCTTCTCCAATCAGCGAAAACATTTTCTTGTTTTTCCTAGGAGAGTCCATTCCGGTCAAGGAGTAAATTTCAAAACTTACTGCTTAAAATTAACTATACACAAAAGTAAAAAATTGATAAACTATAATATATATATGATTTATGGCATCATTGAAGATGAAAATTAATATTCATATCACCAACATTTGATGATGACCGTTTGTAGAATCCATATCATAGTTATTAATTATTTGGGTGGTGATTTCAACAGCAACAGAATCATACTTTGTCATTTTTATTCACTTTGATGCCCACTTCATGAAATTTCCATGTTGACGTTATAATGAAGTGCATTTACATCATTTTCGAATATATTTTAATAGTAGCATAAAGTTGATACGTATGGATCATTAAAAAAGTTTCAAACTTTAGAAACCAAAATGAGAAGAAAATGATGATATTTTAAACACTCCGTGTATACCCATTTACAGGATCTCTACAATCAAGATGATGGAATATCTTATGCATTAACAATATTTGTTGATTTATTGAATTTTGAACAATTCTACCATTTGATTGATAGCTTGGTTGTTTTTATATATAATAAGATGAAAAAAACACGTCCACCTTAGGAATTTGGATTATAATTTTAATTAATTAACAGATTAATCATGTTCCTTTTTTTTGGTTATTCGCAATTAATGTCTTATATATAGGATTGATAATGACATCATAAAAGCAACAATTAAGACAGAACAGTATTAAGCTTTTGCGCTGATCCAATCAAATGCTCTTCCACAAGGGACATGCCACAATGTTGCGGAATCACATCCTCTACCGACCTTTTAAGGTGGGTAGAGTGACAACTTCTGATCTAAACCATTAGATTTAATCTCAACGGTTAAGGGAGCTCTGTGCATGTAACTTAGATTGATAGGCTCGAAAAATCTTAACTGTCAAGATTAGATCGAACGGCTCGGATCAAGAGTTGGCAGAGGATACGGACCCCAATGTTGCATGCTGGTTTGATTGTCCTGTGCTGCTGTGCAACGTAATGGTACCAGAAATGCTTAAAGGACATTACTAAAACAATTTTGGATTCATAGTAAGGAGCTGTGAAGTACCTCTATTTTTAATCCTATCATCACGCCATTAATTTTATTTTTTTTAGTAACAAAAATCAAAATCCAAATAACAAAGGAAACCACCAGATGATCTATATTACTAAATCTTTATATATATATAGCATTTAAACTTTCTTTTGATAGGAATTATAGCGTGAAATAAATATTTTTTTATTAATATCCACTGTACATTTTGAAAAAATTTCATGATAGCAAACAAAATAAATTAAAATTTTTAGTATTCTTTACGCATCCGTACATAAACTAATAAAGATTATATCTACTTAAAATTAATACAATCACCACTTTAATAGTCTTTCAACGAGGTATATCAACTCGATGGCTTTTACAAATCTTATTATCTCCTTAATTTTTGTCATCAACCAACTAATTTTGGAAACAACATAGGACTTATAGTATAATAACGACAACGTTTGCAAGCCTAAAACTGTTATAGTAACTCACTTGTCTTGTAATTTCCATGTAAAATTATAATCAAATATTCAAATATTTTGTATGAATTTTTACAACTTAACGTATTTCACAATTCTATGTTGTCTAGCATTTTAACAAGAGCTTATTTTTCCTTATCTGTTCTCATATATATAGTCTAATCAACTAATATTTGAAATCCTAGGTTGCTAGCAGGGCAATTATCAACCATGTCCAAAACCTAAACTGACAGCAATTGTTGGTACAAACGTAATGTGCAACCAAATTTGTACTAGTTTCATCATTAGGCATTTGGCTTTCTTTTTTTGAATAACAACTCAACTACTAATTAATCACTTCAAAACTAAGCTTTCTACCTAACAAACTAACCAACTCTTAGTCCTTTACACGAGGCTTGGAGCACATGGACCCCTCTCAAAACTGTTACAACGGTAACCATTAGATAATAATATTTTCTTTTCCTAATTAATTATGAACAAGCACCTGCTTATTACTTATTATTAGGAGAAAAGGATGCAGTACCAGCCGCCACAGAATTGGCGTCGAGTCCAAGAAAAATTAATTTGATGGTTGTCGTAATTTGTCTTTGATTTAAGTCCTTCCGCCACTGTTCCAATCACTTAGATTTTGTTCGTTAGCAATCTGACAATGTGAGGCACTTTCAAATGGATATAGCAACTGAGATTTTGTTCTCTAGCAATCTGACACTGTAAATTCTTCCCGACCTTGTTATTTAGGGCTGCATAACGTCTAAAACGACCACGAAAATAGAATGTTGCGTTAACCGTTTCGTTTTGGATACGAAACTGACTACGTGTTGCGTTAACCATTTTGTTTTGGACGAAACGATCGAAATCACAAAAATACACATGGACGAAACTGACTATGTGTTGCGGTAACTATTTCATTTTTAAAACGCAACCAAAATCTTTAACCGTTTTCATTTCGTTTTGGACGAAACGAAAAAACGATTAAAACAGTCGCCATTTTCACCCCTATTGTTATTATGTTGTTATATGGATCATGTTATTGAGCTTATTTTGGGCCTACTGTAACTTTATGTCTTCAATATTTGTTTAAGATGGTTATTCTATATATCTTAAATTAGATCGATTAAATTGCTTTAGACATAGTTATTCCAAACTGATTGATAGTATTTCTAATATAACCATTAACCAAACATTCATTTCATTACCCTTTAAAAGCCGCTAAAATCCCTGTAAAAATACAACCAGGAAAAAGAATGCCTTACATAGATTATGTCATTAAAAATTGACAGTTACCAAAGTACACCAAAAGTAATAAATAATCGACTGAGATGTACTAAAACAAACTAAAAATAACTTAAGATTAAAGGATAATTCTCTGCTTAAAGAAGGCCCATCACACGGTTGCTCTATATATGATGCTAAGGCCCATCATACGATGTGACTTTTAGGCCATACTGGGCAGCAGTTCGGCTTAAGGGCAATCTATGCTCTTTTATTTTCTTCTTCTTTTTCTTCTTATTGGCTCCGTTTGGATGGTGTGGGAATAAGAGGAATAAGAGAAGAAGTATTGAAAAGTGTGTAACTTTGTGAAGAGTTTGGATTGTTTATAATAAATTTAAAAATATGAAGAAGCTATTCCCTTATTTTTGCACCCATCCAAACGGAATTATTGTTATTATTATTATTATTATTATTATTATTATTATTATTATTATTATTATTATTATTATTATTATTATTATTATTATTATTATTATTATTATTATTATTATTATTATGCTGGAATTTCGTTGCAAAAGAAGGGGATTGAAGGAGGCATGTCTGATGTGCACTAAAATAGTGTAAAAAAGTCAAGCTTAATTGCTAACGGTCAAGTGGTTAAAAATGACTTCTCCAATGATTGAAGAAATTTTGTCATTATTGATTTGATCAAAATGTTTTTTACCCGGAATTTCATTTCATATATGATTGGAATTGATTTCTTAAAATTTCGTCAGACCTAATAATATAAAAACGAATGTGATAGGTGTAATCCCAACCTTTACTGTCTGTACCATTCTAACCAAAAATGAAAAGTACCCCTTTTCATTTTTGATGCTCCGCATCTCCTTCCCTTTATTTCCGCTTTCCTCCCTCTTCTCTTTTCTCTCACACATGCTTATATTAAGATGATCTCTTCTTATATATAACTAATTGAGAATTTATGCTTGCAAGTTGATTCCTTATTAGATCTAATAAATATACTAATAAGATAATTCTTTATTACACCTAACTAAACATTTATACTTATAAGATGATCACTTATTATATCTAATAAATTTTATAAAATGATCCCTTATCGTATTTAATATGATATGCACACTTATAAGATGATCATTTGTTGCAATATTTATGCTTATACGTGCTCACTTATTACAACAACTTCAGGAAAACAAAGAATTTTTGAACAAAGCAATGATTTAAAAAATAGACGAGAAGGAAGAAGTACGAGTCAGAAATTTGAATGGCAAGTTGAAATATTGAAGAGGGATGGAAGGAAGAAATGATCTGAATGGCTAAGTTCGTTGGAGCAGGAAGAAAGGAGGGAAAGAGAGAAAAAGAGGGGAAAGGTAGAAATGTGAAGATCTGGATCGCCGAAAAGGAGATTGCGCTAAGAGAGAATGACAGGTGGAAGGGAGAGGAAGGTGAGAGACATGAAAGGTGAGAGGAGAGAGGAAGGAGGCAAGGGTCTAGTGAAAGAAAGAGAATGATACCATAGCTTTTAGAAGGATAGTTATAAGTAATTTCTATATGAAAAAATCAATCAAATGACACTAAATTCATTCATTTTGATCACAAAATTTTTAATAAAATGAAATCATGAGTTTTTTTTTAACAAAAAGAAGATTTTAATGAGGACCTAAAAAAAATTAAATATATAAAATAAAAAATAGCCGATACTCCAGTTATCAAATATAAAAGAAAAAAAATAATATGTAGGAAATAAACTCTAAAATCTAAACACACGGCCCGGATTGATTTATACCAGCAGCCTCCTACTAATCAACCGACAGACTTTATCTTCATCATCAATAATTAAGGAAAGCAAACACAAAAAACTCTCTCTTCCGATCTCCAATCCCATCGAATTTCCGACAGGAATCGGCGCAACTGGGCCAACAATTCCGTGTTATCAATCAGCCGCCTTTCTGAGATGGAGATCGAGAACGACGACCGCGGAGGCTACAAACGAATTCACCAGCGATTGGGTTCCACGTCCAGGCAGCCTGATCGGGGCGGCAAAGTGTGCTTTCAGTGGCGAGCTGGGCACTGCACCCGACACCCGTGTCCGTTTCTCCACAGCGAGCAAGATCCATCCAATTCAAAGCGATCGCTGGGCTGGAGAAACCCTAGTACTGGAGGCAGCGGTGGCGGACCAAACAACGGAGGCCATCAGTCCAAATGGGGTAAAGGGCGTCATGGAGAGAATTCGAATTCGAATTCAAATGCGGGGAGATTGAATGGAGGCGTCGGTACTAGCGGAGGCGATAGACCATGCAAGTTCTTTGTTTCAGGGAACTGCTCGTTTGGCGACAGATGCCGGTATCCGCATTCGTGGTCTTTTGGCGAGGGGTTCTCTTTGATCACGCCTTTGAAAGGACATGAAAAGGTTTAGCTTTTATCTTCTTTGTTGGGTTTTTTTTTTTTGTGTGTGAGTAATTGTGTTTAGTTATTTACACTAGTGATTAATGAACAGTTAAAAAATTATTGGTTGTAGGTCGTGACAGCAATAGCACTACCATCTGGATCTGACAAGCTATACTCCGGAAGTAAAGATAAGACGGTCAAGGTGTGGGATTGTCAGACAGGGCAGGTAGCGTGGTAATTTGAAAATAATTGTTAATTACAATCCCTGAGAGATTGCTCATCATCATGTGACTTGACTGGTATTTATGGTGTGTGTGTATGGTAGTGTACAGTAAGCATCCCCATGGGGGGTGAAATCGGCTGTATGATTTGCGAAGACCCATGGTTATTCGTCGGCATCCCTGACTCTATTAAGGTACTAATTTAGAATGCCTTTTTCTCAAAATAATAGTTTTGTCTTTTGGGGCTTTTACGCGGTGCATTTATCACTCTCTAATTTATCTGGAGACAAAACTGTAGTTCTTATATTTGCAACATGCACATAACTTTCTGGTCTATTCACCAATAAAAGCCTTTATGATTTAAGACCATGTGATTGATAAATTTTATCATAACCTTGATGATTCGAACCTATTCAGTGTGTCATTTTGCAAGCAGCAATAATTTCAAATTTTGCAGCAGGAGAAATGTTTGCTATATTTATGCAAACATGTTTATTTCTTGAACATAATTTCAAATCTTCTCTTATGATCGATGTTGTTCACATCTAGTTTCTCTTAACCTACTGTAAAATAACTTAGCTATTGATGTCATTCTCAAATGTTGGGGATAGTTGCAGCGTGAGAAATGTTGGTTATATTTATGCGATCATGTTTAATTGGTCTGCATAATTATTAAATTGCAAATCTGCCCTTATATAGAGATGTTGTTCACATCTAGTTTTTCTTTTTCTGTAAAAAAAAATTATCTAGGTTTGGAATACACAGACAGGTGCAGAAATGAACCTTCCTGGGCCCACTGGGCAGGTATATGCACTAGCGGCTGCCAATGATATGTTATTTGCTGGTACACAAGTAAGTCTCCCTTTGATCTTTTAGTGAGTTTTTTGCGATCAACTCTGCGTTAAAGAATTAGAAGGTAATCTGCTTTCTTCTTAAATAAATTGTAGGATGGCAAAATATTAATTTGGAGATTTAATGCTGCTACAAATTGTTTCGAGCCAGCCACTTTTCTTGTGGGTCACCGCCTTGCTGTTATTTCATTAGTGGTAGGAGGGCCTAAACTTTATTCATGCTCCATGGATAATACTATTAAAGTGAGTTCATGTGCTCCCACTTGATTTTCCTTCATCTTTTTTAAAATGTGAATATGGTAATTTCGTATTTACCAAACATATAATTATTTGCTACTGACCCTGGTAAGTGGGTTTATTTGTTCTACAACTAATAGAACTCGGTATTGAACTGACAATAGCAACCCCAGTAATGACATGGATAATACTATGATTTCTGGTTTACTATTTTGAATGAGACAGTATCAACCTCTGTAGACCTGCTTGCAGAAATAAATACATGCATATATAATACCCAAAAGTTTAAGCTTGATGCTATAATCTGGGGAGAGAGAAAATCAAAGATTGAAGTGTTATACTTTCTTTGTTTCTAGTATGTTGTTATAGTTATTTTGCTTTTGAGTACAGAATTAATGTGTTTACAAAATGGTTTATAATGGTTTTAGGCATGGGACCTGACAACACTGCAGTGCGTCCAGACCCTCTCCGACCACACAAATGTTGTAATGTCTTTGTTATGCTGGGAGAAGTTTCTATTATCGTGTTCCCTAGACAGCACAGTAAAGGTTAGTTTTCTTCATTTTTCTGTCAGAAAATGTCAATTTGTTATTAAGTTCAATTTGTCTGAATGAAAAAAATAAATAAAATTGCGTCATGATGGTATGTTATCAAATGGTTTAAAATGATTGTTGTTAACATGTAGATTGTAGATGCTGAATATACTTACACTACTGTTCTCCATATTCTGACTTGCTTTTCTTTTTTCACATTTAGGTTTGGGTTCACAACAGCAAGGAACAGCTGGAGGTGACATATACTCATACTGAAGAACATGTGAGTAGATTTTGTTTAAATTTACATTTTATCTATCAATTCTTTTGTCTTGGTAATTGCTCCTTTTTTTCAACTGAATCTCTTGATGCTTTGATGGGTAATAAAAGAAAAGAAGTAATATCTTGTTGTTTTTTCTTCTTGTTATTTTTATCACCAGGGAGTAATTTCACTCTGTGGGATGCATGATGTACAAGGAAAGCCTGTTTTGCTTTGTTCATTGAATGACAATACTGTCCGCCTCTACGATCTTCCCTCGTAAGTCTTCCTTAACATGAAAAAATCATCCAAAATAGCTAGATCATTATTTACTTATTAATGTATTTATTTTATTTTAATAACAGATTTAATGAAAGGGGGAAAATTTTTGCAAAGCAAGAAGTGCGAGCGATGCAAACAGGGCCCAATGGACTGTTTTTCACCGGTGATGGGACTGGTGAACTAAAGGTGTGGACATGGTCTACGAACTAAGCAACTAGTGAACAGAAGCCTGCTCGTTTGGAGATAGTCGACAAACTGAGCGACATAATATTGTGTAGCCGCAATGTGGCAGACGATATTTATTTGGATATCTTACATTTCCCTTTCTTTAGAATAAATATTTAAATCCCAGGCCTCAACAAAAATTTTATTATTACACCTTTCTGCTACATTCACATTATTCGTGGTATTACTTGTTTGATTGAACTCTCTAGGATACATTGTTTATTATTTTAACTTAAATTTCATATATTAATTATGTTATAACTAAAAATGAAATGTGTTAATACTAAGTAACATGAGGAAAATTAATGATCCTACGATCTACATTGTAAATAGTTGTTTACAGTATCAAGTGTGATTCGCCTTAGATTAAAAAACATTGTATCTGATGTTTGTGCATTTTAATTCGTTATTATAATAATATAAGATTGTTGCTGTGATCAGTATACCTGATGTTTATATTGGCTATCATTTTTTATATAAGGAAAATATGCGGATGGTTTACTTGTGAAGGTAGTCTTTGCTATAGACTTGCGTATTTGTCATATTTCTGACGTATAGGCATATGCTGTTTGATAATGCTATGTACATGATATTGATCTTTGCTTATTCGTAGAAGAGTTTACAAGCATAGTAAAGTTCACGAGTAAAGAAGGGCCTTGATTGATTTTTGTGAATGATGTTCTAATTAATATGCTTTCTTGTAAATTCAAACTATATACTTTGTTCATTGCTGCATCACATGTAGCGATTTTCAAATATGATAACTATTTAATTAAACCTTTACTTATAGTATGCCTACTATATTCGTACGCGCAAATTGCAGAAATAAACGTTCCTTTTTGCCTCTCAGTTCAAGTAAACTAAGCACCCAATGGCTCAATTGTACACGACTCTTAAAAAGGTATATCAGCAGCTATGGACCTATGGTTGAAAGTATACGCCGCAAGTCATCCTCATGCATGCTCAGCAGCCTAAATGACTCAAGCGTGCTTTAATAGGCAGCAAAATCAAGGAACTAATGCCGCTAAAATTTCTGAAAACCTCATTTACAAGGCAATTTCTACAATAAGTGAAAACTAGGAGTTTGATGTAATTTCATATACAGGCTTTCCCACTATGCATATTTGAAACCCAAAAATCTAACCTCACATTTATTTCTTTAATTTGTCAACATGATTCTAAGAAAAGACATCATTTTTAATGTTAGAAAAAATCACTTAATAGGGCCCCTGCCACTCGCAAATTCGTTATACAGTCTATTGGTAATAAAAAATCAATGAAACGACTTCATTCAAAATAGGTCTATAGTATAATGAATACAGAATATAAATAAATGGCCCTGGTAAATAATCAATTCAGTAAATATGCTCACATAAAATAAATGGACTCAACAGAAAAGTCTTTATAATTGAGATGATAAATAAAATATTACATATTAACAGAGTACTGAGATTTGTTGTAATACATAGCACAAAACCGTAACACATGGGAACATGATATTTGATATCGTAACAGGCTAGCAGCTCGTCCTTGTAAGTGCGCTTAGGAGGATTGGTGTTTGCCGTTAGAGTTGGTGCATATTATTTACACGTGCCTAACCACCATTTCGATATATCAATATATTTTATGCATATACTAATTTCTTCACATTAATCTTTCAAAAGTACTGATTATCTGTTTGTTGTTACAGACTGACATGTTCACTGAATGAAGATTTTTTTCGTGCACTTAGTTGTAAGAAATTTGGTTGCCCATAAAAGAGCTAGAACTGTAATACGACAGTCAACTTGCAAATTCCAAGCTTCACCGTCAAATGCCAGACCTGAATTTATCAACACATGATATAAGCTAGTAAAACAATCAGATAGTGCATTTCTTGGTTTCCCTTAATTCTAACGTTTCAAGTTTTAGCAAGTCCATACTAAAGCTATATTATGTCATTATTGCTAAGTATTCCTACTGACATAACAAATTATTTAGATAGACAATTTACCTCCAGGAAAGGAAGTAGGCCGCACATAACTCTACCAAGTCCTATGAAAGAGCTTAGTCTCAACAAAAGCCTTTAATTCAGAAGAGATTTCTGACGCCGCTCCAATTATGCATTTGCGGTATGAGAAATCTTCCTCACTACCATTATTTCGTACCAAGATGAAACAGCGTGACCCATCATGCTTTTGGCTCTGTCCAATCTATGACAATACAAACAAAAAAATAATTCAGTTAAAAGATAACAAGCATACTAAAAAGGAATTACTATCAACCAACTCAGTACACAACTTGAAATATCAATAAATACATTTGCAGTGCACAACCTAAACATCAACAAATATATACAAGAATAAGGATCCACTAACAATTATTCAACTTGACAAACTAGACAATAATCTCAAAGAAATTTTAAATAACAAATCAAACATTGTAGCAATATCTCTGTGGTACACAGATCATGTTAAAAAAACTGTTTGACATGTCATGCACACTGTAAGCCGAGCAGAAAAACAGCTAATATCCTTGTCTATATGGATTAGTAATATGTAATACAGGACCTGGATTCATGACCAAACATTACATATAAGTGTAATTATTTGCCGCATCAACCTTATACAGACATTATGCTTTAATCACAAGATAAGTTTAAATCGAGATTAAAACCAGTGAAATTTTAAGCACTAACAAATCAACCTTATACAGACATTATGCTTTAATCACAAAATAAGTTTAAACCGAGATTAAAAGCAGTGAAATTTTAAGTACTAACAAATCAATTAAGTTACCTTTATAGCCTTAACACCAATACCCCTCTTTTGAACACCCCTTGGATGGTAGGTGAGAGCTTCAATGAGACATAATCTATCAGGTTCGCTAACACAAGTCCCAATTGGGTACCTTGAAGCAAATATAAACACACATTACTGATAAATTGAAGATGCAATATACATTCTGTAAAAAATACAAATCTGATACGAGCCTGATAAATTTAGCACCCAGGTTAATTGCATTATTGTAAATTGAGATACGAACTATTAAACTAAAGTTTAATACACATTTTTGTGGATTACAAGTTCTCCACAGATCTGATATATGTATACTACACATTTAATAAAAGGAAAAGTTACATAAATTGGAAAAAGACTCACCGGTATAAAATTTTTTGCAAGGACGCATGCATGTCAAGTATGTTAGCCCACAAGCCTATGCTAGGATGTTCTGGAGGAATCTCAACAACTTTTTCGTAACCATCTTTTGTTTCTTTGACCACATGTCCGTGCAAAACATTACGTTCACAAGTTGATGACTCCCCTCCCCTTTTAGCCAGAGAACTATTTTGACTTGGATTGGGCTCCGTTGGTAAAAATCCCATAAGAAATTCATAAATGTCGGCACACCCTTCAGGTTTATCGTCCTGAAGTTAATAACATCGATACATTCTTTATTAGAAGGTTCAAATATATCTTCACAAACTAAAATTAAAAAGAGAAGAATGTTGTACCTGAGGACCACACTGTGAGGCCTGTGTTTTCAAGTCATAATCATTCAGAAAATTTTTGTTCCCAAAATGCTCCTGCTCATTAGATACCAAATTATTTTAAGCAAAACATGTTCACAGCATTAGTTTTTTTTTTAATGATTATATTTTATTTTCTGTAATGACAATTACAATGCTTTTTAGAAGCACATTTATAATCCACATACAGAAGCCATAAAAGAAAACTAAATTTTTATGGTTAAGTAATTCATATAAAGTTGTGATTACTCTGACAGAAAACATAAGGTCAAAGTGGCCCCCTGACCCAATGGAAGGCTCCTTTCCCCAAGAGATGGAGTCTAAAGAGCCATGAAGGCCATCCACCATCCCCTCCTTTGCTGCAGTAACAAAATTACTAGCAGGTCCCTGCATTTTTGAACTCGCAACAATCAGTAACTCTTCATTTATTTCTTTCCTAAGTGAAATAAAGAATTTCATTCAATCAATTAATAAAACTCACAGAAAAACAAGCTTGCGAGAATGGAGCAGACAACCCAAGGCGCTTCCTCTGTCCTTTGAGCCCGTTACTACTTAGACCATGGAATTCGCCGCTAACAGAGAGGCTATCAGCCACTGTCATTAAATGTTCCCTTTTTATCCCTCTCCCTATGTCAGATATGCTTTTCTCCAAGCACTGCATATCCAATATCACAATTTGTCGAAAAAAAAATATACAAATGAAGCTAGGAAAAATATTGCACTTTGATTGCGCATGTACTTTATGTCTCTTTGGCTTGAGATAATTGCAAGCTACACTGATAATTTGGAAAACATCTATATTTTGAAGTCCTTAACAATACCTTATAAATCAGTTTTTGACTAGAGTTGACGTCAATGTTCTTCAGATCCACCGAAAAAAAAGAAAAAGAAATCCGAATAAGTAACAACTTACACTTAAAAATTGGCTCCATGCAGAATCAACGCCAAGTGAGCCAAAAATATCATGAATTGTATCTGGCTTGCTTCTTATCCAATCGATCAGATCCATAATGGGGATGCAAGCATCTTGAAGAGCAGCCCAGAGGTGGCCACTGACACTAGCATCTGATGCAGTTACTATCAGAAAAAGCTCTCCAGAGATGTTTTCTGACGTGCATTTAATTTCAACCCGCTTAAATTCCTCAAATCCTGTTAAATTATTCTCAATAAGGTAAGGTCAGCGAAATTGAATAATTAATTCAACAGTTTTTTTTTGCCAATGAAAAGCAATTTTATTTTGTATTTCAAAACAACAGCCAGTATATCGCATATTTGTGAATGACACTGACAATTTCTGAGTTAACACTGCAAAATTAATCCATTAATTAAAAGTTATGACCCAAATCGTTTTAAACCCAATGTGAGAACAATCAATCAAAAATTGAGGACCCTTCAGAAACCTCTATCTTAATTACTTCTCCAGAAGAAAATAAAGGAAATTAAACAAACACAATTTTTTAAAAAAAAATCCTCACTTCCTAATTATAAAAAAATTAGAAAAAAAATCCAAAAAGATGGAGAAAGAACAATTTTACCTTTTACAAGGCATCCTAGCAGAAACGGTATCACTTCCAACTTTACCATATCTAAATTAGAGGAATCAGTTGTTGCCACAAGACAAAGTGCTGAATTTTCATTGCTTTCAATGTCTATGCAAGGACAACTACTGCACCTTACAGTCCCATCCATAATAAAATAAAAAAATCAGTTGTCAGTTCACCTGCATAGCCATTTTTCCGATACATGAACTTGAAAGCACTGTTTACCTTGCAAATATTCTCAATGCTGGGAGTTTTACTTCTGACTTTCTTACAGTTGCATATTTTGTCACAAGTCGGCTTATGACAGATTTTGGGTCAATTCTTTTTCCCTTCATGATATCCTGCATGTCACACAGATCTTACATAAAGGACAAAAGAAAATGAAATAATTTATTTCAAGTATTATCCAACAAAGTAGTAAATAGCAGAAAGTTATTCTTACCTTATTTAGATGAAAATGAATTTCCCAAGGACTATTTTTAAAGCCTTGAACTTCTCGTCTGCCATATCTTATTATTCATGCAAAACATATAAACAAAATTGTCATAATTTATAGTTTTGGACATAGAGAAGCTAAGTTTGTTAAATAAACAAGAAATGCTGCAAACTATAACATTTGCATCAAGTGATAGTAGATAAGCTATAAAATTTCACATATAACATTTGTGGAGTAACAAAAATAAAATTTCAGAATTGAAATGATATAATCTATAAAAGAACCAATCAATAATAAAGTGGGTAAAGGCACCAACAGTATCATCACAGTGTTGACCAGATCAGAAAAATGAACCGGCTCAAGATGGCTCTGTATCAATAAAGATGCATATTCAGGACCATATTTGCATTTTTTAACATTCGGATAAATATAGAGTACTCCGGCACAGTCAGTAGAAGCTCTTCCCTTGCCGCATTTCAACACTTTCTGTAAATCATATACAAAAGGTAACCAAGAAAATATTAATAGATTCTAGATTCTCTTTTAAGCTTTTTGCCAGTGTATATTAATAGATGATAGTTTAATAAGTAACCAAAAAAATAAAATTCAAAATATAAACATACACAAAAAGAACATACACTGACCTTCAAGTTCATAAGAGGCGATTGTTCCAACCCATTCACTGGACAGTCAAGAGCACCATACGCTGCTTCCGAGACTGCACTAGCAGCCCAAGCTCCAACAGGTGCACCAACTACATCATTCTCATCATCCAACTCACCAGTGTCATTTTGTCTGAATGAAAACTGCACAATTTGACCACAAGCATCTCGAACAGTCCCATCATATGCAGTGTATAGGTCCCTCAAGTAGTACATCAACTCGCGGTTTAGCGTGCCAGGAACCTCTGCATTGTCAGAGAAGCTCGCACGACCCGAGATGGCATGTAAGAGGCACTCTAATGGGTTCAGCCCATCCAGAAATGAGTTTCTGATAACTGCATAGAAGCTCTGACCTGGCTCTACGTGTGCCTTGTGGTTATTCCAAGAAACACAACTATGGTTGGTTGGAATTGTAAAAGGAAACTTTCTTACAGGAAGCTGTAGCCCAAGACAAAGAGTCTGATGCACAAGTTTCAAAAGATTCATTTTACTTCCTGAGTTGATCATTTCCATGATTGAGTTTCCCTTTCTTACATGCAGGCTAACCAACTTTGTTATATCAATGAAAATGCCCTTGAAAGCCCCAATCGAGGTTTTTGTAACTGATAAATTCTCTGAAAAAGGGTTTCTAAAGTCTTCTTGTTGATAATCGTAATTCAATGAGACATGCATCATTTTAGGGTTTAGAACCAGATGTCTGCACTTCAACGCATCTTCAGCCTCCTCTATTGCTAAATGAACCTCTTCGAGTAAAATCTTTCGTGAAATGGGATCGGGAGAAAGATACAAATCTGATAGAGATATTGTGAGCCCACGCATGGTCAGAAACTCGCACAATGTTTCTTGTGTCCTGAATAGGTATTTCAGTCCTTTTTTACTGTATTTTTTAAAGATACGGTAAAATATGCCATCTTCACTTCTTGTTAGCCACTGAGGCTTGGAAGGACATAAAAGCACATTGCCTCCGTTGAAAATATCTGATTTCTGAAACAAGTTAAAATCCATATCTGGTGGGAGACAGGAACAGAATAGTTGTAGACCTGTCAACAGTGTTTCATTCAGTATGGTTTCTGACCAAGTCAAAGAGAACATCTCCAGTTGCTGGAACATGTATTTAGTAAGATCTTTATCCATTCTGGTCAGTACAGAAGCAGCGAGGAGACTGTCCTGTGACAACGAAACCAGGCACCTCCCGTCTTGTGAGTTAAAAAGTTGCTTGTCAATGCTCACTAAGTCATTCAACTCGACCCGGCAAGCAACTGACTGCGGTATATATCCATGTAAACAATCCCCATCAAAATCTCCTAGTAGAGGAATGCAATTAATGGGGTTTATAGATGCAACATTACCAATCGGGAGGATCTTCACTTGTAATCCTACCAGTGAGTGCTGGTGCACTGAAGGTGGCCGGTTAATTAAAACAATATCTCCATTTTGTACCGGCCTGTAAATGATGTCTCCGATTTGAATTTCGTTAATTTTCTTCAAAGTGACCAACTTGCCATCTCTTCGAGCCTGAATTGGTTCTGTTATGAAATGTTGGGAAAAAATCTTGAGCTTTTCTAAGTTGAAGCGATTGGCATGCTCAGTTATCAAAAGGTTTTGCGCAATCTCAGAAGAAATGCCAATTTCACCGAGCTTAATCTTTGGGTCGCCGGTCATAACCATACGAAAGACATGATCAGTTCTTTTGCTGAGTAGGATATCCTTCAGCCATCGCACCCCGTGGGAAGCACCAGGTGTGTGTACTCCACTTGATTGCTGCCTACTATGTAGCTGTTCAGTGCAAAAGTGTACATACCATGAGTATAGTTGAGTATAAGGGCACAGAAATATGGATCTCGCTTATGCTACTGTTTTGATCCCCCTTACAATACTTGATGTTGTGTCTTTAGCATGCTGCCCCCCCCCCCTTTTTTCTTTGTTGACTTCTTCTTCTAACTTACAAAAGCCAAAATAAGTGCCTATTAGACACAGAGAGCAACACGGTGCTGTTAATAAACCACATTTAAAGTTCCTAAAACCATTCCAAAATTTATATATAACTCCAAAAACCAGATCAAGCAAAAGGCTGAACAGGTAATTGGATGAACACGATTGTGGTATACCAAAATCAGCAGCCAAAAAATGATTGGATTCCATGAGCATAAGTCAATTTCCACAGACGAGTACCTTTGATGAATTGAAACACTCTATGACATTAGCTGTTACAAAAGATCCAGCATGTGCCTTGAATTGTGCCTTGTATTCTGGATGTTCCCGAAATTCATCAATTTTCTTTGGGGCATCAATGATCCTTCTATATATCTTTGTCCGCTCATCCTATATAATCAAATAAATTTATATGAATAAAAAATAATATCCAATTAAAGGTACTTATACAAAAGTAGCAGACAAAGAAGACTTACAAAAGCCAACAAGGGGCCATCAGCATAAGTTGGGTATGTCTCTGACAAACGGTGGCTGTTTGCAGTCACCGGTATAGAAGACACAAAAATCCACTTCCTATTTAATACAAACTTTTTTATGAACTCTGGATCCAGTTCTTTCAACAACGTAAAAGCCTGGATATAAAATTATAAAAAATATTAAAATATACACAAACCAAATAAATGGAGTAGCCAGAGTCCAAAAACTGTAAATTATATTATATATGCAGAAGGCACGATATATACCTGGTATGGTGTAAGTGTGATTTTTCTCTTGTTATTTTCAAGCTGTTGCACATCTCTTGGTACAAAATCCCAAAAATCTCCTGCAAGAACCTCTTCAGGGCTTTTATTGTGGTATCTTTTTGGTAGTTGCCTTTCAGCTATTTCAGCCACAATTTGGAGGCTACGTCGCCCAGAAGAATCTCTAGGCAAGATCTTGAACCGTATCATTGGGTACCATTTCACTGAACTCTTCTGCTAAATTGGTAGCAAACCTAACATTAAATCTGTTCAAATAATGTAAGGTCATTTCATTGAAACAGATGCATTAACTTACCACACAGTATTTGCAATTGGACTTTCTCTCTGTCTTTGCCCAATTCTAATATCACAGGATCCATAAAAGAAAGAGATAAAAAAGGCATGAACAGTCAGCAAACAATTAAGAAAAAAATAATGCATTTTCATCCTTTTGTACATTGTATAAGTGCTAACCTTTCCAACCATCTTAACTTGAAGCTTCTTTAGGATAGTTTTAATATATCTCAAACACTTGTCATTAGTTTCAATTTGAATGTTACCCTGCATTAATCAAATGAAAAGGGCTAACATAACTATGCAAAACTTAGACAACAAATCAAATCTTGATTATATCAACAAAAGACCACAAAATAAAGAACTTTTGAAGTGAAACGTTGCAACAACAACCTTATCAAGATCTTGTTTCACGGAGCAGCAGCCAGGGCATATTTGGTTCAAAATTTGAACAACTTCCGCAACAAAATAGGGATGATATATTGTTACTGGTAGATTGATGGCGCCAAAGTGACCTGACAGTATCAGTCTAAAAGTGAGATTAATTTAGTAGAAGAATTCCAAACATACCTGGTTATTTTGCTAAAATATACAATGTGCAACAACAGCAAGTACACATTACAAACTAAAAGTGTATCCATAAAAGCACAGATTGTGTATCAGCCAGTAGTAAATCTTGCTATTACTGCTAGTATGAAATTTTCTATTTAGAACTTGCCGCATCTAGAAATTTCTATCATATTTGGTAGCTGGCATTGCATAAACATCAATTGTAATCACATGACTTCAGTCTATGGTAGTTGATATACCAAAAATGTGCCAGAATTCTATCCGCCATGCAAAATACTTCTAGTATTGTTCTTTTTAAAAAATCTTAGCAATACTCAAAAGTCATGTCTAATATGAGAAATGTACACCCTGCCAACATCAGGGCTTTTGCATTAATGAACACTGAGGGTTGCTGTTTTTTACAGTTATTTTACAAACGAGAACCAAGAATGGAAGATTCAATAGGTTCTTAAAGACGTCAATCAGCCTGCCCAACAGATAATTCAAGAGTCCCTGTTAATCTATGCCTGAAACAACTCATAACATGGCTCCAGCATATTGAAACATTACAAAAAATTTCACTTGAATCTTTTGATTATTCTTTACTGAAGAAACCTGTGCTCGCACACAAAAGTCTACAGAGAGAAAACGACAACATCAAACTTAATTTCATACTACATACCACTGCAATCTCGTACGTCTTTTGATCCACATGTGCCGCATTTTTCCAGTAAGTTATTTGGTAAACCTAACTTAGGGTGGCCCACATCCTCTTTCACCAACAATGTAAAGCTACTGAACTTTTCCTAAAAAGAAAATTTTGAAACCACCATTTTAATGCTGTGAAAACAAACAGTTTACAAATATATACTATGTAGTATATTATCTCAACATAATGTAAAAATTAATGCAAGGATCTCACAATGTCGTTATTGCTCAAAATCTGAAACCCAATGGCCGTCACTATACCAGACTGTACGACCTGTTCAATAACAGGACTGTCTGACATTTTAGAGTTCAATCTTTGACTCCCTGCATGAAACAAGTGTAGGAAAAAAATATTATTATGAGGGTGTCCAGATATTTGTAACTGCATCAATAATAAGAAACTCAAAATCTGGGAGCCCAAATTACAGTAATTGCATTTGTTTTTTCCAGTGTTTGCATTTATGAGACGAAATTGCCCTAACTGAATTTTTTTATGCTTGGATAGATTAAATTAATAAAGATGGGTATTATTTAATAATTAGACCCTACATCAGACGGGATGGATAATCCTATGAAGTGTAAAGTATTTTACCTAAATGAAAAGTAGTATGGTATTAACTATTAAGCATTGCAGCACTTGAAGCAATTTTTGAAACAAAAGCATATATCTATTATAATAATTTTGTCCAAGCAATCAGAAAGAAATTGCAACCAGTAGCAATCAGCTGTAAACAAAAAAAAATCCTGCCTTCCTGCCACCTCCACCCCCCCCCCCCCCCGGGGCAAAAAAATAATAATAAATAATCTGCAATAGCCAGAGATTTAGGCATACATTTTTTTTTGTTTGATTAATAATTTAGTCACTTTCATGCTATAAATAATAATTTTCCATCTTCCTATTCATTATTTAACATTTTTGTTTATTCATCTCTCCATTTGGTATGCTAAACAAGAATGCCAATTAGCCTTAATTTTAAGAAATTGAAAATCAGTAGAAATGATTGAATGCAACTGGCAATAATCGTCATAACTAATGACCATGCTTTGGAGTCTGTATTCATTTTCTCAAATAGCTAACAGCAGCCTGAAAGCAACAGCTGGACATTATCAATGGATCATAGTGATCAAGCTTTATAAAATTATCTTTGCTAAGGCTATGCTCCACAAAATTAGAGGGCGGGGAGGTTTGAGTAAGGAAAGAGGATTGGAGGGGAGGTTTGAGTAAGGAGAGAGGATTGTAAAACGTTGTTAACCTGCTCCACAATTATAGAAGTGGGGATCTGACAAAAAAAAACTAAAGTAATGGGTAGGAAGGCAATTGAGATTGTTATCTTAGAAAGTGAACAATAAATGAATTGGACCATTTTGCCCTTGGAGACTGAAACCAGACCAGCTTGTGTTCTTTCTAATCCATCTGTACTTTTGTGAAGAAATTCTATAATTGATTTGTTACTTTTAATTCATTTGCACCGTGTTTTCTTCTCAACAATCTTATAACAAATTTATTTTGACCCATTTGTAGATATGTTTGAATATATCATGATCGTCTGAATTCTTTATCAGTAATCAATAATTTTCAAAATAAAGTGTTTTCTTGAATCTGAACAATTAATCTATGATTTGTGTTTGTATCTATTAAAAGCTTGATTTCACAAAATGTTGATCAATTAGCACTTAAATATTTTCATGCACCTTGGTCTGTCATTGAACTTTGTATGTACCAACTGGTATGGTATCAAATAGTCATTGCTCAACAGTCTATGCACGCATATATTTACCATTGCACCAATATAGTTTGGTATACGTGGCACATTCACAATAAATCCAATATTTAACTAAATATTATAATAAAAGGGCATGAGGACCTTAACTTGGGAGATAAATTTACACCAAGCTATTAAAGAAGCTCTCAATTTAAATTTCTTTTCTGATTGCGCGCCGGATATTTTACAACAAGTCACAACACTTCCAAACTGAAAACTGAATATTAATGAATAATGAATTAAGCTAAAGAATGAAATCTATCAAACACTTCAAACTGACTATTAACTGAATACTACATGCACTTTCCCTGCATTCTTAATGAGACTAATTCTTCAATATATCGGTTAGAATAAAATTTAATAATGATTTCATTTAAATAAATAGTTTGCAGTTGGAACCAGTTCTATGTTCCAAATAGCATCAGAATGGAAAGGAGCTTGATTAAAAGAATAAAATTAAACCAGCTGAAATCTTCTCAGCAAACTAGTAAACAAAACAATTAAAACCAACAATAAATATGCTTGTAATCTTGTATAGAATTCTAAGCTACAGAATATGCTTGTAAAGAATTCTAAAGTAACAACACTAGAAAATAATTCTAACAGCAACTGAATTTTATCTATGCCAGAATCGAATCTGCAGGGAACACTGGAATTTTACAGTTTTACAAATCAGCCCTACCATTTAAAACTAGGGAGATGAAAGCTAAAGGGCAATATAGGAATTTCATCAAATATTACATATAATGTAACCATTATTCAACTTAATTTATATATATCAATTGATCAAATATCGATTAGACATTTCATTAAATTTCCTTATTGCCCTTTAGCCTAAATACTTGTACATAGCTCGGTGGGAGAAAACTCATAGAACTGACAATGCAACTTGGTGCCGAAGAAAGCTCAAGAGAATGGAGGATGTGTGCGTGTTTTTTTTCTTTTACCAGTACCCACTCCTCTAAAACTTCAATTTATCTGTAATCAATTATAATAGTTCACAAAATGGCCTTTTATATATATTCTTTCATATGTAGTACGAGAATTAATTCCATAATCAAAGGAAAACTTATAAAAAAAAATTGGAATCTAAATATAGAGGTTTTCAAAATAGAAACTAGTTGTGTAAATTAATGAAAAAATGAGACTAAAATTGGCTTCAATAAGCAGAAAAAATAAATGTGACATAATTAGAAAGAAGAACACTCAAATAGAGTCAGAAATTGGAATTTCAAGTTTTTTTTAACCTACGGTACAGATACTGAATCTATTATCTATGCACTACAATAGAGGTCAGAATAATGGTCAGAACAAGACGTAATAAGAAAATAAAAACCATAAAGCAATTGGAGTCATATAAAAGTACCTGGGTATTTCCACCACTCCACACAACCACTACACCACTGAGCTTTTTAATGGGAAGATCCTCACCTCCTCATCCTCTTCCTTCCCTCAAATAAACACCTCTTGATCAAGTGATTCCCGATCTTTTCAAATCAAATAAACAGTGGAATGTCAGACTAACGGCCCCAAAAGTGCCTTCTACTTTGCATTTTCAGAAAATTGAGAGCGCAAAATGTAATCATGCTATGTTTAATGCAACGGAATTTATCAAAAAATGAGACTTAATTTGGGGATGGAGAGGTGGCAGAGAATGTACAAGCGATGCAAAAGTGATGTAAAACAAGATCAACATATCTATCTTAAAAAGGATCAAGCAAGAACTAAGTACCTTGAACTAGTTCTCAAAATCGGAAATCCTCGCAACCCAAAACGCGCCTCAAAGTCTCTGTCCTGAAACAAGGAAGCGGAGAGAACGAGAAATCAAGATATATTGGAAGAGGTACTGTTGTTGATTAGACAGAGAACAGAACACTAACCTGAAACGACAAACGAAAGAAAGAAAAAAAGTTTTATCTGTGTAAGAGAGATTAAAATAATCAGAACTCAGAAGCAACAAACCTTTGAGTTGGGGTTTAAGCAAAACCCCAAGCAGGGACTTCTTTTTGAGGAAGAAAAAAAAGACTGGACCAGAGGGAAAAAAATAAAAATAAAAAATTACAGAAGCTAAAGCTTCGTCCCTTCGTCTACCTCGACTCCAAATTTTATTTTCTTATTTTTTATTTTTCACTTTGGGAAACTGCTTTCAAAGGTTCTTCGTGATTATTTATTAGGATTCCTTCTCTTTCTAGCCAAAGGCTATTCGGGAGAAAGCTTTCCCGATTTATCAGGTTCATAATTCTTAAATGTTAATAGAAACAATTTTTACATAAACCTGGTTGACCATTGAGTTTGTGGACGACTTGACTTGAGTCAACAGCACGTCAATGAAAGACTTTTTTATTTTTATATATTATTATTATATAATAAGTACCGAGGTAGAAATTTCTACCAAATATTTAAAGAAAAAAAAACGTATTTCAAACAGAAGGCCATATTTTGAGAATTTGATAAACTAGTCACATGTCGTTAGATGTAATAAGTTTAGATATATTTTTATAATTTATTTAAGAAGTTTTTACGAAACTTTCAGTGCTCGCCTTTCTAATTTCAGTTTGTCTAAATCTCTAAATGGAGCTTCATAACCATAAATTTTAAATTAAGAATTATATGCACGATTTAGATTTTAAAATTATATCGTTTAAATATATTAAACCTTAATATGTTGAGTTCTGTTTTTATTTTATTAAGTGTTTAAGATTTATAATCTGAGTAATTTCGAATGTGATATGGAGAAGTTTAGAAAAAAATAATGATACCAAATATAGCAAGCGTTCTTTCGTTATTATAAACTAATCGTGAAGAACTGTGACTACAATAAATCACAATTTATGTAAAGTCAAAACCAATACTGAATATATTGAGATGATTAACTCATTGTAATACTTCTTTATGCACAATAAAAGAATAGTTATGAGATTTGTCGTATTTAATATTTCACTTCTATATGCTTAATGAAAAATTCGTAGGTTGTTTTATCTATCCAATACCCATGTATCAGTTTCCACTCGACAATTTTGTAGGTATTTTTCTTTCTGCACAAATTTATACACGTATTTGAACTTGACTTTTATGAGTGTTGCATTCACAATCTATCAATTCATTACGTGATAAATTAAAATAAACAATTTTGATTAAAGATTATTTATGTAATTAAATTCAAACTAATCATGAACAAATTTGAGACCGTCAATAAAAATGATGCAACATAAGAATAAATTATGCCTATATGTAATTTAAAACAAGCAATTAATTCAAACAAATCAATATACAAGACTTACATAAAAATTCGCTATTTGCTTCTCCATTTGATAAAATCCCAAAAAAATAATTTTTAATTTAATATACTACAGAAAACATGTTTGTTCAAAACATTCAGCATTTATAAGCAAACGAGATCATGTCCCGCGTGGGACGGTGCAGCGCACCATCTTCCACCGTCCGATCTAATATGGACGGTTCCTAGAAGGGGCGTTTGGATGAGAGAAGAAGAATGGGGAAGAAGGAAGAAAGGAAAAAAAAATTATAAACAATCCAAACTCTTCACAAAGTTACACACTTCCCAATATTTCTTCCCACTTCTTCCCTTCTTCCCTTCTTCCCACACCTATCCAAACGCACCCGAAAATACCGAATTGATAGGCCCGGAAAATGTAACCGTCCAGATTAGATCGGACGGTGAGATGGTGTGCAGCACCGTACTGCGCGGGACGGGAATATGATATATTTATAAGAGGACAGTTAAATTAAACTAGTAGTCTAGTAGTAGGAAAATTTAATTAAATAATAACAACAAAATTAAAAAGTTAATGGTTAGATAAATAAATAAAATAAAGCCGCAAGTATTTCTCCAATCTCATGTTGAAACTGAAAGTTAGACCAGGTTTTCATGGAAGCCGCAGAGAATCAGGTTTTCACGAACTCCAAGGTTTTCCGCAAACCGAAGCGCACTGCCGCGCACCCGTGGGGCCTAACAAGGAAAACGCCTCCTGTTTAAGCATTAATTACGCTTTTGCCCGTAGAACCCCTCGGTCAGGTTTCTCAGCCGATGATCTGAACGCCAGATTTTTAATCGGACCGTTTCTAATGGACTGCACCAACATCTCAGGTTGTGTGGATATTTTATAGATCCTTACGTGTAGCCTTATGTCTGTGCGCATTAAATTAACCGTAGCCTGCTCGTTACACGGTTTCAAACACCAAAATGAATATAGGATATGGACTGAGTCAACACCTCGGTTTCTGGGGAGAATAAGATGTGTGAAGCGAGGGTAACAATTTTCCGTGAAGAGATTTCTTCTCCCATAGGCCATAGCCATTGGCAACTAATGGCAAGTAACTGCGAACAGAAACCATTTATTGCATTCCTGCAACTGGAAAATATAGACATCTCCAGTGGTAGAGACGCCGGAGATGATATCAGAGTACTCAGTGGAGCTGCGTAGCTAAACATTCTTTCGACGTGTTATAATATTTCTATTATATCGCGTTAAATTAAATTTAAACAAATCCATACATTCATTAGTACATTCTTTACTTTTTAATCATAATAATTTGAAGTTCGAAGATAAAAAAAAACCCTAAAAAAACAAAAGCGCTATAAAAACAAAAAATCTGCTCACAAATACAGCATATTTTACTAAGCTTAAAGCACCTTATAAATTAATTTATAAAAATGAATTTTAATAAAATCCTAATATTATTTTTGTTACGTTAAATTTAAATAAATTTATTCATCCATTGGACCATAAATCCATTTTTTTAATAATAATGCTGCAAAGTCGATGATAAAAACTAGGAAAAAAAATTCTGAAAGTACTAAAATATAGTACATTTTACTAAAGTTATTAGTTCATATTAGATTCTTAACCGTGTTCTTAAGTGAATACTTATTTTATTTGCACAACAATTTAAAAAGGTGAAATTTTAACTAATGAAATGTTTTGCAGGCCTAAATTTATGTTATAATTATCTTCTTTAAATATAGTTATTAGACTAATAATATCAATCTCAAAGCTTCTTTTTTGGAATTCTTTACTTCTTGCCGAAATGGAGAGAGCACAAAGCTGAAATGGAGGGAGTACAAAAGAAGGAGAGAGACAATGGTCAAATCTCAAATGTTCTTTCTCAACGCAATGAGTCAATGAGATATAAAAAACCTAAATCACTTAAACTTTTTTTAATAAAAAGTAAAAGCGATAAAGAAATTGTGGTCTTGTAATGCGTTTCTTGGAAAGTTGAATTAGGACATTGGTCCTACAACTCAAGTGGAGATATTTAAAATTTTAGGGATCGTTTGGATCGCTTAGGAATAAGAAGAATAATTTATTTCTAGACGAAAAATATTGAGAAATCTGTAATTTTGTGAAGAGTTTAAATAGTTAGAAATAAATTTCTGTCTGAAATATACTATTTTTTTTATTTCTTACTCATCCAAACGGCCCCTTAAATGTTTGTTAGGGGCCGTTTGGATGTGTCCGGAATTTGCAAGAATAGCAAATTCTAGACATAAATTTATTATAAACAATCTAAATTATTCACAAAGTTAAATACTTCTCAATAAATTTATGTCTAAGAATAAAAAAATTTTCAAAATTCTCCAAATTTCTAAGCGATCCAAACTGCCCTTAAATGGAAGGAGAATCGTTGATAGTATAGTGCTCTCGGTAAATAACGCTTTGTTTGTGTAGTAAGGAGTTGTTTCTCGATAAATCGTTGATAGGATAGTGCACATAGAAGAACCGTAGATGCACTGCTTAAAATCTGAAAAGTTTGACATGATGAAGGCTGGGAAAGTTCTGATATTGTCATAGAACAAGGAAAGCTGAAAGAATCCTTTTTTTTTTTTTTTTTTTTTTGAAGAAAGCTGAAAGAATCGTTGCATAAGAATGGTCTAGGCATGGACCTCTTCTAGTTGGATTTTCTGTGGAAATGCGTTTTGTCTTAAAAGAGTGTGTTTAAAGCAAATTAGTGGGAACCAGGTTGTCACACTATTCTCACCGGTACAAATGTACAACCTTTTGCCCTTTTACGTTTTTTATTAGTTTTTACCCTTTTGGTCACGTTTTTGCTAAATCCAAATTCCGTGCGCGCGACCGTCCGATCAGATCTAGATGGATGAGGAAATTTCGTGCATGTAACTAAATTGTAAGGCTCGAAATAAATGAACCGTCGAGATCTGATCGGACTGTCTGTGTCGCGCGCCACAAGATTCGTATTGCGTTTTTCCACCCAAAATTTACAAACATGATTTATGTAAATTCTCGATCCGATCCATGACAAATACCAAAATTAGATGAGGTTTACAATTTCGTTGAAAAAATTAAGATGGAGTCCAATAAAAAAATGACAATATTTATAATCAAGGAAACTATAAACGAAGGGTGGAGCTTTTATCTGAGTGTGAAAATAAATTAAAACCTAGATATAAGCAAACTTTTAAAAAAAATTAAAATTAAGATAAAGTCTAGTGAAGTATTTTACTAAGTAATCAGTTTTTACAACTTTTAATTAAGACGCATTGAATGGAGGCCATACATTTGTTTAGATTTCTACTTTTAAGCGTAAAAATTATGAGTTCTAATACTCACTGTTTAGTTGTCTCAAATGTCCTCAAATTCACTTTATTATTATTTTTTTTAAAACATGAAATCCAAACCATTTGCCTTATTCAATTAAACGAGTAATGTGTTCTCATATAAGTTCTGTAAATTTTAAAATATGTTTGATACTCAATCAAGATATTGAATGATGAATGTATCTAGTTAAATATGATAGATCAATTATGATATATTCATGTTTTGGCATTATGCTCATATATTAAATAAACTATAAAATTTATAAAATTTATATGGAATTTCATCGCTCTTTATATTGAATAAGATCAGTAGTTTGAATTCAAAATTTAAATTTTATATTTTGAAAAAGTAACAAAAATAAGCTTTAAAGTATTTGGGGCACTTAAATTGTGAGTATCAGAACCCTCCTAACAAATTATTAAGTGATCCAAGTTTTTTTTTTATTTACCTTTCAAGAGACCAAGACTATAGTAAAGCGAAGTATTTTAAAGAAACAAGGTTAATAAATTTTACAACTTTCAATAAAAAAACATTGAATGAGGACCACACAATTTTTTAAAATTTTCATTTTATAGCTACTAAATATTAAGTGGTCCAAATCTCATTGTCTTATTTCACTTTAATTTCGAAAACAGAGTATTTGAGCATTGTATCCCTCCTCTCTTTTTGTAATGTAAAGTTTCAATACTACAAATTTTTAGTGTAGCAATATTATATATTTTTTCATCTTTCAAAATAAAAATTTTAATATCAAAATGAATAGTTGATATTATTCTTTTACGAGAAAGAGAAGAGTTCAGGTGTCCACATATTAAATGTTCCAAAATGTTCCAAAATACACTTTTTAGTTATTTTTTTTAAAATATAAAAAAGTCCTAGAGGGAGGTGAATAGGCACAATTTTGATTTCCTAAACCGTTATGGTCAATTTTTTGTTCAATTCAAGTTTGGTCTAAACACAATACAAGTCACAAGCAAAATACAAAACAATTAAGTAAAGACAGGAAAGAAAGAGATGACACGCGATGTGATTATGGAGTTACGACCTGCTAGATTAGTCTAGCCTTAGTCGTACGTTTCCGGGAGTTTCGCAACCATGAAAAGGGCATGCTCCGTTCGATTCCACAAAGAACGTGTCTACAACTTCGAACCGAACACCTCGTCATAATGACACTCGAGGTGGATCGACCTAACTCAAATAAATCAAACACAAACTCTCAATTGAGTTCAGGCTCTAACCAAACCACTCAATAGTCTAGCAATTTAACTAAGGGATTGATCTTGGCACACTAATCTCAATGATTTTGCAAGTTGAATGCTCAAACACAAGAGAGAGAAGATTTTAGTTGGTTGGAGCTCAAAAGAGAGATTTTCCAAGGTTTCAAAAGTCTTTAAATCAGTCCCAAGGGGCCTGATATAAATAGAGGGCGCCAACAGCCCTGAACCAGTCAGAAATAAACTACAGCGTTGTACAACGGTGAACTAGCCGTTGAAAAATAAAACGGTAACAGACAATTCCGTTGTGAGTGTCAGAGCGTTGTGCAACGTTCTATAGCGTTACACAACGTTTGAGCTAACTGCCAAAGTAGATGCTCGACAGTTCCGCTGGAACATGTCAGAGCGTTGTCCAACGCCATAGAGCATTACACAACGGAATGCTAAGCAAGGAGGAAACAACTCTGACAGCCTCAAACACAATTGTCAGAACGTCATATGATGCTAAATGTCATTACACAACGGCGACATTGCATAACGCTATTTGGCGTTGGCGAACGCAACCCGCAGAAATTGCATATAAAAAGACTGCTTTGCCTGCAAGCTGCATGCATAGTGCATGGATCATGCATGCAGCAGTGCTGTCGGGGCAGCGTAGAGGTGCATGGCTCAGACAAACGTTGAGCAATACTGTATAGCGTTACACAACATTAAAGCGAGAATGTTATGCAACGTTATCCAGCATTGCATAACATTCTGACAAGATGAGAGATCTGATTTTCAGATTCTCTTCATAGTGATGCAGTATTGTGACGCTGCCTCAATTTTGTCAGAGAAATTTCAATTTCTGAACGAATTTTCTGAACGTTGTGTGACGGCATGTAGCGTTGTATGACGCTGGACAGAAAAAAAAACTGAGCATTTTAACAACAAATTGATTGAGATTAGTTTAGGGCTTAATTATACCTAAACGATTGACTCTAACTAGTCCATTGCAGTCTTTTGAACCTCCACAACTTGTGCCACACTTGCTTTAAACCATTCATCGAGTAAATTCACTTAAATGAAATGTGAGTTGAGAGATTCGGTGTTGTTTTGCAAATCGGCAAATCGAGAGTTAATTGTTTAAAGCAACATAAACTTTGAATCCAAACCATTGATCTTATTAAATATAACGAGCGATGCATTTTCATATATATTTTATAAATTTTGAAGTTTATTTGATACTTGATCAAGAGGCTAAAATATGAACATGTTAGAATTAATCTATCATATTTAACTAGATTCATTAAATTTTCAAATCTCTTGATCAAGTATTAAATAAACTTCAAAAATTATAAAACTTATATGAAAATGCATCGCCAGTTATTGTAGAATAAGATCAACGGTTTAGATTCGAAGTTTGAATTTTTATATTTTATAAAAGTAGTAAAAATGTGTGTTTTGAGTCATTTGGGGGCATCCAAAATGTGGGCATCGGAATCCTGCTCTATTTCTAAATATGAATTTAATGATGGAGATGGAGAATCTATTAAGAATTACAAAATTGGTAAAATTTGTTATATTTCGTCGAAACAACTTGTGACGGTGTATTTCTTTCGTTTCTCTCTCACTTTTTTTTGGAGTGTCTGGATCAATTTTTTACAAGTTATGGTGTGTTTGTAAGTTACACGAATCAGAACAAGAGCAAGTTGTTCGGTTAGTTCTTGTTCTCCAAAATCCCAGAACAAGAACTAGGCTAGTTCGGCTTTGTGTTCGGGTTCAGGCGAATTTCGTCTTGTTCCAAACACAATAAGTTATGTTCTAGCATCTTATACTGATTATTTATTCCAAATCTTTTCAGAGAAATGCATTGCCAGCCATCCTCTAGAGCGTCTGGTAATTCTTAAATATTTCCTAATGCAATTTCGAGTGATTCTTCCGATGTTGATCCAAATCAGTTCAACATGAGCCATGTATCTCTTGAAATGTTGCAATGACCTTAGTACAGGGGTGAAGCCATGTAAATGTTGGTGGGTCCATGACCCACCTCAAAAAAAAATAATAATATTATATTTGTTTGTAATTAAAGAAATCACAAGAAGTTAGAGACCTATCTCAAAAATTTGAAGGACTCAACTGAACATGTCGTGTTTGATTTGAATTGTATAACGACACCTAAAAAATCACATATGGACCCATGTAGTATTTGTTCCTGACTAATCGTCTTATTTCTTCCTCCCCAATAAATCTTATTAAGATAAATTTTAGAATAGAATAGAATATTTGGATGAATAATTATTTGTAGCATATATACACTAGCGCGAATTTCGTGCATTGCGCGATTTGTTAGGACATTATAAACAAAAAATACCATTGAGGATCAAAAATACAATTTGGATATTATATAAAAACTGCCACTAAAAAAAAATTTCCTATCAAAAAAATTCCAAACGCCAAAAGATTATAAATATTGTGGTTTCAATAGTGACCGAACTTCTTTGCATGCTTCCCATCTTTATAATATAATGTATCTATAATGAACCTATTATGCAAAATTATGAGAAAATAAAAATTCAGAGGAAATTATTGTACTTTTTTATTGTCTTGATTTTTGAATTATTATTTTTATATATTAAGTATATTATTTTAGATTTTTTATTGTTATTATAATATGTATTTTATTTCTCATGAATTTTTTATGTAATATTATTTTAGAATTATTTATTTAAAAATTATTATTATATTATGTCTATATCAGACGTTACATCATATATATATATATATATATATATATATATTTTCAGTAAAAAAAAATTATGAACATGCTGACGCGAAATTATAGTTTCGCCACTGCCTTAGCATCTCTAAATTCGAACGACTGTGAGGCTTTTGTTTTTTTGGAACAAATTAATTCTTCAATGGACACAACTAATAAATGAGTTATGCTGTCAAGTACCAATGCGTACATATATGCAAGTGGAAAAAAAAAAAAAGAAAAATATTATTCCATTTACTCACTTAACACTTAATACACGATAAATACTTCTAAGTGGCATGCTATGCATTTTAGTGGGAGACTTGTATTTAATAAGTGACATGCTATGTATTTCATGGACAGTTTTTTCTTACACGATCAATATTATAAAAAATTCATCCAAAACTTTTTTTTTTTTTTGATACACTAGATAGGGACTATCTAAAAGGGAAATTCATCCAAAACTTGTCTCTATTTATTCAAATTCAATCGACACGTCACCAGATAACAAATTTTTTTTTTAGGTTGGCGATTGCCAGCAACCCAGATAACATCTCAATTCGTGATCTTCCGATTTAGACTGAACAACTCAATTGGGTTATTCGGATTAATGAAATTGTAATTCCGAATTAGACTATTCCTTTTATTTTTAAGCGATCCAAACGGCGTACATCCCCAGTTTTAGATCATACAGACTAGCATAAAATAAATGATAGATCTGGAGAGCATTCAATAATCCTACCAATAACTCCTGATATGATAGCGGAGTGAAAACTCGTTCGGATCGCCTCCATTTAGTTTCCACTCACTCACAATTCTCGACAGTGAAGTTATCAAGAGCATTAATGTTTCCGCTTGAAAGTTTACTTTTTCTTTTAATGCATCAGTTTGTCATCATGAGTTCATCACCATTATTATTATATAGTTATTGTTGTTGTTTGGATTTGCATATCCGCCTCTCTATAATTTCGTAGGCTGTCATCCTCATTATTTTGACGCGAGTTTCATGTTACAACTTACAAGTTCTTTGACACGATCAACAGAGTAACAGATGACAAGGACTTTAATTGTTTCGACCGTTTGCCTGAAATTGTCAACAGCACCGAAAAATTGAGAGTTATCAGCAGTGCAATGTGCAAACATACATTTTGTACTTCTTAAAAAAAATAATAATAAATAAATTAAAGTTGGAGGGAAAAAAATCTTAGCTGACCTTACAGGAAGCTCTCGTAGAACTTTTCCAAATAGAGGTTTCTCTCTTTTTTTTTTTCTATTTTGAAATAATTAGAATTTGAACCACATTGAATGCTAAACTAATTGTCAACAAATGAAACTGCCAGTCTCTCTATTCAGAGACATCCAACCTGACCGCTTTGGGAAATTGATTCAGATCAACCACTCAATACTTCGACATGAAAGAAAAGACATTGATATGTGATAATAGTAAGCAAGCGAAGCATCAATCCATCCATCAGAGCGCCCACAAACTTTAATATAAGGAGGATATTCTGTTACAAGCTATCCAGCGCAAGTTCATATCATCATTTCTGATGAAAGGACCCACTAAACTTTAGCTCTACCGGCAAAGAGCAATGTATCTCAAATGAGAGATCGCATATTTGAAACCCGGCTGGAGGATCTTTATAGACGTTTAATTTTAAAAAAATAAATTGAGAGGCATGACCCCAATTTATCTTAAAAAAAAACTCTAACGGGTCCTTTTTGTTTGTATATAGTTGTATATATATATGTATATTTAGGGCTGAAAACGGAAACCGTTTTAACTGTTTTTCGTTTCATTTCGTCCGGACGAAATGGTTAATGATGAAATGGTTAATGATACAAAAAAACGATTTCATTTGGTTGGACGAAACAATTAACGAAACAATGTAACGGTTTCGTCCATGTGTAAATCACAAAAATTTTATCCATTTCGATCGTTTCGTCCAGACAAAACGATCAACGAAACTAAAATTCTGTTTCGACAACGAAACGAAATGGTTAAACGAAACATCCTAGTTTAGTCACTGTTTCGACCGTTTTGCAGCCCTATGTATGTTGGTTTAGAGCAGGCTTGGAGGCTGCGAGAGAGGATTTAGAGACTAAATTTCTCCAACTAATGTATGTGGGCCGAAGGATCCACTCCAAAATTTAACGAGGACATCATACCGAAATTTTAAAAAATAATACTAAAATAATATAATCCATTAAAATTAATATCAATATAATAAATTTAATATAAATAGTATCACGAGATCGGAATCCTGGATTCCGAACATTAGATCGGAATCCAGGCTTTGATCGGATTCTGGGATTCCGATCCAAGCTTAGATCGGAATCCAGGATTCCGATCTAAGTTTTCGCTTTTATAAGGGGTTCCGATATCGCCTTCTCTCTTCGCTCGATCTTGCTCGCTCTCTCTCTGGACGACGAAAGGTTAGTTTATTTTTTTTATTAATTTAATTATTTATTTATTCAGTTTATTAGTTTTTAATTTAGTTAATTAAATTAAAAAATAGAAAAAATATTGAAAAAATATTTAAAAAATCTGAAAAAATCAGGAAAAAAAATGTAAATTTATATCTAATTTATTAATTATATTGGATTTTTTTTGTCTTTTTATTTGCTTATTCACTACTTAATTAATTAGAAAAAAAGATAATAAATTGTAAAATTATTTTAAAAATACGGAAAAATAAGAAAAAATCATATGAAAATTTATTTGTAATTTATTTATTTATTTTTATTTTTTTGCTTTTAATAATTATGAATTTGATAATTAAATATGGAAAAAATTAGAAAAATGGTAATAATTGATGGTATTAATTAAAAATGTAGGAAAAAAATTGTTTAGAAGAGAGTCAATTCGTTTCTACTCCAGGTTAGCTTTTTTATATGTTTATTTTATTATTGTTTGAATAGAAATATTTGTAAATTGCTTGTAGATTGATTGATTGATTGTAAAATTATGAAATACAATGATTATAAAATTGTGAAATGCTTGTGAAATGCAATGATTGAATTATTGATTCATTGATACTTGTGAAATGGTTTGTGAAATGCAATGATTGTAAAATTTGAATGATTTATTCAAATTGGGTTTGGTTGGGTTCAAATTGGAATGAAATTGGTTTGGGTTGGGTTCAAATTGGGTTCAAATTTTTTGGAAAACTCTCCCGGTACAGGGGAGATGCTGCCGAAATTTTGGTAGATTTTATACTTTATTAAATTTTAATTGCAGTAACAGTCGAAATGCCACTGCGAAGAAGAAGACCAGAGGATCCACGTCGATCCACGAGGCCTCAAGGAGATCCTGACGCATCTTCCTCAGGAGGAGATCCTGGCGCTTCTTCATCTGCCCCCCTGCTGCCCCCCCCACCCGTTCCTCCTCCTGCTGATCAGCTTCTGCATCTTAGTCCGTCTGAGTTTCGAGGCGTACAAGTAAGTTTTTTTTTATTTATATAGTTAATTCTTTTATATATATATATTTTTAATAGTATATATAGGAAATAATTTATTTTTTAAATTATTTAGGGTATAGGGTTTAAGGAAATAATAAATTTTTTATTTATATAGTTAATTTTTGTATATAGTTAATAGTATATATAGTAAATAATAAGTTTTTTTAACTTATTTAGGCGTGGACGCCCGAAATGCATAAGGCAAAAATGATACGAACCGAGGAGGTGGACCAGCGTCTTGTGACATTGGGCCTTATTAATTTCGTTGAGTTAGGTCACATGCCATTGGATCGTTCCATGATACATGGTCTAGCCATGTTCTGGAGGCCCGAGACCCACACGTTCCACTTTCCCCGCATAGGCGAGATGACCGTTACTCTTGAGGTATTATTTTTTCCAAGTTCTGTTGGTACCTATTTATTTATTTATTGTTTTTTTTGTTGTTTAATAAAAAAATGTAAATAAAATTTGCAGGATGTCGCCTTCATTTTTGGCTTGCCTACGACTGGACGACCGGTGACCGGTCGTACTGATTACGACGATGTGCAGAAGCTAGCCGACTTTGCATTGCCACGGGACACTCCTATGGAGGATGTTCTAGATTGCTTCAGAGAGCGGCCGACTGATCGACGTGCTGGGAGGTAACAAACGTTTTAAATTTTAATTAAAATTTTGAGATATGCTGCAATATATATATATAGAATGGATTCAATCAAAGCGCTTTGACCGGAGTCTCAGTTAAACCCCGTCGGTTCTCAATTTTGAAAGTTCAAACGACCGATCCGAACCGTCAAATATGATCTCCATATTGAAATCTCCTTGCCGACCAAAATTTTCATTTTTTTGAATTTTTTAAGTATTTTTTTCGGATTTTCAAAAATCGTTAATCTAATTTGTTCTGAACCCTACAAAAATTGCTGTTTTTGAAAATCCGAAAAAAATACTTAAAAAATTCAAAAAAAAGAAAATTTTGGTCGGCAAGGAGATTTCAATATGGAGATCATATTTGACAGTTCGGATCGGTCGTTTGAACTTTCAAAATTGAGAACCGACGGGGTTTAACTGAGACTCCGGTCAAAGCGCTTTGATTGAAGGCTTTCTCTATATATATATATATATATATATATATATATATATATATATATATATATATATATATGTAATGTTTATGAAATGCAGGAAACTTCACGCAGTACAGTTTGGGAAACTACGTGATATGTGGGTACAGGGGCCTTGGTCAGAGGACGCAGATAGGATCGATAGATACACACGGGCCCTGGTGTTGGAGTTGATGGGTTGCGAGATGTTTCCAGATACCACAGGAGATTATGTTCCTTGTTTTTATCTGGAGTTACTTCGGGTTAGTAATTGTAAATATTAAGAACATCTCTTACATTAGTACTAACTTGGATAACTTAGTTTAAAATGTGGAGCAACTAATGAAAAATATTTTTTCTTATTTGCAGGATGTTCATGCATCGGAGTCAGTGAGATATAACTGGGGTGCGGCCACACTTGTTATGTTATACCGCGGCCTGGACTTGGCAGTCCTGGCAAATGGCGCTCAGAAGGTTCCGGCTCCGTGGCTACTGCTTCAGTTGTGGTCGTACACCCAGTTATTACTTTGTCGGCCGTCCGTTACGAAAAATTTCCAAGGTTGGGGCAAGCCGTCAGTTGAGAGATGTCCGCCGTATGGGAGGTATAATATTTTTCTTAAATAAAATAAATCAAATATGCTTATCTTTAATTTTATTTTAATTATATTTGTATTAAATAAAATAAATCAAATATTGTAATATAACATCAATTTGTTTGTTTAAAAATTATAATCAAGAATTTTGGTAAACAAATTTGATAGGTAATAATTAATTAGTTAAAATTAGTCCAAATTCGTTATTTTAAATTAGTTAGTTAAACAATTAAAATTAGTCATAATTGTAAACAAATTAAAATTAAATTAGTCCAAATTCGTTATTTTAAATTAGTTAGTTAAACAATTAAAATTAGTCATAATTGTAAACCAATTAAATTATGTAATTTAAAATTAATTACTTAGTTAAACAATTAAAATCATGATAATTGTAATGATTTTCCAGGCAATGGACGACCGGCTTAGGTCGAAAAAGGTGAAAGGTCCCGTTCGCAGCGGTATTGAGTACGCTCGAGACGTACTAATGAAGATGGAGCATGCACACGTGGTGTGGCGGCCATACGAGGATGAGCTCAGACAGGTGGTCATGCCTCCTTATGCCCGCTACGAGCATAGGTACTACCGGCTCCGCGTTCCATGCATCCATTTCTGGGTCGTGGCGTGGCACTATGCCGATCGGGTGTTGCATCAGTTCATGCTGTTCTAGACTGTTCCGCCTCCTCTTCCTACGGTACGTTATTCTTTTCACCTTCGTGATTTAAATTGAAATATTTATAATACATGCATTAAATATGACCTAAAAAAACAGGCTTGGAGGAGGATGGAGGCTTTGTTACAGTACCCACCATACCGCACACAGTATCCTTCGTATTCGACACAGTATCCACCTGGACCACCACCATATTCTCAGGGCGAGCCTATCTTGAGCCCGGCTGACGCTTTTTTGTCATCCATTGGAGTACATTTGGATGAGCCGTACACACCTCCAGTTCATCCATCTCCTTTCGGTCAGAGCTATGGTCCATTTGGTCAGACATATGGCGGAGCCTCTTCTTCTAGTGCACCGCCTCGTCATTCCACTCCTCAGATGGCTCCTCGCCCACCACCTGCCAGACTTGCTCGCTGACGAGACCCCCGTCAGCCGCCAGGTCCTCCGTGTATTTGGTCCCCTAGTGAGGGGAGGTGGATCCCCCGTACTGGACATATTTAGGATTTATTTGTATTTTATATTTTATTTACTTATGTATGACTTATATATTTATGAGTTCTATGACTTCTATATTTATTTGTATTTTATAATAACTAAAAACTTATTAGGACCAATCACAACGAGTACGAAACACCTAAGTATGATAAACGCTTTGAAAAATATGAAGTTTGGCGCAATCACACCTAAGTACGAAAAATATGAAATACGCTCTGAAAAATTCTAACAAAAATACTGAGCTGTTAATTGGCGGACCAATTTTCCTAAACTTAAATTTCAAAATTTTTAGGCGTACCATTTGTTCAAAACAAAAATGACAAAGGACCAAGATAGTCACACTTTGAACTGAAAAAACAGCTCTGGATTCGAAAAGTTTGGCGCTAGAAAAATATGAAATACGCTATGAAAAATTCTAAATTTGTCTGGTATACCTTTGTCTTTACCAGAAACCTTGTACACATTTTCACATAAATATTGCATACAATACCGATGTACGGCCAATGCAGGCTCCGCACTTTCTTGCCATCCGTACTGTGGTCTTTTAAACATGTTCCTTATTCCCCAATGACGGTCTGAGACAACACAAAATTTTTTTGGTCCCACCACTTGTTCCCTTAGAAATTTCATGAACCAACCCCAGCAAGTTTCATCCTCCGTTCGCACTAAAGCAAATGCTAACGGAACAAGCCGTTGCTCAGGATCGTAACCGCAAGCCGCTAAGAATTTACCCTTACAGCGACCTGATAAGAAAGAGACATCAATGCTAATCACGGGCCTAATATACGGAACCGCCACGATACAAGGCCCGAATGCCCATGTTGCTGCTTCGAACATAGCTCTGTTCGGATCACCCACGCTTTTAAACAACCACTTTATCTGCGTGCCGGGTGTCGTCCTCTGTATAGCCAATAAAAGACTTGGGAGTTTGTTGTACGAATCTTCCCATGATCCAAAAAGATGTTCGATTGCTCTTTCTCGCCCCCGCCAAATCTTGTTATAAGTGGGCACCACATTCGGGTATTCTTTCTCCAATAGAGATTTAACGTCGGGTAAGGAAATACCCACATCTCTCTTTACTGCATTTGTAATACAGTTGGCAATAACCTCAGCCGTTAGATTATCATGTGTGAAGTCTCCGGCCCTCCTCACGCATGTATGCTCGTGTTCATTCGTTAATATCTTCCAAAATTTGCCTTCTCTTTCTGTACGGGCATACAAACGCCACTTACAACCATATTCCTTACAGTTCAATATTAATTTTTTCGGGGAACTAGCAGTAGTTTTGTGTTGTACCTTTAAACGTAATGAGTATTTATTACACACTCCTAAGATTTGCTCTTTCGAGAAAAAAATTGTCCCTTCTGCTAATGGCCCTGATCCATGAGGTTGAGACGGTTGAGGTACGGAATTTCTATACTCATAAATATCTAGAAATTGCTCTACGGGATGGTATGTTTCTGTCCTTCCTGTAAGGTAATACCGGTGATTGGGGTTCACGTTTGATTGGGGTTCACCATCGATTCCCTCTGACTCAAATAAGTCCACTTCTTCATCACTAAAGTCCTCACCTGTTTCATAGTCTGACTGAAAACCGGGACCTCGGTCGTATAAATCATTGAGTCGACGTGTTTCTTCTTCGTTTTCTTCGTTTACTTGAACGACCTCTTCTTCTTCTTGTGGCCGGCCTCGCCTACTACTACCACCATGTTCCCAAGTGCCTTGACCGGTGTAAGACTCGTAGTATGTACCTTCTTTTTCCTGACATGCCTACTACTACCACCATGTTTAAATATGATTTTAAATATTATTTATAAATCGCAATTATAAATATGATTTTTTCATAGTTAATATTAATATAAATATATATATTTAAGCACATAATTCTATTATTCAAAATTAAATGTCACATAATTACATTCAAAATTAAATTTACCTTGTGCCGGAAGTAAATCGACATGCATTTCTAGACCATCAAGTCGCCTTGTCTCGAAGCACTCGTGTTGAACGTATCGCCATTCATTTTGAGAGTTGACCGGCAAAATAATTTGTTGAAACCTTCCTTCCATAATTACGTTGAAACGCGAAACGATTCTCAAATTGAACTCACCTTGATAAATTCCTAATGAGGACAAAATGATTTGTTTAATAGATTCATAATCAGTCTGTGGAAAAACATCAAAACGGAAATTGTTTGCTGGATTAAACGGAGATTGATTGACAAAAACACTAATTGAATACATTTCTATATGGCTAAGAATTAATTTGAAAAGATATAAGATATTAAGATTGCGATAACGACCAACTATTTATAATGCTAAGATCGGAATTTGAGATTCCGATATTAACAAACAAAATCAAAAGTTCACGTCAATTCCGAATCACATCAAATAATTTGCCGATGTCTGGCGAAATTATTGCTAAGATCGGAATCCTGGATTCCGATCTAAGCTTAGACCGGATTCCCAGGTTCCGATCTAAGCTAGATCGGAATCCAGGAATCCGATCTTAGCTTAGATCGGAATCCAGGATTCCGATCTTAGCATGTTAGGAATCCACCGCCCAATCAAATCACTTTTTTGGTATTTTCCCTTTTACTGTTATTAATTTTGTTAAATTAATAATATTTAATATAAATATTTTAATTACATTAATTAATTAATTAAAAATTAAATATATATGTTATATTTTATGTAATTAAAATTGAATTTAATTTTATAATATTCTTTCATTAAAATAATTCATTACCTAAAATAATTCATTTTATTGAAATATAATTACTTACATTAAATTAGTTAAATAAAATTAAATTATTCCATCTTTTTGAAATATAATTACTTAAATTAAATTAGTTAAATGAAATTAAATTAAATTAGTTAAATTAAATTAAATTAATAATAATATTTTAATTATATTTGTAAAATTAAATTAAAAATTTATATTGTTTTGTAAATTAAATTAAAGTAGTTAAATGAAATTAAATTAAATTAAATTATTAGTTAAAAAAATATTAGCTCTATGAAATTAAATTAACTAAATGAAATGAAATTAAATTAAATTAATTACTTTAATTATCTAAATAAGATTTTATTACATTAAATTAAGTCAAATAATTAAATAATTTAATTTAATTAATTTTTAATGTCATTAAATTCATGCAACTGATAAAGTCGGGAAATTATACTCATACTTACCTAAGCACTGCAAAAAGACAGGCGTGCTCTGATAAAGTCTGAAAATTATACTGATACCTACCTAAGCACTGCAAAAGAACAGACGTGCTCTGATAAAAGCTCAAAAGTATACTGATGCCTACCTAAGCACTGCAAAAAGGACAAACGTATTCTGATAAAGTCGGGAAAGTATACTGATGCCTACCTAAGCTATGCAAAAGGACAAACATATTATGATAAAGTCTGAAAAAATATCACATTATATTTATTAATTTTAAATAATTGCAAGTCTAAAATGATCTATAAAATTATCCTTCCTCAGCCAAAATATGTCACACCCACTCAATCCTTCTTTCTTACAAATTCACTACCATGGAGAAAGGAAATACCTCCAACAGTGAAGTGCCGGAATGGCTATCTACTCGACATGAGTACTGGCCAAATTACGAACATTCCCCTGCCAATCCAAATGAGATCGAAAAAGGAGATTATCATGCGATATGTAATAAATGTTATCGCAATTTCGACTACAATATCTATACACGGAATGGTGGCGAGTGGCCATTATACACCCACTATCAGCGGCACATTCATGGTGGTCCAGAAAGAGACCGCAGGGAGAGATTGCGACATTACCTGACTAAACCTGAGTCGGGCAACTCTGAACGCTATAAAAAGTACTACACAGAACCTGAATCGATGCCGGAACTCAAACCGTGGAAACCAGATCCTACACCCATGATTGTTTACGAAAGCATATACGATTTTCGTGGAGACCACACAGTGAGCTGTACAAAGTGTGGTCAGGTTTTCAATTTCAAAGATACCATTTTGCGTGACCACTACGATGAACACAAAAAACAAGAAGAGAGGGATGAAATTCTAAAGAGATTCAGAGTGAAAGAACAATGGTTCGAAAGGAGAAGAATGGAAGAAAAGGCCGCCGAAGAGAGCCGGATGTTGCAACAAGAAAAAATTGGAAAAAAAATTAAGGAGAGCCTAATAAAGATCAAGAAAAAGAGATGAACAACGCAAAATTGCAGTAGCTAGAATGGCTGAGATTGAGCAACAAGAAGCCGAGGCAACTTTCTGGAACGAAGCCGCTCAATTCGCGGACAACCCGGCTGCGAATAATCAACAAGAACATGATGAGACTTTTTGGAACGAAGCAGCTCAACTCGCTGAAAATCACGGTGCCAGTAATGAACAACAACCTGATGCCGTTTTCTGGAACGAGGCCGCTCAATTCGCCGACAACCATGGTGCCAGTAATCAACAAGAAATGAATGCGGAAGAAGATCAACCCTGGTGGGATGAAATTCTGCAACACGTAGATGATCAAGATCTCTAAGTATATTTATTACTTTGTTTTTAAGTACCAAACTAAATTCAGTGTGTTCATTTATATTATGGTTTTTTTATGTACATTTTTCCTTTTTTATTATTTTAGTGTGCTAAATTATATTATGATTTTCATGTATTTTTCCCTTTCTTTTATTTTAGGGTGCGTTTGGATGAGAGAAGAAGAAGAGGAAGAAAGAAGATGGGAAGAAAAAAAATTATAAACAATCCAAACTCTTCACAAAGTTACACATTTCCCAATACTTCTTCCCACTTCTTCCCTTCTTCCCTTCTTCCCACACCTATCCAAACGCACCCTTAGTGTGCTAATTTATATTATGGTTACAAAATTCAATTCTTCTTCTAATGGTGTGTATTTTTATAGGAAATTATCATCCCTGTAATCGCTAAATATAAAGTGAACATATACATAAAACAAAGTGAACATATAAACGATCTAAGTGAACACATACAAACAAATAAGTTCAATAAAAATAAGTTTGTAAGTGTTCACTTAGATCGTCTATATGTTCAGCTTATTTACGGTATATGTTCACTTTGTATTTACCGGTGGCTGGGATGATATATTTGCCGATGACACTTATAATTCCTGTATTTTTATATTATGAATTAAATGAAATAAATCTAATATTTAATTATAAGTTAATATTATAATTATGCCATAAATAAATTATTACATAAACAATTTTAACATAATTGAAAATTTTTAATATTAAAAATAAAACCATCCATATAAAATTAATATCAAAACTTTAAATATTAAAATATTATTCATAATATAGAATTATATTATATTAACATTCTTCAAAATATCAAAAATCCAGTTCTAGACAAACTAATATTTATAATATATTAATTTAATATAAAAATTTTACATATTTAATTAATGTGTATAACAGAATTACAATAAAATCATTAAAAACGACAAAAATTCGTGTTACAGCCCTGTTCGGAATCCTGGATTCCGATCTCGTGATACTATTTATATTAAACTTATTATATTGATATTAATTTTAATGGATTATATTATTTTAGTATTATTTTTTAAAATTTCGGGACATCATATTCGTACCATGTCAGAAGTCAGAACCAGGCCTCCTCAGGGTCTGCAAGTCTGCGACGTGACAACGTCATTGCTTTTAAGTTTTTATTTCGGCTGTTCACATCATTTTATTTAGTTATTATACCTTTTTCTATTTTGTGAGAAAAACCTGCTCATTATTTAATTTCTCATCTCTGAGCTTCTGACTGCTCAGTACCAAAAAAAAAGGCGGGGGAAAAAAATCTATTTGTCGAGTTTTCTTTTCCCGAGGGTATTTTAGTAAATTATCAGTCAATAAAGATAAGGCTATAAAGGCGTCGGTCATCCTCCAAGGCTCCAAAGCCTCAGGTTTGCTGGCTCCAAAAGGACCAAAACCAGTGTGCATATATTTCTTACCATAAAGTTAGAAAAACTCTAATGGAGAGTTCGACGTTCCACTCGTTCAACCTCCTAAAGTTTCGCATAAATCCAATAAAATCTGCAAATTACAATACCAGACGATTACTAAAAGTATGCTCAGAGGCAAGCAAGCCAAACATCATAGCTGATACAAGCCAAGCTCAGAAAACATACAGCATAGAATTTAAAACTCTAGAAGGGTGCAAATTAGGGATTTGGAGGTACCCAATTTTCGAATACAACGCAAAAGGAGGAAGTGGCAATGGAAATGGAAGAGAGACAAATGGTGGAATTGATGCGGATTTTGATGTGAAAAATTTGTATATTCCTTCGTTAAATGGCCAGACAACAAGGTTTCTTGGATTGCCATTACCGCCTTTTCTGAAGATCGATATTGTGCCAGAGATTTTACAGGGAAACATAGACAAGGGAACCGGCAAGGTAAGCATTTTAATTAATTTATTTATTTATGTTTTTGTGCATAAATTTTCAGCATACCTTTTATTGATTTGGACGTGATAATTATTTGCTCAATTATGTGAAACATATGTAGCCAATGTTCAACTTTTTCACCATGTTGATATGTACTTACAATAAGCTTAGTTATGCTTTTTGTTCCTATTATCTGGCGAATTACTCCATCTCAGAACTGAAATAGTATTTTCCCAAAATTAAAACTATGGTCCATATTACTTGTATGCTGTATGCGTGCACATTTTAGTAGATTGGTAGCACAGACCAACAATTTTGTTTTTGTTCTGCATATTTCAATGAAAGTTGAGAATTCACAACTGAATCAAAAGTCACTATGCAATTAAGCAACAAAAGAAGAGGAAAAAATGATGGATGGTATTTTTTTGCTTAAAAGCTTGGTCCTGGAAAACTATGTACAGGTTGATCTCAGGTTCAAGTCCAGGTTTTGGTTCTCAGTAGGAAGCATCTACAAAGCACCTCCCTTGCTAGTAGAAACCGTGCTAACCTCAGAGGAGTCTACTGGCACCATAAGAAGTGGAGTTGGGGAGAGAATGAACACAGGGGGAAAGTGCAAGCTTGTTGGTGTCGCAGTCGTCAACCCCATCAATGATGCTTTCATGAACACTTTTCTCAGATTACCAACAGAATGCATTGCATACTTGAATGCGGTCATCTCTATTAGCCAAGCTAATTGTTAATACCATCTTCTGAGTTCTTATTTTTTTTTCCTCTTTTTCTTAAGGAACCAAAAAATTTCGATGTACAAAAAGTTAGTTCTTAGAGTATACAGTATGTACATAACTCCTGTTATAAAGAAATGCCCATAATTCCAGATGAAACAAATAGTTTATGAGCTCTTGGTACAAGTTAGTTCAATGGTAAGAATGTATTTTTATAAATATGCAAGCAGAGATGTACCGCATCCATTTAGAGAAAGAGAACAGTCGTGTGGCATCACTACAGAACTATACAAACTTGCTTTCCAAGCTGCATATCCTTTTTAAAGAACGCCAGTGACATGTCTTAAAGTTCAAGCAAAACTTTCTCACACATAGGTAAGTAGTGCAATACCATGTTCTAGATCATACAATTACACAAGCACATGGGATCAGTACCATGTTTCTCCTCAAAATTTTATAAATTAAGTTGCCTCAATATACCAAACTAATCAGATGGAGCACTCTCTTTGACAGTATCAGCTAGCTTAGCAGCCTCTTCAGCGGTTTTCAATTTCAACAAATAAGTACGCGTCACAACTGTGCCTGCTTCATCCTGCGAAAATTACAATTAAACAATACATCATCAGAACTATACCCCAGTTAATCATGAGGTTTAACAAGGGAGTCCACAAGGATTGCAATATTTAACATGTAAGATGCATGCATACCGAAGTGTGAAATACAGAAGCAACAGTGTTCTTCTGGACATTTGTCTTTATACCAGAGTAAATCAAGGCGTTAAGCAGAATTTTCCCAACCTACAGCAAAACAAGTAGAAATGAACTCGTAAGTCATCCATTCCACGACAATGTCATGAAAGCCTCTAGAAACATCAACATACAATGGATATTTTGCTATCAATGAATATGATCTCATGTGCCATTACAAAATTGTCCGGTACCAACTGTAATGGTCCTCTACAAATATCTTTAATATACCAAAATCAAACCCTTTTTCCCTAACTAATGTCCATGGTGGGCATCTTACATAGCAAATGTTGAGAGTACAGAACACATTTTTTTTTTTCCAACAAGTGAGGTCATATGTGCGCATCCTATCTCTAAGGAGTTTGACTATAATCTTCAATATTGAAATTCCCCAACATTGAGGTGTTCTGTCATTATGACAAACTACAGCAGTGTTCACTCTATCCAGAATGAGAAACATGGCTTGTGTTTGCAGATTTCGGCTATAGCAAACCAAAAATATATCGGAAAAAAATGGATAAAGAGCATACATCATTCCGAATAACAATAGTTGGCTTAGACTCCTTTGTAGCTTTATTTGCACCTTCTTTAGTCTTGATCGAAAGGTGCCCTACACCCATATCTTTCCATCCCTTCTCACTTGGATTATCAGGCTGCAGTTACATTAAAAAGAAGTGGGGGAAAATACTAAATTTGATTCCTTGAGCAGCAACATAAAAATGCAGAATGGTTTAACCTATCCACATAATTTCTGGGTACATCTATAATACCACAAATTTTCACATATAATCCCTAAAAGAATAATGCCATGAAAAACCCTGCCAACAAAACCAAAATATAACACAACCCAAATAAACTAGTAAAATCTCATCAATTACAGTTGTACCATTAGTTGACCTGAAAGGTCCTTTTATATCAACATAACTTCCATTGATTTATAATATATATATATATATCTTAGTAGTTTTTAACCCGGAAACATATAAATGCCCCATTTAAATAAAGATTCCTGATAACAAACAATGGAACAACCAGAAAGAGTACCTTTATATAAACCTTGCATTTGGCTTCATGGACAACTACAACTCCGATCTCTTCGCTTTTCTTCACAGAAGGGCTACTTGGCTTTTGCTCCTCTGTTTCTGAAATATTTTGAAAGAAAAAGAAAAAAAAAATTAAAATATTGTAATAATTTGATAAAGTGAGAGTTTTTTCTTTTATTTGAATTTATTGTTTACCATCATCATCTTCAATAGATGCTTCCACCTTTGACGTTGTTGTGCCCCCACTTTGCATTCCTGAAAATAAGTTAATGCTCTTAGATAGATCTGACAAAATAGCGACACCTAAATCCTAATGGACGTCATATACAAAAGAAGGAAATTGAAGTACCAGAAAAAGAGAACGCCGGGCTAAATGAAGAAGTTAAGCTTTGTGCTCCTGAACTCTGAGTGCTTGGAAAGGAAAATCCAGTTGAGAATGCACCTGAACTCTGTGTGTTTGTAAAGGAAAATCCAGTTGCAAATGGCGACTGTGTCGGTGTACTAAAGCTTAGACCTGAATTTGGTGTGCCCGACATGGAAAAGGTAACAGGCACAGATGGCTTAGGAAAACCATTGCTCCCATCAGCTTCTTGCGTGGTCTTCTTCTCCTTCTCACTGGAAACATCTACATATTTGGGTTAAAAGTAAGAGATCATATTAATGAAATACAGTGTGCAGGTATTAAATATATGTTCACACAAATGGAATTTTACAATCTTCTTTGTTTCCAAGGACATAGTAAATGGTGAATGTTAAGGGTTGCATTATTTTTCTAACCGAGAATCAAAGCTTATTCAAGAAACTCATAAAAAATCTACAATGCATTTCATGTGTAGAGCTGCAAAACACAATCTCACATGCAATGTGAAAAAAAAAATATGCATGAAATGCAACTTAAATCTAACATGTATAGAGACAAAACGTGGGGCAATTTGGGTTTATAACATTACAAGACCACATTTGATCAGCTACCAACTTTTCGAGGGCATAGATGAATTATACAGTTTATATTTTTCTTTTCTTCAACAATACACATGATGTTATAATGTTTCAAAGGGGAAAACACAAAAAAAAAACCCTCCCTAATAATGTAATGCAATAATCTTAATCATGGGAAAACATACTTGAAAAGGAAAAGAGAGGAGATACTGGCTGCTTCAAAAAACCATTGTTTACATCAAGTCGTAAAGCAGGCTTGCTATTCTCGAGAGAAGAGTCCTTTTGGTCATTCGAAAGACCTAATTTTAATTTGACACAGCCATTAGAATATAAATTATTTCCTTTACAGGAACCAGGAAGAGAATTTTACTAGAAACATACTTGTAGATGGCGTCTTTTGGGAAAAAGAAGGCGCCACTGAACTTTGTGGGCTTGTGGTCGGAAGAGGTGGACTCATCTGCGGGCCTAGCTTTGTGGATACGGTATTAGATTCAGATTGTACAGTGGACTTGTTGTTTTCTATCCCACCAAAAAGAGGCCTGATTTTGAAACTGTTTTTGGTTTCTCAGAATTTGCTTTGAGCCAATCAACGACATCCTTGAATTTCTCCTGATAAGACAAAGGACAAAGGATAAAAAAATATAAAATAGAATAACATGACAAATGCGGGTCATTTAATCAAGAGATGAGTATGTTACAATATCGAAAGGATTACCATGATGTGTGAAGCATGAGACAAATAGTCCCGAACACCATCTTCCCACAGTTCGTCGGGATGATTCTGCAACTGGGATTGCACCCAACTGTCATACATAATCGAAGTCATGAATAGCATGTCAGTGTCAGCAGATACATATCCGAGTTTAAATACACCATAAATTGAATAAAATACAAACAAATGCAATGAAAAAAAGGAAATATATGACCTGGCAAATTGACTGTTAAGAGCCCTGACATGCTGATGAGATGCCTCGGCTCTTTTGGGGTCTAGAGAAGTGGGCTCAGCCACAAGGTTCTGATTGGAAGACTCTGCCTTGTAAAGACCAAAAGATGGTGCTTCCATTAATCTCTTACTAGGAAACTGCATTAATTTCACATGGCACGAGCACACAACCTTTAATTAAACAGTAATAGTCAGGTATATACTCCAAATTAGGATGGCAATGCCGCAACTATAAGCTCCACCTTAAATAGCAACCAAAGCTGCTTAAAGGAGCCAAAAATATTCCTAAATTTTAGAATAACAAAAAAAAAAAAAATAGAATTACAGTTGTTCCTCTAAATCTATCCTTCTGTGAACCAATGTTACGATTAAGCAAAATTACAATAATAAAAAAAAAGAAAAGGCAAGCAACTACTCAGCATCCAGAGGAAATAATCATTACTCAATAACATAACTTAAATCAGTAAGATAAAGTCTTGGGTTGAGCTCAGTTTGAGACTAAATTAGCTTAATACCCCGATAAATCAATCATAAAAATTCAAACAAGTTGAGAGAAAAAGAGAGGGAGAAGTACAGTGGAGGTGGAGGGATCGGAGGAGAAATCAAAGGCAGGACGCTTGGCACCTCTTTTCATCATATATGTACCTTCTAGATTCCACTTCCTGTACTAAATTTTCAAAGAATCCGACAGCCTCCAATTGTGGAGGCGCAATCAGGAATAAGAGAAGCGCGAGTAAATTAAAATTGGAATTGGAATTGGTGAGGGGTGGTCTTGTGTTGTGGCTTGGCCTGGGTCCGGGTTGGGGCGAAGAGAGGCGCGCGTGTGCGTGAGCGTGTGGTTGGAAATGGAGGCTGCTTTGGTACAAAGGTTGCGGTGCGGCGGGGACGAGGGGAGAAACCAGAAAGGAAGCCAGGCGGAAAGCAACTTCCCTTTTTCTTCTCGGGCCCTGCTTCCTTCTATTTTTAGTTGCAGGCCAGGCTTTTTTGGGCTTATTACAAGAAGGTTAAGTGGACTTTTAGACTCCGAATAACATCAAGTCTTTTGGGTAATTTTAACTCAGGAATGATACTGTCATCCATTGCCATCGCTAAACACAATGGGTGTGTTTGAATGAGCATGGAATAAGAAATAAGAATAAGAAATTTCGGTATGCATGCTTATTCTTATTCTTGTTCAACTCAAACAATACAAGAATAAGGAATTTGGGCCCTTATTCCTATACTAACAAAACCATGGTATAAGAATAAGAAATTTGAATAAGCACGCATACCGAAATTCCTTATTCTTATTCCTTATTTCATGCTCATCCAAACACACCCAATATGAACACATTAAATAGACAGAGTAAATATACAGACAATCAAAGCGAACATTATATATGCATATTCAATTTATTTTTATTAAACTTATTTGTTTGTATGTGTTCAGTTTGATCTTTATATATGTTTACCTTGGTCTATTTTATGTGGTTACTTTCTACTTAGCATGATAAAATTGCAAATGACAATAATCAATTTCCATTCTAAAAAGTCTCGCAAAAGAACGATCATCTATGACTGATTAGTGATTAGTCAATGATTAGTTGAAGAGCCTCTTAGTTGAATTACTAATTGTTTAACAGTGTATGTTTACAATTCTGAAAGTCGTATTACAGTTACATTTGATTAATCAGCTATATTTTTTACCTCCAAATCTAATTAGATTTTATAAGATCGACTAGTTAGTGTAAAATTATAACAACTGAGTTGTTAAGTAAATAATCGAGTTTTTCTGATAATGTTATTTTTGTTATGGATTGCACTTTTGCATGTTGCTATTATTCTCTACATAATGCATTCTTATATTTTTTTTATTTGACACATGCTTTGGCTTAATATTTATTTATATTAATATAAAATTTTAACACCAACGTAAAATTTCCTTTAATATTCTGTTTCGCGGGCCGCATAACGATTAGCTGCTTAATGACATCATATCTGTTTGTCGAGCTCATTTTCTCAACACGGTCTCAAACAACAATTCTTTGTCATCTCCTGCCACTTGTATAGTTGTATTATCTCATGCACAATAAATTTAATATTTTTTTTAAATAATACAGGTATCATAGCTGTATTATTTTTTTGGTAGTTTTGTACATTATTTAAACATATGAATAGATAAACAACATGCTACTTATCTCGTAGTATTCTTGAAAATTGCAACCTTTTATTTATTGTATAATTTGTCAATGTTTTCTTTATATCAGAATCATGAATTTTATTTTTAACAAATTATTTCTGGATTACAAACTTCTTGTTGCTGTTGTTTTTGACATCAAAGCAAGTGTGAACTTGTTATTAACTCTCAAGTTTCAGCTCTTAATGCATGAAGCGAGATAAAAAATTAGGATGCTCTGGAAAGGAATATTTCATTGAAGTATTTCTATTTAAATTCTTACAGACCTGACACAATGACAGGTAAAAATTAATTGGCTGTAATTATTGGTATGTCAGTAAGAACGAAGGCATTTATGCAAATACAATACCATGATGGCGAAAATATCCCAAACAAAGAATTCTACGTTTCACCTTTTGGTTATCCATTATGACCTCATTAATGAATATTACCCACTTGCATTGGAGATGCTTAGAAAGTATTATCAAGTTGCAATTGGACCATCTTGGCACTATGTAGCTTCACTTGCTAGTTGCAACCAAATTAATGAATTATATAGAACAAAATATAAATAGGAGATATTGCGCTAGGAATTTCTTTACCCAAAATCTGCGGTAGCAAGTTGCTATCCAACTGACACAGTGCATCAATTTTGGACTTTACATACACCCAAAAAGAAAGAAATACAAATAAAACAATTAGCTACATGACCTAACATAGCACCATCTCTCCTACCAATTCATCCATCAAGGATCCAAAAACCCCACTGGCTAAACACACTGCTAGTTCCTGTTGTTCCTCCTCAAAGCATCTCCACTGTCCATTCCAATCCATCTGCCCAACCTCCATTTCACCGCGACAGTCCCGTTGCTCCCAGCAGTGGCTTCGACTTTCGATCCATTCTCTTGCAGCATTTACCAATTTGGCACTATCAAAAGAATCAATTCGAGCGTTACAATTTAGTCCTTCTATAAGGAATTCCAGAAGCAATTTCTCGATGCATCCCTCTATCCTAATAGACGAATTGGACTTGATATGATCAAGCAATTTCCATGCTTGCACCTCAACCAAGATTTCTTCTTCATTAACATCATCATCATCATCATAGTCTGATGCAGGGTTTCCACTAGATCCTTCATGGACAGTTGAGAATTGCTCATCGAGATCGACAGGTACCAGCTCAGCTAGACTCTCAAATCGTCGAATCTTCTGTAATAGTGCCTGCTTCGCTCCTGGTTGAAGGAAAAAAAAAAAACGGTTAGAGGACAATGTCACAACTATGTACAGTAAGCACAGTAGAAATACAAGTGAGGTTTACTGTAGAGAAGAAAACAACATAGGAGAAATTGTTTGTTTCCAGAAATATTAGGTGCACATGTGACCAGTATTAATTAACAAATGAACAAAAAGAGGCGGTGCTTGATATCACTGTAGTTATGTATGTATTAGTAAGCGAATAATACAAAGAACAGGTTGAAGATCATATAAAGCCTCTAGCTATCATTACACCAATCAACCACGCATCTATAATAGTTCGAACCCGTACAAAACTATAATTACTAAAAGGTACAATAGTTACTTTTCTCAACCCCCATTTAATTTGCCATTATTATTATTTTATAAACCCCCTATAACCCAAACCTAATTATTTAAATAAAGTTACAAATGAAAAAATTTTAATGACACTTTACTCATTATCACCCACATTATAATTAGGTAGCTTGACGGCAGTGGGGCATAAGCACGCACGTACAGGCAACTTTTAAAGAGGGATCTATAAAGGGAAAATGGCAGCGATTTGTGCGCTTAATGGGCTATAAAGTAGGAGCCTGGATACAACAGGATCTGTTTGTCCATTGGCCAAGTGGCTGATGTGGGGCCCAGAAAGCACGAGCGGGCCTTGGGAAAGAAAAAGAGAGAGAGAGAGCTCAGTTCTAACTGCCAACATGCCAATAGAGAAGCGCAAGCACTGAAGTATTGAACAGAGAAAAAGAAAGGCCGCTTTGCGTCTGGGGAAAGTTACAACATATGGCAGAGTGGCAACTGTACACTGTAGTACTCGTCTATTGCGCAATGCAATGAAAATATGCAATGCTAGTACCAGCTATGCTTTGACGTGGGTCTAAATTGTACACTACATATTTGAACTTTCAAATTAAAGTTGGGGTGATGGAGGAGAGAGAGAGATGAGGTGAAAGGATTGAACGGGACGTACTCTCTATGCTTGCGAGGTTTGCGTGGAAGGAAGAATCAGTGATGCTCTCCTCTTCTATCTCTTCTTCTTCGTACGGAAAATCCATTATGGATACTGGACTGAGTTGATCTTTCTCTTCTTCCTCCGAGTTGCATCCTGTTGTTTCGCTTGTACCAACCTACAATTCACACAAATATTAAGATCAGCTTGTAACAAGTAACAACTAACAAAATCATGTATAAAAAATTGACATCATTTATGCAACAAGAATGACTGTTAGGAAGATAAATAAAGTTAATATAATATAAGATATTTAACTTTTGCACAGAGGTATATAAAAGTAAAACTATGTATAAGTATAACCCAAATTTTAACAAGAAGATAATTTCAAATATTAATTTAGGACAGAGGTGTCAGTCTTGTCCAGTGCAATATTTAAAAAGCACTAATTTAAACTATTATAATTTACAAGCCCCACATCTTTTTTTCCACCAAGGTGCTTCTGACTATGGTACCCACGGTTGTACAAAGACCCAGGTTAAAATAATCAGCGTAACTAAAATAAACAAGACGTGCAATAATGATACAATCAGAGAATAGTTTGGCAATAAACGTGCAATAACGAAGCAATTAGAGAATAGTTCCACTTCACGCCAATAAAGGTACGGACGAGCCATCCAAGGTGCACGCGTGGCCGTAGATTCCGCATTTCCTTTGGATTTTCCTCTTCACAATTTTTGGCACTTCATTATTTGTTTATATTATATATTTCCCAAACAAAATGCCACAAGCGTCCAAGCGAAATAAAGACTAATGGACAACAGTAGTAATTGTCTACCTAAAATAGGGTAATGTAAATTATTTAACCACATACCTAAAAGGAGTACATCTCTTATTCCTTAGCGTTAGGTATAGGACTAGAGGTATTGGAACTGTAGATAACTAATTATTAATCTAATATCAAACAAATTTTGAGGGGCTTGAACTTAATTAAATATTAGCTTGTTAAAGCGGTTTTCTTGCACGGAACTTCTCCACCCACCGACAGTTGCGAAAATTCAAATCAATTTTAATGAAACTACTATATAACCTAATTAATTTTATTTCCTTTTTGGTTTCCAATGCTTATGCTTATATTGGAACTGACAATGTAGTTAGATTAGGTACAGCATGCTTGCTGTCATTCATTGGGAATCAGACCTGTTTTGAACAAAACCAGTCAAAAACTTAGACATACCAGTTCCGAATAAACATTTCAAAATATTAAACGGAGTTTACTGTTATCCGTTACCGTAACGGTGTTCTTTTTCCCTACATTCAAAGGATGTCTGTGGTATTCACCACAGTGTCAGAGAAACAGACATCGAGTGTTATCTCCAGTAATTAAAACAGTAGAAATCCATTCTCTTGCAAAAATAACAATGGAGAGAGTCGTATGGAATTGTAATTGGAGGTGATAAGGAATTAAAAGTGGGGTAGAAAATAAAAAATTTCTCTGACCTTTTTCTGGCTCCCGCCATGGCTGGTCTCCGTCCGTACGGGCGAGCATTTCTCGTCAGACTCAGCACCAGTGCAGTTAGGTTCGATATCGGGTATGAACTCCGAGCTACCATTGGATGAGCGCAGGAAGTCGGATCCCGTACAATCCGATTCGGACCAGCTGCTCGAGCTACTGCTGCTACTACTCGCCAATGGAGAAGTCGGGAGATTGAACGATCTCAATCTGACAATGTCTTTGACTTTAACATCTCCAGTACCTTTTCTCTCCACTTCACTCCCTCGCTTCTTCCAAAAGCTTCCGGTGCTCTGATTCTTCTTGGAGAAGTTTCTGAAACGAGACCTTTTGTTGATGGAGCTCGGAGAGCAGGATAAGAGAAGGAAATCGAGTTTGATCAGTGAAGAGAGCTTTAGTAGTGCGTTTTTGGATCGGGTTCGGATCAGCTGTCGCCCGCCGCGGAGCTCCATTTCGAGAAGGTGCCGCATTGACGCGTACCGGCCGAACTCATCGACCGGATCCCAATTGGAATCCTGCTCGAGGTAGTCCTTCAGCATTAGAGGTTTGTCAGACATCATCGCTTGGAATAGTGAGAGAATTGGAAGGTTGGAATGGAGAAATTGGGGGCTTTTGTAGGGGTTAGAGAGGAGGAGGAGGAAGGAGGGAGGCAGCTTCGTAGGTGAATATATACGTGGAGAAATGAAATTAATTGAGGATAAATATAAATAAAGAATGCATGTTTTGTTAATGAGTTGGGGTACAGATGATGAAGAAGAAAAACAGAGGCGAGAGAGAGAGAGAGGAGTTTATTTAAAATAGGTTTAGGTGTGATGAGAATTGAGATTTGAGAGGTGGGATTTTTATAAAAGAGGGAATAAGCCAAGCGGCGAAAGAGGAAGTGGTGGTCACTGGTCACTCCGTTTTGAGTAGAAGAGTCCTGTCAGGGGCTGCCACGTTGCTTATAGTTTGTTGTGATCTGGTCAAAAGTGTTCAACTCTCCCAGTCCGGTCAATTTTATTTTTACCAGCTGTTTTTTTTTTACTGCTGCTGGAGTATTTACTCACAGTCACAGATATTATTATATTAACTATTATCATTTATCTATACTACATAATATTAAAAGCACGCATACCAAGAGGTGTAATACGTTAAATCTAGAGCGTAAACAAATATTTCTGCCGTTTAATTGGTTTGATCTGTGGTTGAATATTAATCGCCAGACGAAGTAACACCATTGATTGATTTTCCATTTAATATAGAATTAAATTGAATATCACATCCATTTGTATCGCTGGTAAATTAAGAAACATATTTTTATTGTCTAACATTGTTTTGTTTTTTTATTTTGCCCACATATGAGAACATCCTATGCTAGTTTTTTTAGCCGTCGATGATCCGTTAACTTTTTTTTTTAAAACATATTTTATACTTTTTTTTCCTTGCATAGAACTTCATGGATATCTGAAAGAAACATAACAGTTCGCTATTAAAATAAAATCTATTTATTCATTATTCAACTTTACAAGAGATGTTTAGTCTTCATATCGGAAAAAAATATTATTAATGGAAGAAGACGTTTAAATTTTAAATAAGAATATTTCTTTAAATAAAAATTAGATAAAGTGAGTTCATCATTAAATAATACTTTTATACAAGAAGAGAACACTCGCTCCGGGATGAATTTTGCTAGTATATTTCTAATTGATTGGTTTAGGTCCTATCCGATACAAGTATAACCACTTGTCGGTCTACTATTGGATCAAATTTCCTAATTGTTTGACGTGAAATAAACTTATCAAGATATGTATATTTAATATTTGACATTTTTTTTTCCTTATCCCCCACGAACTCCCCCACCCCCCCCCCCCCCCCCCCCCCCGTGTGACTATGTCGATGAAATCACAATCGCATAAAAATTGTCAACGGTCAACCTACTGAATATGAGTAGAGATACTATTTTTCTTTTTGTTTCAAAGGCCCATGGGCCGACTTTAGTTCTAAGTAATCACAGATTCTAGAGCTCAATCCGAGGAACTACCTGTCAGTCTGTCACTCCCAAAAGCACGGCAGTCTCAGATCTCAATCTCTACTACTTATAAAGCACCCTTAGCAAGGTCAGCATTTTTCACACAAAGGGGTCCAAACAATTTTATTAGCATCATTATAAACCATTGATCAATATGATGTACGGTTTAGATTGCTATTTCTATAAAGGAGTCGACTCTACACACAAATAAGCCAAGTCGCTAGATTGTACGCATATGTGTGGTTTCGCTTCTAAAACACGCGAGTTCGATTCGTTTTTGCGCTGAAATTATTTTATTTTTTCCGATTCAAAACTCTCCCCTCTCTTCTATCGGTGCACACTCCAAGCACAGCCAATAAGCGCAGCCCCTCCCCTCTCTTCTTTTGCGATTCGAACCTCTCCCCTCTCCCCTCCTCTATTCCGATCACAGATATCGTAGAATCTCAGAAAAAAGGAAAGCAATCTTTGTGCGATGTGCTCTCCCTTCGCTGCTCCAGAAAAGGAATAGAGAGCCTGTACGCTCCCCCCCAGCACCGTCATCCTTTATTGCGCTAGGGTTTTGCTCTCATTCTAAATCAGCCACCTCAAGCCGTCAATTCATTTCTCTCGCGAAGCTCTCCTCTATTGTGCTCCTCCGCCCCCCCCTGACGATTCTCTCGCCGAGTTGCGCATTTAACCCCAACAAGGTCTACTGTTCTCCACCTCCTGCCTCTACGTCATCCGCGAAGGTGAAGGTACCATCCCCATTTCAATTTCTATTATTATGTTATCTAATCCGCATTATTAGTTCTCACGTTTTGCTTTTCAATTGAATCTACCAACGAACTGACATTTCAATTATTATATTCGTTAAACTTATTTAGTCTACTCAAAATCTTACAATTTTGTTTGATTGTGCTTAACTTTGATTCCCTCAGTGCCCTGCCCAAGAGTTGGGGAGCGAAAACAATTATTGAAGGTTAACAACTATCCTCAATATATTTTGGCCCTGATAAAAATCCCATTTTTTTAACGTGGGATTTCATTTCATTTCATTTCGTTGAAAAATTCTTGATCAAAATGAACATATTTGGTGTCATTTGGTTGGAATTCCTATGTAATTAAATCCAACGAAAAGAACATTTTGATCGGAGTTTTTGTCTCTTTGTTCCTATAAACAGGTGAGATGCATCATGACTTTTTAAATTTCTAGCGTATAATTCCTTTTGGGATTTTGTCTTTTTACATTGTTTTTTGGTTTTTTGGTTTTTAAAAATTGGCTTCACTCAGCTTTCTTTCTGAATTTTTTTGTTTCAGTAAGATGAAGGGTTATCGTTGGTGGTACAGGTTCTTATTAGGATGAATGAAGCGCTGAAATCACAAAAATGTACAGGTTTTTATCTGTTGATGCCTTGACCTCTTCTTAGAAGCTCATGATCGGTTAGTTATTACTAATATGATAAATACTGAATACCAATTTTGAACTTTCTTTGTTTCCTTCTCTTATTGGAGTTTTACAGATGTTTACATGATAATCCCTGAGAAAATTGGTCTTTATATGGACTTATAAGCTTAACTGGTACATGAGCATCAAATTTTTCTTTAAAATGTGCTGGTAAGTGTTGTACAGTTTATTTATCCTATGTAACTAACATCTTTGGTGGCATTGTTTGGGTGAATACATGTACAAAGTGATTTAAGCACCACTTCATAAAAATGCTCTATTATAGCAAAAACACATTTGAATTGGAGAGCACAACTCGACAGGATTTGGTGGGAATAGGAGGGCTCGACTCAGATTAAGGTGATTTTGATTCATGGTATGCATAGCTGCTATTTCTTGCTTAAATCAAGTTTAATTTCTTCTTTGTTCATATTGTAAAAATGAATTAGATAAATTTAGTTGCTGACGGGCAAATTTGAATTGTTGTAAGTCATGAGTTCTTTGATGTAGGCATCCTTTCAATTTTTTATTAAATTTTCCTTCACAGATAATGTGCAAGGGTAAATCTAGAACATAAGCTGGAATTCTTAAATATTATGAAAGAAATCATATGGCAATTTGATATGTATATAATATTTCATTATTAAATATTAGTTCTGTTCTTTATTTAAATTCATTTCTTTTAATAGCTCATGTCTTTTTTCATAGGTTGTTTCCTTCTGGCCAATAGCATACAAACTGTGTATGTTATACGTCAGAATCATGAGATTAGTGATCGTAAGTAACATCTAATTCTAGCCATCATGATGTGCTCTCTTTTAGAGCTTCGTTTGATTCTGGTTTGTTTTTTTTTTGTTGAAATTTCATGAACTAAAATGAGTATCATCAGCGGAATTTATTATTTCAAGAACTAAAATCTAAGAGATAAATTAACTATTATGCAATCATATTTCTCACTACCAATTTTGCTTGTCTTTGGTAAGTGCTCTTCTTTTTATTTTTTACAATTATCTTTTTTTTGTTTGCACTTTATTGTCTTTGGTTGTATATCTATTTTAATAAGATCATAGATCAAAAGAATGATTATTGAAAAAATTGTCACCCTTTTGTAAAATCAGCAAATCAGCTTAAGGTAAGGTCATGCTGCTATAGAATGCACAATTGCAAAGTTAATGACAGATTGATACTCTTCTTCAAAGCTTATTTGAAAATGGAGTACAATCGCTTTCTTTGTTTGATTTGTTAATGGTAGAATCAGAGAATTAGAGTGGGAATAGAGGAGGCGACAAAGAGGCACTGCCGAGGGATTCTGGCACCTGTGAGGCAGCAAGTCGAGAGACGGCTGAGAGAGATGGATGCACAGCTGTAGAGAGAGAGGAGGAATAACGCTGAGCTGGAAGAGAAGGTTAGGCGATAAGCACCGAGAGCCAGATATGGTTTGATGTAGCTAGAAATAGCACGTCATGGCTTCTGCGCTTCGATCCACACTCGATCAGGCTTTGCCGTTAGGTGTCACGGCTGCTGCCGTAGAAGATTCTCAATTAGATGATGCTCAATCTTGCTGCTCTATATGAAGATGGAGATGAAGTTGAAGTGTTGTCGGGTACTAACATGCGTCATTGGGTCGAGCGAGGCAGTGCAAGGGTGGGGAGAGGGAAGGCAGTGTCCCATTTTTGCCATGTTGGCATCTCTGTTTGTGCAAGGAGTGTGAACGGATGGCTGTCCCATGTCCTATTTGTTGCTCTATGAAGAACGCCGCAATAAAGATTTTCTTTGTTGAATGAGGGTTTTGCAGTCTTTGTTTTTTCAATCAATTATAATTGAAATCGTGATGTGCAGAGGTGAGAAAGGAAGAAACAAGCCTGGTTGTTGAAAACTAGAAAAAAAAATATATATATAGTTTTGTATTGACTTGTTGGTTTTAACTTTTACGTGCCTTGATTTTCTTTATATCGATTATAATTTGTTGGTAGATTTGAGCCTTTGACATAATTAGTTTTTCTCTTTTTGGAGATATAAACGCTGAAGCGTCATTACTAACTTGGATATAGAACCTTTTCTGGGATTAGTAAATGATTTCTGCTCTTGACAACTTTTTTCTAATTTTTGTTTCAATTTTTAACAATATTATTATTTCTGCACTTCTGATTGGTAAAAAATATTCAAATTTCTGAATATTTTTAACTGTCAGATTCTGAAATCTTTTTTATATATGTATTTTCTTGTTTCTTATCGCATAATAGCGTCCTTGAAATCTGTTTTTCCTTATACAAGATGTGTAGGCGCGCATTGCATTTCTAATTGATAATTTTAATTCCTTATTTGCATTCCTATAAGATTTGAGTATCGTAGATAATTTTTGCCATTTTTATATCAAGATCAAATCACTACATTCCATAAATTTGATCGAAAATATCCATGAAGAAATGTCATTTTAACCTTGATGTATACTGATTAAAAAATCAAATATTTTATTACTGTTAGAACAAAGATTTGAGTATCTTGATTTTCTATGAATTATACATTTGAGCGAAAATAGCCACAAAAAAATGTCATTTTTACCTTGATGTATACTGATTAGAAAATCAAATATTTTATTACTGTTAGAACAAAGATTTGAGTGTCTTGATTTTCTATGAATTATACGTTGTTATTATTTAGATATTGAGAAAATCAGATTTATGCACAAAAGAATCTTTTTTGAGGAATGCTAGAGTCCAATATATTGGACGGATGGACTCCGTCCAATACGATCGATTTTACGTTTTTAAATTTTAAATTAAATGACCAATCCGAACCATTCAATAAGTTCTCCATATTGAAAACTTATAAAAAACTAATTTTTATATTTTTTCGAAATTTTTAACTATTTTTTGGGTATTTTAGAAAATTGTTGTTATTGGACGATCCATAATGTTTATATCATGAATTAAAAAAAAAGTAAAAAATTTCAAAAAAATGTAAAAATTGGTTTCTTATAATTTCAATATAAAGAACATATTAAACGGTTCAGATCGGTCATTTGAAATTTAAAAACGTAAAAACGATCATATTAGACGGACCCATCTGTCATATATATTGGACACTAGCCTTTCTCATCTTTTTTATATCATACTTTATTTACTGTTTTCTTAAAAGCCACAAGCAAAGCAATGATAGATTTACTCTCTCTTTCTCTCTTTGGTATTTTTCTTACAACAAGGTATGTTTTTCTTCATATCATATCATATATCATATATTGTGATTCGAGAATCTTATCATCTTGTATTATTTTTTTTTGTTTGAGACAATATACTTTTTTTGTAAAACTTCTTATTGAGAAATATTTTTTTCATCGAATTATTTTTTGGACTATTCACATGTCTACTTTTATCAATTCTATTTGTTTAAATGGGTGAATACAACTGTTACCTTCAGTACCGATCAATACAACTTTAACCTTAAATTTTGAAAATAGACAACATATCTTTATAAAATAAGATTTTTTTTTTTATATATATCACATATTAACGTCCGCCCACACATTGGGTGGGCGATGCTGCTAGTAGAGAATAAAGAAGAGATGAAAAATTAGATTAGATTTTAAGCATGCTTTAAAAAAAGTCATAAAATAGCTTTGAGATCACTACTTAGTTACTTTAATTTATGACGACGTTTTAATTGAACCTTTTCATGTCTTTCCATCAATTGAGCATAACTCTTTTTCAGTAGGCCTAATGCACATGTCATCGTTTTTTTTTGAAGGTTAATGCACATGTCATCGTTAATAATTCTCACATCTGATGTGACTAGTAAATTGATAGAAAATCCTACGCAACGACTAATTATAGTTCATTTTCGTTGAATTTTACAATCTGACACAAGTGATTTAAATAAAAAGAAAAAGAAACATTACCCCGATCTGCATACGATCCACACTATACTTGAGATTTTTTAATGCCATGTTTTATCACGTCCATTGCTATCTAAATCACAACAGGGACAAAAAGAATGAAAAAAACAAGAGGAAAAGGATATTGTTTGAAGCACGCTACTCACATTATAGACTTTTCATTTTCCATCGATTTCTCATTAAACAGGTTGGTTAAGCAGTAAAATGAAGAGTTGGTGCCGACGGTGACAAAATTTGTCACGATCCTCCTGACATTTGCAATTTAATTTCATGGCACGTACTTGCAGGGTTGCACCGGTGATACAACAATACAAGAGAACCAATTACGTATTGGAGTGTATTGCTAGAATGTCCAGTGACTTGATAGCGGCAACTAATCATGTTGGACAGGATTTACAAAAAATTTTGAACTTGGTAATGCTATTTAATTTTGTTAACTATCTATTTGGTTCAGACAATCGAGTTAAATTTTTTTTAATAGTTCGGTTGAAATTTGTTGCGACTTCAGAGACCATTTTTTTAATAAAAAGATTAAACCTATAAATTTAATTTCAAATATATACCAAATTAAATTTACCGCATAATTGGCTATATATATTTAATAGAATGGCTAAAGCGCCATCGATTTTCTATCGATTTGTTTTTCGAGATCCAAAATTCAAACAATTGATCCAAATCTTTCAAATTGATCACAATATTGAAATACCCTTGGAGACCAAATTTTACATTTTTTCAATTTTTTTCTATTTATTATGATATTTTCAAATTGGAGGGCCCGAAATACTCTAATCATAATATTTTAAAAAATATCATAATAAATAACAAAAAAATCGAAAAAATATAAAATTTAGTCTCTAAGGATATTTCAATATGGAGAACAATTTGAACGGTTTGGATTGACCATTTGAATTTTTGATCTCAAAAAATGACTCGATGAAAAATTACTTCAAAGTTAAATGATGGTTTAGCGAAATAAATTCACGTAATTTAACAAATGACAATATTAATGGATGCGGAGCGGAGTCAGTGCCACACTATTTTTTTTTTCTTATATAGAGAATGGATTTTATTTTCATTATAATTGAAAAGGAGATTAAGCGTGTGCGTAGTAAATTATGTCTCTTTAAAACAATATCATCTCAAATGAAAAAATAATTCACAATATCAATAATAATGTTCAATGGAGCATTTGTATCTCTTAGAAATAAAATTAAGATTACTACTTTGAAATTAAAATATTATTTCTAGATGGTTGTGAATAAATTTTTTTTAGATTAAGAGTATTTTTTTTAAGTGATCCTACATACATAATTAATTTTTATTTCTTAGTGTGTTTGGATAATTTTTTTATTCATGTTAGTAAGTTGTTAGGATTTCATATTAAGAAGATGATTCAAATACATTAGGAATAAAAAAACTATTATAAAATTTGGACCACTTTTAAATAACTCGATCTCTACATCTAAAAAAAATTATTCTTAATAGTTTAGAAATAATATTTTTTTTAACTCTGAATAATTTTTTAAATTTTATTCTTTAAGCGATCCAAATGCACCGTAGATATAAAAATGGATTAGATAAAAGAGATTCACCCGAAAGTCTAAGGGGCCGTTTGGATCGCTTAGGAATTTGGGGAAGTTGCAATTTCTATGAATATATTTATTGGGAAGTGTGTAACTTTGTGAAGAGTTTGGATTGTTTATAATAAATTTATGGTAGGAAGATTAAATTCTCCAAATTCCTTGGGAATCCAAACATCCCCTAAGAAACTGTCATCTCAAGATGACACAATAAGGTGGGATCTAGGAGTGTTGGCATAGAACTAGCCTACAACTCTATTTATAGATGGTGCTAGGAATAAGGGAATAACTTTTTTCTAGACTTAAATTTATTTCTAACCATCTAAAATTTTCACAAAGTTACACATTTTTCAATATTATTTCTCTTATTCCTAAGCGATCCAAACGGAGCCACATGAAGATTTTTTTTGAAAATGTGAAATATAAAATACAGTGCTAATAAAGTTATCCAATATGTCCAACCTACTCTAATATTGAAAATCTCTAAATTATTGAAACTCTAATACAGTGCTAATTATTGAAAATCTCTAAATTATTGAAAATCTCTAATTTACTCTAATATAAATTATTGAATCTCTAAATTAGTGAAAATCTCGGATCACGACAACTCGATCTATTCTATACTTTAATCCTGATTCCGCCACATTGAACATCACTTGCCGCGTCGCGCAGTGACCGGTGAACACCGAAATGAAATCCAGTCCCGCGCGGGACCGTGCAGCGCAGGAATCACAGCCGTCTGATTTAATCTCAATGGCAAAGAGAGCCCCGTGCATGTAACTAAATTGATAGGCCCGAACCGTCCAGATCAGATCGGACGGTTCGTAGGCTGCGCTGGACGGTCCCGCGCGAGAGCAGATGGGGATTCGTGAACACCATATTGCCAAGTGCATCATCAAAGTTAGAAATTTCGTTATGTATAAATTATTGGAGATGGGCTAAAATCAGCCACGACTGACAGATGCAACCGTCAGCTACGATCAAATCTCAATTTTCGTGATTCTAACAATCGATCCGAACCGTTCAATGTGTTCTCCATATTGAAATCTCGTTGGAGACAAAATTTTATATTTTTCTGAATTTTTTTAGTATTTTTTTGATATTTTACAAAATTCTTAATCTAAACAATTCTGGACCCTTCAATAACTATAGTTTTTAAAAATCTCAAAAAAATAGTAAATAAAATCAGAAAAATGTAAAATTTGGTCTCCAAAGAGATTTCAATATGGAGAACACATTGAACGGTTCGGATCGACTGTTAGAATCACGAACATTGAGATTTGATCGTAGCTGACAGTTGCATCAGTCAGTCGTGGCTGATTTTAGCCCATCTCAAATTATTGTTGAACTATTTAATGTATATTTTATAGGTATTAATTCTTCGGATATTTCTCTTGTGAATTTTTGCTTGAATTTGTTAAAATCACTAAAACTTCACAATTATTTTGGTTATTTCTCGATTAATACATAAGAAACCTTATGATTACATAGACGTTGACATTCCCTATTATTGATGTCAAATTAACTGTAGATGACGTCAATATCCGTTTTTGTCAATACGTACAGTGATAAGAGAGCAAAAAGCGTGGCAATTAATATATCTTACACACTGTTCACTCTCCATGTTGGAAAATTCATCATTTCAACATATATTTTGTCAACCGAACTATTCTGAAATTTATGCTACCGGAACAAATTGAGTCAATTAATTAGTGTACCTACTATTCATCTCGTTCATGCAGAAAACAACCATTTATCCGCGAGTGACTCGCTACACTTAATAACAGACCATATATTCTCTTTGTGTTTGGATGAGCCGGAAATATAATATAAGAATAAAAAATTTCAATTTGCGTGCTTATTCTTATTCATATACTAACAAAATCATGATATAAAAATAAAAAATAAAAATAAGCACGCAAATCGAAATTTCTTATTATTATACTCTACTTGCGGCTCATCCAAACACACCCGGCCGAGGGCGAGACAAGGAAGAGGGACACCGGCACGTGTGGGTGAACCAGCGAGAAGATTTTGTGATCGTACGGTGTGAGAGAAGAGAGGGACAAAACGAAGTGGTGTCCTGTGCATGTGTGTGATTGGATTATTGGAAGGTAAATGAGGATCCAATGTCTTGGACATTGAATAGAGAAACTGTGCAAGGAGTGGTCCATTGATACATCGCCTAGTCTACACATGCACGTCTCGGTTGCTGTTCTGTGAGCAATTGGGTGCATTAATCCTCTACCAAAGCATGGAACTTGCCGACGACATTGTTAGTTGTACAACCGCAACACTGTAGAGCACTAGAGCAGGATTTGGAATTTCTTTTACTGTTACAAGATTGCACAAATATTAACGGTGAATATATACGATGGATATATGTTAGTTCAATACTACAAGTTCGGTGTTCTGTGCCTGTATCAATCTTTAGCCATTTCCATCCACCTTATTTTTTTATTTTATTTGGGAAAAAATAATAATGATATCCATTGTAAATAATGTTGGAACATATTCATAAAACTTAAAATTTTCGATGACCATTACATCTTTTCCGTTGCATCAGTTATGAAAATTAACTTATATCTTTAATGCATTTATCCCCACTACTAGTTACCGTTTCTTTGTCAATTGAATATGGAATTCATTTTGATCAATTATCGTTGCTATACATATTCTATTTATATCCATCTTGTAGTTCATGAAAGGGCAGAACATAGAAGATATAAACAATATAATAGTTGATAAGACAAAATCTTGATCATATATTTCTATTTCCCATGAAACTTGATATTTCTTGTAGTGATTTAACTTTCAACTCAATTTGAAAATTATTCCGATTGCTTCTGCTGAATATTGTGGAGATTTCTCATCAGTTACTTCTCCGGTCGTGTCCTAAGGAGCGACACTTATTCGTCTTATCTTAGTTGCGGTTCCTCTTGCACGTTAAGATAGAATACGCTTAAGGACAGCGCCTAGCGCGATTCGAGTAAAAACAGTTTTAATTATTTATTTTATTTATTTTAAGCTATCCGAATTGTTTATTTGATTTTGCACCAATAAATAAATATCTAAAGCATGAATAAATCATGCATACTTAAGTACAAAAAAGGAGCATTTAAAATAACAAAATAAAGTTTTTACTAACTAGATTGATAACAAACCGTACGTAATTTAATTAATTTGGATAGTAAATAACTTTGAGCATTTGAAAAAAATATATACAAATTAGCATTTAAGCTGTAATTAAATTCATATGCTAATAATCTAGCTTTTATATTTGTTTGAGTCACACATTCAATCAATCACAGTCATTCGTAATTTTCATAGAACAATCATGTTTTTTTTTTATTAAGAAAAAGCCCATACAAAGACTTGGTCCGAATTTATATATTTTTTAATTTTAATGGATAAATTATGTACGTATGCCACGATGAAACCGATAATACTCGGATCCACATCCTCAACAGTCGAGTTTTGGCGGTTTAAAGCAGCCAATTTTTTTTTTTAATATTTTGAACATTTTAAAATTTAAATATTGAAACCAAATTGTTAATTTTGTTCAATTTTATGGGTGATGCATTTTCATATAAATTTTATGAAATTTTAAGTTGATTTGATACTAGATCAAGTGGTCAACAAATGAACGGATCTGGTTAACTATCACTGATTAATTCTAATACGTTCATAATTTGATCACTTAATCAAATATTAAATCGATTTCAAATTTTATAAAACTTACATGAAAATGCATCGCCCGTAAAATTGAACAAGATCAACGGTTCGGATTCAACATTTGTATTTTAAAATGTTGGAATATTAAAAAAATTGGCTGCTTGGAATAGCCAAATCTCGCTGTTGAGGATGTGGATCCGATCGATAATACTCGCTTCGTTTACACCCTTTCTATACCAACTATAATTAATTAATCTGAATTCGAAAGATGTTTTAATGCAGAAGAATATTTGCTTATTGTCAATTTCGAAGAAAATATGTGCTGCTTCTTTGCGTAGCCGATTTCTTTTATATGGGTGCGTTTGGATCATTGGAAGAAAGAAGAAGAAAGAAGAAGAAAAAAAATTATAAACAATCCAAACTCTTCACAAAATTACACACTTCCCAATACTTCTTTTCATTTTTTCCTTTTCCCTTCTTCTCACACCTATCCAAACGGAGCCTATATATTTGTATTTGAGACCATTGATCTTTTACATCTCATAAGGTAGTACCATGCTATTAATTTGTAAACAGATGATGCTTTTCGAATGGAAGACGCAACTTAAAACTGAATACAAATTATTGAATACGGTACAAATAGGATAAACGGGTAAATATGAGTCGCTACACTTTTTTATGATGAATATACGATTCACCAAAGACATTATTCCGGTCCTCATGGTAATCCCTCAGGATGGGTCCCGCTTTCAGTATCCAAGCAATCTTGAATCTTCAGTGGTATAAGATTTCTGAAATTACTTCAACCTCGACCTTAACTATTACTTAAATTAACACATGTACAGCTGTACTGAATTATTATATTTAATCGTTGAACATCTATAAAATATTCTCTAACTATACACACACTCATGAGTCACGAACCTTCCAAGCTCTTTCTTTTGCAAGTTTTGACCGCACGAGAAGAAGTTGCGTCTGACGTCTTTCTCTTGCTCGTGTGCAAGTCAAAGACACCCACTTTACCAAAATTCAGATTAAGATTCGGCCAGCGTGGCATGCCGGGCTGTCTCCACGTTTGGTATTTGCCTCGTCATTTTGTTCGCTCCTACGACTAACGAGTTGCTTAAAACGTGCACATCAATGCGGCAGTCATGATTGTTATTGGCATCAAATCACTTGCTTGATATATGCGAATCTCTAGTGTCAAATTGTGTCTACTGTTGTCTAATTTTGTCTAAGTGGGCGATAATCATGAGTCTAATATATAACAAAGGTTTTCGGTGATATACTGATTCCTTGTAACGTGCGAATGTCGTGTCAAATTATGTCTAGTGTTGTCTGACTTTGTCTATATGGTCTAGAATGATGTGTCTGTTCTTATCTAATGACAAATGTTTCAAAGGAGCTACTTTCGAGGTAGAAAACATCATATGCGTTTTCTTAATTATTTAATTATTTTTTTTAGCCAACTATCTGATTTAATAACTTGATAATTCAACTCTTAAATCATACCATATGCCTCCTTTAATACTTATCATTTCAAATCTGTCCAAAATTTGTTTGTTCTTAATCTAATTATTATCTAATTTTATACCTCCTTTTGATAGTAACAAAAGGAAATAATCTTATTTAACATTTACATATAAGGAGATATTTAGCCTTTTATAATACTAAAAGTATGTTTGTTTGTTTTTTTTTTAAAAAAATAATTCTCTATTGCTCCCGGTAAGGTGAGTAAAAAATTCATTGCACATAATTTACGAATTATAGGGATGAGAAAAACTCGGTTCTAACTCGAGTTGGTAGATTTTGAGTTGAGCGAACTTGATCGGTTAAGGAATTTAGTTCAAGTCAAGCTCAACTTGACTCTCTAAAACTTGTGAGCCGACTCGTCATGTAATACGTTTATATATCAAACAATATTATCAACATAATTTAAGAGTTTTAAAAATCCATTAAAAAATATTAAAATTATTTATAATAAATTTTCATTTTAAATAATTTTATATACATTAGAACGAGTTTAAGCATATTTGCTTCAAATCAATAAAAAACTTTTAAATACCACAATTTCAATGTTTATATTTTAATATAAATAACTTACTTTTAATTTTAAAATAATATACAAATTAAATAAAGAAAAATTTGAAGTAATCTTTGTTTTAAACTAACTCATAGATCACGAGCCAACTCGATTTGGAGACAAATTGAATTTGAGTGACTCACAAACCTCAGAAGTGTTTCAACTCGACTCAAAGCCAACTCAAATTACAACCGAATAGTTCAAGTTGACTAGAACTCGACTCATATTCATATGCAGGTTTAGCTGCCGTTGCATGGTTTCTCCTTTTCTTTTTTCTTTTTTCCGTTTTTCCACATCGACTTGAACTTGAGCCCTCCGTCTGAGTCACCCATGAACTTCACTGATTTTAATCTCCTTCTGTCCATTCTCTCCACCTTTTTCTCTCTCAACCTCAGTTCACCATTTCCTGTCATTGATTATTCAGGTGATCATGTGCTAAGAGAAGATTTCAATTTTTAATTAGTGCTTTGTGTGCTCATCTATCTGACCAGTCTACCATTCTTCTAATATAACAAAACGTTAGTGAAAACAGACGATGTTAATCCTTCATTTTTTTTCCTGACAAAGCGCGTTTTTCTGTCAGCTTGATTTACCAGAAAGATTCTACTAAATTTTTTTTTGTTTTAATAAAATTTTGTTGGTTGACTCGCCAACAAATTTTGAAAAAAAAAAAATCACACATCTGTAGTCACCAATTGTACTGATTTACGACACACAATAATGGAAGTTGCAATATGTCGTTCTTGATTCAGCTTTTTTAACCCATAATTAAATTAAAAATGTCAACTACATATATATATATACGAACTGCAAAAAAAAAAATTGATCTGTACACTTCACTCCTGCCCTCCGAAATATTGTCACTTGAGGCACCGCTTAGTCGTTTTAATTGTAATTAAGGAAAAAAACCATTCAGTAATTTAGGAGTAGAGTTTTGCCTTCTAAATTTTGATTAACACAGGGTATATTTGAAAGTGGTGTGAAATAAGAACAATAACAAAAACAAACTTATTTTTGTTCTTGTTCTAGTTTCATATTTTTGTTGGAACAAGAGCGATGTTCATTTTGTTCTTATTCTCATTGTTTTCTAAATAGTGCCAAACAAAAAATAGTTTGTTCTTATTTTCTTATTCTTATTATATGAACTTCCAAACATACACAAAGAAAACACCAAAAAAGACAGAAAAAACTAAAAGAATTACATGTCTAAAAACAAGAAACAAAAAAAATATCTGCAGATGTGACTTGATTATGAACCACAATCTGATACATTGTTCAACAATAATATATTAATTGCCTCTCTAGAAGCAACTCCAGTTCATATAATTCCAAACTCACAGCGGTGATGAATTAACCGACATGTTAAATATCGTACATCAAGTTGGCACGGCTACGTGCCAAGTAGGCCCCTAATTTGAGATGCATGAATCTATCAAACTTTGCATTCGTACTAGCAGTCACCACACCGATTTTTTTTTTTCAACAGCAATAAAAAAAAAAATCTAAAAACAATTTTATTTATTATTATTTTTTTTACAAATTTTAATACATTAGTAAATTGCTAGACATGCTAACAGTCGATAAGATAACTGATCACCGGAAATAGATAACTTAAATGTATGTGCATATTTTGATTTTCCTTTGGCGCATATATATTGAAAGCACTAGAAAAGTAGACTGTGCCCGCACTAAAATACAACACCGATAGGGGTGGGTAACGTTAATAACGGAAACGGAATGGGGTGTTCCGTTTTCCGTTCCGTTTCAATAAACGGTATGTACCGGCTGATTCATATTCGTTCCGTTTGGACGGAACGTAACGGAACGGTTATATTTACACTGTATTTCATAAAAATGAATCACGAAATGCATTCCGTTTTCCGTTCCGTTTGTGAAACGGAATGAAATTTCATTCCGTTATTCGTTCCACATGGACGGAACGGAACGGTTTCGCGATTTCGCGTCATTCCGCGCCCACCCCTAAACACCGATGCAAACGAGTGTAGCAGATGGAATCATGGAGGTGATTATATTATGTTTCTTCGAGTACTGATTCGATCTCTGTTTCTGTTTTTGCTTGCATCGACTGTCGTGATGATACTCAGGCAGCATCATGTGCAAATGATATTCTTGCTGCATGCGAATCATTCTCCAGCTTCCACGTTGCTTCGTTTTGCCACATAAGGACTGCGTTTCTTTGTTTAATTAATATAATAGTAAATATGAGGAACCAATATATTCTTTTCTGGTGACCCAATGATCCGGATCTGATTCTGATCCGGTTTTGTTTGTAAAGGCTGAATAGGTCAGGTTAGACTGAATCATAACAGATCAGGCCCAATAACAGAGGCTTCATTAAAAAGCCTCTTCATGGCACAATCTTCTCTTTCTTTCTAGTCCACAATTATCATTTGGGCCTCCTATATTTATTTTTTTTCTATTCTGTTATACTTAAAAAATGGTCTTAACCAATTAGCGTGTTGACCTTTTTACGTATTTCTAACTATCAAAAAAAGAGTGATAGTATTTAACAACTTATAGTCTGCATAGAACAATTTTTTTGACTGTCTTGTCTTTCTGGGCTTGCCATTTAGGCCTGATAGGACTATATTTAGCACATGATCACCTGAATAATCAACCTCAGTTCATCGTCCATATGTATTTTCGTGGTATTTTCGTAATTTCGATCGTTTCGTTCAAGATGAAACGATTAACGCAACAGTCCATTGCGTGATCGTTTTACACGTTATGCACCCATACTTCTGAGCAGCTTCTTAAGTTGCGTTGTGTGGGCTTCACCTACGCCTTCCAAATTTACAACCTTGAGGACCTTGCACTGAATAATCATTTTGGTATCTGCATGAATTATCGTATGGATCGGATACCTCATATCTTATCACGAACGATCATAATGAGTCAATTGTCCTAGAACACACACACGACTGATTGGTTTTCTTATTTTTTTCATTATGATTATTATTATTATTTTATTTTTTGTTTTGGTCCTGCACATAGTTCGTTGACAGTACTCAGTTACTCACCTATTATGAATTGTTAGACACTTAGGCCCCGATCAAAATGTTTTTTTTTTTCACGGGATTTCATTTCAATTCAATTCAATTCAATTCAATTCAATTGATTTCACAAGATTTCATTGGATCTAATTATATAAAAATTCCAATCAAATGACACAAAATCCGTTTATTTAGATCAAGAATTTTCTAACCAAATGAAATGAAATCACATATTTAAAAATGGGATCTTGATCAGGGCCTTAGACTTCTCTTTTCTGTTCCTTTACAAGAATATGGAGTCTTTTTTTTTTAAATATGTTTTAAACCTCATATCTTTTCATCATTCAACCTGCAAAAATTAAAGGGTCAGTATTTTAGTTTCTTCCGGTATAAATCTACATCACAAATATATTAGGCCCTGATTAAAATGATATATATATTTTTTAACGTGGGATTTCAATTCATTAGAAATTTTTTTATCAAAAATATATGAATTTGATGTCATTTGGTCGGAATTTTCATATTATTAGACTCAATGAAATCTCGTGAAATCATTTCCAATGAAATGAATTAAAATGAAATCCCGCATAAAAATTATTTTGATCAGGGCCTTAGACTTTTATAGTTGAAATATTTCAGATTTATGGTATTTTAGCAAGAGATATGCTAAAAATAATCCTGAGTAGGGGTGGCAAAAAAAGCAAATTCGACTCGCTTGAAATTATTTTAAAAATGGCTCGAAATATAATTTTGTTAACTAATGTATATATTAGTACATAATTGGATATATAATATATTTATTTATTATATATAAATGCTATTTTTATTTAAAACATTAGTTTGTAAATAAAAATAATATTATAATTGATCAATATTAATTAATTTTAAACGAGCTCAAGAAATGTAACAGAGAAGAAGAAAAAGAAGAAAGTATGTAGATAAGTTTTCTCAGAATCAATTGTTTATTAAGCTTAATCTTTTCAATACACTGAGCACCTGTATATATAAATATATAATGCAAGCCTCTAATTTACAAGAAAACGAGAACCCAAGTCTTATAATAACGGACTATCCTAATTATAGATTGTCTATTGCAAATCACATGACATTGTAGATATAATGAGTGAAGTCACGTGACAGGAGATGAAAACAGTATCGCTTGAGTTACCAAGCGATGCTTGGGAAAGCTCAAGTCAGTATACTGGTAGTAGCTTACCAGTACACTATGTGTTGACATTATCTTTCTTAATAAATTTGTATATTACTTGCTTAAAAATATATATAAAGTACTATAATTTAGCTCGACGGGCTCGTTAAGAAATACTATACAATTACTCGATTCGATTCGACAAAACTCAAATTAATTTCAAATCAAACTTGAGCGATCATTAGCTCGTTCGAGCTCGACTCGTTGCCAGCACTAAATTCCTGAGAGCATTTGAGACACTATATAATGAAATAGTAAACACATAAAAGTTTTGAGACCTTGTCAGTGTGTTGACGACTTTTGTAATGGGTGTGGTTAGGGGTGTACAACGGGTGAGTTGACGATATTTTAGCAAAATTTGAACACAACCCGACAATGCCGGGTTAGAAAATAAATTTAGTTAGCCCACCCGTAACCCAAAAATCATTTTTTGGCTATTACAATTTAGTTCGAGATAAATTAGAGGCATATTCGAAGCATCTTTCAATTTTCGAGACCTCGTGAGAGGCATATATGGCGTACACGACCATGGAGGAGATCGAAACTTCGTGAGAGAAGATATATTTGAATAAGGACATACGGAAATGTGAGGTGGAGAGGAGTAAATAGTGATAAACGGGTGGGTTGAAATATACACGGGTTACTAGTGCAAAAATCGTAACCCAACCCAATGTAACGGGTTTGTCAAAATTAGAACCCGTACCCGACCTAACATTATGCTAACCCGGTAAAAAACGGTTCGAGTCGGATAGGTTGAACGGATTGAGCGGGTTCACGGTTTTTTTTGTACACCCCTAGGTGTGGTCGTTTATGTTTTCTCATGGAATTGGTGTTTCAGGTGTAATTATGACGCACTATGTTTAGCAAGAATTTGTTTTGTGTGTGGCTGTGTGTGTGTGTGTTTAGGTGGAGGGAGCAGCCGGGGATAGCGGAGTAGAGCTCAATAAATATCTTATACAGCACTAAACTGATTGGTCGGCTCCAATATTTTATTCATTGATTGATGATGGAGTAACAAGTGGCACAAAATTCTGCTCTCTTGACTTTCTTACTCAAACTGGAAATAAAAGAGAAAATCAGAACCTACTTTTCTCATTTTGTACTGACTGTATCAAATGCTTCAACTGAACAGAATAAAAAAAGAGTGAAATTGGCAATAATTAACCGGGCCTAACTGATAAACAAACTTCATTACTTTCATTAAAAAAATCCTCTGATCATAAATTAAACTAAATATCACTATGCATATTATTCTACTAGTCCAATCACCAGCAGTTTCTTGTTCTCTTATGTCGTCTTCATGTTTCCTTTGTTTACTATCACCATAGGATAATGCATCCAGATCCTCACAAACATCTAATTTGTGAGACTTGTATATGATCCCAATCATCGATTTTAATAAACATGAACATTTTTTAGTCATGAAAAATTGTAATTAGCAATATTATGTTTTCTATTTTGAGGTAAAACAAATTTTATTTCTTCTTAAATAGTTGCATATGATGATTTTACAATACATATATAATAGAATATGTAAATCATAAGGACGTTCTTTTACCATGAAACTTGTGATTGACTTAGTTTTAGACTTTTGGTATATGAGAAAACAAAAACCTTAATAATTATATATTTATGAAAAAATGAAAATATAATATTATAAGTATCAAAATCAATAAAATTGTTTCAATATAAATAATAAAAATATTAGTGTAATATGGCCATTTCCGTCCCAAATTTAACGATCTAACGCGATATTAATAATTGTGAGACTAAGTACGTATCACAACTTGAAATTATGAGGTGTGAATATTAAAAATTAATTTGAGACGTCAGTCGCACACTTTATTGATTCTCCCTCACGCTACTCACAGCAAAATAACTTCCATCTCGCGCTACTTCTTCAAAATATTTACACACAGAAGTGGCGACTTAAAGCCATTGGATTTGCTGTCAAATTGAATAGCTCCAGAGCTCCACATCAGCATCAGACTCATACACATCTTCTGCTGCATCCATAGGTGGAGGTGGTGGATCAATGAGCATTCCCTGTGCCATATCCAGGTAACCTTGCATGCCAAACTCAAAGCTTTCGGAAAACGGGTCGACTTGTAATGCATCTCCCTTACTGTTCTCAGTGGTACTGGTGGATGTCCCCTCTTGTCTTTCCTCAGTTGGCCGAAACAGCTCGGCTGCCTCAGCTGCAGCTCTTTGTATGGATCTCGGGCTAGTGCTCCCAGGTACTGTTAGCAATTTTGGCGAATCGGCGAAGTTCAAACAAGCGGACCGCCCACGTAATGTCATTGCCGCCACATCATGTGCCCGTGCCGCCATTTCAGCTGTAGGAAATGTACCTAACCAAATTCTCGACTTCTTGTTCGGTTCTCGTACTTCGCATACCCATCTGTCGGCATTTCTTCTTCGGACCCCTTTGAAGGTTGGGTGCCGTGTCTCCCTGAACTTGGTCCGTCCAGCACGCCGTTTTGGTGGTGCCGAAGAGATGGTATTGTAGGTGTATAGTTCGTCGTCACTGTTAGAGCTCCTTTGAGATTCTTCCATTTCGGTCGTCTCAAGTTTATTGCTCGAGTAAGTGTTGAGACTTGAGAGTGAGTTCGCTTACTGGTTCAAAGAGTGTTGAGAGAAAAAAAAGGAATAAATTAATTTATTACTATTTGATGAGGTTGGTTATGGGATTTGAATGCTGGAGGAATGGAGGAATGATGTCTGGGTATTTAAAAGTTTCCGTTGTTGTTGAACAGTTGAAGTGCAAGTTACAATCACAGTCGCAATCGCAACGCGTTTAGAGGTTACTGCGGATGCCAGGTTGGTTTCAAAAAGGAAGGTTTGGAGAGCCAGCTCAGCTAATATTTGGAAGCATATCTAATTTCTTTGATGGCTGTGCGGCCACTTAGGAATCCAGAAAACAGGGGCTGAGTTGTAAGTGATGCGCATGGTTTTGGGTTTATTTTTTTTTTTTTATTTTGTCTTCCTAAGTGAAAGGGATTTGTTTTGATGTTTGGTTTTGAAGTAAGAGCTTTGCTAAGGATCCTTCAAATTAGGATTACGTAATATATTTTTATTAAATGAAAGTTATTATTGCAAATCAAAAGTATCCTCTAAAACAAGCAATGCACAATGCATTTTAGAGAGTGAAAAAAATATATAAAAACGAAAAGTAGTATTTGTACATGAATTTAAACACTAGTACTTTCTTAGTTGAATAAAATAAAACCAACAGTTTGCAAAAAAAAAAATAGTATTAAATCTAAGAAAAATAGGGTCTATTTTATGTTCATTTTGGTCCTCTGTTGTATGAACCAAAACCGTTGAAAAGCCATAGATAGAGATGTAATTAAAAATAATAAAATTCAACATTATTTGACACTATAATTATAAAATTAGCGTGAAGATTATTTAAATTTCATCGCATTGTGAGAATACATGTTGGTTGTATTGTTTGATAGACCTTTTGTTAACTACTTCTGACTACAAGATTTATATTTACAACTACGTATTTTTTTTGTGTAATGGAAGATAGTAATAGATATGTAATTATCCTCTAATGCCATAGTATTATTGGAAGCTAGACATGTTGGTTGTATTTTTTGTCTAATTTCATCGCACTATGGTCAAATTTTATTAACAAATATATAATTTTCTTGTTACTATTGAATCAAGTACCATACTTCCCTACTCAATAAATGAAATTGTGTTGCGCATTTTGTATGTATATGAGAATTGATCAATAGTCCTTTGTTCTTTATATTATTACAGTGTCCTGCTTTTTAAAAAAATATTTATAAAAAATATATTCTCCACATAAGTATCATACATGACATTATGGTAATTTCGTATCATAGTCACTCCTAAACTCTACTTGTGAAATTGCGCTGAATAAATTTTACAAACCTGCAAATTTAGTTGTTGGGTACAAGTGGGGTACATTTTGCAAAACAAAAATTCCGGTTTCTGTTTCTGTTTCTTTGGAGGCGAGGCTTCTTGAGTTGAGTTTTCAGTTTTGTGCATACGGTATCCGTCATTCCTTGAAGGGAGCTTCCAAGAACCTTGTTTTTGTTGAGAGAATCCAAGAACCTTGTTACTGAGAGCGACATGAACTATTTATTTATTGCTGTAGAGGCTGGCTGCAATATTAGACTTGGTCACTGGACCACTGGTGCATCTCTGATGTGGACCTCCTATTATCCCTTTCACTTGGGATATCATCTATGGGACCTTCATTTTATGGGCCCTTGCGTGTTGGTGTTGGGGACCCATCGGAGCTGAAGACGTCTTTGTTCAGAATTTCAGATTACATGTCAATTCACGTTTAGGGATGTAAGATTGTCTAGACTGTTGATAAATACAAAGCGGATGAAGATTGAAGAATTGACTGTACGGTTATTCTAGACAATTGGACTTTTAACAACCGGAGACTTGTACAATACGACCGTTAAAAATGACAATGGGAGTCTATGACAGCTGGTAAAATTTATGGGTGCTTGATTTTCCAAATTAACGAGTTAGAGCAAGGGTTGAAGAATTTTCAAGAAGAGAAGATTCTTGAGTTTTATAATGTTAGTAACATTAATCAGTTGCAGGGACCGATTCCGAAGACTTTTACTGCCCGGCAAATTTTACTATGATAATTATTGAATTAAATGAACTCAACATTAAAATGTATATAAAGATATTACAAATCTAAAAAAGAGTAAAAGTTTGCACCGTGTCTCTAATGTCAAAAAAGTAAAACAATGCATCATGTCTTTTGATTTTTAGTTTCCTTTTTTTTTTAAAAAAATGCAGTAGAAATTCTTTTCAAAGGTTAGATGCCAATTGTCAGTTTGTCACCCAACATAATCCATTAAAGTAACTAAATTTTAAGTAAATAACTTTTAAACTAATACCTGGTGAGTTTATTAAGGCGTTCTATGATAGCACTCTCTTATTTAACTATGTTGTAATATCAAACAATTTTTTTCCAACGTAATCTCTAACACATTATTAAAAAAAATTGATCCTCTATTTATTTGCAACTTTCATTTATTCATTATAAAAAGAACTCTTTTCACCATAGCTATTGCAACAAAAAACAAAAAAAAAAAACAAAAAGAGCAAGCACTTGAGCTCATATATGTTCAATAAAATGAATAATAATAATAATTTTTTTTTTAATCTTGAATCGTATGGTCAGATGCAAGAAAATTTTTTTGGGACAGTTATTATAATAAAATGACATAAATATGGATAATGGAGAGAAATCAGCGGACCGTTTATAAAAAGAAAAGCAATCTATTACCTGAAGAAGAGTTGGAGAAATATCGGAGAGGATAGAGATGGTCATAGCATCTAACAAAGCACGGACCAGATTCATGGGATTGTACGGGAATAAAGCACCGACCGGCGACCAGGTCATACTTATACCTCTTTTAACGGTTTCATCTCATCATGAGTTTTCCGATGCCTTTTTTTTTTTTGAGTGAATATTCCGATGGCATTTTAGTTATTCTTGTGTGGTACTGGATTTCACTGTGAGTCTCCATGGCTCCGTTTGGATTGGTTAGGAAGAAGAAATATAAGAAAAAAAAAGAAAAAATTTATTATAAACAATCTAAACTCTTCACAAATTTACACACTTCCCAATACTTCTTCCCTTCTTTCCTTCTTCCCACACCTATCCAAACGGAGCTCATATGATTTTGTTTTCGTGGGGGGAAAAAAAGTTTGGATCTAAACAGGGATTAGGGTTTGAGGTTTTGGGTTTAGAATTTAGGATTTAGGATTTAGGGTGCTAATATACTCTTTTTTTGTAAAAAAAATAATGGTGGGCTAATATTTGTATAATAAATAACGGGCAACACTCTATTGGAGGCTTTGGAGCTCATATTCGTATAACAAATCAGAGCTGATAAGCGTCATTCAGCTGAAAGTCATTCGCATTATCCAAAAGCGATTTTTCCGCTCCCTTCCTTTCCCCTCGCGCTCGCGCTCTTATTTTTCCGACACTTCCTTTCCTCCCTTCTCCCCTTGCGCTCTCTTTTCATTTGCATCGCTTCCTCCTCTCCTCCTTCTTTCCATCACGACTTATTTTCCATGGATTTCACCTCTTCCCCCCTATCTTTGTCTTGTTCCACTGCATCTCTGACATGTGCACTCTGACTTGTTTCTTTAAAATGAACATATATGGAAATAAATTGAACATATACAAATATAATATGAACCAAGAATCACAATGTACATATAAAAAAAATGAATACAAATAATAAAGCACAGATATGACAACTAATTGAACAGAAATAACAATAAATTGAACAAATATATCAAATAAACAAAGCAAATGTAACAAATACGTTGACACATATAAAAAGTTAAAAAGTGAAAATAAATTGAACAGATATAACACATAAATTGAACAGATATCTCAAATAAATAAAGCAAATGCAACAAACACGTTGACACCTACAAAAAGATTAAAAAAAAGTGTAAATAAATTGAACAGATATAACACATATAAATTGAACATATGTAAAATAAATATAAAAAAATGAACATACATAATAAATAAACTGAACATATATAACAACTAATTGAACATAAATAACAAATAAACTGAACATATGTAACAATCAATGTGGACTCACAAAAAGTAAACTGAACAGATATAACAACAAATTGAACAGATACAACAAACAAAATTGAACATATATAACAAACAATTTGGACTCATACAAAAGATAAAAATTAATCATAAATTGAACAGGAAAGAAGGAAGGAAGGACCGGTGAAATCGAAAAAAAAACAAATAGAGAGGGAATAGAAGAGAGCATGAAGAAAAAGAGAAGGGAGGAAGAAGAAGGAAGTGAGGGGAACTCACGGAGCAAGAGAGAAAGGAGAGGGAGCCACGCCTGGGAGTGGTGGGAAGGGAGGTAACGCTGGGTGAGGGAAGGTGCTAGCGCTGGGTGAGAGATGCGTTCCGATTAGAAGGTCGGATCAGTAAGTTGGGTGCGGAAAAATGAAGGGAGCGATTCGCTGGATGGTTTGGATGACAATCAATTAGATGGTAAGTAGTAATTACCATAATAAATAATGTGAACTGATGGAGTAAATAATTTTAGGCCATTGTGATATGCAATATTTATTGGAGCTAATAGTTGTGTTAAAATATAATAATAAGTAAATAAAGAAACATCAAATAATTCAAAAAAATCGCTTAAGGTGCACATTACACAATTTTCTTACCAATAAGCTCTTTATCATTATGAATAAAAAAATATATAAGGCACCTAAATAAAATGCAATTACTAATTGTATTCTTAATTTTATTGCACTATGCAACAACAAATTATTTATCGATACTAAACTTGATATTTACTATAGTCCAATTATTACTCAAAATATATTATATATAGTGCATACGTATATATATTTTTTTACAAGTTCAGTTTTTGAAAAATCATAAGACTATATTAAATGAATATTCTAATAAATATTCGGTACTTGGAAAATTAACAATGGTAATAGAATTTTCCATAAAATTCTATCGTTCCAACCAAACATTCATTTCTATACATTTCCATAGTTCCTATACCGGCCTATTCCTGCTACTTATAAAAGCGTATATTCAACAGTTTATTCACTGCTAGATCTAAAATGTATCATTTCTTCTGTATTGTTGATAAATTTGATTTGTGACTGGATGACAATATCTAGAAAAAAAATGTATTTAAGTTGGTTCCTCATCTGACATGAAAAAGAGAATTTATTAGAATAATAATTAATTTTTTTTGCATTTCAGATAGGGAGCACAACACATACGAAAAAAACTTTCAATTAAGCAGAGGCAACAACAGTACCAATTTTCTACCTAAAAACATAAAAAACCTATTAAAATACAAATAATTAACCAATTTCAAGTCCTAATTAGGTTTGAAATATGTCTGAACAAATAAAATAAGAAACATAATTTTGCCAATCGAGTGATTCCATCAAAGCAAGCTTTTGCAATTACTTTTTAAAAGAATTTTGTTTTTCAAAAATGTTTTTTTCTTCCATTTTGTAGCCCAGCCTTCCTTTTTAAATTGGCAAGAAATAATATCTCATATCAGAAATTTATACGAAAATTAATGTGTATTTATAAGCAATATGTTTCCTTATATTCAAATCATTGACATAGTAAAAATTGTTTTATTTCTTTGATGATTGATCTTATTCAAATAATTGACATAGTAAAAAATAATGTGAAAGAAAGTAGAGAGCATAAATAGCGGCTATAATGGATTACAATTCTCCTTCTATTAATATTGAGAAATTTATTTTCCACCCACAAATTTTAGGGGTGTCGACTTCCACGCTCCAACGCGAAGTCGCGAACCCACCCAATAAGTAAACAGGATAGCATGGGTCTAAAATTTTTTACCCATCTAAGGTTGGGTAGGTTATAAGTTGACCCATCTGACCCATTTAACGTCCTATATATTTTTACAAATGTATGTTTTACTTTAAAAAACACAAAAATAAAATTTAAAATATTGATTACTAAAAATATAAAAGAAACATGTTTGGTGTCAAACGCGATGCGAAGTTGAACTATTAAAATTTCAAACGACCGATTCAAACAGCACAATACGATATTTATATTAATTTTCTTGGATACCAAACTTAGACAATTTTTCGAAGTTTTTTTTTTAACTATTTTTCTTAAATTTTTTAAAATTGGATGGAGAATTTTCTAGAGTTGAAAAGAAATAGCAAAATCGAAAAAATATAAAATTTGATCTCCATGAAGATTTAATCATGGCGAACAAACCGTTATAATCTCAAAAATTAAGATCCGAACACGTTTGACGAGCTCAAATCCCAAACACGTTTGACTCCTAGCATTACTCAAAATGTTGAACTATAATGTTCAAAATTTGGAAGTACAAGATTGCATTCTTTTGGTTTGTATAAATTGTAGGACTGACATTATAAAATGGAGCTTGAAATTTAAGTCGTCGAAGTGATTAAGAACTACTCGTATGACTCCAACAAGTCATGGGTTCAATATTAAGAAATAATATTTTTGAAATAGACTTTGAACCTTTTTACATCATACGAAGAAAAATGAAATTGTAAATTTTAAAAAGCTGGATTATATATTTGAAAATTTTGAGGCTATATTAAATTTGTCGTTTCAAAAATATTTGAAAATTTGGCATGTCGGTTTGCCAAGGTTTTAAGTGAAAAATGGAGATCTGAAGTAAGTATTGATAATTTGTGTTGTGAGATTATAAAAGAAAAGGACTTTCAAATTTCAATGATGGAATTAAAAACTCGGTAAGGGAGAAAAATAAACAAGAAAGGAGCGGCCTAAAGATACTGTTTTACAAACTTTCAAATGAAGGAAATTGCGTCTTTAAAAATTTCCCATGCAAATTTTTCTATCACATAAATGCTAATACCGTTCAGTTTTCATAAAATTGAGAAAATCTGCAATATAAAGTTGTGCAGCAATTGACCTAGATTTTAGGTGCATGCTCTTGTTTTCTTTGACAGAAGACTCCGTCAAAAGGGATAAATGATACCCATCTAGATAGCGACCCAGTATGGGGTAATCCAAATTTTAAAAAAAGTATGGGGTAATCCAAACATCAAGCCCTTTTCATTCCAGCCAAGGTTAACTTTAATCAAACTTTAATAAAACAAATATATGGAGCCTGTCTGGCTTGACAGTTAGGCTGATAGGCTCTAAAAACTTCTGCTAAATCGAAGCGCGTTGAAACTAGCTAGAGACAACAAATCTTCTTTCTCCATCTAGATATCCTACAACATATTGGAGCTCCATCATACAAATTAACTCGCTTTTGACATCAGCACAGTTCTGTCGGAGAGCTCTTTTGTGGCAGCTAACAATTTCTGTTCTTTTCAATATGGGTGTTATTAATTATCATTTTATTCCTTTATTATAGTTGTTTCTCCGGTTGAGTCCTGAGGGCAGTAGGACCAACAGAAAAAGACTGATGTTATCGGGCCTGCCCGCGCCGCCAGTGCAGGATACCGGATCCGCATAACCAAATGCAATAAGCAAGCTGGAGCTTTTAAGGTCTCTATTCATTCAAGTCAACCACAAAATTAGATATAACAGCTAAAATGCCCTTTAATTTATTTATTCATTTTTTTTGAAGTTGTGTTATTTTAAAACAATATCAACTGCATCTGATTAGATTTGAGTTAATCTCATTTTTGGTGTAGATTGGAGCTTCGTAACAGTAAGAAAGGAAATTCTTAGTAAATACGTACAGAGAAAGAGTAATACTCAAAAAGGAAGTAGGAACAAATAAATAAACGAGGAGAAAATCGTATCAAGATTTAGCATTTACTTTTGTGGTGAAGTTGCGGGTAATATAGCGTGTGACTGATGTGAGCTTTTTCTCTTTTATTATTAATAGGCCCGTATTAAATATTTACAGGCTTTATCAGGAACCTTATTAACTAGGCCTCTATCTTATTACACCGAATCATACTGGAGCACAGGAGCAGTTTAAAATATTTTCTTTTCATAGCTGAAGATGGGTTGGGCCCATCTGTTTTTAATTTGGGCTAGTAATAAGACTTCTAAACCATCTTTATTTATTAAGGTTCTGTTTGGATCTATGAGAATAAGAGTAGAATTAGTTATTCAGGATTAAAATTATTAGTCTAAAATTTTTAAGAATAAGCTTAATCTTAGAATAAAGATTTTTGTTTGGATGATGTAGGAATAACAATGAGCTTTATCTTTGATCGTTAACAAACCAAAATTTTAATCTCACTTCTTATTCTAACATCTAGTCAGATTAACTAATCTTACTCTGATTCGGAATAAGCTCTTAATCCTAGACTGTTTGGATTGTCTCTTAATCCAGATTAGCTATTTAGTCCAAAATAACTCTTATTCATGACTATTCAAACAGAGCCTAAGATTATTAGAGTTGCAAACCCAACGAAATGATCACAAAACAACCCATTTTTATTATTGTTTTGTTTATGACACAAAATAAAAATTAGTTTACGTTAATCGTTTCTTATCAAAAGGCGATCAAAACAATTGAAACGATCAATTAATTGACAATTAATTTTTATACATGTTTTTTTATTTCGAAACAATCAAAATGTGTAATTGTGTTGGATTTGTTTTTTTGACAATTAATTTTTATACATATTTTTTCTATTTTGCATAACTAACTAATTTGTTACTGCAGTATTCTTGGTTAATCGAATTTATTTATACGTAAAAAATACATCAAAAATACATAAAAATGATATAAAACAGTTAAGTGAAATCAAACAAAACGATCAACAGTTAAACGGAGTTGCGTTTGCAGCCTAAAGATTATGGGGCCGTTTGAATCGCTTAGAAATTTGGAGAATTTGGAGAAGTTGCAATTTCTAGGAATAAATTTATTGGAAATTGTGTAATTTTGTGAAGAGTTTGGATTGTTTATAATAAATTTATAGTAGGAATATAAAATTTTTCAAATTCCTTGGGAAATCCAAACAGCCCCTATATGATTGTAGGCCTCTTGGATAGATTACATACAAGTTTAGTCATAAATTTTGGGCCGAAACTTGATACAATCAGCCTAGCCTGCTGTTGAGAGTTGAATTAAATTAAACTCAAGAAATCTATTATATATTCCAGTAAAATAAATAAAACTGAAAAACAAATGATGTATTGAGTCTAAAGAAATATATGAACTGCTCTTGTAACAACTTGTGCCTCTTTAATCTTTTCATCATAACCCATTTAAGCCACAGGGCAAATAGGTTCATCGAGAATTTTAGCACTTTAACCTTAGTTAGAAATTACGAACTCTAAAATCTAATTACCACAAAGTCCAGCAAAACATTGAAGCGCAATTATTCACCTCAGTTTATCCCACAGGAATTGCAGCAGAAGGAAAAGGAAAGCATCAAATGATGAAGTGGATAAAAGGAAGGAGGCAGAAGCGGACGAGGAAAGAAAAAGGGAGAGAGACCTTGTACCAACTAGGAAACAAAACGCGTGACGTGTCCGTTGCAACGGAGCGAATAGCGGGACCGCCGTTCTGTTGTCGGCTCCCTCATTTCCTCTTTCGCTAAGTCTTCTTGTATTGGGTCCCAAATCCCTCAATTCCATGGCCCATTCGGCCCGCAAATGAATACTAACATTTTTCTCGAAGAAATTTTGTTGCCTTAACCACCACTTTTTGCGCAGCGGAAAGGATTGGATGATTTTTTTTCAATATTTCGTTCATACTTGCAAATTGCAACGTGTCAGAATATCAGCGTGTGCTGATGAACCGGGATAGGGATTCTTCTGTTTTGTTACAAGATTTTGGTGGAAAGTAGAGCAACTTAGGCCCACAGAAAGTACTATTAATTTCCAAATTAAGTGGTTGATTATTAGATTTGCTGCTATTAGATTTGTTGTTTGAATAAAGCTCATCAACCGGACAATTTTGGCGTTTACTGGACAACTATTTTGGTCCGAAGGACAATATTGAAATTCCTTCTTTTTGAATATTAACTAGTATTCCGATTCCGATATGATTTGGTAGGTACATTAAGATGCAATTAATTATTTGAAGTGGCATGGTGGGGTAGATCTTTACACAACTTTGAAATTTGAATATGCATGATATATACTTGGTCGTATTAAAAAAAAATTATGATAAGCATTTTAAATTGGGTCTTGGCCATATTATACAGTTCTACCCTTATAAAATTTTCTGACTTAAAGATCTGTTTAATGTATCTGTATCTTGTAATACAGAGTGTGATTTTATCAATTCTAGTTCGAACTTGCCTGTTTTATTTCTTACAATTATGTATGTGCTTCAATGCGTCGAACAAAAGTACCTAAAACCTTTCAAAAAAAGTATACTAAAATTTTATAAACTCCAAGATGAATATCATTTGGATTCATATTCAATGTATGTTTGCATTAACTTGTTTCCGGTAATACTTAACATTTCTAAAGTTTAAAAGTTTAAAAATCTAGAAAAATTGACAACAGAAAATAATATTGCATTATTTTATATAGTAGTAATTTACTTAACTTGAATTATATCAAATAAATAAAGAAGTAATTTTTTCTTCCAAAAATAATAAGCAAAATTTTTCATTTTTGAGCAATATTTTATTTGTAATTTTTTGTTTTCCAAATTTACTCTTAAATAAAAATTATAATTAAACTAGTTTGAATAAATAATAAACTTAATTAGATTGTGTTTGAACTTTTTTATTAAGGTGCAATATATTATATATTAACAAAATTTAGTATATAATACAAAATCTCTCCATAAAATTTTAAAATCTTAGCGGGTGCCAAGCCCCCCCTTGGCACCCCTACTGGCTCCGGCCCTGTTTTTCCAGTATCATTATCAATAAGTAATTCTTTTTTATATGACTTTGATTAATTATTCAATCAAATAGCATAATCCGTGTAAGTATGTAACGCGACTTCTGAAACAATCAAGGGTTGATATATATGTTTTAGTTTAGTTCATTGAATTTGGACAAATAAAATAAATTTAGTAATCAGTTGTTAAGAAAAAATATTTCCTATACGAGTAAAATATCAAAAAAGTTGACTGATTTAGTAATCAATTGTTGGGAGCCAAACCACCCATAGCTATCCGGCCGGCGTTGCATAGCATTTCCACTATGCAATTTCCCCATGGGTCCCCTTGGCCCCAAAACCGACCCCTACTAAGCCTTGGCCCGTTCAAACGAATCAACCAAAAAGTAAAAACACCATAGTACAATGAATATTTCTTAAAAGAGAAGTCAGCATAGATAGATTATTATAGATATCAATATCATATTAGATAGATGCCTTTCGGCATTGTTCTCCTCCTTTTCTTTTTTCCGTAAGCGGCGGCCGTCTTCCAACCACCCTTGTACACTCTACCCATATACTAAATCCGGTTACTATGAATGCAGATTCTTTGTAACTGCTACTCAAGAACCAAACATGTTGGTACTTTCATTTTGTAGTAGTGACTCGCTACACCGTGTTGAATCCAAGATATGTGACTCAAATGCTTCCGGCCGTTCTCCTTGTAATTTATTAATCCCACTCAATCTTTCTTCATTTTGGAGAGGTTAGAATATTTGACATCAGATCAAGCTTATAATTGGTTTGTTAAGATTCTGTATTTTATTTTTTTATAACATAAAGTTTGACATCTGTTCAAATTAAAAACTTGTATATAGATTACCCAACTGACTTACCACTTAACCAGCGGCCCCAGTTCATGCAGCTAAAGTGAAACGAATATATCGTGACCATCATACCTAAAACTTCATAATTAGGCCCTTTTTCCCACAATACTTAGTTTTGAATTTTCAATTTAATTTCTTTTCTTAGACTTAAATAGAGGACATAAAATAGTAGAATTAATTTTCAATATATACTACAATAGTAGAATTAAATAGAGGACATAAAAAAAATTATTGGGAGACTTGACCCTCAATTTATCTTAAAAAAGATAAACTTTTTATTCTTTATTGTAATTAATCATGACCCAAAAAAATAACATTTAGTACTAGAATTGAAACAGTCTAATTCCGCACCCTTTATTTTTATAAAATAGTTTAAATCTTTCATCAAATTGCATACTAACTGTTTAAATAGAGAGAGATACGTATAGAATGAGATGGTTTGACTGGAAAGTTTTAATTATATATATTTTATCTTGTTTCATTATTATATTATTATCACATTCTATTTTATTCTTGTTTCACATATGCTTAGCAACTACACCTTAATAATATTCTATAGGACAGCAACCGTCGGTATTCATTAAGGGAGGCAAATTGGAGAGTGGTAACAAAGCTTGATATGTTAAGCATGTTTAAATGGCCATTTTTGACTAAGGTGGCATGCTTTATGCAAAGTGTGGGGACACAGTGATCTACAAAAGATATGGTGCCACCAAATGTGTCTGTTGAATGTCGCTAACGGGGCAGCGACTACTCGATCGCCCACACGTGCAAGTCCCGTTTTGCCTCTCTCACCTTTTCACTTGACTACGCTTTCAAACTTGAGAATAGGGGTGGGTAACGTTAATAACGGAAACGGAATGGGGTGTTCCGTTTTCCGTTCCGTTTCAATAAACGGTATGTACCGGCTGATTCATATTCGTTCCGTTTGGACGGAACGTAACGGAACGGTTATATTTACACTGTATTTCATATAAATGAATCACGAAATGCATTCCGTTTTCCGTTCCGTTTGTGAAACGGAATGAAATTTCATTCCGTTATTCGTTCCACATGGACGGAACGGAACGGTTTCGCGATTTCGCGTCATTCCGCGCCCACCCCTACTTGAGAAGATAATAACATCCACATAAGCTGATAAGCATATTAAAGCATACATGTATGACTCGACGTACGTCGCGCTCTTGTTTAGTGTTTACGTACCATGCATAATGCACATGACCTCTGAGGCTTGCCTGAGACTGAGAGCTCTTGTTTGTCACTTGTCAGAGTGCTCCAAAAAGGTTATGGCAGAAATATCCGTCGACATGCACATATGCAAAAGATTCTGTGTTGCACCACTGTTCACTTGGACTTTGGCGGGGAGGATTTTTAGATCCAAACCTATCAGTAATATATATTAGGCGTTGCAATAGAATTTATGATCATTTTACAACAAAAAATCGCACCAATTTTTAGTAAAAATAATTTAAAGACAGATGATAATTTTGGACTTATTGCAAATTCATTCCTTAAACATATTACACATGATCTGACTAAAAACTTTCCCCAAAAATACAAGTCTAGAAAAGTTTAAACAACAGGATGATAATTAATATTATATTGGACTTGTTGCAAATAATTCATTCCTTAAACATATTACATATGGTTTGACTGAAAACTTTTCCCAAAAACACGTCTAGAAAATATATAAACTAATTAAGCTTTTATAATGGGGTTGTCAGGGTAATGGCAAGTATGTGTGTTTATTACTTTTTAAAAATTGTATGCTAACATTTTCATTATTCTAATTGAACCTCAATTTATCTATTTATTAAAAAAATATTGTTCAAATTTAGCCAGTTACCTTCGGAATTTTAGTAGGAATCACTCAAGCATGATAACTCAAGAAAAATTCAGAAATAGGCAAACAAATTCATGAAGTAATCCTAATTAAGAGGAAGATTACAATAATTTTCAGATAGTTTTGATGATGTTCAGCTGGTGTATTTAAGGCGCTATATCTTTTGCCTAATTTTACTTGGTAAATGTTTTTCTCCAATCGAAAAGCTTTGCAGTGAAACTATATGTTCGTTACAAACTATTGGAAGTTGATCGAACGGTTTGTCTCATCCTGTACAATTTTGATGATAGCCGGGTTTGCCCTTTCTTGACGCTCGTATTCAGTCAAAAAAGTTCTATACTAATTAATGTATGTAGTTTACGAAAAATCACACCCAACTATTTGTTTTGCCATCCTCCGGCTAGAATTCAGTCATAACTTTCAGTTTTTCTAATCACTATCACTATATGTAAATAGTTGGGGCATTACACATTTGCAAAACATTGCCAGTTTGTTTTTGTATAAATGAACGATTTATTTAGTTAACTAATGGAAGTACGGAAGGATTCTGTTCTTCATTTTGCAGATTTTTTCATCGCATTTGTATAATTGTATATGGATACGAAGTCTTCTCTAACGTTTAAAATATTATTAAACCTTGCAAAATTCAATGTTTCCCATTTTTATTTAAGTCCAAATAGATCTTGCTAAATTGAGCATTCCATTCTCAAATTTTGCGAATGGAACTTTAAAATATATATGTCGTTAAATGTGTGAGCTGTATATATAGTAATTGCTAATTAAGTGGGGTTTGGCCAATTGGCCACGTATAGGCTGGACTTGATATTTTAATTGCATCAATAAGACCCGCATCATATGCATGTCATCTTTAATCATCTCCACAAGGATGTTGCATGCCTATTGTTTTTTTTGATAATAATAGGTGATTCAAAAAAAAAAAAAAAAAAAATTCAAGTAGGCCTTCATTACATCTCTGTTCTTTTGCCCATGTTCCTTGTACTTATTGTCTTTAAACCAATTAGATGCAATATATGAACCAACCAAACTCATGTTGGGAAATGGTACAAGGTTTAGTAACAGTAGAAAAACTAATTAAAAGCATGGATGGGCGAGCCGTTTGGTTAGGTTAGAAACAGACTGAGAAATGAAAATCCTTGGAAAGCTAGGACAAGAGATAGCCCTCTTTGTCTTCTGCCTATGGCTCCGTTTGGATTCCATTTGGGAAGAAAAGAAGAAGAGAATAAAGAAATAAAATTATTATAAACAATTCAAACTCTTCACAAAATTACACAATTCCTAATACTTCTTTTCACTTCTTCCCTTCTTTCCTTCTTCCCACACCTTATCCAAACGGAGCCTATATATATAGTTAAACCGCGGTCATCATTTTTTACTAGTATACATATATGTAACGGATTATTCATCAATAAAATTATTTCTTCTTTTAGCAATTCAAAAGGTCTGTTTTACTTGACAATCTCATTTAAGATTTCTATGGGTGCGTTTGGATCGTTGTTGGAAGAAAGAAGAAGAAGGAGAAAGAAGAAGAAAAAAAATTATAAACAATTCAAACTTTTCACAAAATTACACACTTCTCAATACTTCTTCCCACTTCTTTCCTTCTTCCCTTCTTCCCACACCTATCCAAACGGAGCCTATAATAAGAAAAAATTTTCTTCTCAGAAAAATTGTTGAGATATGAAGAACGAAGCAAATTTTGTACACACAAAGAGTTAGAATATGTCTTCAAATATTCAGCGGATAACAATTAAAAGTCTATAAGTTAAGAATAAATTGTATGAAAACTTATTGTATTTCATAATAAAACATTTGAAATAACATGTTAAAGTTTGAAAAATCAATCTTTTGTTAATCCATAAAAAAATTTGGTAGTAATTAAGATAATAAGATGACTAACAAGGAGGACAATTAGAGGGTTCTGATTAATTATTTGATTGTCTTTAACTCAATTTTTTAGGGATACAGTGAGAGATTTGCGAACTTTATCCTCCATTAAAACGATCGACAATTTCATAAATAATCTTTCCCTGTAATTTTACAAATAATTCAGATTTTTTTTTTGAGAGTCAGCGAAAACCGACAAATTTTCATTAATAAGAAAAAAAAACCTTACAAAGGTTAAACAAAAAAGAACTCAAATACAATACCAGTCTCAAACCAACACCAACAGGGACACAAAAAAAGGAAAAAGTCCAATATTGGAGCCACTTGTACCAGTACCTACTGGGACAAACAATCCAATTACAACTTTGTACCAATACCAAACTCGAGCCCACCAATTCAGACTCGTACCTACTTCTAAATCCCCAACTATCGACAAGTCCATCTTCACGAAACATGCATGCAAACTAACGTTGCATACCAATGTTGTCGTCACAACTAAACGCACTTGCCTTCCTCTCGCACCTCCGCAACGAGAATTGGATAGCGCCATACAACCACCCTCGTCATTGCCGCCAACTAAATGTCGCCTCCGCGACTTGAACAGCTCTACTATACGAGTGTTTCGCCCCGAAGAAACTCCCAGCAGGCTCAAAAAGCCCATCTTCGGTTGTCAGGATGGCCAACAAAACCAAAAGAACTGAGAAGAGGTAGAGGTAGGAGAGAGGGAAACCAAAAACGAGGCAAAAGGAGGGGAAATTGTCATGAATAAAATTTTATCAAATTTTATTTACCCGATCGACGGCTAGCTAATTAATTAATACAATCAATACAGCATACACTGTGCTAAACCAATATATCTTTGAATTTACAAGCAATTTAGTGACCTTGATTTGTTAATTTGTTATGATTCTTTTTTTTTTGTATAAAAAAAAATGATTTCTCATGACCTATGAATGAATGATATGACTCTATTTGAGTAAATTGATATTTTATGACTAGTGATTTGCCTTACCCACCATACTAGTTGCTTGAAACTTATTGAACATACAAACAACAGTATCAAAAACCACGATAATTAAATTAAATAGCCACATGGTGATGCTGTAGTTACTTTTGACTCAGGCGAGGGACAGAGCAAGCATAAAATTAAGAGGCATGGATCTTGAAGTTAAAAAGCCTAAAAGGCTGTTCAAGCGTCATTCTTCCTCCACTCATGCACCTTAATTCTTGCCCCTAGGACCTCCCCGTGTTTCCTTTTGGTTGACATAATAACCTAGAAGAATAGTACCGATTACAGCGTTTTTTTTTTTATCAAGATTCTTTAAAAATCTATACACCATATAAATATGAATAGACAGATAGACAATTATAAAAATATTTGCACTTCAAGCCGAAAGTTTAAACGGTCCAAAACATAGTTTTTTTTTGTCATGTATAAACAGATACAAAGTAATATTTCATATTGAAAATATTTAATCGATAAAACATTTTACTATTTTTACAATTTTTCTAACTATTTTAACCGGATGTTTAAGAAATGATTATAAAATAATGAAAAACCGTAGTTTTTTTGGTCATGTATAAACAGATATACAAAGTAATATTTCATATTGAAAATATTTAATCGATAAAACATATTACTATTTTTACAATTTTTCTAACTATTTTAACCGGATGTTTAAGAAATGATTATAAAATAATGAAAACGTTTAATGTTTGCACGTGAAATTTTCAATCATATATAGTATGGTTTTTATCGTACAAGATAATGTATTCACTCAATTTGTGGGCACATAAGTATTTAAAAAATTTATACTTTAGTAAAAATAAAAATCAAAATATCAACATGGAAAATATAATTTAATAATATACATTTCCTTATGACAAAAATATTTGAAAATAATAGGTGATTAAAATTTTTCATATGTGCTCTATTTTTTTAAAATAATAATTATTATTCTACTCAATGTTCTTTCCATCCTAGATGCAAAAAACCAAATGATAATATATATAGTTCGTCTACCGATTTACATCCCGTCACAAATCAAATCGATTAGTCAATAAAAAAGGTGCATACACGCTAGATTTAGAGGTGATACACTCTTGGATCCGTTAGTGTATAAGGAGTAGGAATAAATAGCTTCAATACACAGTGATTAAATGTTCTATTGAATTATCAATGTATTTTAAGGAATTAGAGCTTATTTATTTATTAATTAATTTATTTATTTATTTATTTTTATGGTCTGGACCTTCTGACAAGTTATTCATTGTCAATTCGAATAAAAGAGGTCCAATCATTACAAGAAATAGAAATATTTACGGCATGGGGGCACAATGACATGCTAACAGTGCTTCAACAGTTCAACTACATCTCGGCATCCTCATATTACTTAAGAATGACAGTATGATAAGAATCAGACCCCAATTTCTTAAAGTCCAACGTCGATCAAAGTAATTCACATGCATATTGGTAAAATCGTCTTTAATTCGATGCTGAATTTATTTGAACTTACCCTGAGGAATAATTCTTTTGGAGTTGAATTTACAAAAGAAATGGTAACATTGAGAACCAGCTTGAATAAGCTCCATATAACTTGTTTAAATCAGATCATTGGTATTTATATATACATACATTAATTACTGTTCAAGTGTTCATTTGTATTTACTCTATGGTACTTCAGCTAGCTAGATACAATTAAAAGCGAGACTTATTACTCTGGAGTAAGACATATAACAATGCTTGCATGATTTATCAGAAAAAAAGTTACAGAGCTGTCAGGATTTTTTTGTCCGTCCTAGTTAATTAGAGCAAGTCTTTATGGTATCAAATGGCTCCACCATTTGCAGCTGCACCATGTCATCTAAGAGCTAAGTGCCCCTTCAGTTTTTGTTCGGTATAGTGTACATCCAATATATATGAACGACTGTGCTGCCAAAAATCAAATCAATATAAGGCCAACACTGTTCTACCGTTTAATTTATGATTATTTTTTCATATAACAGGTTGCCATTTTGATTTATAATTAATTGATCCGTAATATATATATGTGGAATGTGGTATGGATAGTTCACTTTTTAGACAATCAATTATAATGATTGTAAAAAAACAAAAGTGTTGTCAATATCTCTTTTAATTATATATTTATTTTTTTTTAAAAAAGCGATTATATATTGGATCATCTTGTTACTGATAGTAAAATTTCTTTTTACATGGCAGCGAATAAAAATAATATTGAGGGAACATGTTATTTTTTGGATGGTTATCAAAATAATGATTTTCTGGATCTTCTACTTAAATGCATCTGCAAATTGAATTTGCAGTTGAGGGTTAGGTTTGTTAAGAAGTAAATGCAAAGATGCAGCAATCTTTAATTAATAAAAAAATAATGGTACAGATGATCCAAACCAAACTCAGATATAGGAGTGAGAAACACGCAGCTTAGGGCTATCCACATTGTACGAAATCCTGTACATAAATATTGCATATATTTACAACACTGTGAGTCCATAAATAAATTCCCGCGATCAGAGATGGATGCAGAAAAAAACACAGGAAGAATGCAAACAAAGAGTATCAAATCTATAAAATACGTTTGTATATATCATCTTTATTCTTTAGTTATTGGCGAAACACAGACCTTATTGCTATTGGTACATAACTTTTTTTTTTTTGTAGATAAAAGTTAATGATATAGCTAATATATGTTAGAAAACACAGGTCTGAATAAGAATACTCAAGATTGCCCCATATCGTCGTCCAAGTTCTACTAAGTCTAATAGAATATATATTTAATATTAAAAATTCTTATTTTGATAATTTTTTTTCAAACAAGTCAAATAATATTCTTGAAAAAGAAGTTTCGATTGCTGTCAAACATTTATTTTAGAAAGATTATATATTAATTTTATATAAAATTCGAATATTGGTTAATATTGTTATTGAAAAGTCATTAAACTTATTTTCATGGAATTCCAAAGCTGCACAATCAGTGTTAGCATATGCATCGAATTAATTATTAGTTATCAACTATAACATAAGAACCCTAAATTATATATATATAGAGAGAGAGAGTGTTTTGCTACGGTGAATTGCAACTCACCAAAGAGTCAATGAGTTGCGATCAAAATTCCTAAATTTAGTTTAAAATGACAGATACAAACCGTCAAATATGATCTCCCTATTGAAATCTCCATATAGACCAAATTTTACAATTTTTTAAATTTTTAAATATTTTTTTGAAATTCTAGAAAATCGTTAATCTAATTAGTTCTAAACCATTAAAAAATAGCAGTTTTAAAAAATCCGAAAAAAAATACTTGAAAATTAAAAAAAAAACATAAAATTTGGTCTGCATAGAGATTGCAATAGAGAAATCATATTGGATGGTTCGGATCAGTCATTTTGAACTAGATTTAGGAGATTTGATCGTAATTTACCGACCCTTTGGTGAGTTGCAACTTACCATAGCAAAACTCACATATATGAAGTGTTAAATTAATTTATTCACGACAAGTGTCGTATATAAATTCATTGTGAATAGATTTTCTTGCTTCTATTCTTACATATATAGACATACATGTATATCTACCGAATCGATCAGCTCCTAGATCAATTAACTTAACACGTCGTACCTGTTCATGACTCGTTTTATTTGGAACCAGTAATCATATGGGTCTCTATCCAGAGAAAAAAGAGGCTAATCAAAGAAAGTGATCAGGCTGACGGTGCTCATGTATAGCAACTAGTATAAAGATCCCCAAGTTCTTCAATCACAAAAAAAAAAAAAGAAGAACAGTATAAAGATACCTTCATACTCTTATCTTGCAGCCGTCCTTTTATATTTTGTGTGCTTAAACTATGGTTGCTTAATTTAAAGCTTCTTAGAAGCTCCTAGCTAGACGCAAAGGAAAAATAATACAACGATGGAGAAGTTTCGTGGAAGAAGAAAGCAATCAAAAGGTACAGAAAATTAAAACACGACCATGCGCGCTACAGCCTCTACTACGTGCGATTGCGCGGTTGCGCCACATTCCACTGGATCCATTGCTTCAGTGTGGGGGGGGGGGGGGGGGGCGGGGGGATCATAGCAAAGTAAATTTAAAAATTAAATAGCAAAATTGTTTCAGAAATCTCTTAGATTGACACATTTGATCAGAATGATAACCTTTCCTGGCAACACATGCACCAACGAAGTAACTTCGCCTTGTATAAGCATTAATCGACGAGCACTCAAAATGTAGACCAATTAATTATTCCTTAAATGGCAATATAAGATGTGCAGCTTCAAAGTTCTTCGTAGGAAGATAAACTGACAGATGTGGAAATTTGCATGATATATATTATAACTGGTGCACAGGTGTCACAATTTATTATTTATTCGAGACCAATTTTCCTTTCTTCTAACCGCACCAAAGAAATTAAAGTTCCCACAAGAATATATCACAGAAAGGTGAGAATTAGAATGCATTATATATTTTGTTTACGTTATATGTTGTCCTAATTTTCAATAATTATTCCTCAACGTCTGCTAGAAGTGACCTCTTTAGTAACAATGGTTCATTAACTGTTGATTTGACAGTTTTTTTTTTTATATTAATTTCTTTCGACTTTTAGATGTCTTTTTGAATGTCTTCATTGTTAACTTTTCTTTTTATCATTTAATGTAACTAACATGTAAACTTATTCTAAATTTTATAAAACTTTGTTAAAAAATTTTGTTGTCCTAATTATTATACATTTTCAGAAACTCCACAATTGTCAGACCATGAAGCAAAGACATAAAATTTCCAAAATACGTAAGTGCTCAAGTAAAAGTTTCTGAAAGTTTAAAACTCACGATTATGCTTTTTAAATAATAGTATATTTGAGAATTGACATATTAATTTTATGGAGCAATTTTATCGTGCAGATGCATAGGGCTATCTATGCATCATGCATTCTTTTAAACTAATATTTTTACAAATTGTAAATCTTATTTAACCAATCTAATTTACAAATTGAAATCTTGTATCCAACTAAGTTTTACATTTTTACAAGTTTTTATACTATTTTTTCGATTTTCTTTATATATGCGTTTTTTGGAATATTCTTGGTATAAAATTTGTTTCCAAAAATAGTCAGTTATAAAAAAAATTCGAAAAAATAGTAAAAAAGATATTAAAAATGTAAAATTTGGTTTGCTATTAAGGTGTGTTTGGGAGCATGCATTGAACTTGGGTTCGCGAACCCAGAACTTGGGAGCGTGCATTAAAAAAAGATTTCCCAGTTCGTGAGTGTAGTTCGCTTGTTCCCTCAAAATGCTAGAATCCAGAATAACCAAGCGAACAAGGCTTTTCGCTTGTTCGGCTCATGTTTGGTTCGCGTGGTATTCAAACCTAGCCTATTAAAATTTCAATATGTAAATTAGATTAACAATTTACAAAATACCAACAAAAAAAACATCATGATGATATGCACATAAACTATCTCTAATTTTATGTATTCTAAATATCATCATAAACTATCTCTAATTTTATGTATTCTAAATTTCTAATTGATCGTTCTTTTGAAGGTCGTAAATATGCATAGATGGCCCGCGGTGGCCACAAATAATTTTTTTTGACGAGGAATAGTCGCCCATTTGGATTTCCGATTGTTTCAACTCAGATTTGTTGTCATCAAATGCAAGAAGCAGTCAAAATGCATCGTTTCGTCAATTATAATATGTCGAAAAATCTGAATCGTGTTATTTTTATACCAGTATTGTTTTTATTATTTCGACTCTTCATCCAAACGGATTAGGGACCAGAATATGTGCCTTTAATTGCCTGACCGGTTAGCAAGATCCGTATCTCTTGAACTTCTTTCCCGTTTCTTCATATATTAAACAAATATATGGGGTTTATTTATGAGATTCTAGAGCGATAATAAAGAAATAGAAAGATCTTAAATTGGCTATATAATCTACTTAACTGGAGTGGAAACGAGCTATAAATAAATAAATAGAAGCATCTAGATGCTCAAGGCCAAGGTTTCTTGAGTTCCGTATTTGTAAAATAGGCTTGAAAGACAACTTTCTATTTTTGCATCGGCAAGCGATTTGAAGATACCATCCCCATGTTAGTTGACGTCAGATAAGAACTAGCATGTGTAAAAAGTGAAATAAGTTGCACAATCAAGTGTGCTAAATTCGTTGGAGTATGAAATCAATTCTCTATCATTTTCTTCACAAACCATAAATAAGGGGAATTGAGATTGAGCCATCATCGATTACGTTGTTCTTTTCCCTAGTGCATGCATGAAAATTAAGGAAGATTTAGCATCATATTTCCAAGTTACAATATAGATGTACCTCCTGCAATAATTAAGATCGCGTCTGCTGCACCAATGGTCCTTTTTATTTAACCCTTTCATATGTGTCGTGGTTCCTTTTTATATAGGCGTAAATAACGAGGAGATAAAAACAGAGAGAAATTGTACAACAAAATTGAAGATACCGGTGGGGTAGGCATAGAAAAAATGAATTTAACAACAGTCACCAATCCCAGTTTCACCCCTTGTTACCAATATCTGTATTGTAAAACTATACATATGGGGGCGTCTGGATCATATAAGAATAATATTAGAATAGTTATTTGTAGTAAAAAATATTAATTCTAAATGATCAAGAATAAAGTTTTTGGAGTCTAGAGAGTTATTTTTAAGTGCATGGTCTAAATTATGGAATAAATTTTTATTTTTAATGTGTTTGGATCATCTTCTTAATTAATTGAGATTAAATGTGGTCCCAAAAACCTTATTTTTGATTGTTTAAGATTAATATTTTTTACTCCGAATAACTAATTCTATTTTTATTCTTATACAATCCAATTATCCAAACGCCCCAATTAATTATCATTCAGCAGGACATACTTTTTATTTTTCTTCATGGGTGCGTTTGGATCGTTGGAAGAAAGAAGAAGAAGAAGAAAGAAGAAGAAAAAAAATTATAAACAATCCAAACTCTTCACAAAATTACACACTTCCCAATACTTATTCCCACTTCTTCCCTTCTTCCCTTCTTCCCACACCTATCCAAACGCACCCCATAAGTATTATTCTAGTGCACTATCAAACTAGCTAGAAAACTATATTATTAAACAGAGGAAAAAATAGAAAAGAAAAACAACAATAACAAAAGGAAACATATATTAACCGTAATGTCAAAGCCAAAACCACATAAATTACCAATTGCGTACCAAACAAGAATTTATAAATTAATAATTCTAAATAAACTGGCACCTCACTTATGGAACAGCCACGCATGCATGCATATATGATAATGGAAACTACTGTACATTGTTACTGTGAATCAGTCAGCTCTCTAGATCGACAGCATACATCCATAGAGCAAGATAAGTGTGCTAAATGATCTTACTTTCTTTTCTCACCACCTCGCATATTGGGTGGATTCATATGTTGAGCGAATGCATGAGTGGTCGAAATGTTCAACTAAAACTACAAGAGCTAACCTGAAAAATAGCATATACATATGCTTGAATTTGAACACCTGATCATCTGTAAAGTTATTATTATAAGATCAATATTAAATAAATTGAGCATCGGATTCATATCTTGGTTTATCTAAAGAAAGATCAGAGAGTCTATTGTGGTTCTGGCTTTGTGCTGCAGGATTTTGTGCAAGTGATCATAGAGTTAACTGAAGATGTGCAATTGGTAAGGATAACGGAAAGGCTTCTGGCTGAGGAATGATAATTCAATTAGAGATACAAAATTAATATCAAATATGTATATTGCTATTGAAAATGTATGACAATACCAAAAGTTTTTTTTGAAGAAAGGCTATATATACCAAAGTTTTACAAAGTAAAGTATTTTGTTATGAAATTCTGGCATGATTAAACACTCTAAAATAGAAAAAAGCAAAATGTGTATTGAAGTAAAAAAACAAAAGCAAGAACAAAGGATAAAGATAAAGAAACAAGGGAAAACAAACTAAAAACTTCACCTTTTAATTTAGTAGTACGTCCGTACTCGCCTTTTATTGCAGTGCCACCTTTTCGACAAGCGTACTGTATTGCTCCGTCTCTTCATACAAGAGTGTTCGGCTAATCTCCGAAAGGTTTTCTTGTTAACATCTTACTTATAAACTTCATGACAAATTTGTTTGCCCAGATTTTTGAACCATGAGAAACTCAAAGAACTTTCGCCTATGGAGTTGCTAAACGAAGAGAGACAACCAAAAAAAATTTGTGCAATTCCTTGTATAACTCGAGATTCAAAACCAACCACATCTTTTTATAAAGAATAACCAGATCGAGCAAGTTGCAGAGTATCAAATAATTAAACAACCCACCACATGCATATAAATTTGATTAATCTATATCACAAGCACAGCAACCCTTCCGATTGTATCCACTGGATAGTATTAAAAAAAAGGCCAATGGCGAGCTCCATTACTAAAACAAGCAATAGCCAATAGGCAGGTACAACGAAAAAGAAATGTCGAAAACACTAGGATATATTCAAATCGGTCTACACCCAATTTCCCATAGCCACACCTAATTCGAAATCATCGCTACCGCCAGAGAATTTCCCTAATTACCTGATTATTAGAGCGTTTGGAATATTGATAATTATGCTAAATCACGGGCCGGGGCCGGGACCATAGTTCCACAGACACTCTTCTTCAGTAACCTCTTGATGGTCATCGGATGTCACGGAACTGAGTCTAGGTGGGCTCATCATCATCCCTTCTGCCATGTTCATCAGTAACTGTGGCATGTTTAACATCTCTTCTTCGTCTATGAATTCTTGCCGGTGCTCCTCTTCTAACGCATGAACATCAACGGCTGTAGGAGTAGCACCAGCAGTACTACTACTTGTAGTAGCACTCAATTCTCTCTCTGAGCTATCCAGTGTGTTGTTCGGCGATTCCAGTGGATTGGTAGGAGGAGCAACAGCAGCTATTGCTCCTGCCTCTGATGCGGCTGCAGCAGCAGCCGCACGGATGTCAGTGGGAGAGGAAGATGCGGGTACTGGACGGGACGAGATTGATTCAGGGAAATTGAGAATTGCATCGTGGCCACGCAAAGCACGTGCTGCCACATCATATGCAACAGCAGCCATTTCTGCAGTAGGATAAGTGCCGAGCCATATCCTACTGGCTTTACGTGGCTCGCGTATCTCTGACACCCACTTGCCGCTTCTGCTTCTGACTCCTCGGTAACTCGGGTGTCTGCCGCTTGATCTAGGGGATGGTTCGGGCGATTGGGCTTGCGGATCATAAGGAGGTATTTGTGGAGGCAGTAGCGGTGGAGAAGAGGAGGCTTGTCTGGAAAGTGGTTGTGTACTATGTGCGTGCGGAGAAGGGTTTCGATCAAGGTCAGACATATCTAATGATGGATGAAGATAGAAAGGGATATACATACATAGAGCTAGGACCTAGGCAAGGGTAGACCTAGATTACATATTTATAGTGAAAAGTAAGAAGACATAAACAAGGTAAAAGTAATTAATAAAAGGGAGAGATGGCTTGGTAAGAAGAGGAGAGAAATAGGTGAAAGAGAAGGGGGTATAAAACGGGGAGAGTGAAGCGCGGTAGTGTCGCGGTAAGATTGCCATTAAAGGAGAGGGAGTCACAGAGAAGGGTTAGAAGGGGAGAAAGACGCGCTTTCAGGCCTGGTAAGATATGAGCTGTAAACAGAGGAAGAAAAAAATGGCGCCTGCTTTTTGGGTGAGTGATAGAGGGATGACTGCGCCATGATAAGATTTTTATTTTTGTGGGTTCTCTTTATTAATTTTCATACATTTAATCATAGTGAGCAGGGGTGTCAAACGTTAAAGACGGAAGCGGAACAGGGTGTTCCGTTTTCCGTTCCGTTCCAACACGCGGAAATGAAATTCGTTCCGTTTCCGTTCCGTTTCGTAAAACGGAACAGAAACTGTTCCGTTTAGCCGTTCCGTTCCTCATTTTTCACTGATTTCAGCCTATTTTCCATTGATTTCAGTCATTTTTCGGTAAAACGGAACATTAACGTGCAATACCACATGTTCCGTTTCCGTTCCGTTTCTGAAAACGTAACCAATTTTCCTTCCGTTTCCGTTTCGTTCCGGACGGAACGGAACGGAAACGTTCGAAACGGTACCAAATTGACACCCCTAATAGTGAGGAGTCTAATCGGAGATGGGTTAATTTTTATTAATAGATTAGTGGAGGGGGGTTAAAGACTATTTAGTGCGGGCAAGCCGATGGTTTGGTAGTTTTTATTAAAAGGTACTGTTAAAATAATAATGGAATAGGCCCTTCAAAATAATAATAATAATAAAAGAATAGTGCGGCTGGAAACCGGGTAACGCTATAGTCAAATGTGGTTACGTGGATGGGGTATAATTGGGTTTATTTTTGTATCTTTAAATCTTAATAAAAGTGCATGTATTTTATTACATACGCATTTTCCATCATACAATTTTGTTTTTGTATTAAGTCAACCTACTTTTTTTTCTGTTTGACAAAACATATTTTTTTGTTTGACTAAAAGAGGTTTTATTAAAATTTGACACTTTTTTGTTGCTGGGTCTCGCCCACCCATGATATACCTTGATTTGCTTTTCTTTGATTCGGTCCACATGTCCAATTAAACGAAATGCACGGCACAAAATGTATTCATAGTTAAGAGTTCTAATTAAAATTAACTTCTTTAAGAAACAAAATTTCATCCTCTTCATAAAATAAATAACATAAATTTCAAATGTTAATATATAGTGAATTAATTTTCCACGTTAATTTGAAAAAGGCAACAACATTTTCGTTACACTAGCCCGTTAAATCAGAAATCAGAAATATATATTATTTTAATGGTTAATCTACATATGCTGAATATAGAAAATTTATTCTTAACTGTAAACATGTGTTGGGTGAAGTTATCATTTTTCTTAACCGGAGAGCAAATAGTATTAAAAAACATGATGCAAAGGTTTCCTATTGGTTTGCTTGGTACTGAACGTGAGCCCCATATCAGAGGAAGTGAACAACCAACTAACCGTAACATTCAACCGTGAGATGTGCTCTCCATTCTTTCAAGCACTGTTCATCTCCGCTCAGTTTCAAAGCCTTATTAGTTATTTTTAGGTCTTTTCTTCAGAATTTGAAGGAAATAAAAAGGAAAAAAAAGGGAAAAAAAATAAATGCTCCGTTTGGATGAGGTGTGAAAATAAGAAAATAAAAAAATAAATTTATTATAAACAATTCAAATTTTTCACGAAATTACATACTTTCCAATACTTATTCCTTTATTCTTATTCCCACACCATCCAAACGGAGCAAAGAGAAGATCCATACACCCCAAATTCGAGGTGTACCAAAAACTTTATTTTATTCATTGTTATACATAAGGTTTCTCGAAAATTTGTCAAGTTCACCTCTATTTTTTAGAAAATTTATTGAACACTCCTAGACAAAATTTGGTCAGTTTACCTTCTCTCTATTTTTCTCATCTACCTCCTCTGTCCCTGTCGATGGTTAAATCTCATCTCTATTCCAAAACAGGACAAAGATCCTTCCTACAAATAAAGCAAAGTCTCCCTTTTGTATGAACTTTTTTATTAGTCAGACTAGCCTTCTATAGTAGGGCCTTATTATATGTTGTAGAAAATAATACAACGAATTCTATATATATTCTATTTACTATATTTAATTTAGCTTTTTCCAAGCGAAACCACATGTTTAAATGGCCAAATTAATTTGTTAAAATTTTCAATTTCAGCTAATTATATTAAAAATTTGAGTGACTTGCACTTCTTAGTAGAAGGTAGAGGATAGAACAGAATAGAGAGTAAGGTTTTCGAATTGTGTGTGTCGTGTCAAATATAATTATGTTAGAGCCTTGAGTGTATCGTGTTTTGTTGACACAAACTATCTTTTTAATCGTACGTGTTGTATTTTGACGTGTTCAACGGTGAAAGAAGACCTCATAGTATGCAATCTGACACAACACAGATATATCGTGTTGTCATATTGTGTTAATTCTGTCAAGTTGTCTAAGATTTTTTTTCTTTTTGGAAAAAAAATTATAAAAATTATTAAGAATTAAAAATTGAGAAACATTTTAATAAAAGGGGAAATAGATTATTTTGTTGAGTTTACAATATTTATGAATATTTTTTCATAAAATATAAATTAAATAAGAAAAAAATTAGTCAAATGATGATAAATAAAATGATGTATAATTTACAATTTGAGTTTAAAATGTTAATTTTATTAAAACAATCACTATTACAAATTAAATTTGTATCGACATGACGTGTTAATTTATGTTTTTATCGTGTTAAACTGTGTCAATTTTTAAATAATGTCTCACTAAGACCCAACTATATATACAGCACCGCATGATAACACATTAGTATCATACTAATTCTCTACCTGCATGTCGTGTCATGTCTCCACTCGATCCACTTTTGCGATCACAAATATATGTCATTCAAGGTAAACAATGATTAACTTTGATAATATATATATAATATTATGTTTCATTCTGTAATTTTCTAATTAACTATTTATATATACAGCAAAGATCTAATTGATTATTAAAGTAACAAGAAAGATCCATGACAAGACATTTTCACAATCAGCTGAACTTGAGAAATGGTTACCTAGCTAGCATGTTATAGATTTTATAAAAAGCAATAGTGTACCATTTGTAAGAAAAATGATATCTACGATTTTCCTAAAAGAAATGTAAGGCTCTTCGGTCAGAAACAAGATCTGCATAACCGTTTGTTAATATCTTGACCCCGGAATTATCATTGAGGTATCATTTAAAAATATTAATGGAGACAGAATTGTTTACAGAATTTAAAATAACTTTGCGAATGAGTTTTAGAAAGAGTGTATAATTGCCTTTACCTTATTTAATTGGTCCTTACCTGCATACTGGAGAATGATTTAATTAGAATCGAACATGAAAGATCCAATCATAGAATCAAATAAAAATATCATTTTAGAATTATTTAATAGTACTTGTATGTAATATTATTAATATGAAATTCTTAATTGGTTGCGTATGTTATAAAAATTTAATTTAACTCGTACCTCATTCTCATGGTTGTCTACATGACTACATGACAAAGCTAGCTTATAATTGGATCCGATCAAAGCTATCGGCAATATGATTAATAAGATTAGAATGAGATGACTTCAATATTATACTATCTCAACCTAGATTGACAAAGGTTAAGCACGAGCAAACCAATCAAATTTCAAAAAAAAAAAAAAAAGAAGCCGATCAATTTGTGCGTTATGGTCAATATAATTAAATCTATTTCGCTGACCACTTTTTTTTTTTTTAAAGTTCAATGGCTTCTCTCATACTTAACCAAATTCTTTTTTTTTCCCCTCTAAAAAAAGTCAATTTCTTTATTTTCCATTAATTGTACCAAATTAGAAGAAAATTGCTTTAGCAGAATCCCTCAACCGATCTTCGCTGGTTATCCAGACTTTAGGCAACAAGTTTTTCGATATATAATAAGTATTTTACGTGGAAACTAATTGATACGAAAACGAACTTCGCAACAGGTACACTTTGGATGCAAAATTAATATAACTTTTCTTGAAAAAAAGTTCTAGAAATAATCAAAAGACCGACAGAAATCAACTTATTATAAAATTTATTTGGTAAATAAATGAACAATATATTTATATAAATATTAAAAAAACTGAATAACAAATTTAGTATTTTTTTAATCTGCAAGGCCCGCAGACACATAATAACGAATTTCAGCTGCCCGATTATATCTACATTTCTCTTTTTATTTTTATTTTTTAATCTTATACATCGTCCTTCTTTTTCAATTGATATAGCCATATAGGCCATTTTTTTATTTAGAAAAGTTGCTGATAAATTAAGTACTTAATTCTCTAATTTTTTTTTAAGAAAGAGGGAGGTCTTTGCCATCCAACTTTTTTTGAAATTAAAGGTACATGCGGGGCTTGAATCCTTGACCTCTTGAAGGCCAGCCTAGTACTCTTACAACTGAGGTACTAGACCATATGCAATTCTCCAATTTTTAAATTTGTGCTAAAATAATTTCTTGTAGTTTTATGTATTCCTACAAAATACCATTGAATTGAAATTTTGCATCTTTCATGTGTATAATATACAAAACTAGAAATAACCTACTTTCTAGAATATAAAAAATTGCATATGCTCTGACTCAAGTTCATTTCTTAAGAAATAAATGCAGAATGTAAATATATTGAATGAGATCGTTGTACGTACGTTTGTTGCATCACTTAAGGTGAAATATAAATTGTCACGAGTTGTTGAAATTAATTTGGGCATTCTAAATAATATCTTATTGGTAAATTACTAAATTCTATCATGGATGAGTTTCTTATATAAGCTCAAATTTAGACCATTCATATTTAAGACGGTGAACGTCCACTGTGGTTGATTATTATTTTATAATTAAATTAAAAAGCATGTCACGTGATGTGTGGGCAAATAAACATTTGATAATAATATTGTTAAACTTCAAAAAAATGGGAAAAAAATAAACATATAGATAGGGGGGAAATAGTTAAATGAAAATAAATATTTCTCGATAAACAAAATTTCATTTGAGTGCAACGCTTATTTTCATTTGTACTTTATTTACAATAGGTCATAATGCTCTATTTACATATAATGTGAAACCTGCTCAACCAACATTATTTATATTTTAAATGGAACTTCAATCGTTAAACAACTTATAATTGAAAATATCATGTACATTAATAATTAAAAATTAATCATTTAGATGAATTATACTTAAAGAGTTGATACATCCTTTGCCAAAAATTGGATACATTCTTGAATTGCTTATTTTATAAGAAGTCGAAAAGAATTCTCTTGACAGCTCCTGTCAAGGTTTCGAAAAAAAGAAGTCCAAAAGAAGACGATTTCACAGGTACCGACGAATATTTCAAATTAATGGATCAGCAAGACAAGAAGTAAAATTCATAACCGCAGTATGGACATTGTTATCTTATTTAAATATTTTTATTAATGAAATTTACTGTACAATAATGCCTCAGATCCTCTGTTTAGTTCTGTCCCTTTCTTTCTAGAAAAAAATGCAACGGGAAGGGGCCCAATAACGGATATTTCTTGCTTTGCACGTTTAGGGCTGTCAATGAAACTCGTTTACCCGTTTATCTAATTCGTACCGTATCGTATAAGACGGGTATGAGTAAAGTTTTATTTTCGTTAAGTTAACAGGTACGGGTATGTGAGATACGGCTGTCTGACGGTGTCCCTGTCATGTGAACACCATGCAACCAGGCTTTAGAGCGTGGGGGAAATTCAGGGGTTGGTAAATACTGTACTAGATGTTGCTCCAATTTGCATCATGTCTATTAGGGGGGTGGTGGTGATTGAGACCTTGACTGACTAGAGACCCATGTAAAATACCCCCCGTCCCTGTCCAGACACTAGTGCAGTCATGTAAAGCGTGGTTGGAAACGGTATAAGTCCCGCTATGGTAACGGTTGCCTTATAATCAGACTATGTGTGTTTATTGCATCATGTATGCCAAATTGAATTAAATGATTGTGTGGTAAAATTGAATTACTTGATGATCCAAACTGTGCCCAAAATAATGGCCAAATTATGCTGTAACGCATGACGGTTACGGCCGGTCTGCGTGTGCGGTGGCTAATGTAGCTGCCCAGTCATGGTTCATGTACTTAGGCATATTGGCAGTGAGTACTGGAGTGTCCCATTGCATGTAGGACTGGAGTGGTCCAGTGGTGACCCTTGGAGCTGGCCAAGGGGCAGTCCAACCTGGTTTGACCAGCCCCATTAGCTGCATGACACCTAGCAGCTTAGTCATTTAGGCAGGGGGAGAGGGGTTTGCTGACACCTAGTCCCCACCCCTTACTCTCTCTTTCTGGCCCAAATTGGTGGACAATTATGCCCTTATCCCTGCTAAATTCGTATTACCACTGTGTCTTACCAAAACAGACCCCTTGAGCTTGTTTGTGAGGTGCTAGATAGTGAAAAAGAGTGCTTGGATCATAGCTGGATAGTTGGGAAGGTAAAGAACAGTGTTGCATGCATGATTTTGGCCCTGGTTTACCCGAAACAGGCTGGGAAGTTCATGACGGTGCATGAGTTGTGTATAGCGGCTGGTTTCCATAACTCAAACAGACCTTAGGGATGATGAATTGGTGCATTGCATAGTGCTGTTGGTGCACCCTAACTGACCATGTGCTAGTAAGCACCATAGGTCTGGTGTTGGTTGACTATCAAACCATGAAGCGGTGTTGCAAACACCCGCAAACCAGACACGCAACGGTGTTTGGCTAGGTGCCTTTACCACGTAATTGCATGAGTTATAGGCTGGTGTTGAGTATGACTGTGACATAAGGTTTTGATTGCTTGAACCAGACCTTGAACAGACCGAAGCGGAGGATTTGAGCGGTGAAGCGGGCGCACCGCAGCAGTGAACGACGGGTATACGGTATAAGGTTTGAGGTGCGGATTTCACCTGGACCCTAACTCTTGTTGCTGTGCTAAATTTAAAGTATATTATGCATGTTGCTTGATGTTTTTGCATGACTTAGCATGTAGCCTGCATGTATGAATTGCTATATTATATATATATATGCTACATGACTGTGCATAGGATGGATTGTTATCTCATGACATGCATATTGAATGGTTTATTTTATTGTGGCTGAATTGTGATATGGTATGGCTGTGCTAATTGTGTGATGAATGACATTTACATCTTTGGAAAGCGGAGTCGCGACCGTCTTTCCAAGGGCCGTGAGATAAGCGCTTATGTTCCGGGACTCATGACTATGAGGGGGTAAATGTTCTCAGCAATTAAGTACTATTTGGTTGTATTGATGGAAAGGAAATGACTTGGCTGATTGGTAACCAGCCTAGTAATGTGCATGGATAGGTGTCCAACAAGTGCCGGCTTTTGTATGAATTGAATTTGCAGATTTCGGATAATTGTTGCTAGCTGGCCTTGCATTGCATAGCATGAATTGCTAACTGTTTTATGAATAAACTGTGCAAATTATGTTCTTATATGTAAAACAGTGTGTATCTAGTTCCGCAACATGAGACTCCGGGTTCATGCGTGGCTGGAACTAAATACCGCACTGAGAAATGGTTTCCTTTCTCACCGTACCATGTTTTCATGGGTTCCAGGTTTTGAAGGCGTGGGCTGGAAAGTGGAGAAGTAAGCCGTGTACATTATGTTATGCTATGTATTATGTACTTATGTACTGTTGCTTGTTTGACTGTGTAAATGTATGCTTGTATGGGAGTAACTCCTTAAACTGGATGTTTGCTTGCTTGTTACTTGTGGGATTTGGGTTGGGGAAATGCTTATGAACTGTATGGATGTTTGCCTTATGGCTGGATACCACTAGTTACAAAAGAAACTCTGGCAAAATTTTGAGTTACACATGTACAAGCATAACCTCAACTTTGTTTATTTGAACTGTTGCTAGTTAAGTGCATGGTGCTTTGTATACTAAAACATGGCATAATGACTTGTGGCCAATCAGTAAGCCTTGCGGGGCGTGCGAAGCACGTTCTTGCGGCGGAAATCGGTCACGCCGCCGCTGCGGGGTGTGACAGGTTTCTAAAGTGGTATCAGAGCATGGTATGACCCAACCAGACTGGTAGGATGTCTGAGTGGGGTAGGTCTAAGGGCCGTGGTATGTCGGGTTCCTTTTCTTTACGTGGCTGCTTGTTAACGGGTTTTGAGTTGGACAGGTTGCCATGGAACGTGAAGCAGGACAAGGAAGCAGGGCACGTGAGCGTGAGCCTCTCAACCGTGCAGATGATGAAGGCTTAGAGCCAAATCCGGATGAGCCGGTACCAGTTGAGACGATACGCAGACAGGCTGCCATTGATGTTAGACTGTTGGCAGCATATGAACAAGGCCGTTATTTGACCCATGAGCTTGGAGCAGTGCCAACAGCTCCAGTGAATGAAGCCAATGAGTTCAGGCGGCTATTGGCTGATTTTGGTAGCCAGCACCCGCCACGGTTTGATGGCACAGGCGGGTACAAAGCGGCTGAGGAATGGTTGGAAAGCATTAATAATAAGTTCCAGTTGGTTAGAGTACCGGATGCAAACAAGGTTGAGCTGGCCACTCCGTACTTGGAGAACTCGGCCAGATTTTGGTGGAAAACTGCACGAAGGAGTTTTACCGGTGAACAGTTAAGGATACCGTGGCAGTGGTTTGAGCAAGTGTTTACTCGGAGGTATTTGAGTTCTGCCCAAAAAGAGAAGTTGAGGCAGCAGTTTCTCACTCTTACTCAAGAAGGCATAACAGTCGGGCAGTACAATGACACCTGCTAGACAGTATAAAGAGTCTAAATATTGATTATTATGATGAAATGACTTAGAATAAATTCAGAAACAATTGAAATTCTCAAGTGATACTAAGAAACACATTATGTGCACTTTATATTCGTAATGACTATGTATAAGATATAAATCATATTCTATACGATATAAAGATTCTAATTGTAGATTATTGTGATGAAATGACTTAGAATGAATCCAGATACGTTTGAAATGTTCAAATAATACTCATAATTGTATTATTTGCAATTTATATGCGTAATTACTATGTATAATGCTATCTTTTTTAAATATTCCTCAGAAATTTTTGCAAGTACCATGTCTGTCCACAGGAGATAATTTCAGATAGAGATGGTCGGTTTATATCTCATTTTTGGAAAAGTTTTCAAGAGGCTATGGGTACAAAGCTGAAATTCAGTTCGGCACATCACCCGCAAACTGATGGGCAGTCGGAGCGCACTATACAAACCCTGGAAGACATGTTGAGGGCGTGTGCATTGAGTTTTGGTGGTTCATGGCTTGATCATTTGTATTTGGCTGAGTTTGCATATAATAACAGCTTCCTTTCCAGCATTGGCATGCCGCCGTATGAGGCGTTGTATGGGGAACCATGCCGTACACCGTTATGGTGGCAACCCAGGGGCAATTTTGTCCCAACTGGACCTGAGCTAGTGGCTGAAAATTCAGAGAAAACAAAGGTGGTTCTGAGTAGGCTCAAGGCAGCACAAGATAGACAAAAACGGTATGCTGATGTACATAGGCGACCGGTTGAGTACAAGGATGGAGAAAGAGTATGGTTGAAGGTTTCTCCCATGCGTGGAGTGTATAGATTCGGTGTGACTGGAAAGCTAAGTCCTCGGTATGTTGGCCCTTTTCCGGTGGAGGAAAGAGTTGGAGCGGTTGCTTATAAGTTGAAGCTGCCAGAGGAATTGAACCGTATACACCCAGTTTTTCATGTGTCACAGCTGAGACGGTTTGTTGGTGACCAATCTCATGTATTGGATTATTCTCAGCTGCACCTTGGTGAAAATTTAACTTATGAGGAAGCACCTATGAGGATTCTGGATAGTAGAGAGCAACGGTTGAGAACCAAAGTCATTAAGCTGGTACTTGTGCAGTGGGGGCGGCACTCAGAGAAAGAGGCAACTTGGGAGCTTGAGAGCACGATTAGAGAGCGTTACCCTGAGTTGTTCGTGAGTTCAGGTACGATTCGTTCAGAGGACTGAACGGATTCTTAAGGGGGGAGGAATGTGAGATACGGCTGTCTGACGGTGTCCCTGTCATGTGAACACCATGCAACCAGGCTTTAGAGCGTGGGGGAAATTCAGGGGTTGGTAAATACTGTACTAGATGTTGCTCCAATTTGCATCCTGTCTATTAGGGGGGTGGTGGTGATTGAGACCTTGACTGACTAGAGACCCATGTAAAATACCCCCCGTCCCTGTCCAGACACTAGTGCAGTCATGTAAAGCGTGGTTGGAAACGGTATAAGTCCCGCTATGGTAACGGTTGCCTTATAATCAGACTATGTGTGTTTATTGCATCATGTATGCCAAATTGAATTAAATGATTGTGTGGTAAAATTGAATTACTTGATGATCCAAACTGTGCCCAAAATAATGGCCAAATTATGCTGTAACGCATGACGGTTACGGCCGGTCTGCGTGTGCGGTGGCTAATGTAGCTGCCCAGTCATGGTTCATGTACTTAGGCATATTGGCAGTGAGTACTGGAGTGTCCCATTGCATGTAGGACTGGAGTGGTCCAGTGGTGACCCTTGGAGCTGGCCAAGGGGCAGTCCAACCTGGTTTGACCAGCCCCATTAGCTGCATGACACCTAGCAGCTTAGTCATTTAGGCAGGGGGAGAGGGGTTTGCTGACACCTAGTCCCCACCCCTTACTCTCTCTTTCTGGCCCAAATTGGTGGACAATTATGCCCTTATCCCTGCTAAATTCGTATTACCACTGTGTCTTACCAAAACAGACCCCTTGAGCTTGTTTGTGAGGTGCTAGATAGTGAAAAAGAGTGCTTGGATCATAGCTGGATAGTTGGGAAGGTAAAGAACAGTGTTGCATGCATGATTTTGGCCCTGGTTTACCCGAAACAGGCTGGGAAGTTCATGACGGTGCATGAGTTGTGTATAGCGGCTGGTTTCCATAACTCAAACAGACCTTAGGGATGATGAATTGGTGCATTGCATAGTGCTGTTGGTGCACCCTAACTGACCATGTGCTAGTAAGCACCATAGGTCTGGTGTTGGTTGACTATCAAACCATGAAGCGGTGTTGCAAACACCCGCAAACCAGACACGCAACGGTGTTTGGCTAGGTGCCTTTACCACGTAATTGCATGAGTTATAGGCTGGTGTTGAGTATGACTGTGACATAAGGTTTTGATTGCTTGAACCAGACCTTGAACAGACCGAAGCGGAGGATTTGAGCGGTGAAGCGGGCGCACCGCAGCAGTGAACGACGGGTATACGGTATAAGGTTTGAGGTGCGGATTTCACCTGGACCCTAACTCTTGTTGCTGTGCTAAATTTAAAGTATATTATGCATGTTGCTTGATGTTTTTGCATGACTTAGCATGTAGCCTGCATGTATGAATTGCTATATTATATATATATATGCTACATGACTGTGCATAGGATGGATTGTTATCTCATGACATGCATATTGAATGGTTTATTTTATTGTGGCTGAATTGTGATATGGTATGGCTATGCTAATTGTGTGATGAATGGCATTTACATCTTTGGAAAGCGGAGTCGCGACCGTCTTTCCAAGGGCCGTGAGATAAGCGCTTATGTTCCGGGACTCATGACTATGAGGGGGTAAATGTTCTCAGCAATTAAGTACTATTTGGTTGTATTGATGGAAAGGAAATGACTTGGCTGATTGGTAACCAGCCTAGTAATGTGCATGGATAGGTGTCCAACAAGTGCCGACTTTTGTATGAATTGAATTTGCAGATTTCGGATAATTGTTGCTAGCTGGCCTTGCATTGCATAGCATGAATTGCTAACTGTTTTATGAATAAACTGTGCAAATTATGTTCTTATATGTAAAACAGTGTGTATCTAGTTCCGCAACATGAGACTCCGGGTTCATGCGTGGCTGGAACTAAATACCGCACTGAGAAATGGTTTCCTTTCTCACCGTACCATGTTTTCATGGGTTCCAGGTTTTGAAGGCGTGGGCTGGAAAGTGGAGAAGTAAGCCGTGTACATTATGTTATGCTATGTATTATGTACTTATGTACTGTTGCTTGTTTGACTGTGTAAATGTATGCTTGTATGGGAGTAACTCCTTAAACTGGATGTTTGCTTGCTTGTTACTTGTGGGATTTGGGTTGGGGAAATGCTTATGAACTGTATGGATGTTTGCCTTATGGCTGGATACCACTAGTTACAAAAGAAACTCTGGCAAAATTTTGAGTTACACATGTACAAGCATAACCTCAACTTTGTTTATTTGAACTGTTGCTAGTTAAGTGCATGGTGCTTTGTATACTAAAACATGGCATAATGACTTGTGGCCAATCAGTAAGCCTTGCGGGGCGTGCGAAGCACGTTCTTGCGGCGGAAATCGGTCACGCCGCCGCTGCGGGGTGTGACAGGGTACGGGTAAGAAAATTTTTTCGTTAATTTAACGGGTATGGGTACGGGTAAAAACTATTTCGTACCGTTTTCATAACGGGTAATTGCCACAATTAAAAAAAATACAATTACATGATGCATATGGCATCTTATATTGCATGATTGGTAAAAAAATATTGCTAGATTTTATTTAAAATTTATAATTTTTCTATTCAGTGTACGAAAAAATAAAAAAGCATAAACCTAAAATATTCGCCACCATTGTTGCACTTTATTAATATACTTTATTGATTTAATTTATTTATACAGAGTGTACAAATTTTATTATTATTATATTTATTTTTTACCGTTACCGTATCCGTACCGTTAATTCTTAACGGGTACGGGTAAGGTACGGATAAAGCTATTTTTAACGGATACGTGTAGGGTACGGATAAAGAAAATTTTAACGGGTACGGTAATGAAAATACCTTTTACCGTACCGTACCGTACCCATTGACAGCCCTATGCACGTTCCTCATAACGTTGATATTAATATTGGATGAGTCCGTTATTTCTTTTCAGTTGCTGTTAACCATAATTATTTAGGTTTTATTCTTTTTCTTATGAAAGAAAGTGGGATTTGGTTACTTTTGGAGGAAAAGTTGCCTCCGGTTATAATCGCTATCTCGTGGCCCATCCGCCCATGTCAATGATATGTGTTTGATATGCATCTGGATTTTTTGGAACGGCTACACGGCACGCTAGATGGCTATATTGTCACTGACAAGGAGACACCACAAAGTATGCAACCAAGGGGTGTATAGAATTTGGGAATATCACTGCATATATTGGTTCTGTGTCTGTTATATAGGATTTGGTATACTCCATTTATATGTAAATCTGTGTAGACTTTGGCAATAGAAAACCCTGGAAGTCAGAAATACTATATCTTTGGCAATAGAAAACCCTGGAAGTCAGAAATACTATATGAAGTGCGGCTTGATATATCTCCCTTTTTATTTTTTTGATATTTCTCCTTTTTATCTTTCCATTTGATCTGATGCAAAATTTAATGCGTCTCGGTGCATTTTACAATTGATGACTGATTATGTTATTGTCATCGTTCCGTGCAAAATAACGGTAAAAATGCGTGTAATATATTGTAAATTATCCAGCTGCGTATTTTAGAAGGTATTACAAGCAAAACAATCTTAATAATCAAGCATCTTTATTAAACAAATGTAGAATACTATTGTGATCGTTACTCGGTCTGTCGATGAGGGATTTGCATTTCTTACTTTATTTTAATTGCAACCTATATGCCAGAAGAGTATACTTCATCTGAATTTGTCATCAATAAGCATATAATATGAACTAATAAAAAATAAACACTTCCAAATATAATAATTAATACATGAAAAGGATATAATAATAATACTCCATTTGAAATGCGTATATGACATTATGTTCAAGGAAATGGGAAAAAAAATGATCATTTGACACAAATCGAGGTTTTATGTATTGCTAAAAACATACGCATGCTTCAAGGATCCATAAATGGATTAAAGCAAGTGTTGTGGAGATTGGAATAAAAGTTTTGACAAGGAAGTCAAGGAGTTGAACTTCGTCAAAAGTATCTTGTATAAACAAGATATTCAGTGGGAGCATAATTGTATTACTTGTATTGTTCAAGATAACAATTCATTAAATTGGGAATAACATTAACATTAAGAAAATGAATATTGTCGAGATCTCTTTGGAGAATGCTTTCTCAAATGAGAACTTGGGCGAAATAACCTAATCCTAGGAAACAAAATCTATAAAGATAGATTATGATGGATGTTAGGTTTGAGCAAATATGCATATATTGACGAAGTGTTCTAGAAACACGAAAGTTACACTCCAAGAAAGGATGTCTAACTATACGTCACATGGCATGACTTGAGTGTTTTAACTCGGTCTATTGCAACTCGATTCGAGAAAGTGCATGAAATAGTTCAAGCATTCCTTCATTATGAGTTTCATTGTGTACGCCATATTTATGCATATGCCCCAATGTGTGGTATCCAAAGGATATGACAAACAGTTGTCAAATGGATACAAGAGAGACACATTAGGACGATAGTCAAGGATATCCTCGAGTACCTTATGAGAAAGAGTGATATAATGTTTCATCTCTTAAAAGGAGCTCGTGTAAGTTAATTACACTAATGCTAGTTTTTCGAAAGATTGATATAATCACAGTTGAACTACGTATTTTGCTAAAAGGTGGTGTTGTAAATTTAGAATGTGTTCTAAATGGAATATTACAACCGTTTCCGTCACCAAAGCAAAATACATAGCAACTTGTGAAGCAATAAAAGAAGTTTATTTCGGATCGATTTCTTAGTTGAGTTATTATGGTTCTAAGCATCTCGAACCATAACTTACTCCTAAGAGCCCAATGTTACATTGGAGATTCAAATATGATCTATAACGATATCACTTGATATCATATGATGGTGATCAAGAATATATATAGGAGTATATATATATATAGTCAAACAATTTTTGGATAGGTTCGCGAACACAGCGAACACTCTAGCACGACCTCTACCTTGAGCAGTATACGAGATGCAGTTATGCATCCATACGTGGTGGACGTATGAGTAACTAGCTATAAGCGTATTATTTATTTTGAGGTCCGAGACATTTATATATGTAGATATATGACATTGTTCTCAATTCTTCGTTGGCTAGAAGTCACTACTGATTGACTCTAGGCCAAGTGGGAGATTGTTAGAGTTATGTCCTAGAAGTCAATAATTTAATGACTTAATTATTAGTTTATGTTTTGGATGAGTTTTTATCATCTGTTCCTAGGTTTATTATTGACAGATCATTCAGGTTGAGGATCTGAATTGTAGATCTCTGTTGATCATTCTTTAGAATGACAATAATAAATCTAAACGGTCCATAATCTTGATAATTAACAAGGAACATTAATTATCATAAAAGATTAGTATGCAAGTTAAGTGATGATTAAGTTCTACTAATCATAGGTAAAGAGTTACCAACTTAATTGCATATGTGTATGTTATGGAACATAGCACAGGACTTGACCCATCGAAATAAACATATGGATTGTGTTATGTGTCATTGTTTATTTCGTTATGATTTTGGTTCTAAGTTTGAGATGTTTATCTTTTCCACATGAGGATAGGTTCAATAAATACTGTCTACCGCTGATTCCCGATAAGGGCTGCTATACGGACTTTATTTATGTTCTCTTGAATTGTGCGGGGAAAAGCTAATCATCAAGAAAACCGTATGTCCCTCATTAATTCACTTAGTGAGTGACGATATCTGTTTGGGCCCCTTGATGGAGATAGATTGTTTGCATGCAACTTTATACAATTATCTCTAGATCAAGAAACGTATAATCTGCAAGAATGACACATTCCTATCTTGGATTATACGATGATATCGTGTGACATAAGAATCAAAATAGAGAAACTGATTATTCTCTTATGCATGATTGAAATATTGTAGCAGTACACTATTTATGTGAATTGGGAATCATAACGTGTTGCTAGATACCGCTTATGATTATTGGAATTAAATAGCGATTTAATTCCATGTCCAACATAGCATAAATCCTCAAAGGGTCACACATAATAAGGTGTTTAACCACACGTGCATTAATTATTTATTTGCAACAATTGGTTTTGCAAAATATGATAAGTTGATTAATTAATCGTATGCCGTTATGGACCGTTATGATTAATTAAGTCAAATAGATCATATAGAAATAATTTAATGCATTGACTAATTCCATATTAATTATTAAATAGTTAATAATTAATTATAATCAACACATTTAATTATTTGAGCTAATTGGGCTTTAAATTAATTGGTTAATTTAATGTCCAATGGAAGGTGCATTTAAATGGAAGAGTATTGGGCTCAACTTAACTTGAGGCCCAACCCAAATATGGGGTAGGTAGGTGCGGCTAGGGCAAGGGGCATTTTTGTCCATGTAATGTTGGATGAGAGCTAGGTTGAGTGGCCTATATAAAGGGGTGTTCTTTGGGAGCAAACCCCTAGCCTCCACACTCCTCTCTCTCTCCTTCTCTCTTTGGCCGCACCTCACACCAAGGGAAGAAAAATTTCAGAATTTTTCATTCCCTTTCTCTCTTCCACACACCACCTAGCTCATGTGTTGAGCAAGCTTTTCCACTAAATTAATTGGAGAATTAACTAGAAAGGGAAAGCTTTGGAATTAGGCACAATTCTCTCAATTACTAGCATAATTGATTAGAGAAGGTGGTTAATTCCTTAGTGGACTCGAGGAGCACGGCGTGGAGGTTCTTGGAGAGCACGCCACCGACACCAACGCATTGGAACGAGCCTCTTGGTTGCGATACCAAGAGAGGTATACTTTCAATCCTTTTTCTCGTGTGTTTCAATAGCTTGTGTACTAGATCTTATGTGTGCTATGTTTGCTTGGTTAATTAATTGGTAATTAGCATAAAATGAAAATTAGCACACTTTATAACAGTGGTATCAGAGCCTTGGTCGTACTTAAGCTATTTTAACACTTAATTAAGAGAAATTGGCTAATTAATGGATTAGTAGAGATGATGCGTTTGTTTGCTGTCTGGAAATGGTATTTTCTGTGTTGTTTCGCATTGTTCTCTGTGATATGTCCTCTGGAAGATCTTTCCATCTACATGAAAGTTGTAGATCTGTGGATTGTGATTCTTTTGGCGTTGGATTCACATTTTTCCGAATTAGTATAGATTTACTGTGAATAAAATGGCGACAGTGCGCAGAACCAGTTTCTGCTTGCACTGTCCTGTTTGAATGGCTTGAAAGATTTATATTTTGAATATAAGTACCAGTGTTCTATGGCTAGAAATAAAGAGGACTTGAAGCTCTTTCTGAGCATGTATAAATTGTTGCATGACTCGGATTAATTTGTGAGTTTTCAAGTATGAAAAGGAAGATCTTGTCAGATCCAGTTTGTTGAGCAAATCGATTGTTCTAATAAACTGTACCAACTGAGAACTCCTTTAAAAATTTTGTTTAAATGGAGTTGTTCTATTTTGAGTTAGGATTCCAGGAAAATTAATTTCATAATTTTTCGTGGATTTTTGGACCTTCAACTAGGTTAAAACCTTTCGATTGACAGTCTGTTCCAGTACAGAATTTGTTGATTGTTTAGGCTGTAACTTAATATTATTGAACTAAACTTGGTTATTTTCTTTTCATGAATGGATAGCCTGTAGTCTAAACAAGTTTTTCTATGTATATTGTATATATAAAAACTGGATAGAAGGTGGTCTAACAGACCAAATGGTTGAGAGGATAAGCTGAAAATCTCATAACGGTGTTTCGTGCACTTGTAAGAGATTTGTCATTTTTGATTCTCCCAGATGGTTTAAGATCTCTTCTTGAAATTTTTACTGGTAGTCACAACTATGATAAGGAGCTTAAGTAATTTATTTGAGAATTTTTGGAGACCGAAAACTGTTGTTTTTGTTGGATTCCATTAGTTACGTTTTTTGGTAAATTACTGTTTTTCTAAGTATTCAAACTAGTTGAATTTAATTAGAAAACTCCTTGTTTGATCTCCTTTCTGTTATGGGATGTTGAAAGAACTTTCTAAATGAATTTAAACAAGTTTGGTTGTTTAAAATTGAGGATTTGTACACGGAATTTACTTATAGCAAACGATACGCAAAGATGCTTGAAAATCGTTAATTGGAAACAAAGTTCTTGTATGTGCTAACTTTGTTTTGTAGGTGGATAGTGGGTTTAGTATGGCTCAAGACTCAATGCCTTGTGGTTGTAAATGAATGCATGTGTGAATGTTTGTAATGCGGCCTTTGGTGCCATTAATTAATTTTTGATTAATTTTTGATGTAACTTGTGAGGCTTGCATGCCCCTAAGGATAGGAAGGGAATAGGATGTTTTCACATGTATTTTGCACCTTTATTTTATATAGGATTTAGATCCTTATAAAATTTAGTGGGAGGGACAAGGATTAGATTAGTTTTGCTCCATGGACGATGTGGCGAAACTAATGCAAGCGGGAGCCATACAAACCCACAACTATGAGATGCTTATATGTGATTGCTTGTGATTGCTATGAATTGTCATAGGCTAGGTATGGGTGTATGCTTACATGACCACCAAACAAGTGTCACTTAATTGATTGTCCCAAACAAAACATGATTAAGTTAAATCGCCCTCCTTCTCTCTATCCCCTTCTAACGTGTATGATCGTTCATTGATGCATTCTCGCCGACGCGGGACATCGTGTTCCATCATCCGTGTCGGGGTGTAAATCGGATTTACTAGGAGCAAATAGAGAAAGGTTACTTAACGATGTTTTCTAATCGGATTGGACATCGGGGCAAAGTTTGTGGATGTACATGTGATATTTCACAAACCAAGAATCATATGGAATGATTGGTTGGAGAACCTACCTTATCTAGTTGTTTTGGTGTCACGCCGACGCTAGCACCATCTCAACGAAAATAGGGATCTTGGAAAACCTACTATATTAGGGACATTAAATAAATATAGTGGGAGTTTTATTTGTTATAAATAAAACAATTGCATAAACTAAATGACCGTAAATTGATTTTGTTATAGATGTTTAAATTGTTAATTTTGTTGCGATCAATCTTTGAAAATTAACAAACTCGTTTCTAAAAGTATTTACTTAAAGAAGTAATACCGATTCCTAAGACACGATCTTAGTGAAGAGAAATTTGAGTATGTCAATTCTCAAAACTTTCCTCAAACTACCCGAACGTAGCAACGCGATGATTGATTGACTTTTGGCGAAAAGTTATTCAATAAAACGTATGCTTAATATCCTCATTTGAAATTTCTAGACCTTTGAATTAGCGAATTCTTATGGACTAAAATTAACTCGTACGTTCTCATCCGCTTACTCAAGAAAATGTTCTTGGAGAAAGTAGATATTAACTCCGTCATTTATGATTGAGTATAAAGAATATGAGTTGACCAAGAGATTATTCTTTTAAAAGAAGTTATATGAATGTTTCATTAGCTCACAAATCGAAAGATTGAAGTAGCTAATTGATGACTAGAGATATTAATCTCCGATATCAAGGATTGTTGATATTGTCATACGATCTCTTTGGAATCATGAAGGATATAATATTACCTTTATGCACGCTTGTTGATGCAAAAAGGTGATTGGTTAAGTATTCAAGAAATACTTCACCAAGGTATGAGTTGAAATTTCGAGACTCTCATTGATGACCATGTGTCACATGAGATGTTTCATTTGCCGTTTATGGGAGGCATTTGAAAGGTTGTCCGAAGTACCATGATTGTGACGATTAGAAATATTCTAATCCTAAAGTGTATTTGTCGTTCAAATTATCTCACTATCTCTAATTTACACTAGTAACTTGAGACTAGTTCATATGCTCGCATTTAACGAAATGTGTTGGCAATGAAGAATAAGAGAATGTTCGAGAGATATAAAGTAAACTCCGTATAGGAGATGACTTATTCATTTAAGTCATTACCATTGAATACGTAGAGTTATCTTTATTAAGAGTTTGTTTAGGAATTGAAGGTTGCATACCTTAATTCTAAAACCTCTCATAGCGTCTCCATTTCATATTTGATGATGGATAACTATGTTTAATAAAAGACAAGTTCTTTTATTATGAATTTGTTTATATGATTTCATGCATCTTGATGGAATTTGCTTGAAATAGATAAACAAGTTATGAATGACAAATAGGATGCGTAAGACTTGACATAAAGTATTTGACTTTCATGTTATATATAACCGCTTAGTCACATATATAAACGAGAATCGCATTATGAGAGTCTACGTAACGTAGAGCTCGAAATTCAATTCGATTTCAAATCGATTGATATGCGAATCATGTTTGTTAAATGACAAAAGCGCCTTTAACCTACAAAGGTTTAAGGACAAGTGACTTGATTAGGACTTATACATATCGATGTATAAAGACCAATAAGTACTTGTGCAATGAAAGGTTGTTGATACTTTACTACTTAACCAACGATCATTGTAGATATTAACATATCTATTTGATAAGGTATAAGTATGAACCTTTTGACTAGTTCAAAGGAGTTCAAGTGTGAAGTTAAAAAGACCGTTCAAGGAAAAAGAAAAGTCTTACAATTAATCGTGGCAAATAAGTAGTTAAGTCATATGATTTGAAGTATTATCTAAAGAGTATGAAAATAGTTTCATAACTCACTCCATGAGGAACATTATGGAATAATGTGTCCAAGAATGGAGGTATCGAACAATATTTTGTATAGTTCGATCGATAATAAATCAAATTGACTTATTCGACTCGTATTAGGGAATTATGTTTGAGGACAATATTGTTTACACTGAATGGTGTTCCATCAAAGTCTATTGAGGAAGGTTTCTTACGAGATTTTGATCTCTAAGTATAATACTTCTCGAGATTTGGTGTTGAGAAGCTTATTTCAAGTATTGTGGACTTGTAAGCTCAAACCAAATAAGACACTATATATTTGTAGGATGCTTTATATTAAAAGGCACTACTTCCACGAATATGATAAGAACAAAGTAGTTGTTGCTAATCATAATGTAGTCTTGATGAATTGAAATTCTCAAGAAGAAGTAGTGGGAGTAAAGTGAGCATTAAAGGAGTTTATGCGTCACTACAAGAAGTACTCTTATGGGAAACTTGTCACTCCATACATGGTGCTTAGTGGGAGTTGAGCGGAACTTCATTCACAAGTTGTTTTGAAAAGAAGTTTAATAGTACGCTCCTTCCAATGAGGACTCAACCATATCACGAGTTGATGATGATTCGAGAAACTCATGGAATATATGAGGAGTCAAGAACTCGTTCAACAATTCATTGTGGAAGTAGTTCATGAACCTCAAGTACCAGTCCTACAAAAGATCAACGAGAGTTGATTGCCTAAGCCGTTTGGTGCATTGGCTTCACGACATTCTCAAACTTAGCATATGAGAATCCGTTGATAAACAAGAAAAACGATGGAACGATCCGATTCCACATATATGGTTTGAATTCATATGATCTTTAAATAAAATCCATGTATAACAACAAGGTATAGACCTTGGTTGACGTTCATGAAGGAGCAATCCATCAAGAACGTTTTAGATCTTCAAAAGGAAAGATCGACATGGATAACAAATCGACTATGTACAAAGCGCGGCTTCTCGCTTGTAGCTATGTCTAAGTCGATGACTAGTTGACTACGTACAAAGCACAACCTCTTGCTTGTGGCTATGTAAAAGTCAATAAAGATCATTCTAGCAATAGTTGTATTTCATATATATTGATATATGGAAAAACACATAAAACCACCTTCTTCGTATGAATGAAGGATGATGTTGTGCATTTGACACAAATCGAGGTTTTATGTATTGCTAAAAACATACGCATGCTTCAAGGATCCATAAATGGATTAAAGCAAGTGTTGTGGAGATTGGAATAAAAGTTTTGACAAGGAAGTCAAGGAGTTGAACTTCGTCAAAAGTATCTTGTATAAACAAGATATTCAGTGGGAGCATAATTGTATTACTTGTATTGTTCAAGATAACAATTCATTAAATTGGGAATAACATTAACATTAAGAAAATGAATATTGTCGAGATCTCTTTGGAGAATGCTTTCTCAAATGAGAACTTGGGCGAAATAACCTAATCCTAGGAAACAAAATCTATAAAGATAGATTATGATGGATGTTAGATTTGAGCCAATATGCATATATTGACGAAGTGTTCTAGAAACACGAAAGTTACACTCCAAGAAAGGATGTCTAACTATACGTCACATGGCATGACTTGAGTGTTTTAACTCGGTCTATTGCAACTCGATTCGAGAAAGTGCATGAAATAGTTCAAGCATTCCTTCATTATGAGTTTCATTGTGTACGCCATATTTATGCATATGCCCCAATGTGTGGTATCCAAAGGATATGACAAACAGTTGTCAAATGGATACAAGAGAGACACATTAGGACGATAGTCAAGGATATCCTCGAGTACCTTATGAGAAAGAGTGATATAATGTTTCATCTCTTAAAAGGAGCTCGTGTAAGTTAATTACACTAATGCTAGTTTTTCGAAAGATTGATATAATCACAGTTGAACTACGTATTTTGCTAAAAGGTGGTGTTGTAAATTTAGAATGTGTTCTAAATTGAATATTACAACCGTTTCCGTCACCAAAGCAAAATACATAGCAACTTGTGAAGCAATAAAAGAAGTTTATTTCGGATCGATTTCTTAGTTGAGTTATTATGGTTCTAAGCATCTCGAACCATAACTTACTCCTAAGAGCCCAATGTTACATTGGAGATTCAAATATGATCTATAACGATATCACTTGATATCATATGATGGTGATCAAGAATATATATAGGAGTATATATATATATAGTCAAACAATTTTTGGATAGGTTCGCGAACACAGCGAACACTCTAGCACGACCTCTACCTTGAGCAGTATACGAGATGCAGTTATGCATCCATACGTGGTGGACGTATGAGTAACTAGCTATAAGCGTATTATTTATTTTGAGGTCCGAGACATTTATATATGTAGATATATGACATTGTTCTCAATTCTTCGTTGGCTAGAAGTCACTACTGATTGACTCTAGGCCAAGTGGGAGATTGTTAGAGTTATGTCCTAGAAGTCAATAATTTAATGACTTAATTATTAGTTTATGTTTTGGATGAGTTTTTATCATCTGTTCCTAGGTTTATTATTGACAGATCATTCAGGTTGAGGATCTGAATTGTAGATCTCTGTTGATCATTCTTTAGAATGACAATAATAAATCTAAACGGTCCATAATCTTGATAATTAACAAGGAACATTAATTATCATAAAAGATTAGTATGCAAGTTAAGTGATGATTAAGTTCTACTAATCATAGGTAAAGAGTTACCAACTTAATTGCATATGTGTATGTTATGGAACATAGCACAGGACTTGACCCATCGAAATAAACATATGGATTGTGTTATGTGTCATTGTTTATTTCGTTATGATTTTGGTTCTAAGTTTGAGATGTTTATCTTTTCCACATGAGGATAGGTTCAATAAATACTGTCTACCGCTGATTCCCGATAAGGGCTGCTATACGGACTTTATTTATGTTCTCTTGAATTGTGCGGGGAAAAGCTAATCATCAAGAAAACCGTATGTCCCTCATTAATTCACTTAGTGAGTGACGATATCTGTTTGGGCCCCTTGATGGAGATAGATTGTTTGCATGCAACTTTATACAATTATCTCTAGATCAAGAAACGTATAATCTGCAAGAATGACACATTCCTATCTTGGATTATACGATGATATCGTGTGACATAAGAATCAAAATAGAGAAACTGATTATTCTCTTATGCAGGATTGAAATATTGTAGCAGTACACTATTTATGTGAATTGGGAATCATAACGTGTTGCTAGATACCGCTTATGATTATTGGAATTAAATAGCGATTTAATTCCATGTCCAACATAGCATAAATCCTCAAAGGGTCACACATAATAAGGTGTTTAACCACACGTGCATTAATTATTTATTTGCAACAATTGGTTTTGCAAAATATGATAAGTTGATTAATTAATCGTATGCCGTTATGGACCGTTATGATTAATTAAGTCAAATAGATCATATAGAAATAATTTAATGCATTGACTAATTCCATATTAATTATTAAATAGTTAATAATTAATTATAATCAACACATTTAATTATTTGAGCTAATTGGGCTTTAAATTAATTGGTTAATTTAATGTCCAATGGAAGGTGCATTTAAATGGAAGAGTATTGGGCTCAACTTAACTTGAGGCCCAACCCAAATATGGGGTAGGTAGGTGCGGCTAGGGCAAGGGGCATTTTTGTCCATGTAATGTTGGATGAGAGCTAGGTTGAGTGGCCTATATAAAGGGGTGTTCTTTGGGAGCAAACCCCTAGCCTCCACACTCCTCTCTCTCTCCTTCTCTCTTTGGCCGCACCTCACACCAAGGGAAGAAAAATTTCAGAATTTTTCATTCCCTTTCTCTCTTCCACACACCACCTAGCTCATGTGTTGAGCAAGCTTTTCCACTAAATTAATTGGAGAATTAACTAGAAAGGGAAAGCTTTGGAATTAGGCACAATTCTCTCAATTACTAGCATAATTGATTAGAGAAGGTGGTTAATTCCTTAGTGGACTCGAGGAGCACGGCGTGGAGGTTCTTGGAGAGCACGCCACCGACACCAACGCATTGGAACGAGCCTCTTGGTTGCGATACCAAGAGAGGTATACTTCCAATCCTTTTTCTCGTGTGTTTCAATAGCTTGTGTACTAGATCTTGTGTGTGCTATGTTTGCTTGGTTAATTAATTGGTAATTAGCATAAAAATGAAAATTAGCACACTTTCTAACATGGATTTGGTAATACGCCTCAACCACTTCAAATGCTAAATCTATTAGATCAACAGAATAATTGGTTGATTAGAAGTTCAATTATCACTTATATCCCTGTAAATCCATAAGTAAGCTTAAATAAAGACAAGAAATTAAATTATATTTAAAATTCAAATGAAGACTTATATATAATTAACTGCTAACTTTAATGTATTTAAAATAATGCTTATAATTAAGGAAGAACAACACAGTTTTACATGACTAAAATTTCCAAAACAAAAGCTATAACATATTCTAAAATATACGCTTAACTATTGCATGTTTGCTCTGGCACAAACCATAAAATCGGGGGGGGGGGGGGGGGGGGTTGGATTAGAATTAGATTCAGGGAGTTAATTTGCAATATTTTAATCAAATTATGAGGGTGCAAATCCCTCTGATACATCCCCTATCGCTACGCCCATGCGTGAAATATGAGTCATATATTTAAAGTCACTACAAACTTGTTTCTGGTCAAATGTACACTTGTTTTTTAGTATATTATGCACTTTGTTAGAGATATGTCCTAGAAGCCAATTTTATTAGGCTACTTCTATAGTTTATGTTATTGGTGATTTCAGATCATTTGTTCCTTGATTTACTCGTTGACGGTTCATTCAGGTTGAGGATCTGAATTATAGATCACTGTTATTCATTTAGTAGTAAATAACAACGATAAATCTAAAAGTCCATAATCTTGATAATTAACAAAGGACATTAATTATCAATAAAATTAGTATGCAAGTTAAGTGATGATTAAGTTCTATAAATCATAGGTTAAGAGTAACCAACTTAATTGCATATGTTTATGTTATAGAACATAGTACAGGACTGGACCCCACGGAATAAATATATGGATTGTGTTACGTGTCATTATTTATTTCGTTATGATTTTGGTTCTAAGTTTGAGATGATTATCTTTTCCACATGAGGAAAGATGCTATAAATCATGTCTACCGCTGATTCCTGATAAAGGCTGCTATACGGACTTGATTTAAGTATTCTTGAATTGTGCGGGAAAAAACTAATTATCAAGAAAACCGTATGTCCCTCATTAATTCACTTAGTGAGTGACGATATCTGTTTGGGCCCCTTGATGGAGATAGATTGTTTGCTAGCAACTGATACAATTATCTCTAGATCAAGAAACGTATAATCTGCAAAAATGACACGTTCCTATCTTGGATTATACGATGATATCGTGTGACATAAGAATCAAAATAGAGAAATTATTATTCTCTTACGCAGGATTGAAATATTGTAGCAGTATACTATTTATGCGAATTGGGAATCATAACGTGTTGCTAGATACAGCTTATGATTATTGGAATTAAATAGCGATTTAATTCCATGTCCAACATAGCATAAATCCTCAAAGTGTCACACATAATAAGGTGTTTAACCACACGTGCATTAATTATTTATTTGCAACAATTGGTTTTGCAAAATATGATAAGTTGATTAATTAATCGTATACCATCATGGACCGTTATGATTAATTAAGTCAAATAGATCATATAGAAATAATTTAATGCATTGACTAATTCCATATTAATTATTAAATAGTTAATAATTAATTATAATCAACACATTTAATTATTTGAGCTAATTGGGCTTTAAATTAATTGGTTAATTTAATGTCCAATGGAAGGTGCAATGAAATGGAAGAGTATTGGGCTCAACTAAACTTGAGGCCCAACCCAACCAAGAAGTTGGTAGGTGCGGCTAGGACAAGGGGCATTTTTGTCCATGCAATTTTGGATGAGAGCTAGTTGAATGGCCTATATAAAGGGGTGTTCTTTGGGAGCAAACCCTAGCCTCCACACAACCTCTCTCTCTCTTCTCTCCTTGGCCGAACCTCACAAGAGGAAGGAAAAATTTCAGATTTTTCCATCCCTTTTCTCTCTTCTCTATGCCACCTAGCTCATGTGTTGAGCAAGCTTCCCATCTAAAATTAATTGGAGAATTAACTAGAAGAGGGAAAGCTTGGGAATTAGACTCACTTCTCCTAATTACTAGCATAATTAGTTGAGAAGGTGGTTAATTCCTTAGTGGACTCGAGGAGTGCGATTAGGAGGTGCTTGGAGAGCACGCCACCGACACCAAACCCGTTGGAATAAGCCTCTTGGTTGCGATACCAAGAGAGATATATTTCCAACTCTTTTCTCTTGTGTTAAATGGCTTTTGTGCTAGATCTTTATGTGTGTGATGTTTAATCGGTTAATTAACTTGTAATTAGCACAATAAATAAAAAAATTAGCACACTTCCTAACACACTTTTCTATTACATGATGCATACTCCCATGCATTAGCTCTAATGTTGGAACTATCACATATAATTACCAATTGCTAAAGGTACAATTGCTTCTTGTAAAATATATACACTTGAATACATATAATTTTGTGGAAAATATGTTCTCCCCCTAATCACTAGCTCTACTTTTTTCTTTTTCTTTTTTTTTTGTTCCCTACGAGTATATAAATAGAAAGGATTGCTAAAATGCTATGTATAGTACAGATGGTTTTAGTGCTACGGGTTCGTTCTTAAATTTCATGTTTCAAACAATCGATCTAAAACATTCATTATCTTCTCCACATTGTAATCTCATTAGAAACCAAAATTTACAACTTTTTTCAAATTTTTTTGTTATTTTTTATATTTTAAGAAAATCCTTAATCAAATTAATTTTGGAACCCTTCAATAACAGCGGTTTTAAAAAATCTGAGAAAAATATTAAAAAATGTAAAATTTAGTTTCTAATAAGATTTCAATATGAAGAAGATGTTGACGGTTTGGGTCGATTATTTAAAACATAAAATTGGAAAATGTACGCGTAGTACAGACCTATCGCGTGCTACACGTAGTATATTTTAGCATCTATATATATATATATATATATATATATATATATATATATGCATATATATATAGAGAGAGATTGGCTAAAGTATACTCCAGCATACGGATTAAACCCGTATGCTGGAGTCGTTTCTCAAAATCTAAAATTCAAACAGTCGATCCAAACCGTTCAAGTTGTTCTCCATATAAAAATATCTTTCAAGACTCCAGCATACGGGCTATCTGTATGCTAGAGTATACTTTAGCCAATCTCATATATATATATTTATATTATATTTGGTTATAATTACTATGAATGAAGGGTTCATGTCCTATGTGCTTAAAAACAGAAGGGTGAAATTAAAGACACTAATTTACCACCAGATTGACCTTTTCTGATGTCAAATATAGCATAATTGGTCTTATTTAAGCCGTCAAGTATGGAACCACAAGTTCAATAATATAAAGTTACAAAACTTGTGCCTAAAATGTTTCACCCATTTTTTTTTTTTTTTTTGTACGAAACCATCTTAGTGCTAAATAAAATATGCATCAGAACTCTAAATAAAATATATGTTTATTTACCGTGGATAATCTTCTATATTCAATATTAATTAGTTGTTTATGAATTATGATACATACTTGTTCAATTTATTACGGTTCAAAAAAACATTTTTTTAATAATCCAACTATCATTAAAAAGAAGAAGAAGAGATGCACACTAAAATGATAAGTGCCAGAACCAACCTTTTTATTAGAATAGAAACATTTTTTTTAATTAAATTTAGTCAGTGATGAAGATACATTATTGTAATCAAAACAAAGGTGGAAAACATTCAATGGGGAAAGACATTATAATTATGTAACTCTTACATCATCGTTCTATACAAAAAGTATGGAAGTATCAAGTAATTTCTATAAAAAACTTTTCTGATCGGTTTAGTTTTTATTTCTTATAAGAATTTTAACTAAATGTGCCTTATGTATTAGTCATTTTTTTAAAAAAGGAAAACAGTCTCGACGTACAGGATTTCTTAATATGTTAATTTGCCCACTTATAATGCTAATATTGCTAATATTATTTGCCTAGTCACGAGTTTCGTACTGATGTGCTAAGTTTTACTATTCTAGGTTTGAAAAAAAAAAAAAAAAAACATTTGTTCCCAATAACAACATTCCAAAGGATTTTCAAATGATTAATAATAAACGAATATTCTGTGGCGACCATATAATCAATTTTATACAAAAAATTGGACCAGGCTTGTTATGAAGCCAACGGCTTTATACCCTTTTTTTTCCCCTTAAATCTGCAACTAGTATATATTTTTTATATTAATTAAACAATAAACAGGACACTATTGCAAGATAAGTTAGTTTTTCGTGACCCCACAAATCATTTTAAATTGTAGACAATCATTAGTCAAAACTAACAAAAGTCCAGGAGGTACACAATTTATATTGGACCCTCTATATTGTGGACAGTGTATATCTCGGAATATTAGTTCCGATTGGTGTCAAATAATACATTATCCAGACACTTTGTTAATCAACTACAGTTTGAGGCTGATTAAAAGTCACAAGATCGTACATCCCGATTCCTTTTCCAGTCTAAGAAATGGGTCGCTTAATGAAAGCGCCATAGGGAAGGCCGAAGGCGTCACGTAATAAAAGGAATTAGATATTTTTCCCCTAAAATTTCGTCATTTTTAACGTCAGCTTAGCCATGCTGAATTTCTGCGGTCCCCACTATGCGGCGATCTGTGTCACATGTGCGACATGTTCTTTATTATTTTTATTTTCAAATTTGAATGATCCCACCCCCTCAATTATATGTGAATTTATTCAATTCATGGGGAAAAAAAAGAATATGCTACTATATACATCATTTTTATTTTCAATTATTTTAATGTCGGTGTCTATGGTCCTCCATGATAAATTTCTAGCCATGGCCCTCCCAACAGGTACATGGTACAAGCTAATAATGCACCATCAATGAGTGCAACAAAGTATAATCTTGTCCTATTATAATGGCTAGGATATTATTTAATAATGTATATTACATAAAAGGATGAAAATATAGGTAATGACGCAATTAAGATAATTCAAGAAACATTATGAGATATGGCCGATCTTTTTAAAGTATGAAGATCAAGTTGTTTGTTGTTTGATAATGAGGGGTGTTTTACAGGTGAGATTAGGGGTGAAAACTGCGGTTGTTTTAATCGTCTTCTCGTTTCGTTTCGTGCAAAACGAAACGAAACGGTTGAAGATTTTTGTTGTATTTCAAAAATGAAACAGTTAACACAACATGTAGTCAGTTTCATCCATACGTATTTTCGTGATATTTTTGTTATTTCGATCGTTTCGTTCAATTAACGCAAACACGTAGTCAGTTTCGTGTCCAAAACAAAATAGTTAACGCAACACTCTATTTTCACGATCGTTATAGACGTTATGCATACGTGTAAAACGATCACGCAACTGGACTGTTGCGTTGATCGTTGCGTTTTGAACACGAAACTGTTTATCATTTGCATTAATCGTTTCGTTTTGAACGAAACAATCGAAATCACGAAAATACCACGAAAATACACAATGACGAAACCATTTCATACTTGCATTAACCATTTCGTTTTTAAAACGCAACCAAAATCTTTAACCGTTTTGTTTCGTTTTAGACGAAACGAAAAGACGGTCGAAATGGTCGCCGTTTTCAGGCCTACCCCTTGGCGAGACTAATTGCAATCAGCACACACCATCAAATGAGGGCCCAGCCCAACCTGGCTCTAGCATTTCAATCCGAGTCAGGCCTTTGCCTTAGACAAGACAGGCCCTTTTAGTCCCTCCTAAAACTTTTGGATTCTCTGTGGACAGTCATGAGTTAATATACGTAGCCATCCCTTGTTAAGCTGTGATCTTATCATATCGCACGTGATGTATCTAAGAAAAAAATTTAAACTTCCAAAAAGTAAAGTCAATCCAAACTCTTATATATAAAAAAACTATATCAATATATTTCAACTTGGCTCCAACAGTGAGAGGGAAATCATGAAATAGAAAATCGCAAAATATCATAGAAAATAATTTTATTCTCTAATTATCTCCAACTTGCTTTGCTTCTAAACGAGATCTTTATTATCAAGCTCAATATGCCTTTGTCAACAATATCGGGAAAAGAAAAAGTTCAACGTATCCAGCTTAGTAACATGACATATTTCATTTGTCCTTGCTAAAATTTAAGCACTACAATTTAAATATTGGAATCTGGAAAGTAAAAAGACTCACATGCACACAATTGTTAATTTTAATAAATAAAAAGTTAAGACTATCAAAGTGGAATTCATGATGCTTCTATCTACAAAAATTAATGATTGTATAAAAGTTTCGGCACCCTTCGAAATCTCCTCTCTTTCAAATACTGCCTATATGTGATTACCTCAAAATATTCATTCAGTTTGGTTAGAATGACAAGTCAGATTCTAGAACTCGTTAGAACTGAAATGAACATTTGCCTATTTCAAAATTAAAACAGATAGTAATAAACTACTATTTATTTTAAAAATTATCATTCTTAGATGCCCTCACATAATGCGCACTCCAATTTGTTTATTTGAATACACATTTTAATTGAAATGCACACTCATTTAAACTAAAATTCATATATTCTTTTACCTCAAAAATATGATCAAAAGGCACATTGACGTGTGTGTGTACATATATATATATATAGAGTTTAGCTACGGTGAGTCGCAACTCACGGACCCTCCGGTGAGTCGCGACCAAAATTCCTAGATCTAGATCAAAATGACCGATCCAAACCGTCCAATATGATCTCCCTATTGAAATCTCCATGTAGACCAAATTTTTCATTTTTTCAAAAATTTTAAGTATTTTTTTGAAATTTTAGAAAATCGTTAATCTAATTGGTTCTGAACCATTCAAAAACATCAGTTTTTAAAAATCCGAAAAAAATACTTAAAAATTTCGAAAAAAAAAAATTGATTTGCACGGAGATTGCAATAAGGAGATCATATTGAACGGTTTGGATCTAGGAGATCTAGGAGTTTTGGTCGCGACTTACCGGAGGATCCGCGAGTCGCTACTCACCGTAGCTAAACCTCCATGCTATGGTGAGTCGCGACTCACAAGAGGGCCCGTGAGTCGGTTTTAAAACTCCTAAATCTTGTTCAAAATGACCGATCCAAACCGTTCAATACGATCTTCCTATCTAAACCTCCATGCTGACCAAATTTTACATTTTTTCAAAAATTTTAAATATTTTTTTCGGATTTTTAAAAATTGCTATTTTGAATGGTTAAGAACTAATTAGATTAACGGTTTTCTAAAATTTCAAAAAAATACTTAAAAATTTCAAAAAAATGTAAAATTTGGTCAACATGGAGGTTTCGATAGGGAGATCGTATTGAACGGTTTGGATCGGTCATTTTGAATAAGATTTAGAAGTTTTGAGCCCGACTCACAGACCCTCTTGTGAGTCGCGACTCACCATAGCAAAACTCTATATATATATATATATATATATATATAGAGTTTTGCTATGGTGAGTTGCAACTCACCAAAGCGTCCGTGAGTCGCGCTCAAAATTTTGAAATTAAGTTCAAAACGACCGATCCAAACCGTCTAATACAATCTTCCTATTGAATTCTCCATACAGACCAAATTTTACATTTTTTCGAAATTTTTAAGTATTTATTTCGGATTTTTAAAAACTGCTGTTTTTGAACGGTTCAGAACTAATTAGATTAATAATTTTCTAAAATTTCAAAAAAATACTTAAAAATTTCGAAAAAATATAAAATTTGGTCTGCATGGAGATTTCAATAGGAAGATTGTATTAGACGGTTTGGATCGGTCGTTTTGAATTTAATTTCTGAATTTTGAGCTCGACTCACGGATGCTTTGGTGAGTTGCAACTCACCATAGCAAAACTCTATATATATATATATATATATATATATATATAGAGAGAGAGAGAGAGAGAGAGAGAGAGAGCCTTCAATCAAAGCGCTTTGACCGGAGTCCCGGTTAAACCCCGTCAGATCTCAATGTTGAAAATTCAAATGACCGATCCAAACCGTCAAAATGATCTCCATAATGAAATCTCCTTACCAACCAAAATTTTCATTTTTTTTGAAATTTTTAAGTATTTTTTTCGGATTTTCAAAAATCGTTAATCTAATTTATTCTGAACAGTTTTTGAAAATCCGAAAAAATACTTAAAAAATTCAAAAAAATGAAAATTTTGGTCGGCAAGGAGATTTCAATATGGAGATCATATTTGACGGTTCGGATCGGTCATTTGAACTTTCAAAATTGAGAACCGACGGGGTTTAACTGAGACTCCGGTTAAAGCGTTTTGATTGAATCCATTCTATATATATATATATATATATATATATATAGTTTTGCTGCGGTGAGTCGTGACTCACAAGAGGGTCCGTGAGTCGGTCTCAAAACTCCTAAATTTTGATCGAAACGACCGATCCAAACCTTTCAATACGATCTCCCAATCGAAACCTCTATGCTGACCAAATTTTACATTTTTTCGAAAATTTTAAGTATTTTTTTCAAATTTTTACAATTGCTATTTTTGAACGGTTCAGAACTAATTAGATTAACGATTTTCCAAAATTTCAAAAAAATACTTACAAATTTCGAAAAAATGTAAAATTTGGTCACCATGGAGGTTTCAATAGGTAGATCATATTGAACGGTTTGGATCGGTCATTTCGAACAAGATTTAGGAGTTATGAGCCCGACTCACGGACCCTCTTGTGAGTCGCGACTCACCATAACAAAACTCTATATATATATATACACACACACTCACCATAGCAAAACTCTATATATATATATATATATATATAGAGAGAGAGAGAGAGAGAGAATGGATTCAATCAAAGCGCTTTGACCGGAGTCTCAATTAAACCCCGTCGGTTCTCAATTTTGAAAGTTCAAACGACCGATCCGAACCGTCAAATATGATCTCCATATTGAAATCTCCTTGGCGACCAAAATTTTCATTTTTTTGAATTTTTTAAGTATTTTTTTCGGATTTTCAAAAATCGTTAATCTAATTTGTTCTGAACCCTACAAAAATTGATGTTTTTGAACATCCGAAAAAAATACTTAAAAAATTCAAAAAAATGAAAATTTTGGTCGGCAAGGAGATTTCTATATGGAGATCATATTTGACGGTTCGTATCGGTCGTTTGAACTTTCAAAATTGAGATCTGACGGGATTTAATTGGGATTCCGGTCAAAGCGCTTTGATTGAAGGCTTTCTCTATATATATATAATATGCACTATAGTGCATAGGGCATTCCGTGCACCGCAGAATATTTTTGTAAATTGACAAATCTAATTTAACCAATCTAATCTACATATTGAAATCTCATAGCAAACAAAATTTTATAATTTTTTAGATTTTATTACTATTTTTTTGAATTTTTTAATACATGTCATTTTTTAATGTTAAAAATAGTACAACATTCTAAAAATGGCATGTTTTAAAAAAATTCGAAAAAAATAGTAATAAAATCTCAAAAATTGTAAAATTTGATTTTTCATGAGATTTCAATATATAGATTAGATTGATTAAATTGAATTTGTCAATTTATAAAAAAACTCCTGAAAAAATTCACGGTGCACGAAATGTCCTATGCACTATAGTGCATATTAAACTTTCTCTGGATTGCAAAGAATAAGGAAAAATAGCTTCTTCCTAGAAATATTTTCTTCCTAGGCATCCAAACAAGTTAGGAATAAGGAGAAGAATAATTTCTTCCAAGGAATAACATCTTTCAACAATCATATATACATAATTTCAACAAAATTAGCTAAATACTAATAACTAAATGAATTTTTATGTGCTTTTCAATTAGTATTTTATTTAATATTAAAATAATAATTTTTAATAATTTATTTAAATTAATATCAATTTGTTTATTCCTAACTCACCATCCAAATAACATCTTCCCACTCTTCCCAAAGTTACACACTTCCCAATATTTTCTTCATAAAATCATTATTCCTTCCTTATTCCCATATGGGGTCGTTTGGATCGCTTAGGAATTTGGAAAATTTCTTTTTCCTAGACATAAATTTATTGAGAAATGTGTTACTTTGTGAAGAGTTTGGATTGTTTATAATAAATTTATGTTTAGAAATATGAAATTCTCTAGATTCCGATGAGATCCAAACAGCCTTTGTTTATTAAAAGCTTTCCTAAGGGACTTTGACACCAAAAAAAATTTTAAATAAATACTAAGCGCAACCTGGGGATTACAGCTCATGACCTCAAACAACCAATAAATAATAGCTTATTTCACTGTAAATGACGTAGCAGCATGATCTGGCTAGTCTAGTGGCGAGCCCAGCTGTGCTTTCACTCCTTAAACACACATCATCAAGTCGATTTGACAGCGTATTATTGGAGAATAGTGGCGTGTACAAAGCATCGCAGGGTAGGACTATTGTCTGTTGGGTCAATTTTATTTTTTTTCCTTCATCATGTATTTATTCAGCGTAAAAAGTTAAACCAGACATGTCTTACGTCAGTGGTCGGTGAACAGTACCACAAGGACCAAATTTTCAAACCGGTACTGGTCTAGCCTTGATGTTAGTTGGCTGGATGCCTGGATCTCAATATAATTAAGCAGAGAATAATCAGAAGTACTGTACCATTTGAAATGTAAAAAATAGTACGGTGATTCTGGTATACATTCAATAATTGATCGTTGATGAACTTCTATTACTATATCAGATCTATAATCTAGATTGTCGATTTCAGAAGAAGAATAATTTACGCGTTTTAATGAAATCTAGTATTTTGTCTTCTTAACGAAAGTGAAAGATATATATCCTAATTGCCTTCATTAATGGTGACATTGGACATTTAGACAATTTTAGAAAAATTGAAATTTCTAGTGAATATATGGTGGAGAGTCTGTCATTTTTTTTATCTAGAATTTGTTAATTTAGGTTGCATTACAACATGTAAATCACTATTACTACATAAAATTGCGTTCCTGTACAAACTTATTTGGTTGTTATATACTTATATAATTGATGAAAAGCAGGGTAATTGATTTTTTTTTTAATCGTGGAATTAGCTTAATTTAGAAAAGGACAAGAAGATGTGATTTAGTAGGGATAGTTTTTATCGTAAAAATAATATCTAGCACTATCTTACAGCTGAAATATTGTAATAGTCTTATTTGAGCAAAATGAAAGTAAATTCAGAGGAAAATCATATTAAAGACAGACAAGATTATAGATTTAGAATTACAAGCTTAAGCAACTTCCAATTGCGCTTTGAAACAAATTTGCATTTAATTAAGAATAAGATATTTATTTAGAATCAACAAAAGAAACCTAATGTGTGCCTTTTTTTTGGATGATTTATGAAATTATGAGCCAGATCAGATCATTTGATCGGATCATTCCTGGCCTAATAGTTGTCCACTTGTCCTGGCCGAAGTTAAAAAAAAAACTTATTGCAACCGATAAGGCCCATATATCAAACAGTTACAAAGATTACTTTTGGTGATCATATTTTCTAAATAACCCAACACTCCAAGTCTCCAACAGCCAAGGCTCCTCATGTTAGCATTAACAAATGAAGGTACAGCTAGATAATTATGTATGTTTTTAATTAAATCCGCATATAATGAATTTATTAGTGTGGGTCCATTTGAATTGAATCTGTTTCTCTTTTTTTTTTTTAGATTCACGAGTATCAATATATTAAAACGATTCCCAATAATATTTTTGTTGATGTATTGAAAATACCCCATTTGACGAAGTTTCAAGTTTGAAAGAAAACTTATTTCATCGTTCCTATTATATGGAATTGTAGTATGGAATTAGTTGTATGTATGGAATTAGTATGGAATTAATTGTATGTATGGAATTGTAGTAAGAAAACTTATAATTCAACATTTATTGGTACCACGAAATTGTATGTATGGAATTAGTTGGAAGTACACAGAATTATAAAAAATAAGTTACTTTATTCCTTCATAAAAATTATAGTAGCTTCAAGTTTTATGACATCGCCAAAGATAACTTGTCAGGCACATACCTTGTATAAGAGTATTATAATTAGTTTGCTTACATTTGTCAACAGAAGAAAACAAAAGGGCTCGGTATCAGTAGGTGATAACAGAGGGTTGATACATTTTGACATGAGGTAGGATTTTTCAAAGGAAATTTACAAGAAGAAAATTGGAAAAATCAAAGAAATATCTTAGAATTTAGCAAGCCTAGATAGCCTTCAATGATAGACAAAGAAGATGAGCGGTATCCTGACCCAAAAAGGTTGTAGTGGTTCAAGTAATGATACAACATGTACAAATCCCTCCTATTTTCAAATCCTGGCTGTTTTGGGATCACCTGTTTTAATTGTAATGAAACAAAACAAACTGAAATTAACTATTGTATGAAATCAAAAAAAGTTCATGCATGTTTTACCTATGATTTATTACCTCAAAATAAGAATTGTAGAATGAATCACCAAAGCCAGCACACCATGACATTCCGAATTCTGCTTCATTATGACCATCTATTGAATTTAAATATAAAAAAAGAAAGGTTTACATATTTTATGTTTCATTATTTCTCCTCTTTGCTTTTATGGAATCAAAATAGGACTTACAATAGCATGCTGGATCTAATATAACAGGATCACCATTGGAATCAGCGCTAATGTTTCCACTCCACAAATATCCATGAAGTAAACATGGCTCCAATATTGCTCCTTCAAAAAGGGGCTTCATACTCTTTATTAATTTTTGCCCTATTTATAGAAATGTTCATGGATAATATTGTGCAACAAAGAAAATTGAAACAAGGAGCTACTGTCTGTGCAGTCTAGAGCAACTCTACAATGTTTCAAGAGAAAAGAACCTTTGTCATATATTTTGGAGTCTCCGTACTGTTTAAAAGCTAATGTCAGTTGATAGCCTAATCTATGCTCCGCAAAGAACTCGATCCAATCAGATGTCCATGTGTTTATCTGTGGTGTGCTATAAACAATATACAAGACCAAAGAAATCAATCAGTAGTAAAGAAAAAGCTTGGAAAAATGAGAATCATTTGCAAAATTAGTTCCTATCCTATGGATTGAGAACCTGCCAATTGTGTTGTTGATGTCAAAGCCAAATCCTTTGTCAGATTTTGCAGCTCTATGCATTTCTGCAAGTCTTCTTCCTAAAACTGACTGATGTCACGCATCATGTTAAACAATCACAAAAAAAAAAATAATAATAAATAGTAGTATTTATATACGAAAGATTAATCTTAACAAAGATGTGCAATATTGAGTACCTGATCTGCTCCAGAACCACCACGTTGAATAAATTCCATGATGATATAGGAACCACCTGTCGGTAATGCCCCCACCTATAAAACCAAATGAGAACCAAACCTCTAAAATAAACATCAGAGAAAAACAATTTGGAGAAAAAAGTCTCTCGGTTCTTACTTTATAAGGCAAGGGAACACGAATTGATTTCGTGTCATACATTGCTTGCAAACCCAATGCCTCTCCTTCAAACATTGACGGTCCAATTTTCCTAAAAGATCATGTATAAGAAAAGATGTATACCACCAAAACTACTCAAAATAAAGAAAATGAGGTTTAACAGTGTAGTGTTATAAAACCTGTTTGTCTTGACGAAGAAGGAACCAGAATCAGTATCATATTGATTGGCGCGATTAATGCAGCCACCACCAATGGGTCTGATCCCAGTGATTTGCGTTGCCTTCCCCTCTGTCAGAATCCAGTCACGAATTGGGTCGTCGCTCAAGGAAGCCACTGAGATGATAGAGTAGTAGTTGAGTGAACAGTGAGCAGCTCATTTAAGTCGAGGAAAAGTAATACACTAATACTGGGTTACTGTCTCACTGACCCGTGGAGAAGGCATGGAAGCGGGGGCGGGATTTAATGAAGGAAGAACAGCGAGGCGGGAAGAGGATGTGGGGAGTAGACTGAACTAGACAAAATCCTTGCTTCATTTCTTTTCCACCAGAACTGGCGTTTTCAGTAAATCCTCGGCCTTATGAGTTGCTAACTTGCTGGAAAGTCGGAATCAACGACGGAAAAAGGATATTCAATCTTCCCATTTCGGCCCAATTGGCCCATTATTGATGGATTCTACGGAAGCCTGACATAATATGCCGAAAAATTTAAAAATAATATTAAATTAATATAATATATTAAAAATAATAAAAATATTTTTAAATAGTATCACAAAATCGGAATCCCAGATTCCGAACGCAAGAACGGAATCGTGGATTCCGACCATAGCTAAGATCGGAATCTCGGATTCCGATCTTAACTTTTTTAATTTTTTTATATATTATTTATTTATTTATTTATTTAGTATACTAATTAGTTAATTAATTAGAAAAATAGATAATATATTGTAAAAATATTGAAAAATATGAAAAAAATCAGAAATAATTAAATTAAATTTTATATGTAATTTGATATTTTTTGAAAAATTAAATTTATTTTTCTTTAATTAATTTATTTAATTAAAAAATAAATAATTAAGTATAAATTTTTAATTAATTTATAAATTTTTATAACTTATCTAATTAAATGAATTGTACCATTTAGAAAAGATTATAAATTTTCAGAATTTGCAGGGATACAAATGCATAATTCTTTCCTTTCTTATTAATTATTTCTGCATTTGCAGGGATACAAACGCATAAATTGAACATTAAAACTTTAAACAGGCATAACTTTTGATAGGAAGATCCGTTTGGGGCAAACGAGCACATTCCGGAAAGCTGGAGACGAGATCTACACATGTTATCGGGGTGAACCCCCGTAACGACCATTTTCGGAGCAAAAAAACGCTCTCTAGACCTCCAAAATCCACTTTGAAAATTTGCAAACCTAAAATCCACTCTAAACTACTAAAAAAGTTTTTAAAATCATAAATTAATCATTAAAAAGAGAAATGCAGTAAATCAAGTGAATTTAGTCTTTCTTCTCCGTCTCGGTAAAACATCAACCTCGTATGATTCCTTTCTAACGCAATCTAGAAAGTGCTTCCTTGATCATGAGACTCGACATGATTGTTTAATATATAATATGAAAATAATATATGCTAAGGAAAATACATTAAAATTTTATATTTTTTTATAAATTAATTTAAATTTTATACTTAATTATTTATTTTTAAATTAAATAAATTAATTAAAAGAAAATAAATTTAATTTCTCAAAAAAATACTAAATTACATATAAAATTTAATTTAATTATTCCTAATATTTTTTCAATATTTTTACAATATATTATCTATTTTTCTAATTAATTAACTAATTAATAAACTAAATAAATAAATAAATAAATAAATAATATATAAAAAAATTAAAAAAGCTAAGATCAGAATCCGGGATTCCAGGATTACGATCTTAGCTATGGTCGGAATCCAGGATTACGATCTTGCGTTCGGAATCTGGGATTCCGATCTTACGTTCGGAATCTGGAATTCCGATCTTACGTTCGGAATCTGGAATTCCGATCTCGTGATACTATTTAAATAAATATTAGTATATTGATATTATTTTTAATATATTATATCAATTTAGTATTATTTTTTAAAATTTCGACATATTATGAAATCTCATATCCTCTACTAGTTTCTTGCCTGGGCCGTCTGTCAATTTTTCTGCTCTCAAAATAGCATTGGATTGCATTAACAAAAGAATGATAAAACTTATATGAAAATGTATCGTCTGTAAAATTGATAAGATCAACAGTTTGAATTCAACATTTGAATTTAAAAAATTTCTAAATATAAAAAAAAGGAGATGGTTATTTGGAGCAGTCCTTTAAAGGCTGCTGAGGATGCGGTTCCGAGAGGGAGGTGGTTTAGGGTTCGTCTTAGAGTGGTTTGATGAAACCAAGGACAGCAAGGAGGTGCAGAGGAGAGGGACCCAAGCAACTTCTATCGGATTGGGGAGTGAGGAGAGAGGGGACGAACGAGCGAAAAGTCCGTGCCTCGCCATCGGAGAAAGAGAAGGGTCGAAGCAGATTGGTCGAGAGAGCAGATTTTGGGGACGGTGTCTTGCGTCGGAGGGAGAGAAAGGAAGAAATAGATAAAGAGAGAGGGGTAAGTTTGATTGGACGGCTTAGAAAAATCAAAGGTTTAATCCTTGATCCAACGGTCCAAATTGGGAAAATGTTGGTTTCCGATTTAATTGATTAGTAAAATCTAGGACTGAGCAAAAAACTCGGCCCTCGTGAGCTAGCTCGAACTCGAATCTGATAATACTCGATAGCAACTCGAGTTGTTTCAGCTCGAGCTGGCATAACTCGAGCTACACCGGCTCGGAATTGAGTTTGAGCCAACTCGAGTTTTAATGAGTTGAGTTTGAACTGCTAAAAAAACTCGAAATTGCATTGTGTGCTGAGCTGAGCCAGCTCGACTTGAGATGAGCTTGAGTTCGAATTAGCCTCGGCTCGCTCAGGCTCAGCTCATCTACACCCCTAGTAAAATCTAGATTTTAACACAAATTCCATCTATATAAATTTAATGAGATAGATATTTGAATCTTTGTTAATTAAGTTTATTTGTTTGTTTGAAAATTTACTAAACTTCATAATTTGAGTTTATTTTATAAATCAATTATTTCATGATTTTTTAGAAGTTTTCTGTTAATTTCAAATCAGTCATTTATTTTTAACAAATTTTAATTTATTCAGAATTTAATATAATTTTGAAATTAAATTTTATTTCTAATTTTACGGGTTTTCACAAAATGCGTAAATAATGTTGCACTTAGGTCTAGATAATGTGACTTATATTGCTAAATTCAATCCTTCAGAAAAAGAAATATTTCGGAAGCATTATTAGTTAATACATTGACAGTTGGTAGTCGTGAAACAGTCATCATTAATCTAAGTTTTCCATCTCTGATCAATACTCCAGCACAAAACTCGAGAGTATACTGATCAAACGCACCATCAGTAATGAGGATGACGTCGCTCTCGTCAAAACCATTGTAAAAATTTGTAACAGATTCACAGTTTGTCTACATGGAGTACTCACCATTTGGGGGGACAACCTCGTAAGTGGGATATGGAACAGACATGTAGACTCAAAAATTGTTCACAAACTTCCAACAAAATATGCATCAAGCACTATTAAGAAAGATGACCTTTACATAGATTTTTATAACTAGACTTTTTATTTATGTTGGACCTTGTTCTATTGCTAGATTTACTTGATACGCTACATTTAGCAATATTTTTTTGTAAAACTCAATTTTCTATTAATAGGTCATTAAAAATCTAATAATTTATTTTGGATAGACTTTTTATAATCTTGCAATGTATAATATAGCAAAATTGCCATATTAGACTTTGCTATATATTGCCCCATCTCGGAATGCTTATTTTTCTGAACAACCTCATCCTCACACACAAAACAATCAGTTGAAAAATACTCACTTGTGAGATTTGCCATGTATTGTTGACTTTAAATAGAAAAAGTTTTCGAAGATTAAAAATTATTAATTGAATATTTAGTAAAAATATGGTAATAACGAAAAATGGTTAATAGAATGTGTAGTGAAAACATTGTAATGAAATAGTCAAATATCTCATAGTAGTTCATTTTTGTCAACTTTTTAGTTTCCTCCAATAATTTATATATATAACTAGCTTATCCGATTTATCTTAGAATTATAACGGCTAATCATGGCTAAGATACTGAACAAGTATCCCATGGGCATCCACGTGACGTGTCTTATATTTATGTTTTACTAAGTTTTTAATGGAACTACATACATGTGTTGTTGATTGAGTATAGCTATTTCAAGGGGTGTCTCTAACGCGAAATGTCACAAGTTTCTTATTCTATCAATATGTTTCTTGTGACAATATTAGCCTATTTTCAGCGTAGCAATGATTTAACTATATATTATATGACAACCCCTGTCAACAATAGGGGAAAAAAGCAATATGATTTAACTAAGCACTCAAAATTTCTAGTACACTCTCTTGCTATATAATGAAAGCCTTAAAATGGAAGAGAATACACTGATGACCGAATTATATTGACGAATGCAGCAATTGACATTACAAATCAATGTTTTAAATACCGTACGGCTGTCAAACCGGTGAAACAGCCGGTATGGGGTTTATCGGTTTTATCAGCATATACAGGTAGAAATACCGGAGTAGAAATTAATATCATACACGGGCAGATAAATCACAAAAGTGATCTCGCCCAGTGGCAAGCCATCAAATGGCGTAAAAAAGGGGGAGGGTTCGATTCCAATTTTGGTTCACTGATTTACATGCTGGTTCGAATAACGGTTCATCCAATTTTCCTGGTTTATCCGGTTCTCTTCCGGTTTTCCCCGGTTCACAAGTCTTCCGGTTTTCTGAGCTTACCCTACCGGTCCAATGTCCGGTTCCCGGTTTTTCCGGTTGAACCGGCCGGTCCGGTAGGGTATTTAAAACACTGTTACAAATATATTTATTATCACTTAGATAAAATGTATTAAGTTTGATTCAACTTAAAAGTCATTTGATCACTTATCAAAATCTAAGTGAATCGAATCAACAAATATTAAATTGTTTGGCGGATAATAAATTAATTTGAAAAAATACACAAACTTTAATACATGGCCCATCTAAGTGATATAAAAAACTTTTTATTGTATTTTTATTTTTTCGTTGAACATTACGCTGATTGATCGTCATTGTCAAATATAAACTATTCCCATAAAAATTTCAACTCCAGCTTTGTATTGCTTATAACTTCGAGCAAGCCAACTCCCAACTTCTCATTTCAAAACAAGTAATTGATGAGCTTTACTGAGAATGAGAATGCCAAATCCAGATAAATGCACATCTTGGCATCAAATGTCATATCTAGTTTTATCATCGCTTGATTAAAGTAACCATATAAAATAGATAAAATGAATATATAGATGATCAAAGTGAACACCCTTGTTCAAATTATATATGCATATTAAACTTATTTTTATTGAACTTATTTGTTTGTATGTGTTCATCTTGATCATTAACATGTTCACCATATCTATTTTATGTATTCATTTTGTTCAAACGATTGTAAAACTGCAATTACATAATCAATTTTCATTTTAAATATGTACTCAATTCGTAAACAAAATGTACAGCATTTCCTTGATGTTTGGAAAACATGCGCTACAGAAAACTTCTGGCCACACATTCTGCAGGAACATCTTAAGAGCAGAGCAATAGAATCGAAAATAAACTTATTCCGGTTACCAGCTTTGAATACAAGGTGGAGAAAATAAGCTTGCAAGTTATTTACATGTGAAACATTTCTGTGTACACCAGCAAACCAATTTCAAACAAAATTCCAGGTTGATCGAAGCAACAAAGCAAAGCAACACAATTTCTTTCCTTCTTACCGACCATCAAATTACAACCAAGCAGAATTTCACCAGTTCAGCGAGGATTACCATACAACCTTGTTTTCAAAATTGGCAGCATCAATCGAGAGGAATTCTAGAATCCTTTTCCTTTCATTAAGCCTCAACTATGCAACTAAGCATCAAACAAATAAATAATAAACAAAACAAAAACCAAAGCAGAGCAGAGAGGAATATTGGCACTTCCATAATGGCAATTCTTGCTCGATAAGATGTTCAAATGATCCAATCATGATATTATGTTGAAGTAACAACCACTTGAACTGTTTCACTGCTTGCTTGACTATTGTTTTCTCTAGCATCAGTTGGACATGTGTTTAGCTGGTTAACAGAAGTAGGAGTTTCTAGAATGTTGCTGTTTGTCTGAGACACTAAAGGTATAGGAGATGATGCGGTGGCATGTTTGCCTTCAAAGATGTCTTTTAGAGGCAATTGACAGATGGGACAGTTACCTTGCTTCTGTAGCCACGAGTCGATACAAACTAAGTGGAAGTTGTGGTTGCATGATGGTATAACACGAAGCATTTCTTTCTCTTCATAATCACCAAGACATATTGAGCACCTATAGAAATTAATTATTTGTAAGCATTTCAACAGTCCATTGAAATTTCAAAATAAATGTATTATGTGGTTTTTTTCTCCAAGCAAATTTTGAAAATAAAAAAGCATGATGTTTAGTAGTACTTGCAATCATAACAAGAATAACTTAAATTGCAAAACGTAACAGAAACTAACACGAGTACTGACTCTGCTACCCATAATAAATAATAAACCCATCTACCCTTATGTCTATGGGTGTCAAACCTTAAAGACGGAAGCGGAACAGGGTGTTCCGTTTTCCGTTCCGTTCCTCATTTTTCACTGATTTCAGCCTATTTTCCATTGATTTCAGTCATTTTTCGGTAAAACGGAACATTAACGTGCAGTACCACATGTTCCGTTTCCATTCCGTCTCTGAAAACATAACCAATTTTCCTTCCGAAACGGTACCAAATTGACACCCCTACTTATATCAGCAATCCTAGCACAGTCAACCAATTATAGACCTTATTTTAAAATTTTCAAATTAACTTTGCTGACCATATTAATCTAATTTCCTCTGTCCCTATTATTTGTCAGTTCTTTTCGGATTCTAGACCTCATACTTAGCAAGAAGAACTATAAAGTGAAGCATAGCTGCAATGACGAGACAAAGATGTGCAGTTATCCAACAAAGAATAATTAAAAAAGCAACAGAATATTCTGCTAGATAATTCAGCCATACAAGCTAGTTTATAAATAGCAAACTAATTTTGTTTTGGACACAGATATGGATGAACAACATATGTTTCTTCCTTCTTGTTCCTTTCTTTTTTTTTGGGTAAAAAACCTGACTAAAATTTGACCAGTGCATATTTCTGAAATTAACAAAAAGAAGGCACTTACAGAGCATTGTCTTTGTACTGAAAGGTAGCTTGATTGTACTTCATAGTAGGAATAGCAGCTATGATTTTAGGTTCCAGGCCATTGAAATCGGGCTCTATCTAATGTCAGCAAAAAAAAAAAAAAAAAAAAAAAAGATGTCAATTCACTAGTTGAAGCAACCCACAGGCAGTCTAGATTGATCTAAATTAAATTAGATCCAAAAATGAAATATTTGGTTTCTTTCAAAACTAAATTAGTCATCAACTGTTATAAGCAGCTAGACTCTCCAGTACAAAGAGGCACAGAAAAAAAAAAAAGGTACAGAAAAAAAATATATAAAATCATAGGGGAAGAGACTACTACACACATGTCGGTCGAGATCAGATCGGAGCTCGATATCGATATCGTAAAGAGGAGCACCGCGCGAATCTCTAGAGCGGATCCGGCCGCAAATGAGCCGCGCGCAGACAAAGACTATGAAGGTGGCGCTCATGCCGAACCCAATCACCGTCGTCACCAGATTCAATCCTGACCCCAGCATTTGATTTGATCACCTTGAAAACCCACAAAAGCACACGATCGAAATTACACACTTGTACGATCAATCTGTAATTTTATAACAAGACGCGAGCGCCACCGCCATGGTCGCCGAAGCCGCCGCAGCCGCCATTCAAGTGGGATAGGAAGTGGGATTCGTAAATGCCCATCAGGGTCTGATTGGGATTGGGGTGTAGCTTTGGGTGTTGGGAAGGAATGGTGGTAGATACTGAATAAGATATGTAGACAAACAGAGAGAGAGAGAGAGAGAGAGACTGAATCTGATCAGACGCTCCTCGAGACTTGCAATAAACAGTTTGATATTCTGTGGCATGTTTTGTGTTGTAAGAGTAGACGGGTTCTGTTGTTTGGTCTTTAATGTCTTTGTCAGCACTAAAACGCACAAATATTTACATTTCGGACGCAATAAGAGACTCTACTGGAACTGAAGAAGCGGCACTGTGCGGCGGCAGACGACTATTAGTTTTTTCTGATTGACTATGGATTCGTTACTCTCAAATTTCTACTAATCAGATATAGGCGTTGCCAATTGTTAGGTTCCTTCATCCATTGCCATTTAGTAGAAGTTCGTGAATACTTGATATGTTAGTATACATTTCATTTCATTGGATTCCTTTTTTCAGGGAGGGTATGTGGCAACGTTGTGCTTGGACAGGAAGCGTGCTCCATGACCATCTGGAGTATAAGGATGGTCGACTCCCAACCGTTGATATGAGATATGATCTTACGGGACCCACAGTTCAGTAAATTGCTCCCTGAACACCAGGTGCAGGTCTAACATTCGCATCTTTGAGTAACAGGGAGAAAAAGGAGATTCTCTTCCATTAAAAGCAAATGGATAGACACGTCAAGACAGCATACATTAGGAAATTACTATTTAGAGCATCGGATTTTTTAAGGTGTAATCGGGACGGATTGAAGCTAGTTGAGCAATAGCTGCAATATCCTATGTTCCACGGGGTGCGGTGAGGGAATCATATTGGATGCGGGATATATTATTTTTATATAAAAAGTTAAAATATAAGAGTAAATATAAAATAATTAAAATAATTAAAATATAATATTGTATAATTATGGAAGCCACTTCATGTGTGTAAAAAAATTGATAAACTAATATTTCAGATACGTGTATCTGTCGTGTCGTTTTTGGATACGTGTAATTAAAAGAAAGTTTATGAGTAATAAAGTATTTTCGTACAAAAAAATTTTGATAAGTAAACATTCGTCAAAACATCTTATCCTATCAGCTAGGATTGTAGAATAAAAAAATTTACATTTTTTCTATGCATTTGGCTCTTTTGTTTGATAAAGCATGTTTCTATTTAAAATTTTTTCAATTTATAAAAAATTTAGACTGTCCATTTTTTTTAAAAAAAAAAGTATGCATGTATCTGAGGCTATTCAAGGGGCGTACCCTATTCAAATCCGCATGACAAACGCATTAAAATAATAAAATTTATCGCGTGGAGTATCAGGTACATATCACATGTGAATTCGTATAGAATACGTACCAGATACGAGTTGCGACATAAAATTGGAGTATCCGAGTATTCTATCTAACGGAAATTATTACTCCTTATAAAACCATGAATCCAAGAGTGTTAACCCTCTAAACTAGTGTGTATATACATTTTGTGTTGTTTGATCAATTTGATTTGTGGTTAGATATCAATCGACGGACGAAAAGATAATACAATTTGAGAAAATTAGTTATTTACCACCCTAAAACGAAGAAATTGAGAATTTGCCACTTTAACCACCCTTAAATGCTTTTGGAACCCCAATATAAGTCCCCGAGAAAAATAAGATATGTAATAAAATGAAGTATTCAAGTTGTAGAACTAAAAATCTATCAAAGGTATAATTGAACCCAAAATGCCGCCCTAGAATATTTGCAAAAAAAAGTCATATTGCAATTAAGATTAAACCTATAATAAATCTAAAATACTCATAATATTTAATTTTCTTCAGTCTAATTTCACTTTGGTATCAGAGCGGGGTTTGTTTTCTAAATATGGCTTTCTAAATTTTTGAGTATTCTAGGTAGGCACTTAAGGAAAAATTATATCAAATCTTTAAAATTGTTCATAACTTGAAAAATTACAGTACTAATTAATAGTTAATCAACTTAAGAATATTAATTTATGGTCTGAAATTTTAAAAAAGTTTTAGAAGAACCAAAAGAATCACCTTGTCGTACAGTACCTAATGAGTGAAGTAAGATCGTAGATAAACACGGTGATGTGAGAGGACACTAAAACCAGTAGAAAATACCAAACCAAAAATTAAAGTTAATTAATTATTATCTTGGTGCACAATTGAAGTAACTCTAGTATAATTACCAGGGAATACCTCCGAGTGGCAGAAACAAAAACTTGACACTTTTAGGTGGCATGAAAAGATTTGTCCCTACATTTTTTTTTTGTTTTTATTTAAGAGGGAAACAAATTGAGCATTGGATCACTAGGAAAAGGAAAACAATTTATTTACTTTTGGAAAGCTATCTACCTGCATTGTTGATAGATTGAGTCACTTATTTTTTATTGTCTAACATGTACTATTCTTTACTATATACTTATATAAACGTACGGATCCACTAGATCTAACGTGCTAACAGATACTTTATAATCTTATAATTAAATTTATATTTTTAGAAAATTTTTTAAATTATGTGATATTTTTAGAAGAAGTTTATAAATTTACGATGATGCTAGATTAACAGTTACTTTATAATCATATAATTAAAATTATATTTTTAACGTTGGTTTGGCATTGTCAATCAAACAATTATTTATTGAAAACATTTTAAAAATTTTCAATGATTTAAATCGAGGATCTTTGGGTTGACATAAAAAGTAGCGAAATCAGATCCAACTAATTAAAATTAGGCGAATTCTATAGTGCGTCAATCAAAATGGGTAGTGCTTTGGGCAACCGAATTATTGCTTGGAGCAACATATTTTTTTTCTAAATGTCTAAAATACCCTTAGTATTAATTAATATTTATTACCCTGATTTATTTTCTTAACCGTTCCTACTTTCCTTATTTTCTGCTAAAAGATAACTATTTCTTCCTCCTAAGACTTCGTACCATTGATTCACCGCCTATCTTTCAATAATTTGCATTTTGCATATTGCTTATAAAATTTCTTGCATTTGCATATCGTTTGTGAAAATTATTTTTAAGTCGTGTGGTAATCAAAAATTGCTAAACTAAGCTTTTCGTCTAGAGCAAACATGCTTGAAACAACAATGGTGTACATTGAACTCAAATATCAATCTTATAGTTCAATGTAAAAGTTCATTGCTTACATTGGCATTAAACAAGTTCAATTGCATGGTTATAGTATTAATTTTAATTAGTTAAGTGGGTGTTTGCATGAACATTGAACAGTAAAACACAGATAGGTTAATTGTGTATGTAGGTAATTACAGTGCATAAAGTATACGTGATTTAGATGTACCAGTATAGGTTTTGAGTTAAATTGCAAATACACGTGATAATTTCATATATATTGATAGGCTGGAGACAATATTTTGTGATGCTCAAGGGTTGTCAAAGCAATTGCATGTTCAATAAGTTGGGTATGTGAGCCAAGTTTTCAATAAGTTGGGTATGTGAGCCAAGTTTAGTATACACATGTAATTGTTAGGCATAAAGTATGTTAAGTTAAATTAATATGTGCAATAGGTAAATAAAAATAGACAGACCATGTTTAGACTCAAATTTCATGAAAAATAGTTTCAATTTTGAGTTAACATTGTTTGGATTGTTGGAAGAAAGAAGAATAAGAAGGAAGAAGAAGAAAAAAAATTATAAACAATCCAAACTCTTCACAAAGTTACACACTTTCCAATACTTCTTCCCACTTCTTCCCTTCTTCCCTTCTTCCCACACCTATCCAAACGCACCCCATAGTCCTCTATTTATAATGTCTAAATCACATTTGTATAGTGCAGAACGATGGCAATCGGGAGATTCAAACTTTGTTGTTAAAGGATATCTGAAAATGTGATAAGAGAGATTTCCGATTGAGAGAAGTGACGGAGAAAGGGGGATGTAGGGGTGGGGGTGGAGGTGAAGTTATAGACGATATAAGCTGTCAAGAGTAAAGAGAGGTCTCAGGTCTGAGAGGAGGTACCGAAGTTTAATCTGTGAAGAGGGAGAAGAGTACTAAGGTCTAGTCAGAAAAAGATTAGCGCATTTACGATATTGTGGAAGGACAATTTGGTCATTTAGAAAATAATTATGTTGCTCGTAGAAAATATTCGGTTGTCCAAAGCACCTCCCAATCAAAATATGGGTTGAAAAACAGAAAGTTCGATTAAATTAAAACAACTATGATTGACTATGACTCAAATCGGGATGACAATATTTGTCCACCGTAAAACGTACCTGAAATTATAAATTATAGTTATCTATATCAATATTTGTTAATATTTCATATAAAATGATATAGAGGCTCTATGAAATTAAATATATTTTTTTAATGACTATGAAATTAAAGATTGTCCTAGAGCCACGTATTTTCTTCGAATCCACAGAAGTACGTACTGAATATGGGGAAGCGACCAAACCTTGAAAAGGTGTTCTGAATTCCACTGAGAGTCAAGATTTTCTGACGCAATATGATCTCTAGTACATTTATACGATCTTTGTTCTATTTAAAATTTTTTTATTATAAATTTGTTTATATTAAAAAATTCCGCTTTATACAAGAAATATGATTTTCACGAGATATTGAATTTCTTTTAAAACGGTAAGATACGAATATAACTAGCGAATGCATCGCGCTCCGCGCGATGTATGGTGATTGTATTATTGATTTAGGCGTGTTTTCTGTTTATTTAGTTATTGATGTCTAAACGAATTGGTCCTCGTTAATGTTCGAATAACAACTGGTTATGTGTTTTTGTATTATAAATGATGTGAAGTAATTATTTATTAGCAGGAGTTGATAAATGGTGTAATCAATAGAGACCGACCATTCTTGATCAAAGAACAATAGAGATACTGATGTAATCAATATTGATATTATGGAAGCATTTTAATTAAAGAGCTTGATCTCATTATGACTTGAAAAAAAAAATTTATATCTGTATTCTGTGTGTAAACGTTCTGAACTATAGATTGTTGGGATGCGAGCAAAATTATGTGCCTATGTATATTTGTATGATGGAATTAGCAGACATGCTAGGTATCAGATGGATGGTCCATGCTATTGAATGTTTGGAGATAGGTGGCCTATGCAAATTATTACAAAGGTGCTGCTTTATCTCTAGATATTGAACAGTGAATATAGGATTTCTTTTTTAAAAAAATATCTCCAAAATGGAGTATACCTGCATTCATTAATGCCATAAGCATAAACAAAAGAAATAAGGTCCATGAGAAAAGCACCTAGAACAGACTTCAAACCTACCCTAATCAAACCAAACGTAAAAGTCAAGTACCATAATCAAACAAAACAAAGCAAAAGGAGGTTTTAAACTGCTTGAATAGGCCTCATAGCTAGCCAACAAATAAAAAGTGCCTGAAAGCAAGATAATCAAACGAAGTCTAATCCAAGAGATCCTCGTCATAGGTGGAGTTGTCAGGGGTATCAAAAGTAGCTGCATAGCTTTCTAAGTCTCTGGCAATTCTGAGCTGAGATTCCCAACCTACGTTTCTTCCTTTCCAGAAGAAATTAAGACTTAGAGCACCAAGATAAATGTTTACTTTAGAGAGCACCATATCGTCATTAAAACAGTGCTTATTCCTGGCAAGCCACAAATGTCACACGAAAGCAGTTAGAAGACTTGAGAAGGATTAACTATTAGCAATTTAGCATCTAAATTGCAACCATAATCCCAAATATCAGAAATATCAGAAGTTGGAACAGACCAACCAAAGCTGTTATAAATATTGTGGAAATTCCAGAAATCAGAGCTATTCAAATGAATAGCTGAGTACGTGGTATCAAGCTTGATATTTTAATTAAAAATAGCAAATTCGAACATCTTACTGGAATAGACCAGGATGGCGTGCCAGATTGACTGGCACCACTCTTGACATCTGGCACGGTTGTTTTTTTTCCCTTTCTTTGTTATACTGAGTGGTAACACTGTAACAGCCCTTGTGGGGTAGCATGAACCTTGCCAGGAGCAGTGCTGAATACAAACATAATTGCAGACACCATGGATGTTTACATACAACCAATACAACTGATGTACTGGTATCACCGTCCATGACAACATGTATCAATGAAACAAATTCTAGTTTACAGTAAAGATGATATTTCCACCTATCTCAAGACACATCACAATGGCAGTATGGTAACCCTAGGAACAATTATGGGATACATTAAAGACCAAATTTACACATATCAAACAATTGATGTTAATAAAAGAAGACCAACACGAAAGGGGGGGAAAATGCTGACCCGGTACGGTCCTTTCCTTTACAGCTACTCTTGCGGTGTGTAAAGCATCAGTAACCCTTTTATCTTTTCTCTCACCTACCTTTACTTCACTTACTCCACCAACATTATAAAAATGGCTGAAGAAATTAAATGCAAATAAGAAAAAAGAAACAGACCTTAATTGTACAAAATAAAAATCAGTCGGAGGTCTGATGGTCACTTACTCCCTTGCATACAAGTTCGTAAAACCACCCTGCAAAGCAGAAAAAAAAAATGAAAACCAATATACTAACACAATCAACATTTGCTAAACAAAATAGAGAAAGAAAAATGCAAAATTGCATGAAATAAACAGAAGGGGACGACATTAAGGAACAACAGAAACAATAGACACAAAAAAGGGGGGAAAATTGGACTGGAAAAGAAGAAAAGCTGCCGATCTACTAACCCACAAAACCGATGCTATGAGTTGAGATCCGAGGCCATGGCGTTTTGCGAGTCAAGAACAGCAGCGTAGGGTTCTGCTTCACCCCATCTCGGAGGCCCAGTGTGGAGGCATGGCGAGAGAGAGAAGAGTAGAAAGTCGAACTATCATACCTCTATTCTTCTTCTTCTGGACTCGCGAAGAAGAGAGGAAAAATTGAGGAAGGGGAAAAAGAGATCGACGGACATATCGAAGAGCGACAGACAGATCGAGATCGAGTATCGATCTGACGGACATGATCACCAACTAAAATCAACGGTCTGGATAATTCCCTTCATAAATCTGAAAGTTTACTGTAGAAAAGCTCCCTGGAATTGGAGTATTTCTTGATGATTCCTTCTATCAAAATTTTTTTTCCCTTTTCTTTTAAATGCAGCCGACCGAGTTTCTTGATGGGAGTACCTTGGGGAAAATTCAGTGAACTTAATAAAAGACAAGCTTATCAGTTATCAAGCGACAATACTGGGCGATATGTAGGGGTGAGCAAAAAAATTCGTAACTCGTGAATTACTCGGACTCAACTCGAAAAAAGTTCGATGAAAACTCGAGTTATGTCAACTCGTTAATTTTACGAGTCAAGTTCGAGTTGGACCCAACTCGATCCAAAATATACAGGCTGCAAAAAATAAAATATTATCATATTAATATACTGTCCAACAATTTTATTAATTTGCAGCCCAATAACTCGTTCACTAATCTTAGTCGCCAAGTCCCCAGCCCTTTTTTCCTCCCTTACACCCTCACGACTGCTCCTCCTTTTTTTTATTTTCGAGCAAAATTCTAAGGCGACCAGTACCTCAACACTTTCTCACGAGTTCGTTGTCGAATCACGAGTTGGCTCGAGTTAAAATGAGCCGAGTTCGAGTTAGCTCAAATTAGCTCGGAACTGCTTTGCTGTCAAGTCACGAGTTGGCTCGAGTTGTCAAGAGTTCGAGTTCGAGTTGAGGCTAACTCGCTCGAACTTGGCTCATATACAGCCCTAGCGATATGTGGTTCAATTCTTTTGGGGCCGTTTGGATGGTATGAGAATAACGAAGAATAGCTTCTTCCTAAGCATCTAAACAAGTTAGGAATAAGGAGAAAAATAGCTTCTTCCTAGGAATAACTTCTTCCAACAATTATATATACATAATTTCAACAAAATTAGCTAAATACTAATAGCTAAATAAAATTTTGTATACTCTTTAATTAGTACTTATTTAATATTAAAATAATAATTTTAATAATTTATTTACATTAATATTAATTTGCTTATTCCTAACTAACTATCCAAACAACATTTCTTATTCCCGAATACCCACTCTTCCTAAAGTTACACACTTCCTAATATTTTCTTTCTAAAATTCTTATTATTTTTTTTTATTCCCATACCATCCAAACGACTCCTTGGTAATGACTAGTTAAGTGGTCAGAAATTAGGAATTTTTTACCTTTACGTACAAAGTATTCATTCCCCGTCCTCCGATTTTGTACAAGCTACCGAGTTATTAAAAACTTAAAAAAGGAAAAACAAACAAACCAACAGCAATGAATAAACGAAACAAAACCAACAACAAAAAAACTAGCTGCGGAGACTCTAACATGGAACCAAACTTCGATTGGATTGAATGTTACCTCAACAATTAGCTATGAAATTCCTTGACAGCTTCTGTCAAGCTATCAAAAAAAACAATTAGCTATGAAAGAGTAACTTCGGTTTTACAATAATCATATAAATTTCGTTTTTAAGTATATTTTGTTTCACAATTTAATTTGAACTGCATTGTATGAACTTCAATTGTTTTTAAATATGAAAGCAACTAGCTTATGTATCGCGCTTCGCGCGATTTTTATTTTTATTTTTATTTTTATTTTCATATATTTCGGATGATTTAGTATTATTGTGCTATTTTTTTTTTGTTTTTTTTGAAAAAAATAAGTTTATGAGTTAGAAAGTACTCTTCCATTGTATGAAATTAAGTTGATACAGAACAATAATTTTAGAAATTACCCTTCTAAAATGTGCAATTACCTAACTTCATCTAGTACCAGTCATAACTTTCTTTATCCCCCCCCCCCCACCCTCTTTTTTCATTGTATGAAGCATTTGTAGCAAGAACAAAAGCAAACAGTTTTTGGAATCCAAGGAGATTTATTCTTTGCATGTTATGAAGAGTCTCTTCCACTCCTTTCTTTTTTGTGTGATGTTGTGAGCTTCCTTAGCCTGCCACCATCAGTGGTTGGATTTAAGTAGTCTCCATCGTCTCTCTCTTAGTTGGCTATATTCATCAGAGGATCAGCAGATTGAAGTGGAACGATGTCCTAGTCGAAAGGAGATATATGAAAATAAAAGAAAATAAAAATTTACAATAACATCCAACTTATTGATGCATATCATGATCCTAGAAGAGTGACCTAGAATTATTAGCATGAATTAGAAACCTAAAATTACTTTTCTTATGTTTAAAATTATAGAGGATATGAATTACAAAGCTCACTGAATATTTTTTTCATCACCTTAGAAAAGGGCAGCTTAGAGAATCATCACCTTAGAGCAATGTTGATTTGCCTCGCTTCACAACAATTTTTTTATAGGGCCCTTATAAAGTTCTGTGCTAAACACTTAAAAAAAAAGAACCACAGAAATTTCAAAACCTGGCCTTGCAGTAAATAATCCTTAGCATAACTCTCTTATTCACCAATTGTAAAATCGACAACAAAGCACTCTTGAAACCCCCCCCCCCCCTAACTTCAACTTGCAAGCCTGGCAGTATATTTAAAAAAATAAGGTTACATCCAACTAAGTTGGCAAATATAAAACAAAATTAATCTCAACATCTTTAACCGCCACAGAAACCCACTTTGTTTTTAAAAAAAAAAATTAAAAGGCAAGCTTATTGCGCTATTTATGAGAATAATTGGTTTTTGTCTTCCTTATCAGTGCACTTTTTTCCTACATGACAAAAATCATTTGAGAAAATAACAATACTCAGAACATAAATAATCACATATATAATTGATAATCTAATTAGATATACCAATGAAAGACTTGTCTTCATCTATCTCTTCTTTCTCCCAACGAATATAGTGAAGGGCCTTCCTATATTTTCTCCAAGCCATCTTACAATCTTGTTTATCTACAATATCAGATATTAAGACAGGACAAATTCTATTGCTAAAAGGAAAAAATATATATATATTCCAATCAACACATAAGGCTCCATTGAAAATTGTGCCTAACATCTTGCTATACTTGCAGATGATGCTCAAATTTATCAAATTTCAACTGATGCACAACATTGCTGGGATACTTACAAATTCAACCTTTAGATTACAAATGTTAATAGTTTTACACCAATTAATAAGCCAATTTTCCACCAATCTAAAGATAAATCAATCACATCTAATAATGGTGGTTTCTAACATGGTTCTGAAACTCGGATTCGGACTCGGACACGGAGTGTTGGACTAAGGAGTCGAATCGGATGACTCGGAAAAACTCGGATGGCTCGGACGAAAACTCGGATTTTTTTTAAAAAAAAATGTTTAATGAATTTAAAAATCAGTAAAAAATATTTAAAAATTAGAAAAAATATTTTTTTTTGGCAAAAATATCTACATTTTTTATTGAAGCTACAAAAAATTTGTAATGTATAGCATTTTTTCCTCTCTTTTCTTATTTGTTTCAATAAATCCTATATTTCAGTCGATATGCTAGTGTGCTTTGGAAATGTTAATTATTAATTCTACAAAGAAATATTAATTAATTTGTCTAAAAAAATGTACAAAATAAGAATAAGCTAAGTACGTCAAATAAAGTTGGAAATTGATGAATTCAGCGATGTAAATGAATAAAGTGCATTGGTATTTGAAAATTAATCTGAATATAGCACCAATATTTGATAAAGCGAGTCATATATATCTTATATGCATATATTTTCAGTTCTGTACACGAGGGGCTGTTAAGTAGTTCTCACAAAAGATCCTACGGATCATTTCTTCTTTCTTTTTCATTCATCTGTTCCGCCACCGCTCCTCCCGACTCTTCGAAGCTCAAATCGAGAGACTTTGATCTCTCTCTCCCCTCTATTTTTGCTGATTTCGTGTGGCTTTTCTCTTGTAATCTCAGCTAATCTCGTGTGGCAGCTGCTATCTTCGACCTCTTCCACTTATTTCTCTATTTTTTTTTTTGTTTTTTCTTGTGATTCCGTTCTAACTCGGGAAAAATCGTCTCCTCTGCCGCCGAGTCCGTTCCGACTCGGGCACGTTGGATCGGACTCGGCCGAGTTTTTAAACCATGGTTTCTAAGTTAGTATGGGGCAAAACTCAAATCAAGATGAAAAATCCATCAATTCACCTTTTACTCCAATGGTCCAACGTAATTTTCAGTTAATAAAAAGTTGATCCATGTATTTTCAGAAAAATACAAGGTACATGTGAGATGCAATTTAAAGAAATCTTCCCAATGATTAATAACTAACCTTGAATTATCATTACAAAATGTTTTGGCTGACTTGACGGCCTGAATCCACCAAGACACCTCATTGAGCTTATCCCCCTCGCTAAGAATCAGAACCCTGAAGAAAAATAGCAGAAAAAAGGAACAAAATTGATCACCATAAAGCAACATGAAGTTTTTAAAAAATATATTAGTTGAAAAAATAAAAGGAAAAAATATAAAAAAGTTACCAGACCAAGGCTTAATAAATCACAAAATGAAGCTTATAAACTCTACACACCATGTCTAGACGGTACTTGTTATTTTATTCCCATTTTAGCCTTGTCATATAAAATTTACAATGCCAGTGACGCATTCTTTGAATCTTATTACATGCTTTAAGTTTTTAACCATTTTGTAGTTTAAAGGATCAACTTAATCACATGGCATGATTAATAACCACCGTTAGTATTTCGATAAGTAGTCCTATATTGTTCTATCCCCAAAATACCTTATGATAAACCACATATCCAACATATTAGAGTGCACTTATAAGTACTTTTATAATTATTCCCTTTTCTTTTACACTATCCTATGTTGCCAATAAATCTCATCAGCTTTGAGAGCTGTTCTGCAAGTACAATGGTCATTAGCATATTTAATTACACAAATGTATATCCTATTACTGACTGTATTAGTTTGCACAAAAAAATTTAGTAGTCAATAGTAATTACTAAGAAGAATGATGTACATCAGTAATTTGCAAAGAGCTCTTTAAAAGTCAAAGCAACACCTTGATTGACTGGTTTTGTTACCTTTATCAAAGGTCAATCTCTCTCTCCATTATGTCATTGTCTCAAACCTCACTGCCGCCAGGAAAATTAAGAGATCAGCTCCTTGAAGAAAGACAGCGAAGACAACCCTCTTATTGAAACATTGAACGGTCTAGAAACAAAAAATAAAAACAAATGAACCTTGATCATGTGATGAGGCTATGGGCTCGGCACTCAACCAAATGAAAAACAAAAGAGAGATAGAAAGATAAATTATCAAAAAAAAAAAACTTTACTCAAAATTATAGGAATTTTAATTTTTAGTGCCGTGATGAGCACGAACCTATTTTGATTGAAGAGAAGATGGAAGAGAACTCATGGCCAATAAGGGAAAAATACTTCATTGTGGCCTTTCTCTTTGTTATTCTTGACACCGTTCAGGGGAGATTTGGCTGAGATTTTGCAAACGCATCAATACAAAATCTAAAAAACCAAAGCCCAACACATTTTTTTTTAAAAAAAAAAGCACACCTGAGGACAATGCAGCGAGCAATAGCCAACACCTGATCCTGCAACCAAATCCCAACAAAAAGTCGAAACAACACTGGTAAGAACCCTAAAAAACAAAGAACAAACACTGCATTAGGCAGAAATCCGAAATAAGCTCTCAATTCGAACCAACACCATCAGTACTCGCCTTTGGCTAGGAAGGAAGGATTCGCGTGGGCAGTAAAAAGAGCAATGGAAAATTAGAGAAAGGCTTAGGTCAAATACAATGCAACAGAAAAATTCCCAAATCAGATGGGAAAATGAGAAAGGAAAAAAAAAGGAAGAAAAACAGCCCACCGGCAGCGAAGTAGTAGAGGCGATGCGCACCACACCAGCAGCCAAGCACGAAACAAACAACTTCCCTCAGCGACAAAATAAAACCCCTCAAGCTAAACCCAACGATCTCTCCAAGGAGAGAAGCACAAATCAAAGAGCCAAGCGAATGGCACATATGAAATCCATCAACAAAAGCGGAAACAACAAAGAGAGTCCCGATCGACAGGCCACGCAAAACCAAGAAAAATCCAACGGTCCCGATTGATATCATGACGTCAGCAGAAACACTGTAGAAAAGGCTCCCAGAATTGGAGTATTTTTTGATTCATAGTCATATTCGCTCAAAATTTTTAGTCCAAAACTATGTTATCCAGATTAGTCCACAAAAATGTACCGCACGGCCGCACCCCGTATTGGATACGTATCCGATATGGATACATGTGCGGTATGTACCAGATACATCACGTGACGAACTATTTTTATTATTTTAATATATTTGATCGGCGGATTCAATCATGATTAGAGCTGTATATGAGCCGAGTTCGAGCGAGTTAGCCTCAATTCGAACTCGAACTCATCACCACTCGAGCCAACTCGTGACTCGACAGCAAAGCAGTTCCGAGCTATTTGAGCTAACTCGAACTCGGCTCATTTTAACTCGAGCCAACTCGTGAGAAGGTGTTGAGGTATTGGTCGTCTTAGAATTTTGCTCGAAAATAGAAAAAGAGGAGCAGTCGTGAAGGTGTAAGGGAGGGAAAAATATTTGGGACTTGGGGACTAGGGTTAGTGAACGAGTTATTGGGCTGCAAATTAATAAAATTATTGGACTGTATATTAATATGATAACATTTTATTTTTTGCAGCCTGTATATTCTGACTCGAGTTGGGCCCAACTCGAACTCGGCTCGTAAAATTAACGAGTTGGCAGAACTCGAGTTTTCATCGAGCTTTTTTCAAGTTGAGTATGATTACGGTACGACTGGAATACAACTAGGATACATATTTGAATATTAGAACTTCAAACTGCTAAAACTTTAAACAGTAATATTCATTTTGGACGTATGACCATAATCCAAAAAACTCGCATGAAAAAAAACAGTCAAAACTTTCAAAATTCACTTTGAAAGTTTCCGAATCTAAAAATTATATAAAAATTATCACAATTAGTTTTAAATCTGTACAAATTAACTATTTATTGCATAAGTTAGTTACAAATTGCAAAATATATAAATTACAAAATATATTATTTTCATTATTTTATATACACTGCACCGTATCACATACGATACTCGCACCCGCACCCGTCCAACATAGTCCAAAACATAAAACTAATTTCTAATCTCTAAGAAATATTAATAAATAAATAATGTAGAGGTCCTTTTTGGCATAAATCGTTGCAGATTAAATTTTTAATTGATGCAAATATATGAATAATCATGAGTTGTCACAACCTCTCTTTTAAATAGTACTATTTAAAACAGCAATATTCAGACGACAAAATTTGAAATTCATGCGTTGTCACCACCTCTCAATTTTATAGAACGAGAATTACAATTTGGGTGTGCCTATGAATTTTAATAGCTATATCGGCACATAGAAGTTGTGATAGTGGAAAATCCATACAAGTATAGTATTGTTTAGAGTAAATCTATTGTGAACCATGATGCATAGAGCGCTCCGTGCATCACGACCGTTTGATCGGTGATTTTGCAAATTGACAAACCTAAATTAACCAATCCAATCTATATATTGAAATCTCATAACAAACAAAATTTTACAATTTTTTACTATTTTTTTCGATTTTTTTAAAACTTGCTATTTTTGGCTTATAAATTAGTATATTTATAGTCAAAAATGGCAAGTGTTAAAAAATTCGAAAAAATAATAAAAAAATTTCAAAAATTGTAAATTTTGTTTGCTATGAGATTTTAATATATAGATTGGGTTGGTTAAATTAGATTTGACAATTTGTGAAACCACCGACCAAAACGGTCATGGTGCACGGAAGCTTATATGAACCATGGTTCACAATAGATTTTCTCGTATTGTTTAATATTGCTTAGTTTATACGCGTATACAGGACATTCTACAAAAAAAAGTATGAAAAACTGTAAACTTTAAAATGTCGTAAATAACATTAATGAAAGTGAAAATAATGATGGTAAAGCATTTAATGAATTCATAACTACTAAAGCATTACTAATACATGAGACCAAAAGGGACCAGCTTTCGGTCCACAGATAATCCATCATGTGATGAAGGCATGAAGCTGCTTCCTCGTTTAGTTTTTGGGATCTAAATCAGCTGCCCTTGTATTGGTCTAATCTCCTCTTTAATCCCTTTTAGAATTCTCTTCGCTCCTTTATGAGCAACTGATCTATTAATCTAATATACGTCGGTCTTATCACCGGATTATTATAACTTATACGGAGCTTTAATAGTCTAAAAGTGGAGCCGGATTTTTGGAGTGGTGCATTCCCTTCCCACCTTAATGATTCCATAACAATGTATTAAATTAGACAAGTTTCATTTTCTTTTAAAAATAAGGGTCCCACAACTATGAAGTTGTGGTAAGATAGTAAGATACATTTGAGCATTTACATTTGTTTTGACAAGATAGGTACCGATAAATGGAAATAACAGGTGCAATATTTCTACTTTTTTATATATTGGGAAATGTGTAACTTTGTGAAGAGTTTGGATTGTTTATAATTTTTTTTTCTTTCCTTCTTTATTCTTCCTACTTCTTCTCAACGCATCCAAACGGAGGCGAGAAGAAGTAGGAAGAACGAAGAAGGGAAGAAAAAAAATTATAAACAATCCAAATTCTTCACAAAGGCTCCGTTTGGATAGGTGTGGGAAGAAGGGAAGAAGTATTGGAAAGTGTGTAACTTTGTGAAGAGTTTGGATTATTTATAATTTTTTTTTCTTCCCTTCTTCCTTCTTCCTCTTCTTCTTCTTCTTGCATCCAAACGGAGCCAAAGTTACACACTTCCCAATATTTCTTCCCACTTCTTTCCTTCTTCCCACACCTATCCAAACGGAGCCTTAGTGCTTTCTTTTGTTAATGAAACGAGGCAAAACATGACAAATTTTAGTTTGCGTTTACAAATAGCATATGCAATAGAAATAATAGAAAACAGACAACGAATTTACCATTTAAAAATCGGCGTAGGCAGTGGCACTGAATGCACTCATATTATGAGAAAAAATAAGTTATTATTTCATGTTTAGGCACACGTCAAGAAAAAGGATCTACCTGGGACAATACTTTCTCGCCGCATTTTTCTTTTCCTCGAAAAATATTGCCAAAAAGAAAAAAAAATACAATTCAGTTGTTGTGGCCTTGTGGGAGGGAGTCTCACGATAGTCCATATAACCCATTAAATCTTCTAAATTTGACCAAAGAGTCCCCGCTTATGAATTGGTTCAGTAAAAATATGGAAAAATTGGATATAACCCCTCTAATCTTGTCCAATTGGATATAATCCCCTCAAATCCTTAAATTTGGATATAACTCCCTGTAATCTTAGTTCTTATGGATATAACCCCTTGTGTTTATTTTAAATCATATTTTAAGTAAAAGAAAATAATTTCTATATTCTCTGACCAATATACCCCTCATGCTCATAGTCCTCTTCATGTTGTGGACCTTTCATATTCTCACCAGCGTTTATGAACAAAAGGCAATAAAAATTCTGATTCATTTATTTCCAAGTCACTAGATTATTTACTTCTAAATTCTAATTTATTTCTGCTCTCCTCTGTCTCTTCACATCTCCCTATTTCTTCATATCTTCAACAGTAATTATAACAACTTTCTTTCATTTGTCACTGTTCACACTTTTTCCTATGTAATTAATTTCTTGCGAGAAGGAATTTCAAAACTCAAGAGAATGATAATTTTTATCATTAGATTCGAGATTGGCTTAAGTGCTTTCTTAAAGAATTTTCCAAAAAATATCATACTGGCCAGAGGTAGTGGGAAGATGTCCAATGGTTAATCAGATTTTTTTTTAATTAAAGCTTTTTAGTAAACAATGTAAGGAAAAGAAATGTTTAGGCGGCAAGATGAAGAGAAGCATGGTCAGGAGGGTTATATTGGTCAAAGATTATAGAAATTATTTTCTCTTACTTAAATTATATTTTAAATTAATCAAAAGGGGTTATTCCCATAAGAAACAAACTTAGAGAGGGGATTATCTCCAAATTTAAAGATTAGAGGGGTTATACCCAATTAGAGAAGTTTAGAGGGGTTATATCCAATTTTTCCAAATATTCATAGGGTGTGTTTGGATGAGCATGGAATAAGAAATAAGAATAAGGAATTTCGGTATGCGTGCTTATCCAAATTCCTTATTCTTATACCATGGTTTTGTTAGTATAGGAATAAGGGCCCAAATTTCTTATTCTTGTGTTGTTTGGGTTGCACAAGAATAAAAATAAGCACGCATACCGAAATTTTTTATTCTTATTCCTTATTCCATGCTCATCCAAACACACCCATAGTCTACATCGCTCTCGTAACCTGACTGGATGTATTTATTAAAAAAAAAAAACCATGTCTGGATGTGATTGATATGAACATTTAATTTCGAAAAAAATTGTATGTTTTTTTTAAAATAATATTTATTTATAGTTTCAACATACCGAACCGAACAAAATCTCCGTATTAGATGAAAAGATTCTCTCAATAGTCAATACTATTCATATATTCCACCAAAATGTTTGAAGCTTTCAAGTATTAGTACCAGAGTCTCACTTTGCGTTTATTTTTCTTTATTGAGGGTAGGGTGGTAAAAGCCACGCCTACAAATTTCTATTAAATTAAAAGGTTAAATAAAAGTATGTACAATATAAAAAAAAATACAAATTTACACATAATTAACTAACGAAAAAGCATCGTATCTAGGGAAGATTAGAGGGGTTATATCTAATTTTTCCCAAATATTCATAGTCTACAGACCAAGGGTTTCAGTAACAATCCTTCAATAGTAGTCCTGGATGATTCTTCGTATTGTAACGTGTAGGTTTGGTAATTTTTCTCACTTTGCACTTATATTTTAAAAAAAAATTAATTGAACAGAATTGTACTCGTTGATCTTCTTTAATATCATAATAGATACATTACCAAAATTTTGTAAGATTTTAGAGTTTTATCACACTAATTAAGATACAGAAGAAAAATTATTAGTTCGCTATGATAGATTAATTCTATTCTGTATTCAAAACTTCTCATGCTAAGAGGTGATAACCATTTGGAAGATTTGAAAGAAATAATAACAAAATCATTTTATATAGAAAAATGTTACAGTCAAAGAGATTTGACGGATCGCTCCATCAAACCCGACTAAAACTCAAATTTAAAAGTTCAAAATGAGATGACAAAATCTAACTTTTGTATACACTCGCTAAATTAACTCTACAGCAAGGTAGGTTCATTTCATTACATTCTTTTAACTACCTTTTCCTTTTTTTCTCCTTTCTGAATTCTATATAACAGTATAAGACAAGTAGACAACTAGACAAGACAAATAACAAACATAATTAAAATTGTGAATTTGTGATCAAATTGTATCATCTTTATAAGGAGCCCAGCCCGTTTATGCAGGCTAACAACCCACAACCTAATACCCGTTCTGACCAAGCCCAGCTATTACTGAGCGTCCCAACCCTTTTTTTTTTTTTTTTTTTTTTTTTTTTTTTGAGAATCGTCCCATCACTTTTTTAATCTCGAATCTCTACCGAGGACCGACTCGATAGCTTCTAAGCTAGTCTGAACTCTGAAGTATGACCTGACGATCTCTCGCACAAAAAAGACGAAAGGAAACTGGAGTTGAATCGATGTCCAAACTGAGTAAACTCGAGCCGAATGCACATTTACTCCCTCCCGAATTCAGGTTAGTAATGCATATTTCATTAGCAAAGAAAGTAAATTAGTCAGAGCTAATTGCTTATCTTGTCACATCTAGCTTAATTCTTAAAAGTAAAAATTGATGTTACACTTTCGGCTTAATAGCTAATATTTAAATCATGAATAAAATAATGTTGAAGTAGGCTGAGCTTGAATTGTGGGATCAGGATTTAGTAGTTGGCAATAATTTAGGCTTGCATTAGGCCCAAAAGAGGCCTAAAATCATACTGATGTTAAGCCTGAGACGGCTTAACATGTTTGGTTTTCCTAGTTGGGCTTTCTTCAATGTATACACTGATATATATATCCCATACCAGTTTTCATGCACTGGTAACAAGACAGCAGAAAATCAGGACTTGACTCGGTTAAATGTTGCTGGATTAAGTATTAATTTTGGTACAGTCATGACTGGTATGATACCAGTGCCCTTATATCAATCTGACTCACAGCAAGAACGACCTAATTAATTGATTTTAGCTTTGATTAGTTCTTGGATAAGAAAGATAATGCTACACTATTATCTGTAATTTATTAATCTCAATTTGGGAATGAATGTAGAGGGCACATTCTTTGTTAACAAAAACAATCTTCTAATGTTGATTTTTTTTTCCTTATTTCCACTGAATTGCCTATGGATTTTAGCTTTCAGTTGTGCAGAAGTGATCAATATATTAATCAGATGCAATCTTTTCTGAGGTGTGCAATCTCTCACTTTCATGCACTAATTATTTATACATAGAAAATTGATTTCATGATTTCATCTAAGATTTTCAATTGCTTATTGACAATATTGCACTGATTAAATAACTGATCAACATAGTTATTACATGGTTTTGAAACAGACAGATGATTTTTTCCTATGCGCATTATGTGGTTCTTTGAAGATGTAATGCATGATGGATACTATAATTGTGCTATTTATTTTTTTTTTTTCACCAGTGACAAGTGCCTTTTTTTATTTTACTTTTTCTTTTTGGGCCCATCAAGAATAATATTTAATTGTCCAGATAAAAAAAAGGTTTTCAACAAACTGAACTCATATTTTAATTCCAATTGGTGTTGTTCAGATAAAAAGAATCTTTTTAATTAATTAAAATCCATTTTTAATTCCAATTGATGAGATTTTCTTAGATACGGAAAATATTTTTGAAATTAAATCAAACTAAGTAAAGAGACGTGATCTCTCAACTGTCGGCAAATAAAAGTGATTGGAGATTATAATGGAATAATATTTTTAGCCTCACTCTAGGGGGCAAAATGCTAATTCATGATAGTGATCTTTGTTATTTTGTGAAAGCTAGGGCCAGATTACCTTTTCTTTTTTATATTTATTATAAAAATAATACAAGATGAGATAATTGTATAGTTTAGGTAAGAGGTATTTCGTAGAAGGTATTCCAATATGTGATTAACAATGTGGCGTAATAGCGATCATTTTCTTTCTTTTTATTTGAAAAGAGAAGGTGGTCCTTCAACCAAAGCACCTGTTGTTAAACTATTTGAGCATATCTCATTATAGTGTAGAATGCAGCACAAGAAAATAAAGCAACAATTTATAGGTTCAAATGTTGATTCATATTCTCCGCTGTGAAGAGATAGGATATGTGAGAAATTCTTTTTTTATTCCTTTCAGTAAGATAAGTTTTTCGTATAAATAGCACTTGAATTTGACAGTATCAATGCTTATATTCCAATGTTCAGGGAATATATAACCCTGACAGTGAAATGAGCATGTCTCTGTACTGTCCTTTAATCTCCAAGGATGAAAACCTGAAATGAATTTTACTGTACAAGCTTGGCAATAGCATGTAAAGACTGAGATATACAAAGAATTCTTATATCTCAAATGCTGATTCTATGGCCAGGTGATAGGGTTTCTAGTATCAGAATTTTTGGGCTTATAATTGGGCTCAATCATCTTTTTCTTCGGCTTTCTGAACCAATGATATATGAAGAGACTTATCTTCAGTGAATTACAAACTAATGATATAGGATGCGATTTATTTACAATTGATTGCATTAGTATTAATAAGGACAAAAAGAATTTTGATGAAGACTCCTTAGTCAGCTTTGATGTTGGGTAATTAGTCACCGATCAAATAAATATATTGATGTATGGTGCTAAAGTCAGAGATTTGCTAAAGTCATCTCTTTATTTTCTTTATTGCTGCTAAAGTCATCTTTCAATTTTCTTTTTTGCTGTTACAACAAGAAACAAATACATTTAATTTGATAAGAAATAAATAGAACTATACATCTTCATTATGTAAATAATGCTAAGAATACATGTAATGCATGTTCTTCATTACTCTTGAACTCTTGGAAGTCGGATAGGAAAATATAAATAATGTAGAGAGTACACCCAGACCAAAATAAAAAAGGGAGAAAGTCAGAAATGATGATGGCACCATGTTACTTGATTTTGATTCGGCAGTCTGTTCATAGTATTTTGTTTCTTATGTAATCTTATCCTGCTAATTTGACCTGGAAAAGAGTCCTTCCTAATGAATAATTTTGATGAAAACAGAGAAGTCAGCTCTTTCGAGAATTTAGATTAATGCAATCTTTAATTATTTGACTGAATCTTAGTTGAGTTGTCTAAAACGGTCCACTCCTGTATCAGTTACATGTGCTGTGCACCAATGAGTCAATGCTAATTTAATAAACAACAACAAACATAATAAGTGGTTAGTTAAACCAACTAATTCTGAGCAGTTATTGCATACTGTGCATGCCAAATGTTTTGAATTTAGTTTAGTCTTTCTCCTGTCAGTTAATGTCTTAATCAGGCAGTTGTCTTGTAGATGCTGATGTCTTATTGATTTCTAAACCTTACCTTCGGTTGACTTTTAGCATCTTGGCAATGATTTTCTTTTTTTTTCCTCTGAAGAAGCATCATACACCTTTAGCTTACTTTTCTTCCTGTTGAATTTTTGGGATTGTTCGTTTTTTTACGTCTATAGGTTTTACCTTGAGTTTTCAAATGCATCCAGAGATTTAAATCACAAATATTTGCATGGATGTACTTCATACTAATCTGTTCAATACCAGCTTTTTATAAGGAATTCATTCAGTTTACCCAGGGCTAAAAATCAAATTCCAACAAAATGTTGTTGCTGTACCTAGAAATTCATGCTGGTACAGAACCTGACTAGAAGAACAATCGCTCCACTGTGGGTCCAAACTTTCTAGAAACTTTGTTTATTGTCAAGTCATACATGAAATATGCGCCAAGTATGCATGAACTTGCCACAAAATCAGTGTAAACAGCATACAGTGGCTGTTACAGTTTTGGCAGTTGAACCTGCCATGCATGTATTACTATTCTGTGGTTCCAAGCTAACAATCTGTTGAGAGAAAGACTCAGGGCATCAAAGTATTCAAGCCACCAGATTTGAAATCTAAGTCCAAATTCTAGGTGTCAAATTGAGAAATTGACTTTGTAGGAAATCTCAATGTAGTGTACCAGTGATTTTCAAATGTGGCATGACATGGAAATCAAATTGTCTTGTGTCCTTCTATAGTCTTTGTGGACGACTTTGATGTCGGTAGTGGTAGATAAAGCTCTGATTTTTAATATCTCTGACCTTATTTATCCTTGAATATCCATTTAATTTTTACAATTTGTTTCTGTCATTTTCATAGGTTTTGCTTGGAAATTCTGATATGAAACCACAAATCAACTAGAACCAATTGCAAATCTGTCCAAGAAAGGATCCTCTACTGATAAATCGAGGGCGAATTGGGTGTAAACTTAGAGCTCCCAACTATTTCCTGTTAATGAAAATTATGGAATTTGCTGTTTCTCCTAGGCTAACAAGTAACAAGTACTACATGCCTACATTTTCTGTTTTTTGAATGAATGCCTACATACTCCTACAAAGCATATTCTTAGAATAAACTGATTAGTTAAACCATCAAACCTTACTAACTCATGCATTAAAATATGTCTAGCACTTTCATTGTGCGCCTACAATCAAGTTAAAATAATAGTCAGATAGGAGAATTGTCCCACTTTTCTTTATTTGTAAGTCTGACTCAAGAGTACTCCGAGCCAAAATAAAAATTCAATGAACTTGAGAACTTAATCATGATTAATTATGTTTAGTAACAGAACCATAATTGACATTGAAAGAAGTCAGCTCATGGAATAATATAATCACGAACTAAGCACGGATGCATGTTTCAAGATTTTGATATGTCAACCAAATTCTATAGTAGTTGAGTTTATAATTTATAAAAGTTAGGGCCTTTAGCTGCCAGCTTGAAGGTTTTAAAACCACAGCAGCCATCATTGCCACTGTTTCTTATGTTTTCAATGGTGCAACATCCCAAGTACTATTATATCTTTTTCCACTTGTATCCAACAAAAAGAAGAACTTACGCTTATGTCCTCGGATGCTATGATCTCAATCCTGACTCTTACATTCATAACATGTATATGTGTCCGTGAAATTGAATCTTGACCACTAGGAATTTCTAACATTTCTTCTCTTGAGGTATTATGTCATTTGAAATATCTATACAAATTAAAATGCAAAAGGTAGTTTCCTCTGTGTATGTGTGAAAAATCCATTTGCTCTTCTGAATAATAATAGGGCGAGATGATTTGTCATGAGAAACCACTTGGGCATAGCTTAAAGTTTTGTTATTATTATATTCCGAGTAAGATTGAAGAGTTGTTGGCATGCAAGTACGCAGAGAATTAGTCAGTAAAATTGATAAACTGATAATGCGGGGGCACCAGGAGACAGGGCCCAGGTCAAATCCCACAATTACCCCCCCCCCCCCCCCCCCCCCCCCCGTCTCATGCTGGTTTCCGCCAGACAAGCTTGCAATTTTGCCCTCTTTTTCTCAGTCTAAAGATTTTTTGCATTATAACCTTCGTAGGTTACATAATTATCTCACGAGCATGATCCAAAATGTCTAGCTTAGGGTATTAACAGAACGAATACTACTAAAACCATACTGTATATGTTATTTTAGTATTAAATTTTATCTGTCACAAACAGCAGTACATAGTTAAGAAATAATCTTACATATAATAAAGATGCGTGGATGGACCCAAAAGATATGATTAAAAATGTGCTTATTTTAACATATATTCCATAAGATATTATTTAAGAGATGTTCATCAAAAGATGTAATTTGGTGGATGCATCAAAATATGAGATTAAAAAGATGTCTATTTTAACATATATTTCATATAGTGCCATTTAAAAGATGCATTGAGTGGATGCATCTTCCATCAAAAGGTGCCAACATATTATCTATAAATAGTACATCCCTCATTCAATTTTTCATCAATCATTTTTTCATTTACGAAATGATAAACATAATAGATATTTCCTCAGTGTCATGTATAAATCTAAGCGTGATCAGTGGCGGAGCCAGAATTTTCAAGAATGGGGTTCAATAAAATTTCAAGATTCATACATATAATAATATATAATTATAAAGAGAAATGCTATGGCGCATCGCGATGTATTAAGGCTTTTGTACATCGCGATCATATTTGTCGATAGTTTTACAAATTGAAAATCTAATTAAACAAATGCAATCTATATATTGAAATCTCATTACAAACCAAATTTTATATTTTTTGGAATTTTTTTACTATTTTTTTCGATTTTTTTAAAACCTGCCATTTTTAGAATTTCTTTATTATTAATTGGTTTCCAAAAAAGGAAAGTTTTAGAAAAATCGAAAAAAATAGTAAAAAAATTTCAAAAAATATAAAATTTGGTTTGTAATGAGATTTCAATATGTAGATTGGATTGGTTTAATTAGATTTGTCTATTTATAAAACAGTTGACGGATAATGATCACGATGTACAAAAGCCTCAATACATCGCGATGCACCATAGCATATCCCTAATTATAAATTCACATCTTATAACCATAACGGTTCAAATATGGGTTTTTGGTGAATGGGGAATGGTGCGTTGTTGGTATGGGAATAGAAAGTTGGATGAGAAAAGTTGGCTCACTTTACTTTTTGGTCCCCATTTAATATATTTTATTATTTTATAAGAAAAATGCTAATTTTATCCCAAAAATAACCTAATAAGGATATTTCCATATATTTTGATGGGGTTCAACCAATAAAATCATGTATAAACTTAATGGGGTTCAAACTAGTACACCCATACAATTTTTCATCATGAAAGTACATATTTTTATATGTTAGTTACAAAATTTTTTTTTTTGAATGGGGTCAATTGACCCCCCTCCCTTCCACTTATCTCCGCCACTGAGCGTGATACAAGTGCGGGTCACAAATTTTGCACTGCAAAAAATTCGAAGACGGAAAATACATGGGGCATGAATTTTGTTCTCTTACATAGTATGGTATATCTTTTATGAATTTCATTTTTACATTTAAAGAATTTTCTAAATTGTACCAAAAAAATGAACAATATAGTGTGTAAATATGTAATGAAATTACTATTCAATGTATTATTGTTTCTATTTTACTGATTCATTTTTCACTTCAATCAATTAGAATTTATAATTTTATAATTACATTACATATAATAAAAAATGTGTGGATGGATTGAAAAGGTGTGATTAAAAAGGTGCTTATTTTAACATATATTCCATAGGGTTCATTTAAGAGATGCTTCGCAAAAGAATGCAATCAAGTAGATGCCTCAAAGGGTGCGATTAAAAAGGTTCATATTTTTAACATATATTTCATAGAGTGTCATTTAAGAGATGTATCGACAAATGATGCAATCCGAAGGGTGCCAACAGATTATCTATCTATAGTATCCCCCTTATTCAAGTTTTCATCAATTGTTTTTTTTTTATTTTCGAAATGGCAAACATAAAAGATACTGCATCACTCTCAAATAGAAATTTAGACGTTTGAGAAATTTAGATGTGATACGTGTCCATGTGATGAAAATTTGGCCTACAATAGATTCAAAGACGAAAAATACATGAGAGATGAATTTTCTAATTTTCTTCTATTAAACAGTAAAGTAATTTGTTTATGACTTTTATTTTTACATTTAAAGAATTTTTTAAATTGTCTATAAAAAAATGAACAATATAGTGTGTAAAATATATAATGAATTACTATTTAATGTAATATTATTCTCACTGATTTACTTTTCACTATTCAATTTATAATTTTATAATTATTATTTTTTTCTGATAAAAATATCAGTTTATCAAATGACTTATAGCAAATATATTTTAAAAATAAGATTATTTCCATTAAAATCATTTATTCAAAATCATCTATCAACTTAAAAAAATTAAGGATACAAATTTTTATATATTGTTTATAATAAATTTTAATATCATCGAGCGAAATTTGACATACAGATCTAGCAGTAATAAATATGCACATATATAATAACAGTTATTTCAGGATGATAAATAAAATTTAAAAAATAGCAAAGTTGATAAAAACAAAATATGTATTTTAATTCTCACCAGATGCCGACTATCCTTCTAACCTTCTGTATATCGCCGTGGTAAACAGTTGTACACGGTTAAAGAAAAAGAAAAATAAAAGAGTTACAAAGTAGGATGTGATAGGTTGATGAAAGTCATTGAGCTTGTTAATGCCGCCTACAACTTCTAGACCTTCAAGAAAATTATGTTGACTAGTAAATCCGGACAATGCCGACGCTTACTCTTCGCTGTTGTGGCACCAACTTTAACATGCCCGGTAAATAAAATCGATAAAATAAAATACCAATTATATGTAACGGAAAAAAAGTTATAGTAAAAGCGCTAGAAAATGCATTAATATCCATGGTTCTAAAACTCGGAATCGGACTCGGACTCGGAGTGTTGGACAAAGGAGTCGAATCGGATGACTCAGAAAAACTCGGGTGACTCGGATCGAAAACTCGGATTTTCATAAATTATGATTTTTAATTTCATAAAATTAGAAAAAAATATAAAATATTGAGAAAAATTATTTATTTAAAAATAAATAATAAAGTGAATATTTTGATGAGTGAAAAATAAACCACTAGATAAATTATATAATATCAATTTATTGAAAATAAAATTGTTCAACTCTAATATAGTTCAAATTAAAGCATAGTTTGTCTTTAAAAAGTAATAAAATATTATGAAAAAAATAACGAAAATATTGCATACTCGAAATCATAACATAAGATAAAAATATATAAAAAATACAATTTTGAAATATTATATCATTAAAATGACCCATTTTAACCCGCTTCACCTTTTCTCCATCGATATAGCCACATTGGATCTTACATATCAAACCCCTTTCTCTCTTCCAGAGTCCCGTCTTCCTATTCCCACTAATTTACCCCCGCCCCCCTTTTTTTTCCGTGCTTCCCTTTCTATTTTTCTTCCCTGCCGCATACTTGAATCGCATTAATTCTCAAATTCCAGCTGTTTATGTGGTGAAATGGTAACAATAATTGATAGTATTGGTGTTCAATTGGTAGTTTCCATCTAATTTTGCCCGATTTCAGTTAGATTTCGCCTTATTTCAACTTTCTGTCCCGATTCCTTTCCAACTCGCCAAAAATCGGCTCATCCTCTGCCGAGTCCGTTCTGACTCGCCCGAGTCGACTCGGACTCGGCCGAGTTTTCAAAGACAAGTAAATTTGATATCTCAAGTTTTTTTGGAAAAAAAAAAACAAAAATGATAACTGCAAAAACCTACAAACAAAGAATGTCTTGCGTCTTTTCTCCGATATGCAGTTTTGTCATCGTTTGAACAAAATGAACATATAAAATAGACAAAAGTTAACATTTAAATAATCAAAATGAATATACACAAACAAATAATTTGATAAAAATTAAATAAAGTGAATAATAATACAAAAAATAAACTTCTAACACCCAATTGAATAAAGTGAAAACATGAATAAAAAAAACTAAACATATAAATGAATAAAGTGAACAAATATAAATGCCGATGATGCTGAATGATAGATAATAATTTTAAAAAATATGAGCGCAAAGAATCTAAAAATAAGATACATCATATATATATATATGATGGCTAACTTTTCACACTCCGCATCGACTTGAGACAGTATAAATGTAGCTATAAAATTACAATAACCGGTTATTAATCAATTCAACCTCTATATAATAAAAGTTAATGCATTTGAATTAATCCAAACAATAACAAATAATATATTTTATTGACATCAGCATGTTTAGGTTTTTCCAAAATATCTGTCTAAGTCAATCAGTCGGATTTCCTTCAGCCTTTGCCTCATTCCTGCACTTAACAATGAACATATCAGAACTTTTCAAACTGAAATTTAGTCTAGTTGGTGGAGCGATATGTAAATCAATTTGACCATAATATTTCTTGTCTAAAAATTTAATTTAGAATTTTAGAATGTATTTACCTAAATATTTGATTTGAATTTTGTTAATGGTTGTCGTCATTACCCATTTTCATGATTTCAATAAAGTACTCGAACTTCTATAACTCGAATTTCTGAATTAGGTAATATTTTATTATTAATAATAATAATAATAATAATAATAATAATAATAATAATTATTATTATTATTATTATCGATTTTGTGTCAATAATATTATTTGTGCAAGTATTTCATATGCATTTAGAAAATGAATTTCCAAACGATTTTTTTTTGTGCGTAAGAATTGACGTATCTGTTGGAAATTTTTTTATGTGGCCTATATTATTAAATTAACTAATAGTGCATCAAAATTTGATGGAAATTCTAATGGATCACATTCAATTTATTGATCTCAAGAGTTGCCTTAGAGTATTATTTATACGTCATTAATTTTCTACTAAAAGGCATTGCATCTCCACTAAAGGGTGTATTTATTTTTACACATGTTCCACCGAAAGAAAAACATAATAAAGTTGAGAAATTAAAACACTTAAAGAAGACAATCATCATGTTTAAAAAAATCATTGAAGATCAATACCAAGCTTTTAAATTTCGTTTTTTTCGATATGACGGTCCGGAATTGATTTAACGGTGCAGCGTTTTTTCGGTGAAAAAACAGTGTGTATATACGAACATTAGTGTCAAACTCATATGTATTCTTGTGTGCACTACTACAGTACAAGTCGGAATTCTATGTTTTTTTTATATACTAATAATCTAATATCTAATTTTTTGAATATGCTAATAATCTATGATTTTTTTTCAATATGTAATCTTAAGCAAAGAAATTAAGCAAAAAGCACAATTAAATGACTAATCCTAATGTTGTGTAATCTAACAGAAAGAAATTAAGCAAAGAGAATAACAAAGAAAAAGAGAATAACAAACAGTAAGCATAAAACCTAAAGAAAAAAATTACTCTGTATAATACATTAATACTATAATATAACATAAAATTATATTGTATAAAAAGTCTCTCCTGTCTTTGTTTTTTCTCCGTAAAAATGAATTTTTTTCGCTGAAATAACGGTGTTATTTCGGAAATGACGCGTTACGCATTTTTCTGATTTGAAACTGTAACGTTGGTGCGTTTTTATCCAGAAAATCGAAATTTCGAAAATAACGCTGTTATTTCGGCGAAATTTAAAAGCTTGATCAATACTTATGCTTCCGCCTAACGATATATATTTTTCAATTTGTAAGTTTTATACTCATGATTTTGTTATTTTAATGATTTACTGATCTGGCAATTCGTGTTCTTATTTCTAAACACACTAATTAATAATTTTGTCAATCAATATCAAAAAAGTTATTTGTGCGTGAAAAATTCGTCCGTGTCATTCTGCGATCGTGACGCATTTTTTTAGTATGTTTAGAATGTAGAATTTGTTTTTTCCCGATGGATGCACGAAATTGTTATAGCGGAATTCATGTGTATCAGATTGTTTTGATTCGAAAGTCCTGTTGTGCAATCGCTTCATAGAATATGCAGAAATAAATTGTAACTTTTTGCGGAACTTAATTTAATACATTTAAAGTAGTTAGTTTATAAATTATTTTATTTAAAACTGGGTTGTTAAATAACTAAATACCGAGTCTTTTAGCTGACCATGTTTATTATGATTTTATTTTATACGATATAAGTTAGTGGATCGAAAAGGTGCAAAAATGTTGGTTAATCATGCTCTGAAGCAGTATGTGACAATCCATATTAGGGTTGCATCCGATTGAGATTTATTTATATAGATAGTTTCATAAATTCAAACCGGATGATTAAATTATGGTTATCTATTCTATGTTCTAAAATTAAAGTGACACGTTAGAGAATGATAAGCAGTGGCTATCTTAAACAAATACTAGCCAGCATATGTGCCAACCAAAAGAAACCGCATTACAAATTACAAAGTTTCCTTTAATTTGGTGGACCTGGCCACCTCTGGGAGCGCATCACAAAATTTTACCTTTATTTTGTCTCTAACCTGGAATACATACATTTAAAATTGATTAATGCTACCGGGATCTCACTACGAATATCGTTGCCGATACAAATAAACCGTTCCTCTGGACCGGCCGATTCAATAGTATACGACATCATATGAGACGGATGGAGTTAATTTCATATGAACTTGTTTTCACAGTTCAAATTTCCGATGAATGATTTGAACCATTTATTTTTTTTTTATTTTGAACACATTTAAAAAATCAATCCTTTATTTTTGTTATTTAAAAAAAATCATGATATAAGAATGAATTATGGTCATTCCGTGACGTGTCTTTATTGCTTATTAATTCATGATTTATGCTCTTATATATAGTCTAGAATATGTTTATTATCTTATTTATACAAAATGATTGAACTATACATAGTAATTACGCATTTAATGTGCAAATAATGCAAATCTGACTATCATTTGATCATTTTTAGCAATTTTGCATTCATTTTAAGTCATTTGATCACAATAAACTAGATTTAAGTCTCCATATAGTGTAAAATATTTTTCTGATCTTACTTATTCAAAATAATTGAATTATATGTAGTAATTACGCATATAATGTGCAAACAGTTCAAATTCTAAGTATCATTTGATCATATCAAGGGATTTTATTTTCATTCTAAGTCATTTAGTCACCATAATCCATATTAAATATCTTTATACCGTCTGAAATATGATTCTAATCTTAGTTATTTAAAATGATTGGATTATATATAGTAATTACGCATATGATGTGCAAATAATGCAAATCTGACTATCATTTGATTATTTTTCGCGATTTTACATTCATTTTAAGTCATTTGATGACAATAACCTAGATTTAAACTTTTTATATAGTCTAAAATATGATTAAGATTTACTTATACAAAATAATTGAATTATACATAGTAATTGTTAAGAACTTTACTTAGGTGTTCAATTTTAATTTTGTTACCAATTAACACTAATTAACAAGCACAAACTAAGAAGGAACTAGTACAAAGCATTCAACACATACACAAAAGAGAAAGGTAGAAGAATTTATACCTCTTGCGAAATTGTATTCACAAGACTCGATCTTTATCTCTAGGAGCCGATGGCGTGCTCACCACCACCACCACCTAGGCCGGCCTCGAGTCCACCAAGAAGTTAACAAAATTCTCTTTCACTTGTGCTAGCAAGGATGAGAATATGGCTAATCCATTTTTCCTTCTTCTTCTAACAATTTAAGTGGAAGAGGAAGGTACTCAACATATGAGGCTAAGATTTTCTCCCAAGAGTGACCCCTTTATATGGACAACTTAACCTAGGTCACTTCCATAATTAACTTGCAAAATCACTAGAAATGATCAAATGATAGTCAGATTTGCGTTATTTTCACATTAAATGCATAGTTACTATGTATAACCTAATCATTATGATTAAGTAAGATCAGAAATATATTTTAGACTATATAAAGAGCTTAAATCTAGATTATCGTGATCAAATGACTCAAAATAAATTCAAAATTGCTAAAAATGATCAAATGACAGTCAGATTTGCATTATTTGCAGATAAAATGCGTAATTACTATGTATAATCCAATCATTTTTAATAAATAATAACTGAATCATATTAAATTATAAGTAAGACCAGAAACATATTTTAGACTATATAGAATCTAGTTTATTGTGATCAAATGACTTAAAATGAATGCAAAATTGCTTGAACTACTCAAAGGATAGTCAGAATTTGCATAATTTGCACATTATATACGTAATTACTATATAATTCATTCATATTGAATAAGTAGAATAAAAAATATAGTCTAGACTATATAAAGAGCTAAAATATTAATTATTGTGATCAAATGACTTAAAATGAATTCAAAATAACTTGAAATACTCAAAAGACAATCTGAATTTGCATTATTTGTACATTATATGCATAATTACTTTTTATAATCCAATCATTTTGAATACGTAATTTTAGAAACATATTCTAGATTATATAAAAAGCTTCAATCTAGATTATTATGATAAAATGGCTTAAAATGAAAGCAAAATCATCTGATGCTGAAACGATGCTCAGACTATTAATTATTTAATTGCACATCATATGCGTAATTACTATGTATAATCCAATCGTTTTGAATAAGTAAAATTAAAAATATATTCTAGACTATATTGAGATTATTAATTTATATTATTGTGACCAATTGATTTAAAATGAATGCAAAATCACTTTTTTTTGCTCAATGATAATCGAAATTTGCATTATTATATGCGTAATTTCTATGTATAACCCTATTCATTTTGAATAACTAAAATAAAAAATATATATTCTAGACTATATAAAAAGCTTAAATATAGATTATTGTGATCAAATGACTTCAAATGAATGAATAATCGCTTGAAATGCTGAAACGATGCTCAGAATATCCATTATTTGCACATCATGTGCACAATTACTATGTATAATCCAATCGTTTTGAATAAGTATGATTGGAAACATATTTTAGACAATATAAAGATATTTAATGTGGATTATGGTGATCAAGTAATTTAAAATGAAATCAAAATCTCTTGATATGATCAAATGATACTTAGAATTTTAATTGTTTGCACATTATATGCACAATTACTATGTAAAATCTCTTATTAAAATTTTCTTCTGGACGATCTGCTACTGTCGTAAACGACCCGTCTTATAGTGCCACGATCTAGACTTGAGACTAAACTCTCGGATATTTCTATGCCCAACCCTAACTTGGGATAGATATGAACTTCACCGTGTATATCTCTCAAAATCCCTTCAAGGTCATCTTATATAGGCACTAGAAATGTGTAGAGACATTGGAGGCATGTTCTGGACGTACTGGGAATGGAAAATAACCATCCGACAAAGATAAATCTCTAAAACAAACACATTTTGCTAATTCTAGAAGGTTCCAAATAGACCGTTTGACATCTGGCTGAAAATAACAATTTTTTAAAGTCAAACGACACGTTTGGAAATTTTAGCACTGTGCCTTGTTCAGTATTTTGCCCTTATCTCTTTCAACCGGACTCCGTTTGAGGTAATTAAAAAAACAGCGAAAAGTTTGCGAGGAGCTCTATATCATCGTGGATTCATCCAAGTCATGTTTTTATCCAAAGTTTACTTAAAAGTAGTAATTATGGTAGTAACTAATTCTTGACATAAAACTCTAATTAACCTAACTCAAGTCAAATTAGTTTAGTTTGAAGTGTATAGAGAAAGTTTAATATGCACTATAGTGCATAAGACTTTCTATGCACTGCGGACTTTTTCGGAATTATTTTTGTAAATTGACAAATCTAATTTAACCAATCTTATCTACATATTGAATTCTCATATCAAACCAAATTTTACAATTTTTTAGATTTTATTACTATTTTTTCCGAATTTTTTAAAACATGCCATTTTTTGGAATGTTGTAAATAGTATAACATTCCAAAACTGGCATGTTTTAAAAAAAAATCGAAAAATAGTAATAAAATCTCAAAAATTGTAAAATTTGGTTTGCTATGAGATTTTAATATGTAGATTATATTAGTTAAATTAGATTTGTCAATTTACAAAAATACCCATAAAAAAGTCCGCGGTGCATAGAAATTCCTATACACTATGGTGCATATTAGACTTTCTCCCAAAATATATGTATAAAATTCTCATCAACCATTATCTCCCTTGCTTTTCTACACAAGCTAGGTGTGTCATATTTTTTTTTTTTTAAAGCAATCTATTATGTGCAACTTATTACTTGTTTGTTTTTCTCTCTTCATATTATTTATTTGTATGTTGTGTGCTATAATTTTTCAACAAATGAAACGCGAATTTAATTATCTTTCATAAATCATAATATTCTTTTATATTATCTTTAGTTTAATTTACTTTGAAATTAACTTTGCAGACTACGCCAATTTCTTTCACAACAGTTTGCCTAGTGTCCAGTCCACCAGTCTTACTCCAACAATTCCATCAAAGACTCATTCCAAACAATAGACCTGCTAGCAGTCTATATATTGATAAAAACGGTCTTGTCCAGCATAAATCTTCCATTTACTTAGTTTCTTCTGTCAACTTAACTCTAAATATCACCGTGATTTTTTTAAACCGAAATAACCCAAAATGAACTTTTAATACCAAACTTAGTACAATTCAATTTTAAGAACAAACATGTCAGTGCGCAGGTGCTGTGGCGTCGCTGCAAGCGCGCCAGTGGCAGTAGTGCGGGTCTGATTGCTTTAATTTACCGAGTCGAGATTTTATCATCTAAATTGGGCGCATCAAAGAAATAATAACAGTCGCAATTGGTATAATCGTATTCTCCTCTCCTCAAGCTTTTCATTGATATATAGAATAATGAAATCTATGCGGTGGATCGATGGATCTGATATTGATGGTTGCTCAATTAAAAAAGGGGATCGAATGGGGAAGGAGGGTCTGTTCTATGTTGGGAACATGGGGTCCGTATCCTCTACCAACCTCAAAAAGTTTGTAGAGTGGCAATATTAAATCCGAGCCGTTAGATCTAAACTCGACGGTTAAAATTTTTCGGACCTATCAATCTGGTTACATGCACGGGGCTTCCTTAACCGTTGAGATTAGATCTAACGTTTCAGATCATAAATCGGCAAACTACCAACCTTTTAAGGTTGGCAGAGGATGTTTGATGGTGCATCTCAATATTACATTAGTTTCGTTTTTTTTTAACTTTTAATTGTTCAGAATTTTACCTTCCCAAATTTTTAAATACATTAGTTTCGTTTTTTTTTTTACTTTTAATTGCTCAGAATTTATAACTTGCAATTAGAACTATACAAGTAATTATATGCAATAGAGAATATTATTTTTGCATACGTATATGCAATGGAAAAATACGACGTGTCCGTTCCTATTTTTTTAAAGGAACAAGCAGTGAAAAGAATATAAAAAAATAAAAATAGTATGAAAAAATTGAAATTAAATATAGTGTATGTCATAAAATTGCCAATAAGAATCTCTAAAATTAATCGTTTAACAAAATATTAAAAACTTAAGAAAAATATCCTTTAAATAATTTATTACGGGAACAAAAGAAAATGTGCTACGAATATTATATTTAATTAGAAAAATTGCAACTACGTTTAGACAAAAACTAAATGCTCTGATGAATAAAAATAAAGTAATACGAGTTAAAATATTTTTACACTTGTCTTTTCTACTTGGCAAGATTATTTCACAACTGGAAAATTTGAACCATCTTTTGGTCAGTTAGAATATTTTTTTGAAAAAAGAAAATGGACAGATCCATTCGGAGCTTTCTTCTTCTCTCCCTCAAAACTCGCTCCCAACAGACCCCTCATTTTCCCATTCGATCCCCCTCTTTTAATTGAACAACTACTAGCATATCTAGTGATCTACTCGATGGATTTCATCATTCTAGACATCAATAGAAAGCTTGAGCAGAGAAGAATACGATTATACCAATTTCAACTGTTATTGTGTCTTTCACGCATCCAATTGAGATGATAAATTCTGGGCTCGGTTAAAAGAGAGAAGCTAAATTGAAGTCACTAGACCCGCGCCATTGCCACTGGCGCTGTCACTACCTGCGCCACTACCACTGGCGTGCTTACAGCGACGCCACAGCACCTGCGCACTGACACGTTTGTTCTTAAAATTTGGACTGTAATAGGTTTGGTATTAATAATTCATTTTGGGTTATTTCGGTTTTAAAAAATCACGGTAAATATCACCAAGCTACACCAAAACGTACGCACATCCCTTGCATTCCACGTGTTCATATAATATTTATTCCAAAATACCCACAAAATATATGCCTGAAAAAAAAAACAACAAACGGTATTCTAAATGAACGTATATGTTGTTAATTTGTTGCCGGAGTGATCCATATTCTCTGACTTAGTCTAGATGTCTGTTATCAGAGTGATTAATTTGTGTGAATATAACATTAATATTGAAAAAATGACTGTTTAAATTGTGTTTGGCCACTCTTCCAAATTCCAATATGCCTCTTGTTTAGACATATAAATGCAGATGTTTTGTTGTCAACAAAATACAAGATATATTGCAACCAAATCGAGTTGACGGAGGGTATCTTCAAATCTGATTATGTTTAAATATGAAAATTTCAAATAACTATTTCCGAACAATTTGATACGGTTTTCATATTAATTTTTTTTTGGAGACAATTCTACGGCTTTTCAAATTTTTTAAATATTTTAAAAAAGTTTGATATATTAGTTATGAATTCTCAAAGAACAAGAATTTTTAATTTGAAAAAATAGCTAAAATATTTAAAAAATATATATCTATAAAATTTGATATCGAAAAAGATTTCAGTATAAATATCACAATAGACAGTTCAGATCAATCATTCCAAATGAAGATATGAGCGATTTTGACGGAATCATCCATGCAATCGACTTGTCCATAGTATATATATATATATATTAATTTATAAAATCTACATTTCCAGATCCACTAATTTTTAAGGTTTATAAGTATATAAGCTTAAGAAGATATATACATGGAATACGAAATTTTTCAATATTGATAATGAAACATTATCTTTTATCTGAGAGATAATGGATTTGAAATTAAATATTTCAATGATTTGAGCGATGTTTACTCCATTCAAAAGAAATATGATAAAGATAAAAATTAGTACGGCGGCTATCACAACTCCAAATATCGGCAGGAGGAACCTTCTCAAGTGGGCATATGCAGTGATGAAATCCTGCGTTCCTCTCGCACCGTTCGATTCCAAATTCTACACTCCCAAGTCTAAAATAAGATATTCAGATTTCCTCTCGGGTCTAAATATAATGCATGATGTGATCCCACATCGCCACTACAAAAAGTGGTCCAGTGAAAAAAATCTGACCAGGAGATTAGTCATTGACTTGGTCCGACGCGGGGAGTCATTATCTTCTTTTGTATTTATCGCCGGCCGAACCGAGTCAAAGCAGCGAATCCCATCGACAAAATGAAAAAAAGTGCGACTCGGCCGTGAGAACTGAGAACCCACCAAAACATACAAAAGCAGAAAAAATGTGCGAGTAATTGAATTGAATGAATGTGGCACATCACTTCGACGGGCCGAAGGGGGTAAACCGACTGGAGCGCAGCTGGATTGACTTCAACCTGAGACCTGGTCTTCACGCGTCTGGTTTAATTGCCACATGTGGTCCATGAGTAATGTCAAATAGAAGACTCTACCAGTCCCTGTTACGCATTGCTCTTTTCGGATCACTGCGTAGCTGAGCAATTAAAGAGTTGCATTTGCTGCTATTGATCAAGCTTCTAGATAGAGAATCTTACTATTTAGATATGGGTCGCCTGATATAAAGCATAGTGATATTTAAATTTTTAGATAGTGACGGTATCAGTCTTTAGCAGTCTTAAAACATAGGGAATATTCAATTTAAATTATTTGATATTCTTAAAAAATTAAATTATTTAGAGAAAAACAAATCACGACCGTTCATCGTATATATATAATTGCCTGAAATGAACTGCATAATCTAAAACAAATATATGGTCCAAACAAATTGAATCAGCAACAAAAAAAAAATAAATATCTCAACAGTTCAATTGGATTTCCTAAACATGGAACGGTAGTACTTGTCATCTACATTTGAAAAGTACTAAAATGATATATTATATATATAGTTTTTCTATGGTGAGTCGTGACTCACCAAGGGTCTGTGAGTCGCGCTCAAAACTCCTAAATTTGATTTAAAATGACCGATCTAAACCGTCTGATACAATCTTCCTTTTGAAATCTCCGATTTTTAAAAATCCAAAAACAAAAACCTAAAAATTTCAAAAATATATATAAAATTTGGTCCACTTGGAGATTTCAATAGGAAGATCGTATTGGACGGTTTCAATCGGTCATTTTGAACCAGATCTACGAATTTTTGAACGCGACTCACCATAAGAAAACTCATTATATATATGTGTTTGAAGGCTAATGTGTCATCGATGGCACAAATCGTCCCCATACCATCGAGTTATTTTTCGAGATACAAATTTTGAAATGATTAATTCAAACCGTTCGAATTGTTCTCCATATTGAAATATCGTTGGAACCAAATTTTACGTTTTTTTATTTTTTATATTTATTATGATATTTTGAAATAGGAGTGCCTGAAAAAAAAAAGTGTGAAGCAGTGTTCAAAGTCCCAGAAGATTTTACCGAGCGCCGAAATTGAATTTATCAGTATCTACTTTTTGACTTCTATTGATAAATAAGTATAAGGATCCAATCCTAAACTATTGATACCGTCCCTCGTGTTGCTAAAATTGGCTGCACGTGGTCTAATAGTTCAATGGTAAAATTATAATTTATAAGACTGATTTTGAAAAAAAAATTATAAATTGAAGTCACATATGCATTTAATTAAACAAAAAAGTTAGATGCATGATCATAACTTCCCTCTCTGATTTTATAATAAAAAATATCCTCCATAATTCACAAAACGTATTATGTTATTTAAAATCCCTTCATAGTTGGACGACCCAATGATTGATTTCGGTTATGCCCATACCGCCATACGTTAATAAGGCTCATGTTACATCTAGTTATATCAAAAACAATATATTAAAAGCTATCCGAGCCGTCCGATTTATGTATTGTAAAGACAAAAGTAGTTGTTACCTGCAATTTGGTCAACAAAGATATATTCATATACATGCCCGAATGATTGATCACTGCATAGTTTGACGAGTATATCAACGCGAGTTATTATATGATAGCATTCGCATAAACATTTAAATGAATTTCAATATTTACAAACAAAACAGATGGCACATTAGCCGATAGTATGGGCATGTGGCTTAGTAGTTCAGTGGTAAGAACACTAGATTGGTCTTTATAAAGCCAATGGTTCAAGCCCCGCATGCGTCTTTAATTTCAAAAAAATTGGATGACAAAACCTCTCTCTTTCTTCAAAAAAAAAAAGTAATTAAATCGATTGTTTTCCTATTGATTGGATAATTTTAAATGCCAAAAATTATAGTGCAAACTATAAGACATCTCTCTCTCTCTGTTTTTTTTTTCAAAATTTATCAACCTACATCTATATACTAGCATAATTTTAGAAATATTCAATGATGTATACATATCTTGGCTTTTATATATGCTTACTAGAAGAATATTTTGAAATTTAATAAGCGTCTATAATTTAATATACAGTACATGTTCTTACAAGTGTAGTTTTTTTTGCCAACGTTGCCATAGCACAGTGATTGAGGCACAACACAAACATTCCCTTTGAGAGTGTAGGGATTCGAATGCTACTCGGATGGGATGATGGATGTGTGGGTGTGGCCTACGCGCATAAAATAAAAAAAAAAGAAATTGCAGTTCTTTTTTACCACATAAGTATATTGCATACAATAATAATATGCATATCGTATTTACAAACATAATTCTATCCAATAAAATAGGATGATAGGGTCGTCCATTGGTGGCCTACTAACTAAAGAATAATTTATCGGCTTGTATTGATAACTATGTACTAACCCTAATATGAATTTTTCATTATTTGTACATAATATACATTTCATAAAATTTTTACTTGAATTTTAAATTTGACAGAATAAAATTGACCCATGATACATCTTAGATTACTAAAAAAATCATAAGAAAAAAAAATATTTTTAATGACAAAAAGTATTCCTCAATTAGGTAGTCGAACGGTCGAACCTACCGTCGGCTGGTCCTAGCATTGAATATATAAAAATGTATTGCACTTGATTAGCAGCAAAAGTTGTGAAACACCAAGCGAGAAAAAAAATAAATAAATAAAGAAGAACAACAACAAAGTGCAGACACCAATATGAAGTGAAAGTAGGATCGAATTCGAAAGAGGCTCCGGCATGATCATTGAGAATTCAAAAGAAAGGATAAAAAAAAATAGGGATTAAAGATATATGATACATGTAGATCTACCTGATACATGTAGATCTACCTCAACAAAGCAGCACTAGAATGTATAAATTCTAAGTTCCTCAATCCAAAAATCTAGGATTGCAACCATAATTCACCGACATGTCATTATAAGTTGGTGTTGACTTGCTGAGGTTTAAGATCATTGTCAGCTTATAAAATCTTAAGTTCATCAATTAATATTGCTAACAGCTGCAACAATAATGAACGGAGGAAAATAAGACGGAGAAAAGGGACATTCTGAGTAGCAATTTTATATTCATATATATCTCAATTAATATCTGTATACAAGTTCAATGACAATTAAAAATCACCAATCTATTAATGATAGAAGTAAACAAAATTGTCATTCCAATTCCCGCCAGAAATGTAACAAACCCGAAATAAAATAAGTATATCAATCCTTAGTATACACAGAAACCCTCCAGTTAATTAGTCTCCTCTCCAGTCTTAGATTGAGCTAATGCCAGAGATCGGAGGCTCAATCCAGTAAATTATCAGATAGTTTAGATCGCGCTGAGTTCGATCTGGCCGTTGTGTATGCGCCAAGCCTGCTGACGTGGCACCAAAAAGAAACATTAGGTCTCATGGCAATGCTGTGTGAATTGCCAATGAGAGAAAAATGCACACCCAGTTACTTAAAAATGATTGTAACTATGTACGCTAGAGGTTAAGAGCGTCATCAGTTCATCACGACTCCGACTTAGCAATGACTCTTATTGTAATCACACCTCCGCCTTTCTCTTTCTTACCCTCTACTGTTTCCTTCTCCGGCTTTACCGCGGCTTCACCGGCCCCGCCTGTCAGTACCTGTGCTCTCTCAGCCTGAGCGATCCAGTTGGTTCTTTTGATGACAGGAATCATGAGGAGAACACAAGTGAACTGTGCCGAGAGCAAACCGAACCACAGCCCGCTGAAATCGAGCCGGAACCAGAATGCCAGCCCAACCGCAACTGGCATTCCGACCCCGTAAAACGACCCGAGGTTTATGTGTGCCCCGACCTTTGGTCGAGCACTGCCACGCAAAACGCCACATCCGGTTGTCTGGGGGCAGTTCCCCAGCTCACATGCACCAAGAATCGGGAGCACTGCTGCCGTCAGACTGATGATTGCCGGATCGGCTGTGAACATACGGGCCCACACATTTCGTACAGATGTGGCGAATCCGAATGCCAGCATACCGAACACGAAACCGCACACCATACCGACTGTTGCAGCGCGTTTGGCTTTCTCAGGCCGGTCTGCACCGAGCTCATTCCCGACACGGGTTGACACGCCGAAGCTGAGGGATGAGGGGAAAATGTAGATGAGAGATGTAGTTTGAATGAGAATCCCCATGGAGGCAACTGTGGCCTGTGGGTTGAGGAGCAAACCACAGAGAATGATCATGATTTCGTACCACCACCACTCGAGACAGACACAGACGCAACTCGGTATTGCGAGAGAGAGAAGTGTTCCCCAGCCCTTGAAGCACTCGGCAGATAGAGAGAACCCACCAGTACGCTTGTGTATGCCGGTGAAGAGTATGTATACAAAGAGGAAAAGAACAAGGTTTAGGTTAGCGCAAACAGAGGCAAGAGCGACTCCTCTGATTCCTAGGCCCAAAACAGAGACAAATAGATAGTTAATAGGTAGGTGCAAGGCAATGGCCAGCGTGGCACAGAAGGTCAACGGGAGGTTAACTGATTGCGTGCGAAGGTAAATGCGAAGAGGATGGAGGAAAGATTGAAGAATAAGATCAGGAGTTGAGTAGAGAATGAACTGTTGCGCGGCACCAGCGATGGCGTCGTCTTGGCCGCAAAGAAGCAGAATTGGTCGCATGTAATTCCAAAGCAGTGCAATCGGGATGGAGACACATAAGAGAAGTAGGACAGTACGTTGCATTGTGAGGCCTACAAGGTTGTGGCGCTTTGCACCGAAAGCTTGGCCGCAAATTGGCTCCATCCCCATGGCCAGACCAGAGAGAACAGAGTACCCTGTGATATTAGCAAACCCGATAGCAAGGGACCCGCCAGCCAGTGCCAGGCCCCCGAGTCTGCCGAGAAATAGCATGGAGATCATCGATCGAAGGTAGAGAAGAAGCCCAGTGAGAATCATCGGTGTAGCGAGGGAGAGAATCTTCTTGGCCTCTATGAATGATTCGGCAAATGAATTGGCGGCGGGTTTCTTCTCTAGAACCGGCACCTCCGGCATGGTGATCTTGATGACATGTTCTTCAAGCAAAGGAGAGGAGAGAGATTTGTTCTCTTCTTGCTGAGACATGTTTTTCTTTGTTTTGGTTTTATTTTTTATTTTCTTAGAGAAAGGAGAAGTTAATTGGTCGACCGCACGAGTGTGCTGGTGTGCGGTAGGCTGTTCCCCAAAGGGAAGAACTTTGGGGGCACTTGATTCCTTTCCTTTTTATGGTTGGGAGGAGAAAAGGAGGCCGAAAGAGAGGCCTACTAGTGTGCAAAGACTAGTTGAAAAAACAGAGGAAGGAGTTGTTTGTGTTGGAGAAACAGAGTAGCACTTCGGAGCCTTTATATAGTGTTAATTGTGATGAATAGAGGAGGAAGGCTGGCGAACTGCGGGACCATGATGTGTTGAGAATTGTTGTTTTTTTTTTTTTTGAGGAAAAGCCCGTAGGCATGTTGAGAATTGTTGTGGGCCCACGGATGATAGCTTTATTGGTTTACAATTTGTTATTTTATTTATTTATTTATTTATTTATTTTCAAAGTAGTTCCTTTCTTAAGGGCTGCTCTGATTAGCCTCCCAATATCGAAGTTTCATCGATTGTTCCGTTCCGTTCCGTCCAAACGTTACTTAAAAAAAAAAATAGTTTTCGTTTTTTAAAATAAAATGGAAACGAAATAGAAATTTATAAATATTACAGAGACGAATAACGAAAATTTGCTAAAATCAATAGTAAATGAAAAACAAAACGTTAAACAGAACAGAAAATTATTTCGTTTGACGAAACAAAATTGAAGAGATTTCTATTTCCTAATCTGAAACGAAATAAAAACGGAAACAGGCCGTTACGTGTTCTGTTTTCATGTTTGACAGGCGCAGTTCTGATGTTCTCTCTAATGAGGCAGAAATGTTGTAGTTTTATTATTTTTCCTCCCCTTCCTCATTTGTTTAATTTTTTTATTTGGAGAACTTGCAGTCAATTCTAAGTTTTTTTTTTTTCCTGATTGTCGCTATGGTTTCAACTCAATTCAGCAGTACCATTTGTTTTTGTAGGATTAGGGGTTTGACAAAGTTGTTTTTTATTTGTTCTGTTTATTTTCTTCTCATAAGTTGATTTCTTGCCACTCAATATTAGTCCACGCCAATCCTTATATTTACTCCATTTCCTCCAATACAGGAGATATCAAATAGTTCAGGAGGTTCATTTTGGTCCCAACATATAATTTGATTATTGTTCAGGAGATATCAAACGCCAATATGCTTTATCGGCTCATAAGATAGAACTAATACAACTAATAAACTACTGTGATCTTTTGCTTTTTTTCATATGTATGCAAGAAAACCTCATTATTGGTCAGCACATATACATAATTATAGTCTGTCATCAGTTTGGGTACTTTGTTGCCTACCTAACTTTATTAAATTTGATTATTTTTATTCATCAAATAAAAAAAAAACATTCATTTAAATGCCTTAAATCTGTGATTAATGATAACCATGCACCAAATTTCATTATTGCTTAAGTGTAATATGTGTATCCACTATATCAATGCCATAAATGTTCGGTTATAATTTAAAGTTGGAAAGGGACCACTTAACTATTTATCTTAATAATCTTGACAAAATAAAATCTAATTTAATTTGAAATACCCACATCAAAGTATTACGGTGTACATATTAATCTTATAAAAAGTTTTATCGAGTTTGAAATATTTTATCATTCATCAAATTTTACCGGCAAGAAATTAATATTCTTATTACATCTCAAACAATATTCCAATTAAATAATATTTTATTTTCAGTTATTATAAATGCTCAAGAATAATTTTTTTTCTTAATTTTGATGTTTATTTGAATTGTTTAAAAGAATATTCAAAGATTGCTAAGACAATTGATTGCCATGTGATTGCTCTCTCTACATTTTATAGTTGACATTAAGAAAAGATGGGAATCAATCTTCCAAATTTCATAAACAGAGTTAGAATGGACGCAACAAAACGATCGTATTACAAGAAATTAGGGAACGAAAGTAAAACAATATTAGAATAAAGTAAACCAACTAGTTTCTGCTTTCCAAATTTTAAAATTACGCTGGACATGAACTGGAGAAGATTTGAACCCGTAGTTTACATTTTAAGGCTTCTGAGTTTTGGGAGAATATATATGCTTCAAAAAAAAATGTTTTGGGAGATCGGGCAGTACTTTTTTTTTATTTGACTTAATATAGAAAGTGCTCCATGGAGATGACTTGTTTCTAAATGTTTTTTTCCTGTTTAAATTAATTAGTACATAGATCACCAGGTCAATCGAGTTCCTTTTGTTCTTTTTGTCTAATTTTTTAATAATTAAACGATGGGTCAATAACATTATATTATATTGAGTTTGACATTTGAAACAATTTTAAAAATTTACTAATTTAATTTTCCATTGGGTAGGGGAGTCAACGACTCAACATAGAGATCCAGCTCAAAAATGTAGTGGCATCACACATATATTGGTCTCAGGTACATTGATGTGATGTCTATTTATTATATCAACAAAAACACTTGGGGGCGTTTGGATCCACGAGATTTTAGGTGAATTTCATATTCTTACTATAAATTTATTATAAACAATTCAAACTTTTCATAAAATTATATACTTCTCAATAAATTTATTCCTAATAACTGCAACTTTCTCAAATTCTCTAGCTTCCTAAACGATCCAAACAACCCTTGGTGACAAAATTTGAAGATAGTAGGACTTGATCATAAAGCATAACCAAAGCAACGAAATGAATTGTAGAGAGATTTTAACTGAGCCGCAATTTGCAAACATGGCGCGTGGCAAGCGAAGGGTTAGATATACTTGGGACTTCATCTCGCAGACGAAAATTTTGATTTTATCGAAGAACAAAATTTCAAAAAAATTGTATTTTTTATTTAGTGATAAAATATAATGTTTCATGAGTGAAAAGTTGCAGGTTTAAAATCTAATTGAAAATTATTTAGAGACATTTTAATTTGAAATAAGTTGAAAATTTTGACCACTAATTTATCATTAAAATTTTTCAAACTTTAAACATAGTGACGAAAAATCAAAGACATGCATATCCTCCATGTAAGTGATTTAAACCCTTCAAATTGTTAGTAAATGAGTTTACGTAACGATAGGGGCAGAGCCAATAGGGGGCCTGCATGGGCAGTTGGTATTCCAAAAAAAAAATTACATATTTTTCTTTATTTTTTAGAAATGTTGTATAATTTTCTTTCCTAATTAATCATGAATTACTGATTTAGAAAAAAAAAATATTTTTCTTCATAAATAAATTTCTATTTTTTTTTCAATTTATAAAATTTTACCCTCCTATTATAATTTTATGGCTCCGCCCCTGCGGTAACGATGTTGCTCAATCATATTTTGATGTAATAATTACATATAATAATTTCCAAACAGAGATAGCGGATGCGAAACTCCGATAAAAGATTTCTTATAAACATTTAAAGTTGAAAAACCAGTTGCAAATTATGATACCTGACTATATTCTCCGTCATAGTTATAATGACAATGTTATTGGAGATACTTATCGACCATTTGATTCAGATTGATGCAGGCGTACAATCAGATAATTATATTTGTCAACATATTTAAATAACAGCACGTATGACCGCCCCTCTCATCTACATTGTCTAAATTATATGTAGTATATTGCGGTTTTAAGAGATGATGACAAAACCTAATATTAATTGATTTAATTCTGATCTCAAAATTACAACAGTATTAGATATATATACTAGTACGTTACCGTTGGTACATTGTCTAAATTATAGAGATTTACCTAAAAATTGTTGCCAAAGGGGATGTTTGTTTCATACGTGAGAGGTTGTATAGGAAGTTATGCAACCCTTACGCAACCAAACATTTCTTACATATGGTTTCAGAACTTACGCATCGGATTTTTCTCATCTCATTTGACATCTGTAACCTTCAATTAATTCTCACCGGCTCTCAATATCCAGCACTAATGCAGTTCATAATAATTATTTTAAAATATTATTATAACAATATTATTATTATTATTACTACTACTTATTCAAAAAAAATATGATCTTTTTTATTATAATATTATTATTATAAGAATCTGGTAACAAAAACTATAATAATAAAACCATTAATTATTTTATTATGATAATAATAATATTATTACATTATATTATTATAATTACAATATGATATTACAATTTTATTTATTTTTATCACTTATTTATTATTCAGATTATTAGTATTACATAATAATAATAATTACTTTTTATAATAATATTATAATATCATTATAATATTTTTCTTATTTTTACTTATTTCTTATTCTTATTACTAATATTAAATAATAATAATTAGGTCATATTTCAATTGTCTGATTTGAAACAGATCGTCCAAGTATGTATTGCATATTTGTCCATTACTAATTAAATCAAATAACTCAAATTCAAGGATATTTTAGTCTTTTGACATGAATATATGCATGCATTATAAGTTATCAGGACTGATAACCATCATCCAGCGAAAAAACATCCGCGTCATCCAACCCCTTCCGTCCCCTTCCTCTCGCGTTTTTCTTTTCCGCGCATCGCTAGCGCTTCTCCAACGAATCGCCTCCTCTAGCGAATCGAAAAAAACTGCCTTCCCTCGTCCTTTTCTCTGCCTCGCCTCATCTCCTTCCCTCTCATCTCCTTCATTCTATCATGCTTCTTGTTCTCTGCCTCATCTCCTCTCCTCCTTTCTCTGTCAGATTTTTTTTCCCATGAACTCCACCTTTTAAATGAAAATATACAACAATAAATTGAACAGAAACAAATATAATATGAACATATAATCAAAGTATATATATACAAGAACAAAAATGAACATACATAATAAATAAACTGAACAGATATAACAACTAACTGAACATAAACATCAAATAAACTGAACATATGGAACAAACAATGTGGATTCAAACAAAAAAGTAAAAGTGAGCAAATAAATGACAAATAAATTGAATAGTTATAACAAATAAATTGAACAATTATAATAAATAAACTGACAGATGTAACAAACAATGTGAACTCATACAAAAAATAAAAATGACCAAATAAACTGAACAAAAATGACAATTAAATTGAACAGTTACAACAAATAAACTGAACAGATGTAACAAACAATGTGGACTCATACAAAAAGTAAAAATGAGCAAATAAACTAAACAGAAATGACAATTAAATTGAACATTTATAACAAATAAACTGAACAGATGTAACAAACAATGTGGACTCATACAAAAAGTAAAAGTGAGCAAATAAACCGAATAGAAATAACAATTAAATTGAATAGTTATATCAAATAAACTGAACAGATGTAGCAAACAATGTGGACTCATACAAAAAGTAAAAGTGAGCAAATAAATTGAACAGAAATGACAATTAAATTGAATAGTTATATCAAATAAATTTAACAGATATAACGTGAGATAAAATGAAGAGAAAAAAAGGAAGAAAAGACCAATGAGGAACCAAAAATATCAATAGAGAGGGAATAGAGATAGCAGAAAGGAAATGAGAAAGAAGAAAGAAGAAGGGAGCGAAAGGAGTCATGCCTAGGAGTGTGAAGGAAGAGCCACGCGTGGGACTGCGAAGGGAGAGGGAGGGAACCACGCGTGGGAGTGCGAAGAGAGAGGGAGCAACGCTTGGGAGCGGAGGGAAGGAAGGTAACGCGAAGGTGAAGGAATTGGGTGAGAGTTGCGCTCGGATCAAAAGGCGATCGCCTAAATTGAAGGGCGGCGATTAATTAGATGGCTTGGACGACAATTAAGAGGATGATAAGTAGTAATTACCATAAGTTATTGTTTCTTACTACATAACCAAACATCCATTACATATATATATAACACTACATTAACACTTATGCCTCCTAAATAGGTACAACGGGCTGTAATATTAAATTACAGATTACTAAGAGATGTATGATTGAATCTTGTCACATCACTTGACTATTTACATGTTATGGTTGAAGTTGAACCAAGACGATTGAATACAAAAGGAAAAATTAGATTTATGCCACTTTAAAATTGTAAAATTAGAAAAATGTCACTCTAAAGTTAACTCTTTCAAATATGCCATCCGAAATTTAATAAAATTAGAATTTTTCATGTATAAATCATCTCCCTTCATACCTAATTTTTCGGATTTACCAAAATAACCTTCTTTTTTTCTCGTTATGTATCGTATGCCTTATCGTAGAACTATTTAATCAATTCATAGAAAATTAATCAAAATAAAATTTTTATCATACAAAATGAGGACCAATTTGATACATATAAAAGGAAAAAATCTTGATTGTGCTCAAACTTGATGAAAACCGATTGAAATGGATCTAAGAATTTAAAAAAATAGAAAATGAAACAATAAAGAAAATTGAATCCAACAGATAAAACAAATTGAAGAGGCCTTAGAATTCATACAAATTTCCGTTTTATAAAAAAAGAAGTAACTAAAGTTTGGAAAGTTGAAACTAAATTAAAGTACGAATCTATGAGAAAATAGTAATTTCGATAAACCAGTGGAAGTCGTGGCTGAAAAGGCATGGTTCTCAATGTGCAAGTTATGGACTGAGAGCTTCCTCGCAATTCATCTTGATTCCTCCTGTTGAATGCAAGAAAAGGCGAGGCGTTCGAAGACATTGAGGATTTGAGCCTTGAGAGTGTAGCTTGTATCCAAAGAAGGTACAGGTCTAGTCTAATCCCTCCCTCTCACGAAGCATAGTCAGGTCAGTAATAATTGGTCGATAAATTCTGAGCACTTGATACTTTAATTTTAGCTAACCTATTCCACCTTGAGTAATTAGTCGAATTCCATCTTTTATGTGGAAAATATGGTAATTGTTACTTTGTTGGTTGTGTTGCTCTTGAATAGCTCCTTTGTTGTCTCATGGTGAAGAAAAATTTATATTAATTCTGAATTTAAAAAATTGAGAATGAGAGTAAAAGTTTGAAATTTTCAAAAGTAGCAGTCTACGTACCAGTAGCAGAAAGCTTTCGATGTGAAGTTACACGAAGCAGGCCAGGCCTTAACTTAAGTATTTTTTTCCTCCAATGTGTCCCATTCGTCTTGTCATTTCCTACTACTTTAGGTCTAGGTCGATTGTCGTTGATAAATCTCATAAGTCCTTTCTTTTGAGATGCACATTAGCTGCCTTTGACTAGGTCAAGAAGTTGTTTCCATCGAGTGGGACTATACCTGTCAATAGGGGTGGGCGCGGTATACCGCGAATACGCGAAACCGTTCCGTTCCGTCCATGTGAAACGTATAATGGAACAAAATTTCATTCCGTTTCGCAAACGGAACGGAAAACGGAATGCAATTCGTGATTCGTTTATGTGAAATACAGTGTAAATTATACCGTTCCGCTACGTTTCGTCCAAATGGAACGAATACGAATCAGCCGGTACATACCGTTTGTTGAAACGGAACGGAATACGGAATGCCTCATTCCGTTTCCGTTTAATACGTTGCCCAGGTCTACCTGTCAAACGTCTCAAAATACCACGTTACCACCCATACCGTTTGCCGTTTCGTTAAGAAAATGGTTTCAACATTCATTCCGTTAATCCGTTTCGTTTACGAAACGGCACAGAATTCCGTTCCGTTATTCGTTCCACTTAAAAAATTACACATGAAACGGTTTGAAATGAGACGAAACGGTTCGAAACGTCACTATTCTCGTTCCGTTTGCCGTTTCTTTTATTGAGACGAAATGAAATTGGTGCCGTTATTCGTTCCGTTTCGTATAAACGAAACGGAATCACGTCTATTTTTGTGCCGTTGACAGGCCTAAGTGGGACATTGATCAACTTTTGAAAAGAGTTAAAGTTTGATCGGATTTTTTGATATGTGACAATTGTGTGATTTAGTTGTTGTGGTTGATTTGGTTGCTGATCATTTGGTTGATGTTCACCGGTTGGTGCCGCCATGTCTCGTAGATGGTCGGATTACTAGTAATAATGGTTGAAAAATGTATTAGTGCCTCAGAGGCTCTGGTACCATATTGCGGTTTTAAGAGAGATGATGATAAAAATTAATATTTAATCTGATCTCAAAATTACAAGAGTATCAGGTATATATACTAGGACAACTCTAGTGTACCGTTGCTACATTCTCTAAATTACAAAGATTTACCTAAGAAAAGTTGCCTAAATAGATATGTTGTACTAAATAATTAACTTTTGAGTTTGTTGATTTGCAAAATAATACAATTTCTACTAATATCTCTATTTGAATGATTTATTAGGTGAATATTCGAAGAAATGGTTAAAGCAATATTATACAAGTTGTGAAGTTGTACAAGACTCAAATAGACTTTTATAGATTCATTAGATTAAGTATAATTGCTTGCGAAACTCATCTTAATTACTTTGCTAGACAAATGCTCATTTTTTTTAATATTGTGTTATTTAATGCAATATTACACCACATAATGCATCAGGTAAATTGAAATTCATGTGAAATTTTGAAAAAATGTGCTCTTGTATTATACAACACAATTTTATAATACAACCTTGTGTAGTACAATATGCAACTATTTGGCCAAAGCTTCACAAGAATTTTTTCTCTCTGCCTTTGAAATGAAAAAGCGACGTTGCATTGCACAACAGAGGAGGTGATGCGTTGTGTAACGCAAAATTGCATTATGTAACCTCTCTGATAGATATTTGTCACCGTTTGAAATTTTCTCCCATGCGTTATATAACGCACCATTGCGTTGTGTAACGTGCTCACAATCTAGACGACTATTTTATCTATTTTATTTTTATTAACGGATATATTGATGCATTGTATAACGCAAAAGTGAAAATCAGCCCCGAAAAGTCAGATACATATAGATGGTGTATCTATATATCTCTTACTTTTTGGGACTGATTTTAATAAATTGTATACCTTGCAAAATACTTGTCTTTGAACTCCAAACAACTAGTTCTCATACTCTAAGCAAAATCCTTGAGATTAGTTAGTCTCTATCAAACACCACATTGGTTTATAACTAGATTTTGAGTGTTTTCATTGAGCACCATTTTCTTTGTTTGTGTGAGGATTATATTGGTTAGTCCGATCCACCTCGAGGTCTATTATGATGAGACGATTCGATTCAAAATTATAGTCACGTTCATTGTGAATAGAACATAGTACATCCTTTTCGTGGTTGTGAAATTTCCGGAGACGTACAACTAAGACTAGCAATTCTGTGCGGGTCGCTACTCCGTAATCTTGTTTATTTATATTGCTTGCTTGCTTGTGTGGATTGATGAATTATTATTTTTCACAAAATTATCCAAATTGATTTAGAACTTGAAATTGTACCTATTCACCTATCTAGATCTAGGCTACACTTAGGAATAACAAGACATAACGGTTATAATATTAAATTATAGGTTCTAACAGCTATATGATTTTTTTTTTTTTTGATGAAAACAGCTATATGATTGAATCTAATAGATTTCCCTTGATTGCCTTTCTATATTTGATCAATGACGAAATTTCTTTAAGATCGCATCTTTCTCTTTTATTCTTTTTTCTCAACATGTAGCTATCTACTGTGTATATACAATGGACAAGAAATTCAGGTGGGAATATGCATCAACCTAAAAATACGGAGAAAGAGAGTCCTTTGCACAAGTGTCTCAATAAATGGAATGTCAAACGTAGAAAATATCCAATAACCGATCTAAATTAACCATCAATAAGTAAGCATCATGCTTCCATTTGTTGGTGTATTAAATTTTTGTGTCATTATGCAGTAACAGGGTAATATGATTAGCACAAAAGGTTCGACCGGTGCAATTAGAGAAGTGGCGGTCAAAGGCTGTGGATTGGGAAAAAAAATGTTTAAAGACTTTTTGATCAAATTCCAAAATGGAAGCTATGTACAATGGAGGGTATGTATTTGGACATTCATGCAAGTGGCTTTGACATTTAAGATGGTTTCCACTCACGTTTTCCGAGGGCTTTGTCTCTACTGTCTTTCATTTGGTGCTCTTTTTTCATTTTTTTATATTTCAGGAGTAAGGTGCACATTAGGTTAATACTATTAATGATCCCAAAAATCCATCCAAAGCAAGTTGAGATTAATTTTGGAATACCAGAAAAACCAGAATTAGATCTTTCTTTGACGATATATATACCGTCACACAGTTTTGTTTGGATAAAGAATGAGTTGACCAAGGTAACATATGAGTTATTTTGTAAAACAATGTTGGGTTCAGATATTTGGGTCGCAATATAACCCTTTTTTAGAATGTACTTTTTTTATATATATTTTCAGTCAAACCTACCAATGATGACCACCCAATTAACTAAGTTATCATCTCTAACGATTTCTTCTAGCATGCATTATTTGTGGCTATTACATGCAATAACCGGTACGGTCATTCAAACAACAACCTGGCACCTGGAGTTTTTAAGATGCTCTCTAAAGTGAACCAAAAGAGAGTAAAAGAAGTAGAGGATAAAAATATAATTAAAGAAAAGGAGATACTATAGAAGTGATTAATCAGATAAATGAAAATAAAGTTGGGGATAAACATATAATTAAACAACTAATTTCTTTCGGTGGTAGTGGGATTCTATTCTGTCTCCGGAACCCAAATTATAGACCAGCATTTTAAATTTGAGCGCATGAAAGTGGACATATAACTTTAGTTTGGCATCTTTCCATATGTTCTGCAATTTACCCAGTTTTTTTTACTAAAGAGAGCTTCAAGCCTTCAACTATATACTTTTATTCCTTCCATGTAAAAAGAGAATAACATTTGCGTATCATTACTGTGTCACGGGCATATAATAGCAATTATTTTCACTTTCTGATCATTGTGCCATGGGCACTACCAGCTAACACTATTGATCCAGGCCCACCTAAAAAGACCACAAGAACATCATGCATTGGTTCAGATAAGCGCATTATGTATAAACTAAAACTAAATAATTTGAATTATTTCATAACCGTACTAGCTAAATGGTCCAGGAAGAAAGGTGTCATCCAGTATTTATGCTGCATTGGTATAATATAGCCTAGCTTACGTCTATATCATAACCATATATGAGTATGATTATATGGAAAAATGAATAAGGACAACCAAATGGAGTAAAATAAATTTTTTACCCAATAAAGATGTGGAGTTTGATAAATTGTATGTTATAGTATGTTTCCAATTGTGACAGGTGGTTAGCATTATGCGAATTTAGGACCGTCAATGAAATTTGTTTCGTTGTTTATCCTATTAGGTTGTTAATGAGATCTGTTTGGTTGTTTATTATATCCGTATGATTAAAGTTTTATTTTTGTTAGACTGTCAAGCATTGGGATGAATAAAGAAAACTTTTCGTAAACTTATTGGGTATAGATACGAATAAGAGATATTTTGTATCCATTATCTAAAGGGTAAAATTGTACAAACATATATGTATACATAATCATGTTATTAGTACATTTCAGAAGATATGATATTAGTTCCGATCTTCATCAAATTTGGTTATGTTGATGAAAAAGTTAAGTTGCATGATGAGTGGATTTTATATGCATATTCAGGTACCATTTTGTCTCCAAACTAAACCAATTGCCTTGAGTTTACATAGTTTAGATGAGTTTAGGTTAGTTTAATTAGAGTTTTGTGTCAAGAATGAGTTACTACCATAGTTTCTAATTTTATTGCAGATTCTGGACAAAAAAATGACTTGTATGAGTCCATAAAGTTGAAGAGCTCGTTCTAAGCTTTCCAACGAATCTTGAATCACCTCAAACGGAGTTCGGATGAAGGAGATATGCCCAAAATACTGACAGGACGCAGTGCTGACATTTTCCTGCGACCCGCCCCAGCGGCCCGCCAGACCTGGAACTGCCAGATTTATCAGAATTGTCCGATTTAGCAGTTCTATCTTTGGATGACGGTTTCTACCAACTCCAGTTGCATCCAGAGCACGTCTTCAGTTATTTCCAGCATTTCTACACATTCCCAATGCCTATTAAAGGCCAGTTTGAGGAGGTTTTGAGGGATAACAAAGGGAGACCAAATCCAAGGTCAAGTTAGGGTTAGATATTAAGTTATTTGAGAGTTAGGTCTCAAGTCCAGATCGTGGCAACGTCAAATAGGTTGATTGCGATAGCAAGAGACGTGTTTGATAGGAGATTTCGACACGCAAGAGCAATTGGTTGTAATCTTTCCTTATTCTCATTTTCTCTTGTGTTTGTATGATGTCTCTTAGTTATTGATTGTTTGTTCTAGGGTTATGGTTGTAAACTCAAATTCTTAGTTGTTGATTGCATGTTTATTTAATTTATTTGATATCTTTGTGTTTTATACCTTGATTGAATTGCTTGAATTGATGATGCCATGATTATTTAAGTAGATTTGTTTACACCCGTTAAAGTAGAGCTCGCTTAATTGCTAGGTGGTTAAGTTCAAATAAACTTAGATTATTAGACATATGATTAGGATTAACATGAAGGCTTCCAACTGAAAGGTTAAACCAGGACTAATTAACAAGAGTTAAGTCCTTTCCAAGAGTGAAGACTTAAGGATTTCATAGGTTAGAAAGGTATAAACTTGTAGAAACTAGACCAAGAAACAATAGTTGAAATCTAGATTCTATACGAGGGAAATTGGGTTAATAAATTGATAACCAGACCTAAAACGAGAGTTTGATCTAGGAACCTTAATTAAGCCATTATCCCTACACAATTATCAACTAAATTAAGTAAATTCGCATTCTCATCGCTAATCCTAGCGGGCCGCTAAGTGAACCAGCGAGGTTGTCTATGCCCGCAAGTAGCCAGCGACTAGTCTAATAGGTTAGCGACCTAAGTTCTTTTAGCGGGCCGCTATGAGAGTTAGCGGGCCACTGGAACTAGGACTAAGATGAAGTGTTAGCAACTAGAAACCCTAGAATTTCGTGACTTGTTGAATCCCTCTTATTAATTCTTATTTTGACCTCGAAACTAGACTTAAAATTTAAGACCACCTGCAATCCTTAATTCATATAAGAGTTGAACTGTCTAACTAGTTTAGTAAAGTAAAAGACTAATATTCCAACACCGTCCCAGTGGATTCGACCCTCAAGCTGTTCTACAAACAATTAGATTGGTAAACACGAGATTTTTATTTTGAGACTTGGTTTTCCCATCGATCATTGCACTCTATTCTATTGTAATTTATAATTAGTTATATAATTTGTTTTAATTTCAATTGACATGAAAATAAATTTTTGGCACCATTATTCTATCCTTATCGTTGGTACGGATAGGATATTAATAAAGTTATGTGTAACGGATACGGATAGAGTATGGATAAATAAAATTTTAACGAATACGAATATAAAAATATTAGAATCTTACCTACTCGTTGATAGCCTAGGCAAACCTTCTTTTTCTATTAACAAAGCTTCTTTTATGGTAATTAGTGATTTCTCTATGATTTTTGGAATATTAACAGGGTTAATAAGGATCATCTTCTAAATCCATCGTCCTCATCATCTCTAAATATGCATTTTTCATTTTTAGAAAACGCGTAATTAACTAATTTTTATTTTTAGAATGTAATTAAATCCCATCATCCCCATCCATCATCCCTTAAAGTCATCCCCTCTCTCCCTCTCTGTTTCGCTCACTCCCCCTCCCTTCCATCTGATTCACTCTCTCCCTCTGTAATTATATATTAATTGTTCTAGTGAATATAGCAATTGACATGAAATTAAGATCCTGGTCAAAATTAAGATCCTGGTCAAAATTCTATTTTTTTAACATGGGATTTTATTTCATTTCATTCCCGTGTAACTAGATCTAATGAAATTCTGTAAAATTAATTGAATTGAATTGAAATGAAATCCCATATAAAAAATATTTTGATCAGGCCTAATTATGCGTGTATTGGTACTACTGTGACCGAGCAATTGTACAATAGAACTATGCTATCTTTAAGTACTGTTAATTTTCTGTGGTGCTAGCAGGAAGAAGATTCTTCTTCTCGCGTTGTTATGATATTTTAAGTACTGTTTTTTTTTTGGCATTTCTGAAGAAAGATCTCTTCTGTACAACGTAACACGAGATAGGTAATAAATGTTGTTCTTTTTTAATCGTAAAGTCCTTCATTTCCAAATTCAAATTTCACTATTTTAGGCTCAAACTCTGAAGGAGGACCATAGGCGTAAATGATATCTAAATTCTAAAACTTAAACAACTTAATTACGAGTTATATATGATACAATTGTACCTTTTTTACCGTACCGCCAGAAGGACCGTGACAATTATTATGAGAGTTCCTTTTTTTTTTCTTTTTGGTGCATAGCAAATTTTGTGACCTCAAACAAACTAGTCAATTTAACTTATATATGAGAGGGCTATTAATATCCTTAATTATAGATGAACTTGTTCAATTTTCAAAATTAAAAAGAATAAACTTTTGGGACCAAGCTTTTATGTGTATGTGGGTTTGTAAAAATTGGGCTCCCTTGCTAATTATTCTTATATATATATGAGAGAGCTAAATTGCAACTCACAATCGGCAAGCTCAGAATTAATTCGGTTTGTAGTGAAAGAGGAATAAGATCCCTCGCTATTTATTATAGATTGACAAACAATGGCAGCCACATCAGAAAAATTACGAAACAATAACTGATAATTAAGATGTCGTACATACCGTATTTATATAAGAATATATGAAAATTTTGTGAACTCATTTATTTTTTTATATGAGTTTATATACCAGGGAAAAACGATTTATATTTTTCAATAGGGGATCATATTCGTTTGGCAATCTTTGAATAGCAAACATAGTATAAAAGCACATTATTCTGAAGTAAAACAGCTTCAAAATGTAGATTTGAAGATCAGACAAAGCACTAGTATAAGCTAATTTGCTACACGGACAAATAAATCAAATATTAGTACTGTTATTATTGATATTAGCAGAGTACATAATACATAAATTTAACTTATATATGTAGTACCCGGATAAATAATATCAAAATTATATTAGCAGAGTACTTAATATTAATTATTATTAATTATTTTGATATTATATATTATTATGAAAACTACTACTGTTTTTATTACAATTATTAGTACTACTACTACTACATTATTGTCATCATTGTAATTATATCATTGTCATCATCAAATCCACCATTGATTTCACTATTCAACTACCATTTTATTAAACAATATTTTTGCTCTTTTGAATAGTACAAAATAATACTATTCAGAATAGTACTCTTTAGTCTTTACCCGCAATTTTATTTTATAATTATTCAAATAGCATCAGCTTAGTATTAATCTTATACTATTAATTCCTTAATTTGCAAAACAAGTCCAAGTACTATTAACATTCTGATTTACAGAATTATAAAAAATGAATATCAAAACCGTACGATTGACCGGGCAAAATTATTCCGTCTTCAAGAAAGTGAAGCGAATTCACATTGCATGAAAAACAAATGTTACTAGATATTCTCGTTCTAGAAATTTGAAAAGGCAGGCTTTTGAATGCAGACATATAACCTACCAAAAATATTTTTATTTCTGTGAGGTGGTTAGCTTTGTCGAGGCACGTGGTCACATAATAATGGTCCAAATAACACAAACATGTCTTTTACTACTAATTAGGAAAAAGGATGGTTCTCTTATTAATAATTTTTATTGACTGAATTATAAGCAAATGGCATTTTTAATACTGTGCTTAGGATCAAACTAGCGTACAATATTCAAAAACATTTGAAGAATATTTCATCTTGAAAGAAATTATAATTTTAACAAAACAACTAGGCAATGTCATAAAAATGCCATTTGCTTCTAATTATATATATATATAGTTTTGATATGGTGAGTCACGCTAAAAAATTTCTAGATTTGGTTCAAAATGATCGATCCAAACCGTCTAATACGATCTCATTATTGAATCTCCATGCAGACAAAATTTTATATTTTTTCGAAAATTGTAAGTATTTTTTTCAGATTTTTAAAAACTGTTGTTTTTGAACTGTTTATAACTAATTAGATTAATGATTTTCTAAAATTTAAAAAAAATACTAAAAAAATTTTGAAAAAATGTAAAATTTGGTCTGCATAGTGATTTTAATAGGAAGATCGTATTGAACGTTTTGGATCGGTCATTTTGAACCCGATCTAGGAGTTTTGAGCACGACTCACAGACCCTTGGTGAGTCACGGCTCACCATAGCTTATATATATATATATATATATATATATATATATATATAATATCTATTGTGAACCTGTGAACCATGATGCATAGAGGGCTCCGTGCACCATGACCATTTGATCGGTGATTTTGCAAATTGACAAATCTAAATTAACCAATCCAATCTATATATTGAAATCTCATAGAAAACAAAATTTTACAATTTTTAAAATTTTTTTACTATTTTTTTCGATTTTCTTGAAACTTGCCATTTTTTGCTTTCAAATTAGTATATTTATAGCTAAAAATGGCTTGCTTTAAAATTTTCGAAAAAAATAGTAAAAAATATTTAAAAATTGTAAAATTTTATTTGCTATGAGATTTCAATATATAGATTAGGTTGGTTAAATTAGATTTGATAATTTATGAAATCACCGACCAAAAGCTTATATGAACCATGGTTCACAATAGATTTACTATATATATATATATATATATATATAGGATTACTAAAATGCTATGCATAGCACGGATGACCTCCGTGCTACGGATTCGTTCTTAAATTTTATGCTTCAAACAACCGATCCAAACCGTTCATTATCTTCTTCATATTGAAATCTCATTGGAAACCAAATTTTACATTTTTTTGTATTATTTTACTATTTTTCTCAGATTTTTTAAAATACTTAATCTAATAAATTATGGACCCTTCAATAACAGTGATTTTAAAAAATCTGAGAAAAATATTAAAAAAATTAAAAAAAATGTAAATTTTGGTTTCTAACAAGATTTCAATATGTAGAAGATAATGAACGGTTTGGATCGGTTATTTGTAGAATGAAATGCAAGAATGAATCCGTATCACGAAAGCCATACGTGCTATGCATATATATATATATATATATATATATATCAAGTTTTTAAATTTCGCCGAATAACGGCGTTATTTTCAAAATTTCGTTTTTTCGGACAAAAATGCACCAACGTTACAGTTTCAAACCAGAAAAATGCGTAACGCGTCATTTCCGAAATAACGCCGTTATTTCGGCAAAAAAAATTCATTTAGTGGAGAAAAAACGAAGACACGAGAGACTATACGCAATATTATATTATAGTATTAATATTATACTTATACATAATAATACTGCAATAATTAAATATTAGTACATTACTAAATTAGATATTAGTACATTACTATATTAGATTATTAGCACATTCAAAAAATATAGATTTCTGACTTGTATTGTAGTATTGTACCCAAGAATACATATGAGTTTGACAAGGATTCAATCAAAGCGCTTGGACCGGAGTTCCGGTTAAATTCCGTCAGATCTCAATATTGAAAGTTCAAATGACCGATCCAAACCGTCAAATATGATCTCCATATTGAAATTTCCTTGCCGACCAATTTTTTCATTTTTTTTTAAAATTTTTAAGTATTTTTTCGGATTTATAAAAACAACAGTTTTTGTAGGGTTCAGAACAAATTAGATTAATGATTTTCTAAGATTAAAAAAAACTTAAAAATTTTTAAAAAAATGTAAAATTTGGTGTGCAAGGAGATTTCAATATGGAGATCATATTGAACGGTTTGGATCGGTCATTTAAATTTTCAAAATTGAGATCTAACGGAGTTTAACCGGGACTCCGGTCAAAGTGCTTTGATTGAAAGTTTTCTCTATATATATAGAGAGATAGGCTAAAGTATACTCCAGCATACATATCGTCCATATGCTGGAGTCATTTTTCACAATCTAAAATTCATACAGTCGATCCGAACAGTTCAATTGTTCTCCATATTGATATCTCCTAGGAAACCAAAATTTATATTTTTTTGAATTTTTTTGCTATATATTATTATATTTTCAAAAAACACTATAGAGGAGTATTTCTGACCTTTCAATTTGAAAATAGCATAATATATAGCAAAAAAATTCGAAAAAATAAAAAATTTGGTCTTGAAGGATATTTTTATATGGAGAATAACTTGAACTATTTGGATCGACTGTTTGAGTTTTAGATTTTGAAAAACGACTCCAGCATACGGGTTTGATCTGTATGCTGGAGTATACTTTAGCCAATATGTGCGTGTGTGTGTAATCGATTTTGAAATGAATTTTGTTGATTAATTGCACGAGAATGAGTGGAATTGAATTTATTCGTCCTCAACTATTATGATTGCAAAAGAAGCCTGATTGTATGCCCAAACTCAATTCTCTCACAAAATATTATTATTTTGGCTGAGAAATCAAAACATGATTTCTTTTTTGTTTTCAAATCACGCAAATTAACTCACCTCTGCCTCTCTCTCTCATTCCAATCACGCTAAAAGGCTATCAGGCTTTGTCTATCAACAACAGATCGATCTCAGTTATGGAATTTCAAAAAAAAAAAAAAAAAGAAAGAAACCCGAACCGTACGTTGTTAACTTCCACCCTGATCTCGATAATGATCCTTTGTCTATATTATGAGATGCGCTTTGGTCTTTTTAAGATCAATTTCAACAGTATAGCTAGCCCAAAAGGAAAGTTTGAATTATGTACGGGTGAAATAACTAAACAACAAATGCCGACATGGCAAATTTCATAGACCTTAATAATGACACTATGAATATATAGACAATGACTAATGGACCGAGGAAATACAATCTTCGATTCAAAATTCTTCACCGCTTGTTCACACATGTTGCACATATGGATACGAAAAGTAATCTCGCTACCGTGCGGATTAACAGATCAGAAATTATACATCTTATTACATATCTTTTACGTCCAAACATAATTTTAGTATTTAACAAATATTATGTCTACAACCTATCTATAATCATCCAGACAGAAATCATATGTCTTCGAGTCATGCATATAAAGATACAAATAATTACATAAGACATGAAACTGTTCTTAATTACTACTGAGCTTGTATACCATAAAATGTTATAAACCTCACATATATATTTGTTTATGAATTTAAATTTTAAATTTGGCCTTGTTCAATTTCACAAGAGATATATGTTATCATAAAATATGAAAAAATAACATATACAAACAAACTATTCCTTGTAAAAATATTTAAATATAAAGTACTATCTATCTCTTATGGTCCATGTCAAATATAAATTTGTATGTTCCTTTTGTTGGAAATACTACTTGATATCTATTGTGATTATCAAATTATATATGTGGATGTGTATGGCTAATTTCTTTTGTTTTACATTCTTATTTTAATTTCTATCTGATTTTATGGTTTTTCTTAAAAAAATAATTGATTTACTACTACGTGTATTATCCGTGTTAGGTAACATAGCTCATTCAAGTGTTGCTGCAAAAAAAAAAAAATTATATATGACCAGATGTCAATCAAAATGTATCGATTCTCGAACCCAATTCAAAGTGTTCTCGACGTGTCTGTTTAAGGAGGTGTTTAATTTTCAAACAGTTCTCCAATATATTATTCTCTTTTTATTTTTTCTTTAATGGTCAATATATATTCCATCCAAGCTTTTAAAAAACTCTTTTTTTTCGTTTTATCGTAGTTTTATTAGGATTTTTGTTCATACCGCACAACCGTTTTATCCGTTATATTACCTTTTTTCCGTTTTATCACCGATAAACACTAAATCACCACCCAACCGCTAAACCGTACAAATCGCATTTTAAAACCTTGATTCCACCACAAAAAATCTCTGTAAGGCGTATACACAAGAAAAATGCTTTCCAAGGATAGAACAAGAAGTGCAAATGTTTCTGCAATAAGCTATCACAAAGTATGTTCCTTTCTGGACTCGTACAGTTGAAATTATGAAAAATTAACACCTATAATTTTTGACCAATTTGATTTCCTTGCGTACCAAGTGGATTTTGGTTTGTAATAAAAACAAAAAGGGTAACGATTGAAAATATCTTTTGCTTGAACTTGTTTACAAAGTACGTATCTATAGTCAAATTTATATGTGATTAGTCACTTTCCTTTATCATCATAGTCGTGATTTTTCAGGCCTGAACTTCTAGCTAGTAGTAATTAGGCTTACACTTTGTAAGTTGTAACCCATGTCGGCTTGACTTGTTTGGTCAAGTCTCTTTATACCGAAATTAATTAATATAAAAATTTGGACACAAAAAATTTTAATATACAGAATTATTTAATTTTTTTTTAATAAGAAGAAAGTTCGAACGCGTTTCAGAAGCGAGCATTTGAATTCTCCTCTGTACGCGTTTATAAAACGCGCTCCAACCCTCCGAACGCGTTTTATAAACGCGTACGAGGGAGAGATAAGTTCGCCCCTTCAGTTACGCCTTTTGAGGAGCTGACACCTTCGAACGCGTTTATAAAACGCGTTCGGAGCCCTGGAGCGCGTTTTATAAACGCGTAGGAAGGTGGTAATTTTTCGAAAACCAGTTCTGACCGTTTTTTTTTTCTTTCTTCGTCGCTTCAGTCAGTCCAGAGAAGAGAAAAAGGAAAAAAGAGAGAAAAGAAGAGAAGGGAGAAGAGAAGGAAGAAGAGAGAAGAGAAGGGAGAAGAGAGAAGAGAAGGAAGAAGAGAGAAGAGAAAGAAAGTTGCGGCCGGAGAAAGAGAGAAGAGAAGGGAGAAAAGAGGTCGTCGTGCGAAGGTGGTTGCCGTGCGAAGAGAAGAGGAGTTCGAAAGACAACGTACGCCGATATCGAGGTTTTGATTTTGCATTTACTGAAAATTATGGATATTATTGAAATTGTGGAAATTAGTGGATTATTATTGTGGATTATTATTGAAATTTGTATGGAAATTGTGGAAATTGTGGAAATTGTATGGATGATTATGGAAATTTTGGAAATTATGGAAATTTGTTATGGAAATTATTGAAATTGTATAGATGATTATGGAAATTGTGCATTTACCTATTTGTATGGATTATTATGGAAATTGTGGAAATTGTGGAAATTTGTATGGAAATTTGTATGGAAATTGGACATTTTAATAAAGTGAGTACACAATTTTAGTAACGTAAATTGTATGGAATTATTGGAAATATTATTTGATATTTTAGTAAAATGTTCATGGAATTTTTACGGAATTTAGTGGAATTTCTATGGAAATTGTGTAGGAATTTATTGTCAAATTACTGTAATCTGTATGCAAATTGAATGGAAATTAGTCGAAATTTTAGTAAATTGTATGGAATTAGTGGAAATTGTATGCAAAAGTAATTATTGTAAAAATGTCAATTACATAGAAAAAAAAATTTTGGTTTCGTTCGTTTTTTGTCCAATTAGCTAAAAAATTATTAAATTCATTGTTGTTTTAAATTGTTATTCTTATATTATTTGAATCAGATGAGTTCAGCAGAAGATGAGGCTGGTCCTTCTGGTGCTTCACCACCTCCCACCGAAGCACCCCCCACCGAAGCAGCCTCCACCCAGCCTCGGCCAAAAAGACGTAGGCGTCGCGCAGCCCGTCCGAGCGCGCAAAATGTCATTCCACCTGTGCAACCGGCCAACGCAGAAAACCAACAGGTTTTGTTTGTTACGGATAACGAGCATCTCGTTGGTTTGTCTTTTGAGGAGGTAATAGATTGTTTTATGTTAATTTATATTTTTTCGATTTAATAATTTAGATTTCTTAATAGACTTATAAATTGTATTAAATGTTTATTATAATTTGTAGTAAAATTTTAATCGAAAATGCTTATTATAAATTGTATTATAAATTGTATTTATTTTAAATGTTTGTAAATACTTAAAAATTGTATTAAAATTTGCAGCGTGAAAAACATTTGGAGTTGAGATCGCACAAGCGAACAATTAAGGTGGACGAACGGATTGAGGGAAGGCTGATCAAACTGGGGCTCAGTCACATTATGAAGGTGAAGCATGTCAACATCGACATGCCATTACTGAAGGCAATGGTCGAGTTTTGGCGTCCAGAGACGCATACTTTCCATTTTTCCGTTGGAGAGATGACCGTTACTCTACAGGTAATTTATTTAAACTTGATATTAATTTTTTTTAATATAATTTTCGTATTAATTTTCACAATTAATTGTAACATATAATTTTCGTATTAATTTTCACAATTAATTGTAACATTAATTTAAACTTTATAATTTTCGTAATATTAACATGAAAATTAATTCTAACATATAATTTTCGTAATATTAACATTTTCACAATTAATTCTAACATATAATTTTCGTATTAATTTTCACAATTAATTATAAAATTAATTTAAACTTTATATTTAAAATTCAAATTTGCATTATTTGCATGACATAAATTTAACGTATTTTGTAATTGTTACCAGGATGTTGCCTTCTTATATGGTTTGCGCTCGACGGGCATTCCAGTTAGATCGAATACGAGAGGGCCCTGGGAGGAAAAGATTCGTGCAAATCTTTATCCTCATGAAGATTTGGGAGAGTGGCACCGAGAAAGGAGTACCAGGGAGTAAGTGAAAAAAATAAGAATGCAATATTGATTTTGCATATTCAATATATGCATTGCTTACTTGTATTGATTATTTTCAATTTGTACAATGCAGGGGCAATGTTGTTGTGGGCAACAACATCAAGTTGAAATGGTTGCGGCAAAATTGCGGGATGGCGCCACAGGCAGATGCTCCTGGTGAGGAGTTAGACCGATACACGCGTGTAGTGGCCCTAGAGCTATTTGGGACGTTGATGTTTCCCGATATTTCTCAGAATTCCGTCCCAGCATACTTTTTAGAGCTCGTATCGGTATAATTTTCTTAACTTAAATAATATTTTTATTTTTATAATTTCGTTAACAGTCTAATTTTTAAGCAAATATACTTTCGTTAAAACATATTAATATATCAGTTAGTATCGAAGATAAAGAAATTACCAATGACAAAAAAGAAAAAAAAAATGTTCAAATGTTGAAATTATTATTCAATGTTGCAATTTAATTTTGTTATTTCCAATGTTGAAATTATTTTTTTTCAATGCGTTGTTTAATTTAAATGCAGGGCAATTTGACTGAAGTTCCGGACTTCAATTGGGGAGGTGCCACGCTTGCTTGTCTATATCGTGCTCTGGATCGTGCCTCCATGCGTTTCAAGGTTGTGACGGGACCTTGGATGCTACTATTGTTTTGGGCATGGTCATACCTCCCTGTTTGTCGCCCAGAGGTTGCTCCTATCAGCGGATTAGGACAGCCTAACCTAGATTCATGTGTGCCGTTTGGCAGGTAATAATTTATAATAATTTTCCAATAATTTTATGCAAATTACAACACATCAATCCTAACCTTCAAAATTTTCAGGAAATGGGGCGAAGCTCGGTCTTTCTCACGGAGCCAGCACCGTGGGGCAGTGGAGAACGCACGGGACTACCTAGCCGTGTTGAACGTTGAAGACGTCAACTGGTTTCCGTACGTACTCGACAGGGCTATCATGCCACGGGTAGCATAGGAGGGTTCCATAGCGGAGCATGTTCGGTTGCCGCTGATTTTTTACCACATTGTTGCCTACTACTACCCCGACCGTTGTAGGCATCAGTTTGGACTGTACCAGTTTACTCCTCCTCCACTACCTGTGGTACGTTTGGTATATTTTTCCGATTTATCATACGATCAACTTCAATTTAATTAGAGTAAAGAACTAACGTGTTTATTTTAACAGAGTTAGGACGTGACACAGAACCTGCTGGGCTTCCAGCACGGTACCTATCGAGATCGCCCAGATTTTGCTACCATTTTTGCGAGTGCACATGCTGAGTGGACTGACGAGGCATTACAGGCACGCCAGCTGGAGACTCGATCCTGGAGTGCTACTGATACGCTGCGGTACTTCCGATGGTTTTGGCGATACGGTGCCTCCGAGAGACCCACGCCACGAGAGGATGCCGAGGCACGTCTCCAGCGCACTCAGCAGCTGCCTCTTGCTCAGAGGCAGTACACAAACATGGGGTCCAGACTTCGCAATACGGTACATTTTAATTTTTAAAATATGGAATGTATGATTGGTAAATGGAATTGTGCAATATGTCATTATTCTCGTAAATTGTAGGGCAACTCTGCGCTGAAGAATGCACTTCATGCATTGGGACTGGTTGTGAAGAAGGGGTGCAGAAGGGTGGGAAAGGCAATTCTCGCCAACTGTCGTTCGCAGTTGCATGATGCTTCCATCCCTCTGAGGTAATTTTAAATAATTTAATTTTTTGATTGCGTTTTTTGCATTTTCAATTCAATAATTTAAAAATTACAGGTTGGAGGATTTGTTGGAGCAGCGAGGACTTCCAACAAATATTGAGGATATACCAGATTCTGGGGATGAGTCTTCTTCTGCACGTCCGACTGTACCCACAGACCTTCAGGCGGAGGATCTGATGCATGCGGTTAGTATTCGTTCATATGCAAGTTTCAATTTTAGATACTAATTTATTTATATTGACATTGTTTTTTTTTAATATTATAGGATGGTCGACTGAATACCGGGCGATTAGATGACATTTTAGGAACACGCACGTTCTTTCCTACTCAGTTTCCAGCCTCAGGTCCTACTCCATCCATGCATAGTGCATCAGCATCGACCTCGCAGTTTGCTGGCATTTCTCAGGATCCCACTGGCATTTTCCAGCCTCAGGATCCTCCACCGTACTCCTTTGCACCATTTGGTATGCCTTCCTCTTTTCCTGCATTTACTGTTCCTCCATTTACTGTTCCGTCAGTGCCTACGCCTTCTTCTATTCCATCATTTGGCACTCCGTTGGGTAGTATGGGAGGGACAGACTCGTTCAGCACTTTACTGCGGACGGCCGGAGATGAGGAGGGTGATTATGTCCCTATAGCGACTCCTCAGGATGCTGGGCAGCCTGTTGAGTTTGGGCCCATACAGCAGGAGGCTCAGCAGGACCAGCAGGAGGACCGCCAGGAGGAGGACGATGGGGAGTCGGACTCCACTGACTCGGGAGATGTTACTGCCCCGGGCATGCGAGATAGGCGTGTGGTGAGGGTGATTGACAGATTTTCACCTTCAGGACCTAGGAGGAGGCGGCGGCGTTAGTTATGATGATGGACTGATGATGACAGTTCTTTTTTTGTTTATGGACTGATGCTGGACGGATCGTTTATTTTTCGTTTATGGACTTGTGATTGACTTGTGTATTACTGATGTTGATTGACTATTTTTCGTTTATGACTTATGATTGACTTCTGTATTTATTGGATTGTTTATTATGACTTGTGATGATTGACTTGTGTATTATTATGACTTGGAATTTCGGAGTGCAAAGCACTACTTGAAACATAAACGTTTATGTATTGAAACACCAATAAATGAAATACTCCAAACCACAACTTTTAGTGCAAAGCACTACAAAAAATAAAGGAAAAAAAAACAACCATACAAATAAAACATTGCATTAACAATTCCAACTAAATTACATTAACAACCATAATAATAAAACACATAAATATTACAATGATATAAATATTTAGGGATTTTGACTATCTACATGTTGTAGAATTTCATCCCACCATGGTTGCTCATCTTCATCATTCGGTTGTTGTTGATTACTCGCACCAGTGTTGTCAACGAACTGAGCGACTTCGTTCCAAAAAGAAGCATCATCTTCTTGTTGATTACTCGGAACACTGTTGTCAACGAATTGAGCGGCTTCGTTCTAAAAAGCCGCTTCGGTTTCTTCTTTTTCTATCTCTGCCATTCGGCTTGCCGCAATTTGTCGAAGTTCATCCCTCTTATTCATTTCTCTCAATTTTTGCTCTGATTTTTTGAGCCTTTTTTTCCTTGCCTATTCTTCCCTAATTTTTTGTTTACGATCCATTTCTTCATTTCTTTCTTTAATAATCCTCTGCGTCTCTATGTCCCGAGCTCTTTGTTCATTCTCGTCGTGACGTTTGTGCTCATGGTAGTGGTCACGCAATATGTTTTCTTTGTAATTGAAAACTTGAGCACACCTTGTACAGGTCACTGTGTGGTCTCCATTAAAGTTGTATATTTTCTCGTAAACAGTACAGTGAGTTGGTTCAGACGAGAGGTAGGGTTTCGGTTGTTGTTGGGGGATGGATTGAGGTTCTGTGTAATATTTTTTGTACCAGTCATATCGCCTTTGTCGGTTCAGATTCTTTTCGTGTTCCCGCCATCGCCGCTCCTGGTACTCCTTCTGTTCCCTTTTCGGCCCACCATTAATGTGCCATTGGTAGTGTATTTTTAACTCGAGCACGTCTCCCTCTTCAGTCGTGTCTTCATGGATGTTGTATTTCAAAATGCGATAACAAGAGCGACAAATTGCCTCGTATTCTCCGTTTTCTGGTTGATTTCTATTGGCAGGGTAATGGTAGAAAGTTGGCCAATACTCAATGCGTGTTGCTCTTCGATAGTTTGGAACATCATTATTTGAGTTAGAGCTATTTCCTTTGTCCATTGTACTGAAGGTTTTAACAAGAAGGATGTAGTGGGTGTTTGTGCATTCTAATTCAACAATGGTTGCTTTTATAAATAATTTCAGTAGTTCAAAGATGACATTGTAAAATCAAATCTTGTCATGTCTTTTGCAGTCTTTATCAGAGCATGCTTGTACTTTTTTTTTAAAATTAAATAATACACCTTCGAACGCGTTTATAAAATGCGCTCCAGGGCTTTGAACGCGTTTTATAAACGCGTACGAAGCTCTGACAAACGAGAGGAAAGTGGACAGCATCTCTCCTTCGTACGCGTTTATAAAACGCGTTCGGAGGGTTGGAGCGCGTTTTATAAACGCGTACAGAGGGGAATTCAAATGCTCGCTTCTGAAACGCGTTCGAACTTTCTTCTTATTAAAAAATTCTGTATATTAAAATTTTTTGTGTCCAAATTTTTATATTAATTAATTTCGGCTCTTTATATGACCGTATCTAAAGTCAATATAACCTTGACTTTTTGTGTGAAGTGTGAACAAGTGATTGAGTATTGTGTACTGTAATTAGGCATTTGCAATATCTTGTGGTCATTCTTTGGTACGTGCAAGTTACAACTTTTTCAGAATCAGAGCGCTGGTGTGCAACTGGTCTTGTCCTCGTCGATCGGATAGCACTCAAATAGTGTCTAACCGTAGGCACCAGCATTATGTGGAGGTTTAATTATGTGGATGAGTTAAACAGGATTGCCATGCAAGTTGTTCATGTGAATATGTGATACGCTTCAACATTGGTTTTGAGATAGAGATAAAAATCAAATCTCTAAATTTTTCAATACTTATATATATAATCTACAATATTTTAGCTGAATTTTAATCCGTACGTGAATATATACGAATTCTAATATTGTCGTTACCTACTAGATCAGATATCATCTCTCTTATGTCAACCATACTTAAAATTGATATCATGCATGCTTTTACTGATTATACACTACGGAAAAAAAGACCTTCTGTAACGGGACTTCTGTAACGATTTTTGAAATAACCGTTACAGACTAGTGAGGCATAAGGCGGAAAAATTGACGCCACAAATCTGTAACGGTTATTATTAAAAAACCGTAATAATATTTCCGTCATGCAATAGGGAAAAAGTGTGTCCGCCGTTACAGAAGAAAATAAAAAAAGAAAGAATTAATAATAATCTTCTGTAACGGTTATATATAAATAATCATTACAGTATCTCTGTAAATCTGTAACGGTTATTTCCTAATAACCGTTACAGAAAGGCAAATAATTTTTTATTTTTTTAATGATTCTGTAACGGTTATTGGTTAATAACCATTACAGAAAGGTAATGCAATGGATGGAGTGATGCAAGTTTCACATCTTTGCTCAAACTATTGCATAAAAAATTTCTTCCAAAAGATAACCAGTTGCCGGATTCAATTTATAAGGCTAAAAAGATGTTATGTCCTTTAAAAATTGGAGTTGAGAGAATTCATACATGTCCAAATGACTGCATATTATTCCGGAATGATTACGGAGATTTGCATAAATGTCCAAAGTGTAATGCGTCACGGTATAAATCGAGGGACGATCTGATTGAAGATGAAGGTACTAAGGGACCAGCTGCGAAGGTGGTGTTTTATCTCCCAATATATAATACCAAGATTCCAGCGGCTTTTCTCTAACGCAAAGGATGCCAAATTGTTAAGATGGCACGCAAACTGAAGGAAAAAAGACGATGGCATGCTCAGACACCCAGCAAACTCTCCAGATTGGATAAATATAGATAGAAATTTGAAGATTTCGGCAGTGAACCCAGAAATCTCAGATTGGGTTTATGTACGGACGAGATGGATCCTTACGGCAACATGAGTAGCCGGCAGACTACGTTACCGGTCTTATTGTGTTTTTACAATCTTTCTCCCTGGTTATGCATGAAAAGGAGATACATGATGATGTCCTTGTTGATTTCTGGTCCCAAACAACCAGGTAATGATATAGATGTGTACTTGGCTCCATTAATACATGACCTTGGTGAATTGTGGCAGAATGGAGTGAAAATATATTATGCACACTCTAGAACTGAGTTTAACCTCTGTGCCATGATATTTTGCACAATCAATGATTTTCCTGCATACGAAAACCTGTCAAGGTATAGGAATAAAGGAGCGAAAGTGTGTCCTATTTGCATGGAAAACACCCATTCTGTGTACCAGAAAAACTCTAGAAAAAATGTTTACTTGGGACACCGGAGGTTTATTAAGAACCGCAATCACCCTTACCGCAATCACCCTTAAGGCCCCAATACCATTATCCGGCTCAGGGGTGTATCGACAGGTGAAGGACATTAATGTAAAATTTGGTAAGAAATTTGCAAATGAGATACCCAAGGGGATATGGAAGAAGAAGTCTATATTCTGGAATCTTGAATATTGGTAGAGTTTGGAGATTAAACATTGCTTAGATGCGATGCACATAGTAAAGAACATATGTGAAGCTTTGATTGGTTGCAAGTTGGAAATTCAAGGGAAAACTAAAGATAGCGTGAATGCGAGAAATGACATGGTTGAAATGGAGATCCGGCAAGAACTAGCGGCACAAGATAAGGAAAATAACCGAGCTTGGCTACCTGCAGCACAATTTAATTTTTCAAAGCAAGAGAAAAAAAAACTTATTAGAATGACTGAAATCTATTAAGGTTCCTACAGTTATTCCTCGAATATATCAAGAAAGGTTTCTATTAAGGACAACAAGTTACTTGGTATGAAGTCACATGATTATCACGTCCTACTAATCCAGTTACTTCCGGTCGCAATTCGAGGAATTCTAAGGGAAGAAGTGAGGAAAACCATTACTAAGTTATGTTTTTTCTTTAATTCCATTTGCTCTAAAGTGATTGATCCGAATAGTTTGGACAAGTTACAGGAAGATGTTGTACTAACCCTATGTGAGCTGGAGATGTACTTTCCGCCATCGTTTTTTGACTCCATGGTGCATTTGACCATTCATTTAGTTAGAGAGATAAAAATTTATGGTCTTGTATTTCTACGGTACATGTATCCTTTTGAAAGAGCAATGGGTCAATTAAAGGGGTTTGTTCGTAGCCGATCTAAACCCGAAGGAAGTATAGTGGAAGGATATGTGGCCGAGGGGGTTATTGAGTACTACACCGATTATTTGCAGGATGTACAACCAATCGGTCTTCCAAAGTCTCGACATGAGGGTAGACTTGAAGGAAAAATATTATATATTAACTTCCAACGTTCACCTTACATTCATAAATGTTCACTTAATTCACAATATTTGTTCACCTTATTTAGCACAAATGTTCACCTAATTTAGTACAAATGTTAACTTGAAGCACAATATTTGTTCACCTTATTTAGCACAAATGTTCACTTAAAGCACAATATTTATTCATCTTATTTAGCATAATATTTGTTCACCTTATTTAACACAAATGTTCACCTTTCAAGTACAATTGAAGCTAGTACTTACATACCGGATCTTGCAATGAGAACCAAAGCACATATGAAAGTTCTCCAATACCTTGCTATTGTGGCGCCTTACATCAATGAACATCTAATCGAGTTACGTGAACAATATTCTTCTTACACCGAAAACTTGATTACCATAGAGCATGAAATAAAATTTGTCCAATGGCTTGAAAGAAGGAATAGAGGTCGATGAAACCGTGAAATGGTTATCAAGACGTCCTGATGCCGTGGTCGAGACATACCAAGGGTATGACTTGAATTGATTTACCTGGTACACAAGAAAACATGATGGTAAAAGTGCCGTGCAAAATAGTGGAGTCACTGTTGTAGCTTTATCTAGTGATAATGGTAGGTCAGCTACTTATTATGGGTGGATCGAGGAGATTTGGGAACTAGATTACCTGAAATTTAAGATACCCTTATTCAAGTGTGCATGGATCGACAACGGTCACGATGGAGTCAAAAAAACAAGATGGGGTTTATATCTGTTGACTTCAATAAAATGGCTTATCGAGACGATCCCTTTATACTTGCAAATAAGCAAGCAACGCAAGTTTTCTACATTCAAGATCCGGCTGATAAGAAAAGGCATGTTGTGATTCAAGGTAAATGTTCATCTTATTTAAGTACAATTGTTCACATTTTTTAGTACAAATGTTCATCTTATTTATTACTTGCTACTTTCAGGAAAAAGACGTATTGTCGGTGTTGGTGATGTCGTGGATGAAGAAGCATACGACCACTTCGAGGAAATACTTCCTTTTTCTATCGGTATCGACGATACATCACAGCCAGTATCGATCAGTTGTAGCTACACGAAGGAAAAAAAAGTAGCTATATAATCACATGTGAGTTAAAATCTAATATAAATTATCCTTAATTAACATATATTTGCTAAATTCTTATGTTAATATTTTTTTTGCAGGTCATTAATTGGTGAAATTTAACATTTTGTTAACTAGGAGCTATTTATTTTTTGTTAACTATTATAAATTGTTGAACTTATTATTTAACATTTCAAAATTATTATTTGTTGAACTTAAATGTAATAGTTAGTCAAAATCACTTAATTAAATTTTCAAAATCACTTAACCAACACCGACAATCAGTCAAAATCACTTAAAAATTCACAGGAGAACCTTCTATAACGGTTATTAGCTAATAACCGTTACAGAAGTGTTTAATCTGTAATGGTTATTAGCTAATAATCGTTACAGATTAGTTGAACTCTTTATTAAAAACCTAGCCTGGCTTGCGTCTCTTCGTCATTATCTTTCTAAAAATCGATCGAGCGCCTCTTTCTTAAGCCCCTTCTCTCTCTCGAACGACACAGAAGCAAAACCCTAGCTCTCGCGCCTCTGTCATCTCAGGTAATTCCTTTTTCCTCTTCCTCTCTTTCTCCCTATCATTCTCTCGCTCTCTCTGATTCCTTCTCACTCTGTCTCTCTCTGTCGTTACAGATCTCTCTCTCTCTCTCTCTCGATTGACACAGAAGCACTCGTGCCTCTCCCTCGCTCTTCTCTGACTCCCTCTCAGGTAATCCCTCTCCCTCTCCCTCTCATTCCCTCGCTCTCTCTGACACCCTCTCACTTTGTCTCTCTCTGTCTCTCTCGATCAACAACAAGACAGCTTTGTCGCCTCTCCCTCGATCTCTCTCTCTCTCTCTCTCTCCCTCTCAGGTAATCCCTCTCCCTTTATCTCTCAATAATTTGGGGCTGTGGTGCAAAATTTGGACTGAAATGCAACTGTTTTGAACTGTTTTGGGGCTGATATGGGGCCGTGGTGCATAAAGCATAATTTTAGGGACTAATGCGCAAAAATTTGAATTTTTTTTGGGGCTGATATGGGGCTGTGGTGCATAAAGCACAATTTTAGAGACTAATGTGCATAAATTTGAACTGTTTTGGGGCTGATATGGGGCTATGGTGCATAAAGCACAATTTCAGGGACTAATGTGCATAAATTTGAACTGTTTTGGGGCTGTGGTGCATAAAGCACAATTTTAGGGACTAATGTGCAAAATTTTGAACTGTTTTAGGGCTGTTTTGGGGCTGATATGGGGCTGTGGTGCATAAAGCACAATTTTAGGGATTAATGTTCAAAATTTTGAACTGTTTTTGTGGTTGTTTTGTGGCTGTTTTGGGGCTGTTTAGAAAATAATGCTACGATTGATGTGTGACTAAAATTTAGATTTGATTTGAAATGTTTAGAAATGTTTAGGGACTAATGTTAAGAAATGTCATTATTAATTATAATTGATTATTAAAAATGTTATTATTAGAATTAATTAATTGAATTCATTATTAGAATTGATTAATTATGATTTAATTAATTATTAGAATTGAATCAATTATTAGAATTAATGGACAAAGGCGAAGGAAGCAATCCTAAGGGGAATAAGGAAAAAAAAAGGAAAAAGGACAAGAAAAATATAGAAGTGACCAAGAAGGAGACGGAGACGAAGCCGGATACCAAGTCGGAGTTCGATGTCACTCGTCAGAGATGCGTGCTTCAGTGGATGCGAGATAACCCTCTCCCTAGGCGATCTGTATCTGCTGTGAGGCGCTATCCAGTCGGTTGCGGACGGACTCATGCAGATGGGGAGGAGGGACCAGAGGAGGTGCCAGAGGAGATAGTGGAGGAAGAGAAGGTGTGAAATTAGGATTTAATAATTATCTAGGTTATTTTGTATGAACATTGCTAAATTTGTAATTTTTGAACCTTAAGCTATTATCTATTTATCTAAATTATTGTCTATGTTGTATGAACCTTAATTTGTGTATGAATTGATGTTTTATCTATGTTTTAATTATTATCTCAATTATTTTGTATGAATTGATTATTTATCCATGTTTGAATATATTAATTATTGCGCCAAACATTAATATATATTATATATGGTGTTTTAATTAGGTAGTAATGGAGAAAGGTGAATGAAACAATTCAAAGGGGAAAAAGCTGATCGAACGAGTCTATGTTAGGCGCAATGTTCGTGCCAATCCATCCTCTCAAAACCAGACGAACCAAAACCAAGCCTCTCAAAACCAGGGGCAACAAAGCCTTTGAAAATATGAACATCATGCAATTGTTTTCAAGCTTTTGATTGACAAGCTTGTGGCACCATACACAGAGTAGAGAGAAGAAGTCATTGTTTTGTCGGATGATAAAGTCATTGTTTTGTCGGATGATGAACACTAGTTTTAGGATTTAGATTTATATTTGGCTTAGTATTAGGGTTTCTTATCCAACTGAATGTTTATGTTTATGTTAATGTATTTTGTTATTTGAGATTGAACTTGTCGTTCAATGTTTATGTTTATGTTACTGTATTTTGTTTATGTTAATGTTTATGTTTATGAATATATTAATGTTTATGTTTATGTTGTTTATGTTTATGTTTATGTTTATGTTAACTTAATTTAATTGCTTTCATTCTTGTTAATTATTTGTTCATAGATATGTCTGGAGATCAAGATAGAGACTTACAAGGTGAACATGCTCTGGTAGAATCTAGCGATGAATAGGTCACAACGATTGAAGAAGAGAGGAAAAGAAGGACGACGACAATGGAAGAGTTTAGGAGAAAAAAAGCCGCTGGGAAAAAGTATGAGATTAAATTTGACAAAGGAGTGCCAATTGGTGATGCAGACTCGGTCGCCAAATTTGCATCATATTGCGGGTATCTGGCTAGAGCAAGAGTGCCAATCACAATTAATGATTGGCGGAAGGACGTTTGAAAGGAAACCAAAATTGAGTTGTGGTTGGACATCAAGGTAAATAAATTTTAACTTAAATTCATCTAATTAAAATTTCTATGCTACCAATTAACTAACGTTTCGTTATGTTTCAGAAAATATTCAACATCGAAGATGATAAAGCCATGAAGAATATTCTCAAAACCATGGGCATAAGTCACAGGGCTTATAGGAGTAGGATTGCTGACGAGTACATCACACATGCCGATCCAAAAAATCCCCAAAATCCATGCGATAAACACCCAATCTCACAAAAATAATGGGAAGAATTTTACAAGAAGAGGACGGGTAAGGATTTTATAGAAAAAAACAACAAAGCGAAGGAGTTGAGGAAGAAATGGAAAGAGCCTCATAGGATGGGTTCCTCTGGCTATAGAGGAAAAAAAGGGTTCATGGAATCCTACAAACAAGATTGTCATACCCGGTGATTCTGAAGGGGCCGGTTCCACGAGCATTACCATCGGGGATTTGTAACCAAGGAGTCAAAGGTATTTCACGGGAAGGACTGTGGCTACGAAAGATAAAAGTATTTACACATGTAAAGATAAAGACTTATTATATATATGCTAACTTCAAATTCTGTTTTGTGATCATAATTTATCTTTGTTTGTTGCTTGCTAGCTACTTACACATTCCATAGCTCTGATTTGACGACTATTGAGGCATTCAGTCGGTTAAGTGCCATGTCTGGAGAAATCAGTTCTGCGTCAATACCGCCACAAGAAGTTTTAAATCGGGCGGTTGACAGGCCGGAGCATCCAGGAAGAATTAGGGGATATCCTTTATGTACCAAGAAAAAAGATGTGTATCCAAGAAAGTCTAGAAAGAATACGCATGAAGGATGGATGACACCGGACCAGATTGCAGATTTGATGAGCAAGGTCGCAGCTAAAGCTGCTGGAAAAACGAAGAGGGACTTGATTCACTCTGAGAAGATAATGAATGCGGCGAGACAACAAGCTTTTCAGGTAATGCCTGAAATCAATTAAGGTTCATAAATGTAAATCCTAAAACTATTTTTCATCATTCGGTTTTTTGATAAATTTCAGGAGGTGAAACAATGGTTGGTCAGTAGCGGAGTGCAGCTGCAAACACCGCAGCAATTTATTATGCCATACCAGCCATTCGTTGAAGCTGAGGTAGACTGATCGAGGTGTGAACCAAGGTCAAACAAATAATCCTTGTACTCGACTAGTCGTTCGTAGTAGAGTAAAGGTGTCGAACCCACAGAGATGAATATGAATATTATTCTTATTATTTCGTTAAGGCTAGACGATAAAAATCGAGAAGAGAATGGAAGTCACAAATAGAACGAATTAAAGAGAAATAAAGGAATGCAATTGCAAGTGATAAAGATTATGCAAAACAATTGGAATAAATATTTTTTGGGTTTTCTAACAGATTAAAATATGATGGTAAATATGCTTTAGGGTTTGATTTCACTTAGAACTGGCCATAGAGTCGCAAGACCTAGCACTGTCGTATTCGGCCTAGCTAATTCGGTCCGAATTCCAGATCGAATTCCACTGTGTAAATGCTGTGGTTTATTCTTTTGTTGATCTATTCAAGCCAAAGGTCCATCTAGCCAAACCTAACTCCCTAACCCTCTGCTTTCGCCTATTGGGTACGGTATTTGGAATGAGATCTAGTGTTGAATAACCCTCATCGAGTGTATTGCACCCCCAACTTTCGTTGTTCGGTGGACTTACTCGAGTTTACCAATGGTTTTCTACGAGGTATCTAGTTAGATTTTCGCCTAACTAGAAACGTTCACTTTTGGTTATTAATTGGTCTACTCTCGCCATTGACCTACCTCGAAATACTCGTACATGACTCGATTAATAGAATGTAAAGAAGTTCCCAACAATTGCCGCGTACAAAAGTCGAGCGATACAAGTAATAAAAGGCAGTGCCAAATCTGGCAAAGAAAGGCAAAAACAGCAATAAATCAAAGCTTTAGTCACGATTTCGATGTAAAGTTTGGTCAAAATAGCAATATAAATATGAGATATCATAGACTCAGGAATGCCAAACGAAGACTTATTCCGAACGGTTGCCTCAAGCTATATGCCTTCGGATCCGAGAAGCGTTGTTCAGGTTCATATTGATCACTTTTCTATTTTCTCTTTAGATTTATGTTTGGCTTAGCATTAGGGTTTTTGATTGAACTGAATTCCAGGAAGAAATGTCGTGCGATCTCTTTTTTCTTGATCATGACAACCAGAGGATTAAGGTGGCCGAAGCAAATATTATTCCGAGTGTTGTTGGTCAGATCGTACACGGCGTGCCTCTAACTGATCAACAATTGTATATCCATCTTCTCCGAGTAGGCGATGAATTTCGTGAATGGCAAGTCCCTGGTAGGTCAGATGAGCTACTAGGAAATAATATTGGGGGCCGATTCCCATGGCCGTCATTTTTGGTGGAGATAGGCCACAAGATATTGTTTTATTTAATTACGACAATCTGTTTCATACATTTCTCCTAATGACTTATTAATATGATGGCATTGAATGCAGAGTTTGACCAAACAGAAGCCGGCCAAAAAGAAGCCAAAAGCGAAGGAGGCGGCGAAAATATGTGGAGGAGAGTCCAAAGGTCCCAAGTACGGGATCGTTTGTTATTCGCGATCCACTCCTCCCAAAGGATATTATTGACAGGCTGAGCCCATCCGAACTAGCAGTATACAGACTGTTGATGCTCCAACCAGAAGAAGAGAAGAACTTTAAGCTGCCTAATTGCAATCCTTGGGGTACGCATGATGGCGAGGTTAAGTTCAACGTTAATGTCGGTGATATCGTCGAATATTTTAAAAGGGAGGAGCTATCTCAATCGATCGTGAAATTTTACTGCTGGTTTGAATTTTTCAACTTTAATGTTTTTATATTTTTATTTTTCATTCAAAATTGAAATTGTTGGACTTTGATATCCATGTTTGCAGGTTTTGGATGGAAGAACTTTCAACAGGTGAAGGGAACTCCAAGAGCATCACCGTACTGCATCAAGAGTTATTGGCTGAGTGGAAATTCAAACACGAAAAATTCGGTGCGGTGAATTACCTAACGAGAGCATTCATGGATAATCCATCCTCCTATTTGTTTTGCCGTATAATCAGCAGTAAGAAATATTATAACCAATATGGCTACTAATGAAAGAAATTTGTAGTTTCCTTTAATTCAACCAAAATAATAAATCTCTATTAATTACAGGTTTCATTGGGTTGTCCTTGTTATTAATATCGAGAAGCGCACCGTTCACTTTGTTGATTCTTTGGAACGCAAGAATCCAAAGTTATATATTCAATCATTCATATCTTCGTAAGTTTCCATTTCTCAATTAAGTCAAAGCATGATGAGATTTTCAAATTAAACAAATATTAGATTTTCTTGTTTTAAATGATATTGCATGCGGGTATACAAGCGGTATTTAGTGGAAACTGGAAGATATAGCCAAAAGAGCAGAACAGGATTTGATTGGTGCTGAATTTAGGTACGGAACTTATCAGTTTAAGATATTATTTGTTTGTGAAATTGAAATTAGCTAATAAAACTTCTGTTTCTTTTGTTGGAATCTTAATTAGGGACCGATACAAAGGAGCGGTACATAGTGTGAATATTTCACAATGCTCAACATGAGGGCAATATTAACTAGTTGGACTGCGGTCGGAGAATTCCCCAAGGTTATTTTAAGCTGATTTATTGTTTTAGGATTTCATATTTTTATTGGTTTAGGGTTTAGGGTTTAGAAAATTATTTGACTTCAATTGTTAATGATCACATGCAGTATATCGAGCCGGTTGGACAACCATATAAAAACGAAGACGTTGATGCAGTCGTTTCGGAGGTTATGGACTTCATGTATGAGTTTTAGGAAAATTTTCATTTAACTTGGTGTTAACTCTATGTATAGTTACTTTGTTAATTTTTGCTATATATTGATATATGTTTGTGCTTGGTATATATATGTGAGATCTGATATATGCAAGATATATGTTTGTCTGATGTATATGTGCTGCATGTTTGTTTGTATGATGTAAATTGGGTACCAATTTGGTACCAATTCGGCTAGCAAAATTTGGCTAGCCAATAAAACAGGCGAAATAAAAAAAAAGGACTTCTGTAACAGTTATTAAGTAACAACCATTACAGAATTCATAATTTCATTTTTTTTAATATCAACTATATCAGTTATTACGGTTTTTTTAATAACCATTACAGATGTTCTCCAAAAACCGTAACAATATTTCTGGCAGAAGACTGGCTTCTGTAATAGTTATTATCTAATAACCGTTACAGATGTTCTCCAAAAACCGTAACAATATTTCCGACAACAATGCCATAACGGTTATTATATAATAACCGTTACAGAAGTCAGTCTTCTGTAACGGTTATTATCTAATAACAGTTGCAGATGTTCTCTAAAAAATCGTAACCATATTTCCGTCCACAATACCATAACGGTTATTAGATAATAACCGTTATAGATATGTAACGGTTATTAGACCTTTTGTAACGGGGGCTACTGTAACGTTACGTGTACCGTTACAAAGGTCTTTTATTAACCGTTACAGAAGTCGAAATTTCGCGTAGTGATAGGTTGTGCTGGCAATCAAATAAAATGTATGTAGCAGTGTAACAGTACTTGGATACTTTTTTGCCATAGTAAATTAAAAGAATAAAATTCATCAAGAATGAATTGACTTACTTTTTTTTGCTCATTTGACAATTGTGCCACTTAATTATGAGATGATCTAAATTATATGCACGTCACAAATTTGATGTTAATTTTAGTATTCGTGCAACGATCTAATTGTTAAATGATTCGTACTCGACGGCATTTGATGGTGGGAAGAGCAATATTGTTATTGACAAGTTGATCCAATATATATACAAGGACAAACTAACATGATCAGGATTGCAAAAATAAAATTGTAAATGCATTTATTATTTAGAAATAAGTGTTAACCAAGTTTTATACACATCTTACCCAAGTTATAAGGACAAATCTATATATATAGAGAAAACATATGGTGCATACTAATGTACGAAAGTTTCGGTACATACTGATTTAAATTTTTGGATCTACTTCAAAACTATCAATCCAAACCGTCCAAGATGATCTCCTTATTAAAATCTCATTGGAAACCAAATTTTACATTTTTTCTAAGTATTTTTTTTCGGATTTTTAAAGACTACTATTTTTTAGCGGTTCAGAAAAAATTAGATTAGCGATTTTCTAAAATTTGAAAAAAATATTTAAAAATTTCGAAAAAATGTAAAATTTGGTCGGTAAGGAGATTATAATAAGGAGATCATATTGGACGGTTTGGATCGGTCATTTTGACGCAGATTCAAGAGTTTGGATCAGTACGCACCGAAACTTCTGTACATTAGTATGCACCATATGTTTTCTCATTTGTGCCGTTCGGAAGAATTTCGTGCAGTTTAAAGCCACAGAATTGAAGAGCCATTTAACAAATTAATCAAACTTTCATAAAATTTACTTTTTTGTCTCATCCGGCTTTTTAAATGTTTGACGCTAATATTTTTCAATCTTTATTTAATGTTTGACAACTATTTATTTAAATATTTTGTCTGTTTTCAAATGGTATGCATTCAAAAGTCATACTAGCCGATTTTTCTTCTAACTACGTGACGGAATAAATTACAACACTTTTTTTTAATATTAAAACTAAGTATAAATTATAAATTTTAAAAAACGCAAATAGCTGTGTTTATTTATTTTAAAGTACGTGACACCCAAAAAAGATTTATTTTCTTATTATCAGCCAAAGCGTTGACACGTAGATTAGGGAAGATAAAATTTCTAATAAGTTAAAAAATTTAAACCAATGGACAGTAATTTTTTATAAAAATAATTTTTGTTCAAAAATTTAAAAAGGAACTGAGATTTATTTTTATTTTAATAAAAACTAAATAATTACGCACTTATAAAATTCGTTACTCTCTCTCACCTAATTACTCGTTCATAAAACGAATAAGTAAAAATAACACATTTATGAGCGGATAATAAGACTACTTATCCGTTTTATGAACATGTTACTCTCTCTGCACAAAATATTTTTATGAAAACACTTTCTTCTCATTATTTTAGTTTGTCTTTTAGTGAAGTAATTGGTCTTAATTTCACACTTTTGACTCGGTCTTAATTGCACGCAACTGTCTGTGTGTATATATGAATTAATTAAAGGGTTAAGGGTGAGGGTCACCTAAATTCGTGCAATTTTTTTTAAATTCGCATAAAAACTTTCTAATAATCTACACAGTCCGTTTGTGTCACTATGAAGTATGAACATTCTTGATGATAGCTTTCAAAATTATTACACGATTTTAGTCTCAGAAGCTCCCGTGGACCGTGGTTGTATGTTATTAAGATCATCTAATAAGTTTGAGATGGAATAAAATGTGTTCCCGATTCCCGAGAATAAGAAAATGATTGCTTTTTAATTCTACATTTAGAAAGCAATTACAGCATCTGCAGAATAAGCAATCACCTGTAATTAAATTTTCATAAGAAATTCCTTTGACCCGTAAATTGATAATTAAGCCAATAAATTATTCTGAGAATTAATTGGGTGGAATTTAAGAATAACATAATTTTTAGCGTATGTATTCCCAAAATCAAATCGCAAAAAGATTAATCCAATATATAGTGTATACAAAATAGAAGTAACGCTTTTTCGTAAAAGTGTGAACGGCCAACTATTTCATCAAAAGACAAAATAGAATGATGAGACGAAAGTGTTTTCGTAAAATATTTTGTGAAGAGAGAGTAATGCGTTCATAAAATAAAACGAATAAGTAGTCTTATTATCCGTTCATAAAATACGCTATTCTTACTTATTCGTTTTATGAACGGTAATTAGGTGAGAGAGTAATGCGTTTTATAAGTGGGTAAATTTTTTATTTTCTTATTAAAATAAAAATAAATTTGATTTTTTTTAAAATTTTTGAATAAAATATTGTTTTTATAAAAAAGTACTGACCAATGGAAGTTCTTGATCGAGGGCAAGAGGCTTCCTTTTTGGAGAAGAGTCTCTTTGTAAAGTGCTTGTCCTAAAAGCGTGTAAGGTACGTCCTTTTCTGCTCTGGCAAATATCCTCCTTCCTCCATAATTCTTGTTTTTGAGTTTCAGAAAGAATCGATTAGCTGAAAAGAAATGGCTCCATCATAAAAGATAAAAGATTGATGTGTGAACATATCCAATGGGTGGTCGTCACGTAGGGAGAAGTGTACAACAGAAATCAGATGCAGTGCCAGTCTGAAATAAAAGAGGCAGGTTGGGAGGACATGAATGACTAGAGAGACTGAGAGATGCCTTCACCTGTCCTGTGCCTTGACCCCACCATGTCAGATTCGCCTCGTGCTGGTCGTTGAGCGACCATTTCCAAACCTGCACGAATCCAATGTTTCTGTCAAGGAATCTTTGGAGGAATCGCATCCGATTCAGCTGCTCCAACTTCCTAGGCTCCAATCAAATAAAACCTCCAATTCTTACAACGGGTACAAAGTGGAAATCTTCAAATTGTTTCCTAAGTAGCTTTACAAATATTAATTTGGGCCTATGGACCACGGTACAGTTTAGATAAGCCTGATTCTATTTATGAAGAAAGCCCAGTAAGAACTGGACTTCAAATCTCTTTCTGGCTAGGCGTAAAAATTATTCCTGAACTGCATCTGTATAGTATACGCATTAAAACAGAAGAAACAAAATTAAAGCGGATATCTTTTGATTTAAGTAAAACACAGAGAAAAAATAAAAACATACTAACAGCTTATGCCACAAGTATTGCCGATTATATTTACGATCATTATCAGTATTTATAATATACAGACTAAAGTTAACTGAAAATTTAACTCACTAGAACCTATGCATATACACATGGCAACAACCATAAATGACAAACTATATTATAAATGATAACAACAAAGATTAAACAAAATAATGATTACAATAACCTAATCATGATTTATTTAACAGATGGTGACGATGGCGGCAATGCCATCTATGCAAGACATAATAATTTTCCCATCCAACTGCCACCCTCGAGTCTTTGCAGAAGCTTTCGAGCCCCTGGAACCTGTACTTCCAAATCCTTGAGTGCCTCTCTCACACCCAGTGCCAGCATCTCTTCTCGGCACCTCGAGATTGGGACCAGGTACAGGAGGCTACCAATGGCTGACATCAGGCCCGTCCTTGCTGTACTTGACCTCAGCATCCTCACCAGACCAGCAATGCAATATGGGTCCCTTCTTACCATTTTGACGTTCTTATTACACTGTAACAGATAGCACAGTGCCTTAGCTGCAGCCTCACAAGATGATGCCAAATCCTCGTCCAACATGCTAGAAAGAAGGTGTATTGCACCTGACTTCCCAAAAGCAGCTTGGAGTTTATTTGATCTAGGCAACCTTGGAATTGTGGCAGCAACCACCTGTCGAGCAGCCGGCCATCCATGCCTCAACACATGAACCATGTGGGGTACAATGCCCTGCGAAAGGAGAAGGGGGACAGGAGCAGCAGGAGCAATGTAGCGAAGTGTCTCGGCCTCAATTTCATATGGGCCGGACCCACTCAGAGATTGGATCAACCTCTTAAAGCCTCCCTCAACAATCACAAGCCTGCGGATACCATCAGTGCTTTCACTGCCTCTGGTGAGGTTACACAAGGTCTCAACAGCATACTGCCGACAACATGGTATGTTACAAAAAGAGAGAATCTCGACCATGGCTGGGATAACCCTGGCATCAGCCATCACTTGACGATGTTTCTCTGGCAAAGCAGCTGAGATGTTTCTGACAATCCCAGCAGCCAAAAACATTGCTGCATCTTCTCCAGAGAAAATGAGGTCGACAATTGGCCGAAGACAAGATGTGGCAATAAGCTGAGCAGCCTCTGGAGTTAAAAATAAGCATTTGAGAGTGCTTGCTGCTGCTTTCCTGGTATCTAAATCAGCTCCATGGAGCTTTGACATCAACTCTAGAGCTGACAGTGGTGTCAGGATGTTGTCTGCAACAGAGATGCATTAGAGGCTCATCAATTGAGCAACCAACTGGTTCAAGAAATGGATTAGATCTTTTGAACTAGTGGTACAATATAGCAACTTCTGGGAGAGAGAACATCACATATAAAAAAATTCTATTTATTTCAAAATTGCAGATGGAATTGGAAAAACTAAAGGAGAATAAACTAAGAAATAAAGAAGGTACTACTGTTTGTGTCAAAATAGGTATCCATGTCGCTCTCAGCATCAAGGATGGCCAAACCCAAATTACCAGGAGTACCTAAAATATTAATGGAATCACATAACATGTTTGTAAGTCACCATGGTTCAAATTAAGAAAAACAAACAGAAAAAAACTAGTCTCAATTGATGCAATTATGTGGACATAATATATAGCAGAAAGGAATATTAATATGATTCAAGATCCTAGAGAGGCCTGTAAACAAACAATCCTATACCAATCACAAAATTTATTGCATGAGATATTTTTCACAAGAAACATATAAAATATTGCAGATACTATGGGCTACAATATTTTACAGTGGATTCATGAGTACTAGAGCATTTTGATGCAACAAGATTGTGCAGAAGGCCCAATACCTATAGCAACAGTATGCAAAGAACTTTGCACTTCAGCATTCGCACAAGTAAAACCAGTATCAGAACCTGAAAGATATAAATGAAGTGAAACTAATCAAACAATTATCCATGTCAGTAATCACTACCTAGTATCAATGCATATGCAATACAATGTGCTCTTGGACCCTACTAAAAATGTAATTATGCATGCCATGCACTGCATATATAAAACAGAAAATAATGACTACAGTATTAACTATTAAATTTATAATACTGAATTAAGTAGTATTTCAAAGGAATAGCCACAGATTACAGAAGCAAAAAAGCAACCACATATATGCAAAAACAGATAGAATTGGCAAAGTCAGAAAAAAAAAATGAGTAAGAAAATGAAGGCAGTACCAGTTGCCGCATCAAAATAAGTCTCACTGTCACTGCCATGATCAATCCTGGTCAAGCCTACATTTTCGAAAGTGCCTAGGAGATTAGTATGAAAAAGATAACAATAAACTCTTGGATAAGTCATTAAACAACATAATTTCATAAGGAAAAAAGTCAAGAGTGAATGGCGATGCAAATTCTAATTCTCAACCAGTTAGAAGATATTCTAAAATGTTAAGGACAGTTCAACATATCCATAACAATGTGTGAAGTCACTTTTACAATGTTACAATTATCCTACTCATGCAGTTAGGCAAAGCACTGTTGCAACTGATCCATACAACAAATCGGCTGAGTCAGGTAATGGACCCTGTATTTCTGTACGATGAAAGTTCTTCTCTTAGATTCAATCAGTGATAAAAGCATTTGTTACTCAGCTCCTTGAATTCCTATGTGATATCAATTATGCAGAGAGTACAGAGAAGTGCTAACCTAGCTAGCAAAATAAAGCAGAAAAAGTAGATTGTGTACCAGGTACAGAAGCAATTCGTTGAATGGTCGGCTTGGTATTGGGCCCAATTTTGTGAGAACCACCATTAGTATGTGAGGCCAGCCTGTCAGTCGCTGGGCAGGTTAAAATGGGAATTTTCTTTGGAACTATTTCTAACTATGGAAGAAGACACAAAAAATCCAAAGGAAAAGAAGCTTAGTTAAAACCTCAATATGGTCTTGATTTGAATGTACATATGAAAGATCAAATGCAAAAGGTGTATAGGCAGAAGGTTGAACACAAGGCATAAAAAGCAAACTAATAATCCAGCAAATTACTGCTTCTATGTTATTATTGATGATAGTACAATAAGAGTGGATTAGGGATGCCATTTTGCTACTGAGTGGTGCCAGTCTATTGCTATGTAACGGTTAGATTATCAATTCCTTAAATTGCATATAACAAAACACATAGAACGAAACACAGGAAAAAACTAAATCTCCCAAGCATACTAAAAGTACTGTGTCAAATGGAAGCTAGAATAACAAAAATAGCCAATGCCAGCACAGAAAGCAGCACATACAGTTGATTCTGGGTCCGGTGTCTGGTATGATGTCGGATGGTTCAAATTTGGTGAGCCTGGTTGTGGTGAGCTGCATGGGCCGGGTTCTGGCATACTAGGCCTTGTATAAACTGGTAGTACTAGTGAGGGTAATATCATCTGCAGGAGTTTGGGTATTTGTTAACAAGTCAACCAGTAAGTATCCAGACAATATGAAACTACATACGAAAGGGAGCTCAACCAGCACAAAAATACATTCGATATCAAAATCGACTCAAGCATTTCAACAGACAGATTATGCGCTTAAAATGGAACAAGCTGAATGGTTAAATTATGGAGAAGTAAATTAATTGGATAGAAGACTGATCTCCATACTGAGAGCACGTAGTTGCAAATAGGTCCTCTGATCTCCATATAGTTTAAGGGAGCTAGAATCGCAAAAAGGTATGAAATGTCTACTGTCTACTAATTGCAATTAGCCTAATAACTTTTCAATTTTGCAAATAATGCCAACTCAACCAGACGCTATGAATGGCTTGCAGATAATCACAACAATAAATCAGTCAGCAAGTCAAAATCTAAGTCAAGAACTACAAATTAAATTTAAGCCAGTATATACTGCAATATGGTAGGTCGGAAGAATAATTCTTTATACTTGAAATTCCCAGATAACTATTTTACCTACTGCAAATCAAAACTATGCGATTTCTTTTCTCGAAAATTAAACCAGAATATTAAAGCCATTCATGCATTGCTATAATACTACATAAGGAAGTTCTCTTGCAAGCAGGTTGAAAGTCGCAAACTTTGAGAATGCTCTCTCCCCAGTTAATCCCTATCTCAGTTAAAGTGCACTATTCTATTCTAAGTTTCCTCTAATCAAAGCAAGAAATTAAAATAAAAAAAACAGAATCACGGAAATCTTTCTTGTTTTCACGAACCTAGTTAAATCAAGATAGAAAATCAAAGGCTTGAAAAGAAGAGAACGAAAGTTACGAAAACATTACCGAGAAGATTGTGGCGAGAGCAATTAAGTATTGGGGAATCGCGTCAAAGAGTACGATCGAAATTAGAAGAAGGAGAAAGACAAGGATATAATGCATTTTTCAACAAGTATAAATTCACTTGAACTACTGAAACTGAAGTGATCTCTTACTCGAGACGCCCGTTTAGATATGATCCGCGCTATTCAAGAATTTAACTAATGTCATCTCCAGTTTTTTTTTAACTGAACCCCTCCGTTGGTATGATGAATATGGCAATGTGGGCATGTCAAAGGTGCAAAATTGAAATCTTTGACGAATGATCTGGACATGAATCGTAGTATTTCCATCTAGTTTCTTGATAATTTGTGAAATCTAAATTATTAGAAGGCACGAGGGCCGGAATTTCTTTGTTTTGTTTTTTTTTAAAAACAAACGTGAAAATGTCACCAATAATATTAGAGAAATGATTCGGGGATATTACGATTTTATTTCATTTTATAATAATAATTTATTCAAAATTTATCTTGTAATAATATTTAAATTTAACCAAATAATATATATATATAGTATATCTTTTATGCATTTATTTTTTATATATATTTAAATTTCATAGCAATCTAAAGTTTACATTTATTTAATACTTTTCGGATATAAATATTATATATTATTTCAGAAAATATATTATAAGTTTGCATCCAAAAAATAATCTTTTAAAAAATGAAACAAATAATAAACAAATATAAAAAAAAAGTTAAAATTTAGTTTGCTATCATACTACAATTTGTCGATTTTATTTTTTATATTAGATTTGCCATCTTAAAAGAAATTCAATAGATAAGCTAATAATGTACATATATCTCTATGCATCATATCATTTCTCCTTATATTAAATATAAAAATTACAAAATGTTTAAAAGTAAAGGAAAAAGCTTTCAAAATTACCACCTAATTTTAACATATATAACTTTAACCCAAAAAAAAAAAAGTTGGCAGGCTCACGGTACGTGCCATCACAATTCCAGACAACTGGACAAACCATGCAAAACTTTCAAATTTTACGATATATATAGCAGTAAACATGTAAGTGTCAAGGTTGATATGCCCTGTCCTTCTTATACGATGCCGTTTATTTTATGACCAATTATAACGGTAAGAACAAAAAGGTACTAACTGTAAATGCACATTGAAATTTTTGTACATGCGTAATTTCAGTTTGTTTGCAGAGAATTCTGGTTAGCAGTGTCAATGACAACATAATTTGCATGCACCGGTAATGTCTCTTGCCTTTCAATTAAATACAATAACAACATAACAAAAGAGTGGTGGTGGGGGGAGGGGGGGTGCACAGCCAACATTCAATATTTTATTCAATGGAAAGAAGCAATAAAACATCAAAAAATGCCTTCAACTAATCACAATTGTAATCAATGGCGATTCAGTAATAAAAAGCTACTTTGATGAAGTTTACCTCTGCCATCAGATACTATCAATTGATTAGAAAAGAGGTTTCTTCCACCTAATCTGAACTCTATTATTGATGAATGTCACAAATTGTCCAGAAAAAGGGAAAAAAAGGACAAACAGATCTGCCTAAAATTCTCTGTATCGGCTTGCTCACCTGAGATGCCTAACTGTTAAAATTTACTCAGCTTTCCGTGCCTTAGGCTTCACAGGTCGGGCCGGTTTGATGATGTTTCCCAAGATAAGGAATACAATTGGTATTATGGTCCCAACGAAGTACACACTTCGGTATGAGGCTAGGGTCTCTTCCAAGCTCAGTACCTTGCATAGGTCAAACAAGTTTGTTTCGAGGTATGAGATTTTGAATGGTAATAAATGTACGTATGTCATGACATCATGATTGGATAGGATGATTTACTCAAAAAAAAGGAATGTGAACTAACCATAAAACCAATAGGATTATTTACTCAAAAAAAGGAATGTGAACTAACCATAAAACCGATGCATGAGTAGTTGAGCACAAGAAGTGTGTACAAGAAATTGACAAAGGTCAACAGATTTGCAAGTAGAGAATTCTTTGAAGAAACTGCCTGCTGCCACCTGTATAGGACTATCAAAAGCAACAACCAAAAATAAATAATTAAATCAGTGAGATATTACAAGTGACAGGTACAGAGGTAAATAACTAAGTACCTCTCGAGCCAGCAATCATCAATGCTGATTGGACAAAGAATATGATGTATCCTGGGTATAATCCCTGCAGATCAGGAGAAATGTTAAGTGAGCAGAGCACTAGTACAATTCTCAATTAGAAAAAGCTAGTACAATGCAATGTTAGCACAACTTACATGCCAGATAGCACTGATTGTTTGAGTAGCCAGTAGTTGAAAAAAGCCTGCTTTCTTACCCTTCTTAACTAGCCTTTCATACACGTCTGCAGTAGTACAATTGTTCCCATCACAATCCAAGAAAAGTAAATTAAGATAACAAATACCAATACAGGTACTGCACACATAACAACTTACAATAGCGCAGCCAAGTACTGACTTGGATATTCCAAACAAGTGGCAGCTGCACAGAGCTCTTGGCAAGCTCAACACCTAATATATCCACATTCTTCGCACGGTCCCATTTGGGTTTTGGGGGTGAAGAGTCAGACCATCCTGAGAACCCAAGACCTGATATAATGACTGAGGCCTCAGAGATAGACCAGATAAAATAGTACTTCCAGCGGGCTGTAAAGCCTGACATGTACTGGTAAAACAATTTGTGCCAGAAACTCCAGTGTTGGAACTCAGGCTCACTGAAACGGGAAAGCGGGAAGTAAGGCACCAGATAGAGGTACAGTCCCATGCATACACTAGCTTGGATAATTGCACGTATGGTCGGCAAAAAAGGAGAAGGGGCTGGCTTGTCTTTTGTGGGAGCCCATATCTGTGTGCAGATTAAAACATGTTAACTTGCTTTTTAATTATATCCTCATACAGAAACAAAAAAAAAATGTATAAAAGAATAAGATGTCTTTGCCTGACCAAAGTTTCTCTGGTATTCTGTTTTAACTAATTGTACTTTTCGGTTCCCATTGTCATTATACTTTGATGTTATATAGTATACCAATTTGAATCTAATATGTCATACCTATTTACAACTTTTATGGTCCACTATGTTATGTCTTTCTGTGCTAGCATGTTTTTTTACATATTTACCCTTTCTGCAGTAATTTACGGCTTAGAATTAGTCTCTCATTTAAAATAAGCACCAGACAACCACAAAAATCAACAACAGAAGACAAACCCATACCCCTTTTCTTTCTGTCCAATCTAAATAATCCTTCATCTCATAGACGGGCCCAGCAAAGTGGGTCCCACAGCAGAGGCAATACCCAAAATATTCAATGATTGACGGGCATTTGATCAACCGGTACTTTTTCTGAGCTTCACGCAAGTTTTCTTCCTCTTTGATTAATCCATCACCATAGTTTATTGCACATGAAATAACCTTTAGTGTCAGAACCATGAGGGCTCCTGCTCAAGCAAAATCAACATAACAATTAACACCTACATTTATAAACAATTAATGGGTACAGTTATTTCTGGACTCCATTAGTTGAAGACTTTGACCTTAGTAATTATATTTTTTACTCTAACAAAAGCAGAACAAAGCATATGAGGGCAGTTACCCATCTTGGTATTTTTTTTAGGTCCACAACAGATCTGTACCGCTATCAGGAAACATGCATTAAAGACATCTGGCACTTAAATTTCCAGCGTTCCTTAATTAAAATTGTTACAAAATATTTCAAAATTCCACATTGAAACATGTGTAAATTAACATCATGATAAAGAAGTAGAATTTTTTAAGAAAAAAATATTGACCGAAGATAAGAAAAAAACAGATGAACTTTTACCGGTTGCATCAATGCCCCCTTCTTTCCATGCATCGCCACTCATGTAGTATACATGACTAGCAATAAATTAAAAAATGTCAGACACTGGTGAAACATAGTGTTTGATATAGTGGAATAAGAAAGGACACTGAATAAACTCCTTCATTATCGGGTTTTCAAATAGGCAACAGGAAAAGTGTATACACATATGCAGTAATTAAAACCAATAGAAATTCAATCAAAACCAATGGATTTAGATTCATCAACCCAAAAATTCAATTAGAAAACCCACTCCAATTAGTCCCCAAAATAACCTATAATAAGGTCAATGCAAAGTACCTTTTCTACTTTAAACAATTAGATATTATCTGAAAATGCACAAGTTTGCATGATAGTTGACCTCTTCTCCACAAAGCAGTATAACAATCTTCTTAGTCAGACAAAATAATTCCATTACCATTTACCAATTTGGAAAAAAGATTGATAGAAATAAAAATGATTTGACTTGGCAGCATTTATTCCCTCAACTACTATCCATCTAGCCATTACCAGAATCAATTACTTGCTGGCAAGCGGTTTACTACCAAAACCAGAGTAAAACTTCAAATTTAACTTCTCAATTGAGAACAATTACCAGCCAATGAGATATCCAAATCCGGCGAAGAAGGTTAGTATACCACAGTGCTTACGAAACAAGACCATCAAAAGGTATCCAATTGTCATGGGAATAATGAAATGGAGATTGGAAGAGAACCCAAAGGAGAGATAAGAGAGCACCGCTCCAGTGAGCCCCGCGTAGAGATGCCTCCCAAGTGCACTGGGCACGAATCGCGCGAGAAAGCTGACTGGAATGGTGGCGGCGAAACAGAGCAGGAATCGGAGCACCGCAACGGAGACTCCGATCGAGGCCGCCATGGGTTCCATTTGTAACTCCATCGCTCGTCAGTCGTCTCGTCTCTCCTCTTTGTTTTTCTTTATTTGGACTTAAAAGAGAAGAGGGATAATGGAGGTGTGTCAGGAAAGGAGACTAAAAACGAGCAAGGAGAGAGAGAGAGGGGAGCATAAAATTAATGTCCACTGGGCCTTTTTTAATGTACTGTGAACTCAGATTCTTTTACCAAAAATATCAACAAGTAGGAAGACCAATCCGACTCTGCTGTTGCGCGACACAGCGTTTAGCGCACTACGAGCCGTCTGATTTTGATCGGACGGTTCACTTTTTACGGGCCTATCAATCTAGGTTACATGCACGGGGCTCCCTTATTCATTGGATCTTAATCAGACGGCCAGCGTACCGCGCGACACGCTGTGTCGCGCGGCAGCGGATCTGAATTTGTAGGAAGACCGTTAGATTGTAAATATTTTGACTAGATTATTTTGTAGATAGCTATCTAATATGATTATTTTATTTTTTTTATGTGACGGACACGAACTATGTGTTATATTATAATTCGTTGAAAAAATATAAAATTCTTTGTTTGTCCTTTCACTTATTATTATTATGTATCATAGAAAGTCTAACAAAAATAAGGGTTAATTAGATTTATGTCACTGTAAAAATTTAAAATTAGTAAAATGTCATCACTAAATAATAAATTAGTTTTATGTCATTATAAAATAAAAAAATAGTTTTTTGCCATCGATAAATTGGTTTGTCAATTTTACACTTTTAAATATGCTTCTGAAAAATTGAAAATTAAAAAAATATCATTACTAAATGACAAATTAGTTTTATGCCATTATAAAAATTTGATATTAAAAAATTACCATCACTAGAAAAATAATAAACCCAAATTACTATCATTGGTAATTGATAATGTAATATAATGTGTAACAATTAGTACATCTGTTTCGCGATGAAAAAAGGTAAAATTATTTCTTTGTGTAATTCATTTCTCACTAAATTACCATGGTAGTTTTGTCCAAATGCAAAGGTAACAGATGGACCAAAATCTATTCGTATTTCCTCAAATCAATATCTCTGTCCGTATTTTCTTTGAATTAACATATGCGAAAGTAACATATAATACATGGGTCAAAATCTATTCAAAGCTTTCTCTAATACCACTCTAAATGTCACTTTGGTTGTTCAGCGCTTTTGGTTTTAGGATTTATTAACATGACAGTTTAAGAATTTTTATGAATAATGATTTTTAGAATTTAATCTTTCTTGGAATAAGATAATGGCATATATCTAATTTAAACAATTTAATAATGGCATAAATCTAATTAGCAATCTAACAATGACATATTTCTAATTATCTAATTTTGATAGTGGCAAAACCTAATTAATCCAAAAAATAATTGTATTGTAACGACTTCTTGTTATATGAAAAAAAAATCTGTAATAAACTAATATATTTTTGTTTCATTTTGTATATTTTTGTTATGCAACAGATGTGCTAGCACGTGTGATGGATTTTAAAAATCTCAAAAAACAAAAAAGTTTGACAATTCACAGGTCCTAGTAAACCTGTATCACATTTTTAAATGTGTACTTATATATCAACTATGTAAAAAAATTAGAGTTAAAAAAAATGGAGTAAATAATTCCAGCACATTGGTGTCGAGAAGGTGATATTGTTTACAAATAAAAAAAAAAAGAGGAGCACTTGGTGCCGTGAAAAGCAGCCAGCGAGTCAGTCAGCTGCACTGCTGCAGCGAGCCAGCGATCTGTGATCTACAGGATACGATCGTAAATATTCAAAAGTTTGAGGGTGGTAGATTTATACGGTTGGTATTGTAGTAGGTTTCCTGAGTTGTAGGGAAGGCATACGAACAGATGCGAAAGATCTTTTTTATTTCAGCCACTATATTTTAGTCTGCTCCTGGATCCTGATAAATAACTACCCCCTACCAAAATTGTGGGCTTACTAACAGGGGTGAGCAAAAAAACTTGCAACTCGAACTCGTCTCGAAAAGAAATACGGTGATAACTCGAGTTAGTGGAACTCGAGTTTTAAACAATTCAAGTTATGCTAACTCGAATTTTAAACAGTTGAGTTCGAATTAGACCCAACTCAACTTGGCCTAACTCAAGTCATCATATATAGGTCGTAAAAATAATAAAGTTGTTCTCATGTTAATTAATTAATATAGTCCAACCCAACTTTCTTTTGTTATTAACCCTAGTCCCCATGAAACTTTCCCTTCCCATACGCCACAGAAGAAAAAAAAAATTCTATTTTATGTGGATGTGCAAGCCGCCTCTTACTTCTCCCTTCCACCATCTCATCCCGTTCCTTACTGATTATCGCCTCCTCTTGCTTCTTTTCTCCTCCATTGGAGACAACCATTAAAATTTTCGAGTAGTAGCATCTTTCAACTCTTACGACGCACTTAACTTGTCTTCTTCGCTCTCCATACAGTAGAATTTTTAAGCAAAATCTCATTTTCCTCCTTTCACGAGTTCCAAACCGAGTCACGAGTTAGCTCAAGTAGAATCAAGACGAGTTCAAATTAGTTTGAATAGTTTGGAACTATTTTTCTGTCGAGTCACGAGTTGACTCGAGTTGTGACAAGTTTGAGTTCGAGTTGGGACCAACTCACTCGAACTCGGCTCGTATACATGCCCTACTTACTTAGGGTGTGTTTGGATGCAACGGAATAAGACAGGAATAAGGAATAGAAATAAGAAATTTCGGTTTGCGTGCTTATCCTTATTCCTTATTCTTATACCATGTTTTGTTAGTATAGGAATAAGGGTCCTTATTCCTTATTCTTGTGTTGTTTGGGTTGCACAAGAATAAGAATAAGCACGCAAACCGAAATTCCTTATTCTTATTCCCTATTCCCTACCCATCCAAACACACCCTTAGACTTTAGGCTTCAAAATGGAGCGGTGTCCTTGTCAAATGGTACTCCAGATGTACGGCAATTCTAATTGGGCGTTCGGCGACAATTTGTTCGAATTGTTCTCTTTAAAACTCGCTCCAATTTTGTCATGAGTAAATCAGACGAGAAGTGGCGTGCTGTTAGTTATTCCAAGTGGAAGTAGTGTGCGAATAGGAACGCTGCAACGGTATTACTAGAGTAGCAATCAAGCATGCGAGAAATTTATTCCCCGGCAACGAATTTATTGCGGGAGAGGAATAGGGACCAAGCCGATTGTTATTCTTTTCTTTTTTTTCCGTTAAGTGAGGCGATTGTTATTCCAGATACCCATTACCTGATTTTACCTGACAAAGTACAGCGTATAAAACTTTTGCTTATAAATGATCCTTAATATATTATTTTATGAATTAATTAATTTAATTCAGCCTATTCTTTGGGAGATATTTGGTTCTTCTATATAATTTCAATTACAACTTGCCCATCAAATAAAGAAATAGCGATTTATTTCTACTTTTATCACTTTGTTGAGCCAATCTGAGAGTTCCGTTTAACTAATTAAGTTGATCTAAAATAGACCGAATCGGTACAATGGTACATCATTTATTTAGGATTGATATTTAATTGTACTAGACACTATAAACTTAGCCTCACTCAATTGCATCCACATGGCTACTCGACTAATTACCAATAGAAAAAATAAATAAAATGAAAAATGACTTAATATAGAAAAATTAAATCAAAACTTAAAAACTTACTTAATCTTGGTTGTATCAATTGTGACACCCCGTCGCATCCCGTGTCTGGACGACACACGATGGAGTGCCCGCCGCGGAAGCCAGCAGCACCCGCAAGGCTTAACTAAGTCTGATTACTAATTCAATCTAATTATACACAATTATTAAACATATTAAATCTAAATTTAAAGATATTTATTTAAATGTAATATAAATTCTATAATAATTTGGTTAACAGACTGGTTCATGAAGGTTGCTAACCATAGATCCAATGGTCTGCTACTCGTCTCGCTGTCCAGCACTCGATCTCAAACCTGGAACACACAACTATTGTGGAAACAATGCAAAAGCAAAGAATGAGATAAATATAATTTATCTCAGTGCGGTTTTTAGTTCCAGTCACACGAATCTTATTGATACATGTTCAGGAACTAACTACCGTACCAAGTTAAAATAATAAGTATATAAGTATACAAACAAATACAGAGACAAACTAATTAACAAATGCAATGCAGAGGAGCACGACTACTTATTCAATTTGCAATTCAAATACAATTTAATATTTCAAAAGCCGGCTCAAATCTGGACAACTATCTAATGCAAGTCTGGTAATCATAAGTCACGTTCATAGATCAATCAGTTGTCCCTCCCCAAACTCAGGAGGATCAGGACCAATTTCAGATTTCAGATACAATTTAGACAATCAGATAATAAAAAATACTACAAGCCGAGAACACTACCAGATCCGGAATATAAGCGCTTACTTCACGGTGTACAGCCAGGTCTGGGCGCGACCCAAACCCCCGTACAAAAGAAATGAGTGTCTATTCAATCGCACAAGCAGTACATATAACAATTTCAATTTCAGATTACCAAGTGGAAACCATTCAATATGCATATAACAACAATAATAATAAACAAATGATAAATGTGCAAATATGCCACATGAATTTTCAACAGTTTCAAATATGCAAATGCAAGCACAGTTCAGTCCTGAAAATGCAAATTAAAATTCGTGTGAAATCCGCACCTGTAAGCAAGAGTAGTAGCAAGCAAGACAAAACAATCCTAGTAATCCTCAGCCATATTGGCTACCCTAGTTCCAGCTCATTACCGATCAACTCTAAACAACAGAAATAATAATTCTAAGTTCTTATTTTAAATTATAAATAAAGCTTTTACTCAAATTAGTATTTAAATATTTTATATCAATGGTCAGCTTTATGAAGGTGTGCAATACTATAATATTCTTGTTGTACAAAAGTACGGCCAATCATTTGATTCAGTAAAATTCAATTTGACAATTTATCAACATAAGCTCAACAAGTTTCCAAAAATTATCAAGATCTGTTGTACCGTAATTTTTAAGCAAACTATCACATGATAATTATTCGAAATATAAGTAGCTTGTAAAAATTTCACGGAAATCCAACCATTTGAGAAATTTCAATTTTTATTCAAAGTTTTTAGAAACAAAATCCAAGAAAAAGGAATAATAGACGAAGAGGTTACAAATATATACCTTATGTTAATTATGAATTTCACTTGTGTACCACCGCTTCATACCAGCCCCTAAACCATTTCCGTTTCTTCCTCTTGGCACCAGTCATAAGGGATTTGGAGAGAGATTAAAAAAATAGTGGAGAGAGTGGTATGGCGATGTACCCAAAGTGAACTGGTCAAAGAGGAAGATATACAAGGGCGGTACCGACTATTGTTATTGTGTGAATTTTTAGAAACTTTAATATACATGATGCATGATTGAATGTTTAGGCTTAGGCAGATAGTGACACATGGGTCCCGTTTATTAATCTCACATTTAATTCTATGCCAAGCTTTTGCAACATGTGTGAATTGAGAATGAATCAACTTTTAATATATGATGCGGAAAATGCAAATGATCCGTAGACCCCACAAGTCATACAAATGTTTCATGATGTATAAAGTCTATATATGGACATTCTAATTTAAAGATCAAATAAAATATCCACTAATAAGAAACCGGTTTAAAATGAATATAACATATTTTGCATAGAAAATTGATCTCTTTGTTAATTTCATTGCTCAAATAAACAATACGTTGCAGAGAGAAAAATATATATATTTTATGCCAAAAGAATATTAAACAATCAAAATATGAACACCAAAATAATAAAAATAATAATTTTCTAATTCTCAATCAAAATTCTAGATATAATATTATTGCATTTGAATTTAACTCTAATCAATAATGAATTATTCAATTAATTTATACATAGTAAGTCAATTTATGGTGTAACATTCTTTCCCCCTAATTGAGAATTTCGTCCCCGAAATTCTTTTATACTTAATTTCAAACAAAATTTAAAATATCAAACAAATAGCAACAACTAAAATTTTCATATTAGAAATTAATTTTCAATTCAACATATCAAAACACTACAAACAATAACAATATCAATCACAACAAGAAATTAGTATTATTATTAATTTTTATCAATTTAAACTTAGAACACAAAAATTAGTATGTTTTATCAAACAACCCTTAGACTAACCCCTCTCGCACGTCCTACAAGTCTGGTTAGATTGGTAAACCTTTCTCTGATACCACATGTGACACCCCGTCGCATCCCGTGTCTGGACGACACACGATGGAGTGCCCGCCGCGGATGCCAGCAGCACCCGCAAGGCTTAACTAAGTCTGATTACTAATTCAATCTAATTATACACAATTATTAAACATATTAAATCTAAATTTAAAGATATTTATTTAAATGTAATATAAATTCTATAATAATTTGGTTAACAGACTGGTTCATGAAGGTTGCTAACCATAGATCCAATGGTCTGCTACTCGTCTCGCTGTCCAGCACTCGATCTCAAACCTGGAACACACAACCATTGTGGAAACAATGCAAAAGCAAAGAATGAGATAAATATAATTTATCTCAGTGCGGTTTTTAGTTCCAGTCACACGAATCTTATTGATACATGTTCAGGAACTAACTACCGTACCAAGTTAAAATAATAAGTATATAAGTATACAAACAAATACAGAGACAAACTAATTAACAAATGCAATGCAGAGGAGCACGACTACTTATTCAATTTGCAATTCAAATACAATTTAATATTTCAAAAGCCGGCTCAAATCTGGACAACTATCTAATGCAAGTCTGGTAATCATAAGTCACGATCATAGATCAATCAGTTGTCCCTCCCCAAACTCAGGAGGATCAGGACCAATTTCAGATTTCAGATACAATTTAGACAATCTGATAATAAAAAAATACTACAAGCCGAGAACACTACCAGATCCGGAATATAAGCGCTTACTTCACGGTGTACAGCCAGGTCTGGGCGCGACCCAAACCCCCGTACAAAAGAAATGAGTGTCTATTCAATCGCACAAGCAGTACATATAACAATTTCAATTTCAGATTACCAAGTGGAAACCATTCAATATGCATATAACAACAATAATAATAAACAAATGATAAATGTGCAAATATGCCACATGAATTTTCAACAGTTTCAAATATGCAAATGCAAGCACAGTTCAGTCCTGAAAATGCAAATTAAAATTCGTGTGAAATCCGCACCTGTAAGCAAGAGTAGTAGCAAGCAAGACAAAACAATCCTAGTAATCCTCAGCCATATTGGCTACCCTAGTTCCAGCTCATTACCGATCAACTCTAAACAACAGAAATAATAATTCTAAGTTCTTATTTTAAATTATAAATAAAGCTTTTACTCAAATTAGTATCTAAATATTTTATATCAATGGTCAGCTTTATGAAGGTGTGCAATACTATAATATTCTTGTTGTACAAAAGTACGGCCAATCATTTGATTCAGTAAAATTCAATTTGACAATTTATCAACATAAGCTCAACAAGTTTCCAAAAATTATCAAGATCTGTTGTACCGTAATTTTTAAGCAAACTATCACATGATAATTATTCGAAATATAAGTAGCTTGTAAAAATTTCACGGAAATCCAACCATTTGAGAAATTTCAATTTTTATTCAAAGTTTTTAGAAACAAAATCCAAGAAAAAGGAATAATAGACGAAGAGGTTACAAATATATACCTTATGTTAATTATGAATTTCACTTGTGTACCACCGCTTCATACCAGCCCCTAAACCATTTCCGTTTCTTCCTCTTGGCACCAGTCATAAGGGATTTGGAGAGAGATTAAAAAAATAGTGGAGAGAGTGGTATGGCGATGTACCCAAAGTGAACTGGTCAAAGAGGAAGATATACAAGGGCGGTACCGACTATTGTTATTGTGTGAATTTTTAGAAACTTTAATATACATGATGCATGATTGAATGTTTAGGCTTAGGCAGATAGTGACACATGGGTCCCGTTTATTAATCTCACATTTAATTCTATGCCAAGCTTTTGCAACATGTGTGAATTGAGAATGAATCAACTTTTAATATATGATGCGGAAAATGCAAATGATCCGTAGACCCCACAAGTCATACAAATGTTTCATGATGTATAAAGTCTATATATGGACATTCTAATTTAAAGATCAAATAAAATATCCACTAATAAGAAACCGGTTTAAAATGAATATAACATATTTTGCATAGAAAATTGATCTCTTTGTTAATTTCATTGCTCAAATAAACAATACGTTGCAGAGAGAAAAATATATATATTTTATGCCAAAAGAATATTAAACAATCAAAATATGAACACCAAAATAATAAAAATAATAATTTTCTAATTCTCAATCAAAATTCTAGATATAATATTATTGCATTTGAATTTAACTCTAATCAATAATGAATTATTCAATTAATTTATACATAGTAAGTCAATTTATGGTGTAACATTCTTTCCCCCTAATTGAGAATTTCGTCCCCGAAATTCTTTTATACTTAATTTCAAACAAAATTTAAAATATCAAACAAATAGCAACAACTAAAATTTTCATATTAGAAATTAATTTTCAATTCAACATATCAAAACACTACAAACAATAACAATATCAATCACAACAAGAAATTAGTATTATTATTAATTTTTATCAATTTAAACTTAGAACACAAAAATTAGTATGTTTTATCAAACAACCCTTAGACTAACCCCTCTCGCACGTCCTACAAGTCTGGTTAGATTGGTAAACCTTTCTCTGATACCACATGTGACACCCCGTCGCATCCCGTGTCTGGACGACACACGATGGAGTGCCCGCTGCGGATGCCAGCAGCACCCGCAAGGCTTAACTAAGTCTGATTACTAATTCAATCTAATTATACACAATTATTAAACATATTAAATCTAAATTTAAAGATATTTATTTAAATGTAATATAAATTCTATAATAATTTGGTTAACAGACTGGTTCATGAAGGTTGCTAACCATAGATCCAATGGTCTGCTACTCGTCTCGTTGTCCAGCACTCGATCTCAAACCTGGAACACACAACCATTGTGGAAACAATGCAAAAGCAAAGAATGAGATAAATATAATTTATCTCAGTGCGGTTTTTAGTTCCAGTCACACGAATCTTATTGATACATGTTCAGGAACTAACTACCGTACCAAGTTAAAATAATAAGTATATAAGTATACAAACAAATACAGAGACAAACTAATTAACAAATGCAATGCAGAGGAGCACGACTACTTATTCAATTTGCAATTCAAATACAATTTAATATTTCAAAAGCCGGCTCAAATCTGGACAACTATCTAATGCAAGTCTGGTAATCATAAGTCACGATCATAGATCAATCAGTTGTCCCTCCCCAAACTCAGGAGGATCAGGACCAATTTCAGATTTCAGATACAATTTAGACAATCTGATAATAAAAAAATACTACAAGCCGAGAACACTACCAGATCCGGAATATAAGCGCTTACTTCACGGTGTACAGCCAGGTCTGGGCGCGACCCAAACCCCCGTACAAAAGAAATGAGTGTCTATTCAATCGCACAAGCAGTACATATAACAATTTCAATTTCAGATTACCAAGTGGAAACCATTCAATATGCATATAACAACAATAATAATAAACAAATGATAAATGTGCAAATATGCCACATGAATTTTCAACAGTTTCAAATATGCAAATGCAAGCACAGTTCAGTCCTGAAAATGCAAATTAAAATTCGTGTGAAATCCGCACCTGTAAGCAAGAGTAGTAGCAAGCAAGACAAAACAATCCTAGTAATCCTCAGCCATATTGGCTACCCTAGTTCCAGCTCATTACCGATCAACTCTAAACAACAGAAATAATAATTCTAAGTTCTTATTTTAAATTATAAATAAAGCTTTTACTCAAATTAGTATCTAAATATTTTACATCAACGGTCAGCTTTATGAAGGTGTGCAATACTATAATATTCTTGTTGTACAAAAGTACGGCCAATCATTTGATTCAGTAAAATTCAATTTGACAATTTATCAACATAAGCTCAACAAGTTTCCAAAAATTATCAAGATCTGTTGTACCGTAATTTTTAAGCAAACTATCACATGATAATTATTCGAAATATAAGTAGCTTGTAAAAATTTCACGGAAATCCAACCATTTGAGAAATTTCAATTTTTATTCAAAGTTTTTAGAAACAAAATCCAAGAAAAAGGAATAATAGACGAAGAGGTTACAAATATATACCTTATGTTAATTATGAATTTCACTTGTGTACCACCGCTTCATACCAGCCCCTAAACCATTTCCGTTTCTTCCTCTTGGCACCAGTCATAAGGGATTTGGAGAGAGATTAAAAAAATAGTGGAGAGAGTGGTATGGCGATGTACCCAAAGTGAACTGGTCAAAGAGGAAGATATACAAGGGCGGTACCGACTATTGTTATTGTGTGAATTTTTAGAAACTTTAATATACATGATGCATGATTGAATGTTTAGGCTTAGGCAGATAGTGACACATGGGTCCCGTTTATTAATCTCACATTTAATTCTATGCCAAGCTTTTGCAACATGTGTGAATTGAGAATGAATCAACTTTTAATATATGATGCGGAAAATGCAAATGATCCGTAGACCCCACAAGTCATACAAATGTTTCATGATGTATAAAGTCTATATATGGACATTCTAATTTAAAGATCAAATAAAATATCCACTAATAAGAAACCGGTTTAAAATGAATATAACATATTTTGCATAGAAAATTGATCTCTTTGTTAATTTCATTGCTCAAATAAACAATACGTTGCAGAGAGAAAAATATATATATTTTATGCCAAAAGAATATTAAACAATCAAAATATGAACACCAAAATAATAAAAATAATAATTTTCTAATTCTCAATCAAAATTCTAGATATAATATTATTGCATTTGAATTTAACTCTAATCAATAATGAATTATTCAATTAATTTATACATAGTAAGTCAATTTATGGTGTAACATTCTTTCCCCCTAATTGAGAATTTCGTCCCCGAAATTCTTTTATACTTAATTTCAAACAAAATTTAAAATATCAAACAAATAGCAACAACTAAAATTTTCAGATTAGAAATTAATTTTTAATTCAACATATCAAAACACTACAAACAATAACAATATCAATCACAACAAGAAATTAGTATTATTATTAATTTTTATCAATTTAAACTTAGAACACAAAAATTAGTATGTTTTATCAAACAACCCTTAGACTAACCCCTCTCGCACGTCCTACAAGTCTGGTTAGATTGGTAAACCTTTCTCTGATACCACATGTGACACCCCGTCGCATCCCGTGTCTGGACGACACACGATGGAGTGTCCGCCGCGGATGCCAGCAGCACCCGCAAGGCTTAACTAAGTCTGATTACTAATTCAATCTAATTATACACAATTATTAAACATATTAAATCTAAATTTAAAGATATTTATTTAAATGTAATATAAATTCTATAATAATTTGGTTAACAGACTGGTTCATGAAGGTTGCTAACCATAGATCCAATGGTCTGCTACTCGTCTCGCTGTCCAGCACTCGATCTCAAACCTGGAACACACAACCATTGTGGAAACAATGCAAAAGCAAAGAATGAGATAAATATAATTTATCTCAGTGCGGTTTTTAGTTCCAGTCACACGAATCTTATTGATACATGTTCAGGAACTAACTACCGTACCAAGTTAAAATAATAAGTATATAAGTATACAAACAAATACAGAGACAAACTAATTAACAAATGCAATGCAGAGGAGCACGACTACTTATTCAATTTGCAATTCAAATACAATTTAATATTTCAAAAGCCGGCTCAAATCTGGACAACTATCTAATGCAAGTCTGGTAATCATAAGTCACGATCATAGATCAATCAGTTGTCCCTCCCCAAACTCAGGAGGATCAGGACCAATTTCAGATTTCAGATACAATTTAGACAATCTGATAATAAAAAAATACTACAAGCCGAGAACACTACCAGATCCGGAATATAAGCGCTTACTTCACGGTGTACAGCCAGGTCTGGGCGCGACCCAAACCCCCGTACAAAAGAAATGAGTGTCTATTCAATTGCACAAGCAGTACATATAACAATTTCAATTTCAGATTACCAAGTGGAAACCATTCAATATGCATATAACAACAATAATAATAAACAAATGATAAATGTGCAAATATGCCACATGAATTTTCAACAGTTTCAAATATGCAAATGCAAGCACAGTTCAGTCCTGAAAATGCAAATTAAAATTCGTGTGAAATCCGCACCTGTAAGCAAGAGTAGTAGCAAGCAAGACAAAACAATCCTAGTAATCCTCAGCCATATTGGCTACCCTAGTTCCAGCTCATTACCGATCAACTCTAAACAACAGAAATAATAATTCTAAGTTCTTATTTTAAATTATAAATAAAGCTTTTACTCAAATTAGTATCTAAATATTTTATATCAATGGTCAGCTTTATGAAGGTGTGCAATACTATAATATTCTTGTTGTACAAAAGTACGGCCAATCATTTGATTCAGTAAAATTCAATTTGACAATTTATCAACATAAGCTCAACAAGTTTCCAAAAATTATCAAGATCTGTTGTACCGTAATTTTTAAGCAAACTATCACATGATAATTATTCGAAATATAAGTAGCTTGTAAAAATTTCACGGAAATCCAACCATTTGAGAAATTTCAATTTTTATTCAAAGTTTTTAGAAACAAAATCCAAGAAAAAGGAATAATAGACGAAGAGGTTACAAATATATACCTTATGTTAATTATGAATTTCACTTGTGTACCACCGCTTCATACCAGCCCCTAAACCATTTCCGTTTCTTCCTCTTGGCACCAGTCATAAGGGATTTGGAGAGAGATTAAAAAAATAGTGGAGAGAGTGGTATGGCGATGTACCCAAAGTGAACTGGTCAAAGAGGAAGATATACAAGGGCGGTACCGACTATTGTTATTGTGTGAATTTTTAGAAACTTTAATATACATGATGCATGATTGAATGTTTAGGCTTAGGCAGATAGTGACACATGGGTCCCGTTTATTAATCTCACATTTAATTCTATGCCAAGCTTTTGCAACATGTGTGAATTGAGAATGAATCAACTTTTAATATATGATGCGGAAAATGCAAATGATCCGTAGACCCCACAAGTCATACAAATGTTTCATGATGTATAAAGTCTATATATGGACATTCTAATTTAAAGATCAAATAAAATATCCACTAATAAGAAACCGGTTTAAAATGAATATAACATATTTTGCATAGAAAATTGATCTCTTTGTTAATTTCATTGCTCAAATAAACAATACGTTGCAGAGAGAAAAATATATATTTTATGCCAAAAGAATATTAAACAATCAAAATATGAACACCAAAATAATAAAAATAATAATTTTCTAATTCTCAATCAAAATTCTAGATATAATATTATTGCATTTGAATTTAACTCTAATCAATAATGAATTATTCAATTAATTTATACATAGTAAGTCAATTTATGGTGTAACATCAATTAACATATAACTGACTACTATTAAAAAGAAAATATTTGCTGGAATAACCTCTAAGGACTTGTTTAATAAATCAAGAATAACACAAGATTAGTATTATTCATAGTAAAATAAAGCCAATAAAAATTTACTAATAAGATCAATTAGTCGGCCAATGAGTCAAATATGATAACCAAAAACGTCAGGAAGGTAGGTGCTGTGAGTACTATTATGCGGCAAGAACCCCAAATCATGTTAAGTCCGATTAATCGGCTGCAATATTCAATTAAATTGTTTCAATCGACTGTGCAAAATTAGAAATTTAAATTGTGTAGTTTAATTAGTCAAACATATAAACAAATTTACGATGATTTTTTGTCTTGATATAGATTGTAGTTCTGTGAATTTTATATAATAAATATGTAATTATATTTGTCAGCAAATATTTTTTACTTAAAGAATTATTATTTAGTATTTACATAAAAAATCAATATGAGTACATAATTTTCTACAAATTTCCGTTTAATAGCTAGCAAAAAAAAAAAAAACTACTCATTCTGGCGACATCTTGTTCGTTCATCAAACGCATTCTTTTTTTACAACAAGAATAATGGGTGAATAGTCTTATTCGGGCAGAATTTTGTGTAATTCTTGCATAATCCAGGAGAGAGAAAGATACTATTTGGCAAAGCGCTAGTTAGAATGGTGAAATGGTAGATTCCTTATTGTAACAATAAAGATGAAATTACTAATGCTCGTTGTCACAGCAGTAATGGTTGTTATAACAACGACAATGATATAATAAACAAGAAAAATTTTGCACTGAACTAATTCTTACATTGAATCGAAATTCAGACTATTATTTAAAATTATGAACGATTTAATTTGATCAACGTTCAAGCCCAGTTGAAAATTTTAGTTCATCGTATACTATCTCAATAATATAATAGCAGTATTTTAAACCTAATCTAATATTTTCATCAAGGATACATGTGTGCATTTTAATATTCTAACCTTTACGAATGAATACGAGAGCTCAAATGAAAAGGTTAAAAAAATAATAATTTGTCCATATACGCTAGTTTGTAAGAGAGGAAACCCAAACCGTCCAGCGTATATATTGCAGACTCGGACGCTACGTATAAAACGGGAGTGGATCCGGACAACAATCAAAATGATTCGAACAACATCTATTAAGTGTTATAGACAAAAATATTCCCATCATCTACCAATTAAAGATTCCATTATATTTAATTCTCTAATATTATCATAATAGCTTTCTTTAATTGTGCTTTCCTTATTAAAAATTTATTTGTTCCATCAAATGAGCTTCTGTTGATGTTAGAATATAATAAATTTCTATTACAGAAACCTATATTTGGTTTGATATCCAATATCTTTTGTGTTATTATCAAAACATATATCAATAGACGTTCCACTCACCTACTGTAGTTAGCACTATTGAAGAACAGTTATCCCATCTGGGCCGTTGGTTTCCTGCGGTTCCTTCTGTCCGTTCGATTATCTTCCTTCCGATTGTCTGATTGGAGATTTTTTAGTCTCTTCGTATCGATCTAGGTTGTCCGATTAGATTGATCTGAACCCTCCAATGACTTCCTTCGAGAGTCTTCTCCGAATATGCTCGAGATTCCCTTTCTCTCTCCCATTCTCTTTCTCAGTCTCTCGCTGCTACATCCGACGGACTGGGCAGAGAGCATTTCTCATGTGGTTTGCGTACGGACGGATTCCGGTGGCTGCTCTTGGTCTTCCGCTTTTCCTTCTCATCCTCTCTCGGTGTTCGGCACGGTGTAAGAGATGTTTCCTTCTTGATTGTCGCGTGCACCTGTTTTTCTAGACCTCCACTTTGCTGTTCTTGCATCTCTTCTTTGGTTTCCGTAGTCTTCGCGCAGAAAAGAACATTAGCAACAATAGACAACATCTTTAGGTTTTGGGTCAGACCCCCTTTTATCAAAGCTTCTTCTCTTTCCTTTTGGTTTCTCTTTCTTTGATTTGTATTTGCGTTTACAAATTTCTCCTTTTTATCATTGTTTCTTGCTTACTGATTTTTCTTTCTCTTAAATTTTCGAAGAATTTTTCTTCCTTTTGTTCTTCATTTTGGATGAGGTTACCTTTTCTTTTAATTTTTTTTTCAGTTTTGAGGTTGATTGGCGTTGTCCTCCTAATTATTAAAGTTTGGTATGTTATCGATTGATAATTTTGGATAGGTTCATTTAGCAATGGTTATAGATCTTTCTGTAAAAATATGCAACATCTACCTTCTTTTGTAAGTTTGTATTTCTTTATTTCGATTTGAGTTTTACTTTTAATGCTGATCGACTTTTTTTCTCTGATATTTGCAGGTTGCTTGAATGGAAATTGAGAGGTTGTTGTCAGGTCGCTAATGTTTTGTAGATGTTACTGTGTAGAAAACGTTGGTCTGGCATCAATTTAAGATGGTTCTGGCAGCTATGCATCGATAAAAGGACAAGGGAATCAGAGTATGTATTCCCTTCAACAACCTTTGTAATTAGTAGATCATTCCTTGGTTAACATTCTCTTTTTTCTTTTAATATTTTTGTTGGTTTCTCTTTATTTTGTAATCTTTTTAGTCTTGCATCCTACAATTTGGCCTCGATTTTTCACTGATCGTGTTGGTTTCTTTATCAATTGCAGGTTCTTTCAATGGGGACATATGGATTTTTGTCGAGTCGTTGGTGCCTCTTCACCTTATCGCCATCGGTGCTGTTCTCTTCATGTGATTTCTTTTTATCTAGGTTTGTTCTTTATTGTCTTTTTCGTTTTTTTTTTTGCGCTCTTTTTGTATGTTTTTGGTTCCTCATCCTAATTAAGGGTCAAGGCATGATCGATCTGGTTACTTACAGCTATACAAATTTTATATGACAAAGTCCTGTAAAATTTTCATGTGATTTGAAAAGGAGAGGCCTCAATTTTAGGTATTTTTCTTTTAAAAAATTACAATCATGATGCCATGTGGATTGTATAATTTAAAGTATTGTAGTTTTCTGGTGTGGTTTCGAAGGATGATGAAAAGTTTAAGGTATTATTGATGAGATGATTTTATATACATATTTTGGTAGGATTTTGACTCCAAACTAAACCATTTGACTTGAGTTAGGTTAATTAGGGTCATTTTAATTAGGTTTTTGTGTCAAGAATGAGTTACTACCATAAATCCTACTTTAATGCAGATTTTGGACAAAAACATGGCTTGGATGAATCAATGATGATGTAGAGCTCCTCGTAAGCTTTCCGCTGGTTTTTAAATCACCTCAAACGGAGTCCGGATGAAGGAGATATGGGCAAAACAGTAACAGTGCGCAGTGCTGAAATTTCCAAACGAACCGTCTGAAAATTCAGACGGACCGTTTGACTTTCGCAGGAAAAACTGCTATTTTCAGCCAGATTTCAGACGGTCCGTCTGGAGGCTCAAACGGTCCGTCTGGAACCTTCCAGAAATAGCAGAAAGTGCCCGATTTGGTGGTTATTCTTGGTGGGGTGGTTATTTTCGACTCCCAACACGTCCAGAACAAACCTCATGCGTCTCTAAACAATTCCAATGCCTATTTAAGAGGACTTTGAGGAGATTAAGAGGATACAAGGTCATGCAAGGCCAAACAAGCCCATACAAAGCCATACAAGGGCATACAAGGTGGTGTTTTAGATCCAAGGTCAAAGTTTAGGGTTAGCCATAGAAGCACCCGAGAGATTAGTCTCAAGTCCAGATTGTGGCAGCGTTAGACGGGTCGTGTGCGACAGCAACGAGTCGTTTAGAAGGGGATTTCGACAAATTCAAGGGAAAGCAAGGGCAATTGGTTGTAACTTCTCTTATTTCTCATTTTCTCTTGTTTGTTCGATGTCTTTGAGTTGTTGATTTGTTATTCTAGGGTTAAAATAAACGAAGAGTTCACCAAAGAATTGAGCCAAGAAAGATGTCTTAGGAAAAATCGATGTGATGGAAGACAACAAAATGCTTATCAAGTATCACATCCAAATCGAGCCAAGAAAGATGACATCCAAAAAAGAACACACCAAACATATTTTAAGGCGTCCGCTCAACCACTTTTGGGAGAACTATGATGCGTTGAGAGGGAGAAAAGTGAAGATAAGATGAGCAAATACAAGGTGGTCAAGCTTGTGACCTAAAACAAGCGCTTCTTAGGAGGCAACCCAAGGCCAAAATTTCAGTTTCGTCAATTAGTTTAGTTTAGTTTAGATTTAGTTAGTTATAACTCATTGATCTTTGTTGTTGTTTTCAGATTTTAGATGAGAATACATGCTTTTAGAAGCACAATGTTCGAGTCATGCAAGTGTCAAAAAGGTCAAATGAACTTCAACGCAACATCTCAACACATGGAAGAAGAATGCGGGTTGATGAAAAATCGTACCATATGCAAGAGCTCAAGCTTGGGGGAATACACCACGAAGGAGCATATGAATCGTCTCAACCCAACATGTCTCAACACAGTGGAGAAACCATCCATACCCAAACCGAAACCATTCACCAAAACCAAAACCCTAACTGTTCTGTGAAAATCCGTAACCAAACGGTCCGTCTGAGCACCACAGACGAACCGTCTGACCTGAGAGCACGAATTTTCAGCAGAAAATCAAAACCAAATCATTCGGCCGAGACCTAACCTAATCCAATCCAATGGCTAGATTTCGAGTTTTCATTGGTTAGTCGACGAACCAAAATTTTTTGCTCAATTTAGTCATTTATCAAACCTTCACCTAAACCCAAACCCAAGGGGTAGAATCACACCAACCCTATGTGATTTGTACCCTCAAACCCAAACCACCCATCTCCACTACTTACAAGACATTCCTTCTCCAATGAGATGAACCTAAAGGCACCTTGAAGCACATTGACATATCAAAGCAAGCAAGGCTCATGTTGCTCGACTCAACCCTTCACAACCTCGACATTGATTTGATGAGTTTCTCTTTTTCTTTCTCTCTTTTAAGTTTTGTTTTCATTACATTGAGGACAATGTAAAGTTTTAAGCTTGGGGTGAGAATAGGGATTTGTATCTAGGATTTGCAATATAACTTCATATAGTTTGCATTTAGGTAAGTTAGGAAGATGCTTAACAAGTTCAAATATCGTGAATTGAATGAAATATTTAGGGAGTTTTAGAAAAAAAATTTCGATTTGAATTGTGGGTCATCTAATTGATCGACTAGCCCCTGTGACCTTCGGAAAGGAGTAGGTATTGTATCATAATCTATCTTGATTGAGACTTAAATTTGATGATTTGATAAGTAGTATAAATGACTTGACCAATTAGAAATCGGTAAACCAAGGCAACCACCAATTGAATTAACTTCCAAACTTTGTCAAGATCGATTCTACCGATCCAAATACATGTCAACTAAGGAAATGAACAATAAGTCTAGAGTCAAACAACCGCTGTTTTCAAATATTAAAAGTCGAAGATGTAAATACACACCCTTGTAAATAAATAAAAACACGTACAAAAAGGGGAACTAAAAAGCGGTGCTTTGCCATGGACATTGCGGGAAGCTATAGGTTATTGTGGATAGAAGAACATCCATAAATCATGGGTAAGAAACAGAAAGGCTCATGATATGTAAAAAAAAAGGTAAAAAAAAATAAGGAAAACCTTGCAATTAAATCCACCTTAATTTGGCTGACCTCTCCGCCGCGGGAAAAACGTCCTAAGCCCCGGGACAAACCCTAATAGTGTCAACCTAAAAACTTTGGAATAGAATGGGTGAGGAGTTGTACCCTTTTTTTCCGCCTCACTTTAGTTCGACTTCCAATGCGTTTTCAAAAATCAATAAAGCGGTTAATGTACTCGAAGACTTAGTTATGAAATAAACTGGTATGACATGTTATTTGTGTTGGTAGGGTGTGATCCCGAATCTCTTTGCCAAGTCAATTGTCAAACTTTGAAAAATCAACAAGTTTAGAATTTGAACAAGGTAAGTTATGGGCAATATTTACAAGCATCCTAGGTGTTTCATCCGTGGGGTAAGCGTGGGTCATTTGGGACAACTCAATTCAGTTTGAAAAAGATTTTAAAATTGTCTAAATGATTCAATCAAATCACGGTATTATTGCATGTTAGGAATTTTCATAACTTGTAAGTCTCAAGACATTGTTTTAGTTTAGAGCCAAACCATTCTTCTAAGATAAATATTTGCTTGGGGACAAGCAATGTTTAAGCATGGGGGAATTTGATGAGAATATTTTATATACATATTTTGGTAGGATTTTGACTCCAAACTAAACCATTTGACTTGAGTTACGTTAATTAGGGTCATTTTAATTAGGTTTTTATGTTAAGAATGAGTTACTACCATAATTCCTACTTTAATGCAGATTTTGGACAAAAACATGATCTGGATGAATCAATGATGATGTAGAGCTCCTCGTAAGCTTTCCACTGGTTTTTGAATCGCCTCAAACGGAGTCCGGATGAAGGAGATATGGGCAAAACAGTAACAGTGCGCAGTGCAGAAATTTCCAAACGGACCGTCTGAAAATTCAGACGGACCGTTTGACTTTCTCAGGAAAAACTGCTATTTTCAGCCAGATTTCAGTCGGTCCGTCTGGAGGCTCAAACGGTCCGTCTGGAACTTTCCAGAAATAGCAGAAAGTGCCCGATTTGGTGGTTATTCTTGGTGGGGTGGTTATTTTCGACTCCCAACACGTCCAGAACAAACCTCATGCGTCTCTAAACAATTCCAATGCCTATTTAAGAGAACTTTGAGGAGATTTTGAGCATACAAGGATATAGAAGGCTAGAGAAGCCCATACAAAGCCATACAAAGGGCATACAAGGTGTTTTTTTAGATCCAAGGTCAAAATTTAGGGTTAGCCATAGAAATATATGAGAGATTAGTCTCAAGTCCAGATTGTGGCAGCGTTAGACGGGTCGTGTGCGACAGCAACGAGTCGTTTAGAAGGAGATTTCGACAAATTCAAGGGATAGCAAGGGCAATTGGTTGTAACTTCTCTTATTTCTCATTTTTCTCTTGTTTGTTCGATGTCTTTGAGTTGTTGATTTGTTATTCTAGGGCTATGGTTGTAAACTCATTTGTTTAGTTGTTTATTTGCTTAGTTATTTCTTTATGTGTTTCTATCTTTCATGATTTAATTGATTATGTGATATCATTGATTGCTAGGGTAGAATTGATTATACCAAGTAGATTAAGGCCTTGTCTAGTATGGTAATAATAATCTATTCCTTTGTATGAATTGATTGACCAACTTGAGGATGGTAGTAGCTGATGAGTGAAACCAGGATTTAGTAGCCGATAGGTGAACCTTTCTCGCAACGATGGTTGTGAGATATCCTTCGAATTGAAAGATAGACTTAGAAAACTTAAGCCAATGGTGATGACCAAATCTTAGGATTTTTAAGGGAAGTAGTAGATTAACCTACGAAACTAGAACTGTAACGATGGTTAGTATCTGGTAACCTAGGATTATAATACGATTCCACACACATATTAGGAATAGCTAAGCGGTAAATAATTTCACGGCTCAAACGGACCGTCTGAGATATCAAACGGACCGTTTGGGAATTGAACTGAGCAGATTAAGTTGAAACCAGAAACCCTAGAATTCAGATTTGCTGATTATCTCCCGTTTAGTTCTAGTTTGACCTTGATTTTAGACTTAGGATTTGAACCCACCTTAGATTCTTTGAACACCCAAAACAATTGAACTCGTCTAGCTAATTAATTAAAGTAAAAGACCGATATTCCAACACCGTCTCTGTGGTTCGACCCTTAGCTTTACTACGATAGATTAAATCAGGTAAAACAAGGTTATATTTTGACCGATAATCCAATTTTTGATCGGGTGCAAACCTAGTCTCTGTGGTTCGTTTGGAAATTTCTGCACTGCGCACTGTTACTGTTTTGCCCATATCTCCTTCATCCAGACTCCGTTTGAGGCGATTTAAAAACCAGTGGAAAGCTTACGAGGAGCTCTACATCATCATTGATTCATCCAGATCATGTTTTTGTCCAAAATCTGTATTAAAGTAGGAATTATGGTAGTAACTCATTCTTAACATAAAAACCTAATTAAAATGACCCTAATTAACCTAACTCAAGTCAAATGGTTTAGTTTGGAGTCAAAATCCTACCAAAATATGTATATAAAATCATCTCATCAATTATCCTTTTCAAAAGATCTTCTAGAGAGTCCTTTTTTCTACTTTTCCTTCAATCAATTCATGACTCTGCTACTTTATTTTTTGGCAAATAATTTCTTCATGACAGACATATTTGTTGCATGATTAGGGATGTAGAGAGAGGTTTACTGACACTAAATCAGTATATATTTTGTACCTGCGATGTTTGGTCAGCCTCACTGTATGTTCTAAGCTAAAAATCAAACCCTTACTGTATGTTTGACATGTAAATTGAAATCGAAACATATACATATAAACAGATTAATATATGTATGTGTTTCAATTTCAATTTATATTTCAATATATATGTTTGATTTTGCTGGCCAGGATAGGCCATGGCAATTTATATGTCAAGAGTCAGTCAGATTAATATAATTTTGAACTTTTTATTTCATTCTGAGAAGTTTAAAATAGTTTTCTGTATATGATTAAGTTAACTCAAGTTAGGTTTGAATTGGTTGGTATAAAACTTAATGTACTACCTTGGATTGGATTGCTTATGCTTGGTACTGGCCACTGGGTCTAGGTAAACAGAAAATAGGTTGCTTTTTGGGTTAGAAGGAAATTGATGTTAGGGCTTTTATGTTTCTATTATTTTCGGTTTTGTACAAACATGTGGGTTACTGAACAATTTCTTTGTCAGTCAATTGTAATCTGATACAAAGGTGTCATTAGATCACCACTGGTTCTGTACCTCCCTGATGCTTTTTGAGCATCATCGATCAATTGATGTTAGAAGCTGAGGGATCGCTGCCGAGATGTTGTCATTAGATCACCACTGGTTCTGCACCTCCCCGTCGCCTGCACCTCTTCTCTGTCTGCATTTTATTCAGGCCAGTTTTTATTTTCTATTTTGTATTTTTGTTCTACAGGTGTCTGATTAGATGAAGCTCATAGTGCGACGATGTTCACTTTTTTGTGGCTTCTCTCGGCTTTGTGTTATTTGATGTCAATTGATTTTATTTTTGTTTTCTTTTGTAGGAGATCGATCATGGAGCATTGTGTTCAGGTGTATACCTATCTAATTGAAATTTTGTTTATGTCTGTAAGTTTAGTTCTGTCAGATCATGTTTGAAGGCTTATTATATATGAATAAGTTTCCCAACCAAAGTACAGCAATAAATAGTTGAACAACCGAAATATGATGTCTAATGTTGTAGTATTATTTGCTTCTAATAATTTTTAGTCTTTTAGTATTACACATAGATGATATATTGACATGAATAACTCAATGAGCGTGGAGTATTAATGCAAGATTGGTCAGGTGCTATGGCAGTATTAGCTTAGGTGTCTTATTTTTTTCGCGTGTATTTATCGTTCTAATATTTGATTCGAAACTATTTTAGCAAGGATTCTGATATTGACAAAGCTAACATGTCAGTGTAGAATCAGATTTCGTTCAAAGGGTAAAGTAGTCAATATTTGATCTCATCTTCAACTAGCATCGTGGCTAGCATTAAAAGAGGATCAAAAGGAGCAAGTAGAGAAAGGTAAAAAACTGCAATGAAGAGTGAACGAGCCTCACATAAAATTTTAAGATGTCTTTTATCCCTGAACTTCAAAATTATTTTGTTTTTATCATTATTGACACAATCATTCATCTTTTTTTTTATTTCATTTTATTATCTTATTTCTTACATTTTATCACAGGAAAGAAGAAGGCAGAGCAAGAGATGGGAAAGAAGTATAGGTGTTTCAATTTTTTTTACCTAAATGAAGAAGCTTCAAATGTCATAACATATATTAGTTTTATTCCATTTTTCGGCCTTTTTGATTTGCATCAAGATATTAGAACTATAATTATCTTTCACCAATGTGCACAATTCTCTCATGTTTACAAATGGGTTAGTAGAAAAAAACGCTTTTTTAATTGTTGATCCCTTTCTAATTATCTTCACATCAACTCTATGCTTACCATGGATGTGTACAATCCTTTCATGTTTACAAATGAGATAAAATTTCTTTATTGTACCAGTATTGAAGATGGATTTGGTACCAAACTGGTACCTGACACTTTTTTATTTTTGCATTATAATCTGATTTGGAATTATGCTTCTTCCATTCTTTTCAATATATGCTGGAAAATTAATTATATTTTTATTCACCTTATGGGCTGAGCACAAGAGAAATGAGATGTTCAGTGGAAGTGGCAGAAGGGTAAAAATCCAAGTAATTCTTTTAGTATTACTTTTGATACTGATGAACATGCCGGTGATGTAGCTATAGACAATGACATTAAAGTTTGAATACAGATAGTTATTGAGTTTTATTTTCACAGGTTCTCTCCATGGTTTTTTTTTCTGTTCAACAACTATTTGTGGAAATCTAAGCACATTGATATTTGTCTTTATGTTTTTTTTTTTTTTTTTGCTGCTCAACAAGGGATGTGTAAAGGGAGCTTTTATTGTGATAATTTTGTGAGCCAGTTGTCACCAATTTAAATTGATTTAGATTTTTAGGTAGTTTTCTTTTCTTTTGCAAACTGAAAGGTTAAAATTGAGCATCAGTTTTTTTTTTTTTTGCTTAGATTTAAATTTAAGTGCTGATTTTTTTTTGGGGGGCTTGGTGGAGATATCAAATTGCTTCGGATTTTTGTGGTCGAAATTAGGCCATTTTAAATTTGGTGTTATTTTATGTTCCATCCACTATTACCCTTGCTCAGATTTTTATTATTAATAATTTCAGCTTATAATGATACATCTGGATACAATTATAGTAGCATGTTCATGTCTGATTACCATTTTGTTATGTTCTGACCTAGCTGAGTATGCTCGCTAGGTGAGTAAATAATTTTTTTCTGGGCAATGAAGAAGATGGTGGCAACAAGGATAAGATTTGGAACATAACAGTACCTAACCCCACATGATAAAGAGGCCCAATCTAACGTGATTCATTGAATTTTCAACATGAAAATACTTAGTAAGCTCATTATAGAATATTTGCTTTAGAATGTATGGTTAAATTAACCATTTTTTAAGCTGTTCATGGATAAAAGAACATTTTTATGTTTATGACCCAATTTTTTATTGTTTGAGAAAAAGTATATTTCGCACATTTTAGACATTTAGATGTGTAATTAGTACTGATAATTTACTATTGTTGAATGCTCCATATTCAAAGTAATACCATGGACGTACTAAACCCAATATAATTTTTATTTAAATGCTCCATGCCATTGCTTTTAGAAAAAGTTGTAACGAAAAAATAGATCGCGCAACGCATCCCAAGTCAAAAAAACAAACTACGAAAGTACGAATCCATAGCAGCTCAGTTTCCACACGTTACAGTCAAATAAACAACCCCTTTATTCTTGAAAAAAAATAATAATAAATAAACAACCTATTTAAATCCTGGCACATAAATCCCAAGTCCCAACACTACCCTTCTGCTACCCCACTCAAACAAGACAAATCTAAAGAAAAAAACCAAACAGGAAAAAAGAAAAACAAAATTACTACCAGCAAATTGAAAAAGTAACCGATCCAAATATATGGTAGGGTTAAAAAAGAAAAAAACGACTATGGTGGTCCCTCATAGTTTATTTCATGCATAGGTAGTGGTGCAGAGGCATAATTTTTTAAGGCAAAAATGATGTTAGTCCTTGCAATTGGGCACGAATAATACATACATACATATGATTGTGCTACTACATTTTATTTAAATATTTTTTGGTGATATGTTTTAAGTTAAATATTCAGTTTCATGATATCATTTTATCTAAAAAAATTATAATTAATGGTTACAATATTACAAATATTATTGACTTCAAAATAGAAAAATAAACAGTTCACTGTGTACCTTCTTGCGTGAAATTTGATGACATAATCCTAAATATAACTTGATTTTTTTTCTTTATTCTTCGAATTTCTAAATTTGATGACTTCATTCTATGGTTAAAGAAATATAATTTTTTAACTGTTTCCAAGCCTTTGCAAATTTAACAATGCGCGACACCAATTTATTAACAACTATACTATCATTATAATAAGAATAATTTTTTTTTCATATTTACAATGCGCAACACCATTTTATTAAATTTTTTTTATCGATCTACAAACAATAGCTAAAAAAATAGATCGCGCAACGCGCGAATGTCCACTAGTTTTATGTTATATTGGACATTTTATTTTGTCAAAGATCATAAGAATGTATATCACTTACATGACATAATAGTTACAAATGAAAAAAAAAATGTATACATCTTTTTTACATTCATATTACTATTTAAATAGAAATATTTGAAATAAAGGTAATTCAAAAACTAATTAAAATAGTAATTTTTGGCTGACAAGTAAAATATTAAAACTTCTCTTGCCTGAAAAGGAATTATTATTTAAAGAAAGAAACGAGGAAAAAAAATGAAGATTGTTATATATATAAGGGTAGTATCGGCAATTTAAAAAAATTATGTTGTGCCGATCATCTCGAGTGTTGCCCGGATCAACGCCCGTATAAAACGCAGGAAAGATGAGCAACACAGTCGTGGCACTTGACCCGCCAGGCCGCCACTTATTGCGTGATGCGTGTGTAAGATCCCATGTGCCTATTCTAAATGCGGCTATTGTGCAACAGTCTGTTTTCCTCACATAAAAATCAGTAAATCACTTGTTTCAACATTCCACAAGGTAAGAAATGCAGCATTGTATCCGAGCTCGCATGTGAATTGATGGCAAGATTCATGAGGGTGTGTTTGGCAACAACGCCGAACTAGCAGTTCTCGAACAACTTTAGTTCGCGAGTGTCAAACAACTCATGAACTGGGCCGAACAAAGAATTGTGGACTTGTTCTTAGTTTCTAGATTTTGGAAAACTAGAGAAGTTGTTCGTGAACAAGATGTTCATCTCTTGTTCACCATGCTGTCAGGCAATTTCCCTTTTATAATGGTCCCATGATATCTTCCCCACAAATCAAAAAAATCTTGGTCTGCCTATAGTTTCATAACTGAAAAATCAAGGGCTGCTAAAGGCCGCCGCCCGCCAAGTCGCCAACCCTCACGACCATAATAATATTTTAATAATGCAAGTAAAAAGAAAAATAAGAAGAAAAGAGGCCAGCATGCTTTACTGATGCAAGAATTGTAGCATATCAACTGACATATAAACTGTTTAAATTTTGATTTTATGTCCAAACGATTCCATTCAAGATACTCAATGTGTTCTCAATTTTAAATTCTTGCAGACATATATCACAATTTAAAAAATATATATTTAACATGTTTCATGAATTTTTAAAAGATGACTCTTTTTTACCTGCCAGCAGTTTTATTTTTTATTCTTTTAGTTTTTACCATCCAAAAAAATAGTGAATTTCTACAATATTAAAATTTAGCTTGCTGCAATGTTGAATCGACTGTTCGGACATATAAAAATAAAATAAAATCAAAACTTCGACAGTTAGATGCTAGTACGTCTAATATTTAGACTTTAGACTAAAATAAATGGAAAAACAAAAATATATGGAACGAGACTAATATTTTGGGAAAAGAATATAAAAAGGAAGCAAATAAGCATAGGACAAGGAACATCCTTTCAGAACCAAGCAAATCGTTTGCCAAGCATCACTCTTAATGATCCAAAAATTACAAAGGATGATAAGAAAAACTATCTTCTTTCCTCTTTATAATCCTAAATTGACTAATATACCATTGCTCGTGCCCCCACCAACAATGTTCACTCAAAACCGATCAAAGTTGGAAACTAAAAAATTGAATTATATACATATACACAAACTGACTAAAAATGATAAGACTGTTACCCAAAAAAATGCCAGTTCCCTTCCACTAAGCAATGTATTTCCTACATATGTATATATATATATCTTCTCTACTAAGCTAAACTTTCTACAAAACCTACAGAGAAACAACTGTATCTGTATCTGGTCGATGCCCTTTTGGATAGACCAACAGGGAGTCCACACAAAGTCCCCCTTTTGTATGGGTGCAATCAATCTGAGTCATGGAAAATTTCAATTTTACTGGTTCCATCGATTCACTTGGAACAGTAAAATCACCTATATGGTAAAGAATCCAATTACCAGGTTCCTCGAGGTGATACAAAGAGGTGGCTTGCTGGCCATCCAAGGTGGAGAGGTGGAATCGAACAGGTTTGATGTCCCACCCATGAACATTTTCGGCGCTCCAAATCCTGCGGCCTAGGCGCTTTGAAGGTTTGCCTAAATGGAGTCGAAAATAGAGGCTGTATGAACCAGCCTGAAATAAGAAATCAATCTCACCAACCACCTCGAACCACCAGATTTGTTGGAGATATGCAACTGAGTGAAATCTGAAACAAAACATTAAAAAATTAAAGTCGTCTAATTAACTTATTATGTTTACTAGAATTTCTGAAAGAAAATGCAAAATTTGTGCCTTACTCAATTTCAACGTGTAAAAGAAGAAGGTATTTTGTCCCTTACATGACAATTTCAACATGTAAAAAGAGGTATCCCATTCACATGGTAACCACAGAACTGATATTTACATCCAAATTCTAAAGATAGCAGGAAGCTAAACAATTTTTATTAAAATAATTGTCACTGTCAAGTGTCATGTGTCATGCTCAACACGCGGGGACATAAACGTTAAGGCTAAAATGACTTCGTCAAGGAAGCAACCACATGTTGTTAGCCCACTTAATTACTAAGCAAACAAATACATGACTAAAATTATTTTATAATAAAATATTTATACCCACTCAAGAGGAAACAGGGACAATTTAAAATAAAGAAAAATCAAAGCAAACAAACCAGACATTTCAAAATGACCAAGTCATCAGAATTCAAGGTCATGATCCATGGAGAAATCCAGAAGATGAAGGAAATTACTTTCAAACTTTTAAAAACAACAGGAGAAAACTATAGGCACACTAGTTTTATGGTACCTAGCTTTAACAAATCAATTTGACTCTCTAGAACTGTAAAACAAATCTAAAACTAAAACTGTAAAACAAATGCTAATGATACTCAATAGAAAGTTTGCAAACATGGTATTAAAATATTTACAAGGAAAAAACCGGAAAATTCAGTTACATTCATAGAATATATAATAATGTGCCACTTGAAGAAGATTTATATATTATCCTGGTAAGTCAAAGTGTCGAACCTAAAACAGCTTCATACAACGTTCAAGACATCATAGTTAAATTACTAGCAAATTAATTCTAACAGAAAACTGTTCTACTTCCAAGGTGCTGGATGAATTATAGGGCTAAGGATGTAAAAGAGGGTAATTCAATGAGTTTTTATTTACCTTGATTCCTCAGTTGGAATATAATTCCAATATCTTCTATCATCAATTCCAGTAATTACCATAGCTCTTGAAGATATTGCCATACATAACCCACCCTTCGATTTTTCCAGCCAGAACTCCTGTTAATAAAGGCTAATTGGATTAAAAATTCAGAATATTTGCATAATAATTAATGAAAAAAAGAAACACTTTAGCAATAACTACTTTTTCATTTAAGAAAATTAAGAAAATCCCTAGTATGGGACATATTAATGGAAATTCCCACGACTAAAAATGAAATATGTTTCAGTAGAAGAAATTTTGCCTCCTAATTCAAACAACGCCTATGACAAAATGAAACATATTTTAAAATTTCATACCTGAATTTACTTCTATTTTCTTTTAAACTAAACCTTGAAACACCCTCAAGAAGTTTCTAATACAAATTTTAGGAACCCAATATACTCCCAAATAAATTTCTTAAAATAATAAAAAAAAAAGAAACCCAATTACCTTCCTGCCTCCTCCATCAAACGGATGTGGTCGACAAAGCATAGCATAAATCTCCTTCTTACTCAACCAACCTCTCTTCTCACCTTCTCCTTCCTCTCCCGACTCAATCAACCTCATCAAATACTCGTAATTCGTCGGCAATTTCGTTTCCCAAACAAAATCAGCCGATGCAGCGCCTCTAAACGCGCGATTCAATCGCGCCACGCTGCAGATCTCCGGCGCATCGAGGTAGAGCAACACCGCGGCCACGCAGCTCTCAGGCATGTCGCCTAGGCCTGAATCGCCATAGCTGACCTCTCCATCAGGCCCCATTATGCTCGAAACCCCCGCCCCCATTGGAGAGGGAGAGAAGAAAACCTCGATGTGGTTTCTCACTTCTTCTCTCTTCTCCTTTTTCTTTTCGCCTATTAGATCTTTGCTTTTTATGAAATCTTTTTACTGGTTTTCAATTTGGTTGCGTTTGAAACGGGGAAGCAGAGGTCAAGAGGGGGCAAAGAAAAGGATCGAGATTTTTCTTATTTAAATTTTTTTTTTATTGTTTTTGGGTGTGAGATGGAGACGGGAGAGATTTTGTGTTATGCGAAAATCCATTATTATCTATTGAAGTCCGGGAGTATTTGAATTTTGACCAAATCAGAAGGGAGATAATTCTCATTTCTTTTTGTAAATTGTGTGAAGTTACGGAAATACCCCTGTAGTTCGTTAAATAGGAATTATGGAGCCGGGCTGGGAAACAGCAAAGAACAGCGTGTGTTTACCATCTGCACAAGTTAAAGACTATTTTGTACAATAATTCAGACTTTAGACAAAAACATGGCTATCTGAGAAATGAGAATTTGTTGTAGTTAGGAGGCTGCTTTTCTTTTTGACTTCATGAATGGAACAACAATGGGTAGGTTCCATTAGACCATTACTTCCGTAGTAAGTTTGTAATTGTTTCAAAAAAGAAAAGAACATTTTTAGTTACGAATTGCACACCTGTGCTAATGGAATTTTATGCACCATAGTAACTTTTCAGACTTCACTTCGAAAAATAATATCTAACATAAATATTAAATTTTTTTAAGAAGACAATTTTTATACAAAACATAAAATTTACTATGCAATTTTTTTAAAAAAAATCTGGTTCTGGAATTTTTTAACCCTAAATTGGTCTTTGAATTAAAAAAAAAGACAATAATGATCCTTAGACTTTTAATTACACTAAATTAATCCTTAACTTATTGGTTCTTCAACTTCTCTTAAACTAAGTTGATCATTCCAACTTAGAAGCCTTTTCTACTTTAATTTAGTGCAAATATAAGGAAATAATTTCGTCATCATCTTTTGAAAGTTCACGTTCAACTTGACTTTTTTTGTTTATGTTTAAAAGCTAAATTGGCGAAATCGAAAGTTCAGGGATCAAGTTGCTTTTTTTAGAAAGCTCATCGATCAAAACCTGAATTTTTCCTTTTAAAGACAAACAAATCTTTTGCAATGCATTATAAATTTCTACAATAGAGATTAACATGATATATTAGGGATTCAAAGGCGAGAAGAGTTACATTATCTTAAAAGTTTCATATCCTAAATACACCAAACACAACATTTTTTTTATTAAAAAAATAAAAAGACAAATGTGAGAACACATGAGGAGAGAGAAGTAAAATCGAGACAATTAAAAATATAAGTAATAATAATGTTTACAAATTTAATCATCTTTGTAATGTATAGATTTTTTTTATTTAAAGAAATGTAAGAAAGCAAACGTGTCAAATCTTATCTAATGCGATTAATTCATTTGAATATTTCCTGTATGCAAAGATTTTTACGAATTTACCTTCGTCACTTGTAAAGGACAGAACCAACAGTTCAAAATCATTGATCAGTATTATTATATATAAAATAATTCCAGTAAGAAAAGAGTGTCACCTTAACTTTCCCCACAAGAAACTTTTCAAATATTATTAAATAAAGTAGTCAGGTACTAAAAACTACAAGCAATCTCTTCTTTATATATTATTAATTGAAATCCAAAAGACAATCAACGAATTATATATATATATATATATATATATATATAAAGTTCTATTTGTATTAGATAATAATAAAGAGACTGAAATATTAAAACTTATGGATTGTAATTGATTTAATTCGTTCGTTTTCAAACTCGTCTTGTCTGTAATAATGAACTAAAGAGTTTTTACTTTTATTAGCGCGATGATTAACATTTGTAGTTTTGATAATTAATATTAGAAATTTATGTGACGGAAATCACGCCATCAAAGCCTCTTTTTTAAGTCATCTAGTTAAGATATATTCTGGTTTCGACAATCACATGAGTATCCTTTTCTTCACATATACCTGAAAATAAAAAAAAATATATACCTGAAAATTATGAAGAACTCCTTGTGTCCTGTAAATCTGTAATGATACATTGTTTTTAATGTAGTTATTTTTTCTCCTCCTCACTTCCCGGGAATTACTTTCTTCGCACCTCAGTTTGGAGATCCACTTCCATTTGGACTAAAATGTCCTTCACACTCCTTAATGTTTTTTCTTAGACTATATTTCTACCAAAGATATTTGAGTCATTTTTAAATTAAAAAAAGGAAGTGGATCTCTTAAGAGGGGAGCGTTTGAAGCAATTCTCTCACTCCCTGTGTCCTACACATAATTAGGGGCCGATGTCTATTTAATATTATATTTAAACTCTTTATCTTGCAGTTTCTCTCAATGAGGGCGTCAACCGACACAATTTTAATATAACAGAGATATCTTCATTTCTGTATTTATTAAGAGTTAGTCTAACTTTTATTCTAGCTTTATCCTTTTAACTATTTAATTTTTTTTTAGTATTTAGCATTATCCATTGAAGTTAATATATAATGGACAGTTAATGAGTGATCAATAAATAAAATGATAATTTATATGTTCGGGTGACAGCTAAGATTCAACAGTACATATGGGGTCCTCATCTCTTTCCAATTTAGGCCTTGATCAAAATCTCATATTTTTAAAGTGGGATTTCTTCAGTTTATTTCGTTGAAAAATTCTTAATCAAACTGAACAAATTTGATGTCATTTGATTGGAATTTTTATATAATTAGATCTAACGAAATTCTGTGAAATCAATTGAATTAAAATGAAATAGAATCCCGCGTAAAAAAATATTTTGATCAGGGCCAAAAGTCTCGGTGTGCACTGTGATTCTGTGAAGATGGCTCGGAATTTACTGGAACAAGTTTAGCATGAATTCTTAAGTAAAAAATCGATGGCTCATAGCGTGTTGGAATTTTTCCTAGATAGGATAAGAACTCAGACGTATGAGGTTACATCCAAACTTCCTTCTTGAACAGTCTCAATCAATGATTATGATTTATGAAAATGCATGTTTGTGTTTTTTTTCCCTAAATCATCGATTAAAATTATTACTTGTATATCTGACCGCGCTCTCGTTTCCTTTTCGTCCTTGAAATTTTCTCTACTGTCATATTGAAGACTACGAAAATGACTTGTACCAATCACCAAACAATATTCTCATGGCCTGGCATTTTTCGTTTTATACTGCAAAAAAGAAAAAGAAAAAAAGAGGATTGGTAACCGCACATCACAAATGTTTGGTATTGTATGGATTTTTATGTCAGATTTGCAGAGTTTTAGATTCCAATATCCCTTTATTTATTTTTTCCCCCACTTATCCCTAAGAAAATAAATTAAAAGGGACTACATACCACACAATTTTAATTCAAGCTGTTCCAGGTTGGGAATGCGCCACATAAAATTCTGCACGACCTTGGCCTTCTACGTGACAAAACATGACACATGGAGATTAATTTCCCCAAGAAAATCTGATCGATTTGCTAGAACTATAATTTCTGTTTGAGAGGAGTTGCAAAGTTAGTTTAACTAGGTCTTCTAAAGTACCAATATATGGGTAATAAGCGGGCAATGCTTTCATCATGCACACTAAGAGTTTGGAACAAAAATAGACATCACCTATATATTGCTAAAGATATAATACACGTGACACACGCCGGTCCTTGTTGTATTCATTTTATGGTTTTATAATATGATTCAAAGCTGGTAGATTTGAACTCATGCTCTTTCTTTATCTATATCTAAAGTGTTATTTATTATTCTTTTCCTGAAATGGTGATCTTAAATTCTTAATATCACAACTTGTTTGGGACCATTCATATGTGCTCCTCATTTCTCTCTCTTGCCAATTATTCTGAGCTTGCTTTGATAGTGACTCTCCTATAGTCCTATTCCTAAAACCTGCATGAAAAATGACAAGACCTTGCAAGTTGCAACTTGTTTTTTTAACTCTCTTGTTAAGACAAAAATGACAAGGACATAAATTTCGTCTCACTTGAAAAAGGCCCAAGTTATGTTTGAGAGGGGCAGAGGGCCCGTGATAAAATCCATTAAGTTATCTAGAACTACGGTACCTAGTACCTACCAAGCCTGGCAACCTTATCTGTGCGATTTACTTGTTGGTTTCAGTGTTGTGCCAGCATATGCCAACCAACACCTGAAAGGTACAAAGCTGTTTCATTTAATTCCTGTCCAATTGCAGTGAGCAATCAAGGATTTGCCCAACTACCAGTTGAAGAACACCCACAATAGAACAGTCAAGGTATCACCAAACTAATTAGATTAGACATCTCACCTGTTTGGGTCCAATATTACATCCCACGGTGAGCGGGGTCAGCGTCCGAAATGGAGGTATATACTCGTTTAAAAGATATCCTAAAGGGGGGGGGGGGGGGAAATAACTTATATAAAACTAGTAAAAAATGCCCTCAACATGTAGGCAGATAAAAGAATAAAATAATTGATATTATTTTTGTTTTATATAGAACAATACATATTAGACAATAAAGATATATGGCTCAATCTACCAGCGATACAAGTAGATATCTTTCCTAAAAGTAAATTGTTTAAACACCACTTGACCATTTTCTAAAGAGTCTGATCTTTTATCTAGAAAAGAGTCTGATTTTTTATCTGAAATCAATATTAAATCAAATCAGATCGCACAAATCGATGATCCATGATATAAAGATTATTGCAAATGTTATGACCTTTTTTATGGATGTTTCTTTATGGACGCTTTTATAAGTAGTAGGGACTATAATAAATTGAAACAAAAAACTGTCCATTCCAAGACATGCCAACTGATATAAAATGAAACATAAGAAAATTAGCAGCAAATAGCCAAAAAGCAATCACAGAAGATGGAACATAAATTAACAAACTGTCAACCAGTAATTCATATTTTTTTCCTGACAGCAAACAAAAACTTCAATGCAAGGAAGTTAAAAAGATTCATTGCACTTAGCTTCCTAGGAGAAAATGTACAAGCTGGTTTAAACACTGAGTAATGACCATTCTTACGGAATCCTTCTAAGAGCCAAATACCTCCTTGCCACACACAGGACAAGTCTGCCAACCCAAAAAAAATAAATAAATAACATAGTAAATAAACTAATAAGTTTTATTATGATGGTCTAAGGCAATGCTGGTTACAAGTCACTGTGATATGGACTATGGAGCACCACAAACAGGCTTAATACTGAATCAGATGTAGTACCCATCCAAAATATTAGAACAGTACAGGCTACTAGTATATTCAGAAAGAGACATCTTGTGCTATTTATTAATCCTGACCTAACATAGGATGCAACAATTTTGATACAGGTCTGGTTCATTCTTATGTAAATATACGATATTTGGTTAAAAATATAAAAATCCTTGAATTTCCAAAGCAATAACATCAATGGAACTCCGTTTGGTCGTTGTGACTGATTTAAATGAACACTGAAAAAAGTAAACCAATAGGGGAATGTTACTGATGCCAAAAAAAAGTTACCTTGTTGATCTTGAGCCATTTAGTGACACAAGTGTTATGGTACTTGTGGTTACAAGGCAATATGATCAATTTCTCCTTGTTTTCATATTTCATACAACATATAACACACCTGCAAACAATACAAATATTACTGTATTCAAATAGAAAAGGAGAAAATAATCAACCAATGCATTCTTTAACAAAACCCATGTAGTTTCAAGATATTGAACATTAACACGAGTAAAATGACAAATCGTAATCTATCAATGGGAACTATACAGTATAGACTATACACTGTCAAAACCAGAATGCAATGTCTTGAAATATATATGCTAAATTATAAATAATCCAAACTTAGCACTGCATAAAACGTACTCTTCATGTTTATCCTTCCTGGAAAATAGTCCACCAGCTTTATAAGTTGATTTCGGTAAACGGGCTATCAATTTGTCAGACAAGCCTCTGCTTTGTGTACCAATTGTTTCTCCCAATTGTTGCAATTCCTTATAGATCAAAAGTTTACAAGATAAGTGGCATTTATGAGATGCTAAAAGAAAGAGGAGAACCAGCATGATTCATTGATGGATTAAAGATAACTCTTTACACAATGAAAAATTTGAAGTAAAATAAAAAAACAGTTCAGAATTAAATATGTTAGCAGAGAGTTAGAGAGGATTACAATTTAATTCATCGTTTATCCATAATTCTATATGTATTACAAATTTAATTGATTGTTGATTATAACTCAATATGATAAATCAATCAATATTTAAGCAAAGGGAACATACGTGTAGGGATTATTCATATGGGGTTGTCTCATTATCACCTTCTTAATAATATCGTTAAATGTCTTATAAAAAGCAGTGTTTACAATACCGTGCTGACCGAAATACTGGTAATACCGGGAACTAGAAAGAGTGACCGGAACAGTGGTATCCAGTTAAAGAGTCAAAATACCGGAAAATATCAGAAAATACAGGATTTCAATCAATGGCCGGTGGGGGTACTGGTACAGTATTCAAAACATTGATGAAAAGGCATCATAAAACACCATTAGCAGTGGCCTTTTTCCTGCAGATCTTCTGTTAATACTTGGAACTTATCTACACTGAAGCACATTTTGGATAATGCAGGGTGTTTATTCAAATTCCTCAGTACAAGCAGAAAATAGTTAAAAATTGCACAAAATTTGAACCTCATAAGTCATATTATCAGGGTCAATGTCATCATCTCTTGGAGCCTGCTCATTTACATTGCAAGAGATATGTCAGCACCTTTTGTTTTTTGCTTTTTTTTTTAAAAAAATAAAAAATAATATTTTTTGATGAAAAAGAAAGAACAACAATAGTGACAAGTAAAAAAAACAAAAGGAAAAGCAAAGAGAAACAAAAGAAAAGAAACCTGAACAGGTGTGCGGGCTGGAGTGCTTCTTGGGTGGGATGTGGTTGCCACCGTTGGCGCTCTTCCTAGAAATGAAAAGTTCATATTAATGATAAACAAATTAAACAACTAAGGCAAAAAATCATTATGTGAGAGGACTAGATTTACAACTGTCCTTATTATTTTCCCTTAGTAAAGTACCAAATTACCTTCCATCCCCTTTACTCATTGAAAATGAGTTGGATTCTCTAAGATGATTGATGTTTTTAATATACTATTCTATATTCTCACTCTTGAATCTGAAGCAATTTACAGAATTTCTTTCTTACTGTCTTGCTGATTCTTATTATCAGAAAATACACACTTCTATTATACTAACCAATTGTCCCCCCACCCCACAAACACACACATTAGAAATAGAAGGCTCAAATCCTGGCATTTCAGTTGCTTCTTTCAAGAAGTGATAGCAGGTACACTTTCCCTTTCTTTTCAGGAGGTTAGGCTATAGGATATTCTTCTCTGTTAGAAGAAGTGCCATCAAAAAATTGGGTTATGACCAAATATTTCTCTGCTAGAAGAAGCTAAGTGCCATAAAAAAATTGCATTTACCAGAGTGAGTTGAATTGTTAGCATCTAAAGAGATAGCAACAAGCTGGTTCTCCATATCTTGCAGCTCCTTAGCTATTGCTTCATCAATTGCTAATTGGGTATTCACATGCATGGATCTTGGTGCACGCTTATCCCTCAGATTTTGGTCTTGGAAAGAGCCAGATTGTAAATTTGCATTGGGGGTAGTTCTACTGGTGTTAGCTTGCCCATTCCTTTGAAATGATTCATACACTATTTCCTATTAAAATAGAAAAAAAATTAACACATAAAATGGGTCTTCTCTCCAAAAAAGAAAAAAATGAAAAAAGAAAAAAAGGAAAAAGTAAAAAAGAATTCTCTTTCTTTGATTGTTAAAGGAACATTTTTGAAACACTATTGAACTGATCAAATCAAATTTGATCGTAAATCAGTGAATCTGTTGATTTGTTCTCTATCTTTTACTCGCTATATGCAAAGACTGGGTTAGTATTTTGTATTATGCAAGAAATCTTTTTTCTTAAAGACAGAGAATTTAAGAAGGATTTGATCATATAGTAGATGATTTTTCATTGTTTTTCCATTTTTATTGGAGTGGATTTCATGGTGGACTTTCTTAATTTTAGTAATTGAATTGAGATTCTTTTCTCAAAGAATTATTATTTCCATGCCATTAGAGTACAATGCTTTGACAGAAACATGCAATAAATTGATTTGATTTTTGACTTCAATCATATCAACCTGTCTCTTTATTTATCCATTACCTAGGTTGCTAAACAAGAAGCTCAAATTGCATTTCACTATTTTCTTTGCCTTCTAGACTTGACATTCTAACAGAGTTGCGCATTACTAACATCAAGACGGCATATCTTAACAGCTAGGAGAGAACATAACATTCTGTATGTTTTCTCACATGACCAGTGAAAGATGCGACAGAATTTTAAGCATTTAGAATGGACATTATTGTTGGTAAAAATTAACTACCAAACAACATGGCTAACACTCACTAAGTTGGTGGACATAACATTTCCCTAAGCAAATGACTTGCCAAATTTCATTGACTAGAATTACAAGATGTCAATTTAACAATACTGGAAAAGGTGCATGACTGAAACGTTTTGGAAATAATACAAAAATTAAAAGCTTTTACCTGATCTTGAAGAACTTCGGCAAGAGAATCATCATCATGATCATCAAAATGCCCCCCAAAATTTTCTTCAACAATGTATCGAATCGGCGCATTCATGTAATGCACAGACATTTTCCTCCTTTCTTCCAGTTCGTGATCTGTGATCAGAGAGACTTAACCAAAATTTGAACAGAGAACTGACTAACTGAGTAAACTTATTGACTGATAAGGCGATCATCCTAGGATATAGTATCTACATTAGTCAGAATCTAAATGATACCAACTCAACCTATGAACTGGCCACCACCATTTTCAATTAACTATCAACATGCAAAATGGGCCGCAATCAGCAAGCAACAAAAAGGGAGAGAGATTTGTAGAGTTTAGACAGAGTGCTTGTACCCCTAATTTATGTAACTGGAGGAAATAAAACTCACTTTCACCCAACTAAAATGCTTATGCTGAAATATACTTTATGCCACTTTAAAGAAGTTAAATAAAGCAAAATGATTTCAATGGGAGAAGATAAGTTGTTACCTCTGATTTGAAGGAGAAGAAGATCAGATCAAATTAGACCGTACTTCGCAGTTCGCACTTGTTCGCTTCTTTTCTGGAGCTGCTAGCACTGACACAATTGTGGCATCTTGTTAGCAACTCAGATCCGCCGTTAGAGAACACCAAATGAGGCATCACAAGGGCATGGAGATATTATAGCGGCTGCTCGATTGCCTTTAAGATGCGAGCAATCCCTGATGAACGGTGTGGATGTAATTGTTGTTTTGATCTGACGCCCTTTTTGTGCTTTGATAAGTAGTTTTCCTTTTTAGTTTCCCAAGAGCGTCCAAGGACGACCACATCAATGGATTCGCCTTTTTTGTCAGCGTGAATTCGTATAAACATGGTCTGTTCGCTTTGCGCAGACTATCACTCACTGTTAGTGGGCCATATCATATGTTAAGACAGCACGTTCGATCAATCTAATAGAACAGGTCTATCTCGCGATTTCTCGAATAATAACAGAGCGAACACTGCTCCACGGAACTGAAATGGACAGTGGCCGCGTTTCCTCGTCTTCCTGTGAGTCTACCATAAGGTATTCATTATTGAATGATCCCGGAGTACAAGAGATTGATTGAACCTATGCCCCTATTGACCTATTCATCGTCTAAAATTTCTCCCCATAAAGGCATAAACAACAGAAGTCATCCAGTCTTATGTACTCCAGGAGCACAAACAATTTTTACTCGTTTTGGTGACCAACAGGCAACAGGTCAATCAGTCAGCGAGGCGTTCAACGATGTCTGCTACTAATACTATTCCTTCCTCCATCATCCAATCTAATGAACGGTCGGGATCTCATAAGTCTCTTTCTCTTTCTCTGATATGAATTTTGCATTTGTGCTTTGCCTGTCCTACTGTTACTCTTCTTACACTCTGAGGTAGCGTGTAATTAATTAACACGGAATCACTTTCAATTTCCTCCTTTCTACTTCTGTCTCGTTGACTTGCTTCATTTAGAAAACCTATTGTAAATGTGACACAAGTCAGCTTCTCATGCTAATGACGAGGTTATGAAACTAATGATTATGCTTTGACCTGGTCAAAGCTAATTACAACAGTTGTTACATGTTAGAATTAGGCCCTGATCAAAATGGTTTTTTTACGGGATTTCAATTCAATTCAATTCAATTCAATTGATTCCATAGGATTTCGTAGGATTTCGTTGGATCTAATTACATAGGAATTCCAACAAAATGATACAAAATCCGTTCATAATGATCAAGAATTTTCCAACGAAATGAAATGAAATGAAATCCCATGTTAAAAAAATGAGATTTTGATCAGGGCCTTAGTTTGATTGTTCTATCCCACTGATGAGATACAGCTATTTATATTCATGGAAGTAAAATTGCAAAGAATTGGTGAATCCATAATAATAATCATTTCTAGTCTCTCTATCCATCTGTTATCCAATCAAGATGCTGGCATGTATCCAATGGTATCACAAATTCACAACCTTACAACACAAAATGCTTCTACTTTTTCCGTTTGGATCATGTAAGAATAAAATTAGAATTAGTTATTCAGACTAAAAAATATTATTTCTAAATGATTAAGAATTAGCTTTTCGAGATCTAGAGTGTTATTTTTAAGTGGTCCAATGTCTAGATTAAATTTTTATTTTTAGAATATTTGGATTATATTCTTAATGTGGATTAAGAAATAATTGGGACCACTTCTTAATTCGGATTAAAAAGATGATTCAAACACCCTAGGAATAAAAATTTAATCCGAATGTTGGACCACTTAAAAATAACACTCTAGATGACAAAAAACTTATTATTGATCGTTTAGGATTAAAAATTTTAATCCCGAATAACTAATCCTACCCTTAATCTTATATGATCCAAACGGAGAGAATAAGACACAAATCTTTAGAATAAATAGAAATTCTAAAAATTGATCAAATCTGACAATCTACAGAATTAACTAGCACTGATGCCCACTGGGTTGAATTGACAGTCCTATTATTACACTTTTAAAATTTCATCATCCTTATCATCGCTCAAAATATGACAAAGAATATCAAACCAACTTCAAACCATCAAAATATTATGCTAACTGCAGACCATAGTTTCAACTCATGGCAGTTCTACTATGAAAACCATAACATACTTAACAACCATTAAACATCCTGCACGGTTAATATCATTGTAACAGCATCAAACAATCCCTAGCATGTCCAAAGAAAACTATCTACGATTTAAATAGCGATTCTTTTACATACAGTAGAGGGCCAGGCGATCCACAAAAAAAAAAAAAAAAATTAATCACCGCCAACTTGTCTCTTCCATGAATCCTCCACTATCAGCTCATCAACCCCCCAATCTTCATAACTGATAAGCAGAAATTAAAAGAGAATCAACACTTTCTTATTCAGGTCATATCCATGATTACTCATAGGCTTTGCAGTATTTTAAAGTGGCCAGTATATGATGGCCAAATATGACAAATGAATCTCCTGAATCTCTCTACTATGTTATTTATGCCAAACAGCTAAAGTCTTGGAGTTCAAGTAGGCACATTCAAAGTGCTGCTTCTGTTATTTACCAATGTAGTCATCTACGCAAGAGCAATGGTACTTATAGTCACCAACTCATAAATGTAACAGGCTAACAGCCATATAGCAAGTTAAAGCATTCATTTAACAACCAAACAGTGACTGGTATGGCCTTAGCTAGATTACACAGCTAACCATAAAAAAAATGTAATCCATACAATTTGGCCGGTCACTGAAGACAAAAGAAAAGTTGTCGTTTGATTACCTTCCATCAGGCAAGTATCGTCTGATGGTAAAGGGAATCTTTCGTTCCCTCAGCTCCTTCATTGCAATCTGCATTTAGACATGAAAATTAGATTAGTACAATGTATCCTATTCAGCATAAACAAAAGCAGTGCAAACATCATATAAAAATAGATGTATCTTCTTAGATTTAATTTAATAAACTTTGAGACACATCCTAGATTATATTTTGAGTATAACAGTCAGTTTTGATTTTTTTTTTTCCTTGACTTGAAAAACTTTTAATTTGTCCCTCTACAAATCACACTAATTAGAGCACTCTTTTACTTGCAAATTCAAATCTCAATCATGAATTATACATAACCAGCTATCAAATCAAACAAATGTAAGTCACGAGATGCCCATGTAATGTGGTCAATCTCAGTTTTCTTAAATTGAACTAACAGCGAAACCATTTTAAACTGCATTCCAATTTAATTACATAAACAGAGTTTCCAACAAAATTATCACTAAAACATTTCTGAGTTCCAACAAACCAGTTTATGATTCTTGTTTTAAAATTGTGAAAAATCTTGGGCAGATGTCGAAGTTCACAAGCAGTTAGTGACTAATCATAGTCCAGCAGTCAAATTAAAATGGACAACGACTTAGAAAACTTTGAAATTAACGGAATCTAAAAATTCATATTCCAATAATATAAACTATATTGTCAGTGTAAAACCAACAACAACAACAACAACAACAACAACTAAGCCTTTTGTCCCAAACAAGTTGGGGTAGGCTAGAAAGAAACCCAACAAGAGAACACATCCAAAAGTAATTGGGTTTCATTTCCATAGAGATGACTGGGATTTTTACGTTGGCTCGCCTAGCCTATCACAACCCTCCTCCTTTTACCCGGGCTTGGGACCGGGCTATACTAAACAATGCAACCAAAGCTTAGTATAGGCGGAGTTGTGAAAGTCAACATACAAACTTTTCATAGCTGTGAAAGTCACACCAATAGCGGTTGGATGAGGGTATAATCCAATAGAAAAGCAGAAATTGAGCACAAAACAGAAGTAATAGGAACCTAGTTATGATATACTCAGGTTACCCAACTCAGATCAGAGTGGTCAATTACTATCCGTTAAATTTCAGCAAAATTAATAGAAAACCAAAATTAATAGAAAACCAGATTACCTCCAGAGGATCAGTTTCACCTTCGAGCTCAACCATAACAGGAGCATTCATGCTGGCGAATAACAAAATTAAATAACAAAATGAGTTGTGGAATACGACATCCATAAGCTAATAAGCTAGATACAAATGCTCTGATAATTAAAAATAATAATGATATATAACAGACCTGATCTGAAGAGCACGGGTACCAAGGATCCTGGCACGTTCATACTTGGTCATGTATTTGGAAGTCTTGCGGATGCGTACAATAGGCTCTTGCTGCTCTTTTTCATCTTCAGGGACCACCTCATCAGGTGCATCCTCATTATTGTTGTCTGCCTCTTCTTCAGCTCCTTCCTATAAAAGTTTAAATGAATAAATTATGCACATGATACCAATTTTTAGCTTCCTTTGACCTCTATAATGCACACAGGAAGTAGCATATAATTCTACTGACTACATTAACACTCAAGCCTCCCCATAAAAATAAACTGGTATAAATCAGCAAAAGAGCAGGGGTAAAATTGTGTTGATACCTCAATTTCGGGCTCTGGAGGCTCATCTTCGTACCTGCAGATTAATTACAAACAGAAGGAGATAATATGACTGCAATGACATTGTAAAATCTTGGATCGCATGCTGTTATGCTCCTTTTATTTTAACAAGGAATTAGAAAAATAATCAGCATGGCACTGTAGAACATGATAAATCGTACTGAGAGAGTATTAAGGAAGTATACAAATTTTCCTCCAAAATGACTTTTTTTTTTTTTTTTTTTGAGGGTCAGCAATGGCTGACAATTTTCCATTAATTAAAACAAAAGGTTACAATAACAGCAAAAACTGAAAATAAAGACCAGTATCAAAACTGGCTGGTATGTCACAACCCAAAATGACTTGTTACCTTGGAAACTAGAGTTGTCTATAAGACAGGGAATTAGCAAGCACAAGTGGAGAGTGGACTTTGGTAAAGAAGCAAGTAGAGTTCTTCAATTTTTCACTAGCTAGTTCTCGATTTCGATATACAGAAGGGGATTAGGGGAGAGAAGTGAGTGAGAGAGAGAGAGAGAGAGAGAGAGAGAGGCAAACCCCATATCCATATCGTTGTAATCATCGTCCGCCATGGTTGAACAGAATTCCTCAGAAACTTTCTCCGACGGACGGCACTCCCTTCAGCCCCCGGGCTAGACCGCGGTCGCTATAAGCCTAAAACCCTAATAAAAAGAGGGGCGAGAAACAACTCGGAACAATCTCTGACTGAGGTATTATTACCGTATATATCATTCATGCGTTTGGAGTGGGAAGTTGTGTCCATCTAACTAACCGTCCGATTTCATACCTGCGCAGATACTTTGAGGCTGGTAGCTTTGAGATTCGCAATCAACGTCTCAGATGCAATCCATTCTAGTGAGTACACATAATCCCCTCGAAAATTACTATCTTACTGTCTCCAGTCTCCACGCGTTTTTTATTTATTCACTTTACTTAACTATATATCAAGTTTATTTATTTATGTATTTATTTTATTCAATTATAAGTTAAATTTTATACTTTGTATTGTTGTTCGAATTTTTATATGTATATTCAACTTATTTTTGTCGAACTTAATTGTTTGTATGTGTTCTTTTTAATTATTTAAATGTTCATTTTATTTATTTTATATGTTCATTTTGTTCAAACGATCACAAACCATGAAAAAAATTTGTATATAAGTTAGCTCATTTCTGAATTCCCTCCGATTCCTTTTTTCACTTTAAAGAGCTTTACTTCTAATAATAATGACCGGATAAAATTTAGCCCAGTCTAAATCCCCAAAAGAGTGTAAATACAGCCCATACACAACATAATTACTTGGGCTAAAATAGGCCGTAGGAACAGATGTAACAATACAGATGAGCTTGGGGCTTGGGCAGAGTTTAGTGACCGGAAATAATGGAAATTATTATATTATATATCATCCAAGTAGGGGTGCATAACGTGGAAAACGACCACGAAAGTGGTCATTTTCGTTAACCGTTGCATTGATGCACGAAATTTTTATACTTATTGCGTTGATTGTTGCATCCGTTTAACGCATGTTGCGTTGATTGTTCCGTTGATGGGAACGATCAAAACGGTTATAACCGTCTTTGATTACCTAACTGTTTTGCATTTTATTAAGATGTAAGAAAATAAATTATTCTGCATTTTGTATGAAACAGAGATAGAGAAATGACAGGTTAGATCACGCGGGAAAGGGGAAGGAGGCACTATAATCACCTCTTGCTCTCGACGGCAATTGTACTCGGTGGTGCAGAGGCGAGAGAGATAGATGTAACAGTGTTCGGCGGAGAAATGACGGAGCGACGCTGCAGAAATCTAATTTTACTCATTTCTCCCTCGATCTCTCTGCTGAGGTCCTCTGCAATCTAATAATAAAACCATAAAAAAATTTTAGACGAAATGCGCGAAATAAACGACCACGAAACGTACCAATTTCACTAATCGTTCCGTTCTGAGACGAAAAAATATTTCTATTTGCGTTGGTTGTTCCGTTCCTTAAACGAAACTGAAATCCTTATCCGTTATCGTTCAGTTCCGGACGAAACGAAATGAAAGAACGGTTGAAACGGCTACCGTTTTCAGCCCTACATCCAAGCAATTAAGCAAATAGCATCCAAATATCCACAGGTCCTAAACAGACTCTTTTTTGGGCCAGCGACTAGCCCAGGAGGTTTACTCAAGATGAAAAGGATCGCGCTTATCTGATTGGGGCAAATATTAATGGTGACCAGAGCATATTTAATATTAGTGCTTATCCGATTGGAACAGATGTTGTATATGTGTTTAGTTTATTGTTATAAATATTTGTTTTATTTTGTAAGTGTTTGGTTTGTTTGTTCTATTTGTTTATGTGGTTTCTTTATTTAATTTATATATATATGCTAAAATGCTATGCATAGTATGGATGGTCTTCGTGCTACGTATTCGTTCTTGCATTTCATGCTTCAAACAACCAATCCAAACCGTTCATTATCTTCTACATATTGAAATCTTATTAGAAACCAAATTTTACATTTTTTTATTTTTTTTTACTATTTTTCTCATATTTTTGAAAATCACTGTTATTGAAGGGTGCAAAATTTATTAGATTAAGTATTTTAAAAATATGAGAAAAATAGTAAAAAATTAAAAAAATGTAAAATTTGATTTCTAATAAGATTTCAATATGAAGAAGATAATGAACGGTTTGGATCGGTTGGTTGAGGCATGAAATTCAAGAACGAATGCGTAGTACGAAGGTTATTTGTGCTATGCATAGTATTTTAGCAATCCTCTATATATATGTGTCTCTTCATTTTATTATTGTAAGTGTTTGTTTTGTTGTTTTAAATGTTCATATTTACATCATATCAGAACTAAGTAGTTCAGATTTACTAGTAACTTCTTTTGAATTGAATTTCCCTCAATAATTGTAGCTTCTTATTATTCAGTTCTCTAAGAGATGATCTTATTTCATTATGTGTTTGATTAGTATTTCTAAGGGATTATCTTGTTACAAACACATCTAACTAAACACATAAATAATTTTAATTGATCCCTTAAATAGTTTAACTGAACACAAAAATTAAAATTTCAAATTATTGGTGCATCTAACTGAACAAAAACAGGCTTTTAAAAAATCCCTTAAGGTGTTTAACTGAACCAAAAAATTAAAAATTCAAATTATTGGTGCATCTAATTGAACACTTACACATTTTAATTCATCCCTTAAAACATTTAACTTAACCCTTAAATCAGTATATTTGATGACGTCAGCACCCAAAGAATTTTCGAAAATTGGTAAAAAATTTTTTTGACGTCAGCAAGCGAAAATCTGGATTTTTAAGTCTATTTATAATTCCTTGGCCTGTTGGATGCTTGGATGTTTTTTCGTTGGATTCTGTATATCACACCCGGAAAACAATAAAGAATTTTGAGTTTAAAATGTTAAATTTTTAGTATAATATATTGCTCAAAGTAGAGTGCAATATATCTTAATTAGGTCATCGCAGAATGGACGTATATTGTACGATTCCTAAAACTTAATCATGGCTTCATTTTTTTTCTTAATCTATATATAAATTGAAAAACAGTGTCAAAAAATTGTCTCCCCTTATTGATCAGATAAGAACAAACACACTCAGAAAAAAACATCTCAGCCTCTGTATTAGTACACAAAAAAAAAAAAAATCTTTCTTTTGAGCAAAAGGTGTATTGCAGGATCTATGACCTATTTTACACAACACGCGCCATACAAATAAGCAACCATTGGCTGACAGGGTTCATAGCAAAATAGCCCATATAAGCACTGCATGGTTCATCTTCAGCTTTCCAGCTTAAATTATCCCACTAAAAGTACTGCTATTTTTCTCCTTTTCTGGATTAGAAGGGGCAGGTTAAGGTCATAAGGTGGGTCTTGTTTGTTTTTTAGTCTTAACAATGATTGCATGTGCTGTGCACATGGATTAGGAGAGGGACCGATAACTTCTGTTGACAATTTGAGAGATGCTTTATGATAAAGGCAAACCTGATTTCTAAAACAGGTTGTAGGTGTACTTAATAGTCTTATATACATGAGTGCAGACTGAGATTTGGAAAGTTTATTGTTTGTTCTACCTTTATATAGTGCGAACGTTTGTTTCTTGAAATATTGTCTTTCTTCTTTTCTTTGGGTGCGTTTGGATCGTTGGAAGAAAGAAGAAGAAAAAAAATTATAAATAATCCAAACTCTTCACAAAGTTACACACTTCCCAATACTTCTTCCCACTTCTTCCCTTCTTCCCTTCTTCCCACACCTATCCAAACGCACCCAAGAAGAAGAAAAAAAATTATAAACAATCCAAACTCTTCACAAAGTTACACACTTCCCAATACTTCTTCCCACTTCTTCCCACTTCTTCCCTTCTTTCCTTCTTCCCACACCTATCCAAACGGAGCCTTTGGTTATAAATTTATAATCTAGATTACTATGGTCTATGAACAAGAACTTTCCTACAATAATTAATTAATTAATTAATTAATTTCCACCCTCCATTGCTTATATACACTAAATATTGCGGTACTGCGCTAGAAAAAGTATATATGTAATATTATTGAATTTAAATGAAAATATAAAATTGCGAAATTTTGCTAAAGTTACAGTCAAATTAATTCCTCATTTCAGCATTTTCTACAATAATATACTTATTCTGACTTCTTGATTTATAGAGGTGAGTTTTTTTTTTTCCTGTTCATTTTCCGAACAAGAAAAGAAAAAAAAAACAAAGCAAAACTTTTGACATTTTGAAGCCACGCGATTTTCCATATTACTACTATTTAGCCAGTTATCGAAAATGCTCAGTACTGCTAAGGACCATATATACTAAACAAGGGAGAAGAGAACATGTTTGTGGGGAAAAAAAAAGAAAGAAAAGAAATAGATGTATCTTTTTAAAATTTTGACAATAAAATTTTCTGCAAATTCAAATTATATGTTGAAGTCTAAATGTCAGTTTTTGAAGATCATATTACTTCAAATTTAAGGTTACAATTTTTTTCTGAAGATTGGTTTGGAACCAACTTTTTTTGTTATAAGAAATTTTAAATTTTAAAATAAGTTGCTCTTTCTGTGATTCGAATCAAGGATCACTTAGTTGATGAAATAGAACTAAATCACTGGGTCGAACAACCCAGCTTAATTGAATAAGTTACTATTAATTGAATAATAAATCAGCAAAAGCACGCAATAGTCTGTAAATTTAATCTAGCTACTCTGTTTTCATAGCAATTGTCACAAACACAACTCTTTTTCGGGTTCATATTTATTTGGAGTAGAACTGTCATAATATTCATATCTAATTGCATTTGTACTAATTTATATGGATCATTGATCGAGCTTGGGGTCAACTCACGACTGCTAATGCATTCAAGTTCCACTTACATATTTTTTATCAAGTACGTACTATTAATCTATTGTTTTTTGAACTCTTCATATTTAATGAAATGGATTTTGATGCAGTAAATAAAACTTATAGGACGAACATTTGCCATTTAAAGTATTTTTAATGGCCAAATTCATTGAACCGGTTGAACATGTGTATATATCTACTTTTCTATTGTCTATATTCATGTACTATATTGTCTAAAAAAATATATATATGCACATATCTTCTTTTCTTCTTTATTTAATTTTTGCACTTAAATTTCATATTCTCAGAATTATTACAGTTATCATAGAATATACAAGTGCCATGGTCATACTTGCAGATTTAGAACTTCACAATTTGTTATTGGGTGCGTTTGGATCGTTGGAAGAAAGAAGAAGAAGAAGGAAGAAGAAGAAAAAAAATTATAAACAATCCAAACTCTTCACAAAGTTACACATTTCCCAATACTTCTTCTCACTTCTTTCCTTTTTTCCTTCTTCCCACACCTATCCAAACGCACCCATTATTATTATTATTATTTTGTTAGGCTCTTAGTTATCTAGATTTACTCTCATACTCAAAAGATGCACCCAAACGAAGATATAAATACAATATAACTAGAAGTATAGAAACTAGAGAATACTCGAAGTACCATATCCAATGCATAACAACTTGTATTTAATTAAATACTGGCCTCGCAGATCACAATTATGCTTCATTTGCACCAAAATAAGTAGCCCAAATGGTTAGGTAAACGTCGACAAAAAGTTATCAAGGTTACATAAGCACATAGTTTCTAGCTAGTTGATGCTAACTAACACCAAATTAAAATCACACACTATTTGTTGGGTAAAAATCTACGCGATCTTCTTATTAATTGACAGGTAAAAAAAAATTGTAAATAGCCTATATAAGATTTGGTTTTCAAAAGAGAAGCTTCCATGTGCATATCTTTTATCATCCTGATACCATTAATTTTAATTACGGATTCTAAATGTTGTTTCCTCCGAGGAAATTAAGGAAGGAAAAAGAATCTCAAACAGTGCTTTTTGCACGCAAATAATGAAACAAGTACTAGATTCTTTTAGTTTTTTTTCCCCTTGATAGAATCATATATTGTTTCTGCAACACAAGAGCGGAGCGTACATATAAATCAAAGAGCACGGTTCTAGTGCCACAAATTTTCGGTGTCACAAATGTCATAATTTTTCTTTTTTATTAATATTTAAAAATTTAAAAATTTAATTTTCGAATCCGAACCATTGATCTTGTTCAATTTTACGAGTGATTCATTTCTATATAAAAATGCTTCACTCATAATGTCACACCCTGCGCCGACGCACCGACACACGGGGCGTGATGGTGGAACGGTATCTTCTACATCTATCCGACGGTCCGTCAACCTACGTCGCAAGCAGAAAAGTAACAAAACGGATGTCAACTACAAAGCTCAGTAACCGATTATTTAACGACGCAGCTTCTCCATATTAGTTGATAAGACAAATCAAACATGACTGGATTAATGCACATAACAAACCATACATTTTACGACGATTATCGGGTCTAGATTAGTCATATGATGGTCATGTCTCCTAACCCAATTAGCTGGGCAGGCAGAGGGACGTATCCCTAACCCTGGGTAGGCAGAGGGAGTTTCAAATCCGTATACACAACAAATTCAGAATTCAGATTCTAAACCCGACATCCCGCAAAACATACCACATATGAGCATACACATGCAATCAAACCCAAGCGATAATCGATTCAAGCAATACGGAACTAAATATAGAGAAGTCCGGTTACCTGACTGAGCGATCCAATGCACAAGCAAATCAGGATGACTATAACTGCGACATATAACTCGAATTTCAAATGACCAACTATTCAAAACCAAGGCGGTATTCAAAATTTGCTAGGGAGAGAGAGAAACAGAAATGATATACGAAATGAAATGAAATAAGGCTGGAGTTTATTTATAGTGGAGGTCTGACTAAAATGATAAATATTCTACATTACTTAATGGCTAAGTAGGCATAAAGAAATTACTTAGCTGCTGTTTCTGAAAATATTAATACTATTTATAAAGATAATGGAGCCTATTTATAAAAACATTAATTATTTAAAATTATTTATATAAATACTGATTATTTAGCTACTAAAAATGTGGATAAGATCAAATAGATATTTTCAAATGGATAAGAATGGACATTTTTCAAATAGGACCTTAGAATTTGAAGTATTGCAAACAGAACCTAAAATTCAGGGATGTCACACATAAAATTGAATAAGATCAACGGTTTGGATTTGAAAATTAAATTTTAAAATTTTAAAATATTAATGAAAAAGAGAAGTCGTGACATTTGTGGCACCAAAAACTTGTGATACTAGAACCTTGCTCTAAGTCAAAAGATCCAATGAAAATTTCGTTGCTAGGAGCCTAGGAGGCCTAAGAGTTACAAACAAAGACCAGTTGATATAATCTATGGGGTCGTTTGGATTGCTTAGGAATAGGAAGAATAACTTCTTCCTTGACATCCAAACAAGTTAGGAATAATGAGAAGAATAATTTCTTTCTAGGAATAACTTCTTTCTAGAAATAACATCTTCCAACAATTATATATACATAATTTCAACAAAATTAGCTAAGTACTAATAACTAAATTAAATTTTATATGCTCTTTAATTAGTACTTTATTTAATATTAAAATAATAATTTTTAATAATTTATTTAAATTAATATCAATTTGTTTACCTAACTCACCATCCAAACAACATTTCTTATTCCCGGAATAACATCTTTCCACTCTTCCCAAAGTCAGGGACGGACTTAAAGAGGGGCAAGCCTAGGCATGTGCCTAGGCTTGTTTCTTGAAAATAAGGGACTGACTTAGTAGTATCATGAATTGTGTCTAGGCTTAAATTGAGTCTGTGTCTGGGCTTAATTAACGTTGTGCCAAAGCTTGGCAAAGAAAATGTTGTGCTCGGCCAGGAGTTAATTCTTTTTCATAGTTCGTGCCTTGACTCCTTTCGCATGAAATGTAACAGAGACTGCCGCAAGGATTGTAGAAACAGAGTGGACTTAGTTATATGGGTATGGACTTGGGATATTTGGAAATTAATGCATGAAGCAACCAAAATAAAGTACCTGGTCAATTTAATAAATGTTCATGTCTACATTCTATGAAAGTACATGGTCGAATCTATTGTAAAAAATTAACCCATTTATACTCAAGTTTTAATTTGATTTGAGTTATTGTAAATTAACTACTTGCAAAAATGCATCAAGTATTAAGATTCTGATCGTTCAAATGCATAGGTACTTAATTTATAGAATTTGTAACAATTTGTGGCATTTGAAGCTAATAAATTCATGAAATTATTTGAAAGAATAATAAACGTTTTCATGTCATGTTATAAGTTTAATGCATTTATTTCAGAACAAAGCTTATGGTCCTTATGTATTAATAATGTTCTACACATAGTGTGGAATAAGTCATTGAAATTATATTTATTTTTTAATTTATTTGTTGTAGATATGAGATATTTTTCAAAAAGAAAAAAAATCTTACCATCAGTTGGAACTCAAGAGCAAGAACCAATTATATATTGGAAAATTAGAATTATTATTCTTAGGAAATATTCAGAGATGTTCTTAATAAAGCAATTATGCAATGAATTCAAACTCTGAAGCCATGTAACATATTGTTAATTGCAGAAGAAAATTAAAATTAGATTTTTTTATTTTCTTGTGCCTTTTGGTGATAAATTGAGATGAAAAGACTAAAAAGAATCAGATTTTACAAAAAAATAATGTATTTTATAATGTACTATTATATATATGGGAAAATTGGGTGTATACCCCTCTAATCTTCTCTAATTGGAAATATACCCCTCAATTCTTTAAAATTGGATGTATACCCTTCTGATCTTGTTACTTAAGTATATTTACCCCTATTGATTATTTTGATGATAATTTAAATATAAAAAATCAAAATTGAATGTTTATGACAAAATTACCCTTTCACAGTACGTCCTGTAATGACATAATATCTTTCTCGCATTTCTATCCCTTATTTTTTGAGCTCTCTTCGAGCAGATGACGTAGTTACTTCCACCACTCTCGTCCAGGAAAGAGGGCAAGTCGGATCCTTTTGTCGGCTTGAACGTGTTCTCTCTATCTCTCTCCCCATCGCTCTCTTTCTCCCTCCATTGCACTTCGATTAATTGGCTTTGCTTTCAAACTCCAGCTGAAATACAACTCTGCCTTTTCTTCGAAACCTCATACATACCAAGTGCTTAGATGTCTTTTAATTTCAATTATGAACTTTTCGTAGTAAGACTCGTAATGTCAGAGTCAGTATCTCATAATCTTAGATGAAACTTTTTTCTCGGTTGAGCAATATCAAGTACTGATATGTTGCCATGCGCACAAACCAGTTGTCCCTGATAGCATGGGTAATTTTGGATCTCTCTATACAATAAAAATTCTTTTAGGACAATACCAATATGCTGGTATGTACATATAACTATTGTAATATTGATTCTCTACTAGTTAATCCAGCAATTATAATCAATTTGTTACATACAACAGTAAGTGTGCACACAAATTGAACTTACGCAAATATGAATTACATTACCGTTGATGAAATCCAAGCAAATCAAGTACCTATGGATCCCACCAGCATTTTTTCTTAGACGAGAGAAAGGTGTAAATAGCAATGCAAAGCTCCATCCGGATTTGCACATGAGAGCTCGAGAAAGAATGACAGAGGTCGAGTTCGCACGTTGTGCTGAGAGAGCTCTATTCCAGGGTATGTTGTTGTGCTTAGAAGAGAAGAGGGTAATTTTGTCATAAACTTTCAACTTCTATTTTGTAATGTTAAATTATCATTAAAATAACCAATAAGGACAAATATACACAGGTAACAAGATTAGAGGGGTATATATCCAGTTTTGAAGAATAGAGGGGTATATTTCCAATTACAGAAGATTATCGTGGTATACACCCAATTTTCCCTATATATATTATAAATGACCTTAATAAAAAAATATTAATTTTAACTGTATTATATGTGTGCCTAGGCTTATTTTTTTTTCTATATCCGCCACTGTCCAAAGTTATACACTTTCCAATATTTTTTTTCTAAAATCCTTATTCCTTCCTTATTCCCAAACGACCCCATAAGGCTAGGGGTGCCGATGGAACATTCGTCCACGTGTTTCCATGTCCATTCCGTCCAAACGGAACTGATAACGAATCAAATTTCGATATATGTTTCCGAAACAGAACGGTAAACGGAATGGATTTCGACATACGTTTGTATGAAATACAGTGTAAAGTGAGTCGTTCCGCCATGTTCCGTCCTAACGAAATGTCTAAAAAATCGTTCTAATACATACCGTTGTTGGAACAGAACGACAAACAAAATGACCCATTTCGCTGCTGTTATAAACGTTAAACATGCCTATATAAGTCCAAGCGAACTTTTGTTCAAGTTCAACCACAAAGTTGGATCTGTTAGCATTTTCCAATTTTGACAAGTGAGATTCCGAAAGCAACTATCATGACATGCTAATATGATGCAACTTTAAAAAAGAAAAACAAATAAGAAATAACTGATGCTGAAGCTTTACGCGATGGAAACGATTATATATATGAAGAAGAGAGAATATGTGTTTTGCTTATGCATCCCTTCATGGTTTCTAGCTAAATATATCCTTGCTTATGTCTTAAGATGAACCCGAATTGTTTGTTTGTTACCTAGCTTGCTTCAGCAACAACAATCTCAGCTACTCCTGAGCCGCAAATTCTTGGAAACAGGTTTTTTTTTAATATGCCCCAGCAAGTTCATATATATATATATATATATATATATAGGGGTGATAAAATACACTCTGGTGTACGGATCTTCCTCGTACACCAGAGTCGTTTTTGAAATCCAAAAATCAAACGGTCGATCTGAACCGTTCAACTTGTTCTCCATATTGAAAAACTCTCGGAGACCAAATTTTATATTTTTTCGAATTTTTTTGCTATATATTATGATATTTTCAAATTGGAGGGCCTGAAATACTCCAATTGTAGTGTTTTTTTAAAATGACCGATCCAAACCGTCAAATATGATCTCCCTATTGAAATCTCCGTGCAAACCAAATTTTTTATTTTTTTCAAAATTTTTAAGTATTTTTTTCGGATTTTTAAAAACTTATGTTTTTGAATGGTTCAGAACCAATTAGATTAACGATTTTCTAAAATTTCAAAAAAATACTTCAAAATTTCGAAAAAATGAAAAATTTGGTCTACATGGAGATTTCAATAGGGAGATCATATTGGACGGTTTGGATCGATCATTTTGATCTAGATCTAGGAGTATTGGTCGTGACTCACCGGAGGGTCCGTGAGTCGCGACTCACCGTAGCTAAACTATATATATATATATATATATATAGGTGGGCTAAAGTGTCATAGATGTCTTTTTGAGTCATTTTTTTAAGATCCAAAATTCAATCAGTCAATCCAAACCGTTCAAATTGATCACCATATTGAAATACCATTGGAGACCAAATTATATATATTTTTTATTTTTTTGCTATTTATTTTGATATGTTCAAATTGGAGGGTTTGAAATACTCCAATTATAACGTTTTTTAAAAATATCATAATAAATAGCAAAAAAATTCGAAAAAATGTAAATTTGGTCTCCAAGGGTATTTTAATATGGTGAATAACTTGAATGGTTCGAATTGAGCATTTGAATTTTATATCTTGAAAAACGACTCTATGACACGGGACCATCTGTGTCATCTATGACACATTAGCCATCCTCATATATATATGACCCTCATATATATATGACACATTAGCCATCCTCATATATATATGACCCTCTGTGTCATCTATGACACATAGCCATCCTCATATATATATGACACATTAGCCATCCTCATATATATATGACCCTCTGTGTCATCTATGACACATTAGCCATCCTCATATATATATATATATATATATATTTACAGAAAAATATGGTTTACATCCAATATTAAAATTTAAAATAAAATACAAAAACATAATTGTGATATTTTATGATAAAAAATTAAGATAGTGGTGTTCCATAATTTACTGATACATTTTCTCCATTTTTGTGGGCCCTGGTCTGTCAATGCTCGTGACAAGTAATATCAATATGAGATCATTAGTCATGTTTTGCATCTCTATTGATTTGACTCGCACTAGCTAGCTTTATAATTGCTACATTAGCGATGAAATAAAAGTTATAATCTTAAATTACCATTGCAATATGGAGGAAAATTCCAGATCGGTGCTCTCAATCAACTAATCCAATATTGAATTTCGAATTCGGATCCCCTGCATCGACGGAGGGGCTGGAGCGAAAGTCAAACCGATGTAATGCGTTGAGATTCGTGTAGGATTGTAATAACAAGTCCATGAGAAAGTGCCTCTTATATATATATTTTTTCTAATAATAATGATTTATTTATTATTATTATTATTATTATTATTTTTTGAATGCTACGAGGTAATTAACTATCTGGTTATCTGCCATTGCCAATTTATTATTATTATTATTATTATTTGAATGCTACGAGGTAATTAACTATCTGGTTATCTGCCATTGCCAACCTTTCCGTCCACGGTGTTCTCCAATCGGCAATCGATCAAAATCTGTAGAGAATCTTTACTGATTTACTTGCATTTATTTGGAAAATTGTTGACAAACAATGCAACAAACAATGTGCATTGAAGGTTTTTATGGCTAAGATTACTTTTTAAAATTTTTTATGGTTGTAAATAAAGGAAACTCTGTGTGTGGCATTTGTGATGTTAGCGTGCTTGGTGTGATCTAACACCCACTAAACATGTAACTAGGAAAGTAAAAATTGGCAATAGAATATAAAAATATCGGAATTAGATTGCGCGTTACGGTTCCACTTCTAGAATTTTACTTCTCTCTTTTTATTTATCTTATAATTGAATGATTTTATCTTTAACTTTATTTTTCTCTCTCCATATAAATATAATATTTATTTAGTATGTGTAAGGTAATAGGTCTTAAAAATACAATTCTTTTTCATTTATCTGCTGAATTTTTGCCCAGTTAATCGTATTATTTGAATTGTACAATTTTCGCGTCCAAAAATATTTTTTTCATTTTCAATATTTAGTGCATGCAAAATTTTTTATTAGTAATGATCTCATTTAAAAATTTAATATGTTCTCAATAAGTGTTGTTCTCTTGCATAGAATAATTATTTGATCGATGTTCTAAATAGGATATTATTATACTTAATTTCCGTAGCTACTTCCTTCCTTTTAAAAACAGTAAAAATACCTGCCCTTATAAATAAATACGCATGATGTCGTTTGAAAAATCTGCTTAAAAGAATCGTGTATGATAGTAATTGAGTCATAGTAACAAAAAAGTGTGCATTTATAATTTTATCAATCGAGTTATAGTAGAGTTTTCCTTTTTAGCCTTTTTAACTTTCGGCTTTTCCTCCTCAAACCTTAGAACCTTTCTATGGTTCAGTACATAAACTTCATTGTTTGTTTATAATGGTTTGGGGCCTGAGCCGGACGCCTACTTTTCTTCCAAAAAGGAAACATATATATATGTAATCCAAATAAATGCTTATGCTATTTAAAAATTCAGGCAGTTCGAAATATTATCAGCCAAAAAGTTTGCACCATTAATTTGCAACTCTCAACAAGCATGGTTCAAATGGTTATGGGGCTAACATAAAATAAACAATATTTGAACAAACTCGCCAAGACAAAAAAAAGTCAACAAGTTATATTTTACAGTTCAATCCAATCTGCTTGGTGTCAATTAAACAAAATTCCTCCTTGTAACATAGTGTATTAGTGTACCTATTAAATGGTGCGCCTATTGCAATGTGGTCTATGAGTATATCTATTAAATGCCTGGTTGACTCTATTCAGTAACAGCGAATTATTTTACGCCTGAAACGTTCGGCGCAGAATTTTATTAACTTCTTAATTCATATTGTAATTCATGCTAAATTATACTTTCAAAACTTTTATGTATAAAAAAATTAACGGTCGGATTGCCTCGGATGATCGGATCCATATCTAGTACAGATTACAGAAGACAATAAGGATTCTCTCTAGTAACCTTCACAGTTACCTATCCCAGATTCAACCTCTCCTAATCACCAAACGCCTCTAGACCTCCCCCAAATTATTATTATCCTAATAAATTATTCTCAATTTATGAACCCATTAATTACAGGTACGCACCCCCCAAAATCCCAACTCATGGCCCATTGTGCTTACCCCTTCTTTCCATTTTATCCTTAAAAAAGGATTTTTGCTTTCAATTCAACCAGTCTTGCACATGCATCTCCTCTTTTATAGTTTTATTCCATGATTGCACCCACAATTCTACCTTCTCCTAGCCTCAATCAAACCAAATCCCATTAATAGCCATCTCCAAAGGCTAAACATAGTTACATACAAGCATGGCAGGGATGATTAAGCAGTTCCAAAGAAATATCAAGCGCAACAATCTCCTCTCCATAGCCTTTGTAGCCCTTCTCTGCTCCCTCTCTTACTTCCTCGGCATATGGCAACACGGCGGCTTCTCGCCTTCTGTTACCACCACTTCTGTACTATCCAGCACTACCTGTGACCCAACAACCGTCTCCTCATCGACGGCGCTTGGTCTCGATTTTGCCGCACACCATGCAGCCAATGACTCCACGTTTGCATCACCACCGCCGAGCAATTTCCTGGCATGTGACGTAAAATTCTCCGAATATACTCCTTGCGAGGATGTTGATCGGTCATTACGGTTCGATCGAGATAGGCTGATATACAGAGAGAGACACTGTCCTGAGAAAAGAGAGCTGTTGAAATGTCTGGTACCGGCACCAGCTGGATACAGGAACCCGTTTCCTTGGCCAGCGAGTCGGGATGTTGCGTGGTTTGCGAACGTGCCACATAAAGAGCTGTCGGTTGAGAAGGCAGTGCAGAATTGGATCAGAGTTGATGGCGACAAGTTCCGATTTCCCGGCGGCGGGACCATGTTTCCTCGCGGTGCCGATGCATACATTGATGACATTGATAAATTGATTTCTCTCCATGATGGCACTATTCGTACCGCTCTTGATACCGGTTGTGGGGTAAGTTTTATTATATGATCACTATTTGATTTCGAATTTTAATTTTTAACTCATCATTGCTATTTTCTTGCTGTCGCCGCTAGTAAATTTTAATTTTTACTTTTACGTTACTCTGAGTGGATCTTAGTGGTCAAGTAGTGGAGCGCACATTTGGAATTAATGGTTGAAAAAGGAAACCTAAACAAAGAAAAAATCGGGTGTTTGAAACTTTGGGTATTACGCGTTGCCAAATTTAGATATTACTTAGTTGGATTAATTAATTAATGAGTAATATAATACATCCTTTACAAAATTGTCCTCCAATGTAGTGTGACGGTCCATTCAGAACTTTTGTTGGGTGAATATGCAAAAAACCACACAAATTTGGCTAATAGGATAGTACTGATTCTGTTACTGACAAGAATCAGAAGCTTTTGAAGCTCGGTTTAGTTAGTAGAACTGTACAACCAAACTTTGGTACTTGGCCTTTGGAGGTATGTACACTGATTTTCTCGTCGGAATCTTCGGAGCCGCCAGATAATTGTCAGAATGTCACGAGTCGGCAACATTTTGTTATCTTCTAATTTGGAGCTTTATTTTAACTTTAATATTGTTGGTTCAATTGTTTTTGACTCGCTACATGGGGTGTAACTTTATGCTTGGTTCAAAGGATCATTTTTCTGTTTTCTCTGGTGATAAAACAAACGTGGCCACTTTTCTCTGAGCTTCTTTTCTGTTGTTTTACTAAACGTGGCGAACTTAATTGCCAGATGTCGTACAATCTAGCTATTAAATGTTATAAAACAAAAAGAAATTGGGAGATGTTTATTTTAATGTTGGAATTAATTTGGGTCGATATTTGCAAGCTGTCCATGTATTAAATGGTAAACGAAATAAATTGTTTTTTATTTTTTTAATTTTAAAAAATAAAAAAGAGATGGGAATTAATCCCGGAAGAATCTGCTAGGGCGGGCTCATTATATTAATTTTTAAATCACAAGGGGCTTTGTTGCAAAAACTTTTTAACTGTCAAAATAAAGCTCGTGTATACTTTGCCAGTATCACATTAAATTCAGGGTCCAACTTGCACACAACTGACATCTCAAACCTTGGACATTTATTTTTGGTTCTGTAACTTCCACCTTTCAAATTCTTCGTCATTTCTTATCATTTAATTAACTCCATTGGCCACAATATAGGTAGCAAGCTGGGGTGCATACTTGCTGTCAAGAAATATAATAACAATGTCATTCGCACCACGAGACACGCATGAGGCACAGGTGCAATTTGCGTTGGAGCGTGGTGTTCCGGCGATGATCGGTGTTCTTGCCTCCAACCGCCTCCCTTATCCTTCCCGTGCCTTCGACATGGCTCATTGCTCCCGCTGCCTCATCCCCTGGCATCTATATGGTTAACTCTCTAACTTATTTTATTTTTCTATTGTTTGTTGCTCATTTTATTTCTGTTTGTCTGTTTAAATCACTGTGTTCATATTTAGAAAGGATTTAAAATTTTCAGACTCCACCATTGTTTATACGTTACATTATTCTGTATTTCAAGGATTATAAATTCCCAGGACAAATCTTGAGGATCACGTTTCAATAACTTTCAAGATCTAATGAAAGACATGGGATTTTTCCACATTACATCATATTGCACCCCATGCCATAGTTCCTACTTTTAATTATGTTTTGTAAAGTTACTTATCAGTAAATTAAACTATGAAAAAAAAAATCCCTACTCTACTTAAAAAAGAAAAAGAAAAAAAAGGAATAAAAATTCTTATTCATAACTTTGGTATCAAGTCGCCCTCAAAAAAAAAAAAAAAAACTTTGGTATCAAGTCATCCTCATTTGTGGTCCAGCTTCAATATTATAATCAGGCACACCTTTATGGATTCATTACTTTTTTGTGGTAAAAAAAACAGATGGACTGTACTTGATTGAGATAGATCGTGTTCTAAGACCCGGCGGCTACTGGATCCTTTCGGGACCGCCCATCAACTGGAAGAGACACTGGAAGGGGTGGCAGAGGACTGAAGAGGATTTACAAAATGAGCAAAACCAGATTGAAAATGTGGCTAAATCACTGTGTTGGAAGAAAGTCCGGGAAAATGGGGATCTTGCCATTTGGCAGAAGCCAACAAATCATATCCATTGCAAGATGAACCGAAAGGTCATCAAGTCGCCTCAGTTCTGCAGTGCCCAAAATCCTGATGCTGCCTGGTAATTTAATTTAAAACTCATTTATTTGGCTTAAGGATGCCTCCATTTATCTTAATGTCATTGTACTTTACATATGGTTACCTATCATTTGGGAACTATATGTACATCATGTAATAAAATAGCCATAAGTTTGGTTGTGATTTCTATTTTTGTTTAGGGCGATGCATAATACCTGGGAAGCCAGAAGTCCGCAATTCTTTTCAAATTTGTGCATGGTTTGGCATATTAATACTAGAAAATTGATGGCACCATAATGTATTTGCAATTTTTGGTTTAGCTCATCAGCTACCTAGGAACTGCCAATTTTCTAATTAATTTTGACATTTAGGTACAATAAAATGGAGGCATGCATCACACCACTGCCTGATGTGGCAAGCATTGATCAAGTGGCTGGTGGAGAACTTAAGAGATGGCCTGAGAGAGTAACTGCAATTCCACCAAGAATAAGTTCAGGAAGTGTGGAAGGAGTTACAATAGATATGTTCTTGAAAGATACAGAGCAATGGAAATTCCGGGTCGAATATTATAAGAAATTAATCAGTCAACTGGGTCAGAAGGGCAGATACCGTAATTTACTCGATATGAATGCTCAGTTTGGTGGATTTGCTGCTGCACTTATAGATGATCCAGTTTGGGTCTTAAGCATGGTCCCTACAATTGGGAAGGATACACTTGGTGTGATTTACGAGCGGGGCTTGATTGGGTCTTATCAGGACTGGTAAGATTATGTTTTTGCACTATAACTGTATTTGTTTTCATTGCTTCGTTTGCTCGAGGCTTATTTGCATTGTCTTAATCTCTGATCAACTCAGGTGCGAGGCAATGTCAACCTACCCAAGGACGTACGATCTCATTCATGCTGATTCTCTGTTCACCCTGTATAAGGATAGGTAATAAGAATCACTTACATATACTAATTTGAGTTGCGTAATGTTTGTAAGTATATAAAGTCATAAATCATTTTCTTATCATTCTTCAATATTCAAAAATTGTAAAGTTATTCATGTTTAAGCACATTAATGAAACCTCAGAAAAATATAAACCCAATGAAAGAGGGCATTAAAAAGGATACAAATCGAATGAAATGTCACCATTAGGGAAAAAATGTCCCCATTATACTTGATACCATTGACCTGACAGTGACCCTAGCAAATATGTTGGTAATTATACGACAAATGCGTACTATGCAATCAATTACATTCAAGTTGCTAGAATTCAAGAATTTAACATGTTTTGCTTTGTCTGACAGGTGTGATATGGAGGATATCTTGTTAGAGATTGATAGAATTCTAAGGCCTGAAGGTTCCGTTATATTTAGAGACGATGTAGATATTTTGGTGAAGACAAAAGGCATTGCAGACCGAATGAAATGGCAGAGCCAGATTGTTGATCATGAAAATGGTCCCCATGTTAGAGAGAAGCTTCTCTTGGTTGTGAAATCCTACTGGACAGCTGAGGACCAAAACCAATCTCAATAGTTTTGGCAAAAAAAATTTTAAATTGACATAGTATGGTGGGAACTTATTTGTTTAGTTCTTTTTCCTTGTAATTTTCGTTTAAATTTGTTTATTATTTTGGTGGAAATCAATAGCTATAAACAGATAATAATGGATCTCTAGAGAAAATTAAAGGAGCGATTAAGAATTTGTCTATTTCTAACCTGAAAAATATTCAGCTCAGTTTATAGCAGTTGAAAGATACCTCCAGTGTTAATAAAATTCCTTTTTTCTATTGTTTCTTCTCATTTAATTGGGTTCTAAACTTCTAATCGTGAATTTGTTTTAAATAACAGATTTTTTTTTCCCACCCAAACTATACTTGCAAATATCAACTTTAAAGAAGCATACATATACATATATACTTATCTAATGATAATTATACACGAGAAGAAGTAAACAAAATCCGTCTTATCGTGCAAAGTTCATTAATCAATGTATTGGGCCACTGATTTTGGCAAGTTGGCCACTGGTGTGAATCAACACAGGAAGCTTCGGTACCTGATATATATTTAGATAGTATTGTCACTATTTAAAAATGTCATTAATCAAATCACCTAACATTGCCTACAGGATTGCACTTAAATAATAAAAAATCACCTAACGTTGTCTTTTACCTATTTGGTCAACCAAACTTGGTTACGTACTTATTAGTAGTGTCCATGGGCGGAACGAGGATTCCGACATAGGGTTGGCCGATCAGCCGACCGTGGAATGAAAAATAGCGTTTCCTATCGCGGTGTGGCTTACAACCTCCCGACTCCTGACTCCCAAGCCGAGAGACAGAGAGAGTAAAATGGATTTGTGCAAGAGAGAATGAAAATTGCCGAATTGGGAGATAGATTTGAAATTAGGAGGAATGATTTAGAAATTAGATAGATATCTCTTTCTGTCCCTAATAGAAATTGGAAGATGGATTTGCGTAAGAAAATGAGAATTGGTCTCTCAGTGTTTACATTAAGAGACTAGACTACTAACTAGGCCAGATGGGCTCTACTGCTATTGACAATTTAATTCAGCGTTAGGACTTTGACGTAGGCCCAACTATAAGCTCTCTACTAATGGCACACGCCCGCCACCCCTTCGTTATATAGGGATGCCTATCTTTTCCATAGTTCGATATCATTGAAATTTAAGTTTCTTTCTTATCAAAGGCTCCGTTTGGATGGTGTGGGAATAAGAGGAATAAGAGAAGAAGTATTGGGAAGTGTGTAACTGTGAAGAGTTTGAATTGTTTATAATAAATTTGAGAGTAGAAAGAAGCTATTTTCTTATTCCTAGGCTCATCCAAACGGAGCCAAAAAGAATAATTAATTAGTGTACAGACCATTTTTCATTTAATTTTTTTAGCTACATAAATGTAACGAGGTTTTGGAACATAAAAGACTAACAAGATAAAGAACCCTAAAGTAGTTGGAAATTCATTAAATCCATCACCTTGAGCTGTCTCTGTTTCAGCTTTTTCATCCACCATTTGCAGCTAATTATATTCAGTACAAAACATTATTGAAAATTTAGTTTCTAAAGTTGATGTGACTCGTAGTTCTATCGGAGCGGTTGAGAATCGTTGCTATCCACTGTTTACGACTGTTTCATTTTTCTTGTTATTGTGTTGTACTGTCAGTTTTTGACTTGCCAGTTTTGTGAAAGCTACTGGATATTGCACTAATTACGTTGATATAAAAATACATGATATCATTTACTTTAATAAGAGATAATGAGCAAGATTTCAGCGCCACAGATGACACACTTTACTTTTTTATTTTAAATTTCAAAATTTTAAATATAATCATTTGATCCAAATCGTTGATCTTGTTTATTTTAATGACGGATGCATTGTCATAAAATTTTATAATTTTTGAAGTTTACTTGATGCTTGATCAAAATGTCAAAAATGAACAAATCAAAATAACTAAAATAGATTAATTCTAATATGTCTATTTTTCAACTTCCTTATCAAGTATCAAATAAACTTTAAAATTATGAAATTTTAGGACAACACATCCATTGTTAAAATGAACAAAATCAACTGTTTGGATTGGACGATTATATTTAAAAAATTTTTAATTTAAAATAAAAAATAAAGTGTGGCATCTGTGCACCAACAAAGTGTGACACCGAAACTTGCTCAGAGATAATTAGTTTCAAATTTGATAATTCATTGATAAAGAACAAAATGACTAAATGAGGAAAACCTTTATATATTACATTTGTTGTGAGCACTATGTTGGTGTATGTAGTGCTGATTGTACCGTTACACTCTACTTGTTGGTATGCAACATGATTATACTAGAGTTATATTGAGTTAAACTCATTCTAATTAATGAATACATGCCATAGTTCGCCTCATGTTTTTTGGTCCATTCACCAATATACCTCCTGCTTGGTGATAGTAACTTTATTTCTATTAAATAAAATATATAATTATAAACTTTAGAGATGCATATTTGTACACATTTTAAAGCGTTTTAACATATATAGTAGCTGATATATATTAATTTTTATTTACGTAAAAAAATTATTAACTAATGTGTAGTAAACAATTGAAACAATAGATTGATACAAGTAACTCTTAATATTTCCCTTATTTTAATATCTCAGCATGAAATGCGTGAAAACTTTTGAGCGAGCTTTGGATCTGAGGACAAACTCTGAAATTGAGATTAATGCACAGGTAGTTCTGCCTTGAGTGAGTTTTACACAATAGACAAATTAATTTAACATTTTGTATTTCAAGTCAGGTTGACCACGCTTTGGTGATGAATGAACAACCAGAGTGAAGCATTGTCGTCCTCTTAACTAATATTATTAATGCTTTGTCTGTGCTAATGGAGTACAGAAAGCACAATAATGTCATGGTTTTTAATCAAGAGTGTAGTTCGTAACTAGACAGTTCGTTCTCTATTTTCAATGTATTGACCTACATTTTAAGCAGAATAACGTTCTGTCCATGTGCATATAGGGATAAGCTTCCACTTGAAATTTTTGTATGGCAAAATTTGTAATTTCAAGAACGGGAAATAACTTTTTTATGATTTAAAATTACTAGAGACTTTCTAGTAGAAAGTAGGGAAACCACTTGACCTGGACCTATTAAGAAATCACTGTAGTCTCTTTACTAATTCTAATAAATCAAGAACCCACATATATTATCATGTTATTCAGAATAGCAGGGTTATATATAAAAGCATATAAAAATGAACATGGTGTATGGAGTAGATGGTCCATAAGACTGTTGCTTGTCATTTAATTGGTATCAATTTTCACGTAATGAAAAATAAATAAATAATGTCTTCGAATACCTGCTTTTGCTATTTATAAAAGAAGATCTTATATATCAAAAACAAAGACGTAATAGAGCCATTGAACTATTGATAATTGGGCCAAGATAACCCAACTCATGTATAAACTTGAAACATTTCAAACAAATACAGACTTGCAGATTAAAGGGTTTTAAATTTTTTTATTCTAGATATTTTTCTCAATATATCGAGAAACGAGAAATCTCGGTCAGCACTTTCTTTTACAGAAGATCTCAATATTATCAATATAAGATCTTGGCCCAATTGGCAGTCCAAGGGACTTGGATTTGGATCCACTTTCTTTTACAGACTTCTAAACTGCTATTTAGTTCAATGGCTCACAGTCGGTGAAACATTAATTAAGGTCTTGATCAAAAAAAATTTTACGTCAGATCTCATCCATTTTATTATTTTTTCCCCAAAAATTATAAGTGTGATCTCTAATTTTGTCATCCCTGTCATCGCAAAATACAAAATAAACACATAAAACAAATAAGATAAAAATATAGACTATCAAAGTGAACACTTACGAACATAAGTGTTGTCATCTCTTGTTCAGAGTTTTATATGCACATTCAACTTATTTTAATTGAACTTATCTGTTTGTTTGTATGTGTTCACTTTGATCACTATATATGTTCACCTTGTCTATCTTAAGTGTTCACTTTCTGTTTAGCGATGGCAAGGATGACAAAACTGCAAATGGCGGTAATCAATTTCCATTTTCTTTTTATGATGTCATTCATTTTATTTCAACTGAATTGATTTTGCAGAATTTTATTAGATCTAATTATATAAAAATTCCGATTAAATGACGCTAAATCCATTCATTTTAATTAAAAAAAATTTCTAATGAAATGAAATGAAATACCACATTAAAAAAATAGTATTTTGATCAAGACATAAATGAGGACATATGGGTCTTCAAATATATATGACATATTGTACTTCATAATTTCCGGAATCAAATAACACTAGCAAAGTTTCTCGCTTGCTTAGTCTTAATTGTCATTCCTAGTTCTTCTACAACTATCGACTAGCATAAGTTTGGTGGGAAAAAAATATGAGTAAATTTTTCTCGAGGTCACTAAACTTTTTGCATTGTCGAATTTTGGTCCTTAAACTTTAATTCTTCCTCCGGTGATCACTAAATTTTGACATAGTCTGAAATTGGTCCCTCTGTGAAACTCCGTGATAACTCTGTCCAATCAAAATAGCTTCCGTCTCTTCTATCTTCTTCTCCGACAAAATAACACAAAAGTTGCCTCTTCCTCTTCGTTGGATCACATAGCTCACTTCCGCCTCTTTTTCCTCTCACACCTCTCTTTCGATCTCTAACACAAATTCGCCCAAATCAATACCGATCTCTCTCACCTCTCTCTCGTCGGAGCTCCAAAACCCTAGAGAGAAGGTCTGACGATGCAAAGGTACCCAACATTCTCCCTTTCTTCTTTCTTCTCTCTTTCCTTCTCTCTTGTTTTGCTTCGTACCAGAACCCCACCCTACATTTTGTGCGATTTTGAAAAAGGAAATACAGTGGTTGGAATAGACGATGTACTGTTCCATTAATTATATCATTAATATCTCATTTTTATTCACCTTATCGATATGGCACGTATCATGTAATGAGATAATTTTGTTTGTTTAACAAAACACTTTCACATCTTATTCGAGGACATTGAATGTCTAAATGAAAAGTTCTTGATAATAAGTATGTTCACTAACGTTTATAATAAAATCTCTAAACTCTATTAGGTGGTATTGAGAAGATAAAACTACAGTCGTATATAATTTCTTTATCACAAGTACATGTTATGTTAAGAAGGAATAATTTGTTCTTGTTTGATAATCCGAAGTAGAGAAGCAGAAGTTTTTATAGACTATATGACCTATGGAAAATATAATGATTAATGACATAACTCACATAAGTTATTATCTGATCAATTAATAAGTTTTAAAATGTAATGCTTTTCGAATAAAAAGTTGTAGGTTTGAAATTCGATTGAATTCTTTTATGGACATTTAAATTTGAATAAGTTGAGAGATTTAGCTCTAATTATCATCGAAAACTAACGGCAAAAGTTATACTTTTTTTTTAAATTAAATTATGTCAAGTTACGATTATCCAACTTATTCGCCTTTAACATCACAAGTAAAGAATAGATATGTCGCTACAAAACAATCCTCTATTACCGTACTTTTTCATTCAAAATAGATTAGGCGGTCCAAATAATTCAATAAGTGAAAAAAAAAATTTAAAAACAATTTGATTCGTGATCCAAAAATTAATCCAAGAACATAGAAAAAAATTGATAAATTCGTTCTCTACAATTCTAACTGGTGTATTAAGATGTTTTAACGAAAGTATATTCACTACAAAAATATTGTTCTATTTTTTATATTTTTCATATTTTTAAAACACTAGAGTTTTTATAAAAATCCGATCAAAACATCGGATTAATCTGATTTTTTCTGATTTGTCCATTCGACTCCTCAAACCAATAGTCTGAGTCTGATTATTTTTTTCAAAGCCATGCTGCATTAAAGTCCTTTTTAACCGCTTTTTTCCACATCAATCTTGGTCGACCTTTGTCTTTTTTTTTTGTGTTTTTGAAACAATTGAGAATTGTGTTACGCACCGTTGTCTTATGAGGCCAATATTGGATATGTCCAAAACTATTTAAAACAATGTTAGATTCGCTTCTCCTCAATTTCGGAATTGTTTTTCGAAATTAAAAATTAAAACGACCAATCTAAATACTATATTGAAATCTCCTTAGAATAAAATTTTTATGTTTTTCATATTTTCAAAATTCGTTGTTAACGGAGGGACCATAAACTTTTAGATTAAAGCTTTTTAAAAATCTGAAAAATACTAAAAATATAAGAAAAATATATTTTAAAGAGATTTTGATTATGAAAAATATGTTGTTCGACTTTAATCGGCAGTCTAATTTTTGAATTTCGAAAAATAGTTCTAAAGCAACGACCAATCAGTGCTTGCTTTTGGATGTACCATAGTCCTCCAATTTTCGCTGTAACGTCTAATAATAATAATTATTTAAAAAATGTTTAACAGAAGAAACAAATGAGTCTACTAAAGTTTAATTTATTGGCATATTTATTTACATTACGTTATTGCATCATCTATAATTTATCATTTTTATCTTACTCGATTTAGACTTAACTTCATTCGTAAATTATAAAACTAAGGGTGCGTTTGGATCGTTGGAAGAAAGAAGAAGAAGAAGGAAGAAGAAGAAAAAAAATTATAAACAATCCAAACTCTTCACAAAATTACACACTTTCCAATACTTCTTCCCACTTCTTTCCTTCTTCCCTTCTTCCCACACCTATCCAAACGCACCCTAAGATAAGATACAGATAAGAGCTATCTTTTCAGTGATATCGATTCCGAATATTTGTATCCAATAAATTGAATTGCAACTCCACCTCTGGTGACTGGTGTTTGATACTGTACAGTTGGCACACTGCTGGACTGCATATATCGACCACAAGTCCGCTCAATTAAGAACGGATGGTCATGATCCGATCGGAATCACAGCACCGAAATCGGACGGTTAAATACATTGGACTCATGTTTCTTCGCTAAACTTCTCTAATTGGATATAACCCCTACAATCATTAAAATTGGATATAACCCCCTCTAATCATCTTCACTAAGGATATAACTCCTTTTTGCTGATTTTATTTTTTTTTAATTAGAAAAAAATAAATAGAATAATGTTATGACCAAATTGTCCTCCCTCCAAATGAACATTTCGTCTTGTGCTTATAAATTGTTGGTCTTTGAATACCAAACAAGTATGTAAAAAAAAAAAATATCAAACAACGGCTATTATTCAACAAGTTCTCAAAAGAAATTTTCCATTCACAAGTGGAAAACCTCATCAAAATTTAAAGTTGAGAACAATGAAAAAAAAAATCACGAAGGTTTGAAGAACCGTTCTATTTAGGATTTAGGAAACTTTATCATTTCTTTGCAAGAAGGCTCAACTTTGAATTTAATCTTATTATTGGTTCTTAACCTTTTCTTTTTTTCAGATCCGAAAATTTAGCATCTAATTTGAGTTCAAATGTTTAATAAGCAACCCCCTTGGCTCACTGAATTTATAATTTCTTTTTTTGTTCCGTTTGTCCTCATCGATAAGATTGAACATAACAATGAGAATTTAATTGTTGAATAGTCAAGGATACAGAAGGACACTCATTTGATTTCTTCGTCTGCACTTTTTTCGGTAGAGAGAGAACGGAGAGTAAGAAGCACGAGGAAGATGAAAAGCCTTTTGAGACGGGGTAATTTGGTCATAAAGTTATGTTATTGGTTTCTTTCTAATTAAAAAAAACTAAAATCAGTGAAAATGGGTTATATCCTTAGTGAAAATGATTAGAGGGGGTTATATCCAATTTTAATGATTGTAGGGGTTATATCCAATTAGAGAAAATTAGAGAGGGTTATATCTAATTTTTCTTTTATTTTATATTTTTGGATAAACTAGATAGCGGAGTTCTCAAGTCCTTTTCATCTCACAAGCTCACAAATCCTGAGCCTAAAGTTTTCGAAATGACAATATTTACTCTCATTTTTCCCATTTCTCGTGGTTGGGCTCAGTGCTCTTCCTGTGTTTTTATGCTTTCTTTTATTTAATTTCATTGCTATTGTTCGTATTTGCTTGAAGCGTTCATCAATTGATTTTTACGCTTTTCTCTCTTAAAAAAATTTAATTGCTTTGTTAAACTTCTGTTATTTCGCCAGATTAAATATGATTTCTGATAGAGATTGTATCAATTTCGGGTGGGAGCTTGTGGAATAATGAGAAAAAGTCTACTCATTCCCTACATTAACATTCCTCAATATTTTGTTTTCTTTTTCCTAATGATTTTTTTTTATGACTTGTTGAATTTGCTTTGTCTTGCTCTTCAGGTTAATGATGCTACAGCTAAGCACTGCTTGCTATAAGGAAAAGAATTAATTGGCCATGATTATGAGGTACCAAATAATAAAATTTTAACGTTTTCTCCAATTAAGTATTAGATACTTCAATACTTGCACATGTGTTACTGGCTAACATTATTACCTTACTCCATCTAGATGTAGGAGGCACAATAATTTAAGGCCATTGCTTTGCAAAGTCAATACATGTTGTAGATTGGCATAGCTGGTAAAAATTTCTTGAAATATTATTTGTTTCATGGTGCATCAGGTATATAGATTGAAATCTATCGTATCTGGCATAGCTGGTTAAATTTAAGGCCATTCTAACTTTCTGTTCCAATTTGATACAATGGATTGTAATTTTTTTTTTCTCTTTTTCTGGTTAAATACTTGGCTTCAATTCTATCTGGCTGTCACAAATTTCAGTAACCACTGGAAGAAGTTTAACCAAAGGGATCTTATTTGGGAATAAAAAGATGAGCTTTAGTTAGCTGAACAAGGACTGTAAAGTAACCACACTAGTTTGTTGGAAGGGCAACTAATTATATATAGGGACTGCAAGTTGAGAAATCAATTTGACTTTATAGTTAATGACAATACCTGCAAGTTCCTATTTAATTTTTTTTCCCTGATAAGATATTTAGCTTGCATGCTGTCAGTAGTGTATTTAAAGTTGATTATTTTATTCAAGTTTGAATGCAGGTGGTTGGAAACCTTTCAAATAGGTATTTTCAACAGTAAAGATGGTGTTCTTGTAAGTCTCTAGTCTAAGAAAATGAAGGAATTTGACCAAATAATGCTCTGTCGAACCCTTGGCTGCAATAATACTCATTAGTCATTTTCTTCCTACCTTTGTAGAAATGGAACTGGAGGTAAGGTACTGTACATGCAACAAACAATAGTTAATTTAACAATTAGAGGCACACATAATGTTTACCTTTCTTTATTTTTGGTGTGTGAGTGGTTTTGTGGTTAGGGGGTGGGGGTTTAATTTGGGGTTTTTCTAGTATACACATCAGAATCTGGATTAAAATGTTATACCACAAATTATGTAAGAAATACAAGGCTTCTCAACCACCTAATTTTGTTTATGAATTTCCCAGAAATACAAGCTTCTGCTCCAGAATTCAGTGGGAGAAGGGAAGGGAAAGAATGAGAAGAGAAGAGGAGTACATCCCAAATTTGGGTGTAATCACAAGTGTACTTCTCTTCACATTTTTATAGAAGAGTTCAACCCCATTCTCTCCCATTCTCCTTGATTCTCCTTCAAATATCAGTTTCTGGAGCAGGGTAATAAGCTTGGGCAGGGATTGCTCAGCTACCCTTCTCTTTCACTCTCCTCCATTCATAGCTTCTGGAGCAGATACAGAAAGTTCTAATGAAGTAAACTAACTAGTGGCTACCCAGAGACCACTGGTACCTTAATAGTCTTGGTGATACAGGAAGCATCAAAAAAAAAATAATATTGACAGATCTCCCCCTGTTACCAAGGCCATGTTTCTGTCGGGCTTGTACAGTGGCGCGGGATTGCTGGAAAAAGTGACAACTATCAAATAAAAAAGTTTCGGAGTACGCTCTCCCCCCTTAAAACTGTCCTTTAAAAAAGTTTTTGGAGTACACTATCTCAAACAACACTGTAAAAATTAGTATACTATGGCAATCATATTATTCTCAGTACTCACATTTTGATCGCTTATATTACATTATATACTTTGCAATAGTTCTCGTCCTTTTCTCCATCTTATCCAAGTTTTACACAATTAGCTATAAAGAGTTTCTCGTATAGGACTTTGAAAGGAGACGCATGTTAAATTTCCCAATAGTAGCATATGAAATTCGATAAAACTGTTAGATTTCCATGTTCTTTATGATTATTTATGGTATATCAAATTTTTTAAAAAGCTAATAGCCTAATACTAATAACATGGTCTTCAGATGAGAGTATACATAAAGTGATATGCTTTGCTGGCATTCTAACACAATGTCAAATATAGAGCCTTTTATGCACAATTAGTTTGTTTGGCCTTTAGTTTGATAAATATTTTCATTTTTGGACTATGACTTCCAATTGTTTTAGGACAGGATTGACTGACGTAATTCCTTCATTAGTATAAGGTGTCATTTCGTGTCAGTTTCATTCTATTTGATACAATGGATTATATTTTTCCTTCATTTTTTTTGGTCCATACCTGACTTCAATTCTATCTGGCTTTCGCGAAGTTGGGTTTGTAAGCTGGGGGGATGGGGGACTTTACTTGTTAACCAATGAGATCTTATTAGAGAATAAAAATAAAATGACTATTGGTTAGCAAATAACTCCGCCTATATTAAGCTTTGCTTGCATTGTTTAGTATAGCTCGGTCCCAAGCCCGAGTAAAAGGAGGAGGGTCCCAAGTCCGATCAAAAGGAGGAGTGTTGTGATAGGCTAGGCGAGCCAACGTAAAAAATCCAGTCATCTCTATGGAAATGAAACCCAATTACTGTTGGTTAGCAAAACAAGGACAGAATTAACCACACTAGTTTGCTGGAAGGACAACTAGTTATGTTGTGCTGCTAGTTGAGAAATCAATTTGGCTTAATGATCAATGACAATACCTGAAAATTCCTATTTATTGAATTATTATTTTTTTTCTGATAAGATGTTTAGCCTGCTTGTAGTTGTTAGTCTATTTAAAGTTGACTATTTCATTTAGTTTTGAGTGCAGGTTGTTGGAAACATTTCAAATAGGCATTTTCAATATTGAAAGACGGTTTTTTTGTAAGTCTCCGGTCTACAAAAATGAATTGATTTAAACAAATAATTCTCTGTTGAAACACTTGACTGCAATAATACTCATTTCCTTCCTACATCCATCGTAAAATTGGAAATGAAGGTAAGGTACCATACATCCAACAAATGGCAGTTAATTTAAGGGTTAGAGGCACAAATAATTTTTACCTACCTTTATTTTTGGTGGGTGAGTTGGTTTCTGGTCAGGGGTGGGGGTTCGACTTGGGGTTTTTCTTGTATACACATTAGAATCTGGATGTAAAGGATGTATGGAGAGGTGCCTATATGGGAAGTACTGACATTTTTTTTGAAGTGACAATGTGACCCTGTTTCCTTTGAAAACAAAAGAACACATACAGAAAATTCTAATGAAGTAAACTAACTACTGGCTACCCAGAGAACAAACCCAGTACCTTAATTGTTTCAGTGACATACCGAGTGATAAGCTCAGTTTTGGTAGAGATTAACAACGTGAGAGAGTTTAGAGATGAGAATGAGTGGAAGATGAATTTTATTGATTATTTGGGGGATTACAATCTGACTACAATCTGTCTAATACAAGCGCTTTTCTCTACAAAAATGCCAACCCCCCATACAATGATCTACCCCCTCTATTTATAGGCCTATTTCTCATAACAGAATGCTGACGTCACCCGACAGCCGTTAGCCCATTAGGTGCCTCTAGATTCTCCCGACTTATGTTCGGTGAGGTGCTCCGTATGAGTTTGTTATGGCCTGTCCTCCCGACTTCATTTGGGGCGCGCTGTTTAATTCTACTTTTCCCGCTTCTTTACCCCCATTGCAGGCCTCTTTTGGGTTGGGTTCCATATCCTTCTATTTGGGGCCGAGCTTTATCAGGCCGGCCCTATCATAAGCCCTTGAACTTGGGATGAGTATTCATCGTAAGTTGAAAATCAAGTCGCAAAATTCATGACTCTTGGGTGAGGCCCGAAGTGGTGGAGCCCTTGAGTCCCGAACACATGACTCTTGGGTGAAGCACGAAGTGATGAAGCCCTTGAGTCCCGAACACATGACTCTTGGGTGAAGCACGAAGTGGTGAAGCCCTTGAGTCCCGAACACATGACTCTTGGGTGAAGCACGAAGTGGTGAAGCCCTTGAGTCCCGAACACATGACTCTTGGGTGAAGCACGAAGTGGTGAAGCCCTTGAGTCCCGAACACATGACTCTTGGGTGAAGCACGAAGTGGTGAAGCCCTTGAGTCTCGAACATATGACTCTTGAGTGAAGCACGAAGCGGTGGAGCCCTTGAGTTCCGAACACATGACTCTTGGGTGAAGCACGAAGTGGTGAAGCCCTTGAGTCTCGAACATATGACGGAGCCCTTGAGTCCCGAACACATGAAACGGTCAGGCGGTCAAGTTACCTGGCTGTCGCTTGGTATGCGCCTTGATCCCAACGCCAACCCTTCCATCTTCGCCTCGTGATCTGTGAAAGTTATTACCGCCTTTACTGCTGTCCTTTCAACTTCTTGCCTTTTATACTCCCATTTCTCTCTCTTCTTCTGTCATTTATCACTTCAGCCTTCTCTTCTTCTCCTCTTTCTTCTCTGTCGAGCTCTCTCTCCTGGCTACTCTCCCGAACGATCGTTCATCCTTCTCACTCTCCGGTGAGCCCCTCTTCTCGTCTTCCGACGAGCCTTCCTCTCCTTCTCCGGCAAGTTTTCTCCGGCGAGTTTTCTCCGGCGTAGCTTCCAATCTTGATATTTAACTTCTTTTCCTTGCAATATTAAAAAGATATCAACGAGACAAATAAATTTGTTTCATCAGTACACGGAACTTTAGTCTCCTAAGCCTCCTAACACTACACCAAAAAGGATTTTTAGTACCGGACCATTAGTATCTGTTTTTAAGAAAACCGGTATTAATAATAAATCATGGTAATTTTGTAATTGTCAGACTTATTATTTAGTACCGATTTTTTATAAAAAACCGGTACTAAAAATACACAGATTTTTTTTACCGAATTATATGTCTTCCCTTCATTATTAATTTCTTTGCCTCTCAAGTTCTTATACCACTATTCTATCTCTCAAGGTCTTCCTTTGCCTCTCAAGGTCTTCCTTCACTATTCCTTTCTCCCAAGTTCTTATACCACTATTCTACCGCATTGATACGATTAGGTCGCGTGAGTGGGACGTGGTGGAGATGGCATGGATTATGCTACGAATTGATTACTCAATTTATGGACGGGTATGTATCTATTCCTTTTTTTCCTCAATTTATTTTAAGTTAATTGGTTTTGCTTTTGTTTCTTTGTCAATTTATTCTCCCTTTTGTCTGTATAGAGCATTGAAATTTCCAACAGTGACTATTTTTCGTGTTAGTAACCATGATCTCTTGTTATTGGATAGTTGAAATCATGTATGTTTTATACAACAAAAGAAAATCCGATTTGTCTCAAAAACTGCAACCTAACTGATTTATAATTTTTGAGTAATATTCGATCATTGTTCTTGATTTTATTTTATTTTTCCTTATTCTCTTTTAGCATGCATGTTGGATAAAAATATTGTCAAAATTCATTTATTATGAGAGGGATATGTGGGTAATGAATAATATGAACTACTGCAAAATTAGCATATTAAATGTGACAGATTTAGTACCGTATTAATTTTTTTATTTTTTAAAATTAATTTAGTACCGGTTTTTAACTAAAAACCGATACTAAATTAATTAAAAAATTTCGGTTTTTTTTAAATTAATTTAGTACCGGTTTTTAGCTAAAAACCGGTACTAAATTCATTTAAAAAAAGCCGAAATTTTTTAATTAATTAGTACCGATTTTTTATAAAAAGCGGTACTAAATATAATATTTTTAGTACCGGTTTTTAGTAAAAAACCGGTACTAATCGTGTTTCCCGTCACTTTACAAAACCTCCTACTACCGACTTATTAGTACCGGTTTTTTATTGCTTTTAGTACCCCCTATTATTTGTACCGCTGCAAAACCGATACTAATAATAGATAAAAAAGCGGTACTAAAGTTGAAAAATGGCGTAGTGTAAGCGTGCTTATGTATTGTTTCCTAAACTCAGCATCACTGTTCCACAGTTCCAACATCTTTTCAACCTAAGTTAGAAAATAAAGCAAGAGTTTATGAATAAATAAATGAGTTGAATAATTACAACACCTGACCTCTCACTGGGGATATAGCCATTTTTATTTTTATCTTTTATTTTTCTTAAATTTCAGTCCATTCATATCAAATAGCACCAACGCGGCAACGCAAGTTAGCTGGTACAGAAGTATAATTTACTTAGAGCAAACTTTACTGAATCAAAGCTGTGCAATACAATCCATGGTCCATAAGATTTTGTACCATGGTCAACAAGTCTAATAGTGATAAATAAGCAATAAGAGAACGTTTTGGGTATCCAATTATTCCTAGAATGACACTGAGATAAGATGAGTGTCATTTGTGTATAAGGTTTCACAAATAATGAATTGCAGCTAGATGAAGATTTCATTTAGAATTAATGACCTCTAATCTTGAATTCGTATGATGGCTCCAACACTTGATGGCTTCACTGTTGCATTATCTGAAAAGGACAAAAGTGAATGTGTTATCTTAAGACGTACCGGAAAAAGTAAATAACATAACCCAAAATATAAAATTTATCATAGTGATATTCTAAAGCCTTTGAAAACAAAAGTAAGACCACATAATAACTGGTACCATGTTAGAAACTCTTTTAAACTAATGGAAAGTTGCATGTGTAAAACAAATTTGCAAGTAAATTTACTAGCGCATAGTAGCAAAGAAAAATGTAATGATTAGATGTAGTTGTAGAAAAATGCAATGAGTAGATGTACCACATAATACCTGATTACTTCTTATCTTCGGACCCGAATCCGCTGTAGCGCGGGACACCGTGTAGCGCGCGTACGAGCCGTCTGATCTTGATCGGACGGTTCATTTTTTACGGACCTATCAATCTAGGTTACATGCACAGAACTTTCTTGTCCATTGGATCTTGATCAGATGGCTAGAATACCGCGCTACACGGTGTGCCGCGCGGCACCAGATCTGAATTCCTTATCTTCTTGTTCCAACTTGCTTGAGACCTCTTACAAATTGAAATCTTTTAGATGTAGTTGTAGCCTTATACAACGAGTCAATGACCAGATATCAGTCAAATGGAAAAAATTTCTGACTTGTAAAAATGTAAGAGAGATAAGAGAGATTCACTAAGATAGAGTTGAAAAAATTAATTCTACTAGCTAGACGACAATATTTATAATGAGGAATTTGAAATGAATTTATGGTCATTTTTTAAATGGATTCATACCGGTATCATCATCCGACGCCTCGGGATACTAAGAGATCGTGCGACGTGGCTCACGAGAGGAGGAGATCGAGGTCGTGTTGGGAGGAGCCTAAGCGTCACAAGCAGAGGAGTTGAGGCGTCTCGCAGAGAGAGTAGGGTTCGGCGTGCTGTGGGAAAGAAACTAAAAGCAAATCGACTTTAATTTGCCTTTCTAGATTCTTCGCACAAAAAATATTAGGAAAATATTTTATTGGACAACCGGGTCGGGTTACAGCGGGTTCTTAAAAGTATTTTTACGACCCAACCCAGTATAGACGGGTTGTCAAAAGTAAAATCCGAACCCAACCCAGCAATATCTAAATCCGTTAAGAAACGGATCGGGTCGGCCGGGTTTTGGTTTTTTCTGTTCAGCCCTAGTTGCAGTTATAGCTAGATCGGCCCTTTTTTTTTCGCCTGCTTGTACTTTATTGATGTTTTCTTAATTTAAACCTTTTTTCTGTATTTGTATTTTGAATGGAGGAAGCACAAAAGTAATTTTGAGTAAATAAAATTAAGAATGGTGTCACATCATAATTAAATGTCTGAGCAAGAAAATACGCACAACATTTTGCTTACAATAGCTGTTATTTTTTAATTTTAGTCTTCCTGAGAAACTAAATTGGATATTTAAATCATGCAGTGTCACATTTCGAAGGATATAAGAAAACGATCAACTGAAGATTCTCATGTGTTCCCTACAACATGACAATGTTGCATGAGGATTGCTAAAATGCTATGCATAGCACGGATACCTTTCGTGCTACGGATTCGTTCTTGAATTTAATGCTTCAAACAACCGATCCAAACCATTCATTATCTTCTTCATATTGAAATCTCATTAGAAACCAAATTTTACATTTTTTTGAATTTTTTACTATTTTTTTTCAGATTTTTGAAAATACTTAATCTAATAAATTCTGGAGCCTTCAATAATAGTGATTTTAAAAAATTTGATAAAAATAGTAAAAAAAATTTAAAAAAAATGTAAAATTTGGTTTCTAATAAGATTTAAATACGTAGAAGATAATGAACGGTTTGGATCACTTGTTTGAAGCATGAAATGCAAGAACGAATCCATAGCACGAAGACCATCCGTGCTATACATAGCATTTTAGCAATCCTCATGTTGCACTGTCTCCTATCTGCTTGGTAACTTTTCTCTTGAGAAATTTGTAGGTGAATTAATCAGTGATTAAGTGCTTTTATAACTTTTTTCTTGATAACTTTTATAAAATTTGGAATTGATTTGATACTTGTTTAACCATGAGCATATTAGAATTAATGAGTCATAGTTAATTAGATTTGTTCACTTGTTGACCACTTGATCGAGTATCAAATCAACTTCAAATTTTACAAAACTTATATAGAAACACATCTCTCATTAGATTTAACAAGATCAACGGTTTGAATTCAGCATTTGAACTTTAAAATTTTTAAATATTGATAAAATATAAAGTTGTAGCAACTAAAAATGGTGGCACCGTAACTTTGCTCATCTATCTTAAATTTGTATTCGAATTTGACGTTTCCATTTGTATCCGGTACGGTTGCATCCGAAGTGGAAATTAGTAATTGTCAGGATTTTTGTAGGTGTATGTCATATGTTCTCAATTTTTTTAGGCTTAATCCCGTAGAATTAAATTTGGGTGAAGGTTTTTCATAGACATTTAATTTAAAAATAAATTAGATGATTTAGACTCTAATTTATGTTAAAAAATCTCACATAATTAAGGTCTTAATATGAAGAAATTTACCAAATTGATAACTCTTCAAACTTCAAGCCAGTATTTGTTGAAAGATTAAGATCCTGATCAAAATATTTTTTACACGAGATTTCATTTCATTTCAATTGATTTTACAAGATTCCGTTAGATCTAACTATATAGAAATTTCAACTAAATGACACCAAATCCGTTCATTTTGATCGCGAATTTTCCAATGAAATGAAATCCCATAAATTCTAAAGTCTAAGCCTTTTTATCTTGAATAAGTTGAGGTAGGCTAGAAATGACAGCCGAAAATGAAATCCCATGTAAGTAGTGTTAGGAAGTGTGCTAATTTTCATTTTTATGCTAATTACCAATTAATTAACCAAGCAAACATAGCACACACAAGATCTAGTACACAAGCTATTCAAACACACGAGAAAAAGGGGAAATCGATACCTCCCGCGAAATCGTATTCGCGGGGCTCGACCAAGGCATGGGAATCGATGGCGTGCCTTCTCCACCGTCTCCACCACGTCTCGTAACCGCCCTCGAGTCCACCAAGGAGGATTAATCACGTTCTACAAGGTACGTGCTAGCATACCCAAAGAACAAGCCTAATCCCTATGGTTTTCTCTCTTGCATCAATCAACAACCTTGATTTAGTGGAGAGAAAATAGCTCAACACATGAGCAAAAGAGAGGGAGAGAAGAGGAAGGTGGCGGCCTAGAATGGGAGGAAGAGAGGAGAGAGAAAAGTCTAGGTGGAGGCTCTCATAAGTGGTCCTTATATAGAGCACAAAACCTAATTGACCTCTTGCATAATTACAACTATGCCATCCAACCTACCACCATAAATGGCTGCCACGAAATGGGCCTTTATGGGCCATTAAACCCCTTCATTTGGACCATTAATTCATATAATTAAGGTCCCTCAACTTTGCTCTTTAATTGGGCTATATATTTGCTATTTAAATAACGGCCCAATTAATCAATATAACCATTTATATTGATAAGTGTTGAACTAAATTAATTATTAACTCATTAATAATTATTTTAGGATTAGTTAATGCATTAATTTATTTCTATATGATCCATTGACTTAATTAATTATAACGGTTCGCAACGGTATATAATTAATTAATCAATCTTATCATATTTCCACAGAACCTACTGCTGTGAATAAATAAATAATGCACTGTGTGATTAATGTCCTATTTGTGTGACCCTTTGAGGATTTATGCTATGTTGGCCATGGAATTAAATCGTTATTTAATTCCAATAATCATAAGCGGTATCTAGCAACACGTTATGACTCCCAATTCGCATAAATAGTGTACTGCTACAATATTTCAATCCTGCATAAGAGAATAAATATGGTTCTCTATTTTGATTCTTATGTCACACGATATCATCGTATAATCCAAGATAGGAATGTGTCATTCTTGCAGATTATACGTTTCTTGATCTAGAGATAATTGTATAAAGTTGCATGCAAACAATCTATCTCCATCAAGGGGCCCAAACAGATATCGTCACTCACTAAGTGAATTAATGAGGGACATACGGTTTTCTTGATGATTAACTTTTCCCCGCACAATTCAAGAGAACATAAATAAAGTCCGTATAGCAGCCCTTATCGGGAATCAGCGGTAGACAGTATTTATTGAACCTATCCTCATGTGGAAAATATAAACATCTCAAACTTAGAACCAAAATCACAACGAAATAAACAATGACACATAACACAATCCATATGTTTATTTCGATGGGTCAAGTCCTGTGCTATGTTCCATAACATACACATATGCAACTAAGTTGGTAACTCTTTACCTATGATTAGTAGAACTTAATCATCACTTAACTTGCATACTAATCTTTTAAGATAATTAATGTTCCTTGTTAATTATCAAGATTATGGACCGTTTAGATTTATTATTGTCATTCTAAAGAATGATCAACAGAGATCTACAATTCAGATCCTCAACCTGAATGATCTGTCAATAATAAACCTAGGAACAGATGATAAAATCTCATCCAAAACATAAACTAATAATTAAGTCATTAAATTATTGACTTCTAGGACATAACTCTAACAATCTCCCACTTGGCCTAGAGTCAATCAGTAGTGACTTCTAGCCAACGAAGAATTGAGAACAATGTCATATATCTACATATATACATGTCTCGGACCTCAAAATAAATAATACGCTTATAGCTAGTTACTCATACGTCCACCACGTATGGATGCATAACTGCATCTCGTATACTGCTCAAGGTAGAGGTCGTGCTAGAGTGTTCGCTGTGTTCGCGAACCTATCCAAAAATTGTTTGACTATATATATATATATACTCCTATATATATTCTTGATCACCATCATATGATATCAAGTGATATCGTTATAGATCATATTTGAATCTCCAATGTAACATTGGGCTCTTAGGAGTAAGTTATGGTTCGAGATGCTTAGAACCATAATAACTCAACTAAGAAATCGATCCGAAATAAACTTCTTTTATTGCTTCACAAGTTGCTATGTATTTTGCTTTGGTGACGAAAACGGTTGTAATATTCCATTTAGAACACCTTCTAAATTTACAACACCACCTTTTAGCAAAATACGTAGTTCAACTGTGATTATATCAATCTTTCGAAAAACTAGCATTAGTGTAATTAACTTACACGAGCTCCTTTTAAGAGATGAAACATTATATCACTCTTTCTCATAAGGTACTCGAGGATATCCTTGACTATCGTCCTAATGTGTCTCTCTTGTATCCATTTGACAACTGTTTGTCATATCTTTTGGATACTACACATTGGGGCATATGCATAAATATGGCGTACACAATGAAACTCATAATGAAGGAATGCTTGAACTATTTCATGCACTTTCTCGAATCGAGTTGCAATAGACCGAGTTAAAACACTCAAGTCATGCCATGTGACATATAGTTAGACATCCTTTCTTGGAGTATAACTTTCGTGTTTCTAGAACACTTCGTCAATACATGCATATTTGCTCAAACCTAACTTCCATCATAATCTATCTTTATAGATTTTGTTTCCTAGGATTAGGTGATTTCGCCCAAGTTCTCATTTGAGAAAACATTCTCCAAAGAGATCTTGACAATATTCATTTTCTTAATGTTATTCCCAATTAATGAATTGTTATCTTGAACAATACAAGTAATACAATTATGCTCCCACTGAATATCTTGTCTATACAAGATACTTTTGACGAAGTTCAACTCCTTGACTTCATTGTCAAAACTTTTATTCCAATCTCCACAACACTTGCTTTAATCCGTTAATGGATCCTTGAAGCATGCGTATGTTTTTAGCAATACATAAACCTCGATTTGTGTCAAATGCACAACATCATCCTTCATTCATAAGAAGAAGGCGGTTTTATGTGTTTTTCCATATATCAATATATATGAAATACAACTATTGCTAGAATGATCTATATTGACTTTTACATAGCCACAAGCAAGAGGTTGTGCTTTGTACGTAGTCAACTAGTCATCGACTTAGACATAGCTACAAGCGAGAAACCGCGCTTTGTACATAGTCGATTTGTTATCCATGTCGATCTTTCCTTTTGAAGATCTAATACGTTCTTGATGGATTGCTCCTTCATGAACATCAACCAAGGTCTATACCTTGTTGTTATACATGGATTTTATTTAAAGATCATATGAATTCAAACCATATATGTGGAATCGGATCGTTCCATCGTTTTTCTTGTTTATCAACGGATTCTCATATGCTAAGTTTGAGAATGTTGTGAAGCCAATGCACCAAACGGCTTAGGCAATCAACTCTCGTTGATCTTTTTGTAGGATTGGTACTTGAGGTTCATGAACTTCTTCTACAACGATTTGTTGAACGAGTTCTTGACTCCTCATATATTCCATGAGTTTCACGAACATCATCAACTCGTGAGATGGTTGAGTCCTCATTGGAAGGAGCGTACTTTTAAACTTTTTTCAAAACAACTTGTGAATGAAGTTTCGCTCAACTCCCACTAAGTACCATGTATGGAGTGACAAGTTTCCCATAAGAGTACTTCTTGTAGTGACGCATAAACTATTTTAATGCTCACTTTACTCCCACTACTTATTCTTGAGAATTTCAATTCATCAAGACTACATTATGATTAGCAACAACTACTTTATTCTTATCATATTCGTGGAAGTAGTGCCTTTTAATATAAAGCATCCTACAAATATATAGTGTCTTATTTGGTTTAAGCTTACAAGTCAACAATACTTGAAATTAAGCCTCTCAACACCAAATCTCGAGAAATATTATACTTAGAGATCAAAATCTCGTAAGATATCTCCCTCAATAGACTTCGATGGAACATCATTCAGTGTAAACAATATTGTCCTCAAACATAATTCCCTAATACGAGTCGAATAAGTCAATTTGATTTATTATCGATCGAACTATACAAAATATTGTTCGATACCTCCACTCTTGGACACATTATTCCATAATGTTCCTCATGGAGTGAGTTATGAAACTATTTTCATACTCTTAAGATAATATTTCAAATCATGTGACTTAACTATTTACCATGATTAATTGTAAGACTTCCATTTTTCTTGAAAGGTCTTTTAAACTTTACTCTTGAACTCCTTTGAACTAGTCAAAAAGTTCATACTTATACCTTATCAAATAGATATGTTAATATCTACAATAATCGTTGGTTAAGTAGTAAAGTATCAACAACCTTTCATTGCACAAGTACTTGTAGGTCTTTATACATCGATATGTATAAGTCCTAATTAATTCACTTGTCCTTAAACCTTCATAGGTTAAAGGCGCTTTTGTCATTTAACAAACATGATTCGCATATCAATCGATTTGAAATCGAATTGAATTACGAGCTCTACGTTACGGAGACTCTCGTAATGCGATTCTTGTTTATGTATGTGACTAAGCGGTTATATATAACATGAAAGTCAAATACTTTATGTCAAGTCTTACACATCCTATTTGTCATTCAAAATTTGTTTATCTATTTCAAGCAAATTCAATCAAGATGCATGAAATCATATAAACAAATTCATAATAAAAGATCTTGTCTTTTACAAAACATAATCATCCATCATTGAATATGAAATGGAGATATTTTAAGAGGTTTTAGAATTAAGGTATGCAACCTTCAATTCCTAAACGAACTCTTAATAAAGATAACTCTACGTATTCAATGGTAATGACTTAAATGAATAAGTCATTTCTTATACGGAGTTAACTTTGCATCTCTCGAACATTCTCTTATTCTTCATTGCTAACACATTTCGTTAAATGCGAGCATATGAACTAGTATCAAGTTACTAGTGTAAATTAGAGATAGTGAGATAATTTGAACGACAAATACACTTTAGGATTAGAATATTTCTAATCGTCACAATCATGGTACTTCGGACAACCTTTCAAATGCCTCCCATAAACGGCAAATGAAACATCTCATGTGACACATGGTCATCAATGAGAGTCTCGAAATTTCAACTCATACATTGGTGAAGTATTTCTTGAATACTTAACCGATTACCTTTTTCACCAACAAGTGTGCGTAAAAGGTAACGCCATATCCTTTAATACTAGAAAGAGATCGTATGACAATATCAACAATCCTTGATATCGGAGATTAATATCTCTAGTCATCAATTAGCTACTTCAATCTTTCGATTTGTGAGCTAATGAAACATTCATATAATATAACTTCTTTTTAAAAGAATAATCTCTTGGTCAACTCATATTCTTTATACTCAATCATAAATGATGGAGTTAATATATACTTTCTCCAAGAACACTTTCTTGAGTAAGCGGATGAGAACGTACGAGTTAATTTTAGTCCATATGAATTCGCTAATTCAAAGGTCTAGAAATTTCAAATGAGGATATTAAGCATACGCTTTATTGAATAACTTTTCGCCAAAAGTCAATCAATCATCGCGTTGCTACGTTCGGGTAGTTTGAGGAAAGTTTTGGGAATTGACATACTCAAATTTCTCTTCACTAAGATCGTGTCTTAGGAATCGGTATTACTTCTTTAAGTGAATACTTTTAGAAACGAGTTTGTTAATTTTCAAAGATTGATCGCAACAAAATTAACAATTTAAACATCTATAACAAAATCAATTTACGGTCATTTAGTTTATGCAATTGTTTTATTTATAACAAATAAAACTCCCACTATATTTATTTAATGTCCCTAATATAGTAGGTTTTCCAAGATCCCTATTTTCGTTGAGATGGTGCTAGCGTCGGCGTGACACCAAAACAACTAGATAAGGTAGGTTCTCCAACCAATCATTCCATATGATTCTTGGTTTGTGAAATATCACATGTACATCCACAAACTTTGCCCCGATGTCCAATCCGATTAGAAAACATCGTTAAGTAACCTTTCTCTATTTGCTCCTAGTAAATCCGATTTACACCCCGACACGAATGATGGAACACGATGTCCCGCGTCGGCGAGAATACATCAATGAACGATCATACACGTTAGAAGGGGATAGAGAGAAGGAGGGCGATTTAACTTAATCATGTTTTGTTTGGGACAACCAATTAAGTGACACTTGTTTGGTGGTCATGTAAGCATACACCCATACCTAGCCTATGACAATTCATAGCAATCACAAGCAATCACATATAAGCATCTCATAGTTGTGGGTTTGTATGGCTCCCGCTTGCATTAGTTTCGCCACATCGTCCATGGAGCAAAACTAATCTAATCCTTGCCCTCCCACTAAATTCTATAAGGATCTAAATCCTATATAAAATAAAGGTGCAAAATACATGTGAAAACATCCTATTCCCTTCCTATCCTTAGGGGCATGCAAGCCTCACAAGTTACATCAAAAATTAATCAAAAATTAATTAATGGCACCAAAGGCCGCATTACAAACATTCACACATGCATTCATTTACAACCACAAGGCATTGAGTCTTGAGCCATACTAAACCCACTATCCACCTACAAAACAAAGTTAGCACATACAAGAACTTTGTTTCCAATTAACGATTTTCAAGCATCTTTGCGTATCGTTTGCTATAAGTAAATTCCGTGTACAAATCCTCAATTTTAAACAACCAAACTTGTTTAAATTCATTTAGAAAGTTCTTTCAACATCCCATAACAGAAAGGAGATCAAACAAGGAGTTTTCTAATTAAATTCAACTAGTTTGAATACTTAGAAAAACAGTAATTTACCAAAAAACGTAACTAATGGAATCCAACAAAAACAACAGTTTTCGGTCTCCAAAAATTCTCAAATAAATTACTTAAGCTCCTTATCAAAGTTGTGACTACCAGTAAAAATTTCAAGAAGAGATCTTAAACCATCTGGGAGAATCAAAAAAGACAAATCTCTTACAAGTGCACGAAACACCGTTATGAGATTTTCAGCTTATCCTCTCAACCATTTGGTCTGTTAGACCACCTTCTATCCAGTTTTTATATATACAATATACATAGAAAAACTTGTTTAGACTACAGGCTATCCATTCATGAAAAGAAAACAACCAAGTTTAGTTCAATAATATTAAGTTACAGCCTAAACAATCAACAAATTCTGTACTGGGACAGACTGTCAATCGAAAGGTTTTAACCTAGTTGAAGGTCCAAACATCCACGAAAAATTACGAAATTAATTTTCCTGGAATCCTAACTCAAAATAGAACAACTCCATTTAAACAAAATTTTTAAAGGAGTTCTCAGTTGGTACAGTTTATTAGAACAATCGATTTGCTCAACAAATTGGATCTGACAAGATCTTCCTTTTCATACTTGAAAACCCACTAATTAATCCGAGTCATGCAACAAGTTATACATGCTCAGAAAGAGCTTCAAGTCCTCTTTATTTCTAGCCATAGAACACTGGTACTTATATTCAAAATATAAATCTTTCAATCCATTCAAACAGGACAGTGCAAGCAAAAACTGGTTCTGCGCACTGTCGCCGTTTTATTCACAGTAAATCTATACTAATTCAGAAAAATGTTAATCCAACGCCAAAAGAATCACAATCCACATATCTACAACTTTCATGTAGATGGAAAGATCTTCCAGAGGACATATCACAGAGAAAAATGCGAAACAACACAGAAAATACCATTTCCAGACAGCAAACAAACGCATCATCTCTACTAATCCATTAATTAGCCAATTTCTCTTAATTAAGTGTTAAAATAGCTTAAGTACGACCATGTGCTCTGATACCACTATTAGGAAGTGTGCTAATTTTCATTTTTATGCTAATTACCAATTAATTAACCAAGCAAACATAGCACACACAAGATCTAGTACACAAGCTATTCAAACACACGAGAAAAAGGGGAAATCGATACCTCCCGCGAAATCGTATTCGCGGGGCTCGACCAAGGCATGGGAATCGATGGCGTGCCTTCTCCACCGTCTCCACCACGTCTCGTAACCGCCCTCGAGTCCACCAAGGAGGATTAATCACGTTCTACAAGGTACGTGCTAGCATACCCAAAGAACAAGCCTAATCCCTATGGTTTTCTCTCTTGCATCAATCAACAACCTTGATTTAGTGGAGAGAAAATAGCTCAACACATGAGCAAAAGAGAGGGAGAGAAGAGGAAGGTGGCGGCCTAGAATGGGAGGAAGAGAGGAGAGAGAAAAGTCTAGGTGGAGGCTCTCATAAGTGGTCCTTATATAGAGCACAAAACCTAATTGACCTCTTGCATAATTACAACTATGCCATCCAACCTACCACCATAAATGGCTGCCACGAAATGGGCCTTTATGGGCCATTAAACCCCTTCATTTGGACCATTAATTCATATAATTAAGGTCCCTCAACTTTGCTCTTTAATTGGGCTATATATTTGCTATTTAAATAACGGCCCAATTAATCAATATAACCATTTATATTGATAAGTGTTGAACTAAATTAATTATTAACTCATTAATAATTATTTTAGGATTAGTTAATGCATTAATTTATTTCTATATGATCCATTGACTTAATTAATTATAACGGTTCGCAACGGTATATAATTAATTAATCAATCTTATCATATTTCCACAGAACCTACTGCTGTGAATAAATAAATAATGCACTGTGTGATTAATGTCCTATTTGTGTGACCCTTTGAGGATTTATGCTATGTTGGCCATGGAATTAAATCGTTATTTAATTCCAATAATCATAAGCGGTATCTAGCAACACGTTATGACTCCCAATTCGCATAAATAGTGTACTGCTACAATATTTCAATCCTGCATAAGAGAATAAATATGGTTCTCTATTTTGATTCTTATGTCACACGATATCATCGTATAATCCAAGATAGGAATGTGTCATTCTTGCAGATTATACGTTTCTTGATCTAGAGATAATTGTATAAAGTTGCATGCAAACAATCTATCTCCATCAAGGGGCCCAAACAGATATCGTCACTCACTAAGTGAATTAATGAGGGACATACGGTTTTCTTGATGATTAACTTTTCCCCGCACAATTCAAGAGAACATAAATAAAGTCCGTATAGCAGCCCTTATCGGGAATCAGCGGTAGACAGTATTTATTGAACCTATCCTCATGTGGAAAATATAAACATCTCAAACTTAGAACCAAAATCACAACGAAATAAACAATGACACATAACACAATCCATATGTTTATTTCGATGGGTCAAGTCCTGTGCTATGTTCCATAACATACACATATGCAACTAAGTTGGTAACTCTTTACCTATGATTAGTAGAACTTAATCATCACTTAACTTGCATACTAATCTTTTATGATAATTAATGTTCCTTGTTAATTATCAAGATTATGGACCGTTTAGATTTATTATTGTCATTCTAAAGAATGATCAACAGAGATCTACAATTCAGATCCTCAACCTGAATGATCTGTCAATAATAAACCTAGGAACAGATGATAAAATCTCATCCAAAACATAAACTAATAATTAAGTCATTAAATTATTGACTTCTAGGACATAACTCTAACAAGTAGGCCCTGCAAAATGATCGAGACGATGGCGCAAATGAGCTGTTGCGTCGATCGTTTCGTCCTATGCGACGAAACATAATTTTTATTTCGTTGATCGTTTCGTCTGAAATTGACGAAATTTTCGTGATTTACACGTGGACGAAACAGTTTCATTGTTTCATTAACCGTTTCATCCAACAAAACGAAATCGTTTCGTTATTTTGTTAACCGTTTCGTTCGGACGAAACGAAACGAAAAACGGTTAAACTCCTTCTTAGCTGTTCGGTAAAACTCCTTCTTGCTGCCTCAGCTTCTCTTTTTGGGCAGAACTTAGATACCGCCTAGTAAAAACTTGCTCAAACCACTGCCATGGTATTCTTAGCTGTTCACCGGTAAAACTCCTTCTTGCTGTTTTCCACCAAAATCTGGCCGAGTTCTCCAAGTACGGAGTGGCCAGCTCCACCTTGTTTGCATCTGGTACTCTAACCAACTGGAACTTATTATTGATACTTTCCAACCATTCCTCAGCCGCCTTGTACCCGCCTGTGCCATCAAACCGCGGCGGGTGCTGGCTACCAAAATCAGCCAATAGCCGCCTGAACTCATTGGCTTCATTCACTGGGGCTGTTGGCACTGCTCCAAGTTCATGAGTTAAATAACGGCCTTGTTCATATGCTGCCAGCAGTCTAACATCAATAGCAGCCTGTCTACGTATCGTCTCAACCGGTACCGGTTCATCAGGATTTGGCTCTAAGCCTTCATCATTTGCACGGTTGAGGGGGTCACGCTCACGTGCCCTGCTTCCTTGTCCTGCCTCACGTTCCATGGCAACCTGTCCAACTCAAAACCCGTTAACAAGCAGCCACGTAAAGAAAAGGAACCCGACATACCACGGCCCTTAGACCTACCCCACTCAGACATCCTACAAGTCTGGTTGGGTCATACCATGCTCTGATACCACTTTGGAAACCTGTCACACCCCGCAGCGGCGGCGCGACAGATTCCCGCCGCAGGCACGTGCTTCGCACGCCCCGCAAGGCTTACTGATTGGCCACAAGTCATTATGCCATGTTTTAGTATACTAAGCACCATGCACTTAACTAGCAACAGTTCCAAACACAAGATTGAGGTTATGCTTGTACATGTGTAACCCAAAATTTTGCCAGAGTTTCTTTTGTAACTAGTGGTATCCAGCCATAAGGCAAACATCCATACAGTTCATAAGCATTTCCCCAACCCAAATCCCACAAGTAACAAGCAAGCAAACATCCAGTTTAAGGAGTTACTCCCATACAAGCATACATTTACACAGTCAAACAAGCAACAGTACATAAGTACATAATACATAGCATAACATAATGTACACGGCTTACTTCTCCACTTTCCAGCCCACGCCTTCAAAACCTGGAACCCATGAAAACATGGTACGGTGAGAAAGGAAACCATTTCTCAGTGCGGTATTTAGTTCCAGCCACGCATGAACCCGAAGTCTCATGTTGCGGAACTAAATACACACTGTTTAATATATAAGAACATAGTTTGCACAGTTTATTCATAAAACAGTTAGCAATTCATGCTATGCAATGCAAGGCCAGCTAGCAACGATTATCCGAAATCTGCAAATTCAATTCATACAAAAGCCGGCACTTGTTGGACACCTATCCATGCACAATACTATGCTGGTTACCAATCAGCCAAGTCATTTCCTTTCCATCAATACAACCAAATAGTACTTAATTGCTGAGAACATTTACCCCCTCATAGTCATGAGTCCCGGAACATAAGCGCTTATCTCACGGCCCTTGGAAAGACGGTCGCGACTCCGCTTTCCAAAGATGTAAATGCCATTCATCACACAATTAGCACAGCCATACCATATATCACAATTCAGCCACAATAAAATAAACCATTCAATATGCATGTCATGAGATAACAATCCATCCTATGCACAGTCATGTAGCATATATATATATAATATAGCAATTCATACATGCAGGCTACATGCTAAGTCATGCAAAAACATCAAGCAACATGCATAATATACTTTAAATTTAGCACAGCAACAAGAGTTAGGGTCCAGGTGAAATCCGCACCTCAAACCTTATACCGTATACCCGCCGTTTACTGCTGCGGTGCGCCCGCTTCACCGCTCAAATCCTCCGCTTCGGTCTGTTCAAGGTCTGGTTCAAACAATCAAAACCTTATGTCACAGTCATACTCAACACCAGCCTATAACTCATGCAGTTACGTGGTAAAGGCACCTAGCCAAACACCGTTGCGTGTCTGGTTTGCGGGTGTTTGCAACACCGCTTCATGGTTTGATAGTCAACCAACACCAGACCTATGGTGCTTACTAGCACATGGTCAGTTAGGGTGCACCAACAGCACTATGCAATGCACCAATTCATCATCCCTAAGGTCTGTTTGAGTTATGGAAACCAGCCGCTATACACAACACATGCACCGTCATGAACTTCCCAGCCTGTTTTGGGTAAACCAGGGCCAAAATCATGCACACAACACTATTCTTTACCTTCCCAACTATCCAGCTATGATCCAAACACTGTTTTTCACTGCCTAACACCTCACAAACAAGCTCAAGGGGTCTGTTTTGGTAAGACACAGTGGTAATACGAATTTGGCAGGGATAAGGGCATAATTGTCCACCAATTTGGGCCAGAAAGAGAGTGTAAGGGGTGGGGACCAGGTGTCAGCAAACCATTCTCCCCCTGCCTAAATGACTAAGCTGCTAGGTGTCATGCAGCTAATGGGGCTGGTTAAACCAGGTTGGACTGCCCCTTGGCCAGCTCCAAGGGTCACCACTGGACAATTCCAGTCTTACATGCAAGGGACACTCCAGTACTCACTGCCAACATGCCTAAGTACAGATTTCATGACTGGGCAGCTACATTAACAATCACACACTCAGACCAGCTGTAACCGTCATGCGTTACAGCATAATTTGGTCATCATTTTGGTCACAATTTGGGTCATCATACCATGTCATTATACCACGCAATAATTTATTTCAGTTTGGCATACATGATGCATCATACACACATAGTCTGATTGTAAGGCAACCGTTATCATAGCGGGACTTATACCGTTTCCAACCACGCTTTACATGACTGCACTAGTGTCTGGACAGGGACGGGGGTATATTTACATGGGTCTCTAGTCAGTCAAGGTCTCAATCACCACCACCCCCCTAATAGACAGGATGCAAATTGGAGCAACATACAGTACCGTATTTACCAACCCCTGAATTTCCCCCACGCTCTAAGGCCTGGTTGCATGGTGTTTACATGACAGGGACACCGTCAGACAGCCGTATCTCACATTCCTCCCCCCCTTAAGAATCCGTTCAGTCCTCTGAACGAATCGTACCTGAACTCACGAACAACTCAGGGTAACGCTCTCTAATCGTGCTCTCAAGCTCCCAAGTTGCCTCTTTTTCTGAGTGCTGCCCCCACTGCACAAGTACTAGCTTAATGACTTTGGTTCTCAACCGTTGCTCTCTACTATCCAGAATCCTCATAGGTGCTTCTTCATAAGTCAAGTTTTCACCAAGGTGCAGCTGAGAATAGTCCAATACATGAGATTGGTCACCAACAAACCGTCTCAGCTGTGACACATGAAACACTGGGTGTATACGGTTCAATTCATCCGGCAGCTTCAACTTATAAGCAACCGCTCCAACTCTTTCCTCCACCGGAAAAGGGCCAACATATCTGGGACTTAACTTCCCAGTCACACCAAATCTATACACTCCACGCATGGGAGAAACCTTCAGCCATACTCTTTCTCCATCCTTGTACTCAACCGGTCGCCTATGCACATCGGCATACCGCTTTTGTCTATCTTGTGCTGCCTTGAGCCTACTCAGAACCACATTTGTTTTCTCAGAATTTTCAGCCACTAGCTCAGGTCCAGTTGGGACAAAATTGCCCCTGGGTTGCCACCATAACGGTGTACGGCATGGCTCCCCATACAACGCCTCATACGGCGGCATGCCAATGCTGGAATGAAAACTATTGTTGTATGCAAACTCAGCCAAATACAAGTGATCAAGCCATGAGCCACCAAAACTCAATGCACACGCTCTCAACATGTCTTCCAGGGTTTGTATAGTGCGTTCCGACTGCCCATCAGTTTGCGGGTGATGTGCCGAACTGAATTTCAGCTTTGTACCCATAGCCTCTTGAAAACTCTTCCAAAAATGAGATATAAACCGACCATCTCTATCTGAAATTATCTCCTGTGGACAGCCATGATACTTGCAAAAATTTCTGAGGAATATTTCAGCCAATTCCTTAGCCGCAACATCTGCCCGAATCGGTATGAAGCGGGCTACCTTGGTCAGCCGATCCACTATCACCCACACTGCCTCAATCCTTCCTTTTGTTTTTGGAAAACCAGATACAAAATCCATTGTAATGGACTCAAATTTACTCTTTGGCTGCCTCAAAGTTTGCAACAATCCCGCACTTTTCTTTCTATCGGCCTTTACTTGCTGACAGATTAAACACTTCTCAACAAATCGAGCCACTTCTTTCTTCATGCCTGGCCACCAGAAATATTTTCTCAAGTCTTGATACATTTTCACCTCACCAGGATGTAAAGCATACCCTGATTCATGCGCCTCAGACAAGATCAACGCCTTGATACCTGCATCATTTGGCACACAAATGCGATTTCTGAACCGCAAAACACCGCTTTCATCAACATGGAACTGGGTCTCCTTCTCATCTTCTGCTCTTTCTTTGAATCTCTTGCAATTATCATCCATTACTTGGGCTGCCTGAATTCTATCATGTAAATCAGGTTGTACCTCTATGGCAGCCAACATTACCGTCATAAGTACGGGAGATGTAACGCTCATTGTTTGGACCCGGCTCAACATCAGTTGCCCGAGTTCACGTGATACTCCAACCTGCAACTCCAAACGCCTCATTTCCTCAAGCAACCTTGGCTCCTGTGTTAATAAAGTCACCGCATTCATTCGACTCTTCCTACTCAAAGCATCGGCCACCAAATTGGCCTTACCGGCATGATACAATATCTCCAAATCATAATCCTTCATCAGTTCTAACCAACGCCTTTGCCTCAGGTTCAACTCTTTTTGTGTGAAAATATATTTCAAGCTCTGATGGTCTGTATAGATTTTACACTTAACTCCATACAAGTAATGCCGCCAAATTTTAAGTGCAAAGATGACAGCCGCTAGCTCCAAATCGTGGGTCGGATAATTCTGCTCATGCGGCCTCAACTGCCTTGATGCATAGGCTATTACATGCTTTTCTTGCATCAACACACATCCCAAACCCGACTTAGAGGCATCAGTATATACATCATATTCTCGGCCTGAAACCGGCATAGCAAGGACCGTCGCTGTCACAAGCCGATTTTTCAACTCCTGAAAACTTTTCTCTTGCCTTTCTTCCCATACAAACTTTACTCCCTTATGCAACAACTCTGTCAGTGGCTTGGCAATTTGAGAGAAACCAGCCACAAATCGCCTATAATACCCCGCCAAACCCAAGAAACTTCTTATCTCACTCACTGATTTCGGTTGGCTCCATTCAGTCACTGCCTGCACTTTTGATGGGTCCACAGCCAATCCTTCTCCAGAAATAACATGGCCTAGAAATGCCACCTTACTTAGCCAAAATTCACACTTAGAAAATTTGCCATACAACTTACACTCTCTCAGCCTATTCAATACAATCCTAAGATGTTTAGCATGCTCTTCAAATGATCGGGAATAGATCAGTATGTCATCTATGAAAACAACAACAAAAGCATCCAGAAATTCCTTAAACACCCGATTCATAAGATCCATGAATGCAGTTGGTGCATTCGTTAAGCCAAACGGCATAACCAGAAACTCATAGTGCCCGTACCTCGTACGAAAGGCTGTCTTTTCTACATCACTAGGGCGTATCTTAAGCTGGTGATAGCCCGTTCTCAAATCAATCTTAGAATACACCGATGATCCTTGCAGTTGATCAAACAGATCATCAATGCGTGGCAAAGGATAGCGGTTCTTCACCGTCACCTTGTTTAACTCCCGATAATCAATGCATAACCGTAAGGTACCGTCTTTCTTCCTTACAAACAAAACTGGGGCTCCCCACGGTGAACTGCTGGGTCTAATGAAACCCTTTGCTAATAGCTCTTCCAATTGCACTTTCAATTCTTTCATCTCAGCTGGGGCCATCCGATATGGGGTCTTGGATATTGGAGTGGTACCCGGCAGCAACTCAATACCGAATTCCACTTCTCTATCAGGTGGTACTCCAGCTATCTCATCAGGGAACACATCTTTAAACTCTTTCACCACAGCAATAGTATCAATACTTGCTTTTTCTTCAGCCGCTTCACCAATAACGGCAGCCAAATATGCATCACACCCAGCCTGAACCAGGTTACACGCTTCCACCGCTGAAATAATTATCATAGGGTCTCCAACAGCTTTACATTTAAATACACAAGGAGCTAGGCTGCACGCTTGAAATCGGACCAGCCGCTTTGCACAATCTATCATCGCATGATGCCGAGTCAGCCAATCAAAACCGAGTAGTGCATCATACCCGGCTATGTCCAAAACCAACATGTCAGCTTCCAAATCACGCCCATTTATCATCACCTTAAGTCCCTTACAACATTGCAACACCTCTTTAAAGTAACCAAGTGGGGTCTGAACACTGAGAGCTCTTTCTTGCGACTTAGTCGGCCAGCCGCAACTCTCCACGAAATCCCTCGCCGCGACCGAATGACTACACCCCGTATCGAACAACACAAAAGCTCTCTGACCTGAAATAAAAACATTACCTGTCATAAGTTCGGTGGGTGCAGTTGAACTTGGGTCATCTTCTTGTTTCGCCTCGTCCGATTCCTCTTGAATTACTTCCACAGCATGAACGGCCACCCGACCGCCCGTTCTGCCACCCCGCCATGCAGGGTTTCCACGTCCTCTACCCGCCATCCCAAAGGCAGGTCCTCCTCTCACGAAACCTTGTTGTACTTTCGGGCACTCATTCTTCCAATGCCCGCTTTCTCCACAATTGAAACATAAACCTTTGGCAACCCGACATTGTGCCTCTGGATGGGGACTATTACATGTACGGCACCATGCCTTTTGAGTTTGAGTACCCATGCCAGTCTTGAATTGCACTGGTGCAGAAGATTGAGGTCCTTTCACATTAGCAACCGGCCTACTAAATGGAACCGGCTTTACAAACTTAGGCTTAACATTTCTGACTTGTCCCCAACTAGCCTTCCTTTTCCCGTGCCCTTCCATTCTTTCGGCACGATCCATCAGTTCTTGCACTTCAATTTCCCCCGTAGCATCCAATGCTTGTGCAATGTCTGGGTCAAGCCCGTTTAAGTACTGCCTGCGATACAAGTACTCATCACCGGTCACATCCGGTGCATAGCGAGACAGCTCAACAAATGTGTCATTATACTGCCCAACTGTTATGCCTTCTTGGGTAAGAGTGAGAAATTGCTGCCTCAGCTTCTCTTTTTGGGCAGAACTTAGATACCGCCTAGTAAAAACTTGCTCAAACCACTGCCATGGTATTCTTAGCTGTTCACCGGTAAAACTCCTTCTTGCTGTTTTCCACCAAAATCTGGCCGAGTTCTCCAAGTACGGAGTGGCCAGCTCCACCTTGTTTGCATCTGGTACTCTAACCAACTGGAACTTATTATTGATACTTTCCAACCATTCCTCAGCCGCCTTGTACCCGCCTGTGCCATCAAACCGCGGCGGGTGCTGGCTACCAAAATCAGCCAATAGCCGCCTGAACTCATTGGCTTCATTCACTGGGGCTGTTGGCACTGCTCCAAGTTCATGAGTTAAATAACGGCCTTGTTCATATGCTGCCAGCAGTCTAACATCAATAGCAGCCTGTCTACGTATCGTCTCAACCGGTACCGGTTCATCAGGATTTGGCTCTAAGCCTTCATCATTTGCACGGTTGAGGGGGTCACGCTCACGTGCCCTGCTTCCTTGTCCTGCCTCACGTTCCATGGCAACCTGTCCAACTCAAAACCCGTTAACAAGCAGCCACGTAAAGAAAAGGAACCCGACATACCACGGCCCTTAGACCTACCCCACTCAGACATCCTACAAGTCTGGTTGGGTCATACCATGCTCTGATACCACTTTGGAAACCTGTCACACCCCGCAGCGGCGGCGCGACAGATTCCCGCCGCAGGCACGTGCTTCGCACGCCCCGCAAGGCTTACTGATTGGCCACAAGTCATTATGCCATGTTTTAGTATACTAAGCACCATGCACTTAACTAGCAACAGTTCCAAACACAAGATTGAGGTTATGCTTGTACATGTGTAACCCAAAATTTTGCCAGAGTTTCTTTTGTAACTAGTGGTATCCAGCCATAAGGCAAACATCCATACAGTTCATAAGCATTTCCCCAACCCAAATCCCACAAGTAACAAGCAAGCAAACATCCAGTTTAAGGAGTTACTCCCATACAAGCATACATTTACACAGTCAAACAAGCAACAGTACATAAGTACATAATACATAGCATAACATAATGTACACGGCTTACTTCTCCACTTTCCAGCCCACGCCTTCAAAACCTGGAACCCATGAAAACATGGTACGGTGAGAAAGGAAACCATTTCTCAGTGCGGTATTTAGTTCCAGCCACGCATGAACCCGAAGTCTCATGTTGCGGAACTAAATACACACTGTTTAATATATAAGAACATAGTTTGCACAGTTTATTCATAAAACAGTTAGCAATTCATGCTATGCAATGCAAGGCCAGCTAGCAACGATTATCCGAAATCTGCAAATTCAATTCATACAAAAGCCGGCACTTGTTGGACACCTATCCATGCACAATACTATGCTGGTTACCAATCAGCCAAGTCATTTCCTTTCCATCAATACAACCAAATAGTACTTAATTGCTGAGAACATTTACCCCCTCATAGTCATGAGTCCCGGAACATAAGCGCTTATCTCACGGCCCTTGGAAAGACGGTCGCGACTCCGCTTTCCAAAGATGTAAATGCCATTCATCACACAATTAGCACAGCCATACCATATATCACAATTCAGCCACAATAAAATAAACCATTCAATATGCATGTCATGAGATAACAATCCATCCTATGCACAGTCATGTAGCATATATATATATAATATAGCAATTCATACATGCAGGCTACATGCTAAGTCATGCAAAAACATCAAGCAACATGCATAATATACTTTAAATTTAGCACAGCAACAAGAGTTAGGGTCCAGGTGAAATCCGCACCTCAAACCTTATACCGTATACCCGCCGTTTACTGCTGCGGTGCGCCCGCTTCACCGCTCAAATCCTCCGCTTCGGTCTGTTCAAGGTCTGGTTCAAACAATCAAAACCTTATGTCACAGTCATACTCAACACCAGCCTATAACTCATGCAGTTACGTGGTAAAGGCACCTAGCCAAACACCGTTGCGTGTCTGGTTTGCGGGTGTTTGCAACACCGCTTCATGGTTTGATAGTCAACCAACACCAGACCTATGGTGCTTACTAGCACATGGTCAGTTAGGGTGCACCAACAGCACTATGCAATGCACCAATTCATCATCCCTAAGGTCTGTTTGAGTTATGGAAACCAGCCGCTATACACAACACATGCACCGTCATGAACTTCCCAGCCTGTTTTGGGTAAACCAGGGCCAAAATCATGCACACAACACTATTCTTTACCTTCCCAACTATCCAGCTATGATCCAAACACTGTTTTTCACTGCCTAACACCTCACAAACAAGCTCAAGGGGTCTGTTTTGGTAAGACACAGTGGTAATACGAATTTGGCAGGGATAAGGGCATAATTGTCCACCAATTTGGGCCAGAAAGAGAGTGTAAGGGGTGGGGACCAGGTGTCAGCAAACCATTCTCCCCCTGCCTAAATGACTAAGCTGCTAGGTGTCATGCAGCTAATGGGGCTGGTTAAACCAGGTTGGACTGCCCCTTGGCCAGCTCCAAGGGTCACCACTGGACAATTCCAGTCTTACATGCAAGGGACACTCCAGTACTCACTGCCAACATGCCTAAGTACAGATTTCATGACTGGGCAGCTACATTAACAATCACACACTCAGACCAGCTGTAACCGTCATGCGTTACAGCATAATTTGGTCATCATTTTGGTCACAATTTGGGTCATCATACCATGTCATTATACCACGCAATAATTTATTTCAGTTTGGCATACATGATGCATCATACACACATAGTCTGATTGTAAGGCAACCGTTATCATAGCGGGACTTATACCGTTTCCAACCACGCTTTACATGACTGCACTAGTGTCTGGACAGGGACGGGGGTATATTTACATGGGTCTCTAGTCAGTCAAGGTCTCAATCACCACCACCCCCCTAATAGACAGGATGCAAATTGGAGCAACATACAGTACCGTATTTACCAACTCCTGAATTTCCCCCACGCTCTAAGGCCTAGTTGCATGGTGTTTACATGACAGGGACACCGTCAGACAGCCGTATCTCACAAAAACTACTTCCGTTTTCAGCCCTACATGTAAGAAAAAAAAAATAGGATTTTGATCTATATATTGGAGTCGGGTTAACGTGCCCAATACAGAATAGTCCAATAGCTCTAGATCCGCTGAGGAAGCTGGAGTTGGATCAGACCACGTCCATTTAATATTCAGGGCCTTTGGTGAATATGAAATTAGGTCCGTATATGGTTCTACCAAAAAGATATTAGCAGATAAATTTTAGCCAATGTATTTTACCGATGACTTGAGTTTTGAGTTTTTTGTTAAGGTCATAGAGAAAATTGTTGAAGCTGGAGTTGGATCAGACCACGTAACTAGAGAAGCTGGAGTTGGATCAGACCACGTCCATTTAATATTCAGGGCCTTTGGTGAATATGAAATTAGTTCCGTATATGGTTCTACCAAAAAGATATTAGCAGATAAATTTTAGCCAATGTATTTTACCAAAAAGATTTTAGCCAGGCCCAGGCCCATGAAAGAAAATTATTTCGTCCCTTTCTATCGGAGTCCATCATGCCCGGAACAAAAAAAAAAAAGGTAAATCGCGTGAACCAGGTGTGTTTGGCAAGTGAGGCGAACTGCTAGTTCACGAACTAGCTCAGTTCACGCGAACCAAACAGCCAACATGTATTCGTGAAGAGCGAAAAACACCTCTGTTCGCTGTTTCTCATTTTTTGCGAACTGGGCGTGAACTTGGTAATTCGCATCCTCTGGATGGCCATTCAGTGGATGGTTAGATCTCAGCCGTCTGATTTAATCTCAATGGCTATAAATGCCCCGTGCATGATACTAAGATTGATAGGCCCGAAAAAATCTAACCGTTTAGATTAAATCAGACGGCTCGTATCGAAAGACGTCCACTGGATGGTTGAATAACAACCATCCAGAGGATACGCTCCCGTGAACTTGGATGGGAACTGCCGTACCCTCTACTGTTGTTTATTCCCTTGTTCGAACTGCTAGTTCACGCAACATCCAAACATACCATATGTATTGGTTATTGGAGATTTTAGAGGTTTGACAGCTCGTGCCCATTCGTGTTTAATGCCTTGATTTGTGTCTTTTTTTTTGATGAAATTAAAGCAGGACAAAAAGGTGTTTTTAATTTTTTGAAATAAGTGGGTGAAATCCCACCACTTTCCATTAAAATGAAAAGCAAAGCGTCAATACAACCAAAACAACATCAACAGCTAAAAAAAAAAAAAGGTGTTTTTAATTGCTACTTTTGATATTCCTTCTTCCGTTTCTTCTCTTTCCAGATCAACTAAAGAAGAAGGATCACCGTCCCATTCTATGCATCTCCTTTCTTTGTTTTTCAGTATGCTTCTTCATCTCTGTCCGATTCCCTAACCCTAGGTACGGCTCAAGCCATTTCTGTTTTTATTAGTAACAGTTTTTTTTTTAGTTCAATTTATTTTTGTATTTTTAATAAAAGTAGATTTTTGATGAATTAGCTCTTTTAATCATACCTGATGAAGGCTATGAAGATGATTACAGGACTTGGCCGATGATGGATTGTGGGCATATTATGGCTCCAAGTCATTTTTTGATGACAATAAGAATAGGCGGGGTTCTTTGGGCTTGGGTAAACGAGTCTGGCAGTGAGTCAGATGATGCGCTGAGAGGCTGGTCTGGCATTCAGGTCTGTATTCTTCTTTTTATTTATGTATATTTGTTTTTCTTCTATACAAATGCTGCTTCCACCCAAATTTCCTGTAGTTTATTTTTATTTTAGTCTCCTTTAGTTTGTCTCTTCTCAATTTGGTTTATCCTTTCTCGCTTTGTTTAATGACGCTTCTATATCCAAAAAAATTTGTTTCAATTTCAAAGATCCTGATTCATGTTGTTCTGCCTTTATTGTTTTTGGTTTTTGTGATTAGGTGGTACTCCAAGAACAAAAAGGTAACTTTCATTTTCTTTCATCAATCGCTGTGTTAATTATATGTTTATTTTTTTTATTGTTACATGATGGGAAAAAAATACATCATCTCCTATAAGAATTGCATTAATATGTACTTTTTATGTTCTTTGATATTATATTTTTAAATTGCTATAAGACATGAAATCCCTAAAAGCTAAATGTTAAATTTAATGGTGCAAAAAAAAAAAAAAAAGGTAACATGGCAGTTCAATTTTTGACAGAATTCGAGCAGGAGGATGGTGACATGCTGTTAGAGGAAGAATATAAGCTTCTTCGCCAAGAGGTGCATTTAGATTAAATTCTTGTCTATAGAATTATCTTTTACATGTCTCGCCAACTTATTGTGTTGTTGTTTACTGATTCATTAATAGTACAATAATTGTCTCCCTTTTGTGTATGCAGCACGACTCAGTTGTCATAATCAATAAGTTCATGCTTCGAGGTATCGATCAATTACTGAAAATGAAGGTAATGGTGAGGAATTATTTTTTGTATTACTACAGTTGACACCCTTATCTTTTGTCAGTTAGGCAGCATGAGCTATATACATGACTGTTGTAGAAAATGATAAGTAAAACACTAGGAAGAATTTTCTGGTTAAATCTATTTGCAGTGAAAATATGTTTTTTAACAGAAATTATAGTGGTAATAGGTAATGTTTGGTAAGGAATTGGTTTGTCGTCACTCAAGTAACTAATTATTACTAAACCATGCATGAAGGACCCTCTTAGAGCAAGTGACAAGGCACTGCTGAGCTCTGGGCCTTATGCGATGAAAGAAAAAAGATGCGATGGTTTATAAAGAGCCTATCTCACTTCTGGTTCTTCTGGTTTTGCCCTCAATGCTATTAGCAAGGCTATGAAAAAGGATTTGAAGGTTCTTTCTTTCTTCAATATTATATCAATTACACCAAAATTCAATTGACAAAATAGGATGGAATTAACCGTGTGCAACCAAGCATGGCACCAGTTAATACTTAACTGATGTATATGGCTTAATTAATGTCTAATCACCTGCACCGAGATTTACTGTGTGTGCACTGAATTTGCCCTCAATTTACTTTGAGCTCTGCAAGGAGCTTCAATTTAACTTGGTACCTCTTAATCTACCTGAAATTCCGCAATCACAGTTACACACAAAATGGGCCAGAAACAATAAATGGAGAGGAAGAAAAGGGCTAGCTAATCACCTAGCTAGTACTATATGCTAATCGATACTTTACTGGACCCCTAACAGAAATCTGTTTAAGCCCCTAAATAGCTTCATCAGAAATTAATAAACAAAATAATCATATGAACAGATAAATAGAATGGGCACCAGAAAATTATTATTATATAAGTATTTTGAAATTGTACCTAATTTTGCTATTGTTCATGTGGATTAAGTTTATCAGTCCATCTGGTTTTGTTGCCTTAACTATATATTGGACTGAACGAGGGAAGATCAATTAAGGCTTAATTTTTAGGACTGAATTAAATTGAGGCACAGTGCTATATACATGCTGGCAAAGGCCAACTTGCCAACTGGGTTGCATCAAATTGAGATTGTTTAATTATCTGGGACCAATCTTATTGTGTTGTTTATGTGTTACTCTTATTTTCTTTTTTTTTTTGTGCAGGCTTATGTTCAATCAATGAGAGAAAGTATTAATAAGCAAGTCATGGAAGGTGCCCACTAGTATTTGCTTATTGATCACATTTAGACCTATTGTAATGGTCATGCTTTATCATATTTATTGTATAATTTACAAGGTACACTATCTAAACTCAATTTTGCTGCTCTCAAGTGGTATTTTACTATTTCTTCAAATAATATAATTTTATAATTTTTAAGTTCAATTCAGGACTGCTTCAAAGATGTCAATGAGCGTCAGTGTTGCTGCTTTTTTAAATGACGAAGAGTCTCCTTAGTTATAGTAAATGTTTGGATCGGTAGTTTTAACAAATATAAAAAACATATTTGTACGAACTTTAATGGAGACATTTATCAAGCCATTTGAGAATGCGGCCGAGGCAGTGGCACTTAAGAGTGTTGAATTTCAAGGTAGTGAAATTTCTGATCTATTTTTTTTTTTGTTGGAGCTGGAACTTTGGTTTTATTTAGGCCCTGATCAAAATGGTTTTTTCACGGAATTTCAATTCAATTCAATTGATTTCATAGGATTTCGCAGGATTTCGTTGGATCTAATTACATAGGAATTCCAACGAAATGAAATGAAATGAAATCCCATGTTAAAAAAATGAGATTTTGATCAGGGCCTTAATCTTTCGTATTGAACATAAATTTGTTCTTTCATTATAATTGGAAGAGGAGATAGTTTTGTTATTATTATACGCTTCCCCTATGATTGAAGTAGAAAATAGAAGTACATCTTAGCCTCTCTACTTCTCTCTCTTCTCTCTTTTCTAATGTTCTTGAAATTGGGAAGATGTCGAAGAAGGTGAAAAAGGCCAATTCGAAGATGTTTACTTCACACACGATCAGTGATAGTTGCAAGGCAACGTTCAAGCATGAGAGCCTGTTGCAAGATTACGAATAATCTGTTGAAGGTCAGACTTAGTCTTTCAATTTTGATTTTATCTTCCAATCTCTTTCAAGGCATGCAAATGAAGTTGCAATGCAATTGGGATACTTAGAGAAAGAAAAATTGAAAATTAGTTTAATTGGCTCAGGGTATGATTGGGCAGTTCTAATTACATCATAATTGTATAAATATGGGTAAACAAAGTTGGAGATGTGTCTTACTTTATCTCCAATGAAAAAAACAATTGTTAACAGAGTTGCATAATGTAGAATTACTGCTAATTTAATTGTTAATTCTCATTAATGCATTCTCCATCATGAAGATTGATAATGCAAAATTTCGCCAAACTGAAAAGTCACCACAGGTGTGGTTGCTGTGTCGCCATGGATCCAGACTAGCATGTGTTGTGTCAATACCAGTACCCATGCATGCCTAATTATAGAACACTAATGTACCACTTCAAGAAACAGAAACAGAATGACTGGTATCTGAGTTGCCTTGGTACTGTACCATTTGGGTTCAGAATGGTATTGTTGATCAGTAACTTACAATAAATAATTTTCAGGCCTTTGCGAAACTCTCTGCACTTATTGAACAGAGATATGATGCCTATGCAAATGCAGACATAAGATTATCCCTGGAAGGTGTGTGTGGAACTGATTTTTACAACAATTTCATGAAGATATGTAATTTATTTATTGTAAATCTGAGTATGTTTTCATAATTGCAGAGATGGCAGCTGAAAAGGACCATGAGGATGTTACCGTATTAACACCTAAAGATATTGCTATGAATTTAAAAAAAAAAAGATATTTCTATGGCTCTTTTGAGATAGATAGCTCAGCTTCTATTTTGTTGCACAATGCATTTCTAATCTTTTTCTCCCCCTATGTATTTTCATAATAAATTTAGGGTCGATGTTGCAGAGCGATGGCGAGATAGATGAAGATGTTAGTCACAGGATAAGAGCGGGGTGGGTGAAATGGCGACAAGCATCAGGCGTCCTATGCGATAAGAAAGTCCCGCAGAAGCTAAAAGGCAAGTTCTACAGGACAGCGATTAGACCTGCGATGTTGTATGGCGCAGAATGTTGGGCTACTAAAAGACGACATGTCCAGAAGATGAGTGTAGCTGAGATGCGTATGTTGAGGTGGATCTGCGGTCACACGAGGAAAGATCGGATTAGAAATGATGACATACGAGATATGGTTGGGGTCGCACCAATAGAGGAGAAGTTGATCCAACATCGTTTGAGATGGTTTGGACATATCCAACGCAGACCTCCAGAGGCACCGGTACGTATCGGAATTCTTAATCATTTCGAGAACACCCGGAGGGGGAGAGGGAGACCAAGATTGACATGGGAAGAAGCGGTGAAAAGAGACCTTAAAGAATGGAACGTCTCCAAGGAGTTGGCGATCGATAGGAGCGCTTGGAAGTTAGCAATTCATGTACCGGAGCCATGACGTAGGAACTTAGGGGTAGGCCATAGGTTTGTATGTCCCTCTATTAGGTCACGGTCGAGGTCTAGATTTCTACTATTACTATTATTATTAGAGGTATTATTATTAGTATGGCTAGTCTTACCATTAGTATTTTTATGTTTTGTATATTTTTTTTTTTTTTTTTTTTTTTTTTTTTTTTTTTTTTGATGTGTTCTCTTGTTGGGTTTCTTTCTAGCCTACCCCAACTTGTTTGGGACAAAAGGCTTAGTTGTTGTTTGTTGTTGTTGTTGTTGATGTATTTTCAGGAACTATATGAGATCTAGAGATTGATTGCTTAAGAGGCAATTCTGACATTTTTTTTAATAACTTTTTCGTTATTTAAATTCAGGGTGCCCAAAGCCTTTCGTAAATCACATCAAAAAATGCAAACGGAAAAGTAAATGAGAAGCTTTTGATATATTAATTGTTTAGAGTGATTTTATCTAAAGTTACTTGATTCTTTAATTTTTTTAAGGTGAAAATACTTTTTGGGAACACGTAGTTGAACGGCGTATGTCTTTCGTAAATCACATCAAATTTATTTGTTGTCTAAATTTTCAACCATTAGACGAGCCATTCGTTGTGAACAGACGGGTATTATTAACTCTATTGACTTTATTTTATTTAATAAGCTATTTACTTTTACTTTAAAAAGTTTGGCTGGAATTTTAAAATTATGTTCTAAATTTTAGAATATATATTTGAAACGTTTAACCACATAGAATGAAATACCACTTTTCTTTTGATTAACCACATGGTAATCAAATTCAATTTGCAACATTTTTTTTCTTTACAAATATATATATATATATATTTTTATCGTGCAAAGTTTGATAAAAATCGTGTACTTTCTATTTTTAGTTGGAGAACATTTCAATGGTTATATAGGTATGTTTGGTTGGAGGTGAAGTTAGAGAAATTAGAGGTTGATGTTTGTAATTTTGAAGTTAGAGGTTGACATTAGTGAAGTTAGAGATTGTGGAAAGTTTGTGCTAACTTGAAGTTTGAAAATGTTGTTTGGTCTGATATGTTGGAGTTAGAGATAGAAGAAAAAATAATAAAGCATTAATTTTATATACTTTTTTTCTTATAACTACATCTACTATAATAAAATATTATATTTATTATTACTATTTTATAATTACAATTATTTTACCATTTATATTATTATTACCAAATTATAAATATAATAATAATAATTAGTATTATTATTATATTTTTATAAATTATAATTATCATTCATTATACTATATTTACTGTTTTATTTCATTATTAATTCTAAATTTCCAATCAATGTTATAATTATTATCCAATAATAATAACAATTAGTACCATAATAATTTCATTAAAAATAATAATAAAAACAATAATTGTTATTATTATTTAATATTATAATTAATAAGTGTAATTTATATTAATATTATAATTAATTATCAATAATAATCATCATCATCATCATCATCATTATTTGATTAATTACCATTTATATTATTTAACAAATTATAAATATAATAATAATAATAATAATAATAATAATAATAATTATTATTATTATTATTATTATTATTATTATTAGAGATAATTAGTTTCATGCCACTGTGAATTTTGATAATTAGGAAAATACCATCCTTAAATTGCTAATTAAATTTATGCCATTGTAGAATTGCTAAAATTAGTTTTATACCACTATTTCTATAAAAACATACTAAATTCTAAAATTGCCATTACCAAATTTGGCATTAAGTTTTTTTAATGACCAAATTACCCCCGTTATAAAACAAACCCTAAAAGAAAATACATACGCATTCAGAAAAAATATATATATACACGCTAGGCAAAATTGAATATTCATCCGTGAGCAAAAGATGAGAATATTCATCCGTGAGCAAAAGATGAGAAAAAAATACAGACGGTAAGTTACTCATTTACATTTATAGATGAGAATATTCATCAGTGAGCAAAAGACAAAATTTTATTTTTTCTGTGATCATTCATAGGACTATTTTAATTTAATTTTATGTATTCCACAATATAATCAAGTCTCCAAACAGCATATTATAGTTGAATGACACATGATTACTTACGTGAAAATATACGGCACAATTTTTTTTTTTGCAAATAAATCTTTAAAACTTAATCTTTTTTTTTTTAAATTAGAAGTATGCTAATGTTAGATGTATGTCCCTATATTTAAACACCAGTGGCATAGAATAATTTTATTAGTTTGCAGTGGCATAAAACTAATTGTTAATGATTTATAATGACATATTACTAATTTTTTTAGTTTTATAGTGGCATATTTAAAAGGGTAAAATTGTCACATAATTGTCACATGGCAAAAAACTAATTTCTACTATTTTACAGTGGCAAAATAATAATTTGTCATTTAGTGATGGCATATCACTAATTTTAAATATTTACAATGGCATAAATCTAAATCACCCTTATTATTATTATTATTATTATTATTATTAGTACCGTAATAGTTTCAATAAAAATAATAAAAAAACAATAATTGTTATTATTATTTAATATTATAATTAATAAGTATAATTAATATTAATATTATAATTGTTTATTAATTAATTCTTATTATTAATAATAATAATCATCATCGTCATCATCACAAATTCTCTTTTATTAGTTTTTTAATACTCATGGCAACAAACTTCACTCTAACTCATCATTTAGCAAAGTTAGGAAGTTTGAGTCAAGTTAGTACAAACCCATTCTAACTCTATGATATTTGGTTCCATAAAGTTAGAAAGTTAGAGTTCTAATTTGAAGTTAGAGCTAACTTGGCTCAACCAAACGTGGCCGAAGAGAGAGTGGAAAAGCACCTCTGGTCACGCGAGAGACCTTCTGCAGTATAACTTTAAGGAACTAGAATTGCTTTTGAGTTGGAAGACTAAACAGTATGAGAATGTTGTTAGTTTCAATGAGATATTTCTTTTTGCTAGTAGTTTTAGTGCAACAATTTCTTATTGGATGTGTTTGGATGAGCTTAGGAATAATGGAATAGCTTCTTCTTACTCCCAAATTTATTATAAACAATCCAAACTCTTCACAAAGTTATACACTTCTCAATACTTCTTCCCTTATTTCTCTTATTCCCACACCATCCAAACAGAACCATTATGATGATAGATGCATTTATATTTTGTAGTTGTATTCTTTCTGAGATAATTTATGACAACAATTAATTTCCATTAGTTTCGTAATAAACTAATATGCGCAGTCTAGCCTAGGTACAATGAAGCTACTGAGTTGGTAAGTACTGAATCTCTACATGGCCTTAGTTTCAGATTTTAGGAAAACAAGGTTTATCTGCGGGAACAAACATGGTGAAATATTGTTAGAACAAAAATGACGAAATATTGCTGGAACAAACATGATGAAATATTGTTAGAACAAAAATGATGAAATATTGCTGGAACTAACATGATGAAATGTTGCAGCGTAGTATATTTTATATTTTCTTAATGAACAATTAACAAAGTATAATATAACAAGAAACATTAGTCGCGGCGAAGCCGCGACAATAAGGAACCTAGCTTTCTAGTATAAAACAATGTTGTGAGAGGCGTTTTCACGTTGATGGCTGTGAGGCATTCAGTCATCGCACTATGCAAAATTTTACAGTGAAATTTGCTCCGGAAAACTAAAAAAAATTATGTCCTAATCAAACTTTTAAAATACGTTTTTTTTATATGACGGTCCGGAGTTGATTTAACGATGCGGCAACGGTGTGTATATGTGAACATCCGGGACAAACTCATATGTATTCTTGTGTATAGTACTACATTTGTATGAATGATTGGTACACGATATTGTACTTAGAGAGATAGTGGTACACGATATTGAACATCTCTAAGCATTTTTATTCACGATATATACCAAATACACTATGTTCTCAATACAAAATATGTCTTTTGAGATTGTACACGTTTAGTCGGCGAAAAAACGTAAATGACGCGTTACGTTATTTTATCGTTTTTTCTGTGACGTTGTTGGCTATAAAATATTGCTATTTTCGAAAAAATGGAGTTTTTTAAAAACTTGGTCGTAATTAATTGGAATGTCATATTGTTCATTAAAAATACCAGACAAGGAAGTTAAGAGAGAATCGGGGTTCGATCCTCGTTACAATTTTCTTCAAAAAACTTAGAAGAACTATTATTTGCATGTATGCAAGTGGCTTCTCGACTACCTCGTTATTACTTTATAATCGTTATTTGATAACAAAGTACTGGACACCAGCAGTTGCAGCACAAATGGAGCTGTTGCTCTCACAAACTCCAAAGAATATTCTCCAGCCCAACAATAATCGGTGACTAGTGAAACAGTTTAATTACTGCAGTTAGTTAGATTAGTTTTACTTTTACCACAGTCAATTGATGTAACTTTTCTATATATATACACAATGTACTGTTTGGAAGATAGGATTGGAATGAAATCAATACAATTTTGAGTCAATCCCTTTTCTCTCTCGTTGCTATTATGGTATCAGAGCCATAGTACTCTTCTCTTCCTCTCGCCTGCCACCATGGCCGCCGACACCAACTCCGACACCTCCCTCTCTACTCATCTCAATCCTCAGCCTTCTCCTCTTGTTCTACTCAATCTCCCTATATCCACTAAACTCACTAGATCCAACTATTTGGCATGGCAATGTCAAATCATACCACTGCTTCATGGCTATGGCCTCTACAAATTTGTAGATCTCACCTCTACACCACCTGCTACCACCATCGTCTCTGCTTCTGGTGTCTCTGAGCTCAATCCTGAGTACCTTCAATGGCACAAACAGGATCAAATCCTTCTTGGTTGGCTTCGATCATCCCTCTCAGAGTCTCTTCTTGGTCAAACCTCCTTCGCATCTACCTCTGCTGTGCTTTGGGATTATCTCCAGAAATCCTTCTCAGCCGTTTCTCGAGCTCGCCTCTCCGCCTTGCTTCGTCAGCTGCGAACAACCACAAAGGGAGGCCTCTCATGCTCTGATTACATCCAACAGATGCGATCAGTTGCCGATGAACTCTCCTTCATCGGAGCACCTGTCTCCGACGACGATCTGATGAGATATATTCTTGAGGGTCTTGGATCGGAGTTCAACCCTATCGTTTTTACTGCAAATGCCAGGTCGGAACCTTTCTCTTTCACTGATCTTATGTCTCTCATTTTATCCCATGAAAGCTTGTTGCAGTCACAGATCTCTGCACTAACCTCTGCCACAAACAATCCTGTTGGATTCTATACCATGGCCACACCTACTACATCATCTCAACCTGTTAACAACTCTCAACCCGTTAACAACTCTCCACCCGTTAACAACTCTCATCCTGTCTCACATTTTACCAATCCGAGGCCCAATTTTAGGCCCAGAGCACCTCGTCCTCAATCCTTAATATTCAATCCACCTCCAAATTGTTTCATACCAAATGCTGGGCCTCCACTACTTCCTACTCCCTCCAGACCAAACTATACTCCACCTCGCTCACCTTTACCAGTTAATAACACTGCTCCTGTACCCACTGCTTCTCGCCATCTCAATTTTTGTCAGATCTGCTCTCTACGAGGTCACACTGCCGATGAATGCTGGCACCGCTATGACAGTTGCTATGGTTCCTCATCTTCTCAACCACCTCGTTTTGCTCCACCACCATATCAAGCTCATGTTGCCTTACCCTCATCAACCCCTGTTGCCAACACCTGGGTCATTGACAGTGGCGCCACACATCATGTGACTGGGGACATCAACAACCTCTCCAATTTTATTCCCTACGCTGGCCTTGAAGCTCTCCATATTGGTGATGGCTCTGCAATGCAGATTGCTAACATTGGTTCTCTCTCTCTCTCTTTTTCAAATTTTAAACTTGAGCTTTGTGACATTCTTCATGTTCCTTCCTTTACCACCAATTTACTTAGTTTGTCAAAATTGCTGCTTGACAACTCTTTACTCATTGAGTTTTCATCTCAATTTTGTGTTTTCAAGGACCCCCACACCAAGACGGTGCTTCTTCAAGCACCAATCCATAGCGGCCTCTATCTTCTTTCTCCACCTCCTTCTCCTCACTGCTTTTTGGGAGTAAAAACTTCAGCTGACACTTGGCATTTGCGGCTGGGGCATCCCTCATCTTCTACTACACTCTATCTTCTCAATTCTCAAAATTTACCATGTTCTTCTAAAACACTCTCTGTCTGTAATAATTGCAACTTAGCAAAATCTCATCGTTTACCTTTTACTGCTAGTTCACACTCTTCTACTCGTCCTCTTGATCTTGTACATTCAGACTTATGGGGGCCTGCCCCTTTGCTATCAATGAATGGCTTTCGTTATTATGTCTTGTTCATTGATGATTTCTCTCGCTTTACATGGATTTATTTTCTTCATACTAAAGATGAACTCTCTCATGTCTTCTCTATGTTCAAAGCTCAAGTTGAAAATTTGTTTAATACCTCTATTAAAATTTTGCGCACTGATGGTGGGACTGAATATAAACCTCTCTCTCGAATGTTTCCTCAACTTATTCATCAAACTACTTGCCCCCATACCCCCCAACAGAACGGCTTAGCTGAACGCAAGCATCGACACATCACAAATTACAACCTCGCTCATTACCTTGCGTTTTTATGGGGTATTGCAACTCTCAGAAAGGTTACAAGTGTTATCATATTCCTACTAACAAAACTTATGTTTCTAGGCATGTTACTTTTGATGAAGGTACCTTTCCCTTTCAATCGATGATCATGACTGGCTCTGCAAACTTGCCTGATGAAGCATCAACACTGTCTCTTGCATCTCTGTTTCAGCCTTGCTTCAATTCCACTCCTCTACAGTCCGTTGCTACCCAACATTTGAATTCAAATTCACATCTCAGGGGGCACCAACAGCAAGCTGCCACGTCTTCTCCAATCTCTCTCACCTCTCCTGACCTAACTGACCGTGGGCATCAGCGCTCCTCTCCTGAACAACATTTACATAACTCCTCTGACCGTAACCTCTTCAGTGCAACCTCTTCTGACCGTTCTGCCCAAACATCATCTTCACCTTCTCCTCTCACTGAACTTCCTTTTCCTGACATCACCACTTCCTCTCATACTCCTTCATCTTCTAATTCTCATCCTATGATCACCCGCTCCAAAGACAATACTAGAAAACCCAAGCAATTCCCTGATCATATATCCTATCTTTGCACAGGACCTGAAACAGAGCCTCTCACTTTTCAACAAGCAAATACTTCTCCAGCTTGGCGCCAAGCCATGGCTGAAGAACTGAATGCATTAGCTGCCAACAAAACTTGGTCTCTAGTTTCTCCATCACCTAATCACAATGTCGTAGGCTGTAAATGGGTCTTTCGCATCAAAAGAAATGCTGATGGTTCTATTGCTCGTTACAAAGCGCGTTTAGTTGCTAAAGGGTTCACCCAGGAAGAAGGTGTGGATTATTTTGAGACTTTTAGCCCGGTTGTTCGACCAACCACTATCAGACTCATTCTTTCTGTTGCCATTCATCACAACTGGACTCTCAAACAACTTGATGTACAAAACGCCTTTCTCCATGGTGATTTAACCGAAACAGTGTATATGTCACAGCCGCCGGGCTTCACTGACTCCTCCTCACCATCCCATGTATGCTTGCTTCATAAAGCCCTTTATGGTCTCAAACAATCTCCACGCGCCTGGTTTCATACATTGAGTACATCACTCCTGGCTTATGGCTTTACAGGTTCCCAATATGATCCCTCTCTTTTCATTTATTCATCAAATGGCAAACACATCTTTCTCCTTGTCTATGTTGATGACTTAGTGTTAACTGGGAATGATGACTCTCTCTTGTCTACTCTCATTCAATATCTTAAGTCCAAATTTGCAATAAAGGACTTAGGGGATTTGCACTTTTTCCTTGGCATTGAAGTAAATCGATCATCTCAGGGGTTATATCTAACTCAAACCAAGTACATCTTGGATTTACTAAGTCGGGCTAAGATGCTTGCTTCTACCTCCAGTCCCTCACCCATGGTTCCTCACCCACCTTTACACAAATCTTCTGGAGATCCCATGGCAAACCCCAGTTTCTATCGGGCTATTGTGGGCAGTTTGCAATATGCTACCATTACCCGCCCAGATATCACATATGCTGTCAACAAATGCTCCCAATTTATGCATTCTCCCACTGATGTTCACTGGACTGCAGTTAAGCGTATTCTTCGCTACTTAAATGGCTCTTCTTCTCTTGGCCTTCACTTCACTTCTCACACCAACCCGCTTTTACATGCCTATTCGGATTCTGACTGGGCTGGGTGTCCCGATGACCGCCGCTCTACTACAGGCTTCTGTATTTTTCATGGTTCCAACATCATCTCCTGGAGCTCCAAAAAGCAACATACAGTAGCCCGTTCCAGTACAGAAGCTGAGTACCGGAGTCTTGCCACAACAAGCACTGAAATTATTTGGATACAATTTCTGCTTCAAGAAATTTCTATGCCAGTTCAAGCTCCACCAATTTTGTGGTGTGACAATATTGGAGCTACTTTTCTTGTCTCCAATCCCATGTTCCATGCCCGTACTAAGCATGTGGAGATCGATTATCATTTCATTCGAGAGCGTGTTCTCAATCAATCTCTACAAGTGCAGTTCATTTGCTCAAAGGATCAGTTGGCAGACATCTTCACCAAGCCGCTTGGCACTCCCAGATTTCTCCTAATTCGTGACAAGCTCACTCTGGTTACACCTCCTTTCGCTTGTGGGGGGGCTGATAACAAAGTACTGGACACCAGCAGTTGCAGCACAAATGGAGCTGTTGCTCTCACAAACTCCAAAGAATATTCTCCAGCCCAACAATAATCGGTGACTAGTGAAACAGTTTAATTACTGCAGTTAGTTAGATTAGTTTTACTTTTACCACAGTCAATTGATGTAACTTTTCTATATATATACACAATGTACTGTTTGGAAGATAGGATTGGAATGAAATCAATACAATTTTGAGTCAATCCCTTTTCTCTCTCGTTGCTATTATTATTACATTTCTCAGTGGCCCACTATTTGTCCAAGTAAGCCTGGTAGAACTTCTAATACTGCCCACAGTTTTCCAATTTTGTTTAGTACAGCGAGGATTCCAAGCTATTACCTAGGTTTCCTTAAATAAATAGCTAAGAAAAGCTATAAAAAAAAACCAATTCAAAAATTTACCCAATATTCGGTCTCCTTTTCTCCAATCCGAATCCTCTGCGAAGGTTATATCCTTTACAGAGTGCGAAAGTTTACAGCTGGGCCGTTCGATTTCATCCAAGAGTTCAGATTCATTAGCTATGTTAGATCGCTTGAAAAAAATATATAGAAAACAAAAAACACTGCCCGCATAAAAAATCCTTCTCCTTCCTCTTTCGAATTTCCCCTTCCCATCCTTCCCTTACTCCTCCGCGGCTCCGCCTCCCTTGTTTGTTATCTTCCCCTCGTAATACAATTGTGGCACTCCGAAACCCCTACAACTCACTCCTTCGCAACTCTATAACTACCTCTGTCGTCTCGCAAATTTGTTCACCGCCTCCGCATTCATCACTTAAATTGGCTCAAGACTTTTACAATGTTATATTATTAATTTATTATCGAGAATTCTATTTATCAACAAATGACAAGCATAGCATAGATCATGCCAGCATATATAAATGTTTTCTTATTTGCTTGGAATAGGAATTGTTCAAGTTGGATTCTAATTTTGCTGTTCTTCCTTCACTGTTTTGAGGCTTCAACAAATTTGAAACTCTTGCCACTCAAATTAGAAGCTTATAATGGTATAATACTTCAATCTTTACGAATTAATTTGGTTCTTATTTTGTATAGATTTAATTAGTTTTGGCACAACTATAGCGTTGCAGCACCGACAGTCCGACAATTTATTGAAAGAGTATAATTTCACGAGACGACAGACGGACAAAGGTAGCTATGTGCAGAGAGAGTTGCGAATGACAGATCTGTGTGGGATTTGGGAGCTCCATGGTTGTGCTATGGCAGAAAGTTAACAAGAAGGAGAGGAGTAAGAGGAGAAAGAGAATTAGGAAAGGGTGAGGTTCGCCAAAAGAAGGAGACGAGAAGCAAGGGCATCAGGGGGGCAGTGCGGGCAGTGTTTTTTTTTGTTTTTTTCTTTATTTTTTTAAACGATCTAACATATGTGATGAATCTAATCACTTGGATGGAATCGAACGGCTCAGGTGCAAACTTTTGCACCCTACAAAAAAAATAACCTTCGCAGAGGATTCGGATTGCCTTTTCTCAGAGTGCATAAAGGTTGTTCGTTAACATTATTTGCATGTATGCAAGTGGCTTCTCGACTACCACGTTATTGTTATTTTTTTCTGGCAAAGATACCTCATTTTTTTAAATAAAAGAAATAAATTAAAGGTACCAATATTGGTATATTGTACTCCAAGTAGGCTGTCAAAAAGTGTTCCGTTTCGTACGTTTTCGTTTCGTTCAGTCCGAACGGAATGGTTTTTAGTTTTATTTCTGAAAACTGAATAGAAATGGAACGGACGCTGGTAAATGTTAGTGTTTCGTTTATCGAAAAATTGGCTGAAATCAATAGAAAATGCTGAACGGAACAACTAACGAAACGAAAAACTGCTCCATTTTATGAAACGAAACGAAAACGGAATAGATTTTGTTTACATTTGCCGGAACGGAACAAAAATGAAACACTGTCGTTCCGCTTCTGTTTCGCACGTTTGACACCACTAACTCCAAGTGCCACGTCAACATTATCAAGGATTATATATTTCCAGTCAATATCTGGTGTGATTCATGGATATGTGCAATGTACAAGTTCCAACATTTCTCTATCATAGGATTTTTAGTTCAGCGAAGAGAATCTTTATTATTAGCAGTCTTCTGGTGTCAAGTGCATGCATGTTTCATTAGGATGCAATGCATTTGTACGGGGATACATATTTTAGGCGTATGGTTGTATTTTTGCTTTTTTATTCCGAAGCGTGACGGGCACCCTATAAAAATAAAGGATAGATATATGAAAGAGAAAACTTTAATTGCAGTATTAGACCATGGCTTCTTATTCTCCGCTAAATTCATAAACAATTTAAATCAGGTTCTTTATTTTTTTCTTGATATTTTATTTAAGTTAGGTTCATAGGTACTAGGATTGACAGTAAATCAGAATCATCATGTCTAGTCATCTTACAACTACAAAATCCTTCTAATATTTCAATATATAGCTGGATGTAATGGACATATCCTGATATCCATGCTTTTAATAATTTAGGATATATAATTAAAAGAAATATAACTAGGATATATAGGATTTGGCCACTTGGTATATCAGGACAAATTAACCCTACCCGACCTAATAACATGTCTTTTCAGATAGACTGATGCCTAGGCAGTTCAAAATTGTAAAATAATTTTATATAGGTGAAGATTTTATATTCCACATCACTCACCAGTTACCATGCATGTGATTAGAACTTTCAATAAACGTTCAGAATAATTTACGAAATTATTTTATATAAGAATTCAGACGCAAAAAATTTTAATAGAAAGAATTATTATTATTTTTTTAATAAGAAGAAAGTTCGAACGCGTTTTATAAAAGCGTACAGTCTCTCTCCTTCCTACCCGTTTATAAAACGCGCTCGAAGGCTTCGAACGCGTTTTATAAACGGGTAAGAAGGAGAGAGACTGTACCGCTTCAGTTACGCCTCAAAAGGCTTGTCAGACTTTCGTACCCGTTTATAAAATGCGTTCGGGGCCTTCGAGCGCGTTTTATAAACGGGTAGGAAGGCGTAAATTTTTCGAAATGGAGTTATTACCATTTTTTTCAAAATTAATAGGAAAATTAATGTGAAAATTTAGGTTAAATTTATTTTTAAGGTTAAATTTACAAATTTTAAAATATCACATTTAATTTCATATTAATTTTATTTAAAAATGATATTAGAATATTAATTTTGACATTAATATCATTTTTTTTTGAATAACTATCAAGAAAGTCACTTGATTTACTGCATTTCTCTTTTTAATGATTAATTTAAGATTTTAAAAACTTTTTTAGTAGTTCAGAGTGGTTTTTAGGTTTGCAAACTTTCAAAGTGGATTTTGGAGGTCTAGAGAGCGTTTTTTGGCTCCGAAAATGGTCGTTGCGGGGTTCCACCCCGAAAATATCTGTAGATCTCGTCACCAGCTTTCCGGATTGTGCTCGATCGCCCCAAACGGACCTTCCTATCAAAAGTTATGCCTGTTTAAAGTTTTAATGTTCAAAATTTTTTAAAAAATTTATATTTTAATTATTTCCATATTATATATTATTTGATTATATATGGCTAACATAAAATAAAAAAAGGAGTGACTATAATGCAAAAGATAAGTTTGTAGAATTAAATAGTAAAAATACAAGGTCATCGGCGAATAATTATTCAAACAAAATAATATTATACACATGTTCAAAAAAAAATATATGTGCAATTAAATGCATATAAAATATGTGTGATTATTTCTTATATCTATTTAATACATCTTTAATTGGAAATAAAATTTTGAAAATTTTGTAAATATGAAACATGCAGGGACCTTGTTGCAAAATATTATTTTTAATAAGTTAAATGTTGCAGCTTGAATGAAAAATATGAAAAACTAATAACACGTTTATAAAACACGCTCGAAGGCTCCGAACGCGTTTTATAAACGGGTACGAAGGTCTGACCAGCCTTTTGAGGCGTAACTGAAGCGGTACAGTCTCTCTCCTTCTTACCCGTTTATAAAACGCGTTCGAAGCCTTCAAGCGCGTTTTATAAACAGGTAGGAAGGAGAGAGACTGTACGCTTTTATAAAACGCGTTCGAAATTTCTTCTTATTAAATATAATAATACATAAATTCAAAATGAAAACTTCAAAAGTGTAAGTTTAAAGGTCCAAATTTAAAAATTCCAAAATAAAAAGAAGGTACAAACTAAAAAGTGCAAACCCAAAAGTTCGAATTCAAAAAGTCTAAACTTAAAAGTGTGAACTTTAAAGCATAAACTCAAAAGACCAAAGTCCAAACTCAGAAGTTTAAATTCCAAAAAAAAAAAAAATTTAAAAGTGCAAATTCCAAGAGCAAAACTCAAGAATTCAAACTAAAAAAAAATTCAATACTCAAAAAACCAAAATCTGTCGACTAGGAGACTAGAGGGAAAGTCAACCGACGGCAACACAAGACTTTTAGTCAAGAGGAGGCATAGTGCATCTGTACTCGAGACTTGAACGAAAACCTCAAAAATCTCTAAATTTCCGAACGATTGAGGACTGATCTAGGATACCCAAATTTCCTAGTATCAAGCTCAAAAATCTGAGTGACGGCACCAAGCCCAACCCGGCAAAGTAAAGTCAACCCAAGGCGACCCAAAGTGTCTAAAAACTGTGACCAAAGAATCTGACCTAGTGCAATAATTTTCATTGTTCATGTTTGATATTGAATGTTTTCATTGCATTATTTCAATTCTTGACTATTTTGTGTTGCCTTCATTTAGACCCCACTAAATGCTAGTCATCAAAATAAAATAAAACTGACTCTGGTTGCTTTCAATGCCTAATCACTTGATTATTCCCGATCTAGAGGTACTCTTGTCTGATTCCCAACTCGGACTCAGATCGGAGGTAATTAACAGCAGGGGCTTGCGTCTGTTGGAAGGAAAGGACCTACACACAAACAATCAACTCTTGAGGTCCCTAGGGTCGCATTGCTATCTTTCGTTCGTAAAACGGGTAGTGGTGTTCGAATTCTAGGGGACTCAAGGGGTATCTGATCCGCATTTTCTTCGCCCCATAGAGGACTATCTGATCTTCCGTGGTCGGACTGAAAAAGTGCGAGACACTACTCTATAATTAATTAGTATATATATATTAATCACTTGAACATAAAACTCTCCTTGGGTACTTTTCAGGCGGACCCGCCAGAAACTGTCCCGAGAGCACCTTTATTCTGGCAATTTAGCACCTTTATTCTGGCAATTTTTCAGACGGACCCGTCTGAACCCAGGCGGGTCACCAGGAACTGTCCTGAGAGTATACCTTGGAATCCTTTTAAGCGGATCCGCTTGAAACCGGTCCGAGAGGTGTATTGAACTTTATGCAGACTTGAACTACACTGTCTATTATAGACCCACACGGTTCGTATCCGCCAGCTTTATAAGACTTAAGTTTAACATAGAATATATAATTATATAATTGTCTATATATGAATAATTACCATATGCACAATAATTCCTGCCATATCCTTTATAAATACAATTTGTGTTGTACCGCTATACCACATGTATAGTTATTTAAATTTGTCAAATGAATGCTAGCAGTATTAATACTTATAGAATATTCCTTATAGTATGATGGTTTGTGGACTGCATCATTACGGTACTACTATAGCATCAAACAATCATAGCACTTTTGACAAATCAATTTTCTACAAAAGATGCCAACCATCTTTAACACAAATTTATAGTATTTTAGCAAATTGTGACTATTCTATAGACTTCCTTTATAATTAATCTATTATTAAGTTTTATCTAACATTAGAGAACTAATATCAACATGCTTATTCCTTGATTTTCATGTTAATATTTATTTCTTGACCATTTCAGGCGGACTCGTCTGAATCCTGGCGTGTCGTCTGAAATCTGGCCGAGAGCAGTCAGAATTTCCTGACAAATTGCACACCATATGGTAAATCACCATTAACTTTTTCTATACTTGTTTGTTTTCTGCGTTCTTAGTCATTCCAGAAATTAGATTCAAAGATCTATCCAACAACATAAATTTCAACATAAACAAGTTCATAGATCAAAATTTATGCCCCTGGAAAGGCAGCCTATCACAGACTAATTCTGACAAACTGTCAGAATGACCTTTATTGTGAATAGCATAACTCTGTCATACTTTATCGGAATTTTACAAATTTATACTCTATAGAACTATCTGTGAAATACCTACTACTCTGTAAATTTTCATACAAAACCGAATTACCTAATGAGAGAAAACTGGCCCGCACTGTCAAAAGGTCAGAAATTTCAGAAACCAGACAGTTTGACATCTTCTACTTGCAACTTGATTATCTCACTGTATACCCGTTTGATTTCCGAGATTTTGGACTTTATGGAAAGTAGACTCAGAAATCTTTCCAATTCCGAAAACCTCACTCAAATCGGATATACAGATCTTGAGATATCGCTTCATCAAAACACGAAATTAAGCATAATTGATCCCTAATTAACAACCAGTATTCATCCATAACACTTACTAATCTGAATTTCTCATTAAACCTTAATGAAATTCAGTTCTAACAAACAAGATAGAGGTTTATAGGCTCTAATACCAACTGTAAGTGTTTCTAGGATCTCAATGCGGAAATAACCAGGATCCAGAATTACCTCCAGCCATTGCTTGTTCTTGAGTGCCATGGATGAGTTGCTTCCGCTGAGAGAGAACTTCTAGTCGTCAAGCACTCCATGGCCACCAGTTCCTACAAGATAGAGGGCACTACTAGTCTAAACGGCCTCCCTTATAGTGATGGCGTGCTTTCGGAATATCGGACTAGACCACGTCTCCCTCAAATCTCTATCTTCCTCTCTATTTTGGTGTATAGAGTGATAGGATATCACTTGGATATTGTTCTCCATCAGAACAGGGTATTAAAAGGGTCAGAAATCACTCAGGACGCGCTGTGGGTCGGTGGAATCCAAAAGGCGCTGAGATTACTTGTTCTATCCAGATGCAGTCTCCGTCCTGGCGACTCATTAGGAATCCTGCGACCCCGCCAGAAAAAGACTCGAGACTGACTAGCTGAACTTATATTTCATCTCTCCCTTGAGCATGCGTGAGTTTGAGAGAGAGAAAATGTACAAGAGGAAGATCTCAACTGAGGTTAGAGGTGCGAGATCAAGAAATTTCTCATATCTGAAGTGTAAAATCGAGAGAGACATAGAGAGGAGGGACTTTATAGAGAATTCGAGATGAAAACTGAATTGATATTATGCCACTTTGAGAGAGGAGTGAGGAGAGAGACAGTGAGATAGAATATAGAGAATGGCTAACGCGCCATCGATGGCACGTGCCATCAATTTTCTATCGACTCGTTTTTCAAAATTCAAACGTCAAACGGTCGATCTAAACCGTTCAAGTTGATCAAAATATTGAAATATCTTTGGAGACCAAATTTTACATTTTTCGAATTTTTTTTCTATTTATTATGATATTTTCAAATTGGAGGACTTGAAATACTCTAATCATAATGTTTTTAAAAATATCATAATAAATAGCAAAAAAATTCGAATAATATAAAATTTGGTCTCCAAAGATATTTCAATATGGAGAACAACTTGAACGGTTTGGATTGACCATTTGAATTTTGGATCTCGAAAAATGACTTGATGGCACGTTAGCCGTTCAAGTTGTTCTCCATATTAAAATATCTTTGGAGACCAAATTTTATATTATTCGAATTTTTTTGCTATTTATTATGATATTTTTAAAAACATTATGATTAGAGTATTTCAAGTCCTCCAATTTGAAAATATCATAATAAATAGCAAAAAAAATTCGAAAAATGTAAAATTTGGTCTCCAAAGATATTTCAATATTTTGATCAACTTGAACGGTCTAGATCGACCGTTTGACGTTTGAATTTTGAAAAACGAGTCGATAGAAAATTGATGGCACGTGCCATCGATGGCGCGTTAGCCATTCTCTCTCTCTCTATATATATATATATATATATATATATATATATATATATATATATATATATAAAGTAATATTAAATATATTATTAGGTCGCAGGTTCTAAACTCGGTTGGGGTCTTTTATAAAAATTTAATTTAAAAATAAGTTAGATGACTTAGACCCTCAATTTATCTTAAAAAAATATTAAATATATTATTATTTAAAATGGTTAAATGAAATTAACGAAACGAAAGAGACCAGTTACGTTAACCATTTCGTTTATCTCACGAAACAGTTTCGTTGATCATTTTATTTACCAAACGAGAAGAAAATTTATTTTGTTGATCGTTTCGGAACCAGGAAACTAAACGGTTAAACGAAAAAAATGATTTCGTTTGCGGGTCTACATTCACACCTAACTTTATCAAACTTTTCTCTTATGAATATTTTATAAAGGAAATATTCTAAAAAGAGGAGCTGTCTTTCTGCTGGAACTTTCCTTGCAGGATCTTGCCAATATTGTTTATTTTTTATCAAGGATTTGCTTGTTTGCTGGGGGAGCTACAATTTTCTTTGCTTTTTGTTTTGTTGGACAATTAGGTTACGTTTGTATCTCCTATCTTATTAAGTTCTAAATAACTAAAAATCACAATAGAAAATTAGCACATGTTCTGTTGAAGAAAGTCTGCGTTTTTATGTAAGCTTCTGTGTAATCTTACTGGAAGATTTCTTGACGTTGCCACAATCTTGGAATCCATCTACAGCGTTGAACAAATCCAAGTGAATCGAGACTTAGATTATTAAGTTTAACTAACTTATCACCCCCCGGTTCCAACGGCTTTCGTGCAAGCCGACAGAGAACTGAAAACACTGCCAAAAGCTAGCTTAAGCAAGCTTCCATGCAATGCTCGTGCTAAGTATAATATTGCCCGACCCTTGCTCATAGTCTATTCCAAGCTCCAGATCCCCATGTGCCCTCTTCATGTCAAATTTACTTATTAATGTGGTATTAAATTGAATGTTATTTATTAAGGGTTCATTGTATAGTATTTAATACCACTTTCAAACAATATTCCTTTAAAAAAAATTGTTACAATTATTTTTTCTTACAATACTCTAACTTCTCCTTATAAATGAAAATTCCTCTAATTATGCAGTTATATGTATAATTCACGCAATCAAAGATAAAAATTAAAATATATTTTTAAACAATTAACTCATCTGAATCTAAATAGATTCACCAATTTCTTTTAACCGTTTGACTTATTTATATATTTTAAATTCAATCCCATTAAAATTCCACCTTAAACTTTATTTATTTATTTATTTTCAATTCAATTTTGTATCAGTGATGATTCGCCTTTGTTTTTTTTTACTAAACACATTTTTCTTTCTTCAAATATTCATGGTATGTAATTATTATCTTCTTTTGTAACCCATTAGACATTTTTTTCCCATGTAAGTTATTGCTGGCATCAACTTTACTCACAGATTCTTCAAAGATTATTGACAAGAACTTAATTAAATTGTAATAGGCGAGTCTACATTTATGGTATAGGTGTCAATGTCACCCATTTTTTTTAAATAATATTATTAGATATTAATATTTATAGTTATAAAATATAATTTTGTCATGAGTTTTACCCATTTGAACCCCATAAGCATTTGTGTAAAATTTTACTATTGAACCCCATGTATAATATATTTCCTTTTCTCTGGTTAAAACTATCTACTACTATTTTTAGTTGTTGATTGTGCAAGCAGCAAGATTTATAATTAATTATTAAAATTTTAAAACACGTAAATCCAAATGACTAAATTAGCAAGATATCAAATAATTTAATTTGATTGCCTTTCCTAATCCCATCATCCGTTTCAAAATTCAAAAAAGACAAAAAGAGAAAGTTGCAAACATAATAAAGAATGGAATAGAGCCAGCCAAGTACTTTCCCCTTTTTATAATTTTATATATATATACTCATATTTTCATTTGTCAAGACGAAAAAAATAGAGAGATGCGAATAGCTGAGCACTCCTCTGTTGTGAAATAAATTATTCTTCGACTTCTCTCTTTTAAATTTCTTTCGAAGGACAATTAGAAAAAAGTACTCTTACTCAAATTGATCCTTTTATATTCATCAAATCATTCTTTTATTTTTAATTTATAAGTAGAATATATCAAAATTCTAGTTTGCAACACAAATTGTAGTTTAAAATGCAACTTGATTCTTTTTTTTTGGTTTACTCTCTTGATATTTGTTTATTAGATTAACTAGGGAGAAATTCTTAAAACGACAGTGATGATACTTCAATCTCTCGAGCCCCTGAACGGGTTCAAATTAATCCAAAATATTATCCTACTGATCTAGTAAAGAGAAAAGATTTTTTATATCCCAAATGAACGAGATGAAATTAGAAGATTTTATTTAAATAAAGAACCAAATCAATCGAAAACATGCAAATTTGAGCTAGTCAAAATAGCATGCAAGCTTTATATTTTTTTATTATAATATTTCATGATTGTTAGAGTAATGGGATGTACGATATAGTCTAATTCAATTTATATTTTATGTGATGATTTAAATATTATAAATTTAGTGAACCTCATTATAAAAATTCTTGGCCTCGCCACTTATTGTAACAATAATATAATGTTATTTATCACATCCTAACACTCTTCTCAACAATGTCGTTTTTGTTTCTTATTTATCGCAATGTTTGAGAGTATCTTCATTTAAAGCCAACAATGTCGTTTTTGTTTCTTATTGAATCACCCGTCGTATTTTCTATTTTTTTTATCACTAGGGGTTGTTCAGAATTTCGTATCCCTATTTTGTTCGATTTTTTTTTTCATACATAAATTTTACTCCGCAACACCCTTGGCGGTTCTGCCATATAATGCCTAAAATGCAGGTTGCAAAGGTGCGGGTGTGGGTGTGGCCGTGTGGGTGCAGGTATTGTATCGGATACGAAGCGGGTGCGGGGATATGTCAGTTTTCAAAAAAAAAACTAAAATACAACATTATATTTTGTAATTTTAAAAAATATAATTTATATATTTTATTAAAAATATATATTTTTGCAATTTATATATTTTGTAATTTATAACTACCTTGTATAATAAATAATTTGTACAGATTAAAAACTAATCACTACAACAAAAATGATTTTTAGTACCGGCTCATTAGTACCGGTTTTTAAGAAAACCGGTACTAATAATAAATCATGGCATTTTCGTAATTGTCAGATATATTATTTAGTACCGGTTTTTTTAAAAAACCGGTACTAAAAATCTTCTAAAAAATAAAAAAAAACGTTTTTATTTTAGTACCGGTTTTTTATAAAAAACCGGTACTAATTAATTGATTTTTAGTACCGGTTTTTTATAAAAAACCGGTACTAAAGGTGTGAATTTTAAAAAAAAAACCGTTATGTTTTTAGTACCGGTTTTTTATAAAAAAACCGGTACTAATTAATTGATTTTTAGTACCGGTTTTTTATAAAAAACCGGTACTACAAGCATAACGGTTTTTTTTTAAAATTCACACCTTTAGTACCGGTTTTTTATAAAAAACCGGTACTAATTAATTGATTTTTAGTACCGGTTTTTTATAAAAAACCGGTACTAAAATAAAAACGTTTTTTTTTATTTTTTAAGCGATTTTTAGTACCGGTTTTTTATAAAAAACCGGTACTAAAAATAGGCAGATATTTATTAGTCGAAATACATGTCTTCCTTCACTATTCCTCTCTCTCTCAAGGCCATATACTGTTCATGGCTAATTATCCTTTCTCTACAAAACCGAAAATTTTCTTACTCTCAAAAACCATATAAATAAAATAGCAAAAAATTTGCAAAAATTCAAAAAAATTGAAAAATCATTGGAGGATGCAAAGGAGATCAAAGGAGAACTAAAAAAATTCGCATTTGAGGTTTTCTTATTATAGAGGCCGATCGATCAAGAGAAGGGCAATTACGGTAATTTAATTTTAATCCTCAATAAATTTTTTTTGTTAATTTGTCGATTTGTATGTGCATTATCCCTAATGGTTATAATTGGTATTTGCATCTCTTTTAGTCAAGTATTGTCATATAAGACCAAATTGCCGGAATTTGAACTATTTTAGGTCTATTAATTGCCCGTCCGAGATTAATCCATTAGGGATTAATCTCGGATAGTACTCCCGGTCGGGAGTACTGCTCTTTGGATACTATCTTGTCTCATTTAGGACAGCGAGCTGTACGTTAGATGCAATGCGATGTCTGAGAAAAATTCGATAGCATTTCCTCTTATGTTCCCACGAATACGTACGCACGAGCAATTGTGTGTTTGCGTATTCAGGGAACATAAGGGGAAATGCTGCCGAATTTTTCTCAGACAACGCATTGTATCTAACGTACGCTCGCTAATGAGACAAGAGTATCCAAAGAGCGGGCTAGGATGGTAACCGGCCCAAAAACCTTATATGTTGCATTGAATCTATAAACCCTAAATTCTGATTTTTTGGATATATATACAGATGGATCAAAGGGAGAAGTACATGTTTGATTATTCAAGAATATCGTATGAATTTGTTCAAGTTGTTGAAGAGTTCATAAAATGTGCAGAAGAACATCGAAAGTTGACTGGAAAACCCAGAATTTTATGTCCCTGTAAACGCTGCCTTAACTTTGAGAGACATGATAGTAATGTGATTAGATCACATCTGATTCAGCGTGGATGGATGACAACACCTAAATACCTTCGGTGGGTTAAACATGGAGAAAATTTGGAAGAAAATTTAGATGCTGGAACGAGCAATATTAATGTATCTGATGATTTGGAAAATATTGTACAAAATGATTGTGGGGATGATACAGATGATAATGTAATAGTGGGTGATGATGATCATATAGAAAATCTAAGTGAACAACAATATAATGACATTAGAGAAAATGATTTGGATGAAATGATGAATGAATTGCCCAGTGATTTTATTGATGATGTTCCTGATGTGTTTCAAAAGTTGAATGAAAACTCTCATATACCCTTATATCCTGGTTGCAATGAAGAGAAATTCTCAAAAATAAAAACGATTTTTAAGCTATATAACTTGAAAGCTAAAAACAATTGGAGCGATAAGAGTTTTACATCTTTGCTCGGTCTTTTGCGAGAAATGCTTCCAGCAGATAATACATTGCCAGATACAACTTATAAGGCTAGAAAATTACTATCGTATGATATTCTGCACGATTAATGACTTTCCCGCTTACGGGAACTTGTCGGGTTATCGAAATAAAGGAGAAAAGGCATGTCCTATTTGCATGGAGGAAACACATTCGATATGGTTATCGAATTGTAGAAAAACTGTTTATTTGGGACATCGTAGGTTTCTCAGTCGTCATCACCCTTACCGTCGGCCACCTTACAAGAACAAATTTGATGGCAACACCGAGAACCGCCGGGCTCCTGTACCAAAATCTGGAAGACAGACTTATGAACAAGTGAAGGATCTTAAAATTGTACTGGGCAAACCATTTGTGAATAGAATTCCTGAAAAGTGCTTTTGGAAGAAAAGGTCTATATTCTGGGATTTCGAATACTGGCCTTATTTGGATGTTAGACATTGTTTAGATGCCATGCATATAATTAAGAACATTTGTGAAAATCTAGTTAATTTGATTTTAAATGCTCAAGGAAAAGTGGACAATGTTAACGTGAGGAAAGACATGGTGAAAATGGGAATTCGACTGGAACTAGCTGCAAAGGAAGATAATAGTAAGAAGCGGGATTGGTTACCTAATGCTGTTTATACTTTAACAAAAAAAGAGAAACTCAGTTTGTTGGAGTGTTTGAGGTCTATAAGGGTTCCTACTGGTTATTCCTCAAATATTTCACGAAAGGTTTCCATTAAAGATATGAAATTGATTGGAATGAAGTCTCACGATTATCACGTGTTGCTGACCCAGTTACTTCCGGTTGCAATTCGAGCATCTTTTAAAGAAGAAGTTCGAAATTCTATTATTAAGTTGTGTTTCTTCTTCAATAAAATTTGCTCTAAAGTTATCGATCCCGAAAAACTGAATCAGTTGGAAACCGATGCGGTTCAGACCATATGCGAGTTGGAGATGCATTTCCCCCCCTCATTCTTTGTTATTATGGTGCATTTGACCATTCATTTAGTTAGAGAGATAAAGCAATGTGGTCCGATATTTTTGCGGTACATGTATCCTTTTGAAAGAGCAATGGGTCAATTGAAAGGATTAGTCAGAAGCAGATCTCGGCCCGAAGGAAGCATAATTGAAGGATATATTGCAGAAGAGGTAATTGATTTCTATAATGATTACCTAGATGGAGTTCAACCTATTGGCCTGCCCAAAAATAGACACGAAGGTAGACTCCTAGGAAAAAGCATAATTGGTATGAAAGTAATTACAATGGACCTTGCAAAAAGAGAAAAAGCCCATCTTAAAATTTTGCAGCAAGTCGCTGTTGTCTCTCCTTATGTGAATGAACATATAACCGAGTTGCGAGAGCAGAATCCTCAGAGATCAGAAAATTGGATCACCAAGGAACACAACAAAACTTTTGTAAAATGGTTCAGAAACAAGGTAACCGAGTCTCGACCTTCAAATGAAACGGTAAAATTTCTTGCTAGAGGTCCTAACGCCAATGTGCAAACCTATCAAGGGTATGATCTGAATGGTTTCACTTGGTATACAAAAAAACAAGATGGAAAAAGTACAGTCCAAAACAGCGGAGTCACAATAGTAGCCATATCAAGTGATGGAACATCATCAGAGCCGTATTATGGGTGGATTGAAGAAATTTGGGAATTTGATTATAATGCATTTAAAATACCAGTGTTTGAATGCAAATGGATGCTAAAAAGCGGCGTCAAGACTGATAAAAACGGATTTGTAACCGTTGATTTCAAAAAATTGGGATATGCTGATGACCCCTTTATACTTGCAAACAAACAAGCAATGCAAGTTTTTTATATTGCAGATCCGGCTGAAAAGGGACGACATGTGGTCCTTCCCGGAAAAAGACGCATCGTTGGCGTTGAAGATGTCGTGGACGAAGAAGAATATGACCAATTTGATGAAATAGCTCCATTCTCCACAGGTAGTTCTAAATAATTTTATATTTAGAAAATTTAGATAAATAATTTTAAATGTAACGAATTTGACCAATTTATATATGTTATTACTCACAGGTATTGATGGGACACCGCAACCAATTGAAGAGTTAACAAGTAATTTGCGTTCCGATCAGGAAGAAGGCGTGTGGGTAGATCGACCGAAGTCATCAAAAAATAAATAGCTTAATGTCTATTGTAATAATTTTTATTAGTACAAATTAGTCTTTTTTTCGTGTAATATTTTTATTTTGATTAAAAAACCGAAACTTTATGATTTATTCTAATTAAGTTTATTAATTAATTTTAAAAGTATTTAAATTATTATTTCATATTATTTAAATATTAAAATAATATAATTTGACTATTTAATTAAAAACAGAAACTAATTTAATTAATTATAAGTAATTAAATCAATTTATTTACCTAATTTTAAAAAAAAAACAATTTAGTACCGGTTTTTAAGAAAAAACCGGTACTAATTTAAAAAACCGAAACTTAATTAAGTTTATTAATTAATTCTAAAAGTATTTAAATTATTATTTGATATTATTTAAATATTTACATAATTTAATTTGACTATTTAATTAAAAACAGAAACTAATTTAATTAATTATAAGTAATTAAATAAATTTATTTACCTAATTTAAAAAAAAAACCAATTTAGTACCGGTTTTTAAGAAAAAACCGGTACTAATTTAAAAAACCGAAACTTAATTAAGTTTATTAATTAATTCTAAAAGTATTTAAATTATTATTTGAAATTATTTAAATATTTAAATAATTTAATTTGACTATTTAATTAAAAACAGAAACTAATTTAATTAATTATAAGTAATTAAATAAATTTATTTACCTAATTTAAGAAAAAACCGGTACTAATTTAAAAAACCGAAACTTAATTAAGTTTATTAATTAATTCTAAAAGTATTTAAATTATTATTTGATATTATTTAAATATTTACATAATTTAATTTGACTATTTAATTAAAAACAGAAACTAATTTAATTAATTATAAGTAATTAAATAAATTTATTTACCTAATTTAAAAAAAAAACCAATTTAGTACCGGTTTTTAAGAAAAAACCGGTACTAATTTAAAAAACCGAAACTTAATTAAGTTTATTAATTAATTCTAAAAGTATTTAAATTATAATTTGAAATTATTTAAATATTTAAATAATTTAATTTGACTATTTAATTAAAAACAGAAACTAATTTAATTAATTATAAGTAATTAAATAAATTTATTTACCTAATTTAAGAAAAAACTGGTACTAATTTAAAAAACCGAAACTTAATTAAGTTTATTAATTAATTCTAAAAGTATTTAAATTATTATTTGATATTATTTAAATATTTACATAATTTAATTTGACTATTTAATTAAAAACAGAAACTAATTTAATTAATTATAAGTAATTAAATAAATTTATTTATATAATTTAAAAAAAAAACCAATTTAGTACCGGTTTTTAAGAAAAAACCGGTACTAATTTAAAAAACCGAAACTTTATTATTTTTTCTAATTAAGTTTATTAATTAATTTAAAAAATATTTAAATTATTATTTCAAATTATTTAAATATTTAAATAATTTATATAATTTAAAAAAAAAAACAAATTTAGTACCGGTTTTTAAGGAAAAACCGGTACTAATTGAAAAAAACCGAAATTGGTACTAAATTGAATAAAAACCGTAACACTCTCTCTCTCACTCGGGGACACCTCTCACTCTCTCTCTCTCACTCTCTACAGACATTTTTTGACTCTCTCCTAGCTCTCACTCTTCTCTGTGTCGCCGCTGCCCCTCGCCGCCGCTGCCCCTCGCCGCCGCTGCCCCTCGCCGCCGCTGCCCCTCGCCGCCGCTGCCCCTCTCAACCTCGCCGCTGCCCCTCTCAAACTCAAGTAAGCCCCCTCTCAACCTTGCCGCTGCTAATTAAAGGTTGTGGCTAATTTTTAATAATAGTCCTTTTGTTTTTTTTTGTGGCTAATTTTTTTACCCCAAAAATGAAAGGTCCATGCAAACGTTTTTTTTTTTGGTTGTGGCTAATTTTTAGTTATATGAAAATGCTCAATAATTATTTAATAATAGTCCATGCAAACGTTTTTTTTTTTGGTTAAACTGTATTAGCATCTTTAGTTTCGGTTTTTCTGTTTTGTTTATAACCAAACTCATGCATGAGCTTGAATTACCTCTTCTAATTATAAATCAAATTAACCACTCGGTTGAACCTCTTGCTCTCTAATTGTTTTATAGGAGAGAACCTTTTTTTGTACTCATTAAGTGGATAGTAAAAATCTTTTTCAATTGCCTCCAATCCGTAGCATAAGGTTCAAAGGCTATGTCACCATAACGAAGTATATTATAATGAGCCATGGTACTTCACCAAAATGAAATAGCAGTAGTGATATACTTGTCATAAATTATACTTGTGATATACTTACATATTAAAATTGAAATTATTATAAATAATAAAAGGTATTAATGGAGAAACCTGAAGCAAGCAACAAGAAAGGGAAAAAACAGATTGAAAAAGTTTATGTCCGGCGAAATGAAGAGAAGAAGAAGGAGAAGGAAAAGGAAAATGAGAAGGAGAAGGAGGCGAGCACCACGCCATGGTGGATGCGAGGAAAAAACTACCCTCCTCCAGTTAGAAGGTCTGTTTCTGCTGTGAGGTCCTGGCCACTCGGTTGCGGACGAACTCCTGCTGATATGGAGGAGGTTCCAGAGGAGGTGGTCCCAGCGGAGGAGGTTCCAGAGGAGGTGGTCCCAGCGGAGGAGGTGGTCCCAAAGAAGGATTAGGGTTTAGTGATTAAGTGGTTTACTGGTTGTTTTAGTGGTTTCAGTGGTTTTAGTGATTTAGTGGTTGTTTCAGTGGTTTTAGTGATTTAGTGGTTGTTTTGTTTTAGTGGTTTGAACTTGAATGTTATTTGAACTTATCTATGTTTCATTTTGTTAATTATTAGTTTGTTTGATTTGTAGATGTGCTAATTAATAGTTGTTAATTATTTATTTGATGTGTTAATTGTGCTATGTAATTAATAGTTGCATGTAATTATACTTGAAGTTGCAGTCATGTCGAATCAAGATGATCAGGATTTTACGACAAATCAAGATGAGTCGAGTTCTGAAGAGGAGCAGGTGGTTGTTAGCCAAAGAGGAAAAAGATCAACTGCTAAGTGCATGAAAACACGTAAAGCGATAGCCAATGGAGAAGACATGACTGTGGAATTCAATACAGAAGGCAAACCTTGCGGCGAGAATGCAAAAAGATTCACGAATTGGTGTGCAGAAAAAACAAGAGATATGATCCCTTGCAGGTACCTAACTATATACATATACAAATATATATGTGCATGAGTGCTAATGATATGAATTGGTATGCGATAATAGTATTTATCGGTTTCAATGCAGTTATAGTAGTTGGCATGATGTGCCAAAAGAGTTGAAAATGAATTTGTTACAAGAAATATGGAAGGTTTGGAATATTCCAGCGGACCTACCATTGGCTACTAAAAAGAAAATTCTCTCTAATTGTAACGAGAAATGGAGGCATTGGAAAGGCAGATTGGTGAGATATTATTACTTGCAAATCAATTATAATTCTCTCTAATTTTCGTTTATAAAAGTTTGATTCAACATTTCTGTCATTGTAGAATAAAAAATACAGGATCAATGCGCAAGAAGGTGGACCTAAGCCATGGGATGTACAAAACATCTCGAAGGAGGAATGGGAGGCAATGGAAGCATATTGTTCTAGTGAGAAATTTGCGGTATGAAAACAAATTTAATATAAAACAATTAATTATTTCTAGATACTAATTTTATTGTTTATACTAATGGTCTTCTGAATTTTTTAATAGAAAATGAGTCAACAAGGAAAGATTAATGCTGCAAAGAAAGATATGCCCCACACACTCGGATCAGGAGGTTACATAAGTGCTGAGTTGAGATGGAAAGAAGGAGAGGAGGTCCATGGTGGGTCCTCAGTTATTACCAAGGATATGGATGGTCGTACTTATAGTTGGAGTAGGGCACGCGCTAAAAAGGATCCAAATACCGGCAAACTTATGGTTAAAAATCCTAGGGCTGCCGCGGTGATCGACAAAGCGGTACGTGTAACAACTCCAATAACTTTATTTATGTATCAAATGAATTTAATTTAGTCTAACTAACATTAATTTCTTTTTGTGATAGGTTGCTCTAGTTCAGTCAGGCGAGGTTGAGTCTGTTCGTCAAAATGACATCTTAACAGCTGCGATCGGTACGCCAGAGCACTCCGGACGGTTGAGAGGATATCCACATTTTTCCGGTGTGAAGCAGGTGTATGGTAAGGGTACGAGAAAATCATCAAAGGGGTATTCCAAAGAGGAGGTTGATCGGTTGATGGAGGAGGTGAAAGCACAAATGCAAGAGGAACTCAATAAGCGAATGGATGAGGAACTCAATAAGCGAATGCAGCAAAGCTTTTCACAAATGTTTTCGCAAGGCCAAGGTCAAGTGCAGACACCGCAGACCTACGATCCAATTTACCAACAAGCTATGCTGATGATATCACAGGGTAGCAATAATCAACCACATCCGATTCCTCATCCGAGTTTTCAGGTTATTAATTTTATCAAGCTAATGATATATATTATTTTTCTCGCATATAATATTTAGGGTTTGATAATTTGTTATTATTTTTTATATTCCTAATAAATACAGACGCCTGTCGAAGCTTTGATTCTCCTCCCAGGAATGTCGGGTACACCTGTGTATGTAGCTAGAGTTATGGTGCATGCACAGACTTATGGTGATACAGTCCATGGAGAGCCATTGGGTATAGGAGAAGTGAAGGTACAAATTTTGGAAGTTTTTGATAATGCGAGACACACGATTGTACCTTTTCCACCTCCTAACGGAGATGATCGGCTTGGTGTTCTGATGGGTTCATTTCTGAGATGGCCAATTCATCTTGTGGATTACGATATGTCAAAATTGGTATGTATTAGTAATTATATATATTTAGTAAAAAACGAGCGTGAATAATATCATTTTCATGACTAATATGTTGGTTGTTTAGGAGCAAGTGAGACAAATAACAAAACAAACTATTCCGCAAGATAAGGAGAAGCAGTTGGAGCAAGAGAATGACGAAGATGATGAACCGAGCGTGGATCAGTTTTTTGCAGAGGAGGTAATTGAATTACACGATCCGTACGTCTCCGAGGAAAAATTGGCAGAGATCGGGCCTTACGCCAAAGAAATGCATATTACATGAGAATGTTCGACGTGTCAGTCACTTCATTCAGCAATCTTCCTGGTGATTTCGAGTTACAAGATGTCAAGACATTCCTTCTTGATTTTGTAGATATCAGCCATGTCTTCAATCGGGAGGAACTTTTCGTTCAAGTGATTAAAGTTTGGGTCTTGTAAGTATTCTAGCTCCTAACTTTGCAACAGTTGATTATTAATTATATGATATGTCTTGTAAGTATTCTAGCTCCTAACTACGTTCAAGTGCAGGCGGTGCAGGCAGTATTGTGCTGAAACTTTGATGAAGAAGTGGGTATTTTGGGATCCGGAACGATGCGCGGGTTTGGATGTAGAGAACAATGAAATCGGCACTGTAAGCTACATATTCAATCTTTTGAAGAAGTATGCAAAAAGGGATCCCTATCATGTTTTAGTGCATCATAATCGGTTTGTTATAAAATTTCTAATTTTGACTTTAATTATAATTTTGAATTTGCAGTTTATTGTTAATTTAACCAACAAAAATATATGTATGTAATTACAGGTCGCATTTTGTGATTATTATAGTTCAACTCTCGACACGAAAGATGTGGATAGTAGATTCACTCCAATCTAAGGAATCCTACCAGTCTCCAATTATAGGAAATTACGATCAGTATGTTTAATATTAACATATATATACTACGTGTATGCACTATTTAGTTATATAATAATATCTAGAAACTAATTTTTATAATTATATATTTTTTTTTGCAGAGCTTTGTCAAGATTGGTGAAAGCTTCGAATTTTGAAGTTCAAATGATTCCTGTACATACTTGCAATTAATATATATATAGTTTCGTCATTTCATTTGGAATTTATTGAATTTAAACTTAATTGTATTAGTTTTGAAATTGTAGAGTCCACGACAACCAAACAATATAGATTGCGGCTTTTATGCGATGGTAAACCTACGCAAGATCCTTGATCACTGTACGCTACATGAGAACCTCCCATCGGTATGGATTATATTTTAATCTTACTATGTATATGATTAGGGTTTAGTAGCAATTTTCATAGGTTATTAACTATATAAAATGTCAAAATGCAGGCTTTGCAACCGGTTGGTAAGCGTTATAGTGAGAAAGAGATCAATGAGACGATAAATGAATGGTTTCGTTATTTACTTACGCTTGTAGGTCGTGGTAAATGAATACAATTAACTATGTGTGATTTGTGCTTGTGCTTGCATGGAAATATTAACTATGTGCATGATTTCATATGGAAATGTTTGTGATCGATGCATGATGATTTGATATTGTTTGTGATTTGATATTATTTGTGATCCATGCATTTGATTTTTTATATTGTGTGATATATATATTAATTGGTACAATTGGTACAATTAATTGGTACAAATGGCTAGCAAAAAGGGGCTAGCCCAAAAAACAGATTTAATTTTTTTTTTTTTTTAAATTTAGTACCGGTTTTTTAGAAAAAACCGGTACTAAATTTAAAATTTTCGGTTTTTTTTTTATTAATTTTAATTAAATAAAATTTACAGATTTAAATTAAATTAATTTAGTACCGGTTTTTTATAAAAAACCGGTACTAATTTAATTTAATTTTCGGTTTTTTTATTTAATTAATTAAATAATTTAAATATATTTAATTTAGTACCGGTTTTTTTATAAAAAACCGGTACTAAATTAATTTAATTTTCGGTTTTTTTATTTAATTAATTAAATAATTTAAATATATTTAAATATAGTTAATTAATTAATTAAATAATTTCTTAATTTAAATGTATTTAATTTAGTACCGGTTTTTTGTAAAAAACAGGTACTAAATTAAATATATTTAAATTATTTAATTAATTAATTAAATAATTTCTTAATTTAAATATAGTTAATTAATTAATTAATTAATTTCTTAATTTAAATGTATTTAATTTAGTACCGGTTTTTTATAAAAAACCGGTACTAATTTAATTTAATTTTCGGTTTTTTTATTTAATTAATTAAATAATTAATTAAATAATTGCTTAATTTAAATGTATTTAATTTAGTACCGGTTTTTTATAAAAAACCGGTACTAAATGAATTAATTTTAGTACCGGTTTTTTATAAAAAACCGGTACTAATATGGTTTTTTTCATGATTTACTACCGGCTCATTAGTACCGGTTTTTTATTGCTTTTAGTACCCCCTATTATTAGTACCGCTGCAAAACCGGTACTAATAATACAAAAAAAACCGGTACTAAAGTTTATTTATGGCGTAGTGAATTATACTAGTTTTTATATAATTTTTAGAATCAAAAAATTTCAAAGTGAATTTTAGAGGTCTAGACAATCTTTTTTGGTTTTGAAAGTGGTCGTTATGGGGGTAAAATCCCAATAAATTTTGTAGATCTCATCGTGAACTTTGCGGATTATGGTCATACATCTAAACCAGATATTGCTATCAAAAGTTATAGCAGTTTGAAGTTCTAATATTAAAAAACGTACCCCAACCGCGTATCCTAACTGTATCCAAGACGTACGTTGTCCAAATTCATATGTCAAACACATTAAAATAATAAAATTCACCACGTGACATATGTATCGCTCGTGTATCCGTATCGAATATGCATAATACGGGATACGGCATAAAATATGGAGTATTCGGTTAATATAGCCTAGAATGGTTAACTATATATATATATAGAGAGAGAGAGAGTTTAGTTATGGTGAGATGCATCACAAAAAATCTTCCGTGAGATGCGATCAAAACTTATGAATGTGGTTCAAAATGATCGATCTAAACCGTTCAATATTATCTCGCTATTGAAATCTTCTTGCAGACCAAATTTTATATTTTTTCAGAATTTTTAAGTATTTTTTTTCGGATTTTTTAAAATGACAGTTTTTCAACGGTTCAGAACTAATTAGATTAACGATTTTTAAAAATTTCAAAAAAATACTTACAAAATTCGAAAAAATGTAAAATTTAGTCCGCATGGAGATTTCAATAGAGAGGTCATATTAGACTGTTTGATCAATCATTTTGAATCAGATTCATAAAATTTGATCGCATCTCACGGAAGATTATTTGTGATGTATCTTACCATAGCTAAACTCTATATATATATATATATATCTAACTACTTGTAACAATATAAAATCCAGTATATTTTGAATTTCGAGGGTTAAAGACGATAAACTAGCTTTGATAATGGGTATACTTCTGAAAGACCTTTTGAGAGTATATATGTCGTGACTTCTACGTTAATGGGAGGAAACTTCGACCTCTTAATAAGTCCGACCCTTTTTGCTTTTGCTTTTCGAAAAGTAGTTACAACAAAAATTTTATAAATCGTTTTAATTTTCTTGTCTCCCACTAGCTACTATATAATTGCAAATTTCTCGCAGATATTGTATTTTATTTTCCAATAAGATTGATATTGTACATATATATTATAATACTGTTTGTTTTTTAAAAATAAAATTAGCGAGAAGGAATCTAGCCAATAGTAATCATCTTCTTTAATTTAAGATTCAAAGATAAAACTACAAATAATTAAATGATGTTTTTTTTATAAGCTAATATATATTTGTTGAAACAGCATTTAGATAAAAATTGTACGTGGGCATCATGTTCGCCTCCATTCGCTAATTAAATGATAGCGAGTACTATACCCTTTTTTTTCTCAAATGAGAAATATAGTTTAATAACAATAAGTGAAACTTGATGAACTAACTCTGGACTATGTTTTAGTACTCACAATTTTTTTTTTAAATATAATTTCAGATACTATATCGAATAAATACTCATAAGATTACAGCTTACAAAAGAAATACATCAATTCTCAGACCACTTTTATATTGTATACTTCTTTATTTAGTTCACAACAAAATTTTTCATTTTAAGAAATAATAATTATCAGCTCGGAAATATTAGTGAATCATGAGAAATATTGCATACAGTATGTTAAATTGTCCAGAATTCTGAAGTTATCAGTTATATATATACTTTCATTTTAAGGATGATAAATCTTAATTTGTTATAATAAATAATTAACGAGTGGACACAGAGGATGGAAAAGGGAGGTGGCTAACATTTCCTCTTTGCAGAAATAGATTTAAACTTTTAAAACCCTATAGCGGATGATCAGGCCCGTTGGTCTCTAATATTGTACGGAAGTAAATGTGAATCAAGGGTTCAGATCTCCAGCTTCAGTGATATGAACTCACAGCCACAGGCAGAGCAAATAGTATATATTTTCAAGATGTACGAACTACTCGTATATTATTACTTAATTTCTCTTTGTTGTGTGCAGTCCGGATTCATGCGGCCAACATCACAACCTTATTATAACTAATTTAATTAATTTATTTGTACTTTGAAAAAGATGTGGGGACCAACTGGGATAGGGTCCTCCTCCATCACCCCAAAATAATAATCATAATAATAGAAATAGTATAATATTTAACAGTAATTAATCCAGTCGCCAGGATCCTCAAATCAAATCTTTCCTCCGTAGACAGTGCTGCAGCCCAGCTTCTCCAGTCTCTACCAATATCTATCTTAGATATATAACAACATTTTTTTTTAAGTTTTTTTTATACAAATATAATAAAGATGCCAAGTTTTTTTTTTCAATTTAAATCCTCCTTGAAAGTTGAAAATACGTACAAATTGTCATCTGTCCTCCAAATAAAATAATTAGGCTATACCAGTAATTAACCAGTTTTTTCGAAATCAGGGTCTACCCTTACTGTTGACCAGCAGTAAAATGTCTACTCCCGTTACTCTGCCATAGCTTTTCTTTGTATCATTAATCATGACTTTTAAAATATCTAATGTCTTTTAAACATTGTCAATTAACGAAATATTACCCTGTTTTCTTAAAAATTAATAGCCGTAAGTTATCAGTTATCATTAAAACAAATATTACAAATGCCAATGCATCCATACATACATCAAGCATAACTTTTTGTCACACTTGGTAATTTGTATGGATGTATTTTTTCGTGAGGTGCTTTTGTTCCTAACCTTGAGAACAATTACATTCCAAATCTTTAGAGGAGACAAATATATGTTTTTGTCATACTCCACCTGCAAAACTACGGTAGCAGATCGAATCACAATTTTTCTACTTTTACCTTTTTTTCCCTCCTAAGATTATGAATGCAAATGAGGAGCAAAAACACCAAGATTAGAAATATCATTTTTCCTGTTTCTCAATTTTAGAAAGAATATGGCCCTGAACAAAATTTATTTTATGTGGGATTTCATTTCAATTCGATCGATTTCACAGAAATTCGTTGGATTTAAAATGACATCAAATCCATTCATTTTGATCAAGAATTTTTCCACAAAATGAAATGAAATGAAATCCCAGGTTTAAAAAAATGGAATTTTGATCGGGGCTATAGCTAGTCACCTCAGCGCTTACTTCATCACCATAATACATTTTATATGTCCTACCTCTTGCACATTATTCACCAATCACATGGCGGATGGTCCTAGAACACAATATCATCCAATAACTGGTTGTATCCATTTCTTTTTAATATTTTTTGAGGTAGACTAAAATCAGTCGCGACTGACGGATGACATCATCAACTGCGATGAAATCTCAATTTTCGAGATTCTAGCAGTAGATCCGAGTCATTTAATGTGTTCTACATAATAAAATCTCGTTGTAGACCAAATTTTACATTTTTCTGAAATTTTTTAATATTTTTTGGTATTTTACAAAATTCTTAATCTAAACAATTCTGGACCCTTCAATAACAATGATTTTTAAAAATATCAAAGAAATAGTAAAAAAAATCAGAAAAATGTAATATTTAGTCTCTAATGAGATTTCAATATGAAGAACACATTGAACGGTTCAGATTAGTCATCATAATCTCAAAAGTTGAGATATAATCGGGGCTGACGGGTCATCCATCAGTCGTGGCTGATTTTAGTCTACCTCATTACTGTGATGGAATTGTGGTTAATTACATTTATGTGGTTACTTTGTTCAAGGACCAAAATTTGTTAGTTAATGCATTCACTAATTATTGGTGGCTCGTGTTGGCATTAATTGAGGCACATTCTCATTATTATTTTAAGGGAAATAAAAAAGATTAAAGGGTATTAATACGCAAAATAAGTATTGGAGCATTAGTAAAACAGTATTACATATGTTACAGCTAATGTGAACCTTAGGCCTCATGCATACTCAATGAAAATTTAGTTATCTGGATTCAATATCTCTATGTTAGATCCTTTTTCAGATGGAAACACATGTTAGAAAGGCACACTGCGTTTGATTGGAAAGCAAGAAATCTTATACCGATAAAATCGGTTTAATGTTACTTATCTGGCCATCTAGCCTAAGTCAATCCTACGGTTAGTTCACCAAGATATCTTACTTTTTTCCTCGTTTTGAACTTCTGTGTGGTGAAGTTATACTGCCACCACTAATCATTGAAGAGAAAAGAGATAAAATAGTACAATCTCATGGTACACGACCAATCGTAATTAACTTTCTACAATATTGTGCGATAATATTATATTATCATATATATAAAGAATGTGGTCCAGGGACAAACCAGGCAAATACTCTGTATTGTATTGTCTGTCCCTAACCACGTCTCCCTCTCACCAACCAAGGTGCAAATAAATTAATCAATTTAAATATAATAAACAAATGTACCTTTATTTTGTTTAATTAGTTACATTAATTTTTCCAACCAGCTAGCTGCTGCATCCTTTGGCTATCTATATATAAACAACTGAGCGTCCTCATTCTTTGCATCAGACACTCCAAACGCTCCTTTTCTATCTCCTGTACCTCTTCTTGTTCTTCTCTTGTACTTGTCATAGTGCAATTAGAATATTAAAAAGAGGTTAGAGAAGGGAAGAAATAATGAATTTTATAGCTATCAATACAGCAGATGTGATGTCTTATATTGTAACAGGCATTGCAACAGTTATCACCTTATGGGTGTTACATTGGATCTATAGATGGAGAAATCCAAAATGCAATGGAGTTCTCCCACCAGGATCCATGGGACTCCCTTACCTTGGTGAGACTGTCCAGTTCTTCCGTCCAAATCCGACATGCGATGTTTCTCCTTTCATTAAAGATAGAGTAAAAAGGTAATTTTTGCCATTAGACATATAGACATATAGTTGCCACTTGCCAGTATAAATTCTCCTGTAGTCATGTTAGACCACCTCGTATAGCTTGATATCAGTCCTGCAACATTCACATTTCTTTCTAGATTGCTTAATATGCTTGTTGCTTACTTGAAGGTTGAAGCTTCTTCTTTTCATTAATTTTTCTTTTTGATTCCTTTTTTCTCTTTGTTATACTGTAGGTATGGGCCAATATTCAAAACAAACTTGATAGGCTGGCCAGTGATAGCAATAACTGATCCAGAGCTAGCATATTATGTTCTAAAGCAAGAAGGAAAGCTATTTGAAAGCTGTTATCCAGAGACATTCACTGAGATATTTGGGAGACAAAATGTCGGCTCTCTCCATGGCTTCGTATATAAGTACCTAAAAACCTTGATCCTAAGGCTGTATGGCCCAGAGAATCTCAAAACAGTTTTTCTTTCTGATATTGAGATGTCATGTCACAACACTTTCGAATCTTGGTCCAGCCAGCCATGCTTTGATTTGAAAGAAGCCCTCTCTATTGTAAGCATTCTTATACCTTCATTATTTCGCTCTATATAATTTCTTAAATCTTATTAATAGCTATATTTTTATTCTTTTAATTTTGTAAAATCTCAGATGATATTTGATATTACTGCTAAGAGGCTGATTAGCTATGATCCGGCTGGTTCAGTTGAGAATCTAAGAGGGTGCTTCGTTGCATTCATACAAGGATTAATTTCTTTCCCTTTTGATATTCCGGGGACGGCTTACCACCAATGTTTACAGGTAACGCACTAACATACAACTTCCAAGTTTGAAATATGCAATTTTAATTACTAAACTTTTCATATGAAGTTAATTAATAGCTTTGTGGTTTGTGTAATTAATTTATTGATTTCTTTATTCTGAATTTTCCATGTAAAGGGGAGAAAAAGAGCGATGAAGGTGTTGAAGGGAATGCTGAGGGAAAGGATGAGCTCAGCAGACAGGCAATGTGAAGATTTCTTTGACCTTGTGATAGCAGAGCTGAAAAAAGAAAGATCTCTCATGACTGAGCCAATTGCTCTAGACTTGATGTTTGTGCTTCTATTTGCAAGCTACGAAACTACCTCTTTGACCTTGACTCTCGCAATGAAGTTCCTCTCCGACAACCCAAAAGCTCTACAAGAGTTGACGGTACGTAGGCAATTCATTAGAATAGGATAAACTAGTTATTATTTTTTAAATAATTTACTATAGTATTCTTGTTACCCATGATTTAAACCGTTCCTCGTTTCCTGCATATTTTTGTCCCTTCAATTAATTATTGATCTTCCAGTAGAGCTGTAGTCAATCATTGGCGATGGCAATATGATGATCCTCTCAAAGAGATTGTAAATTTTGCACCAACAAGAAAGATTTTACTTTTACTATGTATACGGTAATTGAAATAACCTTGTTAAATCAGGAGGAACATGAAGTAATTATAAGAAATAGGAAAGACCCGGATTCCGGTGTCACATGGGAGGAGTACAAGTCTATGACATTCACTAACCAGGTGAGCCTATCAATAATATTTTATGGCTATATTATCGTAGTTGAATAGGACAACTCAGGGTCCTCTATTCAGGATTACAATAAAATGTTAATTGTTCAAGCTTTTGTGGAATCTTGGACTGATATTATTCTTGTATTGTGATTTGAAGGTAATATACGAGTCTGTTCGGTTGTCGAACATTGTCCCAGTAATGTTCAGAAAGTCTTTGCAGGATGTTCAGATTAGAGGTGAGTTTTGTTTGGTCTAATTAATTACAAGCATCTGGAATTATAGTTATTCACGATTCATTTCTGAAACAATAGGAAATAACTTTGAAAATGCTGTTATACAATAAACAGCTGCTTGTGCTAAATTTTTAACCAAAAAAAATGGACAGAGGTAAATTACAAGATAACAATTGACAATAACAGAGATAAGAGTTGACTTGATATGATGGAGAAATTGGAATCCGTGTTATAAAAGGATTTCATTCTTTCTACTATGGAATGAGTCAATCATCCACTTTGATATTTCGTTGAAGAAAAAATGGGATTAACAATATTGCTTTTTGAACAGGATATACAATTCCAAAAGGATGGTCAGTTATGCTAAGTGCACCATCTGTTCATGTCGACCCGGAGATATATGAAGATCCTTTAGTGTTTAACCCGTGGAGATGGAAGGTTTGATGCTTTCGCTATCACCATCGCATTTTTTTTAACAATCCTTAATATGATATATTACGAGATTTTCAGATTCATTCCAACGCGACTGACAACAATCTGACACAATGAATATTTTCTAACTTAATTGAATAATACATTCAATTCAGGCAAATCCAGAAATGACGGGTGGGACCAAACAATTCATGGCCTTTGGAGGTGGATTGAGGTTTTGTGTCGGAGCGGATTTCAGCCGGATTTTCATGGCCCTTTTCTTACATAACTTCGTGACTAAGTACAGGTATTGCTTCTTTTTGTGTTAAAGATCACCATGTTAATTTTACTTGGGAGTTAAACATTTGGTAATCATTTTTGTTTTGTTTAATTTCCTCTAGGTTTAAGGCAGTTAGAGGAGGGAACATTGTTCGAACTCCGGGCCTCGGGTTTCCTGACGGATTTCACATTCAAGTCTTTCCAAAAGAATAATGTGTATTATAAATATCGTCTTAGATTTAGGTCGAACCATAAAAAGCTTGCTTTGGTCTTGGAACCAAATTGTATTCTTATTTTGCAAGCTCTTGATGTGAGGTGCCTTTCTTTTTTTATTTTTTTCTGGGTCTCAAGTTGGCGCATTGGTTGTATGTGAAGTTTCTGTCGTAGAATACAAGTTGTAAATCATATGATTTGTTTCTAATTGAGATTATTGCGCCTGTATGGCTATGCGCAAGAGCGAAATTACAGCTTCTCTTGAGTTTAAATTTGACTAACAAATATCAAATTAAAATAATAAAAGGGCCTTCATTCTAAGGACCGAATAAAGCCTATGACTATGAGGCTCCTTCCAAGTTGGGAATTGTTGGTGTGGTGATCTTTTGGGCCGTGTAAATCAATCAATATATAAACAGGACGATATTTAACCGGGCTGACCCTAACAACAGCCGAATTGCCTTCTTATGAAATATAACAGTGCCTCTGTGCCTGTAAGCTTAAAATAAATATTTAACATTTTGGCAATCTAAATTAAATTAATATGGCACAAAACATCTAATGAAAAACTACCTACCAATCTGTTGATCACGACCGTCCATTATATAATGCGGTAGGTCATAAAACCTTGGCAGTCTGGCAGCACTACTGCATAATACCTGCCAATCAGTTGTGAACTAAAAATCAGGACAGTTAAGAAATCAACTTAGTTTTGTATGGCTAGCAAGTTAGCCATGAGTATCTTACATAGCTTTGTAGAGCGAGTTCATGAGAGTTTTAGAGCAGGTTTGGGTTTTGTCCAAAATAGGCCACTAGATCTAGGCAGGTGCTCTTGGTGTGATTTTGACAATTTTGATTGATAGGCCTCGAGTTGTTTGAATGCTAAAATGTCCAAAAAAAACTACTATTTAGAATGAAATAGTTCTTTCTGTAATAGTTCATCACGGTACAAACGTGTGATTTTGCACTGATTGACATAAAAATATTTTTTTTTTATGAAATTTACAGATTTTTTTTCATTCTTCTACAAATGATCTCTGAACTATCTCCTCCTTAATTCAAGATGACGTTTTTGTGATTTCATTTTGGCTGGTTATTCATAAAACTTTGTCTTCTTAATGGATAATCATGTTGTGGCATTCAAAACCAAACGATCAATCCACGAGGAAATCAGAGGACCGGTCTTAATTTGATTTTTTTTTTAATGCTGTCACTCTGTTTCTTTGTTTTATTAATTTATTTCATTATTTCCATGTAGTTACGATCTACAAACTCCAAGTTACGAGACCCACTCCCATAATAAATGGCTAAGCAAGCAAACAGATGCTTATGGTGGCGGGTGACCTCCCCGGCCTTTGCCAGGGGCAGAAACGCCAGAGAGGCTAAAATTGTACTCTCTTATTATATTGCTCTTTCTTTCCAAAAAGATATTTATTCCTGGATAACTGACTGCTAATTGTAAATCTGACTTGAGAGGGTATTACTTACGTCAATCATATTTTCACGCAATCAAACAATCAAGCGTGCACGCTCCCCTCGTCTCACCTTCCCCTTTTTTTATCCTCTCTGTCTCCTCTCTCCCTCTATTCGATCAACTCACAATCACAAAAGTAATCTCCGATTGAGATCGTCACCACCTCCTTCGCTCTCCTCTCCTCCGTCTCACCTCTGCCTCCGCCTCATCTCAGCCTCTCCTTCGCCTCTCCTCTCCTCTGCCCTCAGCCTATCCTCTCCTCCGCCTAGCATCCGCATCCGCCTCACCTCAGTCTATCTTCTCCTCCGCCTCTCCTCTCCTCCGCCTAAACCTCTCCTCTGCCTCAGCCTCTCTTCTGCTTCGCCTCACCTCTCCTCCGCCTCGCATTCGCCTCCGCCTCACCTCAGCCTCTCTTCTCCTCCGCCTCTTGTCTCCTCCGCCTCCCCTCACTGCTCCCTCTCCTATACCAATCAGATCTGGTTGAGGAAGAAAGAAGTAGAAATCGAGAAGAATAAGAAGAGAAAAGAGGTTTAGATCTAGTTCTGTTACAACTTGGGAGTAACTAAATTACTATAATGGATGACATTAATCAATATAAGGAAGTATCTAATATGTATAAGGGAATAAATAACATTCATACTTGATTCTGCTGTCTTTTGAGAGTAACTAAATTACTATAAGGGAGGAAATTGATCAGTATAAGGGAGTAAATAATATATACAACAGAGTAAATAATATTCATATCTGATTCTGCTGTTGTTTGGGAGTAACTAAATAGCTACAAGGGAGTAAATAACTAGTATAAAGGAGTATCTAATATGTATGAGGGAGTAAATAACATTCAGAACTGATTCTACTGTTATTTGGGAGTATCTAAATAACTATAAGGGAGTAAATAAATGTAGTAAGAGAATTTTTAATACAAATAAGGGAGTAAATAATATTCATATCTGATTTTGTTGTTGTTTGGGAGTAACTAAATAGCTATAAGGGAGTAAATAACTAGTATAAAAAGAGTATCTAATATGTATAAGGGAGTAAATAACATTCAAAACTGATTCTACTGTTGTTTGGGAGTAACTAAATAACTATAAGGGAGTAAATAATTTGTAGCAAGGAAGTATTTAATACAAGTGAGGGAGTAAATAATATTTAATTTCTGATTCTGATAACGGCAGGGCTAGGTAACGGCGACGGCAGGGTTGGGCTGCACGACGACGACGACATGATTGGGCTGCACGATGGCGACGACAGGACTGGGCTGGATTGGACTGCGCGACGATAGGGCTGGGTTGCGCGACGGCGATGGCAGAGCTGCTCGACGGCGACGGCGGGGCTGTTCGACGGCGACGGTAGGGCTGCGCGCCGGCGTGCGGTGAGAGAGAGGAGAGACGGAATAGAGGGGTGAAGCGGGGTGAGGGGGAAGGGAGACGCGGGGGAGGTGGAAAGGAGACGTGGTTTCCGTATTTGGCAGGGAGTGGAACACATATTTTTCTATTTTTAGATTGTGATTGCCTGATTGCTTAAAAGGTTGATTGCACTTATTAGCTCCGGACTTGAGATCAGGTAAACTACTATTAGGCCCATTGATACCTGAAACAGGTAAAGCATTAGATAAATTGCATTAGGCCCATTTAGAACTGAACAGCTAAATTATATTTAGCCTGCTAAAAGTTTTACAATTATTGGGTTTTATAATTGGGCTCATTAAGAGGGTCACCAAGCCAGAAAAGCTAAAACAATATCGCATCAAAAGGATTTCCGAAAAAATAAAAAATAACGTTACTGTTCACTCGAATTTCGATAATAACAGTTAAAAGTTAGAAATTTTAAAAATTAAAACTGACTTCGTTAGATTATCATCCGGATTGACGAAACCACAAAACCCTTGGATCGTCATCTGGGATGACGACCTAAGCTTGGATCGGCATCCCAATTGACGATCCAAGGTTAGATCGTTGATTGGATTGCCGATCCAATTCAATTCCAACTTCTTTTGTAATTTGCAATTAAATCTTTATATGTTCCGTTTCCAAGCTTGTAATTTTCTTTTTTTTTTTATTTGCAATTTTACCTTTTAGTCCTAAACCATTTTATTATTGCAAAATATATAATTAGTGATTAGTAATTAAATATAATTGAAACTTCTATAATGAAATAGAAATAATTTAAGTATATAATTCAATTATTTATGATACATATTATTGTATATAATTTAAATATATGATATATATTATTATATGCATATTTATTTATATGATACATATTATTTTTATGTATATTTCTTTATACATTTAAAAATTTTTATATATTAATATCTACATTTATTGTATAACAAAAACTTTTTATTGGACTATTTTGTAAAAATAATAATTTTAGGGTCATCGACGAATAAATTCAACAAAAATATATTTAATTTTTCGCCGATTACCCTAAAATTATTATTTTTACGATACAGTCCAATAATTTTTTTATACATAAAATGTAAATAAAAATATATAAAATATTTTTAAAGTATAAATTAATATACATATAAATATAATAAAAGATTTTTCATATACATTAAATATATAAAAATATACACTAAAATTATTATTTTTACAAAATAATCCAATACTTTTTTTATACATTAAATATACATATACAAATATAAATGTTAATAAATATACATATAAATATATAAAATAATTATATACAATAAATATACATACAAATACGTATTTATAAAATTAAATACGAATGAAAGTATTACACATGTCGTAATATAAATTATATTTAATTTCATACATGTATATTATATTTATAATTATATTTAACCAACAATCTCCCCCTTTTGCCGAGTTGCAAAACAACACCTAAGGTAAATTTGGGACTTGATACAACAAGGCGGAATACCACAAATTACCTAATTCTCCCCCTTTTTGCAAATAGGGAAAAGAATACCCAAAACGCCCTTGATTATAAACCATAAAGATCCTCCCCCTTCCGAAAAGAATTTGGCAACTAAGTTTGTGTGATTAGGGGTATCTAACAAAGTTTAACAAAGGCATAAACTAACAATTATAGACCATGCATGCATATTAAACAAAAAGCTAATTATCACAAAGGAAATCAAAGCCATTTAGCACAACCATAATTCATTGAAAATTAGCACAATTTAAGCCACATCCATACAACAAAACAAAAGCCATTTAGCACCACTTAGTCACTCAAAACAACGAAAAATCACAAAAGAGAAACGAAAGGCAAAGAAACTACGAAAATCAAAATAAGGAGAAAAGGAGATGGCTAAGGCTTGGAGACGGTTTCGGCCATGATCACTCCTCATCATCATCACCCTCGCCACTACCGGATCCCCGTTGGAGATGAAGCTCCATCTTGCCCCAAAGCTTAATCATTTCATCCTTGAGATTCGTGATTGAGGCATCGGTCTTGGCTTGATAGGCGGCCATGTTTTCTTCAATGGTGTTGAACCGCGTATCAATGTGTGTAGTCAAGGCGGCAAACTTGGCATCAAGAGAGGTGTTGAAGTCATGTGGTACGCCTTGACCTTCTGCCCTTCCACCGGGCACGTGCAACGGCTCATTCCCAATTTCCTCGTATTGGTTGATGGTTGCCGTGGGCCTAAAGAGATAGGCATTGCGATGGAATTGCCCGGGCACTATCTCATCTTCGTTTTGAAGTGTCCACCCGGTTCCGGTGAGATGGGCCATTAAATTTTCCGGTTGAGCAATTGCATCTTCGGGCACGGGTTCGCCCCAAACCGGAGTGTCAAGAGGAATACCATCTTCAATGAGGAAGGATTGAATGATATGGCCATAAGGAAGAGAGAGGCGGGGAGAGTGATCGGCCCGTGTCATGTGAGCAAGAATAATGTAAGGGAGATTGACCTTTTGATTCATTTCAAGGAGGGAGCGAAGGAGAAACACGGCGAATTGCTCCACATTGGTTTTGATGGTGGCCTTAGGAGTAATGATATTGTTGATGAAGAGAAAAAGGAGGCGATGCAAGGCCGGTAGCTCGGTGGCGGTGAATTGGCGAACGGTGTAATTGCGCCAACAATAGAAGAAGCGGTGGTATTCATCATAAGGAGGCAATTCGCGGGGCCAATTTGCGTGAATGTAGATGTCCAAGTGCTCGTTGTCGAGGACGAGAAAATTGGCTAAGCGCTCCTTGGTGATGGTGATATGGCGGCCGAGCACGAAGGAGTGAGCGGATGGTTGTCCCTCGGTCCATTGCATGGTGAGATTGGCGTAGAATAACTTCACCAAAGTCGGGTTGTAAGGTTGGGAATGAGAGAGAAGGCCCGACATATTCCAATACTCAATTCGCTCCTTGATCCAATTGAGTTCCCGCGGTGTGATATGATAGTCTCCATGCGGGTGAGTGAAAAAGAAGCAATCGGAGCACTCCCGATTGGCCTCAAGGTATTGGCAAAAGTGCATGAAGGAGGCCGAGTCTTTGAATAGAAAGTTGTTGGATGAGGAGAGGGTCCAATCCACGGGAACGGGTGGTATTTCCATTGGAATTGGTTGGTCGATTTTAACCGGTGGGTTGGATGAGGAGGCACCCTTGGGGTTGCGCTTAGACCGTTTGTTGGTAGCGGTTTTTGGTGCCATTGAGAATTGGGAGAAAGAGGATGAGGGTAAACCTTGAAATTGAAGAGCGAGAGGGGATGAGAAGACCTTGGAGAGCACAAAAATCGAAGCCGATCGAAAATCCGACGGTCGGATCGCCGGAATTGACGGTGATGGCGGTGGCTAGGGTTTCGGTAGATTGAGAGATAGAGAGAGAGAGAGAGAGTGATTTGAGGGTATGAGGGTGGAGAGGAGACAGTGGAGAGTATTATGGTGGTTTTGGTTGGAGTGGAGAGAGAGAATTGAGAGAGTATTGAGAGAGGGAGATGAAAAGGTGTGAGTTGGAGAGAAAGAGAGAAAAAGAAAGGGGGCTCGGTTTTGAGAGAGAAGAAGAAGAAGAAGAAGAAGAAGAAGAAAAGGTGGGGTCGTGTCTGTTAAAATCACGTCCACCGTTAAGTAACGCCAAAGGGCGATGTACAACGCAGGAGTCAAAACAGCGAAAATTGAGCAGAGACTGGCTGCTCCGTTGTGCAACGCTGAGTAGCGATGGGTAACGCTAAAACTCAGCGTTGGGCAACGTTAAAGGGCGTTGTACAACACTAAAGCCAAACAAATTAAAAAATAAAAATAAAGAAATAAAGCAACGTCTTACAACGATGGACAGCGTTGTACAACGTTAAGTAAAAACAACAGACTGGCGTTTTACAACGGTAAACAGCGTTGTAAAACGTTGAACGCGACAGATTTTGAAATTCAGCAAATTAAAATTAAAATAATCCAGACAGCGTTGTACAACGATAGAGAGCGTTGTGCAACGTTACAAAAAAATCAAACTAGCGTTGTGCAACGATAAGCAGCGTTGTACAACGTTTATCTCGACAGAATTCAAAATTCAGCTTAAAATTCATTTTAAACTAACGTTACTCTTGCGTTGCACGACGCTGAATGGCGTTGTGTAACGTTAGAGTCAATAAAAAAGCCAGAAAATTCAGAAAATTAAGACCGAAATAGTTAAAAACTGATTTTTCATGGTTTTTAAAAGAAATAAGACCTAATTTAAATTGAAAAAGAGCTCCAAACAACAAAGACAACAACATAATATGCATAAATTTAATCTTTGAGTTCAAGCATACCGAGCTTGAACCTAAGTTCAAGATGTTGTTGTGTTGGAAGAGGTTTGGTGAAAATATCGGCAATTTGCTCTTTCGTGTCGATGTAGACCAATTCTACATCACCTTTCTCAACATGATCACGGATAAAATGATGTCGTATCTCTATGTGCTTGGTTCTAGAGTGCAATACCGGATTTTTGGAAATAAGGATGGCACTAGTATTGTCACACAAGATTGGTACCTTTTGGAAATCTAACTCAAAATCCCTAAGGGTTTGCATCATCCAAAGAAGTTGAGTACAACAACTACCGGCCGCTACATATTCCGCTTCCGCGGTGGAGAGAGCAACCGAAGTTTGCTTGCGACTAGACCAAGATACAAGTGAACCACCAAGAAATTGGCAAGTTCCACTAGTACTTTTGCGGTCCATACGGTCACCGGCAAAATCGGCATCGGTATAACCTAACAAGTCTAGTTCGGTTTGTCTACCATACCAAAGACCTAGGTTTTGAGTACCCTTGACGTATCGTAAGATACGTTTTACCGCTTTGTGGTGAGATTCCTTAGGATTGGCTTGGTACCTAGCACATAGACATACGGCATACATAATATCCGGCCTACTAGCCGTGAGATAGAGTAGGCTACCGATCATGCCCCGATAGAGAGTTATGTCCATAGGCTTGCCTTTCTCATCCGCATCGATATTCGCACTTTTTCCCATGGGTGTGTCTAAACTCTTGCTATCTTCAACACCAAATTTCTTCACTAACTCCTTGGCATATTTGACTTGGTTCACAAAGATACCATCCTTGAGTTGTTTGATTTGAAGCCCCAAGAAGAAAGTGAGTTCTCCCATCATGCTCATCTCAAATTCACTACTCATCAAAGAAGAAAATTCTTGGGCAAGAGTTGCATTAGTGGAGCCAAAGATAATATCATCCACATAAATTTGCACAAGTAGCAAATGGTCATCTCTTTTCTTAGTGAAAAGAGTTGTATCCATTTTGCCCCTACTAAAACCATTGTCTAGAAGAAAGGTACAAAGTCTACCATACCAAGCTCTAGGAGCTTGCTTCAAACCATATAAAGCTTTGTGAAGTTTATACACATGGTCCGGATTGAAATGGTCAACAAAACCGGGTGGTTGTTGGACAAAAACTTCCTCATCTATCCAACCATTTAGAAAAGCACTCTTGACATCCATTTGGAATAGGGTAAAGCCTTTGTTAGCGGCATAAGCCAAGAGCATTCTAATGGATTCAAGACGAGCAACCGGTGCAAAGGTCTCCTCAAAATCAATACCTTCTTGTTGTTTGAAACCTTGTGCAACCAAACGGGCTTTGTTTCTAACCACAATATCATCCTCACTTAACTTGTTTCTAAAGACCCATTTGGTACCAATAACTTGCTTACCCTTTGGTAAGGGTACAAGTTCCCAAACTTGATTTCTTTCAAATTGGTTTAACTCTTCTTGCATGGCAACAATCCAATTTGGGTCAACATTGGCCTCTTTGAAGGATTTTGGTTCAAGTTGAGAAACAAAGGCACAATGACCAATAGTTTGGTGCAAACTAGACCTAGTCCTAACATCTTCCCTAGGGTCACCTATGACATTAGTAAGAGGATGAGAGGAAACTTCTCTAAGCACTTCGGGAGGCTCATGAACCGGTTGGGGAGACGGTTGAGGTTGAGGATCATCATGAGTCGTTTCATTTTGAGTTGTGTCTAAGATGCCCTCCTCATGAGTCTCTCCCCCTATCAAAATGTTATCAACCCGGTTCAAAGGCTCCTCAATGATCACCGGTGGTTGTGTTTGAGGTTGTAACTCGATTTTTTGTGTAGTTTCTTCCACTTGTGTACCTACAATAGAATTACCTTCCTTGGATACCTCAAGGACTTTTTCATCAAATTTGACATTAATAGACTCAATAACTACCTTTGAGTTTGGCAAATAGACTCTATACGCTTTGCTTGTGTTTGAGTAACCAAGAAAAATACCGGGTAAGGACTTGGCATCAAACTTGGTTACTTTAGGAGACTCATCAAGGACAAAACATTTGGAGCCAAATACACGGAAATAGGATATATTAGGAGTATGACCGAACCATAATTCAAAAGGAGTTTTCTTGAGTTGAGAACGAATGCATGCACGATTTACTACATGACATGCCGTATTTACCGCTTCGGCCCAAAGAAATTTGGGTACGGCAAATTCATGTAGCATGATGCGTGCTAATTCTTGTAAGGTACGGTTCTTCCTCTCCACTACACCGTTTTGTTGAGGGGTGCGTGGAGCGGAAAATTCTTGTTTATATCCTTTTTCTATGCACAATTCATCAAATTTAGCATTTTCAAATTCCCTTCCATGGTCACTACGAATTCTAGAAATTTTCAACCCTTTTTCGTTTTCAACCCGATTGCTAAATTTAACAAAATGGTCAAATGCTTCTTCCTTGTGAGCAAGAAAGAAAACCCAAATAAAGCGACTATAGTCATCTACCACCACAAAGACATACTTTTTCTAACCAATACTCAAGACATTGATCGGTCCAAACAGTCCATATGAAGCAATTGCAAAGGTTGAGAGGTTGAGATGATCTCTTTGGTTTTGAAACTAGACTTGGTTTGCTTGCCCTTCATGCAAGCTTCACACAACCCATTTAAGTCAAGTTTATGTGATGGAAGACCACGGACAAGTTTCAATTTTACAAGTTTCTTAATGGAGTCTAGAGAAACGTGACCAAGTTTTCTATGCCATAACCATGAACTGGTAGCTATGGCACTAAAGCATTGTTCACCATTGGTGAAGTGATCAAAGTTCAAGTAATAGACATCCTTTTTCCTTTGTCCCGTGTAAACAAGAGAATTATCCGAAATTTGATGCACAAAACAAGAGGAGTGATCAAACTTCAAATAATATCCCGCATCACATAATTGGCTCACACTTAAAAGGTTGTAGTTGAGACCATCCACAAGGTAAACATTAAAAACCGTTAGATTTTGGTTTTCAACCGAGCCTATACCAATAATAGAGCTCTTCCTAAGATTATTACCAAAAGTAACCTCACCACCATCAAAAGGTTCAAGTGTCTTGAAACAAGATTCATCACCCGTCATGTGATGTGAACAACCACTATCTATGATCCAAGCACTTCTCTTGAATGATGATAACAAACAAACCTACAAGAATACATATTAGTTAGAAACAAACAACTAATATATTATTCTTGTAAACTCTCCCCTTTAAGATTTGACAAGAATACCCTTGGGGAAAGAAGATGGCTAACTAAGCCACACTTGAACCACTTCCACCAATCAAAACAGATGTGGAAGTGACTTTAGGAACCCAAATCATGTTAATTGAACCGGATGTATGATTTGCTTTCCTAACTTTGCATTCTAGTGTGACATGGCCATTCTTACCACAATAGTTGCAACAAGCACAAGTTGGCTTGTTCACTTGTGAACTTTCTCTAACAAAATGAGTTTCAAAATGACGCCTAAGCTCCATGGCCCTAATCTTTGGATCCTTAGAGAAAGTGTATGATTGAGAGTTTCTCAAATTTGGTTTTTGAAAATTCTTTTTGTTTTGTTGAGAGACTTTTTGATTTCCCCCATTGGTTTGAGGTCTAGTGTGTGTTCTATTCCTATTCCCACCATTGTTTTGAAAATGATGAAAACACCCATCGGGTCCCTTGAAATACAAGTTGCTTGGGCCCCGATTGTTTTGGAAGTTCTTTTGAGGTCTTTGAGACCCATTTCTATTCCTACCAAAACTCTTTTGAGCACCATTTTGAGAGCCAACAAAATTCTTTTGCCCTTGCCCGTGAGTGTTCCTACCATTGGTGCTCTTGTGATAAAGTCTCTCATTTTGTGTTGGGCTTGACATGGTTCTTGGTCTAGAAAAGGATTGATTCCTCTTTTTGAAGCCAAGACCCGTTTTGTCTTTGGGTTTTAGTCCCACAAACATTTTATCAAGATTCATCTTGGTGCTATGAGAAGCACTAGACGAACTCGAAGCCCTTTCATTTTTCAAAACATTTGTCTCACTCAAAGGAGTTTGACATTTTTCACAAACACTTGGTTTTTCAAAACTTTCAATCATACCCTTATACCTTGTCACCAAAGATTCAAGATCATGCACCTTAGTCGTCAAAAGACTAATTTGCTCTTTTTGACTAGCAATAGTCTTAAGAGACTCATCAAGATAATCATTCAACCTATCAAATTGCATGTTTGTATCATCATTCAAGATCAAGTCATTCTCACTATCACAATCGCTATCACTACAAGAGAATGAGTTTAGAAATACCTCATTTGTGACCTTAGGCATTTCAATGGCAATTGTGGATGGTTCCTCTTGGATAGTCGTTGGAGCTTGTGTGAGAGTCGATGTAGAGGTTGATGCTTCATCAAGGCTAGCTTTGCTCAATGGATGCACATAGATGTTCCCTCGGTTGAACTCGTTGAAGACCTTCTTCACCAAGTCATCTAGGTTGTCATCCACCGGCATCACCACCTCATTCACTTGAGCCACAAGAGCAAGGTTATCAAAATCGCACTCGGATTCCGAATCGGATTGAGAGGATGAGCTCGAATCGGAATCATTGTCCCAAGTTGCTTGCATGGCTTTCTCACCCTTCTTCTTGCTCTTGTAGTGTCCTTTCTTGGACTTGAACCGGCCATCACCCCTTCTCTTGCCACCATCTTCCTTGTCCTTCTTCAAGTGAGGGAAGAGCTTGAAGCAAGAGTACATGGTATGACCTTCTTTTTGGCACACGAAGCAAAGACCTTCTCAAGAGTACTTTGTTGAACTTTCCCTCAAAGATCATGATAGCTCGAAACATCTTTGAGAGAACGGCTCCTTGCTTGTCCTCATCAAGGTCGATAATGCCCTTGGCCTTGTCACTTGAGTGGCGGTGTCTCCCTTGGTGGTTGTCATTGTGGCGGTTCTTGGAGGGAGATGCCTTGTTGTCACTTGCCGCCAATGCCACGGTTTTGGGCTCATACTTCAACTCTCCAAGTTGCTTGAGCTTCTCTTCCACGCACCGGTAATGAGTGTAGATGATCTCCGGTGTGAGGTTGTTGTGGGACCTTTGTTGTGTCTCAAGAGTCGAGATGAGAGTGTCGAATTGAGGTCTTCCCACCAAAGCCCTAAGCAATCTTCCTATAACACGACTATTAGATAGGGTCTCTCCTATGTTGGTGAATTCATCGAGCAATTGTATAAACCGAGTATACATTTTCTCGATGCATTCACCTTCCCGTATGCGGAAATTATCCAATCTAGACTCTAACTCAAATTGTCGAGAGCTTTTGATTAGAGAATTTCCCTCATAGCGGTTCAAGAGAGAAACCCACATTTCATGTGCACTTGTAGAGCTACCAAAAATAGCCGCTATGGACTCATGTACCGAATTTAACAAGACATTCACGGCATTATCATTCTTGGTCCTAATGGTCTTAGAGGCATGGATTTCTCTACCTTCACTATCAACTATTGGTGTATATGGCTTATCAACAACCTCCCAAAGATCAATCAAGTTGAGGTATACAACCATACATCTCTTCCAATAACGGAAGTTCTTGCAAGTGGAACCAAACTTGTCCGGTTTTTCTATCACCCTAGAGGCCATGAATCGAGGTTATCTACCTAACAAGATGGTCAAAAGATAACCCCCGCTCTGATACCACTGTGTTGTCCCTAATTTAAAGGCCTAGAGGGGGGTGAATAGGCACAAAAGCAAAGTTCTAAACCGGTATGGTCAATATTTGGTTCAATTCAAACTTGGTCTAACAAAAACAATCAAGACACAAGCAATTCACAATGCAAGGAAAGTAAAGAGAGAAGAAAAGAGGTGACATGCGATATATTACGGAGTTCCGACCCGCTAGGAAGTGCTAGCCTTAGTCGTACGTCTCCGGGAGTTCCGCAACCTCGAAATGGGCGCGCTCCGTTCAATTCCACAACGAACGGGACTACAAATTCGAACCAAATCACCTTGTTACAATCACTCTCAAGGTGGATTGGCCTAACTCAATTAAACAAGCTCAAACACTCAAAAGATTGAGGCTCTAACTAAATCACTCAACAAATCTAGCAATTAATACTAGTGGATTGGTTTTCACACTCTAATCTCAATGATTTTGCTAAGTTAATGCTCAAACACAAGAGAGAGTAATGTCTAACTGGTTGGAGCTCAAAAGGGAGGAATTTCAAAGGTTTCAAAAGTGTCTAAACAGTTCTAAGAGGCCTCATATATATAGAGGGCGCCAACAGCTCCAAAAACCAGTCAAGACAGACTCTACCGTTATACAGCGCTATATGGCGTTGTACAACGCAGAAATAGCCGTTGGAAAATCAAACGGTCACAGACAATAACGTTGTGAGTTGTCAGAGCGTTGTGTAACGTTGTATAGCGTTGCACAACGCTTCAGCAAAAATCCAAAGCAGAAGCTCGACAGTTCCGTTGGAACTTGTCAGAGCGTTGTGTAACGCTTAGTAGTGTTGCACAACGAAGTCAAGAAAAGAATCAAGGCAGATCTGACAAACTCAAATAATATTGTCAGAACGTCATACGACGCTGACTGTCGTTACACAACGAGGGCGTTGCACAACGCTATCCAGCGTTGGCCAGCGGAACCCGCAACTTTGCATGCAAAAACGTTAGCAGCCTGCGTGCTGCATGCATGGAACATGGGTCATGCATGCAGCAGCGATGTCTAAGCGATGTTTATGTGCATGACTCAGACTAACGTTGTGTAACGCTGTAGGGCGTCACACAACGTGGTCGTTGCACAACGCTGTCCAGCGTTGGCCAACGGAACCGCAACTTTACATGTAAAAATGCTAACTTGCATGTCTGATGCATGCATGGAACATGGCAGCATGCATGCAGCATCGATGTCTGAGCAGTGTCTGAGCAGTGCAGAGTTGCCTGCTTCAGACTACGTTGTACAACGCTGAATAGCGTTACACAACATAGGAGCAGAAATGTTGTGTAACGTTACTTAGCGTTGCACAACGTTCTGACAAGGGGAAACAATAGATTTAACTGGTTTAAAAGCAAATGAACTAACGTTGCACAACGCTACTGAGCGTTCTGTAACGTTGTTCCAACCTTGTCAGAGATTTTGCAATTTAAGAGCGAATTAACGCTGCGTTGTGTAACGGCAACTGGCGTTGTATGACGCTGGACTGAAAAACTGAGCATTTTACCAGCAAATTGATTGAGATTAGTTTAGAGTTTAATTAAACCTTAACTAATGATTCTAACTAGTCCAAAGCAATCTCTTGAAGCTCCAAACTAAGTGCCACACTTGCTTTAATCCATTCTTCAAATAATCTAGCTATAAAGCACTAAAAAGAGATGTTAGTTTAAGGATTTCGGTGTTGTTTTGCAAATCGACAAATTGAGAGAAAATGTTTAACCAACATATTTGTATGTATATTTAATGTATATAATTTTTTTTGTATGTTTATATGTATATTAATTTATACATTAAAAATCTTTTATATATTTTTATTTACATTTAATGTATAATAAAAAAATTATTGGACTATATTGTAAAAATAATAATTTTAGGATACATATTACAAAACATATAATTAATGATTAGTAATTAAATATAATTGAAAAACTTTGTTATACATTAAATGGAGATATTAATATATAAAACTTTTTAATGTACAAATAAATATACATAAAAATATATGTACATTTTATGTACATATAATAATATGTATCATATATTTTAATTATATACAATAATATGTATTTAATATATAAAATATATTGTACATAATATATATGTATAAATCAGTATTATACACATATACAATATTATATATTTAACATAAATAATTAAATTATATACTTAATTACTTATATTTCATTATAGAAGTTTCAATTATATTTAATTACTAATCATTAATTATATGTTTTGTAATAATAAAAAAGTTGAGGACTAAAAGGTAAAATTCCAAATAAAAAAAAGAGAAAATTACAAGCTTGGAAACGGAACACATAAATATTTAATTGCAAATTACAAAAGAAGTTGGAATTGAATTGGATCAGCAATCCAATTAACGATCCAACCTTGGATCGTCAATTGGGATGCCGATCCAAGCTTGGGTCGTCATCCCAGATGACGATCCTAGGGTTTTGTGATTTCGTCAATCCGGATGACGATTCAACGATGTTTACTGACGGATCTAGGTGTAACAAAGAGGTGTCAATGTCACCCCTATTTTTTGAAATAATATTACTACATATGAATATTTATAGTTATAAAATGTAAATTTGTTATATGTATTCTATATTTGAACCCCATAAATGTTTAGATGATTTTTCATTGATGAACCCCATAAAATTTTTGTAGTCTATTTTTTTTTGTGGTCTTTTTGGATCGATTAACAATTTTTATTTGTAAAGAATTATTACCATACAAAAAGATCATTTTTATAAACCGAAAAGAGAAATGTAATTTATTTTTTTAGTTCTTGTTTGTGGGCCTTTCAATTAATTAAATAGATCCAAAATATAGGCCGAACATAACTATGATGGATAACCTCATAAGCAGCCTAGCCGAACAACTACGATGGAATAGAAAACAAATAAAAAAAATTAAAAATTGAAAAAAAAATTATATAAATAAAATTGTACTAACAAATATTAATACTAATAAAAAATAAAAAGTATTGCTGCTCAAGATTTACTCTTTTTGTTTATCAAATCAATTCTTTTATTTTCTAGTTAATTTATGACATACTAAAATTCTAATTTAAGCATGTTTTAAAATGTGATTTATGCGGTTTAGCGGTTGGGTGGTGATTTAGCGTTTATCAGTGATAAAATGGATAAAACAATGATATAATGGTTGTGCAGTGTGAACAAAAATCAAGATAAAACGGTGATAAAACAGAAAAAACAGAGTTTTTTAAAAGCTTGAATTTGAGACAAATTCAAGTTTGAAACATATCCAATTTGTAGGTTGTATCATATTCTTCTTATGACAAATGTCGAAAACAAAAAATTCTTTATATAAAAATAATATTTTTATTTAAATATTATTAATTTATTGAATTTTTTTTTCAAATTTTTCTGGCTTCGTTCAAGTGAACCCCCATTCAAAATTTTCTGGCTCCGTCCCTGACGATGTTTTATTTAAATTTTGAATTTTTAACTATTATTATCGAAATTTGAATGAACAGTAACTTCATTTTTTATTTTTTCGGAAAGGATTTAGACCGTGTGATTATTTCTTGAAGAAGATACAGTTGAAATGGGGCAACATTTTTATTGGTTCCCTTTTTCCGGCATAAACAGAACTTTGTGCTACGGCTACCACACAATTTTGTGTTTGCTTCTTACGGAAAAGATTCTATAGTCACATTACTCGATATATGTCGTAGCTGAACTTTTCGGCTGCTTTAGAATACAATTATACAACAGTTGACAGCACAATGTATAAAAAAGACGTCCTGTGGTACGGTGATACCTCATTTTTATTTTGAAAGAATGATTTTAACGTACATTTATTATTATTATTTTTTGGAATATAGAATCAAATTTCTTTCTCACGATGTCCCGCAGAATTCAGAAAACATAGATTTTTTACAAGAGTTTTTAGCACGCTGCACGAATCGCACCACATTAAAAGAAAAAAAAATAAAAATCAAATTTACTCTTGGCGTTCAAGCATGAAAGATTTTATTCCAATTTTATGATATATCTAGTTTCAAAGTACATGATAGTAAAACTTAATCGACAAATATTTAACGAACATTTTTTTTCTAATAAAAACTAAACAAAATTATAAAGTTGAAAACAATACCAATATTAAATGAGAACACCATGACCGTTAATAGTCTACCAAAAAAATTTTATTTGGCTTAAATATTACTAGATATGACAGTCGCAGCTTTCAGGTGCTATTTTTTTAATATTGAGAATAATTCAAATTATTTCACCAAATTTCTTGATCTTTTAAGGTAAAGAAAAAAATATTGAAAATGATTAAATTTTCATATCGTGCTCAATCTCATACTTAAATTGGTATACATCATATTAAATATGCATACCTCAATATGCATCAGAACTATAATTATATTATTGGTAGAAAAACATTTTTCATTTGCAACAATAATAAAAAAAAAGTGATTGAAGGATACTATATTTAATGCACGTGAATTGGTCATTTGAAAATGATAATGCACCCAAGTTCCATCTGGCATGCATCAATCAGCTTCTTGTGAAAAATGTAATATATAAATTATTTAATTGTTAACTAACAATTGCCCTTGTCTATTCTATTGCAACCACAGAGAATCCCGAACATAAACTCATTTTCTAATCCTATATGCCATGTTTGGTAGAGGAGTAAACCGTGGAGTAGCTTAAGGAGGAGTAAATAGTTAATCCATTTTACTCCTCTAATTTTAAATTATGTTTGGTATAAAAAGATGGAGTAAATGTAGAGTAAGAGTAAATAAAAATGAAAACCATCTCTTAATCTCATGGAATAACTTTACTCCACCTAAAATGGTGGAGTAATTTTCTCCTCCTTACTCCACACTACTCCACCAAATTTAAATTATATTTGAAGGATTAAAAGTGGATTAAATGAGTTACTCCACCTTTAATCCTCTGTCAAACATGACCATACGTATTCCTCCTCTCCTCTATCTTTTCTTTTCTCTGTTTTTTTTTTTTTTGAAGTGTAACTGCCCGTAGGCACCTTTTCTTTTCTCTGTTGCGATGTCCTCCTCGTTCCCTCCGTCTTTCTCTTCCCCACTCGAGCCCCATCGGAACCCCTCCCTCCTCCTCCTCCTCCACACGAAATTCCACAGAGAATCCCTTTCTTTCTCCTCTTCTTCATCTCGTCTCCCTCACTCGAACACAAAAAATCCCACCGACCCCTCATCTCCTCTATCGTCTCTCTCGCAACCCACAACCCACCTCTACTCTACTCTCCTCTCAACCCAGCCAAAAACTCCTCCTCTTCCCCTCTCTCCTTCCACCTCGAGTAGCCATGGCCGACCTGAAAGCACATCTAACTCTCTAAAGATGAGTCTGCCTGGGTAAGGGAAACGGAGGAGGAGGCAGGTGGGGTTGGCGAAGGAGAGGCTGGGGTGAGGCGGAGAGTTGGTGGAGGAGATGGAGATGCAAAGAGGAAAGAAGGAGAGGGCGAAATAAATTAAATTGTCAAATATTGGTAACGGATTAGATTTCTCGGCGATAAAGTTTAGAGGATTTAGAAGTCGCGTCGCAAATGAGACCAAATAGCGGGTGCTGACACGGATGGAATTTAATTAATACTATAATATATAGATTTTCCGATGCAACAAGAATTATTGAATTCAGACTGTTGAAACTTGAAAATTAAAATCAGTTAATGAACAGTAGCACATATACCAAATTTATTGACATACTATATGCATGATATAGCTCAGTCTAAAATGGTAAAATATCATATTTGACATTTTACATCTTTTATTCTTTTACAATTGTCAAACATGTCAAGTAATTTTTATTTATATATATTTAGAGCAAGGTTCTAGTGCCACAAGTTTTTTATGCCACAAATATCATAATTTCTCTTTTCTATTAATATTTCAAACTTTAAAAATTCAATTTTCCAATCCAAATAGTTTATTTTGTTCAGTTTTATAAGCGATGAATTTCTATGTAATTTTTATAGATTTTGGAGTTTATTTTGATATTTGATCAGGAGGTTAATACATGAACATATTAAAATTAATCAGTTATAATTAACAACATTCGTTCATTTTTTTGGCATCTTGATCAAACATAAAATAAATTCTAAAATTTATAAAAATTATATAGAAATGCATCACTTGTAAAATTGAACAAGATCAACGGTGTAGATTTGAAAATTGATTTTTTTAAATTTTGAAATATTAATGAAAAAAGAGAAATTATGACATTTGTGGTACCAAATACTTGTGGCACTAAAACACTCCTCATATATTAATGACTATATTAAACTTGCCACAATTTTCAAACTAACACTAGCTGCCATTAGTTAAGATGTTGAATTTAAAACAGGAAAAATATAAACATCAGTTTTTTAGAAAATGCATAGTCCTTAATTAATGTACAGTTTGGACAGCTAACTAGCTAACTAGATCATTCATGAAGGGTTTTGAGCGGCTAGACTGATTCCCTCCCAAATTAGTCTATTTAGGAATGTACTAGTTTGAGATTTTGACAAATTTTTGGTTCATATGTAATTAAACCGGTTGTCTTAATGCTAAACTTTCCCAACGAAACTATTTATCTAAGATAATATTTAAATGACAAAATAAGCTCATGCTATTAATTATTTTCTCATTACTTGAACATAAATGTAAAAATAGACCATGATAATTCACGGCGACCTAACATAAGTTAATTACACTTTTGAATTGATGTAACTTGTCTTCAGGATTAAATTCGCAATTTCTTTCCTTCCGAAATTTCACATTGGATCTATTTTATATTATTATTATTATTATTGTTATTGTTATTGTTATTTGACAAAACCATTGGCGATTATATATAGATTCACTAAAAAGTTTCACTGACTTTTGTCTTTTTACGGTTAATCATTTTCACTTGTCGCATTCGTTACCAAATCACCAGTCGTAAGGAAACTCACAGGGTACACTGTTGCATTTTGATTTATGCTTTGACTCCATAGAATCTCTCGTTCATCCCCTTTCTTATTATTATTATTATTATTTTAAGCACTCCCTTTCTTATAAAAAAATATCTATTCGAACGATTTACTTGTTTTTTTTACAAAAAGAAATTGTATATAAAATTTGATCACGTGTCCAAAATAAATAGATGCATTAATATTCGAATGTATCTTAGTTTTAGTTTTGTTTTCTTATATAAGCAGAACATATTTCAAAAACGAAATTGTTTTCATGTAACTAACTGGCTAATCTCTACAACTTATAAACATACGGACCGTAGAGGTGTTACACGTTAGATCTAACATGTAAACAGGTGTTTTTGTCGTTCGATCGATTTGATCTATGGTCAAATATTAATCGCCATAAGAAGTAACAATATATTTTGATTTTCCGTCTAATAAAAAAATAAATTAAATAACGTATCTATTTATATTTGTATCGATGCTAGATTAAGCAATATACTTTTATTATCTAATATTATTTTTTTTCTTTATTTGCCTACATATGAGAGCATCTTAAGCTAAGCTAGTAAGCAAACAATTGATCTTACGAAAATGTTTGAAAATAAAACAATATTAGGAGACAATAGCATAATTCCTGTCATTTAACAAACTATAAAAATTATAAACAAGTAACCACTGATACGGTGCCAACTGCCAAGTCGCAGAGAAATTTGTGTGAAACTGTTAGTTCTGTTAGAACTTGAGATTGTTTTCATCTAGTATTACATATGACATGGAAGCACAGTAAAGACATTAACTAACTGGGTCTATTCCATACGAAGTGAACATAGATAGTCACATAGGCCGGTGGAATACTTCCCAGTTTCCACACTGATAAATACCCTATGGCTTTCTTTATATCAATATCAATCGCAATCTTCCTTGCACCACTAACTAATCAGTAGTCACTCACACTTTACCGCGCTTATTTATATAACTCCCACACTTGTCTTCTTTTCTCACTGCTGACTCCTCCACTTCTACCCTTCACTCTTTCCACTCTCTCTCTCTCTCTCTCTCTCTCTCTGTTATTGTACCCCAATACACTTTACTTTTTATTAGTCGTTTGATCTTCTCTCCCGCTAATTTTGCGCTCCTTCTCCGCTTAAACCATAGAAAGAAGAGAAAGGAAAAGGAATGTCACTTCTCCTCTGCTCTCAATAGTGCTCCCAAGCTCAATGGGCTGGGCAACCCGGTGGCTTCGGAGCCTCTTCTCTAACAAGAAACCCGCATCCGACGTCAGATCCACACAAGGCGACAGAAAGAAGCGGGTCTTGGGCAAATCCTTCCGGCATAAACCCGACCCGCCACCTCCACCTCCTCCTCCTCCTCGAGCCTGTGAAGATAGGAGAGGTTTGTACAGAGAGATGGTGGCTACTGGAGTTGAAGATCCTGATGAGCAAAATAAGCCTGCAATTGCCGTGGCAGCCGCAACTGCAGCCGTAGCAGAGGCAGCGGTTGCCGCTGCACATGCCGCGGCTGCTGTTGTCAGACTAACAAGCTCCGGCCGCTGTGTCCCCACGAGGCGGGAAGAGTTAGCGGCAATTAAGATTCAATCGGCTTTCCGTGGCTATTTGGTTAGTAACTAGTAACTTATTGTTAATAGTTTGTTATGATTTCTAGTTCATTAATATCAATTAGTCTCTTTGGTTAGTAACTAGTAACTTATAATTGTTAATAGTTTGTTATGATTTTTAGTTAATTAATATCAATTTACTCTCTTTTGGCATGTTGAATTGACCTCCAAACAGATTACATAAAAGGTAATAGTAGGTAACTGGGGTCAAGTTGTACAGTTTGCTAGAACTTGTGATCGTAGATAAGCTGTCACCTCAAATTGCTCTTCTTTAACTTCCACAACTAAACCTATACCAAATCAATTCCTTTATTAAACTTTTCCTATTTTGTGGATAATGCCAATGAGTATACTAAAATATGTCATAGCTAATACCATAGAATTAGATAGGATAGAATCATAGAACACAGTTGCGTCAGCTCTCTTCTTTTCTTTAGCCCATTCTTTCTTTAATTCGCATTCTGTCCTATTACATTGTGATCCCTCTTTATAGAACCCTCTCTGGCTCTTTCCATTAATTAGCATCCGCTCTGTGCACATTTAAGTTGGTGGTCCTGATCTGCATTGCATTTAGTACACTAGTACACAGGCTGTAGTGCTCTCAGTCACACCATGGTATTGTAAGTAGGGCTGTATACGAGCCGAGTTCGAGCGAGTTAGCCTCAACTCGAACTCGAACTCGTCACAACTCGAGTCAACTCGTGACTCGACAGCAAAGCAGTTCCGAGCTATTCGAGCTAACTCGAACTCGGCTCATTTTAACTCGAGCCAACTCGTGACTCGGCAACGAGCTCGTGAGAAGGTGTTGAGGTACTAGTCGTCTTAGAATTTTGCTCGAAAATAGAAAAAGAGGAGCAGTCATGAGGGTGTTGAGGTACTAGTCGTCTTAGTGAACGAATTATTATGTTGCAAATCAGTAAAATTATTGGGCTGTATATTAATAAGATAACATTTATTTTTTTTGCAGCCAGTATATTCTGACTCGAGTTGAGCCGAGTCGAGTTGGGCCCAACTCGAACTCGGCTCGTAAAATTAACGAGTTGGCATAACTCGAGTTGTTATAACTCGAGTTCTTCTAACTCGAGTTTTCATCGAGCTTTTTTCGAGTCGAGTTCGAGTAACTCACGAGTTACGAGTTTTTTGCTCACCCCTAATTGTAAGTAATTGGATTGGGATGGGTTAGCATAAAGTTGTGATATTTGTTTTGTTTTTTTTCTGTTTCCTTTGTTTGGGCCCACCAGGTTTGGTACAGTGATTTGTTACTTGTTTAATCACAGGTCAAAACAGACTCAAGTAGAATTGTGAGGCACATGAGTACCCTGTACTACAGTACTAGACTGCTTGTGACTTGTGAGAACACAAGATATACAGAAATCTAAATTTTTTTCCTTTTGTTTAAGATTGTAAAGCCTGGCGTGGTTGTACTTGTACCTAATTTTTGTTTTCTTTTTCTTAATCTCTGGATGGTTAATTAGGCAAGAAGAGCACTTAAGGCGCTGAAAGGGTTGGTAAAGCTTCAGGCTTTGGTCAGAGGTTACATTGTGAGAAAACAAGCTGCTGAGACACTTCGATGCATGCATGCCCTGGTCCGGGTTCAGGCAAGGGCTCGGTCTTGCCGGGTACTTAAAGCTGATGGTTGCAGATCCAATAGGGCCCTTCATCCTAACCCGGTAATTGATTCCTTCTTGCTGTACGGTTATTTTCTATCATTGTAATTGAATGCTAATTACTAAATTTGATGATATGAAAAAGTAAAATGCCTTTATGTTCTACTGGCTATTTGATAGCAAAAATGTACTTTCTGGGCCCCAGTTAAACGGTTTGTTCTTGTGTTATTTTCATGGAAAACAACTCATACAACAACTTTCTTAAAAGGTCACTGTGCAAATTATGTCAAATAGTTGCCCATGATGTATTGTACAACAACAAAAGAGTCTCTTAGAATGTTATTTTCACAATGATATATGCACAAAAGCATGTCATATAACATTTTCAATCAATAAATATTCTCCTTTTCTTCAAAGAATTGTTTAAATGTTTCCAGGTCCCTCAAACTCCAGAGAAGTTTGAACATACCCTTCGATCTAATGGTTCACGATTGGACCACTTGAGCCCTCTCAAAGTAAAAATTCTCATTTAAAATTTAAGAAGTTTTGTACTTTGGAAAGGAAACAACATAGTAATGATTCAGTTCTTAAACTTGCAGAGAAGCTCAATTAAGTCAATAGGAAGCAGCAAGGTTGGCAGTGAAAGATCTCACTCATCTGGGCGCAATTGGCTCGACCAATGGATTGAAGAAAAATGTTGGGACGATGGCAAAAATGATAAAATCCTTGAAGTCGACCCAGGCAAACCAAAATATGGCAGCTCAAAAGGACAAACCAATTACACACAGAATGATCCAATGAACACTTCTTACTCTACTCAGATTTCAGACCCAAACAGCCGAAGTTTCACCACCATACCAGAATCCCTTTTAAAGGATTCCACTGCTGCCCAATTGTCAACACCAAGCCCACCCTCAGTTGGAATGGAGCATTCTCCGAGTCCAATTAGATTCCCTAAAGTGAACACGTCGGTTTCAGGCGAGAGTCCACAGTTCTATTCGGCCACTTCATGGGCTGCAAGTGCAAGACGGGGTCTCTTTACACCTGCTAAGAGCGAGTGTTCATTTGGCGGTTACACTGATTACCCTAATTACATGGCTAATACTGAGTCATTTAGAGCAAAAGCACGCTCACAGAGTGCTCCTAAACAAAGGCCTGAGCATGAAATGTCTGTATTGGGTAGACGGGTATCGGGTTCAAGTCATGGTAGATGGGTATCGGGTTCAGCTCAAGCCAAGTTTGCCAACAAGGGATACCTTGGATCCGGTAGGCTTGACAGATTAGGCATGCCAGTGAATAGGTATTAGACAGAGGTCCTGTATAATTAATTAAAGTATGTTTGTAGTAATTTATTAATTTAAGATCTGTCGGCTAAAGCTAATAACTGGTAGTTATTTCAAGTAAAGTGTGTCTTAGTTGAGTAGTTGGCCGTAATAAGTTTTCTAACAATGTGCAGTCTAGCTTATCCTGTAATCTTCTTCTATAATCAAAATGCAGTGTCTTACTTTACCATTTCCTCTCCACAGTTTTAATCTTATGTACATGTTGGTTTATTTAGTAATTTTTGGGTGGTCCTCTTTGTCTTATCCAACTTAATGGGAGTTTTGTCCTGCAATATTAATATTTTACCCAGCCTTGTTGTCCAATTTTGTTCTCATCTAGTTAAAACTCCTAATAAAACAAACTCTTTTGACAAACATTACCTCCTGCTTACCTTTAAAAAATGCAATGCAATTAGTCTAGGCCTATAGGGTTGACCGGATAAACATTTATGCTATGCAGTGTTAATTGGTAAGCATGAGTGACATAAAAGAAGTGAATAAAACTAAAATATGAACCTTGGAATAAAATAAAGTTGGGAATAGTTTGTCGGTGAGGACTGAGGAGAGTGCCGGGGCTGCAACGTATTTTGGAGCGACTCTCAAGGGCAATGAATGGGGTTGTCTGCGTTCCGTTGGGGATGTGGTGTTGGGATGAAGTGCACAATGTTTCTTCCTGTTTCTGTTTGTGCTCCCGAACACCCGGGTCTTCCCATGTCTGGAGCCCATACGTGTCTTCACGGTTTGAGGCGTGGCTGGAACTGATTGGGGATTGACGGGGCCTTAGTAACTGTGGCTATGGCTTTATTTGATCCGATGACCTATGAAAGATGTGTGAGTGCTTTCCAGAGGGGATGACACTGGCTGGATCATGGATGCACAGTTTGTTAGCAGAGATGGTGCTAATGCTAAAATGCAATACTTACGGGCTTGGATGACCAAAAAAATAAATGAAATGCAATACGCTGCACGGATTCATTCCGTACAATGATTAATTTTTATTTTTTTATTCTTCGTATTTAAATCTCGTTAGAAATTAAATTTTATATTTTTGTCAAATTTTGTTGCTATTTTTATTAATTTTTTTAAATCATTATTATTAGATGGTTCAGATCTAATTAGATCAAAAAATTTAAAAAACTCTGAAAAATTAGTAAGAAAAATCGTAAAAGCGTAAAGTTTTATTTTCAACTAAATTTCAATATAAATATAGAGATGAGATTGAACAATTCACATCGGTCGTTTGAAGCATACAATTTAGATACCGGTTCATTGCACCAGACGCATTTGTGCAAACCGCTGCATTTTAACAATGCTCTTTATTGTTTGGTAACATGATTGGAAACCCCCCTCGCATGCGGGTTCGTATCCTCTACCAACCTTTTGAGGTTGGTAGAGTGGCAATATTTGATCCGAGTCATTAGATCTAATCTCGACGGTTAAAATTTTTCGGGCCTATCAATCTGGTTACATACACAGGGCTCCCTTAACCGTTGAGATTAGATCTAACGGTTCAGATCATAAGTCGGCACTCTACCAACCTTTTTAAGGTTGGTAGAGGATGTGATTTCCTCACATGCATCCAGAGGCAAGAAAAAGTTTTACAAATTTTCAAAAATCTTAGCGGACAATAGAGTCACCGCCGGCCGTACCTCGCACTCCACTTTTTTGCTGGAATTATGTCATAGAAATTAATAGTTTTAATGACTATAATTTGATTTATGTTATTGATTATATTAGATCATTTGTTCCTGAGTTATTATTGACAGATCATTAATTCAGGTTGAGGATCTGAATTGTATATCTATGTGGATCATTCATCAGAATAACAATAATTTATAGTTACCATAATTTGGTAAATTTAATTATTTAAATTTAATTGTTTCCTTGAAGTTTTACAAGTTATCACATATACAGTCGAAAATGAGTTTATGATCTTAAAAATTAAAAAGGATTGTATTATACATGGCAATTACGACATATAGTGCAAAATAATGTGCATTCCAGACATAATTAATTGGAGAATTTCAAGCGATTGTACTTTCATTTCCAGTCATTTCATCACTACAATCTATATTTAAAAACATTATACGGCGTAGAATAAATTTATAACCATAAAAATTCAAAAGGATCGGATTATACATGGCAATTACGCACATAAAGCCTCTGTCAAACTCTCAAAAAAAATTTAAGCACATAAAGTGCTAATAATGAACGTTCAAAACAGAATTGGAGCATTTCACGCGATTGTGCATTAACTTCAACTCATTTGATCACAATAATCTATATTTAAGATCTTTATATAGTGGAGAATGAGTTCATGATCCTAAAAATTCAACAGGATAGGATTATACATGGCAATTATGCACATATTCTGGACAGAATTGGAGAATTTTAAGCGATTGTGCATTCATTTCAAACCATTTGATCACTGTAATCTATATTTAAGCTCTTTATACAGTGGAGAATAAATTTATAATCATAAAAATTCAAAAGGGTTGAATTATACATGACAATTACGCACATAAAGTGCAAATCAAGATCGTTCTGGACAGACTTTGAGAATTTCAAGCGATTGTGCATTCATTTCAAGTCATTTGATAACAATAATCCATATTTAAACTCTTCATACAGTGGAGAATGAGTTTATGATCTTAAAAATTCAAAAGGCTCGACAGAATTGGAGAATTTCAAGCGATTGTGTATTCATTTCAAGTTATTTGATCACTATAATTTATATTTCAATGCTTTATACAGTGGAGAATAAGTTTATAATCTTAAAAATTCATAAGGATTGGATTATACATGACAATTACGCACATAAAATGCAACTAATTAGCATTCTGGACAGAATTAGAGCATTTCACGCGATTGTGCATTAATTTCAAGTCATGTGATCACAATAATCTATATTTAAGCTTTTTATACAGTGGAGAATGAGTTTATGATCTTAAAAACTCAAAAGAGTTGGATTATACATGGTAATTACGCACATGAAGTGCAAATCAAGAGCGTTCTGGGCAGAATTGGAAAATTTCAAACTATTGTGCATTCATTTCACGTCATTTTATAACCTATAATCTATATTTAAGCTCTTTATACAGTAAATAATAAGTTTATAATCTTAAAAATTCAAAAGGATTGGATAATACTTGGCAATAACGCACATAAATTGCAAATATTGAGCGTTCTGGACAGAATTGGAGCATTTCACCCGATTTTGCATTCATTTCAAGCTATTTGGTCAGATAATCTACATTTAATCTCTTTAAGCTCATAAAAATTCAAAATGATTGCATTCATTTCAAGTCATGTGATCACTATAATCTATATTTAAGCTTTTTTTACAGTGGAGAATGGGTTTATGATCTTAAAAATTAAAAACAATTGGAGTATACATGGCAATTACGCACATATAGTGCAAATTAATGTGTTTTCTGGACAGAATTGGAAAATTTCAAGAGATTGTGCATTAATTTCAAGTCATTTGATCACTATAATCAAAATTTAAGCTCTTTATATAGTGGAGAATAAGTTTATAATCTTAAAAATTCAAAAGGATTAGATTATACATGGCAATTACGCGCATACAGTGCAAATAATGAGCGTTTTGGACAGAATTGGAGAATTTCAAACTATTGTGCATTCATTTCACATCATTTGATAACCTATAATCTATATTTAAGCTCTTTATACAGTGAATAATGAGTTTATGATACTAAAAATTCAAAAGGATTGGATAATACATGGCAAATACACAATAAATTGCAAATATTGAGCGTTCTGGACAGAATTGGAGCATTTCACACGATTTTGCATTCATTTCAAGCTATTTGGTCAGTAATCTACATTTAATCTCTTGATACAGTGGAGAATCAGTTTATGATCTTAAAAATTCAAAATGATTGGATTACACATGACAATTACGCACATAAAGTGCAAATAACGAGCGTTCTGACCGAATTGGAGAATTTCAAGTGATTGTGCATTCATTTCAAGTCATTTGATCACTGTAATCTATATTTATGCTCTTTATATAGTGGAGAATAAGTTTATAGTCTTAAAAATTCAAAATGATTTGATTATACATGGCAATTATGCGCATAAATTGCAAATAATGAGCGTTTTGGACAGAATTGGAACATTTCATGCGGTAGTGCATTAATTTCAAGTCTTTTGATGATAGTAATATATATATAAGCTCTTTATACAGTGGAGTATGAGTTTATGATCCTAACAATTCAAAAGGATAGGATTATACATGGCAATTATGCTTATATATGCAAATAATGTGCGTTGTGGACAAAATTGAATAATTTTCAGCGATTGTTCATTCAATTCAAGTCATTTGATCACTATAATCTATATTTAAGTTCTTTATACCATGGATAATGAGTTGATGATCTTAAAAACTAAAAAAGGTTGGATTATACATGCAATTACGCACATGAAGTGGTAATCAAGACCGTTCTGGACAGAATTGGAGAATTTCAAGCCATTGTGTATTAATTTCAAGTCATTTGATCACCTATAATCTATATTTAACCTCTTTATACAGTGGATATTAAGTTTATAATCTTAAAACCTCAAAAGGGTTGGATTGTACCTGACAATTACGCACATGAAGTGCAAATCAAGAGCGTTCTGGACAGAATTGGAGAATTTCAAGCTATTGTGCATTCATTTCAAGTCATTTGATCACCTATAATCTATATTTAAGCTCTTTATACAGTGGAGAATGAATTTATGATCTAAAAAATTAAAAAGGATTGGATTATACATGGCTATTACGCACATATAGTGCAAATAATGTGCGTTATGGACAGAATTAAAGAATTTCGAGCGATTGTGCATTCATTTCAACTCATTTCATCACTATAATCTATATTTATGCTCTTTTTACAGTGGATAATAAGTTAATAACCATAAAAAGTTAATAGGATTGGATTATACATGGCAATTAGGCACATAACGTGCCAATAACGAGTGTTCAAGCAATTGTGCATTCATTTCTAGTCATATGATCACAATAAACTGCATTTAAGCTCTTTATACATTGGAGAATTAGTTTATGATCTTAAAAATTCAAAAGGGTGGGATTTTACATGGTAATTACTCACATATAGTGCTAATAATGTGCGTTCTGTTCAGAATTGGAGAATTTCAAGCGATTGTGCATTCATTTGAACCCTTTTGATCATAATAATCTATATTTAAACTCTTTATATACTGTGGATAATTGATTTTTGATAATTAAAATTCAAAAGGATTGGATTAAACATGGCAATTATGCAATTAAATTGTAAATAATGAGCGTTCTGGACAGAATTGGAGCATTTCACGTGATTGTGCATTCATTTCGAACCATTTGATCACAATAATCAACATTAAAGCTCATTGTACAGTGGATATTGAGTTTATGATCTTAAAACTTCAAAAGGATTGGATTATAAATTGCAATTACGCACATAAAGTGCAAATCAAGAGCGTTCTGGACATAATTGGAGAATTTCAAGCGATTGTGTATTCATTTCAAGTCATTTGATCACTATAATTTATGTTTCAACTCTTTATACAGTGGAAAATAAGTTTATAATATTAAAATTTCAAAAGGATTGGATTATACATGGCAATTACGCACATAAACTGCAAATAATTAGCGTTCTAGGAAGAATTGGAGCATTTCATGCGATTGTGCATTCATTTCAAGTCATGTGATCACAATAATATATGTTTAAGCTCTTTTTACAGTGGATAATGAGTTCATGATCTTAAAAATTAAAAATGATTGGATTATACATGGCAATTACGCACATATAGTGCAAATTAATGTGCTTTCTTGACAGAATTGGAGAATTTCAAAAGATTGTGCATTTATTTCAAGTCATTTGATCACTATAATAAAAATTTAAGCTCTTTATACAGTGGAGAATAAGTTTATAATCTTAAAAATTTAAAAGGTTTGGATTATACATGGCAATTACGCGCATAAAATGCAAATAATGAGCGTTTTGGACCGAATTAGAGCATTTCACGTGATTTTTCATTAATTTCAAGTCATTTGATCACAATAATATATATTTAAGCTTTTTCTACAGTGGATAATGAGTTTATGATACTAAAAATTCAAAAGGATTGGATAATACATGGCAATTACGCACATAAATTGCAAATATTGAGCGTTCTGGACAGAATTGGAGCATTTCACGCAATTTTACATTCATTTCAAGCTATTTGGTCAGATAATCTACATTTAATCTCTTTATACAGTGGAGCATCAGTTTATGATCTTAAAAATTCAAAATGATTGGATTACACATGACAATTACGCACATAAAGTGCAAATAACGTGCGTTCTGACCGAATTGGAGAATTCCAAGTGATTGTGCATTCATTTCAAGTCATTTGATCACTATAATCTATATTTATGCTCTTTATACAGTGGAGAATAAGTTTATAGTCTTAAAAATTCAAAATGATTTGATTATACATGGCAATTATGCGCATAAATTGCAAATAATGAGCGTTTTGGACAGAATTGGAACATTTCATGCGATTGTGCATTAATTTCAAGTCTTTTGATCACAATAATATATAAATAAACTCTTTATACAGTGTAGTATGAGTTTATGATCCTAACAATTCAAAAGGAAAGGATTATACCTGGCAATTATGCTCATATATGCAAATAATGTGCGTTGTGGACAAAATTGAATAATTTTAAGCCATTGTTTTTTCATTTCAAGTCATTTGATCACTATAATCTATATTTAAATTCTTTATACCGTGGATAATGAGTTGATGATCTTAAAAACTCAAAAGGGTTGGATTATACATGGTAATTACGCACATGAAGTGGAAATCAAGAGCGTTCTGGACAGAATTGGAGAATTTCAAGCCATTGTGTATTAATTTCAAGTAATTTGATCACCTATAATCTATATTTAAGCTCTTTATACAGTGGATATTTTGTTTAATCTTAAAAACTCAAAAGAGTTGGATTATACATGACAATTACGCACATGAAGAGCAAATCAAGAGCGTTCTGGACAGAATTGGAGAATTTAAAGCTATTGTGCATTCATTTGAAGTCATTTGATCACCTATAATCTATATTTAAGCTATTTATATAGTGGAGAATGAATTTATGACCCAAAAAATTAAAAAGGATTGGATCATACATGGCTATTACGCACATATAGTGCTAATAATGTACGTTCTGTTCAGAATTGGAGAATTTCAAGCAATTGTGCATTCATTTGAACTCTTTTTATCATAATAATCTATAATTAAACTTTTTATACTGTGGATAATTGATTTTTGATATTAAAAATTTAAAAGGATTGGATTATACATGGCAATTAAGCAATTAAATTGCAAATAATGAGCGTTCAGAACAGAATTGGAGCATTTCACGCGATTGTGCATTCATTTCAAAACCATTTGATCACAATAATCAACATTAAAGATCATTATACTGTGGATATTGAGTTTATGATCTTAAAACTTCAAAAGGATTGGTTTATAAATGGCAATTACGCACATAAAATGCAAATCAAGAGCGTTCTGGACAGAATTGGAAAATTTCAAGCAATTATGCGTTAATTTCAAGTCATTTGATCACTATAATCTATATTTATGATCATTATAGTGGCGAATATATTTAAAATATTAAAAATTCAAAAGGATTGGATTATATTTTGCAATTACGCAAATAAATTGCAAATAAGGAGCATTCTGGACAGAATTAGAGCACTTCATGTTATTTTGCATTCATATTAAGTCATTTGATCACAATAATCTTTATTTAAACTCTTTAGACAGTGTAGAATTAGTTTATGATCTTAAAAATTCAAAAGGATTGGATTATACATAGCTACTACGTACATATATTGCAAATAATATGCGTTATGGACTGAATTGGAGTATTTCCAGCGATTGTGCATTCATTTTAAGTCATTTGATCACTATAATCAATATTAAGCTCTTTATACAGTGGAGAATAAGTTTATGATATTAAAAATTCAAAAGAATTGGATTATACATGGCAATTACGCATAAAAATTGCAAATAACGAGCGTTCTGGACCGAATAATAGCGTTTTAAGAGATTGTGCATTCATTTCTAATCATGTGATCACAATAATGTACATTTATGCTCTTTATACAGTGGAGAATTAGTTGACGACCTTAAAAATTCAAAAGGTTCGATTATAAATGGCAATACGCACAAAAAGTGCAAATCAAGACCGTTCAGGACAGAATTGGAGATTTTCAAGAGATTGTACATTCATTTGAACTCTGTTGATCACAATAATCTATATTTAAGCTCTTTATACTGTGGAGAATAAGTTTATAATATTAAAAAATTCAAAATGATTGGATTATACATGACAATTACGCACATAAAGTGCAAATAACGAGCGTTCTGACCGAATTGGAGAATTTCAAGTGATTGTGCATTCATTTAAAGTCATTTGATCACTATAATCTATATTTATGCTCATTATACGGTGGAGAATAATTTTATAATATTGAAAATTCAAAAGGATTGGATTATACATTGCAATTACGCAAATAAATTACAAATAAGGAGCATTCTGGACAGAATTAGAGCACTTCACATTATTGTGCATTCATATTAAGTTATTTGATCACAATAATCTTTATTTAAACTCTTTAGATGGTGTAGAATGAGTTTATGATCTTAAAAATTTAAAAGGATTGGATTATACATGGCTATTACACACATTTAGTGCAAATAATATGCGTTATGAACGGAATTGGAGAATTTTCAGCGATTGTGCATTCATTTCAAGTCATTTGATCACTTTAATTTATATTTATGCTCTTTATACAGTGGAGAATAAGTTTATAATCTTTAAAAATCAAAAGGATTGGATTATACATGGCAATTACGCACATAAACTGCAAATAATGAGCGTTCTGGACAGAATTGGAGCATTTCAAGTGATTGTGCAATCATTTCAAGTCATTTAATCACCTATAATCTATATTTATGCTCTTTATACAGTGCACAATAAGTTAATAATCCTAAAACTTTAATAGGATCGGATTATACATGGCAATTAGCCACATAACGTGCAAATAACGAGCGTTCTAGACAGAATTTGAGCATCTCAAGCGATTTTGCATTCATTTCTAGTCATCTCATCACAATAATGTACATTTAAGCTTTTTATACATTGCAGAATTAGTTTATGATCTTAAAAATTCAAAAGGGTTGGATTTTACATGGCAATTACTCACATATAGTGCTAATAATGTGCGTTCTGTTCAGAATTGGAGAATTTCAAGCGATTGTGCATTCATTTGAACTCTTTTGATCATAATAATCTATATTTAAACTTTTTATACTGTGGATAATTGAGTTTTGATATTAAAAATTCAAAAGGATTGGATTATACAAGGCAATTATGCAATTAAATTCCAAATAATGAACGTTCTGAAAAGAATTGGAGCATTTCACGTGATTGTGCATTCATTTCAAACCATTTGATCACAATAATCAACATTAAAGATCATTATACATTGGATATTAAGTTTATGATCTTAAAATTTGAAAAGGATTGGTTTATAAATGGCAATTACGCACATAAAATGCAAATCAAGAGCGTTCTGGACAGAATTGGAAAATTTCAAGCAATTGTGCATTAATTTCAAGTCATTTGATCACTATAATCTATATTTATGTTCATTATACAGTGGAGAATAAGTTTATAATATTAAAATTTCAAAAGGATTGAATTATACATTACAATTACGCAAATAAATTGCAAATAAGGAGCATTTTGGACAGAATTTGAGCACTTCACGTTATTGTGCATTCATATTAAGTCATTTGATCACAATAATCTTTATTTAAACTCTTTAGACAGTGTAGAATTAGTTTATGATCTTAAAAATTCAAAAGGATTGGATTATACATAGCTACTACGTACATATATTGCAAATAATATGCGTTATGGACTGAATTGGAGTATTTCCAGCGATTGTGCATTCATTTTAAGTCATTTGATCACTATAATCAATATTAAGCTCTTTATACCGTGGAGAATAAGTTTATGATCTTAAAAACTCAAAAGGGTTGGATTATACATGGCAATTACGCACATTAAGTGCAAATCAAGAGCTTTCTCGACAGAATTGGAGAATTTGAAGCTATTGTGCATTCATTTCAAGTCATTTAATCACCTATAATCTGTATTTATGCTCTTTATACTGTGCACAATAAGTTAATAATCTTAAAAATTTAATAGGATTGGATTATAAATGGCAATTAGGCACATAACGTGCAAACAACGAGCGTTCTAGACAGAATTTGAGAATTTCAAGCGATTGTGCATTCATTTCTAGTCATCTGATCACAAAAATGTACATTTACCATCTTTATACATTGGAGAATTAGTTTATGATCTTAAAAATTCAAAAGGGTTGGATTTTACATGGAAATTACTCACATATAGTGCTAATAATGTGCGTTCTGTTCAGAATTGGAGAATTTCAAGCGATTGTGCATTCATTTGAACTCTTTTGATCATAATAATCTATATTTAAACTTTTTATACTGTGGATAATTGATTTTTGATATTAAAAATTCAAAAAGATTGGATTATACATGGCAATTATGCAATTAAATTGCAAATAATGAGCGTTCTGAACAGAATTGGAGCATTTCACGCGATTGTGCATTCATTTCAAACCATTTGATCACAATACTCAACATTAAAGATCATTATACAGTGGATATTGAGTTTATGATCTTAAAACTTCAAAAGGATTGGTTTATAAATGGCAATTACGCACATAAAATGCAAATCAAGAGCGTTCTGGAAAGAATTGGAAAATTTCAAGCAATTGTGCGTTAATTTAAAGTCATTTGATCACTATAATCTATATTTATGTTCATTATAGAGTGGAGAATAATTTTATAATATTAAAAATTCAAAAGGATTGGATTATACATTGCAATTACGCAAATAAATTGCAAATAAGGAACATTCTGGACAGAATTAGAGCACTTCACGTTATTGTGCATTCATATTAAGTCATTTGATCACAATAATCTTTATTTAAACTCTTTAGACAGTGTAGAATGAGTTTATGATCTTAAAAATTTAAAAGGATTGGATTATACATGGCTATTACGCACATATAGTGCAAATAATGTGCGTTATGGACTGAATTGGAGAATTTTCAGCGATTGTGCATTCATTTCAAGTCATTTGATCACTTTAATTTATATTTATGCTCTTTATACAGTGGAGAATAAGTTTATAATCTTAAAAATTCAAAAGGATTAGATTATACTTGGCAATTACGCACATAAACTGCAAATAATGAGCGTGCTGGACAGAATTGGAGCATTTCAAGCGATTATGCATTTATTTCAAGTCATCTGATCAATTTAATCTATATTTAATTTCTTTATACTATGGATAATGAGTTTATGATATTAAAAATTCAAAAGGATTGGATTGTACATGGCAATTATGCACATATAGTGCAAAATAATGAGCGTTCTAGACAGAATTGGAGCATTTCAATCGATTGTACATTCATTTCAAGTCATGAGATCACAATAATCTGTATTTAAGTTTTTCATACTGTGGAGAATGAATTTATGATCATAAAAATTCAAAAGGATTGGATTATTCATGACAATTACCCACATATAGTGGACATAACTAGCGTTCTGGACAGAATTGGAGCATTTCACGCGATTGTGCATTCATTTCAAGTCATGTGATAACAATAATCTATATTTTAGCTCTTTATACAGTGGGGAATGTGTTCATGATCTTAAAAATTAAAACGGGTTGGAATATACACTGCAATTACGCACATAACTTGCTAATCACGAACGTTCTGGACAGAATTGGAGAATTCAAGCGATTGTGCATTCATTTCAAGTTATTATATCACAATAATCTAAATTTATGCTCTTTATACAGCGGACAATAAGTTTATAATTCGAAAAATTCAAAAGTATTGGATTATACCTGGAAATTACGCACATATAGTGCAAATATTGAGCGTTCTGGACAGTATTGGAGCATTTCACGTGATTGTGCATTCAATTCATGCAATTTGATCACAATAATCTAAATTTAAGCTCTTTATACAGTGGAGAATTAGTTTATGATCTTAAAAATTCAAAATGATTGCATTATACATGGCAATTACGCACATAGAATGCAAATAACGATCGTTCTGGACAGAATTGGAGATTTTCAAATGAAAGTCAATTGATCAATATAATCTATATTTATGCTCTTTATACAGAGGAGAATAAGTTTATAGTCTTAAAAATTTAAAAGGATTGGATTATACATGGCAATTATGTGCGTCCTAGACAGAATTGAAGAATTTCAAACGATTGTGCATTCATTTCAGGTTATTTGATCACTATAATCTATATTTGTACTCTTTATACAGTGGAGAATATGTTAATAATCTAAAAAATTTAAAAGGATTGGATTATACATGACAATTTCGCAAATAAAGTGCAAATAACGAGCGTTCTGGATAGAATTAGAGCATTTTAAACGATTGTGAATTCATTTCTAGTCTTGTGATCATAATAATCTATATTTAAGCTCTTTATACAGTGGAGAATTGGTTGATGATCTTCACAATTCAAAAGAGTTTGATTATACATGGCAATTACTCACATATAGTTGTACTAGGTAGCCTCTTCCTAGTTTGCCCAAAAGAATTACTCACATATAGTGCAAATAACGTGCGTTCAGGACAGAATTGGAGAATTTCAATCGATTGTGCATTCATTTGAACCCTTTTAATCACAATAATCTATATTTAAACTCTTTATACAGTGGATAATGGGTTTATGAACTTAAAAATTTCAAATGGATTAGATTATACATGGCAAATATGCAATTAAAATGCAAATAATGAGCGTTCTGGACAGCATTGGAGTATTTCACGCGATTGTGAATTAATTTCAAGCCATTTGATCACAATAATCTACACTAAAGGATTGAATATAAATTTCAATTACGCACATAAAGTGCAAATCAAGAGCGTTCTGGACAGAATTGGACAATTTCAATCGATTGTGCATTCATTTCAAGTTATTTGATTACTATAATCTATATTTAAGATCTTTATACAGTGGAGAATAAGTTTATAATATTAAAAATTCAAAAGGATTGGATTATACATGACAATTACGCACATAAATTGCAAATAAGGAGCATTCTGGACAGAATTAGAGCACTTCACGCGATTATGCATTCATTTCAAGTAATTTGATCTCAATAATCTTTATTTAAGCTCTTTATACAGTGGAGGATGAGTTTATGATCTCAAAAATTCAAAAGGATTGGATTATAGATGGCAGTTACGCACATATAGTGCAAATAATGTGCGTTATGGACTGAATTGAAGAATTTCAAGCGATTGTGCATTCATTTCAAGTCATTTGATCATTATAATCTATATTTATACTCTTTATACAGTGGAGAATAAGTTTAGAATCTTAAAAAATCAAAAGGATTGGATTATACATGGTAATTACACACATAAAGTGCAAATAATGAGTGTTCTGGACAGAATTGGAGCATTTCAAGCGATTATGTATTTATTTCAAGTCATGTGATCGCAATAATCTATATTTAATTTCTTTATACTGTGGATAATGAGTTTATGATCTTAAAAATTCAAAAGGATTGGATTATACATGGTAATTGCGCACATATAGTGCAAAATAATGAGCGTTCTGGACAGAATTGGAGAATTTCACTCGATTGTACATTCATTTAATGTCATGAGATCACAATAATTTATATTTAAGATTTTCATACAGTGGAGAATGAATTTATGATCATAAAAATTCAAAAGGATTGGATTATACATGTCAATTACGCACATATAGTGCAAATAACTAGCGTTCTGGACAGAATTGGAGCATTTCATGTGATTGTGCATTCATTTCAAATCATGTGATCACAATAATCTGTATTTAAACTCTTTATACAGTTGAGAATGAGTTTATTATCTTAAAAATTCAAAAGGGTTGGGATATACACGGCAATTACGCACATAAATTGCAAATCACGAGCGTTCTGGAAAGAATTGGAGAAAATTATAATGGTTGTGCATTAATTTCAAGCCATTTGATCACAATAATCCAAATTTATGCTCTTTATACAGTGGATAATAAGTTTATAATCTTAAAAATTCAAAATGATTGGATTATACATCTCAGTTACACACATAAAGTGCAAATAATGAGCGTTCTGGACAGAATTGGAGCATTTCACGCGATTGTGCATTCATTTCAAACCATTTGATCACAATAATCTACATTTAAACTCTTTATAAAGTGGAGAATGAGTTTACGATCTTACAAATTAAAAATGTCTGGATTATACATGGCAATTATGCATATAAAGTGCAAATAACGAGTGTTCTGGACAGAATTGGAGAATTTCAAGCGATTGTGCGTTCATTTCAAGTCATTTTATTACTATAATCTATATTTATGATCTTTATACAGTGTAGAATAAGTTTATTGTCTTAAAAATTCAAAAGGATTGGATTATACATGGCAATTACGCGCATAAAGTGCAAATAATGAGTGTTTTGGACAGAATTCGAGCATTTCACGCTATTGTGCGTTCATTTCAAGTCATTTGATCACCTATAATCTATATTTAAGCTCTTTATGCAGTGGATAATAAGTTTATATTCTTAAAAATTTAAAAGGATTAGATTGTACATTGCAATTACACAATTAAATTACAAATAATGAGCTTTCTGGACAGAATTGGAGAATCTCGAGAGATTGAGCATTCATTTCACTTTATTTGATCACTATAATCTATATTTTTGCTCTTTATACAGTGGAGAATATGTTAGTAATCTTAAAAATTTAAAAGGCTTGGATTATACATGGCAATTACGCACATAAATTGCAAATAACAAGCGTTCTGGACAGAATTATAGCATTTTAAGCGATTGTGCATTCATTTCTAATCATGTGATCACAATAATCTACATTTAATCTCATTATACAGTGGATAATTAGTTGATGATCTTAAAAATTCAAAAGCGTTGGATTTTAAATGGCAATTACGCATAGAAAGTGCAAATCAAGAGCGTTCTGAACTGAATTGGATAATTTCAAGCGATTGTGCATTCATTTCAAGTCATTTGATCACTATAATCTATATTTAAAGTCTTAATACAGTGAACAATAAGTTTATAATATTAAAAATTCAAAACGATTGGATTATACATGGCAATTACAGAGATAAATTGCAAATAAGTTGCACTTTGGACAGAATTAGAGCACTTCACGTGATTGTGCATTCATTTCAAATCATTTGATCACAATAATATTTATTTAAGCTCTTTATACAATGGAGAATGAGTTTATGATCTTAAAATAAAAAGGGTTGGATTATACATGGCTATTACGCACATATAGTGCAAATAATGTGCGTTATGGACAGAATTGGAGAATTTCAACTGATTGTGCATTCATTTCAAGTCATTAGATCAGTATAATATATATTTATGCTCTTTATATAGTGGAGAAGTTTATAATCTTAAAAATTCAAAAGGATTGGATTATACATGGAAATTACGCACATATAGTGCAAAATAATGAGCGTTCTGGAAAGAATTGGAGCATTTCACTCGATTGTACATTCATTTCATGTCATGAGATCACAATAATCTATATTTAAGTTTTTCATACAGTGGAAAATGAATTTATGATCATAAAAATTCAACAGGATTGGATTATACATGGCAATTACGCATATATAATGCAAATAACAAGCGTTCTGGACAGATTTAGAGCATTTCACGTGATTGTGCATTCATTTTCAGTCATGTGATCACAATAATATATATTTAAGCTCTTTATACAGTGGAGAATGAGTTTATGATCTTAAAAATTCAAACGAGTTGGAATATACACGGCAATTACGCACATAAATTGCAAATCACAAGCTTTCTTGACGGTATTGGAGAATTCAAGCGATTGTACATTCATTTCAAGTCATTTGATTACAATAATCTGAATTTACGCTCTTTATAGAGTGGAGAATAAGTTTATAATCTTAAATATTCAAAAGGATTGGATTATATATGGCAATTACGCACATAAAGTGCAAATAATTAGCGTTCTGGACAGAATTGGAGCATTTCATGCAATTGTGCATTCATTTCAAGTCTTTTGATCACAATAATCTACATTAAAGCTCTTTATACAGTGGATAATTAAATTCAAAACGATTGGATTATAAATGGTAATTACGTACATAAAGTGCAAATCGAGAGTGTTTTGGACAGAATTGGAGATTTTCAAGCGATTGTGCATTCATTTCATGTAATTTGATCACTATAATCTATATTTAAGCTGTTTATATAGTGGAGAATAAGTTTATAATATTAAAAATTCAAAAGGATTGAATTATACATGGCAATTACGCGCATAAATTGCAATTTGCAAATAAAGAGCATTCTGGACAGAATTAGAGCACTTCACCCGATTGTGCATTCATTTCAAGTCATTTGATTACAATAATCTTTATTTAAGCTCTTAATAAAGTGGAAAATCAGTTTAGGATCCTGAAAATTCAAAAGCATAGGATTATACATGGCAATTACGCTCATATAGTGCACATAATCTGGTCAGAATTGGAGAATTTCAAGCGATTGTGCATTTATTTCAAGTCATTTGATCACTATAATATTTATTTAAGCTCGTTATATAGTGGAGAATGAGTTTATTACCTTAAAAATTCAAAAGGATTGGATTGTACATTGCAATTACGCACGTATAGCGCAAAATAATGTGTGTTCTTGACGTTATTGGAGAATTTCAAGCAATTGTGCATTAATTTCAAGTCATTTGATCACTATAATCTATATTAAAGCTCGTTATACAGTGCAGAATAAGTTTATAATCTTAAAAATTCAAATGGATTGGTTTATACATGGTAATTACGCACATATAGTGCAAAAATTATGTGTTATTGACAGAATTGGAGAATTTCAAGTTATTGTGCATTCATTCCAAGTCATTTGATCACTATTATCAATATTTAAGCTTTTAATACAGTAGAGAATAAGTTTATAATCTTACAAATTCAAAAGGATTGGATTATACATGGCAATTACGCACATAAAGTGCAAATAATGAGCGTTCTGGACAGAATTGGAGCGTTTCACACGATTGTGCATTCATTTCAAGTCATGTGATCACAATAATCTATATTTATACAGTGGAGAATAAGTTTATATTCTTTAAAATTCAAAAGTATTGGGTTACACATTGCAATTGCGCACATAAATTGCAAATAATGAGCGTTCTAGACAGAATTGGAGCATTTCACGCGATTGTGCATTCATTTTAAGTCATTTAATCACAATAATCTATATTTAAGTTCTTTATAAAGTGGGGAATGAGTTTAGGATCCTAAAAAATCAAAAGGATAGGATTATACATGGAAATTACGCTCATATAGTGCTTATAATGTGCGTTCTGGTCAGAATTGGAGAATTTCAAGCGATTGTGCATTTATTTCAAGTCATTTGATAACTATAATCTTTATTTAAGCTCGTTATATTGTGGAGAATGAGTTTATGACCTTAAAAATTCAAAAGGATTGGATTGTAAATTGCAATTACGCACATAATAGTGCAAAATAATGTGTGTTCTTGACAGAATTGGAGAATTTTAAGCAATTATGCATTAATTTCAAGTCATTTGATCACTATAATATATATTTAAGCTGGTTATACAGTGGAGAATGAATTTACGACCTTAAAAATTCAAAAGGATTGGATTATACATTACATTACGCACATATAGTGCAAAATAATGTGCGTTCTGGACAGAATAGGAAAATTTCAAGCGATTATGCATTCATTTGATGTCATTTGATCACTATTTTCTATATTTAAGCTCTTTGTTTTATTGTTGACCTTCATAGTTACAGTTTATTTATGTTATAGATATAATCCAAACAATTAACATCAACAGTAACTCTAGAAAAATATCAACTATATCACATAAAGCAGCAAAAGTTTTTTTTTTAGTTCAAATGACGAGGTACGACTAGGTACGATGATATGATGATGATGGCTATCAAAAAGTAAAAGGTGCCTAGGAGATTTCAATACCACAGGAAACAAAAGGCCAAATATATATATATTTTATAGAATCATATATATATATATATTTTTTATAGAATCTAATCTAAGTACTTAATCTATCTAGGCTCCGTTTGGATGGTGTGGGAATAAGAAGAATAAGGGACGAAATATTGGGAAGTGTGTAACTTTGTGAAGAGTTTGGATTGTTTATAATAAATTTGAGAGTAGGAAGAAGCTATTCCCTTATTCTTGCACCCATCCAAACGGAGCTCTTTGGTTCCGTTTGGATTGCTTAGGAATAAGAAGAATAGTCTATTCCTAGACGGAAAGTATTGGGAAGTGTATAATTTTATAAAGAGTTTAGATTGTTTATAATAAATTTACGTCTAGAAAAAAGTTATTCCTCCTATTGCCATACGATCCAAACATTTTTGTAATACTGTTTTCTCTCAGACATTGTCATAAAGTACCGATCGATATATATTACATTTTTTTATTTTACACTGAAGTTTAACAATGAAAACTAGAAAGTGGATTTGTTCACAATTAATTGCAACGACGATATAACTGGATTTATGAATGGCGCACATGATAACTTTTTCCTAATTTTCTACAGCTTATTTTCATGGTAAAAAGACTTTTTCTTTACAGAATTTTTCTGTACAAGCACACAAATGACATAAACAAACATATAAACAGCTAGGCGATTATACCGTTATAAAAGAACAAGGAACTTGTCGTCTCTGGCATCTTCCTTTTGGGCCTATGCGGAGAAAACAATGAGATGGAAGCGTCCAAAACCCGAAAAAGGCCGATACGGTTTATTCTTAGGCCCACTTTATGGATCACAGGACGTACACCCAATTGCTCCAGGCTCTCATGTTTTTTGTTCGCATCTCCGGATGCGAGCACATGTAGAGCTTTGCAGGTTCACGACTTCACGTTGCAGAGCTCCACAAATCAGTAATCACAAGCTGAATAGTTTGCTTCGTAGGTAGAGTGTAGAGTGTACTGGTAGCAGCAGTTCAAACGGCTAATTATGAGAATTTGAACGATAGGTAAATTAACAATGCAAGAAATGAAGGAAGAAATCTGGTACATCCAGTAGAGATTTTTGCTTTTTTTTTTTTATATATATATGTTATTATTGTTATGGTTATTGACCGAAGGCACAGTCGGTTTTAAGTATGAAGTTCTTTTATAATTTATAATTGTCATGGATTTTCAAGCTAACTCAGCACAGAGTATGTTTCTATTGTAATGGGTTACAATAACCGAATAAAATAACTTAAATTTATATAAGTTAAATATGGAGCATTGTTTGGTATGATATTAGGTAAAAATTAGACAGATGAAGAGCATAGAAGATTTTGGTTCGCGCGGAATAAATATTAAACCTACCATGAAGAATAAACTCACTGCTATTTCACCTCTCATTCTCCTTTTATTCTATATATTTAATATCTAATTAAGAGAATTTTATTTTTTTTCCAATGAAGGCCATGGTTAATAAATGAGCGTTCTTTTCCAGAATAGTTGGATAATAAAAAAGCTTTTTCCTTTCTTTCTGATTAGATATTTAGTGTGGGCAAATATACTGCAGAAATGCAATTATAGTTAAACTTAAATCATTCACGAGGCAATTAATGATTTGGAAACCAATAAACTTAGAAAACCTTACATTCACAGGATGTGCTAAAGACATGCATTAGCGATTTGTCCAAACTCCATTCATGGCTACAATCTCTGTTTAAAATTCCCTACCACTTACCGAAAAATTCTAGTAATACCAGGTACCGAAACAGTGGCTGAAATAGCGGTATTTGATATTTAGAGAAAAAATACTGAAAATTTTCAGAAAAATACCGGATTTCGGCTACTAGCCGGTATGGATACTGGTAGGGTATTGAAAACCATGGCTACAATTATACAAACGGCAAAGGGATAGTAACAAACATTATTATTTTATTACCGTATATATCATGGAGATATAATTTGGCATCATCAGAGAATGCAACTACTCAAGTCGGTTGCAACAAATTACTAAACTAGAAGTATGAGCAGGTTTAACTCCTACCATTTGTCACAGCCTTTTTGCTGATTAGCCCGTGAACTCATCGTATTGCAATTGATCACATTCAAGGTATCTAGTCCATAGCCCCATCGATGCTGGTCTTTATTATGCCAAAACCCGCACGTTGGGTTAGCACGTGGTGTCGGTACGGAGATCCTGCGGGCCCATCCTGAAATGTGATTCGGATCCTCTGCAATTAACACCTACAATTAAAATCCAAAAATGTTAAGTGACATCGCTAAAAAAATCATCTCGCATCATCCCTGTGACTAGTGACTAGCAGTATTTGTTA